>OV049924.1:52583007-53871094 GCA_920104205.1 Eupeodes latifasciatus | reverse complement strand
GGCGTATTTTTCTCTTTATAGTCCCCCTTTTTATCTTTATAGGTCAACCGAGTATTTTATGGTATCAAAACGGCGCAACGCAGCGCTAATTGTGTCACCGAGCTAGACTGCTCGTGGCCACCATTTCTACTAACTATAAGGTTAAAATATTTGTTAATAATAAATTTCTTCGTAAATACTGTTGAATTCCCACACAAATTTGTGTGCATTGAAAATACAGTTTACTTCCTCCGAGTCGAACATTCACGGGATGTCATACAAAATTTGAGTAAGAGAGGTTATTATTTTTTTTTTTGGAATTTAAGAATGTTAACAATCAATAAATAAATAAACAAAGACTTCTTACTTTTATAGCTCATATTGGCTCGTTTAAAAATGACTTTTTTAATTTTTTTTTTAGCAATTTAATCTCTGTCTGAAATATTTCAATTGCATTTTCGATTACATTATTTTCTGGCATTTCGATGTTTATTATTTCGGCTTCTTCAGCTTCATTTTCACTGTAACCATCGTTAGCATTATCAGCATGAACTATTTCTTCCAAAATCGTTTCGCTCGACTTCAACATAATGCCTCCAATTAACACTCGGAATATTGTTATCAGTTTTAGTTAGCCGGTTTTCAGATCCTCTCGATTTCATTGGTGTCGTCGGCGTGCGTCGGTTTCACATATCAGTTGGTTACGGGAAATATCATTTTCATCGTCCCAAATCTCCTCTTTGAATCTGGCCTTTTTAAAACAATTTTCTTTGAAACCTGGTGTACACAGTCTAGAAGTTTTATCTTGTAGTCCTCTGTTTTTGGTTTTCCAAACACTTAAGATTTTGGTTAGTATACGGTGTGTATAATTAACTTTTAAATTTTGTATAATGTCCATGTCCATGTCCATTGGTTGAACAATTGAGGTCATGTTGGAGGGGGGGTGGGTAAATACTCAAGTTTTATAAACTTTAACTTACCCATCCTCGATTTGTTTTGAGTGAGCAGAACAGTTATCAATTTAAAATAAAACCTTTCGCTTTGATCGTCCAAACTTTGCATCCAACTTTAAAGCCAACAAGTTAAAATATCTGCTGTAACCAATCAACTGGCAAAAATTTTATTTTATTAAAGCAGCTAGGATGTTGCTCTATCCAATAAATAAGAGCTTAAGCTTTTTTTGAGCCTGTCATTTTGGACCCCCAAGGCATGTTACTCTTTCTTTACTTCACTTCTCTCCAAAACATTTTCCCTCTTTCAAAGCCAATGTACGTGTCGGCAAACACTTGTAAAAAAAAATCCCTTTCATCGACATTATTAATGTCGTGTGGTTGAAATCCTCTGACAACTTCTGAAATCATTTATTTCCATTCTTTGGCTTTATTATTATCAACAGAAGCATTTTCACCAGACAAAACATTGTTAAGCATACCATGCCTGGTTTTAAATCTGGTAAGCCAACCATCGTTTGCCTTGAAATTAGGAAATCCTAAGCTGTCTGCAAATTCCAGAGCTTTCTTTTTTAAAACTGAATTGCTTACAGTTAAACTATTGCCACGCATACTTTCAAACTATTTAAAAACAGTTTTGTCAAAACTTTCATACTCTCAAACTTTGTTCCGCTCAAGGTAACCACTAATAGTTCTCTTTCAACTCATATCGAAGAAAGAGTACTCTTGGGAACTACCAAAATCTTCAGCAATTTCCTTTTTCTTTTCAACAAAAATTGACTCAGAGGGATTAAAAATAATCAAAGAATCTAAAGAATTTATTCGAGTTAAAGGAAATTTCTCGAATGGAACATTCAGGGGAATGCAAAAATACAGCGAAAAAGTTCGAGTTTAAAAGTGATTCGACTTAGAGGAAGTCGACTGTAACTGTATTTTCATAAGACTATACTTAGAAACAATCAAAAATAGGAGTGGTCGAAAAATTGTTTTTCAGAAATCTGTTTGATCAAAATTCTGTACGATACTGTTTAGTTATAATTAAATTAAATTTTGTATTAATTCAAAACACTAAACTTAGAACATTGTATCCAGCACTTGATTTAATTTATTCATAGAAAACTATGTTATTGTTATTGTCTTAATGTTTTGCAAAGGAGTTTTACTGAAAAGTTGTTATTATACCTTCTCATAAATATATATTAATATTAACTTTAAAAAACAATGTCTACAATAGGGTGACAATTCTCTTTTCAAAAATGGATTTGAAACACTTTATCCGTTTTTTTTTACACAAATAACTTACCCCTTCACAAAACTGCTTTACAGCTCAAGCCCAACCTTTAACCTTTTTTCTATGTCAAAGGAAAAACTTATTCATATTTTGTTTCTTCTACAGGCCTCCATGGACTTACCACCAGATAAAGCGAAACTATTGAAAAATTACGACGATGTTAAAAAATGGGATATCATATGTGATCAGGTAAGCTTATTTTTTCTTTAAAAGTCTCTTACTTATATTGATTTGTCAACAAAAATGTAGTGCATAGCTCTGTCGTCTATCCCCTATATAACAATAAATCCTATTTTGCGTTTAGACTACTCGACGTTAAAATGAATTTAAGTCCGGCAACTGACGATAATAAAGACGAAGACGACGCTACGATTATGTAAAAAGAAACCGCAATGCTCGAACTTTTTTTTTGTTGTAATGTCAAAAAATGCAGACTTTTGTCTACAAAGTAAGAAAAAACCTCACTGCATAAGCGGGTATAGTGCATATTGCTGCATATCTATAGGTTTTTGTGTGCTCTGGATTCATGTTTTTTCCTTTGTTTATTTTCAAAGTGAAGACCGAGCATACGAAAAAAAAACAAGAAACAAGAATGGCGACTTTTAAGTTTGTCTATTCTAAGGTATAATGGCGACAAAATTTATGGCACTATGAACACAAAACACAACCTAGACATGAACTTATGGTAGTTAAGTTATATGTTTGGGGTGTGGGTGGTTGATAGATAAATGCAGTTCTAGGCTATTAACTTTTGCAGTACTTCTACCTTGAAGTTTTCAATAGAACTTCTTGCTTTGTTTTGAAGTTAAAAACAATCTATTTCGTTCATGTTTCCATAATGCACTTAAAAACCAATATAAGTGCATTAATTTTTGTCCAAATTTTGACTTTAAATACACTTGATAACCTTGCTTTTTGAGGAGAGGATGACTATACGAATGTGAATGACCTTCTTAAGTCCAATGTATACAAAAATAATGTTGAAAAAATTATCTGAAACAAATTTCTTAATTTTCAACTTCAAATTGAAAGTCATTGTTGTAATGGGTTTTATTTCTCAAATTTTGAAATATCTCGAAGTTTGAAGACCCCTAAAATCTAAATCCATGATTCGCACGTTTGGTATAACCTTTTTCGTCGGCAATATCTCAAGAACTAGTAGAAAAACCATAACATAATTTGAAGTGTACTCTTGTTTTTAGTTTAAAATTTGAAACGTTCACCAAATAAATCAAAAGTTTTGACAGTTCTTTAAAAAAAAGCCTTTAATTTCTGTTTTCCTTGAGATACATACATATATTCTTTTACTCGCTCAAAATGAACTCAAATATTTGTGAAGAATTTATCTTCTTTTATTTTTCTATTTATTTATTTTTATTTTTGCGGATAACAAACAAAACTTCGTTATATTTTATCGCATCTTATACTTTAACGACAAACCAAGATGCATTGCAAAAATTCCCAAGTGTTTCGCTTGCAGCAATTAGCCATAAAGTATCTAACATATCTAAGAGGCGTGTCTTGAACGTCAGCAATGAAATGAGTAGAAGAGTATACGTAGATACTCCTAGTCCTCTATCTGGTTCTTCAAAAAAACAAAAAGAAAGAGCCTTCTGTCCTGAAATTCTATTCCATGTGCCATCTTGTCTACAAATAGCTATACATGTCTTCAGAAATCTCCTCGTCGCCGCATCTTGGGAGGAACTAGTTTTATTCTTTTTGTGTGGTTTTTGCAAAAGTCTAATGGTGTACTCAAAAATTAAAAAACAAACAAAAACCGACAAACTAAAAGAAGACACATAAAACACAACATGTCGACCTCTCCTCTTCCTGTTTAAGTACAAGTATAGGATTCGACTTTCGACTTGCTGCCTTTAGCCTGATGATAGTTTGCTTTGCTTTGGTTTTTGGTTTAGCCTAGGTCTGGCTAGGTTGATTTGAGTCGTATGGGTTTGACTGACTGAGTGACGCGTGACGATGCTTCTTTGGTTAAGGCTAAGAGGTGGCGCAAATAACAACAAGTGAAGGATTAATGAACCCCGCACAAGTTATGTCTCCTTGCAAAAGTTATATTACACCGATAATGGTGATTGCTAAGTTGCCTCCTTCTACCAATATCATATGTAATGTGTTTTATGTACGAGTATGTACGACGACGCGACGCCAACGAACGTTCGTATAAACCCAAGAATGAAGATGAAAACTCAATTTCCTGTCAAGAGGTCTGGGGTTTTTCATTAATTTTAGTGTAATTGATTGTTGGAGTCAGAGAGTGAATTGTGCTGCAGGCGATTGAGTTTAAGACATATTTAGAGGGTGTTGCAATTGAAAGTAGACATTGTTCTTTAAAAGAAAATAAATAAAAAGTTCTGCGGAAGCGGAGCTGTTAGACATAGTTTAGCTTATTTTCGTCGAAAGTACAATGACTTCATTAATTTTCTTTCTTAGAATCAAATTTTATGTACTGGATTTTTCAAGAAGAGGTTTTATTTTGACATTAAAATTTTGGGATCACCTCTATGAGAAATACGGTGTCGAAAACTCTTCTTCTAAAATTATAATTGTTTGGATTTTCGTGCCACACGTGCGCCTTCTCATCATAGCTCCGTAGCGCCATCCATTCAACGTTAAAATTGCACCAGCTTCATTTTCGAATAAGTGAGGTTGAATAACATTGCCCACTAGCCCAAAAATCGTAACATATAGTGACATGTTAAGGATAGAAAGGCTTTCAACAATCATAATAGAATTTTCCGAGCTTCAAATGCGACAATTCAGCTTAAAAACGTAGCCTCCGAAGTAAAAGTAGGCCTCATCATTGATGATGATTATTTATGAAAATCGAGATTATTTTTGCATCACTACTTTCTTCAAAGCAGCAGGCGATGACTTTGTATGGAACATGCACCAACTCATCAGGAAAATATTATCCGAAGAGAGCTTGCCCGATGAGTGGAACCTCAGCATAATAAATAAATTGGGTGGCGCAACAGTCCGTTTGAGAACTAGGGCCTAGTGACTTACAACTCTCAACCATTCCTCTGTGCGAGTACTGCTGTCAGGAATGGAGGGGACCTACAGTTTTAAGCCGAATCCGAACGGCAAATTTGAGAAAGCACTTTTTCATGACAAGAATTACTCTTGGAGAATTTGTCAATTCCTCGCAAGAGGCAGTACCCGTGAAAAAAAAAACCTCAGCATAGTTTCCCCAATATTCAAGAAAGGAGGCCCTCTGAATTGCGCCAACTACATAGGCATTAGTCTCCTAAATATCGCGTATAAGATCCTTTCTACCGTATTATGTGAACGTCTGAAGCCGTTTGTCAATAACCTGACAGGTTCTTATCAGTGTCGCTTCAGACCAGGAAAGTCTGACCAAATATGCACATTATGGCAGATCTTGGAAAAAACCCAGGAACTTCAAATCGATAACCATTATCTCTTTATTCATTTCAATGCAGAGTATGACACCATCCTAGCTTTACAGAGCAATGTCTAGTTTTGGCATCCCTGTCAAACTTGTCCGTTTGTGCAGAATGACGATGTAGACTGTACGCTGCTCTATCAAGGTCGGAAAAGAACTCACCGATGCATTTGATGTCAAAAAAGGTTTTAGACAAGTCGATCCACTGTTCTGCAACATCGTTCTGTAAAGAATTGTGCAAATCTCAACTGTCAACACTAGAGGCACAATCTTCCAAAGCTATAACTTTAAGGCAGTAAAGGACTTTGTCTACCTGGGCACCGCTATAAATTCAGACAACGACACCAGCGCTGAAATCAAACTAAGAATAACTCTTGCAAATCGCTGCTTCTTTGGACTTAGAAGGCAATTGAGTAGTAAAGTCCTCTCTCCAGACGATTTATCATATGTGGCCCAAGCCCAAGAAAGTTGAGAGCGTCTTAGGATGTTTCGACAGAAAAATGAGGGTGATTTTTCGTCCCGTCTGCACAGATGGAGAGTGGAGGAGAAGACACCACAACGAATTGTAGGGGCTTCACAGTGACAATGACCTGGTTAAAAGAATAAAAGTCCAACGACTTAGATGGCTGAGTCATGTAGAGCGTATGGACATCAACGCTCCAGTGGGAAAGGTCTTCGAATCCAATCCCAAGGGACATTAATTGGTTGAGGTTCAGGTCCGTTCCGGATTGTAGCGCCACCTATATAGTAAGTAAGTAACTTACTTGGTATTCGACCGCCTTAGGTTCTTGTGTTAACTTAACTTTAAACGTCTTAGGACCTAAGCCTTTCTCTAAAATAAGGTGAAATGTTGTTTGTGAAATGTCTACTTCCTAAGATTGACGAGAAATCTACAGACCTAGGTTTTCGTTAACAATGTGAGGATTCTTGAGCGACCCGCACTGTTTCAATTTTTTGCATCATCAACTTGTTGCAACAGCTTAATTTTGTCCACAGCTACAAAAATGTCAGCTGTCCAAATAGCGTGCGATCCAAAATCAAAACACTCATTTGTAAATACCTAATTAGGTATGTTGATGGAATTTCAAACAAATGCGTACCCTACTTTACCCATCCAATGTCTAAACCTTGAAAAATGTAATATAACTTTATAAACGCAAAAATATTGGTTTATTTTTCTACCTCTAAGCTACAGCTTTTAGAAAAGAAAAAATAATTTCTTTTAAACAGACAAATTTTTAAAATAGACCCCTTGTTTGCTTTTACCCCATCTTACCTCAAAGAAAGTTAAATCTAAAAACCAAAATTATCAATCCTTAAAACAGCTTCTTAATAAACTACAAAATTTAATTCCATTATTTAAAGGTTTTACCGTCGTAAATTTGTCTGAAATAAACTACATATTTGTCGTTCTTTTTCTGTGGTTATATTAATTGGATACTTAAATAAATCTTAGAAAATTTAAAACACGTTTAACGTGATCCTAAAATGCATAGACCCAAGTTTAAATAACTTTTGTAAGTTTGTCGTAAAATAATAAAAAGACTATAACCACATTTTCAAAAAAAGCTCGGTTATGATTAGTTGACAGTCAAATGAAACTGAGTAACTCCTCAAAAACCAGTTTAAATGAAGCCAAAACACTTATGAATAGCCAAATATGTGTTAAATTAGTATCGTTAATTTTGTCGTAAATCTGTCGTAAAAGAAAAAAAATCGCCACATTTTCTTTAAAAAAACCTCAGCTATGCGAAGTCGGCAGTCAAATCAAACTCACTAACCCCTCAAAATCAGATAAAATGAAGCAAAAACACACTAAACCAAGTTTGAATAACTGCTGTAAGTTTGTTGTAAATCTGTCGTAAAATCAAAAAAATAAACTTTTGCGATATTTTCTTTAATTTAAAATAACCTTAGTCATGCTAAGTTGACAGTCAAATGAAACTCAATATCCCCTCAAAATCGGTTAAAATTTAGCCAAAACACTTATGCATAGCCAAGTGTGTTTTAAATTAGTGTAGTTAGTTTTATCGTGAATAAGTCGTTAGAGGAAAAAAAGATTTAGTTACGGCCTATTCTCCACGAAGAGTACTCTCAAATGAAGGATTTACTAAAACTAAGATTTGTACAGAAATCTTGCGGTAAAAAGTTTAATTAAAACCGATTGACATATTTCCAATTCATTGAAATCATCCAAAAAAGTGATTACAATTTTGTTTGTATTATGTCATACATTTCAGCAACACCCTGTATTGTGACATTCTTCTTGTCAAACAAACTGCATGAAGGAACATTCCTTGAATGCCCTCAAGTGGCTACATATGCGCAGACGTGTGCCATCGAAGTTTATTGTTAACATGGATCACAATATTTTTATTCATTCCTTTATTTTAATTTTTATAATTTTTGTTCCTAATTCCGCAACATGATTTATGTTATGAAAATTGCTCAACAAAGTGTAAACATTCTTCCTCGCCTGTAAAACAATGTTTTTCGTTTCAATGGACTTTTTCTCACCACTATGGTCTCGGTATCGGTCTCGGTGTCGTACGTCGTCGATCGGTCGGTCGGTCAGTATATAAGACAGCTGATGCGGTAATATGATCTTTGATGTTTTTACGAGTCAATTTTGTAGGCTCTCATTTTCGATATTGATCATCGTCATCTTCCAGCTTCAAGCCTCATTGGTCTTCGGACATTTCCATTGATTATGTCTTATGCTGTGGTAATATCATTTTGTTCATTTATTTTTTATTCTTTCTCTGTTGTTATTTTCGTGATAGAAAATTAGTTTGGTACGAAGTATTAAAAACGCATAAAAGTGCATTCAAAAAGAGAAAAAGTCATTGTATACGAACATGAAATGTAAAACAAATTTTCCACCGACTGGCCCGTGAGATGTGTAAAAAAAGGGGGTTAATCGATAGCTATACGGAGACGAAGAGGTAATTATTATAAAAATTGGTTATGTAATTTGATTTTGTAATATTAGAAAAATAAAATAAAGTGATATGCTCGCTCATATTCAATGGTCATGAGCTCATGACTTATGTAATAAATATCTTGAAATTAATAATGAATGACTGAATAGGATACCTAAATGATGATAAATTACAACAAATAGCAATGTACAGTTAAAAAAAAACACATGCAATATAATCATTAACAAAATATTTGTTGTTATGTAAATGTTAAAATGGAAAGATTTTTGTAAAAGATCAAATTACTCTGCACAAAACAATGAAATAAAATAAGTATACGCCTCAGTGTCCCCATAATAACAGTGATAACGTGGTAATATTTTATTAAATTCCCATAGGAAGTTATTGTTGAATTGAAATTGTTGACATTTCCCGACGTTTCAAGGTCCCTAGAATCTAAATAAAAGATTTTTAGAGAAATGTCTATCCGTGCTTGTGTCGCCTTTTTTCGTCGCCTATATATCAAGAACTAGTAAAGATATCGATTTCAAATAAATTTTGTTATGCATATAATAACACAGAAAGATGCAGAAAAGGCTCTCAAAAAATTGAGTGGGTGTTTTTTTACCATAGAAATTTAAAAAAAATTGTTCACCCATTTATTTATTTATTTATTTATTGAATTCGTTAACAAACTAACGTTAGAACTTAAGACTAATATTACGTTTGTTCTTAGATTTATAGATTTACAATGCCTTAAGCTATTTGCAAACAAAAAAAAAGCTAAACTGAGGTATTGAAGAAATTTACTTTAAATGTTTTACTTTTAAAATCATCGCTTACGGAATATACCAAAAAGTAATACTTGTTGTAAACTGAAATCAATTGGTTGAGGCGGGACTGTTTTTCGATCTGCTTGATATAGGAACTTGTCTTCTAATACTTAAAGGGCTATAAATAAAGTTTAATTGTTCCGAAATTGTTGGTGATATGATTGACCCATTGATTAATTTTATAATAAAGTACAGCTGAATGTACTCTCTGTGTTTAGAAAGCGATGGAAGATTTATGAGCGTGAGCATATGATCGTACGGTGGAAGTTCGAGCCTTTTGGACCATGGGAAGAAACGGAGGCAGAAGCGCATGAATCTTCTTTGTACTCCTTTTATTCTGTTTATATGGACTGAATAAAAGGGAGCCCATATTATGCAGCCATATTCCAATATTGGTCTTACAAATGATATATAAAGAAGTTTAAAAATATAAGGGTCGCGAAAATCATGTGAAAACCGTTCTATAAATCCGAGTGTCTTATTTGCTTTTTTAATAATATAGTCATAATGATTTGTAAAAGTTAATTTTAAGTAAAGAGTAATACCTACATAGGTCAGAGAAAGTAAAGAGTTTAGTCAAATAAGAAGGGTCTAATTGATAATTGAAAGTCAAAACATTTTGTTTGCGTTTAAAACACATTGATTTACATTTGTCTATGTTTAGTAAAAGCTTATTTATAAAACTACATTCACGAAAACTATTTATATCATCTTGTAGGAGTAAACAGTCGTCAAGTGAGTCAATACGTTTGAAAATTTTAATGTCATCAGCATAAATTAAAACAGATGAGTTTTTTATAATAGAAAGTAAGTCGTTAACATACAAAATAAACAGTAAAGGTCCTAAGTGGCTACCTTGTGGTGCTCCAGAGTTGGTATAAAAATATATATATATATATATTATATAAGTACAACGAAACCCAAAAAACAAATTTATCGTTAAAGCCTTGGGATTTAAGTTTGGAAGTTAATGTTTTATCCCAAAATATCACACGAACAAACAACGCCAGTGACTTGAATTAAATTTTATATTATATATTATGACGTGATACCAAGCTAATATATTTTTGAAAACAATTCAATAAACATTTTTTTTATAAATAAAAAAAAAAAACGAAAAAAAAAATTGCCACCTTGAACATTTTACGAAAAAAATGGTTTTATTTTCAAAATATTTGTATGCAACGAAGAATAACGTTTTTGACATCTGGTAAAATTAAAAAAATATATAAGAAATAGTTTTCTTATAAAAAAGATTACTAACAGTTAATAAAAATTGATTTTAAACTCAAATATCTTTTCAAAAATGTATTATATTGGCTTCTAACTAATTTCATCCAATAGAAATAATTGTTTTCGATATTCAGTAATTTTTTTATGAAAATCAAACAGTCAGTTTTTTTTTCATGAAACTTAAAATCTACAAAAAATAGTAAAAAATTGGTAAAAATTGAAGATCGATTCTCGAAACATGGTGAATTAAAGTATTGACTTCAAAATGATTTAATTCTGTAAAAAGTATTCTTAGAAAAATTAAATCTCTTTTATAAGAAATTAAAACTTGCAAGAAATGCTAATTAAATTGGTAATCATTGGTTTTCGAATAAAAATTTCGTTAACAAAAATAGATTTTGAAATCAAACTATTTCATCGTATGTAAAATATTGTTGTTAATTTTAAGTTACTTTTTAGATAAATTTTTAGAGAAATTCAAATGACAACTCTTTTAACAAAACACGAAAACCTACGTGTGATTATTTGATCAACATAATTTCCAAGAACATAATACATTTTTCCATAAGTTTGCATCGATTTTCAAAACATTTTAATCAATCCACATGAAAAACCTCTAAACCATGATTATGGGTTTTTCTAATGCAAAACAATAGTTTTCCAAAAAATGTGATATTGATATTTTTCATGGTGGATCAATACAATGATTTTAGTCTTCAAAAATTATGTTGTTTCAACTGGTTAGCGTTTTCATGATGACGAATAATTCGACGAATTTTGTTGCTTTTCCGCATTTTTCCAAAGACATACAAAATCTTTAATGCTAGCTCGATATCGTAATCTATATACCGTATCAGTTGCATTAGCCTAATTTTATGTAAATAATATCCAATAACACCGGAAGACACACTAAATAATGACTGGTTAAGTTTGGAGAGGCTTTTGATTCAATCATTGAATTTAACATTGACAAGATGAGCTTTGAAGATGATGTCCCGATCATTTTGATGCATTTCAAGGATCCAATAAGCCAACATACGACGTTGTTGGTGATCGACGAGGAATCGATAAACACTACTACTACTACTGGTACTACTATTTGTTCATCAATTTCAATACTGCCAATTTCCAAAATGTTCAAAAATTTTGAAAGAAAATGTTAAAAATTTCAGTGCGTTGTTCAAGCGTGTATTCTTCCATTTTTAGTAATGGGGTAGTTTTTATATGATATTTGATATTTTGATATTTATTTATTTGTATGTCAGCTGTACATCAAGTTAAACTTATAAATAGTACAGGATATAAAACATTGATTTAAGATACAATTAACAAAAGAAATATTTACAAGCGTGTGAGAACAAAGTTAACAAAAAATTAATTAAAATAAAATATACATTAAAAATGGACTAAAATTAAGAATTAAAGATTTCAGAGCAAAACAAAAATTAATTAAAAGTTATATGAATCAAGACGCAAGAAATAACATTGAAAATGATTAATCTAAAAGTATGTTCAGTTCAAGTTTGAGAAATATTTAAAACAAATTGCTTGAAACTTTCTGTTTTCGATTCCAGACCTCATGTGACTGGGAAGTCTAACAGCATGAACGAAAAATTGCCTGCGCGATGTCAAACACGTAAAGGTGGACGAGCGCAATAAAATGGAACGGCTAGAAGTACAAAAATTAAGTCTGTCACATAGATAACTAGGAGTCTTTTTAACAATCAATTTGAAGAGTAAAATGCAACAACGATATTTGAAGAAAGCTACCAGATCGCAATTGAAAAGCTGACGAGCTTGAAAAGAGACATGATGGAACCTACGTAGGTTAAAAACAAACCGAGCTATTGCATTAAATGCCACTTTTAATTTATGAGCTGATTAAGAATCAAGATCAGCAAACAGCTCACACCCGTATGTTATTATAGGTAGAACAAGTGCTTTTACCAGCTTTAATTTAATATGGGTAGGCAGTACGGATTTAGTAACAGATAGTCCTCTAAGTGAAGCATAAATCTTTGACACAACTGTATCGACATGGTTATTCCAAGTTAACCTGTTGTTAAAGACCAAACCTAAATTTCTAACTTGGGCAACATATTCAATAATACAATTATTCAACATAACGGGAGGGAAATTATCTGGGTTTGGTTTGTTTATTGAAATTGGAAGAGCTTTCGTTTTTTCAGGATTGAGTTTAAGTCCGTTCCGTGTCGACCAATCATATATAGCCTGTAAATCAATGTTCATTTTGGATATTGCATCCTTAAGCATCATCTCAGGAAAACTAATATATAATTGGACATCATCTGCATAGATATGAAACTGACAGTAAGACAAAACAGAGGGCAGATCATTAATGAACAATGAAAACAGTAAAGGTCCAAGGATTGATCCTTGAGGAACACCATTATTAACAGGGAACCATTATTAACAAGAACGAGGACATTCTATCATTACAAGACACGGCTTGCGTACGATTGGTCAAATATGAGTAAATAAGTTTTTTGGTTGTGTCAGAGAAGCTAAATAGGGTGGTCAATTTATCACAGAGAAGATTATGGTTTACACAGTCAAATGCCTTTGAAAAGTCAAGTAAGGTTATCACAGTTGTAAATTTATTGTCTAAAGCATGTCTTATGTCATCAGATACGTTGAGTAAAGCTGAAACACAACTATGTCCAGACCGAAATCCAGATTACAAAGGATTCAATAATTGCTTGTCTTTAATATAATATTTTATCTGGTTACTTATCAGACTTTCAAAAACTTTAGATAGAAAAGATAGGATAGCTATCGGTCTACATTCCTTCTTCTTTCCTTGTTTTAGGATGGGGATAATTTTCGATGTCTTCCATAGGATGGGATATGTAGATGTCATTATAATGGTGTTGAATATGTGCGTTATGTGGGAAAGTAGAAAGGGTAAGAGGATTTTAATAAAGTCAGGATGAATATTGTCAAGTCCGGTGCATTTAGATTTTATGGAGAAAATTGCTTTACCTACCTGATAATCATCTACGGCACTTACCGAAAAGGCGTTAGTAGTGTCATTCTCTGCACGTCTAGAAGACATTTCACATAACTGGGTTTGTGAAGTAGAGAATTTAACATTCAAACCTTCCAAATCAATGTTATCATCACAAGATTGAACATCTTTTCTCAAACCAATATTCTTAACTTCCTTCCAAAAAAACTTTGACGACCGATCTGAGTTAAACTTATTATTATAAAATCTGTATTTCGCAGTTTTGATCAAATTCGTTACAGAATTACGTAACCGTTTAAAGTCGAGGAGCATTTCTGGACAACCAAAACGTCTCCAACGTCGCGACGACGACGCGTCGGTATGAGAGATCTCTAGCCCTAATAGCATTAAGTATATCCGCAAAGAGCCAAGGACAACTTCGAGATTTCATATTAAACGTTTTTAATGTAACATTTTTGTTAAAAAGATCTTTAATCACTGATGTAAAGTATTCAATGTGATAGTTTACGTTAGATGTGGTGTAAATTGAATGAAAATCCATCGACATACATTCGTTAAATAAGTTTTCAAGATTAATGTTGCGAAAATCACGATACTGGAAAGACTGCTGCGATTTTTTATCGAAATTTAAGTCAAGTGTTGAAAATATAAGGTCATGATATGAAAACACAGGGACGGATAATTGACTATAACATTTAACAAAATTTTCATCACTAGTAAGGAAAACATCAATCAACGATGGTGCACAGTTAGGGAAGAAGTGAGTTGGTTCGGTATTATTAATAAAGGAGAGTCCTAGGGAATTTATTGATGTTTTAAAACAATTTGACGAAGGTTGAAAAAGATTAATATTTAAATCACCATAAATAAAGAGGTTTGGTACGCGTGAACACATTTCTTCAACAATCGGTGTAATCATCCGAGAACTAGCCATGCGTGGTGGCATATAAATAGTACCAACGCTACACTTATTATCACCCTCAAATATATCTATAAAATAATAGTCACATGAATCGGTACCATCTGAACATTTAACATGAGAAGATCGAATATAACTTTTAACAAAGATAGCGACACCTCCTCCCGTAGTGCGAATACGGTCGGCTCGATAAGGTTTCTTAAAACCTTTCAGAGAAAACAGATTACTATTTAAATTTGGGTTAAACCAAGTCTCAGATACGCAAACTATATCAATTAAGCTATCCTCAAAAATCATTTTAAACTCATCAAACTTATTAACAAGACTGCGCATTAATGTGAAAAATATGTAATCCATTTGTGCCTTTACAAAGAGTGTTTAACAAAAATTTATTTTTTTCATTCATGCTGTAAAAACCTACGTTATTGTTGCTGCCCATTATGACAACAAGAATCTATAGAGAGACTAAAATCGAAAACAGAAATATTGTAAACATTTAACGAATAGAAAGAAGAGAAAAAATGTTGAGAAACAAATTGAACTGAAAAAACTTGCACATTATCAACAAAACAATAGTAATAATAAAGGTAAATATGCGTCAGAGAAAGAAAATGAGAAATAAATAACAGAAAAATGAAAAAAATAAAAATAGTAAATATAATAATAATAATAATAATAAATAATATAAAAATAAAAAATTTAGTTCTTAATATAAAGCTCAAACTAACTACCATTTATGTTGATACCATTGTTATCTTCGACCCCGACGGCATTCCTCAGATCTTCGATGCTATGTATAATGGTAAAGCTTTGGCAGGTTCGAGTACGAATATGTCAAATGTCAAAAGATAACAGCTTCAAAAGGAACAGCTGCCCAAATAGTAGGCTATTCGAAATTAAACACCTTATTGGAAAGAGTAAACTCTGTATTCAAGGATTTCAGTAGTGTTATAAAACAACCGAAGGAAACTGTAATTCTTATTCATTTTGTAGTATCAAGCTTACTTGTTATGGGTTTTCAACCACTTCCTATTAGAAATGAAATGTCGACAATTGCGTACAAGAATTTGAAGGTCAATAGCTTAATGATTAAAAAAAGCAGCATTCGTTCGAAGGCTTTAAAAATGAGGAAATAATACAAAATTAAATTTTGGTGTTTTTTTTTTATAGTTTTTGTTAAAGTCCATTAAACCACACAAAAATATTATAGCTTCAAAACCACTATAATACTTAATCCTTAATTTGCGATTGGAAAATACTCCACATAAATAAATAAATAAATTTGGTGGCGCAACAGTCCGTTGAGAACTAGGGCCTAGTGACTTACAACTCTCAACCTTTGCTGTGTGCGAGTACTATTGTCAGGGATGGAGGGGACCTACAGTTAAAAGCCGAATCCGAACTGCTTATCTGAGAAAGCACTTTTCATGACAAGAATTACTCTTGGAGAATTTGTCAATTTCTCGCAAGAGGCAGTACCCGTGAAAAACTTTAGATAGCATTGCAGCGATCGAACCCAAGACCTCTGGCACGACAGTCCAACTCTCTAACCATCATGCCACGGGTACTACTAAATACTCCACATACAAAATAAAAAAAAAAAACAAAGATAAGGATAAATATTCATAATGCGGTAAATAGAGTTCAATGGAATTTATATTTGTTATCATTTTTATCACAGACATCAAACTTATGCAAATAATGACTTTTCTCATTCTTCTCTTATTAACTTGTTACCACTTAGAAGTGCATTTAAAAAAAAAAAAAAATATTCATAAATACTCGTAAAGATGAGACTAGTTTTCAAGTTTATATGGAATTATGTATTTAAATAAACGATGGAAGTATCACTGTTTTATTTGTGTACAAATATACAGTTAATAGAATAATATAATACGCAATTCGTCTGTAATTTTATTATTAATTTATTTTAATACCTAACTATGGCAATTTCAAGGCCTAAGATATAGTTTTGTTTTTATCTTTAATTTATTCTTGAGAGCTAGTTGACAAGTTTTGTGACTGATTGTGGATAAATTTACAATATTATTCAAATCAACATCTCGCGACAATAACGACAACTGAAACTGACTCATTTTAAAAGTTATAAATAAAATAATATCAAAGTGTACTCCAAACCCAGTGTTGTTGTTAATTGCACATAATACAAAATAATTGCTGATGGGAATAAAAAAAAATTATACGAGTAGTAGACAAACCTTACGACTTGTTGCTTAGATAATTGTGGAAATTATTTTAAAATTGTAAATGTAAAAAGTGTATTACGTAAATGCAAATTACCAAGTACCAATCTACCTCCTTTATACTTAAAAACGCATTATATAAAAAAAGATTGTCTGTTTTGAAGTATTTTGATTTAAGTAATGCACATTAAAACTAGAAAATCATTTAAAGTGAGTAAGCTTTCTATTGTTCCTAAATTAAAGTATCAAGAAGAACTTTCTTGCTATTATCGTATAAAGCTAAAGTTCAAAATCTTCTTTTTTTAACATACACATGTGACGTAATTTATGAATACGGCTCCCCTTAAAAAAGAAAAAAAAAACAAAAAAAAAGTGTTAACGATTTTACGATTTTTGAATGGCCAAAGAGTCTTTGAGGTGAATTACCTTTGAAATATGTTCAATAATCATAAAATGTATACATTCTAAAAAAAAGAAACACCAACGCAGTGCTAAATAATATATGGCCCGAACATTACTTCCATCTTAAAAAAAATTAATAAAACCAAAAAAGGTGTTAACGCTCATAAAATGTGAATATATCTTGACAATCGTAAAAGAAATATTATCTCTCTTCTTAAAAGAAGAGCACGTGGCTAAAATGTATATATATATTTTGAAATTGGAACATTATAAAAAAAATAATAAAAATTATACCAACCACCGCCAGTTTTATGTAATTTAGTCCCGAAATAAATTTGGAAATAAAAACTTTTAAAGTCCAGGAGATTAAGTTGAAAACTTTTCAAAAATTATCAATAATTCGAAAATTAAGAACAATTTATTTGAAGACGTTTTTAACCAAATAAATATAAAAAAGACTTGGCCCACAATGATGACTTCCCACTATTGCCTATCTGTCGACTTTTATAAAAGTTTAACAAAATATTAACAAGATCATTTTGTGTAAGCTAAACAAAAGTTTGAAGTCAAGATATTTCTTTGTTATCATAATACTTAAGGAATTCCTATCAGTTCCGTAATTTTTTGTCAAAAACTAATTTTTAACAAGGAGGTTTTTGTATGAAATTTTATACTCGCAGTTTAAGGCAGCTGCTTGCCGAATTTACAATTGAAAATTTGAATGAAACAACAACAACTTGTGTGTGCTACCACCAAGTTCATAGGCTGTAGTTATAGCTATTTCACGGGGACCAACCCGATCATCAGACTTCTTTAGTGGTGCTTAATCGCTTTTTATGTTCAATTTAATTTTTGAAGAACTTTTTGCCCGAGCTGGGCTTGAACAAGCGACCTAGCGTGTGAGGAGCAAGTGCACTACGCACTACGCCACCGCACCCACATGAAAGTAATTGGCTTACAACTTTCAAAAGCCAAAAAGCGGGCGACGATCTCGATTTTATTGGGGTTAAGCCCTTTACTACAGTAAAGGCCAGACGGAAGAAGCGCACTTTGCCAATCTTCCTGGTCCAGCTTTCGCCCAGCAGCAATCTGGATAAGTTGAGGAGTATCTCCAAACTCAATTACCAGCTTGTGACTTGGGATACATTAAAGAGGCGCGGCGACATGCTTCAATGCATGCGCTGCCAAAGGTTCGGCCACGCTAAAGCAAACTGCGAAATGCAGCCACGCTGTGTTAAATGTGGTGAGAACCACATTGCAGACGAGTGCAACAAAATATGTTAGTAGATCGCCCTATTACGCGTGCTCCTACAACAATGCCCGTCAACCCCCAAATTTCCTACGCCCAAATGGCGTCAGGAAAGGGAGCTACGGTACAGCCTGCGCCAAAGGCAGCCCAACCGGCCCTAGTGCCGAGAGCTCCGGATGCGCAGGGTGAAATAAGAAGCCTGTTGCTGGCCATTCAGGGCCAGTTATCAGGTCTTCAAAACCAGATCAGGGAGCAGGCGAAGAGGGTAGATCACATCTACACTATTTTGCCAAGCTTTACGCATTTTTTAGGTTAAGGGCGCGCTGCCGGGGAGGCCCTTAAGGATCCTTGCTGTGAATGTAAATTCACTGATTAGGGTCGAACGTAGAGCTAACTTATTCCAATTGCTGAAAGACCAAAGTCCTGATGTGTTTTTGGCCAGCGAAACTAAGCTGAACCAGAAACATAAATTGACGCACAACAATTACAATATCGTACGAAGGGACCGGCCAAACTCTACACAAGGGGGTGGGGTCGCTATTTTCGTACGAAAAGGCATTAGTTATAAAGTTATATACAATAGTGAAGTACGCAGATTTCAGCTGCTTGAGGCATGTATCGTGTGCATTCCTCTCCAACAGGGAAAGCGTTTGTATGCGATCGCGTCTTATGCACCGGAATCATCTCAGCCAGCTCAATTTATAACAGAGCTCGGAAAACTTTTTCAGTGCTTGCAACTGAACTCGGAAGAGAACTTCTATCTCATGGCCGGTGATTTAAATGCCAAACATGCAGACTGGGGAATTCAAATACAAAATCCTCGTGGTAACCAGTTATTTAACTGGATTGTCCAGTACAATGCCGAGTATATGCTCGACTTGTTGGCTACTGATAGACCATCATTCCCAAGGAGCGGTGCCTATCTAAATCTTTTGCTAATGGACACAAGACTGATAATAACTGACACTGTGGGTCAAAGACCAAGAAACTTTTTACGGACGATCGAGTACGACAGTGACCACTGCGGACTCGCCGCCGTAATACGGCTTCCAAACGAGCTTGTGGAGTTGGAGGAGAACGTGCCGGTGCATTCTTACAATTACAGTAAGACTCACTGGCCGCGCTTCACCAACGCTTTAGCGAGAGAACTTCGGTCTAGAAACAAATCCCCACCAATCGACAGGAATCTGACAAATACCGAGATTGACGGATATTTAAAACAAATGGACGAGACAATCCAACGAACCATGGAAAGAACTATACCGAAATACAAGGAACGAGACAATACGAACTTGTACCGTAACGCGACTACAAACGCACTGCACAGACACAAAAGTAGACTTCTAACAAGGCTTAAATGTTTGTACCGGAGATTTATTGACCCAAACAATCTGGAGGTTAGGACATTGAAGTCGTCGATAAAAAACGTAAACAAATTAATCAAAGAAAACTATCGATTAAACAATAATTTGTATTGGGACAAGAAAATTCGGGCCATTAATTCTAGTGACCCGAGTATGTTTCCGCAAATTAAGAAGATCTTTAGGAGGAATGATGAAAACGACCTTCCTTGTCTTAAGCTTCAGAGGACGACAGAGAACAGAGACGTACTTCTGACAGCAGGAATAGATTCAGGAGACGCCGTCTTGAACGATGACTTCTTTGTTGTCGAAGATCCGCAGGAGAAAGCAGAGGCCGTGGGGGCTGCTTTCCAGCAAGTGTACAAGGTGAATCCTAGCATTCGACCTAATCACGATCTGGAGAATAGATCCCTGCAGCACCACTTCTACCTGCGTAACGACATAACGCAGTGGCGATCCGAGAACCTCGGTTTTACCAGGTTCAATGACGAAAACGTGGCAAATGCCATCATCGCCGGGCAAAACGGGACTAACACCCTTTTAGTCACGAAGATAGAGCTCCAGCACATCTTCGATACATTAAAGAAAAAGAAGTCAGCAGGTGTCGATGGTATACCCAACATTGTACTACGACATTTACCTCAGGAAGCTGTGGACATTTATACCACTGTGTTTAACAACGTTCTGAATAATGCATATTATCCGGTCCGTTGGAAAACAGCTGTGGTACATCCTCTCCCGAAAAAAGGAAATCCGGCGAATCTCCGGTCGATAAGTCTTCTGCCAAGTATCAGTAAGGTATTCGAGAAGGTTATAAATAGAGCTCTGTCCAAGTGGGCTGAGAACAACAAAATAATTCCGGATAATCAGTTCGGCTTTAAGGCGGGACATGACACTATTCATGCTGCGTCTAAGCTTGTTTCTGATATCCAGTGGAAAAAATCTAAAAGACAATGTACGGGTGCTTGTCTGGTTGACTTAGAGAAGGCCTTCGACACCGTATGGTTAGAGGGTCTGTATCTAAAGTTAAACAGACTTGGCATAAGTAAACCATTGTTGTATATGCTTTATGACATGCTTAATGGTAGACGGTTTATTGTCAAAATTGGCAATGTAACATCTACCAAAATCTTTGATATTAAAAATGGTCTTCAACAGGGAGCGGTTAACTCGCCGATCTTATTCAGCATTTACACCAGTGATCTGATAGCAAGTCTGAGTCAGGCAATAGCGTACGCCGACGACCTAATTGCGTAAAGAACGGCCCCGAAAATTGAGGTTATCAAGACACTTTTGCAGGGTGACTTCGACAAGATTCAGCAATATTGCGATGACTGGAAGTTGAAAATCAACATTCAGAAATGCGAAACTATTCTGTTCAGGACTCCGCTGTATGGAGCCTCAAGGGATACGAGAAAGAACTGGAAAAATCTAGTGATCGTTGGACCAAATCGACAGCCACTGGCGAATAAAAGTGTAGTAAAGTACCTTGGCATCTGGTTGGATCAGTACTTGTATTTCGACAGACATATGAGTGCTGCTCTGGCCAGAGCTAGGGGAGCCTTTGCCCTGACAAAACGGTTGTTTTTTAGCAGCCGTCTTGACAGCAGGGTGAAGGTGATTTGCTACATGGCCCTTATCCGACCGATGATTGCCTATGGGTGCCCGGTATGGTTCAACGTTGCCCCATCTCAAATGGAAAAGATTCGGGTGTTTGAGAGACAATGTCTGCGACGTTGCCTTGGATTACACAGAACACCAGAGTCGGAGTACAAACATTACTATTCCAACCAGGTTCTATATACAACAGAGCCAACATAAACAGAATAGATAATTTCTTGCTGAAGCTTGGTAGGGGTCACATTGCGAGAGCAATGTCTTCGACTAACAGCTTAATTTTTGGGGCTTACTACCCCAACAATGAGTACTACGAAAGTGCACGTTTAAGTGGCAACATTCCGCCCGAAGCTTTTCTCTATTAAGACAATCGAGGGCTGATACAGGATAGGGAGGCGGTTCCGCTAATCTACCACGTCAGCCGTAGAACTGTAGATAGGCGACTCCTTTACAGTCGAGACGTCCTCGCACTGGACGGAGCCGAGTGCCTTCGGTTCAGTAGGACTGTTTCCGATAGGGACCGAAGAGATAGGGTGAGGCAGGAGAACCAGTTTTGGTGGCTTCAAATTGAGAATGTCATTTAAAGTTGTCTAGGGCGTTTGGTCTTGGCCGGCTTACATAGGTTTAAGGATTATGTTAGGGACAGTCAGGGTGGCACCAAAAAAAAATTATATTAAAAAAAAAACACAAAAAACACAAAAAAAAAAAAAAACACAAAAAAAAAGCTTACTGTGGCTGTTCTAGTTTTTAAGTAGTTTTAAGTATTTTTAAGTAGTATTATTGGTTTTGGTTTGTTTTAAGTAGCTTAAGTATTATAATGGGTTTCGGTTTGTTTTATTTAGTTTTAAGTTTTATATAAAATAAAAAATAATGATAAAGATACCAAGTTTTTTTTAATTTTCTTGGTTTTAGATTAAGTTCTTGTTATTTAGTATTAAAATTGTTCTTAGGCCGAAAGGCAGTAGATATAAGATAATGGATTAACTTAGAGCACCCGCATAGGGCCAGTAAGATATTTTTTAAGTTTTTGAAATTTAAGCTAGTTTTTTTTAAGAATTTTTGTCTAGCTTTAAGTTAGCTTTAAGATTTTGATAAATTATGTTAAAAACAAAATTCTGCAAAAAATGAAATAATTTTGAAGTCAATACCTTTTTTATTTAAACTGATAATAATTTATTGTATTAATGTACTAAATATTTAAAATTTCTACTTAAGATTTTGTTTGAAGAAAATAATCAAAGATTTTAACTTTGTTGGAAGCGTTACTGATTTAGACTTAGGCGAAAATATTGCTGCAAAATTTTAAATTTTTCGACAACTACTTATTAGATTAGGTAGTTTTTCAAACATTTAATGACTCTAAACGGACAACTTTAGGAAGTTATATATCCTCGGTAGCGATCTTGGTTTGCCTACAAGCTAAACCGGAAATCAGACTCATAAACTCATTTGAGTATGCGTGTCATTTCTCCTCTAATTTATGAAATTTCCCCTAAAAACTCAGTAGTTGATTCTATGTGTGCGTGAAACACGTCAATTTTTCTAGTTGAATCCGCCCACATTACAAATACAACAATGTAAACAAATGGGTTTTGGAGGGTGATACGTACAAAGGATTTATATCTTCATATAGAGTGTTTTTGGTCTGCTATATTAGAAGAATACAAGTTAAAAGATCTGTGCCAATATTGACGTATTTCGTCTGAATTGTTATGCTTCTAACGAAAGCTTAAAAGAATTGAACAATCATAACTGATAAGGTCTAGTCGTATGTCAAGTTCAACAACTTCATGCGTACATCATCATCTGCAATAAAATAAAATCTGAACAACCATTTCTTCAACCTTCATTTGCATTATTGATAAAGAATGGCAATTTTATTTGCTCCATTTTTTGATCTGCAAATAAGTTCCATTCAAATGAAATCAATCAAGACTAAACTAAAACGTAAACAAAATTGTTCATCTATTAGTGCCATTCGCTAGAGAACGTCATTCATTCCATTTTATCTCTCCATGAATGTACCTACATATAGCCACTACACGAATGGGGCTCTAGCGATGCATTTACTATTCCTAACATTAAACAACACTCATTCATCCCATTCAAGGAAAGCAACTTACTTTTTTAGAATGGATGATGAGTTGAGTAGGAACTCAATTCACACTTGATAACTCATCACTATGCATAATTAATGTCTCAACAATTCTATTGTCTTTAGTCATAGTCACTATATTTTTTTTATTCTTAAAGTTTTGTGTTCAGCATTATATTGTCTTTCTTTGCCTCCCTGAGGCGCCGCGCCGCAGCCGACAAGCCAAGGTTTCTGCTGAAATTTTTCTCTTTTTTACGCTTTTCTTCATAATATCTTGAGCACGCTTGAGAATGTTTTAGAAAATTATGTACGAAGAGATATGTGTACAGTGCATTTCGCACGATTGAAGACAGTTTTACATTTAAAAAAATTGCAATCTTTTATTTCACTGATATTTAGTTTTTGTTTTCTAATGTTAAATAATTTGTAAGTTTTAGAACTACTACGAATTAAATTCATATCAAAGGTTAAAAACCCTGTTTTTGTAATTTTTTTTTGTATCACTTATTTAATTAAACTTATAAAACATGAGCTTTTAAAAGTAAAAACTTAATTACTTCATGCTATTAGTTTAGCTGTCACTTTTAAAACTGTCATGTTTTGCCAGTTGACAAAGAAATACAACGTCATTGCTAAAATTGGAACGATACACTACACTACAGAAATGGTTAAAATTTTGCAGTCTCTGATCGCAAAACTTCTAGGCCGGGACTTTTACGAGGAGTTGAAAAATCCTCCAAGAGTAATTCTTATCATGAAAAGTGCTTTCTCAAATTAGCCTTTCGGATTTGGCATAAAACCTGTAGGTCACCTCCATTCCTGAAATTACCCACACAAAAGAATGGTTGAGAGTTACACAAACTGATTGGGAAAAGTTACAAAAACGATAATACGCCTTATTTTGCATAAGAACATAGAACTCCAGTAGGTAGATTACCTGTAACGTCGTATCCTCGTTGGTGGAGACTTTAAATGAAATACACTAAAATGATACGGATTTCCATTAAAAAATCATCCTGAGTCATGAAAGGATATGGTTCTGCAACTGAAACCGTGCTAACGATTCGGCTTATATCGTTTTTCTTTGTTAGTTACATAAATAAGCATTCAATGATTTCTCGTTCAAACTAAACCTTTTATTGGAAAACACAGAAGAACTCAGGAAAGTGAAACTTATACCTTAATGCCGTTTTTTAATGGGGGCAACTCAGACAAAATTTTTAAGATCTTTCAAATTTACTCTGACCAAAGGTATACATATATGTATATTCTTCACAAGAAAGACATACAATTTGAAAGGGTATTTTTTAAAAAGTAAGCTTAAAACTCGATCCTCAATATGAAATATTATTGGAATATTTGAAATCTTTAAGATTTTAAACATGAATTAAGTTAAACAACCGAAGTGTAAATTATTCACCCGTAGATTTATATTAAACAACCAACGAAGATGTTCAACTTTAATTTCATTTTAATTTCTGCAACTTTTTATGCATTGCAAACTATTAACACGCTTTTATAATTATATATGTAACTGCATAATTAGTTCTTTGTGACTGCTTTTTGTTGTTTTGCTTTTAACTCTTAGTTTATTATGCAACGTAGTAAGTTAAAAAAATTATCACCGCTTTCATTCAATTAGTCAAAATATTTACCACGTGCCTTAAAGTAACCCTTGTGGAATTCACTTTGCATAATTAAGTATGATAGTGCTTCATTTCATGGTACACATTATGTTTATGTAAGAAGAATAATTTTGTATATATTCACTACACCCTCAGTTTTCTTGAAAATTTGTCTTTCTTCTGAAATTGTTTAAAATGTGGAGTTAATTATAATTTTTTTTAAAGCTAAATATGAAGCCGTAGTAGCTTAGCTAGTGTCGTCAATGGAAATGTGCGACTATTTAGTAGGACTGTCACGCTTGGAGGTCTTGTCTTTAATTTTTAATATAGTGCCACTTTAAAAAAAACAACAGTGTTTTATCACGGAAAACTGTCTTCTATTAGAGATTGACAAATGACATGAAATAGAAACGTTTAGTTGTAAAAATCATTAACAAAATTTGAAAATGTGTAAAAATGGAAGGAATATCGATTCAAAATTTAAAACAAAAAATTAGCATGAAAATTAAAATTTTCACAACCTAAGATATGTTAGTTTTTATTGGTTCGCTAAAAAGCATTATTCTTATTAAATTAGGGAGAATACAATATTTTTGTAGCAAGCAAATACTTTTCCACCATCAAACTTGACCTCTGATATAAATTCAAACAAATATGTTCAATTTTATCAAAGTAGTTAGTCAATTTTCGAAGAAGAAAAGGACATTGCGGGAAATTTTGTCAAATAGCAATCTTTACCGTGAATTTGTTCATTCAATTGAGATTAGGTTAGACAAGGTTGAAGTGGCTGTCCCGGATGTAGTAGGACACACCTAAGCTAATTGTTGGCATATTGTGATACCACATTGTTCTTGAATCCTTCTTCTGAGCTCAATGAAACCAATCGTAGTTCCTTTGAAACTTGAAAGACTATTAACTTCCCATAGGAAGTTATTGTAATGCGTCCGATTTGTCAAATTGAAAATTTTGACATTTCTCGACGTTTCAAGGTCCCTAGAGTCGAAATAAAAGATTTTTAGAAAGATGTCTGTTCGTGACGTTTTTTCCGTCGTCCATAGCTCAAGAACCAGAAGAGATATCGACTTCAAATAAATATTGTTATACAGATAATAAGGCAGAAAGGGCTTTTAAGAAAATTGCGTGGGTGGTTTTTTTTACCATAGCAGTTTAAAAAAAAGGTACAGATTTTGGTTAACCCTAAATATCTCATGAACCAATGAAGCTAGAGACTTGAATTAAATTTAATATATATTGTGACGTGATACAAAACAAGTATATTTTTAGGAAAAATTCCAATTAAGGGTTTTTTTATAAATAAAAAAAAAAAAAAACGGAAACAAAAATTTGTCACCTCGAAAATTTTACGACTAAAATATGATTTCATCTTCAAAACAATTTTGTGCAACGAAGAATAATGTTTTTGACATCTGATAAAATTTTGAGAAAAATCTTATTGACAGTTTTTTTTTATAAAAAAAATAAAAACCTGAAAAAAAGATTAATCAAAGTTGGTAAAAATTGAATTTCCACTAAAATGTCTTTTTAAAAACTTGAGATTAAGGCTTCAAACTTATTTTATCTTATAAGAAATATTGTTTTCAACATTCTGAAAAATGTTGAGAAAAATCGAAGTGACAGTTTTTGGGGAGAGTACGATAACTTAGGCGACAAAGTTTAATGACGGATTTGTATAGAACAGTTAAAAACAAGCATTTTTTACGATGGGAGGGGGTCTATCTCCCCCCGTTTAGGCGGTAGGGACAATTTAAAAAAATGTGTACATTAAATGAAAAAAAAATAATTAAAAAATAACGGTAATACTTACAATTAAGTATTATACCTTTTTTCAAAGCCAACACTTTAAGTCAAAACTATGCATAGTGTTTAAAAAAATAGTTTTAAACTCAAAATTTGGACAAAAAAAATTGAAGATAAGGTTTAAGGTGTAATTTTTCAAAACCTTAAGATTTTCTACTACTGTTTTTTTTTTAGAATTCATTGCTCTTATTTGTTTTTGATCAAAAACTGAAAACTAGATGATTTTATGTCTTCCAGTTCTTGAGAAAATTGAAAATTAGCAAAAAAAAAATCTTTTAATTAAATTATTTTGTCCATGCTTGAGTATTTACGTAGTCTTATTTTGATAGTAATAATCGAATATGGATTAAGATATACCAAGGATAAATTAATTTTTCTTTATACAGCTTATTTAAATGCAAAAGAAACTTTGCCTAAACGGGGGGAGATAGACCCCTCCAATAGTAAAAATGCTTACTTTTAACTGTTCTAAAAATTCCGTTATAATATCTTGTCGCCTAAGTTATCGTACTCTTGCCCAGTTTTTTTTTTACAAAAAATAAAAATCTAAAAAAAAATAATAAAAGTTGGTAAAAATAGATTTTCGACTTAAATATTTTTTTTTCAAAACTTTGAAATAATGGCTTCTAACTAATTTTAACTTAAAAAAAATATTGTTTTCAACATTAGGACAAATTTTGAGAAAAATCGAATTGACAGTTTTTTTACAAAAAATAAAAACCTAAAAAAACAATTAACAAAAGTTGTTAAAAATTAATTTTCGACTCAAATATCTTTTCAAAAATTTGAGATAATGGCTTCTAACTAATTTTATCTTATAAGAAATATTGTTTTCAACATTCGATAAAATGTTGAGAAAAATCGAATCGACAATTTTTTTTACAAAAAATAAAAACCTAAATAAAAACAATACTGCAAAAAAATAGCTTTTCAAAAATTAAAAATATCCAACAGTCCGTTTTTTCATAAAAAAATAAAATCTACAAAAAATAGTACGCAAATTTGGAAAAAAAAATTGATACATACAGACAAACTTTTAAGCAAGGCAAATCGATAGACGGGATGAGAAGTTATCAGTGTGGGTAGCATCCAGCCTCTTTTTTTATTAATGTGTTTGAAAGCGTTTAGATCGGTATAGAAGAATTTTTCTAGATAGATCTTTCGTTTTTGAACCAGAGCAGAGCATGTGCAGAGGAGGTGAAGAACTGTTGGTTCCTCTTCCTTGTCCATGCAGCTTCTGCAACGTATTTGGTTGTGTCCGTTTATGACACAGATTATCGAGCTTATATGCGATCTGCTTAGAGATAGCAAGCACCTTGAGCGCTTTGAATCTAGTGTAGGCCAAATATTTTTCGTGACCTGACACGTAGTAATGTTATTACTAGGTACTTGCATTAACAATAGTTAAAATGCAGCGATCGATAAGCCAGCATTAGCCAAACGTGGTAGAATGGGCTGTAGTGTACTATTTCTGGGGAATTCTTCTGCCTTACAGAATTCTGGGATGTCTCTATGGCCCGGCACCTAGCAAAGGTGACTGTGTCATCTGCATTAGAGATGATCGACAGTTTTGGACAGCTATAGAGTTTGTAGAGTCAGAGTGGAAAGATTTAATGGCAGCCTGGCTGTCTGGGAAAATCCGGATATCAGAGGTTGATATCACGTTTTCTTTATGCCAGGACAATACTTTTTTTGTCGCCATAAGTTCTGCCTAGAACACGCTACCCTACCAAGATTGGGAAGACGGATTGGGAGATTTGATTTAAGCTTTCACAATTCCCATCATTAGTTTTTGATACATCTGTAAAGAAGTGGATTGATTCGTCTTGCAGAAATGACCTTTTCTCTCCCAGAAATATCTAGAAGGTATAGAAATATGGAAGTTACTACAGAACTATAGTTGGAAGGTATTGTGTAGTCTGTGTTCTTTGGAATTGATTCTAAATAATCAAGAATTACGGAGTGGTCAATGCTGTTATTAGTCCACTCCACTGTGATAAAGCTCTGAAACGAATAGCAGAGCTGGAAGCTATTTGTTTGCTGAGTATATCTAAATATGTTAGATGGAGTAGGGTGTCCAGTGCCCTAGATGAGGTCCCACGAAGTGATCCGCTTATACAAATGCAAATCGGGTGCTGGACTTTGCTGAGTTTATATACACCTTTAACACCTTTGTCTAATGCTGTCTATCACACACACACCTTACTGTAGTTTCCTTTATTCAGTTGAATAAAGAATCTTTTTTAAATGGAATTTACTTTGTTGTGTTAGAAATTTAGTTAAAACTTTTTTTTTTTCTCATCAATTATTATGTTTTATGAACAAATTATAAATTCTTCGGACATATTTGGGTAGTAAAATGATTTCACATTTAGTCGAATTATGCTTTAAAATTTTCTCTGAAACAACTTAAAATTTCTTGGAGAAACTATGAGTCTTCATATGAATTCTTTGCTCTGTATAAAGCATACAAAATCTTTCGATTCGTTTAAGAATGATGAATCATTTATTTCAATGACCAATTCAATTTGCACAGCTGTACTTATATAGCTTCAATTTTTGTTTTCTTAGAAAAGTTCAACTAATGGACCACACCGTTTTTTCCCTTTTTATTTCTGACTATTTTTTATTATATGCTCACAATTTTTTATCAGATCCCACATCATTCCAAAGTCCAATAAATGGGCAAGCCCCCATTGGTGCACTTCACTATTTTATAGAAGTTTTATTGCAATTTTCTTTTTTAAATAATGTAAGTCTCTAAATGCATTCAGTAGGACTGTTTGTTTTTGTTTCTGTTAACATTTTATATTGTTACATGGAGAGGTTCAAAAGTTCAGAAAACAAATGTGAGCAGCAATTGAAGAAGGCCATATCCAGTCAGTTATTTTGAGATTGTTTTTTGTATGATCTTATAATAAACGACGAGTATTTGCATTGAAATGAATCATATATGTATACAAAATATATCTTTACCTATAGGCAAGCTTAATGTATATTTTTCAAGTACTTTAATGGGCGCTTAATAGATTTATAGATACATTCAAGTGTTTCTAGTTTAATTTGATTTGATATTAATTGAAAAATATAGACGAAAGAAGTTTTTAATGTTGTTGTTTGTATAAATCATTAAAGTGAAGTAGTGGATAATGGCCATAAGTGTCATTAATATTGACACATATTTATGTGCCACATTGTTGACTGTCATTTAATACCAGTTTTTTGTGTATACATATATGTTTTTTGTCGTTTTAAATTGGAACTATTTAACTATCGTTGCTTAACCTTTATTAAAAGTTATCGTAAATAATATTTGTCTCATAACCTAGTGTTTCCCATTGACATTTTCAGTAGTTATTCAAAAACAGGAAAATATCAAAGTAGTAACTTATCGATCAAAAATCAATAAAAAACTAATTTTTAACTTAAAGCCCTCCTGAGTTAAGTTTAAAAATAATAATAGACATACATAAATTAAAAAGCTAATACGTTACTGGAGCGTATACTTATCTTTATTAACTTCGCTTTGGATGTAATTAACCCGATTTATCGAATTGAAAATATCAATCGTCAGTTGTGAGAACGGAATAAGTCCATTTTGCAAAAGTGTTGGGAAAACGCAAAAAACTGAATAGCGTCTATATTTTAATTTTTTTGAGATACAGGCCATATAGATAAAATGAAGATCATGTGGATTTGAGTGGAATGAGATAAAAATTAGCCTGTTTGAAAACGAGAGGAGGGGGAGAGGTGTTTCCACTAAGGCACCTCTCCTTATCCAGACGGCGAGGCAGCGGACGAATTCTCGAGATGGAATCAACGGTGGCGTCTACAGTTCCAGTAAGGCTGAACTACTTAGTGAACACCTTATAGGGCTTCTACGACTTATTCGGAGCCCAGGCCTATAAGGAGCGGTTTATCCGGCTCCCCGTCCTTGGAGTTATACTAAGGATCTGGCCCTCCAGGTTGAGGGTTGTGCCGTCAGGGTGACTTCCTGACCACGTAAAAATTTTCTAGTTGCGAAGCACCAACAAGCCTCGGATACGGACGGATTCACTGTTGACAACCCAAGCAAACGAAATAAGGACAACGAACTTCGGATCTGTACGTGGAATGTTAGGTCCCTTAACAGACCACGTGCAGCCGAACAATTAGCGGAAGCCCTAAACTGCTGCAAGGCAGATATTACCGCCATCCAAGAAGTGCGATGGGATGGACCGGGCAAACGCAAACTAAAAGACTGCGATATATACTACGGCGACTGCTACCGAGAACAAAGGCAGCGTCTATTTGGGTGTTGATTTGTTGTTGGAACTAGACTCAGGCAAAAAGTCTTGAGTTTCAACAGTGTGAGCGATCGCATCACGACAATCCGCATCAAGGCTAAATTCGCCAACATAAGCCTAATATGCGCGCATGCCCCAACAGAGGAGAAAGATGAAGACACCAAAGACATATTCTTCGAGCTCTTGGACAAGACATAAGAGCAGTGCCCTGGCTATGACATTAAAATTGTTTTAGGAGACTTTAATGCCAAGCTAGGAAGAGAAGACATCTTTGGTGGCACAATCGGAAGATACAGCCTGCTCCGACAACGGATTCAGGCTGATCGATTTCGCTGCGGGGCGAGACGTTCTGGTAGCTAGTACGCAGTTCACACATCTCAATATCCACAAGGGGACATGGAAATCTCATGATCAATCAACCGTCAACCAGATTGACCACATTGCGATCGACGCACGACACTTCTCCAGTATACAGGATATCCGAACATTCCGAGGGGCCAACATTGACTCGGACCACTACCTCGTTGTAGCCAAGGTACGGCTACGGATATCCCGGTCCAAAACAAAGGAAGTACCTTGAGAAGTTTCGACGTTAGACGGCTACAATCGCAAGAGACTGCCATGTCCTTTTCCGATCGAGTCTCTAGTAACCTCTTAAGGAGTCCTATGCTGCATGCATTAAGCATTGAAAACCAGTGGCAACATTGCCTTGCAGCCATCAGAGATGCCGCCTCTGAAGTGCTAGGTTTCACACGTCCACAACAGCGAAACCCCTGGTTTGACGACGGATGCCGGCAAGCGCACGCAGCGAAGCAAGAGGCATACAAAACGGCCCTGCACAGAAGGACCAGAGCTGCTCGCGAGCTCTACGAGCAGAGGAGGAGAGAGGAACACCGGCTTCTTAGATGGAAAAAAAGAGAGCACGAGAAGCGCGCGATCGAGGAGATAGAGGAATGTTACAACAGGAATGAGGTTCGTAAATTTTACCAAAAGGTAAAAAAGAACTCCCAAGGGTACCAGCCACGAACCGAAGCCTGTAAAGACGATCAGGGGAACATCGTAGTAGAACCGCAGTCTATGTTGAGAATATGGAAAGACCACTTCTCCAAATTATATAACGGCGATGACGAACCGAATCCCGCTGTAAGGGAGGTAGAACCACTCAACCTAGGCGACGTTGATCAACAATTCCGCCTACCCGACCTAGACGAAGTGAAGATAGCTGTATCTAAACTGAAGTCAAACAAAGCTGCTGGAGCTTACGGCATCGCTGCCGAACTATTTAAAGCAGCAGGCGATGACTTGGTAGGGAGCATGCACCAACTCATCTGCAAAATATGGTCGGAAGAAAGCATGCCCGATGAGTGGAATCTCAGCATAGTTTGTCCGATACATAAAAAAGGAGACCCTTTAAATTGCGCCAACTACAGAGGGATCAGTCTCCTTAACATTGCATATAAGATCCTTTCTGCCGTACTATGTGAACGTCTGAAGCCGTTCGTCAACAACCTGATAGGTCCTTATCAGTGTGGCTTCAGACCAGGAAAGTCCACTATCGACCAAATATTCACATTACGGCAGATCTTGGAAAAAACCCAGGAGCTTCAAATCGATACCCACCATCTCTTTATCGATTTTAAAGCCGCGTATGACAGCATCCATAGGGAAGAGCTCTACAGAGCAATGTCTAGTTTTGGCATCCCTGTCAAACTTATCCGTTTGTGCAGAATGACGATGGAGAATGCACGCTGCTCCATCAAGGTCGGAAAAGATCTCACCGATGCATTTGATGTCAAAAAAGGTTTTAGACAAGGCGATGCACTGTCATGCGACTTCTTCAACATCGTTCTGGAAAGAATTGTGCAAAACTCAACCGTCAACACTAGAGGCACAATCTTCCAAAGGTCCATCCAATTACTCGGATACGCAGATGATATTGACATAATTGGAAGATCAAAGCGTGATGTCAGTGGAGCGTTTTTGAGCATTGCGACGGAAGCGAAGAAGATGGGTTTAGTGGTCAATGAGGGCAAGACCAAGTATATGCTGTCATCAAAAAAGGACATTGAACAACGACGTCTTGGACAAAACGTCACCATGGACAGCTATAACTTCGAGGTAGTTAAGGACTTTGTCTACCTAGGCACCGCTATAAACACAGGCAACGACACCAGCGCTGAAATCAAACGAAGAATAACTCTTGCAAATCGCTGCTTCTTTGGACTTAGAAGGCAATTGAGAAGTAAAGTCCTCTCTCGAGCATCTAAAATCACCATCTATAAGACACTCATCATCCCGGTTCTCATTTATGGCGCTGAGGCCTGGACCCTGTCAAAGAAGGATGAGAACGTCTTAGGATGCTTCGAGAGAAAAATTCTTCGGGTGATTTTTGGTCCCGTACGTATAGATGGAGAATGGAGGAGAAGATATAACGACGAACTGTACGGGCTGTACAGCGACACTGACCTAGTTAGCAGAATAAAAGTCCAACGGCTTAGATGGCTGGGTCATGTAGAGCGAATGGACATCAACGCTCCAGCCCGGAAGGTCTTCGAATCCAATCCCGAGGGACGGCGCAGTAGAGGAAGACCGCGACTCAGGTGGCGCACTCAGGTGGGTGAGGACCTCAACCAACTTGGCGTGCGAAACTGGAGACAGCTAGCTAGGGACCGAGCTGGCTGGAGACGCATGTTGGTTGAGGCTCAGGTCCGCCCCGGACTGTAGCGCCACCTTAAGTAAGTAAGTAAGTTTGAAAACGTTGGACTTATTCCGTTCTTGCAACTTACGGTTTGAAATTTCAAATAAAACTCAAATTTTAATGAAATGAATACATAATTTATTTAAAATAAAGCTTTAAATGATAACAAAATATTTAAGTAATAGTAGAGATTATGTAATTAAGAAAAAAAGTTGTATACATAAGCAAGATCACATTAAAAAATATAGTTAAAAAAAATTGTATAAAAAAAGTTTTATCCTTCTTCTTCTTCATCACCTTCAGAAGCTGTGGTTGGCCATGTAAATATAGTTAGGTAGAACTCCTTCTTGTCGTCTTCTATATACGATATGATTTTGCGGACATCCTCCATCTTATTATGGTTTATGGGAATTTTATTTTCATAAGCCATTGTCGTTGGTAAGGCAGGAGTGGCGAGGCGTTTTTGGAGCAAAAAATGGTGTTTAATAAGACCGTCGATCCATTCCGAAGCTTCCACGCGCCCTATAGATGATGAGCTGTAGGTCAGATGTCTGTATTTAGAAATCATAAACATGGAATCCTTGTTTAATGATTTGCTGGTTTTCTTGTAAAAATTTGGCCAGGTGTTTTTAAAATCCAGTATATCATCAGACGAAATGCTCGTTACTCTAAATAATTCATTTCGTTTTGCGTTGGATATCATTGTGTTTTATTCGCAGGGAGTGTACATATCCGATCAGTTCTTCTTATAAGCGTTTTGGCTGTCCCAAAATTCCGATCACATTGCAGGAATGAGTGACCCCGTACAGGAAAGTACTGATGAATAACCTTAAAACGGCCCAATGAAACTAGTAGCAGGAAGAATCTTACTAGTGTGTTGTTCCTGTTTTGCCCTCCAGGATCAAGATTTTGACTACTCTTCCACAGCAGACTGCAAACGTCATCAGGTCCTCGCTTTGATATGCCTTAATGGTACGTACATATAAAAGTCCGCAGTGTTCGTTTTCATATCTTGGACGCAAAATACATAGAGCCACAGTTTTCGCAAATAAAACATTTCTTGCACTGGAATCTTCGGCAAAGACAGGTTCTGCATGTAGTCAAAAACAATAGCTCCAACATCTTCTCTTTCACCACATAAAGCCAGCACAGCACTTCTTGTTGTTTATTGTAAAACTTTTTTGCCCGTCTCAGATGAATCATTTTTTCTGCGGCCGCCTCACGTTAAGCAGTATCTCTTAGTCCTGCACTATTTATTTTTGTACTTAAACCCTCGTAGCATGATGGTTAGTGCGTTGGACTGTCATGTCAGAGGTTTTGGGTTCAATCCCTGCCTATGCCATCTAAAGTTTTTTTCACGGGTACTGCCTCTTGCGAGGAATTGACAAATTCTCCAAGACTAATTCTTGTCATAAAAAGTGCTTTCTCTTCTTTTCTTTCTTAGCCGTTCGGATTCGGCTTAAAACTGTAGGTCCCCTAAATTCCTGACATCATTACTCGCACACAGGAATGGTTGAGAGTTGTAAGTCACTAGGCCCTAGTTTTCAATGGACTGTTGCGCCACCCTATTTATTTATTTTACTTAAACCCTCGCATGTTGAACAGACGTCAATCTGTGGCCGCCCAAATCTGTACGAGAAATTAGTACGGAAGTGCTTCTGATAAAAATCGTACTTCACGACATCGGTGTGTTCAGGATACTTGGTGCAGAAAAGTTCATACATTATCTTGATATTCAGTGATTCCTCCAAATACTGAATATGCTTGCTGCTGTAGTGTGATTCTTTTAAGGGAAAGGATCGTATGTGATCATTCATAGCAACAAGCACACTGTTAGGTAACCTGTTTGCACGTACATCATGTTTTTCACGCTGATCTACAGGTGTTCTGCCCGCCGCCACAAGTGATGAGAGCCGATAAATTGCACTGCTACGAGTAGATACGCAAAACAAAATGGAGAACGCTTGTCTGCATATTCTTGTTTTAACAATATTTGACACCATTATGTTGTAACCAAAGGAAAGTTGTCGTTTTGCTGGGTTTTCGGTGCCTGACCGAGGCCGTCTTCGATCCACTGACATGCATTCTATAAGTCCCATACGATATGTGTCCTGCTCATTCTTTGGCCAACCATTGTAAACGTTCTGCAGTATTTCTTTTCTTTGTTCTGTGTCTATGTTTCTCGTACAACTTAGCTTGCAAGAACAATGACGGCCCGTATTAGATTTTCCATTCATTACCCTTCCAGTTCTAACGCTTTTGTAGGGCTCACCGCGTAAGCGGTGTAACCTTTGGGCTTCTTGCTTATATAAATGTTTTCTCCTTATTCCTCGCTTCCTCTTACTTGTAGATGGTACATCACTGTTGCTGGAGTCACTAGACATTTCCTGGAAAAATTAAAAAAAAATGTCCTAAAAGAAAATGTTGTTAGAAAAAATCCACGTCACCGCTTAAATGTTACACTTACATACCTTTAAAACCTTTAAAAATATATTTATTTAAAAAGAAAAAATTACTGTTTTTCAAAAACTGTAAAACTCAAAATAGTTTACTCTCTAATATTAAAAATCAAACTAGATATTGATGAAAAAATAACTTCACATTTATAGCACAAGTTTTTCGCGATCCGGACACTTTTTCGCACAGTTTGAAAAAAAACATACCTTTTTTATTTTCTTTCATAAAGTTCGTGGGTTTTCCTAATGACCCCAATATCTTTATGACTCCCTGTTTGCCAAATATTTACTTTTTGGAAAAAATAAACATTTCTCTGAAAAAATAAGTATCCAATAAAAGGGTTTTATTACCCTTCTAATAGGGCCAGGTATAAATAACGCAACTTCGCCGTAAAAGAGGTAAAATCTTACATTTCATTAAAAGAATTTGGGAAATTCCAAAACGCTTTCCTAGTGACCTGCTGCAAAGCTGAATTAAAAAATAACTAGTTTTCCCTTACAAGAAATGATTCCGAGAAAATCTTGAAGAAATCTACAACTCAAAAATGTACACGAAATTCCATAAGTTTTGAGAACAGAATAAGTCCTGGACTTAACATCTGCATCAAAAAGTGAATTTCGAAAAAAAGTGGACTTATTCCGTTCTCACAACTGACGATTCTTTTGACATTTATCGACGTTTACAGGGTTTTTAGAGGTACATATGTCTGTGTGTGCGTGTGAACTTACGCCCGAAAATCATTTTCCGTCGGCCAACCGAAGAACTGTCTGAGATATTGACTGCAAATCAATTTTGTTTTACAGATAATTACACCAAAAGGTGCAGTAGGACTTTGAAAAAATGTATTGTGTTGGCTTGACCCCAAATATCTCTCGAACCAATTACGCTAGCGACTTTAATTAAATTCTATATTTTTATAAAAATAAAAATCTTAAAAAAATACTACACAAAATAAATGAAGGTATTGACTTCAAAATTATTTCATTCTATTAAGAATTTTGTTATTAACATAAGATAATTTAATTGTTTGTATAAGAAATAAAACTGTTAAAAATTGGTTTTCTTCAAAAATTGTCAGGAATTTAGAAAAATCCAATTTTTTTTAAATTTTTGAAATGCTTCCACTCCTTCAAATGTCTTTACAATTGTATAGTTTGTTTGCGTGGTCAGTCGATTTTGCTGACCATAATCATTGCTTAGTGCGCGAATAGAGACTATTTTTAGAATTAACAGTTTTGTAGTAAGTTTTAATCGTTTGAACGCGTTGTTCGATTACTTTCACTATTATTATGACATTTCAAATGACAGCTGAGTTTGACAGGTGTCAGGCATGCCAGTGCTGCCAGTGCTGCCAATTTTAAACTACGAAATTCTATTTTACTACATTTGATTATTTTCTCATATCAACAAAAAAAAACTTTAACAAGACAATTTCCTTATTTCAAAGCAAATTGACAATCTTATGAAAATATCTCCATCTCCATTAAGTTCACTACTTTACGACCACATATTCATAGAATTAGCTTTCCCTATCCTATGAAGTTATGAAATCTAATATACCTAACCTGGTAATTTCCTTATTGTGTTGTTCAGTTTCCAATGGAAAACCCTTAAGGAAATAATTCTTATTACATTTTCAATCATAAACATGCCAATCGATCAATATAACTTTAAAACATGAAAACTGCCTAACGGCACATTTTGAATTTGTTCCTCGTAAACACAACATAATCATCATCATCATCGACATCGACATCTTCATCATCATCATCACTTCCTCATTTTACTCTCCTATACAAAACATGACAAAAACCAAGTTGATGATGCTAAAGAGGGAAGCGACTTAAATGACTGTTACGATGAGTGGATTTCATCACCCTCAGGTTGACAGGATCTGATATATACAAGTTTTTGTGGTTTGTGTTGTAATACAATACCGCATCTGGACCGGAGCGTCGCGGTCTTCGGACGTTTTCAACATTTACTATATACAGAACAGACATTGCAGGCTGATGATAAGAATCCAATTTTAACTGCCTTCTGCTTTTGCGCTTCATCGCAGATAGATTTACCTCAAAATACAAAAATCTGTACTGGTTACATGCACCTTTAGATTTGTATACCTTCTGCAATATTGCCTATAACCTGTCATAACAGAGTGCGTGGGTCGATTCAAAAGTCCTTCTCTCTATCTGTTTGTCTCTTTTTTTGTTACTGACTATTTGTTGTTGTTTTTTGCGTTATGATTTGAACGGTTTTCAATGTGCGCCTTTGCAAAAAATGTATTCAGGCCATGGTTTTATCTTCACAGGCTCGAACACCAACCACCAAAGCAGTTATAGGTTACCAGTTTTTCGATTACAATCGGAGTTTTAGTATTTCGGGGGAATTTCACAAGTATTTCATAAAATCTATATTATTTTATATAGTTGTTTGATTGGTATAAACTTGATTGATTGCTTGATTGGTATAAACTAAAAAGTTCAATCATGATGTCACAAATTTGATTTTCTAAAGAGCAAAATAAACAAAAAGTTGGTAAGAATTTAAGCTTTTAAAAAACTAATTGCAATTACATATAATGAATTTTCAAATAATTTAAATTGCTAAAATTTTGTTAACACGAGTGAGTGTGACTGGTATAAATAATAAAAATAAAATATTTCTAAGTTTTTCTCAAATGAAGGTCATTTTATACCATTTCTTTGACATAATAATGGCTAATGCCTATTGGTGATTAGTATCAATGGTAAAACAATTTATAAAATGATTGACATTAAGATATTTGTTTATTCGTGTAAAGAATTCTTTTATACCAATTATAAAATCGTATTCTGTTCTAGAACAAATAATTCGTATAAAATGGGCAAATTACTGATAAATTAGCATAAATAATTAAATATTACTGCAATATACGGCTCAATATATTGAATTTTATGAGCAATGATTGGTATAAGAAGCAAATAATTGGTTTAAAATTGTGGAAATAATTAAATTTCTTATTTTTTTTTAATAAATACAAAGATAGTGACAATTAGTATAAAACTATGGAAATACTTGTGATGTCTCATGCTTCAAAAAATACTCCTACAATATACCTACATACGTTTTTTATATAATGATGGCCATATTCTGCATAATTGTATGTTTTAACCGTAAATTATTAAAGAATGCATTTTTGTCACAGCCAGCGTTGTGAAAGTATTTTATAATAGATGAATAGATTCTGAGCCGTGAAATGCTGTCAAGTGAAATAAGACCAAATTTCAAGAATTACATTTGTAAATTGCAATAAAGCCAATTTTCAACAGTTGGTCTTATTATACTTAAACTTTGCTTGTACTCAATCTCGCACCTACCCCAAATCCTATAGTGTGCCCAAGCATGGGTACATACATACCTCATCGTAAAAATAAGTTGGTGTTATTTCTCAAAATAGTTTAGCCTTATTTCACTTTGTCAAAGTGCAAAATGATCAACAGCTGAAAACATTTGAAAGTTGGTCTTATTTCACTTAGTTTTATTTCACGGCACCAATAGATTCTTGTTGACATTTGACATTAAAGGTATAAACTGGTCTAATACGGATTATAAAGTCACGAGTTAACATTTACGATATCTGACGAGAAAAAAAAAGGTTTTTAATGTTGGAAATCAAAAACATAGTCATCAGTTTTGTCCATTTTAATATTGAAATCAGCTTTTTAATAATCAAAAACATTGTTTAACTAATTTATTGACACAAAATTTACCTTATTTGCTAGATCAAAAAGCTCCACTCGTCATTTAATTTGTTTTCAGATTTTTTTTTACAGTTTCCCTCGCCTTACACGGTTGACATGTACTGTGTTCAGCTTTTTTCTCAGAACGCTCGCTATTCGGAAACCGTCCTCTGAACGAAAATAATAAAACACAATTTTGAAGCTTTGAATGAACTGAACGAAAAAGAAAAACAAAACTGAACTAGGATTTAGTTTTATTTAGTTTTCACATTCACAACTGTTACGTGAGAGTGTTTGACATTGCATGATTATTAAGGGTTGAATGCCATTATGTCCGATCAAAAAATTGACATTATTAAAAAGTGTCATTTTTTGTTTGCTGTAGTGGTTAATGTATTCAATTTTCTTGACTACGTTTCAAAGAAACTTTAATATCGTTTTTTAAATTGCTAAAATAGAAATAAAAAAGAGGCTGGGATGCGACCCACACTGAAAACTTCCCATCCCGTCTGTCGATTTGTCTTGCTTCAAAGTTTGTAGGTTTTCGTGTTGGGTTAAAAACGTTGTCAGTTGAATTATTCTTAAAAATTTTAAAATTACCAACAATATTTTTCATATAAAGAAATAGTTTAGTTTGAAAATCTAGTTTGTTAAATAGATTTTTAGTGAAAAACAAATTTTTACCAATTTTAGTAGCATTTCTTAAATTGTTACTAATTAGATGAATTAAATTAATTTGAGAGATATCAAGAACCGAACATCAATTTTTACCAAATTTGTGTACTATTTCTTGTAGATTTTATTTTTTTATGAAAAAATGGACTGTTGGATTTTTATAAAAAACCACTGAATATCGAAAACAATATTTTCTGTGAAATAAAAAAAGTTTTAAAACAATATTTTAAATTTTTGAAAAGCTATTTGAGTCGAAAGTAAATTTTTACCAAGTTTTAGTATTGTTTTTTTGTTAGGTTTTTATTTTTTGTAAAAAAAAACTGTCAATTAGATTTTTTGTAAAAAAAACTGTCAATTCGATTTTTCTCAAAATTTTACTGCATGTTGACAACAATATTTTTTGAAAGATAAAAGTAGTTTAAAGCCAATATCTTAAAGTTTTGAAAAGATATTTGTGTCGAAATTCAATTTTTACCAACTTTGAGTAATGTTTTTTTTAGGTTTTTATTTTTTATAAAAAAACTATCAATTTGATTTTTCTCAAAATTTTACCAGATGTCAAAAACATTATTCTTCGTTGCACAAAATTGTTTTGGAGATAAAATCATTTTGTATTCGTAAAATTTTCGAGGTGACAAATTTTTTTTTGCAGTTTTTTTGATTTATAAAAAAAACTGTTAACTGGATTTTTTTCAAAAAATATACTTGTTTGGTATCACGTTACAATATATTATATAAAATTTAATTCAAGTCTCTAGCATTTTTGGTTCGTAAGATATTAAGGGTTAACCAAAATGTTCACCTTTTTTTTAAACTGCTATGGTAAAAAAACCACCCACGCAATTTTCTTGAGAGCCCTTTCTGCATCTTTCTGCCTTATTATCTGTATAACAAAATTTATTTGAAGTCGATACCTCTTCTGGTTCTTGAGCTATGGACAACGAAAAAAACGTCGTGAACGTACGGACATACGGACGTACGGACGTACGTACACACGCACGCACAGACATCTTTCTAAAAATCTTTTATTTCGACTCTAGGGACCTTGAAACGTCGAGAAATGTCAAAATTTTCAATTTGACAAATCGGACCCATTACAATAACTTCCTATGGGAAGTTAATAAATCCTTCTATGAAGTGTTTTCACCACTTTAAGAATTAATGACCTTTGACAGCACTAAATCCGAGATGGTGTTTTATTTCGATGTAGAAAGAGATTGCAGCATTTTGTTTAATGTCAAACAACATCAACGGCGGCGTTTCTCTTCGAAGATGAACGTATTCAGCATAAAATGGTTGTATAACTACATACGTTTATATTTTATAAATCATCAATAACACTGGTCAACAAAGTAATGTAGGTGTCAATCAAATTATAATTTCTCTAAGGTTTACAATGGCCTAAGTTTGATACCGACTTCAAAATCAATCTAATTTGTCAAGTTTTTGAAATATAACCTTTTTTAATTTGAAAAAATCCTTATATTATGTATTATAGGCTTTTCAGGGGGTATTTCTGAGTTTGAGGACAAATATTTAAGATCGGAGCTTTGATTCGGGATCAGGGGCCCTACTCTGTAATGCGTTTCGAAAGCAAATATTTTCGAAAACGAATATTTTGTACTCTCTATTTCTAATGCGGATAAGAAATCTAGTACTTACGGAATGACAAATCCACATTCGGATTTTTCGTACCTGGCAATGCGTTTCCGAATGTCATTAGCGTTCGAAAACGGAAATTTTCTTTCTACACCAAGAGAGGTAACGAATTGCAATTCGAAGGTCGTTTTTAAAGGACACAAAAGGAAAATGTTGTTGAGTTGTGTGAAATAGATAAAATATAAGTAAGGAAATAATAACTGTATTCAAAATTTAAGCAAATAAATCCCATTACAGGGAATCATCAGCGAAAAATGTGCATACCAAACAAAAGCTATTTGAAATTATGGTGGAATTCGTATGACTTGAAGGAAAAAAGTATACCTTAGCAAAAGACAAATTTCAACACAAAAAACGAAATGACTATGAAAAAAATCAGCTTAAACTTTCTAAGCTTGGATTAAAAAGAGAGATGTGGCAATTGCAAAGCAGTGAAGTGTAAAAAAAGTCATTACGATAATTTTCAAGTGATAATAATGACTGAATTTTAATTTTTTCCTCGTCTTTGTGATTTGTTTTGATTTTGTTTGTATTTTTGCTTTGACAAATCTCATAAGAAATACTTCGAGACTCGGTAAATCTATTGGATAAATAGAAAAAGTACTAGATGATTGTTTTATTCGATTCGAACATTTTACAGAGTACGAATTCATAAACGAATCGAATATCAGATTCGAATCGGATTGGCTTTCGAAACGCATTACAGAGTAGGGCCCCAGCACTAAAAATTAACATTAAAAAGAATTATATAAAAATATAAAGGAATTACATTCAAGGTTTTCCCAAACTTCAGATAGAGTCAAATGAAAACCAAACAAGTCATCTAAAAACTAATGAAAAATTATGAAAATTAGATTAGATACTAAAATAATTTAGAATGTATCTAGAAGATAATGATTTGTACTTTGTAAAATCATCATACAATTCATTGTTAAGGGATGTGTTTTGTTTTTTTAACTTAACCTTAGAAACACCATTTTTGGCTGTCTTTAGCACTTTTAAAATGTGCATATTTTCAAAACCTAATGTGATAGAAAAATTTAAAAGCGAGATTCGAATTTAAAACATCTTAATTCTTTAAGAAAGTATTTTTTAGTTTGTCGTGTATACAACAAAAAACCGTAATTTTGTCGACCAGTGTAATCATCTTAATAACCTTCATCAACAACTATGAAATAAATTAAATGAAGAATATCAAAATTTAATTGCTCTTAATTCCTTTAAAGTATATTATTAGACCTTTGTATTGAATAATCATTTTTTTCGAGTACAAACATGACAGTTAAAACTTAGGACAAAGAAGTCCATGAATTGGTCTGATCGGAGGTTCAGGATTGATAAATTTCTCTGGGTATAAATTCACCTGCGATAAACATTGCTGAAATTCACCTGTAGAACTACAGCTGTGAAACAACAATTTGCTACACATTCCCAGTTCACAGTTGTTCACTCACAAAATTAAAAAAAAAAGTACAAAATTCGCAAATACCAAAAGTATAGAGATGGATATGATACCCGCACTATACGTGAGTCGCAGCGCTTTACCGCTCACATGGGGCAGGCTGGCTGAATGAGTTCGCGACTGGTAGTCCGGTTTCGCAACGTAATTCATTATTTTTCGTGCGTAGGATGCCACTCTGCTTCCCTGCTGCTGCTGCGGTTTCTTTAACTTATTTATTTTATTATAAGTATTTTTGTGTTTACGATCTCCGGTCCCGCTGATGATGGTGAATGTAGGTAATTGGCGCTTGCGGTTCCTGTTTGCAAAATAAAAACTTTACTCTATTCAAATAGTATTTAACTTTTGTTTCTTTTTTGGTTTTTGAAATTTTAAGGCGGGGAAAATTACATATACTTACAATCTTTTATAAATTTAAAAAAGATTCAGATAAATGATTAGTGTATTTGGCTGATGCTGATTTAATCCATTGGATAGTGCAAATGATATTCATAAATGTACATAATTTAACTTATTTCAAAAAATTGGACACACATGTGGGTTTAATATTTATTACATTGGCTTTTTTGATCTGAAGGCGAATTTGTTTATATTTTTGTTAAGCGTAGTACAAACTTTTTTTGAAAACTTGTATTTTCTACTCATATTGAGAAATCGTTATTCGCGCAGAAGTTGTTTTTCTTTTATTTCTATTGATTTCTAATTACTAGTTTAACGTATTTTTGTAGATACGTATTTTATATTAATTAAGACAAATTGTAGACTTACCATTTGATAATCTATAATGACGTAACATAAATCATACAAGTCTAACGTGAGGTTTCCTTTTTGAACCATACGACTCAATATCAGATCTATAGGTTGATGTAAATGTTAAACCCGAGTTAAAACGAAAAGGGGGGTCAGTATAAGATAATCAATCGCAACAGCAACACCTGGCGGTAAGCCCTTATTTGCTGGCAAGCTTTTAACTTGCTGTCCCATACATTGCTTTGTCGCTTAGTTTTTGAAATTCGCTAAAAGTAGATTTCATAAGAGTCACCCTCTCTTTTGTTCAAAATATACTCCGAGTGAGTTCCTCTTTCTAAGCTACCAAGAACTAACAAACGCCTTCCAATTTGTTAACCTTTGGTCTTGGCTTTTTTCTATCCAAATTTTGGAATCTAGGATGTGAAGAACCAAAATCCGATGCATACAGGATAAACCACAGCCACCACGAAGCTCTCACAAGGAGGCCGTCCCATATATGGTCATGACGTTAATCATGGGGCTGTATCATATCCCGTGGTACCATTTTAGCAATGGTGAGCTTTTATTTTAAGTCTTTGATGTGGAGCCATCTAGGGAAGATAACCCTAGAAGTGGTCGCTCGATTTCTTGTGGGACACAATCCACCAAGCTTAATCTACAAATATTTATTTATTTATTTTTTTCAACTGTCGACATACATCTATCAGACTAACATTAACAAAAAATATTATAATAATGATAAAATAAATTATATAATGTAATAATATGTAACTTAAATTAAAATATAGTTTCCAAGATGCAAAGCACCAATATATATAACGTATAGAACATTTTGTTTAAAAATTGATCTCACTTGACTAAAGTCGATTACATTGGAAATGGAGTTGAACGCAGTACAAGATTTGACTATAGTATCATTACGGGCATAGTTTGTTCTATGAAACTTAATATACCAAAATTTCTAGATCTTATAGATCTTTCAGGTGCATAAATATTAAAAAGAGAAGGAATAGGAGGACATACTATATGGTTCATAAGAACGTCTCTAGCAAACATTATTAAAAAATATTTTCTAATAGATTGAAGATTCATTAGCCCGAGAAGATTACATCGGTCTTTATAAGAAGGAGTAAAATCCCAATCCAGCTTTCCGATAGCATAACGTGTAAATCTTGTATGAATGTTTTCAATTCTATTACTATGACAAACATAATATGGATCCCATATAACAGAACAATACTCCAAAACAGATCTTACTAACGATGTACACATAGATTTCAAAGCGTGATGATCGGAAAAATCTTGAAAGTTTCTTTTTAGGAATCCCAACATGGCATTGGCTTTCGAGATTAAATAATCATAATGCGGTACAAAGCTAAGTTTCTGATCAAAAATTAGGCCTAAGTCCATTTTAAAATTGACTCTAACTAGATCTGAGTTTGAGATAGAATAATTAAATAAAAAAGGATGACGAAGCATGAAAAACGAGAGAACATTACATTTAGAAATATTAAAGTGCAATCTATTAATAGCACACCAATTAACAACATTATTAAGATCCTCTTGAAGAAGACTGCAGTCCTCTCTACTTTTCAAAGACTTAAAAATCTTGAGGTCATCAGCATAAAGCAGACATTTTGAATTCATAATATATACAAAGGCAAATCATTTATGAAAAGCAGAAAAAGTATAGGTCCCAAATGACTACCCTGAGGAACTCCAGATCGTTTAAAGTTAACCCTTGACATTTTGTTCCCAATACGTACAAATTGCCTTCGTCCAGTCAAATAACTGGACAACCATATGAGCAAAGAAGAGTGAAACCCCATTAACTGTAATTTTCTTATAAGTATTTGATGTTGAACCCTGTCAAAGGCCTTTACAAAGTCAGAAAATATAACATCTACCTGACAACCATCCTCTAATTCAGTTCTTAAGAAATTAGAAAATAAAGTTAAATTAGTAGCAGTAGATCGACCGGTAAAAAACCCATGTTAGGGTTCGCAAATGTAGTTCTTCACTTCATTATAAATTCTTCGTTTTACAATTGCTTCGAAAATTTTCGGAATCAATGACAATTTAGATACAGGACGATAATTAGAAATGTTTTGTCTTAAACCTGATTTGAATATTGGGGTTATTAAGGATACTTTCCGTAAATAAGCTATTCTAAAACTCAAATAGTTCTTTTACTAATTGCATTTTGTTTAAAACAGGGCATCTGAACAAACCCAAAAAGTGACAGTTCATAACAAAAACAGAGCAAACAAACCTTACCCTGACTTAAAACAGATCTATTAATTTGAAATGTCAAAAACTCAGAATGCATGTACTTTGAGCAAATTACTCGAAACAAAGTGGTTATTGTGTTACTTAAATAAAATGTCAAATGCTAAAAGAGTTAAGTTTTTGTTTTATGTTGTGAGCGCACTCAAGGGCTTAACCTTATTATGATTGAACACAGTGCGAGCAATTAGGAAAGGAGGATAGGGTTAGAAAGGAGAAACCGATGAACATTGGTTTTTAATGTCTGCACAGTGGTTTTGAGTGGGATATATTGAGCCTGGTAAAGCGTTCCACATTCGTGTAGTGCGGCCGAAGAAAGAATTCCATACGTAACAGTACGTCCGAAACTAAGCTCAACGGTAAACTGATGAACATTCCTTGGAGTACGGGTATTATGGTTGATTTGTTGCAGGGGAGGAATTCAACTGGCTATTTTACTAGAGCATTGTTTTTGAAAATATCGATACAATAATGATGGACATGAAACCTTGTGGCGGTGTTCAATAGAAGCAAATATCTCAGTAATATCGGGTTTTTCAATAAGAGCGCTACAAAAGTTTTTTTTTAATAAAACAAAAACGGTTTTAGATATCAATGAAATTCTTTATTCCTGTGAAAGTACGTTCGATGCCTTTATGTATAGAACTCGATTTCTTTAGCATGGCCACCACGGGCACGCTTGCAGAAGTCCAGACGCTGAACCCAATTTTCGAACGGTTTTCAAGGCCGATACTGCTGTCATTTCAAGTTCGATATTCGTATACGAAGTTCATCAATCGTCGCTGACTTGTTGGCATATACCATAGACTTGACGTAGCCCCACAGGAAATAGATTAGATCAAATCGCACGACCGATGCGGCCAAGCAACTAACAGTCCAGTTGCTTGGCCGCATCGGTCGTGTGAGATAACACGTTCCCCAATAAATTGATTGTGACATTCGCTGTGTGGCTTGTGGCGGCGCACAGTGGTGCGAGAGCGGAAAAAAGTCTTTTTAAGAAGTTATATTTATCCTTTTAAATTTTATGTTTAAGTACTCTTATATAACCCGAGCGTATGATTTAAAAGTATTTTTCAACATATATATTGTATGTTCTGATTTACAAGCCCTCAAAGTTGAAAAATAATTTTACTCAAATCGCGAACCGTATTTTCAACAAATTTTGAGATGTTTTTTTCCGAAGTTCCTTTAAATAAATTCTCTAGCTTCTTAAATAATTTAATTGGTCTATTTTCGATTATCTAAAATAAAAAAAAAAATGATTATTTATAAAAGATACCTTCTATAAGTAGTCTGAAGCTTAAGTACTAGGAAAAAATGTGTTTTTTTTAAACTTTTTGATTTCAAAAAAAAGCTCCAAAAGACTCCAAGAAAGTAAGTATGCCAGCATATGCTCCATGCATTTATGTAAAAGCACAGAAAAAATCAGCTGCAGATACGTGCAGATGTGGAAGTTATGATCAAAAATGTTTCACTGAATCGGATTTCAAAAAACTGCGTTTTGACGGTGGTGTTTACCAAAAAGTTTGATTTCTTCGTTATTAATTGTCAGAATGAACTGGTTAAGCCCATTATTTTAAGAAAAAATGTCAAACTTTATTTTAAAAATAAAACAAAATTAATACATTGACACAGGTCTGAGAATTTCGATTTTTGCGAAACCATTTATTTCTGCCCGGAAAATTTTTTCAACTTTGAACTCAATTTTCTTGGAAAGAACACACGAAAAGCAATAAAGTTTTATGATATTTTAAATTATATGATAGAGCTTAAAAAAAATAAAGAAAAGGATTAGGGATAATCCTTTATTTTTTTAGTTTTTTGCTAAAAGTAGGGCAGGTAGAAATAAAAAAGGTGTTATTTTTAAAGTTTTATTGCTTTGTTTTTGTTGTGTATTGCGTAATTTTGTATTACCTGTCTTATTAGAATAAAATCTCTTACTTAAATCTATATATATAAAGGATTAAATTAAAAAAAAGTCAGTATTGAGTTATTGACCATTTGTGCAAGGTGTTTAAGAAAAAATTTTACTCTGATCAATCAATAAGTGAAAGTGAAGTGAAATATAATAACAAATATACATATAGTCAATCTATAACAGAAACTCCTGCAGCTTCTTCCTGTTTCATATGGGGAACTACAACTTCTGGAATGAATAAATTGACAAATATAAGAACCAAAGCTGTAAACAGGGAAGCTTTGAAAATGGGAATGTGTCCTCTTCACGCTCGGATAAAATTTATGGAGTGTATCCTCCATGTTGCCTACAATTTGCCATTTAAAGCATGGAGAACCAACAATGAGACCCGCCATATTAGAGATGCTCAGAAGAAGAAAATTCAGCAGGAGTTTCGTGAAAAACTGGGCATCATTGTCGATCTTGTAAAACAAGGTACGGGGACAAGTAATGACGGCAACACCTCCAGAAGATTTTTTGCAAATCCAACCATGACTTCAGAAATCACTGGAGTTAGTGAATCCCTAATTCGGCGGTTTGCTGTTGTCCTTGAAGTAATAACGTCGAATGAAAAATTAGATTTAAAAAAAAGTGCAGCTTACATGTGGGAAACTGCTGAACTGTTTGTTGAGAAATATAAATGGTACAATATGCCAGCAACCGTACATAAGATTTTGATCCATGGAGAAGAAATAATTAAAAGCTGTGCATTTCCTGTTGGATCGCTCTCCGAGGAAGCCCAAGAATGCCGAAATAAGGATTATAAAGCCTACCGCAGGTTTCATTCGAGAAAATGCAGCCGAATTGCGACGAATGAAGATGTGATGCATCACATACTCATATCCTCAGATCCAATAATAACAGGTTTAAGGCCACAGGCAAAAAAGAAAATACTTCCAATCAGCGCAGACGCTAAAAACCTCATTTTAGCGTCATAAAATTACTACTTCATAATTGTTTTTTATTTATTTTTTGTATGTATTTATCTATTTATTTATTTAATTTTATAATATACATAGTTAGTAATAATATTTTGTTCAAAATAAAAAGTTAAGATTTTACTAAAAAAAAACTTTTATTTAAATATAACATCAAAAGCCTCAAATTTTAGAAAAATGTCAATAACTTTTTTTCTAATAATTTTTTCTTGACCAAATTTTGACCAAGCATGTATAAGACTAATCTCAACATGTGTTTAAAATTTCATTAAAATTCGTTTAGAAGTTCAGATTTTACAGACTTTTTTCCGCTCTCCCATACAAAAATCAAAAATCCTCAAATTTTAGAAAAATGCCAATAACTTTTTTTCTAATAATTTTTTCTTGACCAAATTTTGATCAAGCATGTATAAGACTAATCTTAAAATGATTTAAAAATTTCATTAAAATTCGTTTAATAGTTCAAATTTTACAAACATTTTTCCGCTCTCCCATACAAAAATCAAAAACCCTCAAATTTTAGAAAAATGTCAATAACTTTGTTTATAATTTTTTTTTTTCAACCAAATTTTGACCAAATATGTATAAGACTAATCTTAACATGTATGCCAAATTTTATTTAAATCCGTTGAACCGTTCAGATTTTACAGACTTTTTTCCGCTCTCCCATACAAACCCAACCACTGTGCGGCGCCGCCGCCGCCGTCCTGTTGGAACCAAATATCCTCCAAGTCCATATCATCCAATTTGGGCCAAAACTATTCGGTTATTATTGAACGGTAGCGATCGCCATTCACAGTAACCTGACGGTCTTGATCATCACGGAAGAAGTACGGCCCAATGACGCCTCCGCGCCGGCCCATAAACCACACCAAACCGTAATTTTTTTGGGATGCAATGATGACTCATGGAGTACGTGTGGACTGCTGCCTGACCAATACCGCATATTTTGTTCAATGACGAAACCATTTATATAAAAATGACCTGCATCGCTGAAGATGATTTTCGATGAAAATCTGAATCATTTTCAAGTTGTTGCTCAGCCCAATTCACGAATATACGACGCTTCTGGTGGTCAAGCCGCTTCAGATCTTGGGTCAATTTAATGTTGTAAGGATGTAGGCCAAAATCTTTTCGCAAAATTCGCCACAACGACGTCACAGAGCTGCCCGACGCTTGAGAACGACGTGTGAGAGACACATTTGGGCTTTCTGCAGCTGTAGCTTCAGCGGCAGCAATATTCTCGACACTACGGGCACTTCTTTGTCTCACTGGCACGGGAACATTTTGTACTGTGGATTCAAATGTGTAGACTAGACACTCAAAAACCCTGTGGAACGATCGCCTACCATTTTCAGCATGGCATGGTTTTTAATTCCTCATTGGACAATGCTGTCAAAAAATATTAGCAAATTCATGTTTTTAACTTAGTTGTGTATTTACAAAAATGACATACGAATTTTACTATTTTTTTTTTTTTGAATATTCGTATCGCAAAACAAACATTTTTTAATCTGCGCCACATGGGGGAGTTAAACCAGAATAAACCGACCTACTTTTCTTCGCTTGCAAAGCTTTTAGTTTTGAGCAATTTTCCAATTTACAAAATTTATGAAACAAATTCAACTTTCCGTTTCCAAATCGATTGCAGTTTCGCAAAAACAAAAAATTAAGTTTACGCTTCTCTGCATATAATCAAATGTGTATAAAACTATAACAAGATTTCCTAAGTCGTCCACAACATGCAATCAAATAACCAACCCAATCCAATCCGCACAACCCAACCATTTCGACCTTAACAATAAATTTAAAAGTTCCGGTCGACCGTCGCGTTCTGATTGCGAAATGACTCTTTATATGTATGTATATAGTCCGTATATTGAAACAAACTGCGAACTGGTTAAAAGTATCACTTTTATCAACTCGTCCAATGGACGGACGGACAGCAGGCCATGATAATTTACGGAGAGTTTCAAGTACCGATCGTGCATAGCTTACAAATTGCTTGGGATTGTCATCCATCAGCGAAAATAAAAAAAAAATTTCTACAAATACGCAATAATTGACTTTTTGGCTTTTTATAAAATCATCCCGCCTCTATCCTCTACTCTTCTCTTCTTTACTCAGCAACATAAAGAGGCATGTCAATTGACATCATTTTATTAGGCCCCTTTTATAGCGATTGTTGGACTTTGTAATTCATGCGAAACGAACAGATGCTCAATGGGTTCTTTTTTTTCTCGTTTTGGAGTCATATTTTGATTTATTTGAATTTTATGAATGGAACGATAAAAAATGATCATAATCACATAAGCTCACACACCAATCAGATATCTGTCATCATTATAAACAAATATTAAACTTTAATGACACCATCTGAGTCATTTTTCGAATTTCGAACAATAGCAGACATAAAACAACGATGTGCCATTGAAAAGGTTTGTTTTAACCTTAAGAATCAGTGATTTATGCGAAGTGATATTGTAAAATATTGCCGCGATGTCGTTCACATTTTTTCACGTATATTCATCGAGGAGATTGGCCTCATTGTTAGGTCATGAATACGATTTGTTGCAAGTTCACCTCATAATACATTGTTTGAAACATGTTTTTCGAAATTTAATTTCTATCAATGATGTCTTCTTGGTACAATTGTATCATTTAATCGTGAAACTGTTATAAGCAAGAATGTCAATTAGTTTCGAAACATCTTACATAATTCAAGTGTCAGTTCGTAAATTTCTGTCAAAAAACAAAATGGCTTCGCAAGTGTCACGAGTTTTATTTCAGCACAACACATGTGTCAGGATGAATATTGACAGTTGAACATGGAGAAAAATAATAATAAATTAAGTGTAAATCGTTGCCATTTTTTTATTTCGATATTGATCTGTCAAACATGACTGTGTTTTATAATTGTAGCTTCGAAAGACTAAAGACCTACATATGTATGTCAGTGGTTTATATTTGTATCGTAGATAGACCTTTTGTAAAGTATTATAAGTATATTTAAATAAATTCTACAATTTAAACCAAATGGAAGACAGCACTGTAAAATTTGTACGCTCTATGAGTTTTATAGAATTGAAGATGATTAATTATTTTTTACAATATTATCGGTTACGTTATGAATGACTTGATATGATAGTAATGTAAGGGCGTGTGTGCTCATTGAATGGACGCAAATAATGGACTCATAAAGAAAAAAAAACAACAATAACTGAATAATGATGCTACATAATTGAATTATAAAATTTTCCAAACATAAATTAAATGGGTGAATAGATTATTAGGTCATGCATTATGTTTTTTTTTTAATATTTTTATTATTGTTTAATCTTCCTCTCGTATGTAAATACAATCGAATAATTTTTTGTTGAATATTGGAGGAAAAAGTAAATATTTGAATGAGTTGATTTTTGAATCATTAAAAAATGTTCGTCGAATTTTTTTTTCTTAAAGAAATATTTGTAAGGGATTTTCTTTATCAAAATAATTGACCATTAAAAATAAATAAGGTGGCGCAACAGTCCCTTGAGAACTAGGTCCTAGCGATTTACAACTCTCAACTATTCCTATGTGCGAGTCGGGTCAGGGATGGAGGAGACCTAGATTTTCATGTCGAATCCAAACGGCTAATTTGAGAAGGCACTTTTCATGACAATAATTACTCTTGGATTATTTGTGAATTCCTCACAAGAGGCAGTACCCTGACTCAGGGATCGAACCCAAGAGCTCTCGCATGATAGTCCTACGCACTTACCATCACGCGACGTGTACTACTTGATTGCCTAATATTAAGCTATTTTTACATTTTTTCCCTGTTAAATTCATTTCCCTTGTGTGAATTTGTTTGAAATATGGAATGTAGTTGGAGTTCAATCCAAAAGGTAATTTGGAACAATTTTCTTAAAATTTTTTTTTTTTAATAATTGCAAAGCATTTAAGACATACATACATAAACATAAATCAAACTTCAGATGGCCTGTCATATCTTCAAAACCTTTCCCTATTTTTTAGGAATATAAACAAATTTTTAATTTTTAGCAAACATTCAAATTTATTAAATAATTCTACGAAGTGCTTTCACCACTTTAAGAATGAATGACCTTTTGACAGCATAAAATCCAAGATGGTAGTATATTTTGGTGAAAGAAAGAGATGGAAAGTTTGATTTGAGAGATGACAATATTTTGTTTAATGTCAAACAACAGCAATGACGTTTTTCTTCAAAGATGAACGCATTCAGCATGAAATGGTTAAATAGGTTACATAAATCATCGATAATATTATTGAAAGTTGTTTGCAAGCTTTTTTTTTTGATCGTTTAATAAAAAAAAGTTGATTTTTTTCTACTTTTTTGACTAATCGAAAAGCATTTAAGACATCCCTAGAAAATTTACCATTGAGTTGAAGTAAAGTCAAAATATTAGAAATAGATCTAGAAGTTTCTAGTTACCCTCCCACTTCTACCAATTCTTCACGAAATCTTAATACACACACGTTTTCTTTATATAGAGCCATTTTTTGATATCGCATAGTGATATACCGCGAGGCCCATTTTGCAGGATCTTTCGTTTAAAAATTAACACCAAATCTTGCAGTTTTATTGCACTTGATTGTAATCTAAAAGATGTACAGGGTTTTTCAAAAGGGAAGCTACAAAAGTAGAGCGACAGGAACAGCAAACGACGCCATATTTCTTTTGACATTTCTCTTCAGCGCTACGTCCAATTTATGGTCGTCATAATCGTCCTAGCAGATCAACAATTGAGCGTCTAGTGGAAAAATTTGAATCCACAGGCACAGTCCAAAATGTTCCCGTGCCAGTGAGATAAAGAAGTGCCCGTAGTGTCGAGAATATTGCTGCCGCTGAAGCTTCAGCTGCAGAAAGCCCAAATGTGTCTCTCACACGTCGTTCTCAAGCGTCGGGCAGCTCTGTGACGTCGTTGTGGCGAATTTTGCGAAAAGATCTTGGCCTACATCCTTACAAGATTGAATTGACGTAAGAACTGAAGCGTCGTATGTTCGTGAATTGGACTGAGCAACAACTTGAAAATGATTTGGATTTTCATCGAAAAATCATCTTCAGCGATGAGGATCATTTCTGGCTGAATATGGGTTCCTCAATAAACAAAATATGCGGTATTGGTCAGGCAGCAATCCACACGTACTCCATGAGTCTTTCTTGCATCCCGAAAAAATTACGGTTTGGTGTGGTTTATGGGACGTCGGCGTCATTGGGCCGTACTTCTTCCGTGATGATCAAGACCGGCACGTTAATGTGAATGGGAATCGCTACCGTTCAATGATAACCGAATATTTTTGGCCCCAATTGGACATGTGGTTCCAACAGGACGGCGCCACAAGCCACACAGCGAATGTCACAATCAATTTATTGAAAACCAAGTTTGGAGAACGTGTTATCTCACGAAATGTTCCAGTCGCTTGGCCGCCTCGGTCGTGCGATTTGACGCCGTTAGACTATTTCCTGTGGGGCTACGAATATCGAACATTAAATTGCAACAGTATCGGCCGATTTATGCTTGAAAACCGTCGAAAATTGGGTTCAGCGTCTGGACTTCTGCAAGCGTGCCCGTTGTGGGCATGCAAAAGAATTCGAATTCCATACATAAAGGCATCGAACGTACTTTCACAGGAATAAAGAATTTCATTGATATCCAAAACCGTTTTTGTTTTATTTAAAAAAAAAAAAAAAACTTTTATAGCGCTCTTATTGAAAAACCCGATAGTAATGTTATTGGTGAAAAATTGACACTAAGTTCAAAATTCCTGACATTCTTTTTAGGAAAAAAAAACAACAATATGTCAATTTATATCCTAACTTCGATAAAAATATATCTGCGTACCATTAAAGTCACATTTTCTGCAATCGCAAGTATTAACCTCAGCCTAGAACCAACTATACAGACAGACAAAAAAAGTGTTTCCCATGAACTCTGCCTCTACGAGGAATTGATAAATCCCTCCAAGAATATATAAAATTTTGTCATCACAATACCCTGGTTGTTGGTTCCTCCCGAGACCTTTCTTTTCTACAAGAGTCTGACCACATGTAAACAAATCAGGAAGTATTAGGGGGAAACTCTTTGAAAAGCTGATTTAACAACAAAAAATAAATAAATCAACAGGATGTTCGTTGCAAAAACCAAACAACGATACCGCAAAACAGCCAACATTATACAAAGCACGATACTTAAAAAGTTCAATGTTCTTAGTACGTCTACGAGTACGAGTACTCGAGCATTGTACTTTCTGCGAGCGGCATCGGCACCCTTTTGCAAAAAAAATATCTAATCAAAAATATTGTCCCCATAAATTTTATCTTTTGCCTTTTTTTATATTTTTCTTTTCAAAGGAAAATAAGAATTTTACTTTTTGTGTAAAAAGAACGCTTCCTGAAAACTTAACGACAATTTTGTTCGCTTATTCTATAGAATTAAAGATAACAAAATGTTGGATTGTAAAACAAAAATCTAAACAAGCCGCTTTTGTGAGATACTTGTATACAAGACTCAAAGTAAATCTGAGCTCTTTTTAGTTTAGCTTAGTCACATCACAAGTTAGACATGCAGTAAAACAACAACAAAAAGATACAAAAAGTGATGGTGGGACGACGAACGACCGCGACGTAGACGAAAACGACAGCAAAAACGCATTCTGCCTTATGTTTTTGTCGCTTTGATTTCTACTTTGGTGTGGCTATTTCGTTAGACAAAAGCATCAAATAAAACACAAAGTACAACCAACCATAGACACACGTTATATCAAAGTTCAGAACAGCCCAGACATCTGAAAGATACAAAAATTGCGAAAAAATATGGCACAGTGAGGACTGACGACCGACGACGACGACCGACACCATCATTGCTTCGCAAAGAGGGGTTCATCATATTGTCAAAGAAAAAGGGAAACGGAAATGACTGATTATACAGTCAGCCTCAGCCGGTATTGGGCTCTGGCTATGACTCTGACACTGGTTGTCGTTTTCTCGGGACCGGGTGTGCGCTGCGCATTCAAGTTTTATGCAAATTCAAGAAAAAAACAAATTATAATTAATGCGATGATAATAGCGAGATGGGGTTGACCTTTTGTTTTGTAAAATGAAGATGGATAGAGCTTTTGATTTGATGGTACATAAAGGCATTATGACTCAATGCGATATAAAGGCAACTATGAGTAGTTTAGCGTTCTTTACGTTATATTTTGATCTTCAATGCAGAATAATAGTCCAAGAAAACTAGACAATGTACAACTTTGGTGAAAAGTATTTACACGTCCGAAACACTTCCGAGAAAGTTCTCTTAACTTGGAACAGAGGGATGAGGGCAGTTACTCGGAAATTATAGGTATTTTTGAAAAAAAAAAAATAATAATAAGCTGTAATTGACATTGTTATTAAACTCCGTCAAAAATTTGACGAAAAATATGCAATTATATTCCGAATCCGTCGAATTTCTTTTCTTTACAATGATGCTACATAAGCGGTTCACTACCTGGAAAGAAACAGGGAATGTTTTGAAAGAATTCCAAACTGGCTTTAGATCAGTTTACTCCACCATTGATAATATTTTCATTCTTAGAAGTGTAGCGGAGAGCTTTAGCACGCAAAATAAAAAACTTTTTGTCTTTTTCGTCAACTTCAAAACAGCTTTCGACACAATTAATCGGGGAGCCTTATTTTATAAATTGTGACTCAATTTATCTGGTAGCCTTATTTTATAAGTTGTGAGGTTTAGGAGTATCACCCAAATTCGGTTGTGTGCTCAAAGATTTGAACAAAGGAACTCAGTCGGCAGTGTGAAATGATGCGGAACTTTCTGACTGTTTCGCAACGACACCAGGAGTGAGGCAGGGTTGTACATTGAGCCCGACCTTGTTTTTGCTTTTCATCAATGACCTCATTGATTACTTCCTGGAGGAGTTGATTTCGCAGGAATTTTTATCAAAGCTTTATTATTTGCGGATGATAAAGTTGTGTTTGCTTATCCCGCAGAAACTCTGCAACTTCTGATTAACAGATCATACCACTACTACAGTTTATGGAACTTAATTGGTAACACACAAGAGTCCAAATTTATTGTTTTTAAAAAAGGTTGAGGTCGAAATGCCTTGGAGTAATATTTTCAAGAAATTTGAGCATTGAAAAACAATATACAGAAATATTGCAAAAAGCTAAAAATGCTACTAATTGCTCGTGGAAAAGATGCTTTATAAATGGAAACATTGGGCATAGCAGCAAATTCAAAGTGTTTGAAGCAGTTGCTAAATGTATACTTCTGTATAGATGTAAAGTGTGGGGTTACAAAAAGTATAACAATGTAGAAAAACTTTTAACACATTTCGTTAAGATAATATATCGCCTACCATCGAATACGCCATGTTAGAAACAGGACTGTATTCTCTTTTCATTAAAACATTGAAATTGCAAGCTGACTATCTTCTGATTGTTATCAAGCTGCTTGAGTTCCGTTTGGTTAGGAAGGTTCTTAAAGCCATCCAAGATAATAAAGGCTTTTACAGAGTGTGGTCCAGTTGTAATCTTAATTTTACTTTAAACATTGGCAACATATAGAATTGTAAAGCCATCCTGTACGAAGTAATATTGAAGATGGACGAGAAGTGTAGAGTCGAATATGTACGACAATGGTCAAACTTCGCAGCAAAGTACTCACTCTTAACTTCATACCATACCGACCAGATTTATCGTTGGAGTGCAGTATCTGAAACTTAAGGGAAAGGAAAGACATTTTTCATTTCGAAGGGAAGTTTCCAACTCTAAGAGAGTCCAGAAGAAGCTTCATCATCCTTGGAAGTGATTTTTTCGTCAGACGAAGAAGTTCTTACAGAATCAAATGAGATGAACGTAGGCAAATTGTATAAATATTGCAAGGGTACAGAACAAGAATAATTAATGAAGATTTCTGAAAATTAAAAAACATTAAATTAATGTATCTCATTTTATTTGTATAAATACAGTGCCATTCGAAAAGTTTTGGTCAAACTTTTTTTCGATTTTCGAGTTTTGTCAAATGCGTTGAAATAACAACATATTTTTTATTATGCGGTTCAAATCGTTTTATGATACAATGAGAATTTTGAGATTTTTCTAAAATAGTCACGGGAGACAAAAGGAAAAATGAGTTTTTTAGGTACTCGTACCTGCCTCATTTTTAAGGGTGAAAGAAAAATACTTTACTGTTGCAGTTTTTTTTTTATTGCTTCTTAGAAGCATGTTGTACTTTGTTGGACCTCTTCTTGCTTTTATTACGGCTGCACGTCGGCGAGACATTGAATGAGATAGGTTTTTACAAGTAGTTTTTTAATTCATCAACTGACTCTGAGCGCTTCTTCGCAACCTCAAGTTTCATTATAGACCCACTATTCTCTCTCCCTGCGCCTTTTTTCCTGCTAGTAGTCCCGGTCTCACGATATTTTTTCAAATTCCATGCCACAGTTTATTGAGCAATATTCAGTCTCTTAGACATTTCACGTGTTGTCAAATTGAGACGTGACAGACACAAAATATTTGCTTTATGTGCCGAACTGATTTTTCCCATTTTTTTCCACAAAATCACCTCGGTTGGTATTGAAATACTATCACGAGCCAAATGCAGCTCTTATTGATAATAACATTAACTTTAGAGTTAAGTAGCTAAAAGTCAGTGAAAGTATAACATTTTTGGCTTCCTTACTTTTCTTAATTATTGTGTGAGGAAAGTATTGATTTCTTAGAAAAAAGTAAAGTGAATTTCGGTACCCGTATAGTATTTTTTGGCATTCTCTTAAAAACGTATTCGAACTATTAAAACAAAATTAGAATTGATGAACTCACATGCAATAGTATCAACTTTTTCAAAACACTGACTAAACTTTGTACCTGTTCGAAATGGTTTTTGTTTATTTATTCACTAAGACCAATAACACTTACTTTTGATTAGAACCCCCCTCAATTTCCTCATTTAGCTTCAAAACACCCACAAATCGATTCCCCCCCCCCCCCCCCATTTGCATAAATAATGAATATTTCCTGGAAAGGGTAATTAGACTGATGGAAGGATGATATTGCAAGTACATGTGAAACACAAGGATTAAAACACTCGCTGCTATTGAAACTAAATACTCCATCAAAACGTTTTTCTAATCAACAGGGTAAGAAACAAAGAATGAACAAATGAAGCCATATTAGTCTTAGTCTAGGTAAACATACGAGTATTCGAAGCTGAAGGACTAAACGCAGAATACCGTAGTAATTATTTGTAATACCAAGCTATCCTTTCAAAGGTATTTAATTGAAATGCAATCGGGTGTTTTCTTCAACTGAAGAAAGCCTGGGGGCTGGGTTTTTCTAAGCTAATTGAGTAACTAATTGATTGATAGACAAATTGTTCAATGTAATCTTTATTTTCTAAGTAAAGAAAAACAATAAAACATTTGTCGAAGGAGATTAATTTGAATGCATTTACTTGAATTAACTTAATTATATGTTTTAACAATTTCAACAAAAAGAAAAGAAACAAAACAAAAGAAAAGTAACCAAGCAAATTAGGTCAAGGGTTTGCGTGTCAGTCACATGATTGGGAATTACTCGTATTATCAGAGGTTAAAAAGATTTATTTTGTTGATGAAATAAAATTACTGTTACATAAGTTTCAATTTTCTTCTGAAAGGTTATACATGATCAAATTAGGGGAAAAAGCACAAATTACATGGTACTTATCTACTATTAACTGAGAGGTTTTAAGTCTTTAAATGAATTTCTATCATGTGTGTTGTTTCAGGTATTGTTTCTTATTGAACTTTTTAAAGAAATTTGAATGAGAAATTTCATAACTTATGGATTTAAAAAAAAAAAAATATTGTACTTGCAAAACTCCGAGTAGAGGAAGGTAACTTTAAAGGGCCTTGCACATGAGAGCGAACAACGAATGGACGAACAAACGTGATTTTACATATTTCAAAAAGTCAATTCCATACAAAAACACATTTAAACTATAAGAAACCAATTGACAATAATATTAGGATAATAAAATTTTGCATTTTGTTCTCTAAAACAAGACAATTTTGTAAAAACAATTTGTTAGTTACGAATTGCAGTGTGGTTGCTACGAACTGTCAAACTCTATTCGCGTTCCACTTACCATCCACACTGCAACGAATAAATTGTTCGCGCTCAACTTAACCTCAAAATTATACCTCTCTTGTTTTGTTTGTTGAAAAGGGTAATTATAAATTGACAATTCGTCGCTGTCTACGAAAAGCAATAAAGCTCATGTGAAAGAAAAGTCAAAATATGCGCACATCCACAGTTCGCAGTTCGTAGCTCATGTGCAAGATGCTTTAATGTCAATTTTAAGTTAGAAACTTTGTTTAATTAGTTTTGGTTGTACGTTACAAAATATAGATAGTTTGGTTTTCATATTATTGGGGTTGGTGGTGCCAATAGTTCGACAATAACAATTAAGTTAAAATTCCAAATCAGAGTTTACAAGAATTTAGTATATTATGTGCCTTTGTCTTATGCATAACGTAGTAAAATAAATCTTCTAACGTTACTTTATGATTGTATAGAGTTTTCCAATAAAAGTTTTGATTTGAATATTAAAAAACGTTTATTTTTTATGTGAAATGTAGAAATATTTATTTCATTGTAAAGATAGTTTTTGCCATTAACAACATGCAAAACGATATTAATCAAGCGGCTGCTGTAGCTTCGGTATTGGGTCTTTTCGCCCAAAATCCATAACGTCCAAATTCTAAAATGTCATAAGGCCCAAAATTGGTTACAAATCTCAAAAAGTTAAAAACAAAATCGTCAAAAAAAACCAAAGCGAATATCGTAACACCAAAATAAATTTTAAATAAAATAACACCCAAATTGTAAGTGGTCCTTTTGCCCAAAAGAATTTTGGGTTTTATGACATAGGGGTTGGGGCTTTTCTGAAATTTATTTTGGGCATTGTGACAATTATAATTTCTATCGTTTCTTTTGTCTGGACATATAATCCAAATCATGAAATGACATAAAGCTCAAAAAGAGAAAGTTCGTACAAAATATGACAAAGAAAATGTCACATAGCCCAAATAAAATGTCATATCACCCAAACCAACTTGAAATGTGGTAAAGCCAAAGTTTAGAAATGTCATTAAGCCCAAAATTTTTTATTTAGCAATCATTTTGGGCTTTGAGACGTTTATAAACAGTGAGGTTTCTATGGGGTATGCAACCCCCATGGTTGGACTCACTAAGGATTTGTTGTAGGTGCGATATTGGGTGTATGCAAAGTTTCTTTGCATTTTAAGGATTTGGATTTACATACATGCAACCTCGCACGTACCCCAAATCCTATAATGAGCCAAAGGGGGGAAGGATAAAATGTAAAGCTCAAAATGTCATATTGCCCCCAAAATAAACAAACAAATTTTGTCAGAACACCCAAATGTTGAAACACATGACTGCCATTTTTAGGCAACATGACATTTTTAATATTTTGACATTATTTTATTGGACAATAAGACCGACGCTTCTTCATAAAACCCAAAAAAGATTTAACGCCCAAATGTTCGCCCAAATCGTACATCACTTACTTACTTAATGTGGCGCTACAGTGCGGAACGGACCTGAGGCTCAACCAAAATGTGTCTCCAGCCAGCTCGGTCCCGAGCTACTCGTAGCTGTCTCCAGTTTCGCACTCCAAGTTGGTTGAAATCCTCTCCGACCTGTGTGCGCCACCTCAGTCGTGGTCTTCCTCTACTGCGCAGATTGGATCAAAAGGCTTACCGGGTTGCATCGTTGATGTCCATTCGCTCTACATTACCCAGCAATCTAAGTCGTTGGACTTTTATTCTTTTAACCAGGTCAGTGTCACTGTATAGTTTGTTGTTGTATCTTTTCCTCCACTCTTCTTCTATGCAGACGGGACCAAAAATCACCCGACAAATTTTTATCTCCAAGCATCCTAAGATGCTCTCATTTTTCTTTGACAGGGTCCAAGCCTCAGCGCCATATATGAGGGATGATAAGCTTTTTATAGATGGTGATTTTAGATGCTCGAAAAAGGACCTTACTACTCAATTGCCTTTCTAAGGCCACAGAACCAGCGATTCTTTTTTTCTTTTGATTTCAGCGCTGGTGTCGTTGTCTGCAATTATAGCGGTGCCTAAGTACACAAAGTCCTTAACTACCTCAAAGTTGTAGCTGTCCATGTCAAATCATCGGGGTATCCGAATAATTGGATGGACCTTTGGAAGATTGTGCCTCTAGTGCTAACGGTTGAATTTTGTTTGCACAATTCTTTTTTCAGAACGATGTTAAAGAAGTCGCATGACAGTGAATCGCCTTGTCTAAAATCTTCTAACATCAAATGTATCGGTGAGATTTTTCCCGACCTTGATAGAGCAGCGTGTATTCTCCATCGTCATACTGCACAAACAAATAAGTTTGACAGGGATGCCAAAACTCACTCGTACAACAAAAAAATGTTAATAAAACTGTTGTGGAGGCTACAACATTTTTAATTTTGGCGATATGGTTTTGAGTTAAAAGAACTAACGCCGATTTTTTTCGCAAAAGAACTTTTTTTGCAAATGGTTTCCTTAAAATTTATTTAGGAAAATTAGAGAGCTGATGCTAAAAACATTTAAACTAGATATTGAAAGTTAGGATTGTTAATTTTTCACAACAAATTATATTTGAACAAAAACATCAAACACTTCGTGAAAGATATTTCGGCACTCTTTGAAAAGCTTTTCTAAGCGTAGAGCAGCGATAAATCCACAAAATAAGTTCACTCAAGCTGGTTGAATTCTCATTTCCGGCCGCGGCAACACTGAGTAATTTTAAGCGGCATTTTGTATTTTCTTATTCGTTCATATGAGGCTTCCGTTCTGTTATAGCATTATCTTCTTTTTTTTTGTATCTAATACTTTTATTTATTTTTTCTTCTATCTGTTTCAATTTTTCTAAATGAAAATATGGCCTTATTTTAAAACTCCTTATATAACAAAAACTAAATTGATAGCAAAGTAAGTTTCTTAAAAGTTCAAAACTTACAAGAAATGTACATGTACAGTGATGGAAAAAATAATAGGAATAGCATTCGTGTTCATTCTTTTTAATACATAAAAAGGTATTTGTGAAGAGTAGGATTAGATTAATTGATTATGCTCTAGAGAAATAGCCAGCTGTATTCCCTAAACAGTTCAACCGTAATACTCGTGCTTATAGGAATGCTCATCAGTATACCCTCGAGCACAACTTCGGTCGTACTGTCAAGTATAGAGATTCGTTCTTTAGCCGTACTACACGAATGTGGAATGCCTTATCACACTCTGCCTTTCCCAAGCATTGCAATATTCAGAAATTCAAAACCAAAGTGCACCGACACCTCCTTTTAACCCCTCTCTCCTTTTCCTAGTGCTCACACTGTGTTTTTACATAATAAGAGTAGTATTATCCCCTTGAGTGGGCGCTTATTATAAAAAAAATGCTTAAAATTCAAGAATCTTTTGTTTAAATATAATAATGAGAAATAATGATAAAAACTAGACTTGATCATTATATTGTTTCATCCTGGAAAAAAATAGAAGAAACTAAATTAGTATGGTACCCTTTTTGTAGCGAGAAAGTAAATTAACGGTAAAAAATTTCAAATTCTTTGAGTATTTTGTAATGGCACCCTTATTTTTAATAACTGACTCCAATGTTCTCCCTAATGAATTCACCAATTTGGCACATGTCTCCATTATTAGTACCATTATCTTTGAATTTTCGACCACAACTCGTCTCTCTTTTTTGTTTTACAATCTCAGGTCCTTCGCTTTAAGGACACCCCATAAGTGCTTAATTGGGTTTAGGTCGGGGTATTGCGATGGCCATTCCATAACATTGATTTTGTTTTTATCTTTATCTTTATTGTAGCATCAATGTAATAATATTTTTTCTTAAACTAAATTGCACAATTTACAGAGACATGGTATAAGGCTACCTTACTACTGTCAATATTATAATTATTACATCAATCAACCAAGAATACAAAGAGAAATAATATTGAAGGAAAAGCTACATAAAAACCTTAATATAAAACAATAAGAAAATAGAATGAAAGAAAGGTGGGCGGTGAAAAAAAAAACAAAAGATTCAAACCAAGCTTTAAGTCTTACAACAAGTAGGTAAAAATATATAGAATATAGATATAGAACAGAAAAGAATAAATTAATTAAAATAAATACACCAATAAATAAATAAATAAATAAATAAATAAATAAATAAATAAATGGATAAATAAATAAATAAATAAATTAAATAAATAAAGAAAATAATTAAGTAATTAAATAAATAATAACAATAACAACAGAATAACAATAGAATAGAAAAGAGTAAATAAAATAAAATAATTTTAAATAAATACTTCAATAAAAAAAATAAATAAATAAAATAAATAAATAAATTAATAAATAAATAAATAGACAATTAATTAAATAAATAATAATAAATAAATATATAAATAAATATAGTAAAAAGTCAGTCAAGCTAGGTTTGAAATCAATGTATTATCAGACATAGTAGATACATGATGCAAGATATCGCTCATTAAGTTTGGCAATTCTTCCTGATACCATATCCATAGCTAAAATGGAATGAAGTTCATTAGTTGAAAATGACCATGGAAGTTTCAGAATCATTTTCAGAATCTTGTTTTGAGGTATCTGCAGCCGTCGTATATTAGAGATTGCACAATTACCTCATACTGGTGAACCATAGTATCTACATGATAGCTTGGAAAACAACTTTGTATATTAGAAGCTTATTATCGGTGCTAAGCATTGATTTGCGGTTAATGAAAGGATAAAGAATTTTAACTGTATGATTTATTTTCTGAATCGTTTTTTGTATATGTAAGCCAAATGTTAATGTTTTATCTAAATGCACTCCGAGATATTTTGCATCAGATTTCCAATCTATACTTGTGCCATCCATAATAAGATTATTACTTGGTAAAAAGCAGACTTTTCTTTTTCGAGTAAAAAAAGATTGCCTGCGTTTTTGAAGCATTGATTCTTATTTTCCAGTCATGGAAGTAGCTTTGTATAAGATTTAGACTAGATTGGAGATTAGTTTCGATTATGAAACCAACTGAATCCGAAGAGAAAATGCAAGTATCATCAGCGAAAATTGCTGTTTTACAAAAAGGAAGTAAATATTGAGTATAGAATTGGGCCTAAAACTGATCCTGTGGTACACCGGCCGTTATATTATATTTTTCAGAAAACCAGTTGTTGACTGAAACCTTACATTTCCTCTGAAGTAAAAATGATTGAATTATTTTTATTAAAAACACTGGGAAGTTGAGTATCAACAACTTGTGTAAAAGCGCATTATGCCAGACCGTGTCGAATGCTTTTTCGACATCAAGAAGTACCATACCTGTACTTTTACCAGACCTTAAGTTACTTTTTATGTGTTTAGTAATCCTATGTACTTGATGGATTGTACTGTGATGCAATCTGAAGCCGTGGTAAAATGTTATTATTGGTTAAGTGTGAATTTATTCTAGCTTTAATAACTTGTTCAAAACATTTACTAATTGATCTCAACAAACTAATGGGTCTGTAACTATTAGGTAGATTAGCATTTTTACCTGGTTTTAAAATCGGTATTATCTTGGCAGTTTTCCAATTGTTTGGAAAATAGCCAATTTTAAGACATTTATTAAATAACACTTGCAAGTATTTTAAACCTAATGTTGGTAAGTTTTTAAAATATATATTTTTAATGCCATCAAAACCAGCTGATTTCCGTGCTTTAAGATTTCGAAGTACACCTTTGATATCTTCCAGCGAAATCTCATTTTGGAGGTCATTTATAGGTGATGAGTTAATTGACTCAATTGAGTTGCTGACAATTGATTCAATAATGTTATTGGTCATATTGTTATTGGCCATATGGGTTTCAGAAAATGTTTCTGCTAAAACATTTGATTTTTCATTGTTCGTGATTAGAACATTGTTACCTACTTTAAAAGCAGGAATGTGGGTGTTTTTTTTTCTTTATGATTTTAACCACACTCCAGAAGGGCTTACTTCCCTTATCTAAACCCGCAAGTTTTCGATTCCAAGATCGATTCCTATGGTGCCAGATTTCATCTTTTTTAATTATGTTGAGTGTTTTTACTGCAACGAGTAAGTTAGGTTTTCGGTTTCTTATCCATTTTCTTTGAACGAAATTTCGATGTTTTATCAGATTTATTATATGATTTGGTAGTAAGTTTGTGCTCCCAGAACTAACTACTCTTTCGGGAACTGATTTGTCTATGCTTTCATGAACAGCATTCGTGAAAAACGTGATACTTTGATCAATATCAGATACATCGGAAAATTCGTTTAAAGTTGTGAGATTTGACAATTTTGTACTTACTTCACGTTTGTATTTAACCCAATCAACTTTTTTCATATCTAAAATTTCAGTTTTATTTTCTAAAGGTGATGAAAAAGAATTAATTACCACTGGAACATGATCCGAACCTAGTTATTTTAAGATCATAGGCTGGTCAAAAAGATTGGCCATATTAGTAAGAAATAGGTCTAATGTTGACGGATTTGATCTGCGATTAGATGGGTAGTAAGTAGGATGTGGAGGAAACAGAATGTTAAATGGGTGCATATACAGTGAAGATTATCAAGAATATTTCCCCATGCGTTTGCACGCAAGCAACCCCAATTCCTATGTCTGCAATTAAAATAGCCACCAATAAAAAAGGTACCACGTATACTAATTAATTTTCTTATATCATTATTTAAATAATAACGTTTGATGGGGTTAGCTGGACCGCCAGGAAAATACACGGACAAAATGTTTAATGATGTGCCATTTTCGAAAGGTATTTTAATTCCTATGTTTTCTATTAATTTTGTATTTACAATAGGAATTAATTCATGTCGGATAGTTTTTTTTAACTACCACGGCAACACCGCCCCCCTTTCTTTCTTCTCTATCGAGACGATAACAAAAATAATTTTTGTCACATAGTTTATCTTTAAAAGATAGCCACGTTTCAGATAATAAACCTACGTCTACATCATGCTTATTAAGAAAAGCAAAAAATATTGATTTTGTTTTGTTTTAAATATTTTTAACCAATTTGAAGGAGTGCTTCGGGTCATTATCCTGCATGAACTAATATAAAATTGGCACCTCTTATTCAGTTAATGGTAGCATGACTGAATGTAAGATGTGGACATAATCCACAGCGCACATCTTGTCTTTGATCCAAAATATTGGACCTAAACCAAATGCTGAAAAATACCCTAAAATCATTATATTCCCACCACTGCGTTTCATTGTCTTCTTTGTGTATTTTAAATTAAACTCCTTGTTTTTTGGCCTTCTCACTTATATTTTTCCATCGGAAGTAAACAAATTGATCATCGTTTCATCCGACCACAAAAAGTTGTTCCAATAAGGGCAGTGCAAGTGTTTGTTTGCAAAGGCAAGTTTTTGTATAATGTTTTTCTTGCTCGAAAACGGCACTTTTCGTGGATTTCTTTCAAGAAGACTTGCTTCTATTAATCGGTTTCTTATTGTTCTAGCTGTCACTTGTCCGTTTAATTCATTTTTGAGTACTCTCAAAAAAAATAAATGGTTTCTTCTTACATATTCCTACCAATAGTCTATCAGAACTCGAAGAAGTTTATCTTTTTCTTCTTTTGAGCTTGAATGTAGAGTTTCAAATACTTTTTTCTTCGAACAGTTAAAGGTTTTCGCAATTTCAACCACCGTTTCTCTAGCTTGTTTTTGTTTTTTCATCACTTCGCGTTCAAAGCGAGTATAATGTAATCGACGACTCATGTTTATTAAAATTATAGATGACTTTTAACTTTAAATTTTGTTTAGTATGGAATACAAAATATCCGACAAACTAATAAACAAACTCAAAGCACCTATTTGCATACAAAAAAAATTGATGCTTACGTTAGAATAACAGTTAAAGTAGCTTGTTTCTATTATTTTTTCCTGACGAAATCATCATTGGCTCCAAACATTTTACCATTTGAAAGTTGTATGAAAATATAGAAATACTAACGGCAAAAGACTGAATTGCTAAAAAATATTGTGTATTGAAAATGATGAAGACACTTGTTTCTATTATTTTTTCCAAAACTGATAGATAGATAGATAGATAAACTATTTATTTTTTCATCCACAAAGTTTACAAATTTTTATACTTAAGAATAAGGACATGGCAATACTGCCGTCTGCCTGAGATGACATTTCATATATGATTTAAAAATAAAAGAAATAATAAAAAAGCAAAAATTTTAAAATATAAAAAATAAATAAGTAGCAAAAGATATGAAGAAATATATTTATATAAAACAATGATTTCAATTTTAACGTGATTTGAAACACAAAATAAATAATATCAAATTTTGTATGATCAGCAACAAAGCAATAAATTGTTAGGTATAAAATTTGGTTTAAACTGCAATAAGCGGGTAATGGACTAGGTTTAATATGTGAAACTGTTACGGTAAGAAAGAGCATGTTGGCAATATTTAAAGAGTCTGCGCCAGCCCATTGCTTTATTTAAAATTTCAAAAAGTTTTTCCAAGGATATAAAACTTTCCCGAAAATGCAACCGACGAATTTCTGTAGAATAGGACAAGCAGCAACGAAATGGTAAATATCTTCATTCACTCTTCCGTTACATAGATCACATAGCTGGGGCAAGTCTGGTCGATGAGGTACAAAGTTTAAATTTAAAATTTCAACTCTTGCTCTAAAAATAATACTTATAACCGAGGCTGAAAATTCATTACTAAAGTAAGAGACTTCCGAGGGCAGTTGGTGGTTTAAATGACTATAAATAGCTCTTGAAGTAGATGAAGATGCTCTGGAAAGATTATCCAGAAACATTTTGTGATCCACCTTAGCAATCACATCAGCAAACTGAGCCTGCCAATCGGTCACATTGATTTTTGATAAGTTTAAACTTGTTTCGTAAGAGTAAGCTAGTTCGTTCCAGTCTTTAAACGGGGAAGAAGCATTCACTCGAAGTAATTTTCTTAAAATGATTTTGTGAAGACAAGTTTCACTTCTTTTCATCACTCTAATAATGAAGTTCGCACTTGCCTTCAAATTTTGTATCTACATATATGGCGTAGTTGGGTGTTGAGTTAGGCAAACGAAATATCCTCTTAAAAAAATTCCTTTGTATAGTTTCAAAAGCTTCGAAGTGTGTGTGTGTGTGTATCCGAAGACTTGAACGCCATATGCCATGCATGCATTTACTGTCGCGTTGAAAACTTTGTACTTGGACGTTAAATCAACATTTTGGTTCGAAAAAAACTTTGGCCACATTATATTAAGTACCAATTTAGCTTCGTTGATTTTTTCTTTAGAGTGCTTAAGATAGCTTAAATTGTAGGTCAAGAGGACACACAAATATTTAAACTCCTGTACAACCTCAATATGTGTATTATTTAGAGACAATTTTTCTTCCGCTTGCCTTCTTGATTGTCTCTTTTCAAATACAACAATCTTAGTTTTCTGGGTATTAATTTGCAAGCCCCAAAATGAACTAAGACGGTTTATTTGCATTTTTAGCGTGAAAGGATTATCAGCAAGCATAACTAGATCGTCCGCGTACAACAGGACTTTGATTAAAATGTTAGCAAAATTAACTCCACCCGGAAGAAGATCGCAGACATCATCTATGAACAGGGCAAATAATAATGGGCTGAGGATACAACCTTGAGGAACACCTGATGTTGTTTCAAATCGATTTGAAAATGTGATACCGTCCCATACCCTTGCATTTGTTGACGAAATAAAACTTGCATACACTTGGAGAAACATTCGTGACAAACCAATACAAAACTGTATATATACACTACCGGTCAAAAGTTTGAGACCACCGTCAAAGGGTTGCTTTATTTGTACTTGCATTGTTAACTTAGACCATTCATAAAAGGTGCAAGTAAAAAAACCCAGGATATTAATCCTTTTCTGTAAATTATGAGGAATTTTGTGAAAAAAGGTAAAAAAAAACCCAGTATTGGGGTTTTGGCTTCTATTTTGATTTCCCATAGTTTTTATTTTTTAAGACTTTTAACATTCAATTTGAAATTTTCTTATGACTGGGGTAATATTAAAGGTTAAAAAAATGTAAAATTTGAATACCTGCATATTCAGGATTTTGTATATAATGCTCGGTTTAATCCAATTTAAATTTATTTGAGACTGTGATCTTTTCCAGTAAACAAAGTGCGCATCATGGGAAAAGTTAAGGAATTAACTATTGAAACTCGATCTGCAATTATGACCCTTATTGAAGAAGGCTATTCGCAAAGAGAAATCGCCACAAAACTGAAGATATCCAAAGGAGCAGTTCACAGGACCATACAGCGTTACTCTAGTACCGGCGGTTTTAATGATAAACCGAGGTCAGGACGACCTAGAGTTACGACGAAAACCCAAGATATGCATATCATCACCATAACCAAGCGTTCTAGAAAGAAAACAGCACCAGAAATACGCGCCGAGTTCAATGAAATCCGGGAAGAACCATTATCTGTATCAACGATACAACGAAGGCTAAGGCATGCTGGACTTTTTGGGCGCGTTGCAGTGCGGAAACCACTTCTACGACCCCAAAACAAGATCAAACGGTTGGAATGGGCCAAAACCCATAAGGATTGGACAGATAAAGACTTCAACAGAGTCTTATGGAGCGATGAATCCAAGTTTGAGATATTTGGCTCAAATCGCAGAGTGTACGTCAGGCGCAGTGCTGAACAGAAGATGCTACCAGACTGTTTGGTCCCAACTGTAAAGCATGGAGGCGGTTCAGTTATGGTGTGGGGATGTTTTTCCTTCGATGGAGCAGGAGATCTAACACGAGTGATCGGAAGAATGGATACAGAAGTCTATAAAACGATATTGGAAGACCACGTTTTGGTATCTGGACTCCGATTAATCGGTGAAGGTTTTGTATTCCAGCAAGACAATGACCCGAAACATACTTCAAAACTTTGCCGGGGATACCTGAAACAAAAAGAAGATGAGGATATTCTAAAAGTAATGGTATGGTCACCGCAGTCTCCAGATATTAACCCCATTGAGCTCTTATGGGAAGAGCTTGACAGAAATGTCCGGAATCACCACATAACATCGGAATCTGCTCTTTGGGAAACTCTACAAAATTGCTGGAATAATATTCCACAAGAAAAAATCCAAAACCTTGTAAGAAGATTGCCCAGAATTGTAAAAAAAATTATTGAATTTAAAGGAGGGTTTTTTGATGAAAACTCAATTTAGAGCTTTTATTGGTTTTTTAAATAAATAATTTATATTTAGTACAAAACTAGTTTATATTTTTCTATCATTTACAACTAGACATGCTCTTCACTTTTGTCACGTATTAGCTTTTTTCCTAAAACTTTAGTTTAGGGGTTAAAACTCGATATTTCTCAAATTTCAGAGGTGGTCTCAAACTTTTGACCGGTAGTGTATGTTTCACTGTAATATCTTAGAATTCATAACTTCCTAATTTTAAATTGCAATTCCGGCCAAAGATTTCTTTGCTTTCTTTTTTATTAAACTTGCAATAATGCAAGGCTTATCATAGTCTTGTATATATAACGTTTTTTTTTTTTTTTTAATTTTTGTAATAGTAGTAAAATAACAAACATTCCCAAAAATCAAATTTAATTCAGAGACAAAATTCCTTTTTTTTTCAAAACCATTGTATTATTTATTTGCATACATTTATTTTTTACCTAAGTTCGGAATTTTAATGTGTGTAACACCTTAATTTAAAGTATCTAAGACGAGCTTTGAATAAAATTGCTTCACTGATTCAACAAAATTTACACAAATACAAAATATTTTACCCCCACCATTGAAACGCTCCTACCTTGTTTTTTCTTCGTTGGCATTGTCGGCTTCTTTTTTTTAATCAAAACACAAAAATAGTGATTAGACTTCAAAATCTAACTTGCATTGAAACAGTTCATTGACATTGACATACCTACCTACTCTCAGTTAGGTAAATATTTAAAATTTCGAACTTGTATAAATATTGCAAATCCATACAATAAAATTCTACTAAATACTATTATAATATTTTTTCAAGGTCTTCTATGATATTGAATCAATTCGATTAAATAAAAGCCCTGAACTTTGTTTAAAAAAAAAAATAAAAAATTAGACAAACTTTTTTGATTTAAAAAAATAATAAAATAAATACAAACGATTTATGCATTTTTCGTGAGAACCTCAACAATAAAATTGCACTTAAAAAACAAATTTATTCAAACGAGTTCAATTTGGTGCTGGAAATATGCGACGATATGGACAAGAATAAAATTAACATTTTTTAAAAAAAAATCAAGCTACATCGAAATCCAATAAGATGAGGCAAAGATATTTTTATATTAAAAATGTGCATTATTGTCGTTTGAAGGTCGAAGGTCTTTTATTTCCTGTCGATTAAACTTATATCAAATAAATAATAAAAAATGATGGTTTTATTTCTGCATTGATGTCCACCCGTGTCGTCTTGTCGTCGTCGTCGTCGTTCTCGGCGATAGTAAAAAAAAGATTTAATATGATAATGTCTTCATCAGTTCAATATCATGGATAACCAACCATCGAAGACAGCTGGAGAGTAAAATGGCATTTAGTATTCTAGTTGTCATTTATAGTTGCGTCACTTTATGATAGTATAGTTTTTGATTGGTGTCACTTATGGCTTAGAAACAGCAGACTTTAGTTTCACTAAAAATGTATCTTTTTATGATCAATTAAAACTCATTTCCAATCGTTTTGTCTTATTGATGATAGCAAAAATAAGTGTTGAATAAATTGATGCTCTCAATTTCTTGTTATTTAATTTTTGTTTTCTTTATTTAAATTTTGTGTAACTTTTTGTATCTCTGACTCTCTTTCTTTCTGACTTTGCGCCATGCCACACACAAAACATCAAGTGGCAATTTATTTTGATTGCATAATTTAATGAAACATTTGATGGGAATGAGGGTTAACTTTTGTAGAAAATGTTCAATTGAAATCTTTCTTAAGAAAAAAAGAAAAAACAACAACAACAAAAAAGGGGGTTCAACCCTCGGCTTCACTTCTTCAGTACGTTTGGAGGTTCATAACGCCATACCTATCCATATAACCATTGGTATAATAAACTTCCTCCCATTAAAATGCGTCGTCTTCAAGATGTCAATTTCACCCTCTATAATTTGAGTTTTAAGAGTTAAAGGAATTTCTTAAATGGGGAGTTAATGTAGGTACTTCAAAAAAAAAAAACAAAGAAAAAAGAATAATAAAGATGTAAAACAAGATGTTAACAACATATTTTAAATTTCACCAAAGTAAGTGCCAACGTTTTTGATAGTCTAATTGCGCTATCTCTTCAAACTCCTCAAAGAAAGAGGGTTTGATATCATTGGAACACCAGTTTATAATTTGGGGGAAATGTATTTTAATACGATTTTTATTGGATTTTTGCTTGAATCTTTTAAGTACCATTTCGTAAATATCAGTTATGCATTACATTAAATTTTGTATTTCTGAAAATTAAAATTATCCATTCTCCTTATTTATTCCGACATTATTTTTAATTTTCTTTCCAGGAAATGGTTCGAGCAAAAGATCCTCCATCTCATTATTTAAATAAATTAAGAACTTATTTAGATCCGAAAGCTTCACGAAGTCACAGAGTAAGTACCTAACCAAAAATAAAACAAAAAATACAAAAATACGAAAAAAAACAAAATTTTTTAATTAAAATAATATGCAAATAATATTAATATATACACAAATTTTAAACAAATGTTTGATTTTATAATTTTTTTTCTATCTTAATTTTCTCAAAAAAAAAAAATGATAAAGATATGGCTACAGGTATTTTTAACAAAATTTATTAACAAAACTTGGTTTGGAGTTATTTCAAAATTCTGTTAAAAATATATATCTTTTCTATATATAACTTTTGTATAAATATAAAATACTTCAAAGCATGTTTTATACAAAATAGTAGTAGACAAGATTTTTAATATAATATTATTATGCATGACAAAATCTTTTTAGTTTTGATTTGTTTCTTTTAGATTTTAGAAATTTTAAGTAAGTATGTACATAAATATGTAAATGATGTAAAAAAATAACAACGATAGAAGTTTTTTTGTAAGTTTTTGACCGACCTTAGAAACTCTTAATAGTGTTGAAAAAAAAAATAGGTACTTTTTAAAAATTTACACACAAATTTGTGTTTTTAATTTTGGCAATATTTAAAGTTTTTAGGATTTTTTTTAGTTATCTTGGATTTGAATTTTTATTTTTATCAAAATCGAATAGAAATTTTAGAAGCTTTAACTTCATTAAAGATCTTTTCAAGAGTTAATATTCTTTTAATTCAGTAAATATTTTTATTTTTCGATGAGGATAACAATTTTAAAACAATTGTTTTGCATAATTCTTTTTCAAACAAATCTTAAAATACAATGGTATTAACTTTTTACTCCATAAATAAAAAATCGATTGCATTTTTACAAAATTAGAGACAGTTAAAATGAACTAAACCAAAAATAAAATATTTGTAGTTGAAAAAAATATGTGAAAGAAAATTTAGAAAAAAGTAAAATAATTAAAAAAAAAGTTAAATAATTTTTTTTTTAAAGTAGAATGTCTGCGTTTTTTTTAACATTTTTGAAATTAAATTAAATTTATAGTATTCATTAAAATTTTTTTAGATTTAACACTTTCAAAACATCTTATATGTTAGTTTTTAAAATTCTTATTTATATACATTGTGAACCCTAGGATAAGGCCACACATTTTGGAATCGATTTTCGTTGGTGGAAGTTTTGTACCCGGAAACGTTTACTACCATTACAAATTTAAACAATTAAAGATCAAATTGAAAACGAGCGTTGTAATTCCCCAAGATCAAAAAAAAAACTACTTAAAAAGGGTATAAAAAGTGCGTCACTTGAATGAGGCCACATTCAGAATTTCTGAAAAACGCAAAAAATGAGTGAAATATTTATGTAGATTTTATGGTTTAACAACTTTTATTTATAACGTTTTTTTTTACATTAGTAATGACTATGTCCGCCATTTTCGGATACAACCTCTATAAGACGGTTTGGAATAGAAACATTCAATTTATTTTAATAGTCACAGGAAATTTGAACTCAAGAATCACGAAAAGCTTCGATTAAGGTGTCCTTGTCTTCAAATTGTCTGCCACCTTCATAAACTTTACGAGCAAGCCGAGGCCAAACGTTTTCAATTATGTTAAAGTGCGGTGAAAATGGAGGCCATGGCAAATGTTCCACGTCTTCTAATTGCATTCAACTACTAACAACCCTGTAAGTGTAAATGGGGGCATTGTGTTTTTGGAAAATCGAAGGCAGATGTTCTAAAATGCTCTTAATTTTTGAAAAGACAGTTCCAGCAAACATTTATAGTTCCGATCATTTTAGTCGATTGTGCCTTAGTAGGTTAAAGCTCCCTACTGCATTACACCTCATGTACGGCTGTGATGTCTTTCCAAAATAAGCTCACCCTTTCTCAAATCACGGGAATACAAGTTATTACCAACGGGCGGGCCGTCAAGGTTAACCTTTTTTTTTATCCGTTTCCATTCACTGCTTTAAGTAACATGCTCTCTTGCAAAATACATCCAATGATGCTCCTTATCACCGTTGGAAAAAGGCTTACTATTCTACTGAATTTAGTACTATTTGATTTTCTCAGTACGTAAGTACATCTTTGCCACTTTCAGTACTATTTTGAATATAATATATTTATATAAATAAAAATGTTGTGTATTATTGAAATATTTGTTGATGTCAAATTTCGATATATAAAATCTCATAATACCTTCATATAAAATTTTTCACGCTTACTATATTTTCATTTACGACGTGATCGTAAAGTATTTTCATACAAAATTGTGACAGTTTGTTTACGACGTTCGTAAACTTTCCGACGCTTACTATCGTGTCAAAGAAAAACATAAAAACATCGGAAAATGCCAAAAAATTAAAAATATCCCTAAGTCTTTCCATCGCAGAACATAATTTACCGTTTGCAGTATTGGATCATTTAAATATTCTTCTAAAAAAACCTATCTGACTCAAAAGTGGTCAAAAAAATGGTCATGAATCGACAGAAAGGCCAAAAAATTATCAAAGATATAATGGCTCCGGAAAATTCGAAAATTATTTCCGAAATAACAAACCGCCAATATTTTTCATTAGTTGTAGATGAAAGTACCGATATAACTATAAAAAAAAAATTGGCGGTGGTTATTCGAATATACGACGAAAAGTGCCATGATATGTTTTTGATACTTACTGAAGTTCCTGACGGAAAGGCTTCCGGAATTTTTAACACAATTAAAAATATTTTTGAACAAAAAAATATATCATTTAAAAACATGGTTGGATTCACCGCAGATAATTGTCCTGTTATGATGGGAAAAACAAACGGTGTTCAGGCAAAATTAAAGGAAGTCGTCCCCAGTCTCATTTTAAATGGCTGCGTATGTCATAATTTAAATCTTTCATTGAAGGCTGCAGCAGAAGATAAGCTAATAAAGGAAATAAATCACCATTTTTGTAACAGCTCTAGCAGAAGGCTGGAATTCCAAGAGTTCCAATAATATTTTGGAACTAATTTACACACAATTTTAAAATATTTTGCTACGCGATGGCTTTCCCGTCAAGCACTGTAGATAATGTATCGGGTGATTTTTTAAGAGCTTGAGAACTTTTTTAAAAAAAAAAACGCATAAAATTTGCAAAATCTCATCGATTCTTTATTTGAAACGTTAGATTGGTCCATGACATTTACTTTTTGAAGATAATTTCATTAAATGTTGACCGCGGCTGCGTCTTAGGTGGTCCATTCGGAAAGTCCAATTTTGGGTAACTTTTTCGAGCATTTCGGCCGGAATAGCCCGAATTTCTTCGGAAATGTTGTCTTCCAAAGCTGGAATAGTTGCTGGCTTATTTGTGTAGACTTTAGACTTGACGTAGCCCCACAAAAAATAATCTAAAGGCGTCAAATCGCATGATCTTGGTGGCCAACTTACCGGTCTATTCCTTGAGATGAATTGTTCTCCGAAGTTTTCCCTCAAAATGGCCATAGAATCGCGAGCTGTGTGGCATGTAGCGCCATCTTGTTGAAACCACATGTCAACCAAGTTCAGTTCTTCCATTTTTGGCAACAAAAAGTTTGTTAGCATTGAACGATAGCGATCGCCATTCACCGTAACGTTGCGTCCAACAGCATCTTTGAAAAAATACGGTCCAATGATTCCACCAGCGTACAAACCACACCAAAGAGTGCATTTTTCGGGATGCATGGGCAGTTCTTGAACGGCTTCTGGTTGCTCTTCACTCCAAATGCGGCAATTTTGCTTATTTACGTAGCCATTCAACCAGAAATGAGCCTCATCGCTGAACAAAATTTGTCGATAAAAAAGCGCGAAACACATTTCGAACCGAACACTGATTTTGGTAATAAAATTCAATGATTTTCAAGCGTTGCTCGTTAGTAAGTCTATTCATGATGAAATGTCAAAGCATACTGAGCATCTTTCTCTTTGACACCATGTCTGAAATCCCGCGTGATCTGTCAAATACTAATGCATGAAAATCCTAACCTCAAAAAAATCACCCGATACAAATATTCAATGATGAGTTTTAATGAAAACTACTAACTGTGATATGGGGATCCGTCCGATATTTATCTAGCTATTAATAATGAAGTTCCTTTTTTTCTTATTTATGTTCATTTAATATTAAGTATGTAATAACAAATGAATTGTTTTTGTTTTTGTTCTCGTTAATAAATACCTACATTTTGTTTTTGAATTTGTTGGTTCGTTTACTTTAATCCATTTAAAAGAGCTCAGTACTATTTGTTCTTTTTCAGTACTATTTTGTTTCAGCTTTCAGTACAATCGAAAAAAGTCGATTTCCATCACTGCTCCTTATGTACTTGTACCTTCTAGTTTGCTTCTTTGAATAGTATCACTTTTTTGTATTATCCCTTGAACCGTTGTTATTCTGGCTGATACTCAGCTTTTGACTCTTATTTTAGTCGACGGCAGAGTGGAATAAGAGACAAATAACCGCTCTTCTCACGATGTTGTTGTTTCTGTCTTGTACCCTTTTTGATTTTTCCCATATTTTTTTGGGTCAGCAATATAATTGCTTACAACTTTCTTGCTTCTGTTAAGTCCCCTTGCTATTTCACGTCCTGAGAGTCCTAAATCCTTGAAAGCATCTGATTTTTCTCTTTTTGTAGCTGTAAAATTCTTTTCAGAACCCATATGTGTTTTACCGTTGTTTTCAATACTCTTTTGAATATTCTATACAAAAGTTTCAAAATCGCACTTGTAAAATTAAACACAGAAATATTCGCAATGGCATCATCCCAGTGAAGCACCTTTTTATAAGTTTTTTAGTAGTTCATTATTTGGTATTGGAAAATTCCAAATCTCGTTTGAAATACGTACCAATTCACAGGAAGTGAACGTTTCCGGGGACAAAACTTCTACCAGCTATAAAAATTGAAAATTGATTCCAAAAATTGTGGCCTCATCCTAGTAATTGGCAGTGTATGAAAGGGCTCAGTACACTTAGGGCCAAAATAGTTGGATCACAATAAAATAATTGGTATTGTTTTTACCACTGTTATTATGCAATACAAAGTAAAAAGTTAGCCTATTAGTTATATTATTAAGTATTTTGTTAATGTTTTTTTTTTCTAATGTATTATTTTTTAAAAGAAATATCAACTATCATGGATTTTGAAGTCAGTGTTGTACAAGAGTGATAATAACTTGGAATGGAAAAAAAAATAGGAACATTCGATTTGACCTTCAAAAAACAACAGTTCCATTAAATATTTCGGTGTTTTATATTTGTTGAGAAAATGAGTAGGTGATAATAACAAAAAAATCCTCAGGAGTAGATGAAATTTTAAATTTTATTCTAAAGAAATGTCCACATTTGTTAAGTATAGTCCTGTCTTTGACATTTATTCATTGTACTAACAATGGTTATTTTCCAGAAACTTAGAAAAAAGCAAAGATTTTGCCAATAGCAAAGATCAAAGTCGCGAGAGAAGTTGATTACTTACTAATATCGGTAAAAATTATTTAAGCGGGTCTTAGCAAATCCTTTAAATAGCTTCTGTGAAGATACGGGTATCATTCCAAATAACCAGTTTGGTTTTAAAAAAAAGGAAACTCAACAGAACATGCCTGCTCTTATTCCAGGATAAGGTCATTCAGAATCTGCGAAATAAAAATGGAACTGTGAGCTTAGATATTAACCTTGAAAAAGCTTTTGATTCGTTTTGCCATCATGGTCTTATTTACAAACTCATTAATTTGAAATTTCCGAATTGGCTCATTGAGATCATTTAAAATTTTTTTAAATAAATAGATCAACATCATTTTTCTATGGGATCTGCACACACAGATTTGTTTCCTGTGAACTCAGGTGTTCCTCAGGGATCGAACCTAGGGCCATTGGTGTTCAACATTTTTCTGCAAGACTTTCCTCTTTCAGACCCTATTTCCGATATTTGCATTATGCTGATGACACAACCAATCTTAGCTTTTAACAAGATTGAACTATTTTAAAAAATGAAGATTGACACTCAATGCAAATTGACTTGTTTTAGAAATGCCAGTGGTAAAGGACTATATCTAGCAGTGAAAGAGAGCAAATCTTTATGTCAAAATTCTTAAAAAGGCGACGATGGTAATAGAGTCATTAAAAACTTTATTCAAATCGAAATCTATATTAGAAAGAGGATTATAAGACCGATCCTAACATCCGGTTTTTCTTACTTGGTTTACAATTTCACCTATTGTAGCAAAAGAATTGGAGATTTTTGAACGAAAAATATTGAGATTGTGCTGTGGAATATTTAGAAAGCCAGATAAGAAGTGATTTTCAAACAAAGCAATATAAGAAGCAACTCAGGTTACACCATTAACGAAGTACCAAATTCATCTTCTTCATACAAAACAAAAATGGAACGGATAAGTCTCCATGCAAATCCACTGCCAACGACAGTTTAGTTGATAAAAATAACTTATCAACATTTAATATTCTTAATGTCGGGTCATTTGCCTTATTAAGACCTGGACCTGATACAAACTTTAAACTTCGGTTTTACGAAAGAGCTTCCCCTTTTAGCTATAGAGGATAATATTGAAAATCTACATAATTATGTTCCACTCCAAAAGAAGACTTGCTTACATAGACTTTTGTTGAATACTTACCTTTAGGGTTATCCATAAATATAAAATGTTATACAGGGTGCGGCAGAGCCGACTGACGAGTTTTGATGGGCTTTTAACGAACAGTAAAACTTAGAGAAAACATTTGTTTTATATCAGTATTCAATCCTATTTTTAAAAATTATTTTTTGAAAATCATATCTCCAAGACAGCGGCCGTCAGCATTGATACTCTGTTGTAGATGATCTCTGAAGCTTTCACATGATTTTCGGCACATTTCGACTGGTATGGCCTCGATTTCCGCGGTGATTTTCTGTTTAATTTCTTCTATGGTATGTGGGCGATGTCTGAAAACCTTATCTTTAAGGTATAGCTCCAAAGGAAAAATCTCACATGCTTAAATCTGGGGACCGTGCTGGCCAGCCTATGTCTCCTCTCAGAGAGACTAACCGCTCAGGGAACATTTGTCGTAAGACAGCAAGTGAAATTCGAGCTGTGTGCGCTGTAGCTCCGTCTTGCTGAAACCATACATCTCCCCAATCATGTTCTTCAGCCATTTCCTCCAACCTTTGCTGAAGATAAGTTTCCAACATCACAACATAACGAGCGGACGTGACAGAAACGGTCCTGTTCTCGTCCTCTAAAAAGTAGGGGCCGATCACCCCAAATTGGGACACAGCACAACACACGATCACTTTAGGAAAGTGGATTGGTCTTTCATGGAGCTGCCGTGGGTTATTCGCAGCCCAGTATCGAAAATTTTGTTTATTTACAGTTCCAGAAAGATGAAAATGGGTCTCATCGCTACATAAAGAAGTTGATATCGGAGGAATTTGCAGAAGAATTTGCTGACAGAAATTTTTGCGGTTGTTGTAGTTAGTAGCATTTAACTCTTGGACAAGCATTAATTTATAGGGATGAAATGATAAATCTTCGTGAAGAATTCTCCTCAAAGAACGGTCTGAGATTCCAAAAGCTACCGCGTGTTTTTCGGGGCTGAGCGTCTTGGTGACTGCTCAATTGACTCTCTAACCAACTGCACATTTTCGGGGGTTCTTACCGTTCTGGGTGCTCCGTGTACAAGTTTGCTTAGGGTACTTCCAGTTTCTTCCAAATTTCGTATCCACAATTTGATAGTGTTTGCAGAAGGAACAGATTCAGCACGTGGAATGCCACTTATTAAGGCCTACTCTTATCTTTTCACAGGCTAATGACCTCATTAAACTCGTCAGTCTGCTCTGCCGCACCCTGTATTAGGTGGACCTCTTTAGTTGTAGTTTTTAGTTTTAATTTAATTAATTATATTTAATTTATATTTGGCATAAAAGAGCATAAAAGGTATTGTTCGCCTTAAGCAAGTGACCAAAAATAAATGATAATTTTTAGAAAAATCTCTATGGACTTTTATAGTATTTTAAATAATCTTTAAATTGCGTATATTAAGTCAAGCATATCTTTAAGTCGAGAAAAAAAAGATTGTAAATGAAATTGTACTGAGTTTATTTTACCTTAAGATTTGAGTAACTTACTTCAGTGACATTTCTTCTAAGGTTCGTTTTAGAAAGCTCATGTTTAATCATTTTAATTTTATGATCAATGCAAAGGGTTCCGATTAGATTCAGGATAAATGAAATGCGAACTCCAAAACATGAATTTTGTTCTCCTCCTAAAGATCTACGACCTATAAGTCTATCATCATTCCTTCTTAAGACCTTGGAAAGATTGATTGATATCCATTTAAGGGCAAGTATTGATACAAGACTTCTGTCTTCGTCTCAACATGCCTACTGTAAAGGTAAATCGGTGGAAACAGCGTTACACACCTTAGTACGCACCGTCGAATATTCCCTCCATCATAAAGAGTTCACTATGGTTGCTTTCCTTGACATCGAAGGTGCCTTTAACAACGTGGACACATCTGCAATCACATCTGCACTAACATCTCTAAATGTAGAGAGTTCGCTTCGGGAGTTAATTCATTTAATGCTTACTAGCAGGATAATTAACTCAAAACTGGGCAACTCTTCTGGCAGACGATTCGTTAGTAGAGGGACACCGCAAGGTGGTGTTCTATCCCCTCTCCTCTGGAACCTAGTGGTGAATGAAATCCTAACTGGTCTGGATGCGGAGGGTTTCAGAGTGATAGCATATGCGGACGACGTTGCTATAGCAGTTTCAGGAAAGCATCTTAACACGTTAAAAGAACTCATACAAAATGCCTTAGATAGACTAATACTTTGGGCTGATCGGTGTGGACTGGGTGTTAACCCACACAAAACCGATTTGGTCTTATTTTCGAGGAGATACAAAATTCCATTTGTCAACCCTCCCCATATTAAAGGAATCCAATTAAAATTCTCAGACGAGGCTAAATACCTGGGTCTTGTCTTAGATAAAAAACTAAATTGGAAACGCAACGTAGAGGAAAGAGTCAAAAAAGCTACTGTAGCTCTCTTTTCTTGCAAAAAAGCCATCGGTAATAAATGGGGCTTGCAACCCAGAATCACGCATTGGCTATACACATCGGTAATCAGACCGATTTTAATGTACGGTGTGGCAGTATGGTGGACTGCTTTAGAAAAAGGTATAAACCGAGATAAAGTAAATAAAGTCCAACGTTCAGCTTGCCTATGTATAAGTGGATCGCTTCGCACGACCCCATCTGCGGCACTGGACACCTTACTCTACCTAACACCTCTTGACATCTTTAGCAAACAAATAGCTGCAAGTTCTGCTATTCGCCTCAAAGCTTCGTCGCAGTGGACTAACAACAACATTGGCCACTCCGTTATTCTTAGTTATTTAGAATCAATCCCAAAGCACACAGACTACACCATCCCCCAACTACAATTCGACAGAAATTTCCAGATTTCTATACCTCCCAGATCTTTTTGGGAGGATAGGACATTCCTGGAAGACGAGTCAATCCACTTCTATACAGATGGATCAAAAACAAAAGAAGGGGTTGGTGGAGGTGTGTACTCTGAACGACTGAAATTAAGTCTCTCATTCCGCCTTCCCAATCATTGTAGCGTGTTCCAGGCGGAACTTTTGGCGATAAAAGAAGTCTTGTCCTGGCTTAAAGAAAACGTGATATCGACATCTGATATCCGTATTTTCTCAGATAGTCAGGCCGCTATTAAATCTCTGGATTCTGTCTCTACAAACTCTATAACAGTCCAGAACTGTCGATCATCTCTAATGGAGATGGCACAACAGTTTAATATTCACCTTTGCTGGGTGCCGGGCCATAGAGACATTCCAGGTAACTGTAAGGCAGATGAACTCGCCAGGAACGGTACAGTACAGCCCATTCTACCACGTTTGGCACGTACTGGCATACCAATCGCTACTTGTAAACTGTTGCTAATGCAAGACGCTGCGAGGAGGGCAGGCACCAGGTGGAACAACATCACCACGTGTCAAGTCACAAAAAACATCTGGCCAACACTGGATTTAAAACGTTCAAGGTGCTTGCTCTCTCTAAGCAGATCGCATATAAGCTCGATAATAGGTGTCATAACCGGACACTGTCTAATAGGAAAGCACGCCATGAGATTAGGCGTATTCTCAAATGACTTCTGCAGAAGCTGTATGGACGAGGAAGAGGAAGAAACAGTTCTTCATCTTCTCTGCACATGCCCTGCTCTGGCTCGAAAACGCAAGAATTACCCAGGAGAATTCTTCTTTAACGATCTAAACGATCTAAATCATATCGGCATAAGCAGCCTCTCACGTTTCGTAAGAGACTCAAACTGGTTCCATTGAGCTTAGGAAGAAACCTCAAGATTCATGTGGTATCACAATGGGCCATCAAACTGGCCTAAGTGTGTCCGTTTCCATCTTGGACAGCCACTTCAACCTAACCTAACCTAACCTCTGTCTCTGGCAGTAATTTCAGACGGATGTTTGCTGGTTTCTCCTGATATTTCAATTTGTTTCTGGTCCTTAGTAACATTCTATATATAACCATAATTTCAATATGTGATTGCTGCTGTTTTTGACTTTCAATATTCGAATATCTCAAAAATTTGATTGTAAGAGTAATCATGACAAAATTTACCTTTTAAAGCGTTTAATTTTAAATTCGGTTAAAAAAAAATTAAATATTTTAGACCATCAGTATTAAGATTAAATTAGAGTTAAAGGCACGATAAACTAAAGAAATGCTATCATTATATTTTGAAAACTTTATGATAGGATCCAACTAGGCCAAACAGAAGACGTAAAGAGAGACTGACAAAACTCGTAAAACTAGTTTGGAAGGTCGAATTATCAGGTAGTAAAACATTGATATTAAAAAAATAAAAAATAAGTCTACATTTGGAAAACTTAAAAACACATAATAGGTAGGTTAGGTGCACACATTTTGAGTGTGATAATTTTATCGACGACTGCAAAAAGATACTTTAAACCAGCCAAAAACGCTTGACCCTTGCGCAGTGAATTGTAAACTATTATTAGACCTTATCACCTTATCACTGTTAAATACTTTATGTAGTTTAGTTTGCATGAAACACATTGTTAAACTTTAGAAATAGTTGTTTTTTTTTTTGCTTTAGAACGCTAATTAGAAATACTTAATTGCCATATTCCAAAATCTTTAACTTTCTTTCTTTTCCTCTTTGTAAACAAATTACTTAAATTTTTAAATCTATTGTTAAATTTTTCTTAAAATCTATCTTTTTTTTAACTTGTTTGCTTGTTGTTTTTCTTTCTTTAAGTAGATGTTTTTTGTAGCTGCCTATAATATTAATCCAGTATTTAACCAACTCACAGTGTGTTTTTCCCGTTTTTCCCCCGCGCGCCTCTCATATACTTACAGATTTTCTTCTACTTTCTTTGCCAGAAACGAAAAATGGTGGGTGAGTCCACGTCCACGCAAGTGTTACGTGATTTAGAAATCTCACTTCGCACCAACCACATTGAGTGGGTAAAAGAGTTCCTGGACGAGACCAATCAGGGTCTAGATGCTCTCGTTGATTATTTAAGTTTTCGCCTGCAAATGATGCGCCACGAACAACGAATACAAGAAGCCCTAACCGAATCCGAAGAACGCTTGAATCTCGCCGGCACTACCAATCAATCGATGGGTTGCAGTGACAACGAGGGTGTCAATAATTCCGCCCTCGGCAATAACAGTCATCATGACTCGTCCTCACGATACAATCATCACAATTCCTCGAATGGATTCCTGCGACCATCGCTGGCCGATGTCCTTGATAGTCCGAGTATCAAACGCCGTTCCCGCCACATTGCCAAGCTGAATATGGGTGCTTCGACGGACGATATTCATGTGTGCATCATGTGCCTGCGGGCCATCATGAACAACAAATACGGATTCAATATGGTGATCCAACATCGGGAGGCGATTAATTGCATCGCTTTGAGTTTGATCCACAAGTCCCTGCGAACGAAGGCACTGGTGCTGGAGCTGCTGGCGGCTATTTGCTTAGTAAAGGGTGGCCACGAGATCATTCTGTCGTCGTTTGACAATTTCAAAGAGGTGTGTCAGGAGAAGAGGCGCTTCCAGACGCTCATGGAGTACTTTATGAACTTCGAGGCTTTCAACATTGACTTTATGGTGGCGTGCATGCAGTTTATGAACATTGTGGTGCATTCCGTCGAGGACATGAACTACAGGGTGCATCTACAATATGAGTTCACGGCTCTGGGTCTGGACAAGTATCTCGAAAAGCTGCGAATGACTGAGTCGGAAGAGCTGAAGGTGCAGATCTCGGCGTATTTGGACAATGTATTCGACGTTGCCGCCCTGATGGAGGACTCCGAGACAAAAACCGCCGCTTTGGAGAGGGTTCAGGAGCTGGAAGACGATCTGGGCAGAGTGATGGACCGCAATGCGGAGCTCGAACGAGAGTTTATGTATAAACTTGCCGAGATGGACACTGAAATGGAGCAATTGAAGGCTGAACGAGAGGAACTGCTGGTTACCAAGTGCAAGTATGACGAAGAGGTGTCCACTCTTCGCAAGATTCTCAAACACAATGAGCAGGAACTCAAGAAGCGGGAATCCATGCTGCAGAGTAAGAATCTCGAATTACAAACTCTGACCAAGTCTCTGCCTCGTTCCGGATCGAATGGCGAGGGTGGCTTCATCATGATGAACGGAAACATTGGTTCACCAGATTCGCAGACATCATCGATATCACCGCCGCCACCACCACCACCTCCATTACCATCCGCAGTGTCACCACCTCCTCCACCACCCCCAGTCCCACCACCACCGCCAAGCATGAACGGTGGTTTGAGGGACAACGAGTCAACATACTCGAACATTAACCCTCATGAAACAACGGCACGAATGCCACCCCCACCAGCGCCTGCCGCTCCGCCATTTATGTCAACATTCTCACCGCCACCACCACCTGCTGCTGGCTATATGCCTGCTCCAGATGGAGCGATGACCATCAAACGAAAGGTGCAAACCAAATACAAGTTGCCGACACTTAATTGGATTGCGCTGAAACCTAACCAGGTAAGTGTAAGTGAGCCTTGGTTCGCGTCCGTCGTCGTCCGTTGCGCTGCGCTGCTACGAGCGACGAAACAGCAAGGCAAGCCTACCTTTTTTGTTTTGCTATTTTATTTTCAGAGAGACATAAATATGACAGTTGGACAGTGTTAATGTGACGACGCAAGCGACGCTCCACAGCGTGAGTGTTAAGTCCTTGGGTGTGTAATTAGAAAGAAGTAATCTCAGTTCTTAGGCATATACTCGTAGTATGTAGATAGAACTCTCGGTCTTTGGTAGGTTTTGATATGTGGAACCAGATTATACCTTATACCACATCGAGGATGATTAAGTTCTTTGGCCGATGGGAGTTCTAGAACTGGGTGTGAGGTCTATAGTATAATTTGTTTGCGTGATGTCGTGCGTTGCTTGCTTGCAATAGCTCATCTTTCCTAAAGGCTTCTGGTTTTGATTGATAGAGCGAATTAAGTAGAGGATTAAGTTGATGAGTTCAGAAATGACTAAATTCAATTAAGTACTTTTCACTCTTCTGTTACATCAGATGTCAGTGTGAAAAAAAAAATTGAAACAGGGAATTAATTTTGAGGGGGTTCCCTTTTATTGTCTTAGAGAATGTTCAATTTGTTTATTTTGCACCGTTTAGGCCGAATACGTGATGTTACCTTTGAAAAAATGTTGATTACATTTTCTGCCAATCAGAAAAAGTCAAATTATTACCTCCATACTAAAATTCTTATAATGTTTTCCATTAACAATTTCAGATTTCCATTAAGATATTGATTTTTGTCTCCGTTCATTTCTGTCATTTCTTCTCGTGTCAATATTAAAAAAAAATACTTTATTTAAATTGGTACTTATTTGTCAAAAAATGTAGGTCTCCAATGGGAGTTTTCTAAGTCAAAATAAATCAATCCGTTTTTATTTTCTCTTTTTTCGCCTTTCATTACCTAAAATTTTGCGAATATGAATTTATTGAGAAATTATCGCTCCATACAAAACTACAAAACTTGTATCTTTCAATTTGACAGATAATTTAGAATTACACCACTACTAAATTTGTATCTTTCAATTTGGCAGATGTAATTTTTGTTTGATTGAGAAATTTTTTTTTAAATATTTTAGAAATTAGTCTTACTCGATAGGGTTTTCCATTGGTAAATTCACATCTAAATTTTGTTTTAATTTTATTATTAGTATTGGTGCAAAGAGGGGTAAATCTGCCGAAAAATCCAGATCTGCAGAATTGATCTTTAAATAATTAAATTTACTTTGCCCCATTAAATGCAAAAACGGGAAATTTGTGTTTTTTTGTGTGATTCCAATGGATTAAATTGTAAGAAAACTTACAAATACAACCAATGTCAAATATGCAAATATTTCAATTTATTTAAAACATTGGGCAGGTTCAGACAACATAAGGGACTTCATTTGCAGTCAACTTCATTCCTTGATTTTGACCAAGGCAACTAGTTAGTTTTTCAAGTGTCATGAATTTCAAATTCAGAACTTTACTTCACAAACCTCTACTCCAAGTTCATATTACAAAAACTACCAAAAACATAATTGTCTACAAAACACTCCTCAGGCAAGCTACAAATCCATCACGATCTGTATTTTATATTGTAAGGAAATATTACTTATCTATTTTCCAAATTGACAAGGATCCCTTTTACAAAAAATATTAAATGAAGTTGTGCAGAAAATAAATAAATCATTGAGTAATAAAGTTCAGCTCTCAATTGAATGAAAACACCATGATCGACTGTCATTTTGACAGAAGTAGACTTAACTTGATAGTTAGGGAGATTTTTCTTGACTTACTTTCCAGTCAACTTTCCATTAAAGTTGCCTTAATTGGAAGGCAATTTTTTGGCAGCTGGCCAATCAGATACTAGAAACTTGCCTTACTTTCAAGTCCCTTATGTCGTCTGAACCTGCCTATTGCCTTTTATTTTAACTGTAAGGTTTCTTTTTAATATATAAATACATGGAAATGTTTATGTCAAGCATTTCTTGATGGTTAAATTTTTTAGCGATAAAAGCAGAATTTTCCATTTGTAAACACTTCTCAAATATTGCTTTTGTACAATTTATCACGAAAAATAGTCCCAAAAAGATGACGAAATCGTATTCAAAAAGAAACAGGAATATGTGAAACCAGATAAAATGATAAAATTTCAAAATGAATCATCTCAAAAAAGTCCAATGTGATAACCGTGCACAATGTTCAAAAAAAGAAAAATTGGCATTTTGACAGATCTAGATCAAGAATAATTTGATTTTTTTTTCCAATGGAAGCCCCAATTTAGATCTCACACCTTTTCGTTAAATAGATTGAAACTAATGACAAGTTAGCTCACATTGCTGGTCGGTTTGGTATGAGTAAAAAAGTGTTAAAGTACAAAATATTAAGAATTCCAAAAACTTTACTAAACCATTTTTGTTACCAAATTGTCAAATCTTTATTCCAAGATCAGCTTTTATTTGGAAAGTTTTTAAATTAGTTATTCCAGTCTTCTTTTCATGTGTACAAAATTCACAAGTTCTTAATTTGTTTTAGTCTCCTTCATAGTCGGCTGTAAATTTCCCAAGTTGAAATTTAGGATTTGTGTCCATTTCTAAGAACTTCTGTTAGAAAGGAACTAAGTTATAAAATCCCCCTTGTATATTTAACCAAGCTAAATAGCGTAGAAAAGACGTCTCTTTATTATGAAAAACGCTAAAAATTGAATTTTGTTTCGTTCCTTATTCAAAATGAAACAAAAACGTCCTTCACCAAGTCAATTTCACTTCTCTGAACTCATTTTATGCTTATATTCATTTAAATTTTTAATTCTAACAACAAAAACATCAAAACTATCCCTAGTTGAGATAAAAATGTCAACCGTCCGTCAAAAATCTTCATTATTTTATGTCTAAAAATGCCTTCTCTTGACTTCTTGTGATTTATAAAAAGAAAAAACACTAAAATTTAAACAGCGAATAGAGGGAATAAACCATGTTGCCTTTTTCACTTAAAATGTGGTTTTTGTAATATTGAATAGGTCCTACAATAAAATAAAACTTGACCCCGATTATAAATAATTTCGAATGTGAAAAACCTCATTCTAAAAGAAATCATTTTTCATGCACATTTTTCAATCTTGATGAAGCTGTAAAAACATGCATATTTTCAATATTGAATCATCAATTCAAAAAATTTAAAGCAATTCATCATCACACATTTTTCAAAAACATTTCCCTTATCAACATTGTTTTTTTTTCGCACCATAAGTCCTAACTGCTGTTCATAAAACAAAAAAACAAACATATATTTCCATTTTATCACTTACTCTTACTTTCATTTAATTTTTGTGACTAATATTTTAATTTTTAACATTTTATTCAGGTCCGCGGAACAATTTTCAACGAATTAGATGATGAGAAAATACACAGACAGATCGATTTTATTGATTTCGAAGAACGCTTCAAAATAGGCATTGGTGGTCCAATCGCAAATGGTAAATCCGAAGTCGATGGCCTCAATTCATATCCGAGCAAGCGTTTTAAAAAACCAGAAAACGTTTCACTGCTTGAGCATACGAGATTACGAAATATTGGTATGTTATTTTTTCAAATTTCTTTCATGTTCAAAAAATAACCAATTGTTTTTCTTTCTCGATTTCAATAGCAATATCTCGTCGAAAACTTGATATGCCAATCGATGAAGTGATAGCTGCGATACATAGTCTCGATCTGAAGAAACTTTCACTAGAGAATGTTGAATTATTACAAAAAATGGTGCCAACTGATGCTGAAGTCAAATCCTATAAGGAATACATTGGCGAACGTAAAGATCAGAATCTCCTTACAGAAGAGGATAAATTCATGTTGCAATTGGCCAAAGTTGAAAGAATATCATCGAAATTGTCGATCATGAATTATATGGGCAATTTCTTTGATTGTGTTCATTTGATAAGTCCGGTAAGTTTTTTGAATTCCCATTTAACTCAATTTCCTTAATATTGTGTCTCTCTTTGTTTGTAGCAAATCAAAGCCATCAACACAGCATCTGATTCGCTAAAACAATCACGTAAATTCAAAGCCGTCCTCGAGATAGTGCTTGCATTTGGAAACTATTTGAACAGCAGCAAGCGTGGTCCAGCCTATGGTTTCAAACTCCAAAGTCTTGACACTCTCATTGATACAAAATCAACAGACAAGCGATCATCGCTTTTGCACTATATTGTCGCAACAATAAGGCAAAAGTTCCCCGACTTGCTTAACTTTGATACAGAACTTTTCTGTACTGACAAAGCAGCTCAGGTATCGCTTGAGAATATCATCACAGATATGCATGATTTGGAGAAGGGCATGGAATTGGTGAAGAAGGAAGCTGACATCCGAGTAAAAGGTGCACCAACACATATTCTCAGAGATTTCCTAAACAACTCCGAGGACAAGCTTAAGAAGATCAAATTTGATTTGAAGAATGCCCAAGATGCATTCAAAGAGTGTGTCGAATATTTCGGAGAATCGTCGAGGAAGGCCGATGCGAGTGCGTTCTTTGCGTTAATTGTAAGATTTACACGAGCTTTCAAGGTTAGTTGTGGTATATTTTGTTGATAGTTCAAGAAGTTTGCTAAAGTTTGAATTTTTTTTGAAGATGCACGACCAGGAGAACGAGCAACGTCGCCGATTAGAACAAGCAGCCGCTCAGGCCGCAAGTAAAAAGGAAAACGAACAGGTAATCCTTAGAAACAAGATGAATCAGAAGAAACAGCAGGTAAGCTTTATCTTTCTATCTATGTGGCTTTTGGTGGAAATTCATGTTTGCTTTAATTAAATTCAATTTTGTTTTTCTTTTTTTTTGTTTCATTTATTTATATATTTTCCATTAATTTTCCTCTTTTCACTTCTGCCCACACATTGGCAAAAAAAAAACAAACTCTACCACACTTTCTTCTATCTCTTATTTAATAATAATTGTTGTAATTACAAAAATTATAAAACAAATATATAAATGTACAATATACTCATTGGAATTGGCTAAATCGTTTGCAATATACATAGAAACTTGGTTGCGTGACTATGGAAAGCAGTCTTCTACACAAAGCATTAACTAATTCGGCTCGAGATGATGATAGACATTTCTACTCATGTTGACTATGATTGTTGAAGAAATTAAAAACATACAATACAAAAATCAAAGCTAGATCGTGCTTTAATGTTGTGATTAAATAAATTAAATTTTAGACCAATAAAAATACATACACAAAATATAAGACTGCTAAATAAGTAAAACAAACAAAAACAATAATAATTAAAATCACAAATTAAATAAATAATATAGAAAAGAAAATGAGCCACGCACGCACATAGAAAATATAGTCTTGTAGATACCCTCTATCTGTTACTTGGAAATGGTTGCTTCTTAAAGTCATTTTGACATTTGTTTAAATAAATGTAAGTGAACGCGGTTGTTATATTTTGTTAATTTAAATACTATCTGTGTTTGAAAAAAAAAAATATGAATGATAAATGTTGTAATTGTCTTTTATTTTGATTTTATGTAGTGTCGTTAATTGTAGTTGATGTCTTTATTTTTTTTTTTAAATAGCTCTCTACTAACCAATTTTATTTATGATTGAAACAAGTCTACAAGTTAACTCAGGGGAGTTTGTCAGAAAAAGGATGATTTTTAGTACGAGTATTTTTTTTAAGTTGAAGATGTAGCCATCAAAAATGCTTTTGATAAACCATACGTAAAAAGAAATTAAGTTACTAAACACACTGTTTAGATATTATTAGGCAAAAAGCGACTCAAAAACATTAATAAATATAAGAAAAATTATGAAATAAAAAAAAGAAACACCGATGTCAAATTTTAAAACTAAGCACCGAAACCTATAAAAAAGTATAGTTTGGGTCTTGTAGCTTTTTCTCTCCCTACTAAATGTTAAAAGTCTGGTTAATCTTTCTTCTTCTCAGTACCACAATTTTAGTGATAACTATTAATTTTTTTTTTACAAAACAAGACTCTTTTTAGAGAACTTCAAATACTGGTTTCAACTCAATTAATATTTGTATCACATTTAATTCAAAACAAAATGCAAAATTGTAGTATGGCAATTAGTTGAAAATGAATACATAAATTATCTAGGACTAATTTATTTTAATTTCGAGTGAACACGTTTTCAAATAAATTATCTACTTTTTTGAAAACTGGCGTCGCACAAACCAAATTAAGTTAAAACAATGAAGTATCTACTGAATTAACAAATGCAAAGAATTGCAGAAAATACTATTTCAAATGATTTTGTTTCCCATCACTTTTAAAATATACCTCTTTAAAACTGTTTTAAAAAATCATAATAATTGTAAGTTAAAGCACAATATACATATACATATACACTCCGCTTCAACTGAATACGCGCAGATATTTTTGAAAATACTTTTAACATGTTTTCCTAATATTGATGGGTATTGTGTCATCTTTGGTGATAACTATTCCCTTAAGATAATAAGAAGATAAATTGAAAATAATTATCCAAAATCAACCACCAGTTTTTCTTTCGCCCATTTGCAAAGCTTTCTACTAGGAAAAATTGAATATTTATTTGAGTCAACTGAATAGGTACAAAAATTAAAATTGTTATTAGATTGGATTAAAACCAATTTTTATCAAGTTTGATAGTATATAATTCCACCTTTACTTTTCATCATCATTTTGTAAATTAGTTCCGGTATGAATCCTACAGACTTTTGATGTAGTTCAACGAAATTTCGCTCTAAGCTAACTTAATTGCAGAAAATAAGGATTCTTTGTTTTTAAACTAACGACCATCATCACTAACTGTGGGTACTAACCCTCCCCAAATAAATTAAATAATGTTTAGATCAGATGTGTACTGCAGTTATTAAAGCAAGTGTAAATTTTACTCCTCTGTCCAAGCTTTTATTATGTGCACCGAGGTAATAGGCGCGTTAATATGTTGAAAGCCAAGTAATTTTTGATGTCAACCTTAACTGGCAGCTTTGTAACATAACAACACCTCCTTCACAGTTGTGATGAAGCTTTTAACACCTTTTTGTTTTCTAAAATCGTGAAAATAAATTGTTGGCCCATCAATGCCACCGAAATTAAATAGTTTTATCATCTGAAAAAAACACGTGATATCATTCTTTTTGCAAATTATTTGAGTTTTGAAAAACTTTCATAGAATAACTTTCCGTTGTTCGTCAAGCAGCAGCTTTTTCTTAAGTTTAATTCATTTAAGATGGCTCGAATTTAAATACCTCTGTTGAGAGACATGCATTTATGCCAATTTATGTTTTATTTTTGCCTCAGAATTACAAGAATCAGATGCACACCTTAAAATTGCTCGTCTTCAAGCCACTGTTTTTACAGTTCTTTTTATCTGCCTTTATATTTTATTGGATCGAATCTTTATTTTTTATGTAAGAATAAAAGCCACAAAAACTTCGGCCAATTGTATCATTTTTTTATTTCAGTTAGGTCTTGGTGTCTAATCAAGTCGATTTTAGCTTTTGAAACACTTCTAATGCTTGTATAGATCTACCCATGGGGTCTTAAAATTTTATATTAGAAATTTAATTTCACTTAAAACAATAAAAGTGTTGATTTAAAACGTCGTTGTACCTATTCAGTTGACTCAAACAAAACTTCTATTTTACGTATGAAACACTTTACAAGTGGGCGAAAACAAGGTTTGCAGTTTTATTTTGATATTTTTTTGGAATTTGTTTCTTTACATCTTAAGGAAGTACTTAACATCGATAGATGTCACAAAAACCCTCAATATTTGGAAAAAATTTACAAAACATTTTCGAAAATGTTTGTGCGGATTCAGTTGAAGCGGAGTGTATGTAGTTCTGAACAATAAATATTATAATGGTTTAGCACATTCCAATTCCTTATCTTCTATATAAGTTTAAGTAAGGTATTTCTTATCAGTTGTGGGCTTCATTTGAACCTATACAAATTTTCGAAAAATTATTGCATTTCATTGTTTTGATTTTTTTGCTTCAAAAAACAATAAATTATTTTTGAACGGGTTTTGCCTTTTTCTGCTGCAAAAAGTCTTGGCACATGGTCCGGTGATTGTGAAATTTGTTAAACTAAAGATAGGGATTGAACGTTTGGAATAATATAAAAATATGAGGGTTGCTTTTCATATTTCCGCCCTAACAATTACGATAGAATAATATTTAATTTAAAATAATAATTATATGGTTCTACAACGTATTTTCCACAAATTGGCATACATTTTTCCATGCGCTTCTACAATTTTTGTAAACATTTTAAGCACTCCGAGATATTTCTTAAAAATGGTTTTAACTTCTTCTGCTGTAAAAAATCGTTATACACGAATCCTTATTTTAAATTGAACATACCTACATATTTCACAATTAAGTGTTGATGGAAAATATTTTTAATTCTAATGATACTAACGTTTGAGATTTTGCACAGCACCCATTGATACTGGCGCAATAACTGATTATGGACGACCTTCACGAACTTCGTTTTTGAGCGAAAAGCTTCCAATAATATAGTTAATCAGGATTAAAAGATGATTTAAAATAGATCTTAAAAAGTAAACGCGAATTTTAGATAGTTAATGTATTCTTACGTTCATAATCCATGTAGTTATAAAGCAATATAAACTAATGTTTACTTTTTTTTTTTTTAATAAAGACATAACTTTCAACATGCTGTAAGTTAAATAAATCGCACTCAATTACCAAAACAATTTAAATAGAGTTAGTCTCAAAAATAAAAGTAATGTTAAAAAGTACCTTAAGTAGAAACTTCATTGTACCAAAACCAGCCTCGGTGTAATTTTTTATTTGTTTTTTAAAAGCTAATATCTCAAAAATCTGATTTTTAAGTCGGATTCCAACTGACGCCATGAAAAATCTTTTAAAGAGTTTAATTTATTACAAAACCTCTTTAGCTCCTGTAGATATTTTGTTAGTAGTAATAATTATTGTAATACTATAAACAAATACAAAAAAATTGGAACTTTGAAATCCTCTTAAATTGAATTCAATTTTACTTTTTCACATATGTACATCTCATTTAAATTTAATATCAAGGTCTTAAAATATAAAATTTTAGTCCATAGAATCATACATTCAGAACTTTTGTTATATATTTGTAACAATTTTCAAAAGTTTTTTTAAAATAGAGTCGAGTATGTGATACATATTCCATTCTCGATCCTTAGTACTCGAAAAACCTAAGTTTATGTTCTTCAAATTAGTGCAAATTGAAGTAAGATAAAATATATATGTATATATTAGATTAGATTAGATTAAATATCTCAGATCTTAATCTCAGCCAAAGAAAAATTCCCTTTCTAAGAATTACTTCAATTATTTTTAGCTTTTGTTTTTTAGTTTATGTAGCAAGTAGTAATTTGTTTAAATGGTAAAATATAGTACAATTTTTTTTTTAAATATTGTTATTGTGTTTTTGTATTTAAACTTTTTTATATTTTCTGTGTGCGAGTGTGCTTTTTGTTGTTGTTTTTTCTTTCCAAATTTCTTTTTGTCAGTGTTGTGATCGTATTCAAAGTCAGCAGCAGCTTATTCTCATTTTTCAAAATTTATCATTAATTTTCAACCAAACCAGAAAGAAATTACCTTTAACTAACCAACAATTTACATGCGTTTTTCTGCATCATTTTCTCCCCAACAACAAAGAAAAAAAATAAAAACAAAATTTATCCAAGAGCCTTATTCCGAGAGTCTATTTAACAATTTTTAATTCTACAATTACCTAATTATTGTTATTAACTTGAAAGTCCATTTGGCTTTTATTTAAACACCAAATAGACTCTCAAAATAAGGACTTTTAAAATTAAATCATTTTTGATATTTTTCATTTTAGTTTTAAAAATTATATGTTTTCATAATGGTGTCATGGTTTTACTAATTTGGGTTTTTCTTTTGTCCCCCCCCCCACACACACACACTTTCCCATGGTGTCCTTTCTTCCCAATCTGTTTACTTTTCTCAGACGACTTCGATTTCATTACAGGAAGCAGTAATAAATGAGCTTAAAAGCAAAACGACAACACACAAGAACAGTTCAGTTCGTGAACAGAAGATTCTACAGCAAGATGAAGTTTATAATGGAGCCTTGGAAGACATTCTATTGAATTTGAAGAGTGAACCCTATCGACGTGCAGATGCAGTTCGGCGTAGCCAGAGACGTCGAATCGATAATAATAGACTCTCGAGAACTCTGGAAGAATTGGATGTTTAAACTTCTTAAAAGAATATTTAAGCCATTTTATTATGCAATTGTGTATACTACATCATTCCTGGAATATCTATTTTTGTTTTCTTATTTCTTAAGATTCTATAAAAATTTAACTAAGCTCTCTTCTTGATCTGTCTATTTTTTGAATTTGTGCGAAATTTAATGAAATTATTTGTAAATAAATCGATTTTTTAGTGATATTAAAAAAAGAAATACTACGACCGCACAAATTTATTATTATTAAAGAAAAAACTAACGAATTTTTGGAGTTTACATATTTTTGGTAAAACGTTTGTTTTTGTATAATAAATTGCTACATCAAAACAAAAATTAAAATTAATCATCATCAATAGAATACCAGGAGGCCTTCTGTTTGAGAAACAAATTTGATTAAATTTCTTATTTTATTTTCGCTACCAAAACAAACTAAAAAAGAACAAAAGGTTTACGAAAACTTTACGTCTCTGAAATTTGCCATTTTAAATTAAAATATTAAAAAAAAAAAAAACAAAAAGAATAATATTTATAAATAAGCATTTATTATACTACGCAGTATTCAATAGTAAAATCTCTATATACAAGCATTTTACACTTTGTCGATGTATTTTAAACAAATTTTTTTGTACATACATACATACACATTTATATTATACATATATATATACCGGAAGAAAAAACAAAACAGAATTTTTGAATTTTTTGAAAAACATATTGAACAATATGAAAAATAATAATAATTAACAAAAAAAAAAACAATACTAACAATGACAAATTTTGATATTAAACCATAGAATTTTTTTCTACATTTGTAAGTTTTTTTGTATATAAATAAATAATAAAATTAAATATAAATAAAACTATTAATAAAATATAATAATATATATATACATACAACCTATAATAATATTATATTATATATTCTTCAAACAAAATATATAAATATATATACATTTATGAATTTGCATGAGAATTTTGTACATTTAACAATATAATTATAATTAATATATTATACATTAATTTTTAATTAATTTTAAGTTAAAATTAATTCGAAACCGAATATCAAAATGAAATTAAGAAATCAATATCTGTATGTAAGTATCTATAATTATTAAATTAAGAATTAGAGAAAACAAATAATAGAAGTTGAGAAAGTGCATATCGTGGGGATTAATAAAGTTTTACTTTTTAATTTGTATGTTTTTTTTTTAATTTGTTATGATTTTATTATTATTATTATTATTATTATTATTGCATAATTTCTCCCTCTATTTTGTTAAAATAATAAATAATAATAATTTTGAAATTAAGATGAAGAAGAAAAATTTTTATCTTGCATAGTCAATTATTTAGCAATGTGGATTTAATTGAGAATTTTGACACGAATTTTTATTCGTTGAATTTTTCTGTGGGTGGTTTTATTATTATTTTATTTTTTGTAGTTTATATTCATAGAATTTTATTGTTATTAAATATTATAATTATTATTTTTTTATTATTATTATTTTGAATTAATAAATAAAATACTAAAAAATAAAATAAAATAAATTTATTAAAATATTAAAAAAACAAACAAGTTTTTGGTTTTAATTTCCGGGACAATTTGGACGTTTCTTGGATTCAAAACTTCTTCAATTATTTCGTGCTATAAAAGAAGATCTATCAATAAAGATTATTGATTTTCATTCAATGCAATCGATTTATACAAAGAAAAGAAAATTCGTATGAGTTGCCTGGTTATTTGGGGTCAAAAATGTGTCAAATCTGGTAGGTACAAATTATTTTCAAACCTGTGTGGGGACAAATATTTACTTTATTTCTTATTTAAAACACAGTAGGGTTTTCAATTCCTTGTCTTGTGTTTTTGTCACACCTTTAAGTCGGGTCATCGTAGACACTACACAGACTAGGTTGCCTTTGTTCCAAACTCTGATACGTATCTATTGATATGTCTTAGAAAGTATTGCAAACTGACATCACTTTTTGTCACTTGTTCTTATGATTTCTTGTTACAGATATGCAAACTGGCGACCATAGAGGAAATATATTATCTAGAGTCCCGACTGGTACCCGTCTTGCCTGAAACACCCTCAAATTTTGTTTGAGGTAACTCTCTTAAAAGCCCGTAACAACTACATAGAATCTGCATTTTCCCATTAGAAATGCACGGGACAACTAACACATGCTTATGCTAATGGGCAAAATTCGCTCAATTTAGTTTGTAGGCCGAAAGAGAGCAAACCCATTAAGTCGGGACTCTAGATAATATATTTCCTCTATGCTGGCGACATCGAGATATGTAGATAAAAATGATTCAACTAATAAAAATACAAAAATGGTTAAAAAAATACTTATTTTTCTTCAAATGTAAATAAATTTGTGAACATATATTTATTTCTCAGTTCAATGATTAAAAAAAAAAGTAGAATGCACGACTGGGTCGCACGAACTTGCTCCTATATCCAAAGTGTCTGTTTAAAAATAGTACCAAAAACAATAATTAACTTTTTAAACTAATTAAACAAATAAAAAAATTGAACAAAAGTACATATATGAAATAAATAAAATAATTTAAAAAAATTTACTAAGATAAAAGATGCCATTTAATTCCTAAAAAACAAATCCTAAAACAGATAATTATTTTTTTTAAATATTTTTGTATACATAGGGGAGAGGCGGGCACCTTTGAACACGGGGTACCTTTGAACAGTGCTGATAAAATCTTATTTTTAAAATATTTTCGAACCAAATTAGAATTTTTCACTTGGCAATACTGTTTTCTTTAACCGTCAATGACATGTTCAAAGGTGCCCCAAGATTTCTTATCTATGTTATTTCGCATGTATAGCTGCATTTCAATCTGTATTTTAAAACAATTTGTAGGTAAACATAGTTTTAAAATATTAGCATAACGTTTTAAAATAATTTACTGCAATGGTGCGTACTTATCAAAAGAAAAGAGCTACAGAAGTTAACGAAGATGACATGAAGAGTGTTATCACGGCCGTTTTGGGACCATTTAAGCAGAAGTTTTCTGTGGCGCAAAATGACTGGCTAATAAATAATCCTGGAAAAACTATTACGATACACGATCTTGCTGGTATTGCCAATACATCCTTTACTGCAGCATTTGTGCCAAAAAATATAGTTTCAGGTTTTGCAAAACCTGGAATTTTGCGTTAAATGTCGAAGTTTTTAACTTAATCGACACAATGGGCGTATTTTATGTTTGATTTAAATCTCGAATTTGAATTTGTAAATGCAAATGTAAACGTCACTAGTAAAAAATGGTAGTTTTCGATGTTTTACGTTTCTCAAAACCCTTAATCCTACAAAACAAAATTTTAAAACTCGCAAAAACATTGTTTTAAAGTTACAAAAACAACTTCATTGTACTACGGCATGGGTCAGATTTTCATGTATCACGAGTGCCAAATTTATCCCCAGACTTCTTTCTTTTTAGTATTGAATCCTAAGTTCCTTCTTAATAACTAAAAAACTTTTAACCGTCACTAGGATGCCAACCTTGACCAGAGAGAAAAAACTAAATGAGAGAACCAAATTTCCTCGTCTCCGTCTCTTCGAAACCTCTTACTCTCATTTTTTATAGCGTGTTGAATTCGTATCGGTGTATACATGTTTTCACCTCGGAGAAGAGTACACAAAAAAACATCATTTCCGGGAAATGCGACATTTTTCATTTTTGTTTATTGATAGCCAAGAAGGCTATGTTTTTTAAAGTCTCATTATAATAGGTCCGTTCGCGTACTTTCTGCACTAAAATTCGTAAAAAGAGATTTTAAAGAGTGGGGGTAAAATTCTCTCACCAAAAAAAAAACTATAAAAAAGTAAGCGAACGGAAAAACAACAAATTTTTCACACAATATTACTGTATTGTTGCTATTCTTTGAAAATTTGTTTTTAAATTTTATAAGTGACAGCAAAAGCGAGCAATTTATTTAATTTATTTGAATTTCTATCAAATTTGAAACTTTCACAAATCAGCCCAAAGAAATTTCTTGGGCTAAAATTCGTAGGTAGGGGAAATATTTTACTCTCTCGTGAGCGCTCTCTTTTACGAAAAACTACGAAATTTTTGAGTACGCGAACAGGATTTGGTTAAATTTCGTATTTTTTAGTAAAATTTGACTGTTTTAGGAGGGTACGCGAACGGACCTAATATTTGTAATTCTCATGAATTTTTTTTTAATTTTGCTAACATCTTGTCGTTTTTATATCTACAAAAATACTCCTATAATTCAAATTAATTCTAGCAAAACATTTTTGTTTGTCAATAAATAACGGAAGAAGTTATACCGGTAGTTCGTGGTGAATTTGTTTTTCCCTTCTTTTTCTCTAAGTTACAGATAGATGGCAGTAACAACCAAAACAAGAAAGGATGTGTGCAGAAAGTGTTTAACAAGGTTAAGGCTTTTTAGACTAGACTTTATGTGTATATATGAACGAGAACATGTTTTTATAAATGTATGTTATGTTTATTTCAATAGTAATACCTTAACTAATAACTTAACTACTGTATTATCTAAAATATACTGCATTGAATTATTTTACATTGAATTATAAAAGGCGGAAATAATAAAGCTCTATAGTTTACCGGGAATATTTATATAAAATATCCATATCTTCTGCAATTGCGGTATCAATCGATATTTTCTGGAACTTAGTGTTAACGTAACATTTATTTGTCATGAATTACTTTTTCAACTTTTTTATACACCATAAAAATCAATTATAAAATTTGGCTGTGATAATAATTACTTCAACACAGCATTTTCTATGTTTATAGCTATTCAGGTTTAGCCCTTAACTTTGATTTGCATTTATTTATGAATAGCCTAAAAAGTTTAGCAAACATCTATGAATAAGCCACAATGCACTTTCAGAAAAACTGTAGTTAGAACTTTCCCTGACATATTTTTCCTTGTCGCTATATAACTGAAAGATAAGATATAAATAGTTAGAACTGGAAAACTTATAAAAATGATGCATGAGACTTAAATTTTGGTTGAAGAACAAATTTGTATATTCTTTTCACAAAACCACTGAACTAGCTAGAATACAAATATTTTTACTTTTGTACAAAGTACTTTTCGGCTTATGTAGTTAAGCCTTTAAAAGCAACACACTACCTTAGGGGAAAGCAGTAAGAATAGCTTATCACCTATTCACAAATCTTATGCAATGAAAATTGGCAACAGAAGTAACAAGTTGACGGTCTTTTTATTTAGTGTCTACTTAAATCACTTATTTTCAGCATTTTGGAAATGTCGTGAGTAATGTAAAGAAAATAAACAACGAGTACACACAAATAAAATAGGAATGGAAAAAAGAGATGAGTATATAAAAATGTTTTCAATGTTCCATGTTTACATTCTGTAACTCTCGTTTTCAATGTTCCTGCAACTCTCGCATCGACAAAATTAAGTCGATAAACTCTGAAAATTGAAACAAATCTCAGTTTCGTTAACATCTTTCAACGGTCTGAGCGAAAATTAAACGCATAAACGCAGCTATTAATACAAATAATAGTAGTAGTGCTTTCAGAGTTTTATGTTTCTAGGTCCTAATTCTCATTGGACTGTTGCACCACATAATTTTTTTTACTTACTTAATGATTAAAAAAAAACTGGCTTCAAATAACTAACTAATATTTATCTAAATGCGTAATTTAGAATTGTTTCTAAATCTTCATTGTTCTGGAACCTAACAAGAGTAATTAATTTCACTTCATATTCGAATGATATTCATATCAAACGAACACAATGAGAGTACCTAAAAGTTGTTCATACACAATTTTGAATTTTCTTTGAACACCTCTGAACAGCTGACTACACCCGCCATTTTCAAAGGTGGTCGCCATTTTTAAAAGGTGGTGAGCAGAGAGAAAAAAGAGAAAAGTTTTGTCTCTCTCGTGGTGAGTATGTGCACAAACTTGCATAAGTATTTGTTCCCCAAATTTTTTTATATGGAGTTAATACATATGCAAGTTGGTGGCCAAATCACAGCTTGTAGGCAAAAAGAGAGCATCCGTCGAAGTTGGTTCTCTCTATTAGTTCTTTCTCGATACCTTGACTTAACTTACAACAATAAGTCCATTATTTTAGCCTAATGGCTTTTTTAATATTTGATCCACAAAGAAAGAAGTCTTTTGGTGTATATCCGAAACAGTTATAGCAAGATATGTATATGTACATAATCTGCCTCTCTAGTGTGTTTATTGTAAAAAGACGGTAGATCTGGCTGGACCTATGTACCTATCCTTATTGAAACAAAGGAAAATATTGCCTCATTTGCACTAAGTGCATGTAATGGTCACATTGAAATTGTTACAGTTAGTTTAACAACTGGAATGCCTTTTTTTAAATATTTTCTTACAATGAGAAATGTTAAAGCCAACCTCAGAAACTGATGTACTATGTACCATCATGCCTGAACATTTCTAATTGTATCATTGAATGATCTGTTTATTTTTTCATTTGTTGTTTAATTGTCCAATTAATTAATCATTTTGTTCAATAAATTTTATTTGATTTTTGTAATTGCCTATATTTTTTTGTTACATAAGACATTACTTAGAAAAATGTATACCTAAATATGTATATTTTTTAACAAAATATTTTAAAACATTTTTGAAATACAATTTTAAACAAAAAGTTAAATGTGGACTTCCCTCCCTTTTGCTGCAAGGTCCTTAATTTAAATTACAGACTACCATTTTCACATTTGATACTTATATTAAATAGATTTAAAAAAATCTTCACTTCAATCTCTTTTTTTAAACAAATAAGTCTCAACTCTCAAAAGATGTTAAAATAAACCTGGCTGTTTATTTTTTTTTTAGAATAAGAGATTGGGCAGGTTCAGCCGACATAAGGGACTTGAAAGTAATGCAAGTTTCTTGCATCTGATTGGCCAGCTGCCAAAAAATTGCCTTCCAATTAAGGCAACTTTATTGGAAAGATGACTGGAAAGTTAGGCAAGAAAAATCTCCCTTACTATCAAGTCAAGTCTACTTATGTCAAAATGACAATTGATTATATTTTTTAATTCAACTAAAAGCTGAACTTTATTACTCAATGATTTATTTCTTTATCTGCACAACTTCATTTAATGCTTTCTGTAAAAAGGTTCCTTGTAAATTTGGAAAAGAAATAAGTAATATTTCTTTAAAATACAAAATACAAATCATGATGGACTTGTAGCTTGCCTGAGAAGTGTTTTGTAGAAAATAATGATTTTGGTAATTTTTGTACTATGAACTTGAAGTAGAGGTTTGTGAAGTAAAGTTCTGAATTTTAAATTCATGACACTTAAAAAACTAACTAGTTGCCTTGGTCAAAATTTACGTTCAAAGAATGAAGTTGACTGCAAATGAAGTCCCTTATGTTGTCTGAACCTGCCCATTCACTCTTTTCTGAATCTTCAAACTGTTGAAGCGTATATTCTTTTGTTTAAATATATAGCAACTTTAAACAGGTTATGGGTTCAATATAGTTAATTAAACAAAGGAAATTAAACCCCCTTTGAAATTTTCGCAGATTTTTCGTGATGTCACAGAACGTATTTCCTTCGGTTAAGATATACATATGTATGTACCTCGAACTAAAAGCCCTTTGCGAATACGTCAAATATAAAGATGTTACACCAGATTCGAAGAAAGTGAAGAACGCCAAAGCGAAAATAATTCTGCTTATCGAGCCAATAAACTTCGTCCATGTTCAGTCTGCGAAGACTGCGAAAGAAGCATGTAACAATCCGGAACGAGCTTTTGAGGATTCAGGACTGAAGCGCAGAGTTCGACTTTTTCGGACTTTAATCACTAGACGATTGGATGATAGTGATTCTGTCGAGTCATACTCCCGAAACCGCTGTTGATATCAAGTCGAAACTACTTCAAGATGTTAAAAAGAGTGTGTCCGAATCTGCGCCAACGAAAAAGTCCCGTCGACGTAGTGTAATAGAATCGGCGGAATAATACACAGATACACAAGTTGTAGTTGATGGATACTGAATTGAATTTATTTAATATTATTTTCACCTTATATACTTATCTATACACAATTATATTTAGTGGAAAGTGCAAGCGTAGCAAGAAGGCCCGAACTCAATTGTGTCATACATTATTCGGGCAATGCACTTGAAAAGGTTCAAGTGGTGCGATATGAATCGTCACTATTTAAGTTGGTCACTGAGTCATGCTGACACTAGCAATTATTGTTTGTTTTATTATTAATTATTGAGTTCTGGATTCTACGAATGTCGAGATTTTGGCCATATTTCTCGGAACTGCCCAACGAAAAATATAATTAATTGATTACGAAGAAACTTACTCCCCAGTAGTACGATATACATACATCTATTTCATTCTTGCTAGCAACGGCGGCCAAGTACAACCTCGATATCGATCAAATGGACGCAGTGAGTGCATTCCTACAAGGCGATCTGAACGAAGAGATTTGTGTGGTACAGCCAGAAGGCTTCAATGACAAAAGCCTAAAAAAAGATCTTAATGGTCTGACGCAAGCTAGTCGTGTTTGGAACCAAAAATTGGAAGCTGTACATATTACAGATTTTCGGCCTTACAAGATCGAAAGTCGATCCCTGTATTTATTACAGATAATCTACGGGAAAAATGTTGTATGTAGCAGTCAATGTAGATCTTCTCATATTTACTAATGATAAATACCAGAAGTTGGAATTGAAAAAGAACTTGCAAAACGCCTTCAAAATGAAAGACATAGGAGAGGGTCGTTTTTTGTTGGGCATTCAATTTAACAGGGATCGAAAAAAAAATATTTCATTTCATTGGATTAAGAGTTATACATCAATAAAATTCTTAATCGATTCCATAGGTTTGATTGTAACTCAGCGAAAACACCTTTAGAAGCTAACCAAAAGTCGACAAAGGAGATGTGCCTACAAAACGAAAAGGAGTGTGCTGACATGAAAGGATGTACCCTATCAAGAAGCTTTGGGAAGTATTATGTTTTCAGCTCAAATTTCACGTCCTAATATCAGTTTTGCTGTAAGTGCAGTCAGTCAATACAACCAGAACTCGAAAAAAGCCCACTGGACGGCTGAGAGACGATCCGTTACCGGTTATACTTTCTTGCTTCATAATGGTGCAATCTCATTCAATTCGAAAAAAAAGAAGCAGAATACATGCCACTAACTGCAGCGACTCAATAAGCAACATGGTTGATAGGCTTACAGAAAGAGCTCATTCCAAATTCAACAGATTCAACTAGCATTCGTTGTGATAATCATGAAAGAACCAAACACATTGATGTTAAACATCACTTTATACGAGAAAAAATTGACAAAGGAAAAATTGTTTTGAAACACTCAGCACTGAAGAAATGACAGCTGATTTGTTGATTATGGCTCTTCCTGCCGCCCGAAGCATATTAATTGTTCTTCTGCTCTTGGACTAAGCGTTGGTGTTATCTAATTCAGTGAGGGCGCTTAAATAAACTTGTGGTTTATTTATCTTTAAAATTAGATTTTCATTAGCTTATTATTTTGTGTATTTGTTTTACTTATACAAATAAATTACTCGCTGTTTTTTTGAATCTTCAAACTGTTGAAGCGTTTATTCTTTTGTTTTATTTTATAGCAACTTTTGACAAAAGAGTCCAATTTAAACACTGCAAAAAAATCTGTCAACTTTTAATTTTCATTTTTTTCAAAAAACAAGCGAAAGAAATTTAGAGATAAATTATAACAAAAAGAAATCAATTTAAGTCATATACAATTTATTAAATAAGAACAAATATGTTCTACAGGATTCAAATCCCAATTGACCAATGAAAAACATAACTCTAACGAATAACTTTTCGTTTTTCATTGCACAGCACTAGTGCGCAACTATACTGGGTTTACACAATACAATCGAGTTAGTTCATACAACAACCACCTTTTTCTCCCAATCAACTGGCCTGCTCCAGGTGTCCAGTTCATGAACTTACCATATTTATATTTTTTTCACATAGATTTTGTTGCTGGATGTTAGCCACGAAAACACAACACAAATCAGCTGTTCGATTTAACGTTTCTCGCTGTGTTTTGGCAACAATCCAAGATTTTCGTTCAAGAAATTCTTCGCATTTTTATTCCCAGCAAAATTTTGAAATTTTGTGAATCTCTTTGCATGCGGCGCACGGCGAGCTAAATGTAAACGTTAGAGAAGAAAAACAAACCAAAGACCGCAAACCAGTGAACAGAATAAAAGTGCTTTCCTTAGTGCCGTGTGCTGTAGCTAGTTGGTTTGGTGGCTGTGCGTGCGAATAGCAAATGTACAGAAAGTAGATTTTTCATTAGTAATTTGTTTATTAATAAAATAAAATTCTCATTCACGTTTGAAACGAAAAAGTTGAAAAATGTTTCGACGCACATTTAAAGTAACTTTCCGTCCAATGCGGAACAATTTCATACAATTGCCGGAGAACTACTATGAACTGGTGTCCACTTATGTGAGTTCAAAGTTCAGAAGTTGAAAATCTGTCTCGAGTTTTTGTCCCCGATTAGATTACAACACCAAGGGCTAAATTTGCTCTTATGTAAGATTGGAAGCGCATTGAATGATTTTAAAGAGATTGATTGCTTTTCCAGGACAAAGGATGCATTAGTCTGACCTATGGAAAGTACTGCCACTATGCAATGTGGATGCCACACGCGGGCACAGTCAAAGACACTGAAATTGGGATCAATGCCAGAGTTGCCAAGGAAATGGGTGAGTTCTATCTATGATGCCTTTCGTTGCTTTCGCCTTTTGCCACCTCCTTCACCTCCTTCTTAATTCTTAATTGAAGACTTCCTCTTCTTTTTTGTGTGTTGTTCTGTGATATTTTCGTGTAATTTACGATTGAAATGTGTAATCTTTTTATTTTTGTTTTGTTTTCGTTTGGCGCTCTTCTCTGTAGGTTTGAAGGAAAATGATTTGGTGAAATGTGCCCTGGTGGACGATGTGCAACTTCTGAAGAGTGTCTATGTGACACCTGTGTCATCGAAAGACTGGGAAATTATTGTAATTGTTTTTTAATTTTTGATACACAATTCTGTTGGCCCTAGTGCCAAATCTTATTTATGACAATATTGAATTTCGTTCTTGATTTTTTCGTCTATAGGAACTGAGCAGTGAGAAGCTGCAGGACAATGTACTCGACCAGACAAAGATCATCAACTCAACACAGTTTCTTGTGGTTTGGGTGAATAAGTCGATGCAAGTCACTCTGACTGTGGGTTAGTATCACTTTTTCATGATGTGTGAAAGGTTTTTAAGAGGTTTATACATTTTTAATCTCATATTTAGATCGAATTCGACCTAACATAAACTTTGGTCGAATTAACCACACCACAGAACTAGTCATTGCCCCAAAAGTCGAGAACATCACCAACGGATTGACGACCTCGAATGGCAATGGTGAAAGTCACACCAATGGTCTCCATAAAAGTCAAACCATGTCATCGGTTGCAAGTTCCGACACTGGTTTATCTCGATCCACCACAGTTAGCAATATAAAAAGTCTGACCCGCAAGGAATCGGTAGTGCAACGCTTATCGATGGTTAATCGATTGGAGAAAATGCGTCGTCTCATCAAAGACCTGAAGAAAGAGAACACACGCACCTTTGAGTTCCGGGCAATTGCTGGTAAATGGGAAGACGATAGTCAAATATCGGATATTTATGTCACCAAGAACAACCTCCCCGAGTTCATGGATCTCGATCAGGTCTATTGCCTTCGAACCGCCGAAGATGGTGAATACTATGTGACCGTTAAAGTTGTCACCGAGAATGAGAACTTCCCCAATAACATCCATCAAACCATCGAAATCAATGAGAACCTCATGCAACTGTTGAAAATGCGGGAACTCGAAAAAATCACTCTTACTCCGAAACACATGGTTTTGAATTTTGTGGAAAAAATTGAACTCTATTCGCACAAGAAAACCCACTATAAAGTTGTGGAGAGTTCCTTTAAACGGTTTATTGCCGATAAGACTAAACTATCGCCTCTGCTGCTTAATCAAGATGAAGTCATTAAGTTGGATGAGGGATTGATTGTGTCGATATTGATAAGTCCGGAGCATTTTCGTTATGCTCTGGTTGATGCACAGCTTTTGAAGGAATGTAAGATCTATGCGTGTGATCTGATTAAAAATGCTGGGGATGTGTTGGAAGTAGACCCCAAAGAGGACACCATTTTGAGTGTAAAGGATTTGATTAAACTGCCTGAGTTTGATGATATTGTGGTTCAACTGGTGGATCAGTTGAAAATGAATTTATGCTTGGATCAAAGGAATTCGGTGTTGAGGCAGGGGAATATTTTAGTTGCAGGTAAAGTGTTATTGTTTTTGAGGAGGGTTTTTAAGTTAATGAATGTCTTTTTTGTTACTACAGGTCAATCGGGTTGTGGTAAATCGGTTATTGTTGAGCGAGTTTTGGATGAATTGGTCAAGAAGCCTTATTCGTGTTCATATGACATTTTCTACAGTACTCGCAGTAAAGGAAGAAAGGTGAGTTTAATCACAGAGTTTAAAGGACAAAGAGCTCCAAAACTGTCTTTGACTTTAAATTTTTTCTCAGACTGAATCTATACAAAAAGATCTCCGTGAGATTTTCACCACTTGCCTTCAGAATGCCCCTGCGATCGTTGTCCTGGAAAATCTAGACATTTTGGCCCATTCGACTGGCGATCAACCAACTCAAGATAGTGAATACTACAATCGTATCGCAGACATTGTTCAGCATTTAATCGTCGAGTATACAGCGACTAATCCTATTTCGGTGATTGCTACCGTCTCAAGCTTAAAGAAGCTAAATCGTCGACTCTATTCACCAAGAGGACGTCATCTCTTTCAGACGATTGCAAAAGTACCAACATTGGGAAGATTGGGTAGAGAAATGATACTTCAAGAGCTGTGCAATCATATTGATTCGGAGAAGTTGGATTTGGCGAGGTTTGGAAATTTGACTGAGGGTTATAATAAAGGGGATTTGGTGCAGTTTGTTGAGAGGGCCATATTTTATGCTTATAGAATGAGTGAGTTTATTTGATTTTCTCTCTAATTTCTTTTCAAGACTAAAGAATTTCTTGGATACGTTTTTAAGGCAAAACTAACCCCATTTTGACAAATGACCATTTGGCCAAATCACTGGAGAGTACGAATTCATATTGTCTTCAAGGCATCATCAGCAATAATAAGCCCACCGATGCAATCACTGATGTTGGTATGAAGGTTGAACAGATTCCTGGATTGGAATCGGTTGTGACGGTTCTTGAAGAAGTCTTAGTTTGGCCAACAATTGTAAGAAGAATTGTTGATATTGAATCGGTAGAAAATGAAATTGATTTGTTTCTCGTTTAGTATCCAAAAATATTCAGTGACTCTCCATTGCGTAATCAAGCTGGTGTATTGTTGTTTGGGCCACCTGGTACTGGTAAAACATATTTGGTATCTCAGATTGCAAATTCATGGAATTTAAGAACAATTTCTGTGAAGGGACCCGAGCTACTTGCCAAGTACATTGGTCAAAGTGAGGAGAATGTACGGAACCTATTCACTCGGTAAGAAAAATGTTGTTTTAGTCTTTTTTCTTTCCCTTCTTCTGATTTCCTTTTATCCTTCTCTTTTCATTCTCATGATTTCCATTTTCGCTTCCTTTTCCTCTATTATATTTTCTTTTTTCTTCCACCTTCTATCTTCTTCTCTTCTTTTGATTTCCTTTTACCTTATACCTTTTACCTTATACCTTATACCTTATACCTTATACCTTATACCTTATACCTTATACCTTATACCTTATACCTTATACCTTATACCTTATACCTTATACCTTATACCTTATACCTTATACCTTATACCTTATACCTTATACCTTATACCTTATACCTTATACCTTATACCTTATACCTTATACCTTATACCTTATACCTTATACCTTATACCTTATACCTTATACCTTATACCTTATACCTTATACCTTATACCTTATACCTTATACCTTATACCTTATACCTTATACCTTATACCTTATACCTTATACCTTATACCTTCTACCTTCTACCTTCTACCTTCATCCTTCTACCTCCTACCTTCTACCTTCTACATTCTACCTTCTTTTATTACGTTTTCTTTTCATTTATTTCAGTGCTCGTAGTGCCAAACCCTGTGTCCTATTCTTTGATGAATTCGACAGCTTGGCTCCGAAACGTGGTCACGATTCGACTGGTGTTACAGATCGTGTTGTCAACCAACTTCTAACTGAATTGGATGGTGTTGAAGGATTACAAGGTGTTACTGTGATTGCAGCAACATCTCGTCCTGAACTACTCGATCCGGCTCTTTTGAGATCCGGTAGAATAGATCGTCTAGTTGAGTGCCCGCTTCCAGATACCGCTGCACGTTTGAGTATATTCAAAACTTTGTCGAAAACTCTGTTTTTGGATAAGAATGTGGATCTGGGAAGACTCGCATCGAAAACACAAAACTACACTGGTGCTGATATTCAAAGTATATTGACTTCAGCAAATATGGCAGCTGTAAAGGAAGTACTCGAGAAATGTGGTCATCAGGTAAGGTTTTTAAAAATGTTCTTAAGGTTTTTTTTTTCAAATTCGGTAGGATAAAAAGTAGATAAAATAGAAAATGAGGGGGTTTAAAAGGAGGTGTCGCTGTTTTTGAATTCATAAATATTGCAAAGACTGGGAAAGACAGTCACACAAAGCATGCCACATTCGTATAGTAGGGCTAAAGAACGCATCTCTGTACTTGACGGTACGACCGAAGTTGGGCTCGAGAGTTTTACGGTTAAAATGCTTGAGGGAAAAAATGCGACTGGCTATTTCTCAAGAGCATAATCCATTAAAATAACGCTACAAAAAGGTGAGAACAGAAAATTTACGACGGTGTTCAAGCGACGCACAATGGCCCGTTTATGCAAAACTGCCCGCAATATTCATTTTTCGAACTTTTTAGTTCACTGGTTTCACAAATATTTGAAGCTCGAGTAATCGAAAAAATTATTCAATTTGGGTTATTGATGTGCCTTATAGAGCAGCCCAAAGTTGAAGATTTTTTATGATGATCATTTTTTATATTTTTTTTTTATTTTTGAATGTAAAAACTAGAAAAAGGGCTTCGAAACGCTTTTCGTTTTTATTTTCATAGTATGCTTTGCTATTATTTAGATCGATAATTAAAAAAAAATATTTTTTTGTATGCCCTTTTCAGAATTAAAGATCAATCTTATAATAAATATATTAAGAAATATTAATTGTTTTTATTTTGATCTCTCAGTTTTCGAATGAATCTTAAAATTAAAATTATATATGACAAACTCAGCTTATATATCGTCGATTGACAGGTAAAGTTCAGTATGTGCGTTTAGAGTGTATTGGAGATAATGAGGTATCAACGAATAATTTTAGTTTAAAATTCTATTTAATAAGCTTTTAATAAAGTTCAAAGTTAAGAAAGTAAAGTCAGGTTTTATAATTATGATAGACCTTAACTTTTCGCGTTAAATGCAATAGTTTTTAAGAAAGTACCAACAAACTCACATAATGACTTTTTCTTGCCGGATTGGCAGCCGCGCATATATTATAATGAATAAAAAATCTGTCGAATAGTGATTAACGTTGATATTTTATTGAGATAAGTTTAAGGAAATAACTATATTAACATTAACAATATAAAAGGAAATACACTTTATTCATTTTCCAAATCACTTTCATCATTAGAGGGCTCTGGTAAGCGCTCGGCATGCGTCAAATTTATCGTAGGCAAACTTTTGAACCATGGAATGACTTCCTCTGGAATCAAGCCAGCATCGCAAAGTTTTATAAGGTCTGCCTTTTTGGCTGAGGAAATCGGCAAATAATCGACGTATGCAGATTTAAGTCCAAATATTTTTCTCCTGCGACCTCTTCCACATACATTTATTTTTTTGTATTCAGATGTATGATCGTATCTGTAAAATAAAGTTTCCGGAAATTCTTTTTCAAATTTAAGGCACTTTATTTTGAGCCAAGATACTTTGTCACCGCTTTCATCTTTGTTCCGGTTTTTAATTGTGTTGGCTGCCAGTTCCTGAAGATTAAAGAAATCCGTAAACTTTAAAAAATGAACTTGATATCCACCTTTCCTTTTATTTGTTTTAATTGATCTGGCTGATTGAAAAATGCGCGTCCAATCGTTCATTGTATAGGCGCTTTTATTTTTCTTGGCCGACTCAATTGCCGAATGCATGGAGTCACACTCCATGTGTGAGTGTCCTGACTCTAAGAATTTAAGTTCCACTCTATTAAGGTGGCTTAAATTTTGAACGGCATACTTCAAAACAGCTGCCACTTGTTGGTTTCTGTTCTGGCCACCGCAAGTGTCACAGAACAGTGAAACATCAGTCACGCTTGTGGGCAACGTTTCCAGAAAACGGTATAAAATTGAGCCTATCTCATTACTTCCTCGCTTACCATTTAATTCGTTCCAAGTGTAACAATGAGCATCTTCTCCACTTCCAACATAGATTGTCAAATTATACACGCATATTTTTCTTGAATAATAAAACAATGAAACACTTGAATATGGCAACTGCAGAACACTTTGCAAGTCAAAGGTGCAAGTTATGAATTTGGGATCATCAATGCATCTCATTTTATCTATATTTTTGGCTTCATTGCATTGGTTTTTTCGCATCAAGTGCATTGAGTATTCTGCTTCCAATTCACATTTACCTTTTTCAGAAGCTTGAGCATATTTTGCACACATTGCGCAAAGGTCTTTTTTTGGTTTGAAAAATGAGTAGTTGTAGTTGTTACAAAAAATTGTCCTGTAAGATTTTTCACTGACAATTTCAGTTACATTATGCATCTTGCAAAAATCATTGCGATAAAGATCATACATTTTCCAAATGGACAAACTACTGTCAAGATACAATTTCTTAGTCGATTTCCTCACGTAATGGGATTCCATGACTGGAAAGCTTTCTATGTGGCTCTTTACTAAAGCTATTCCAGCTTCGCTTGTTTTATTTCCCGGAACTTTTCGACCTCTCTTATCATTTCCAGTAAAAGATCCAAAATTTGCACCTTTGATAGCAGTATTGACTGGTCCATTTGAAACACAAAGCGTTTTCTCAAAAAAACTTGCACATACTCTATGCCTCTTGTTTTTGTTTTCTAAAAAGTATCGTTTAGATATTTGTCGCGATTTTTGATTGTTGGTGTTTGCCCTTCTGCGTTTTGGAAGATCACTTTGTACAAATTTTAATAAAAAGTCTTTTTGCCTGTTATAGTTTGAAAAACCCCAATACGTTGCACAAATTGCTTGCCTATCGGCCTCAGAAAAAAAATGAGTGCATTTGAACTTACATTTTGAGCAGTCTATTGGTTTAGGAGCCTTAGCAGGTTGTTTTTTTTTTTTGTTGAATAGGGGAGACATTTTGCTCGAAGAGATTTCGCTACATTGGCCTTCCAGGTTTCTGGGTGATTTTGTTTTCGTCTAGTTAAGGTTTTCTCCTTTTTTTCAGCCATATAGTCTGAAAAATCAGAGATTTCAGATTCTTCGTGCTCTAAATTGGGCTGAAAAGTTGGATCTTCATCCGAATCACCACTAAAATCCATCTCCTCACTGCTGCTGTCATAATCGACAAGCCGAATTGCATTGTTTTGAATCTGCAAAAGTGATGAGCAGCAAAGAAATATTTTAAATTAGAGATGCAAGAAAATAAAAATAACGTTAAAACCTACATTTATTTTTACTGGTTCAATCACTTCATCGTCGTCCATAATAATGTGACTCTGCACTTCCTCAGCAGGTCCTTGGTTCAGAGGATCAACACTAATTAGAGCATGCAATGGTAGTAGCCCAGTCTTACCATCCTCATTCAACGAAGGTTTATTGTTCTATTATAAGGATACCATATACATACATAGATTATTATCCTTAGTTTTAAAACCATACTCAACGAAATAAAGACACCACATAGACAGAACATCTTATTTATGTATGTACTTACCACATTTTCAAGGATTTTCTCTTGTCCTTGTTTTTTTAGTGCAAGTTGGGCTAGGTATCTACCTCTTGAATTATTCATATTAAGATAATGATACTTTAACCGTTAATGTTATAATAATTTAAAACAAATTGTCAATTAATTGCACAAAACCCGAAATCTTGCAATTTAACTTCAGATTCAGATCAAAATGTATTTGAAGAAAATTATTTACATTCAAAAAGCTATGATTGAAAAACAAATCAAAGCATACTGTACAAATAATTTTGTTTTAAGGTTCACGAAGTACGGCTATAGAATACAGTATTTGCAAGTAAAAATCATTAAGTACGTAAATGATTTTTTCCTGCCGCAAAAACGTAAAATTTTACAGTTGATGATATTTCAAAATTTGAAACGGCTGCTTATGACCGTTAAATACACATAATGAGTTTTTCCAGGGATAGCTTACCAAAAAATTGAGTCATTGGCGATATAAAGTCATTTTCGCTCAAAATTGCACTTAGTGAGTTTTACCTGTCAACCGACGATATATAAAAAAATAAGTATTATTGAATCAAAGTAAATGGGCAAGTTCAGGCAACATAAGGGACTTCATTTGCAGTCAACTTCATTCTATGAACGTAAATTTTGACCAAGGCAACTAGTTAGTTTTTCAAATGTCATGAATTTCAAATTCAGAACTTTACTTCACAAACCTCTACTTTAAGTTCACAATACACAAATTACCAAAAACTACGTTAGGTAAAAGGGACTTAAGTCAGAAACTTAGCACACCGACTCAATAAACTTAAGACCTTAATATCAAAACAAATATGATTTTGTCTGTCTTATTGTTCAAAGACAAAATTTAAACGATATTTGGCAATTTTTCTAGACTCAAGTTTTTAGTATTAAACGAAAGAGGCAAAAATGGCATTTATACCAAATAAAAAAACCTAAAATGCAATTATTTGACTTAAGACCTTTTTACCTAACGCCAAAGCATTATTGTCTACAAAACACATCTCAGGCAAGCTACAAGTCCATCACGATTTGTATATTGTATTGTAAGGAAATATTACTTATTTCTTTTACAAATTGACAACGAACCCTTTTACAGAAAGTATTAAATGAAGTTGTGCAGAAAATAAATAAACAATAGAGTAATAAAGTTCATCTTTCACTTGAATAAAAAAACAATATCGATTGTCATTTTGACAGAAGTAGACTTGACTTGATAGTTAGGGAGATTTTTCTTGACTAACTTTCCATTCAACGTTCCATTAAAGTTGCCTTAATTGGAAGGTCATTTTTTGGCAGCTGGCCAATCAGATGCCTTACTTTCAAGTCCCTTATGTCGGCTGAACCTGCCCAATTTAAAACAGGTAATCTTACGTCGGCCATCCTGACCATTTTGATCGACTCGATCAAGTTGTAAATGTTAGAATTTTACAATCAAATTTAAAAATTATTTAAAAAAAATTAAATAAAAACAAAAAAATAAAATTATTTGAAAAGAATGTGATATACCTAATCTAATTGTATTACCTTTCTGAACTAGAATTCAAACTATGTGAATCCCTCCAATCAACCCAGGAACGTATACGTGAGGCTTCAATTACATCGTCGTCGCGTCATAAGGAATTTGAGTTAACTGACAATTTTCAATATCTCTGATTACGTATCGATCATTTGAGAGGGCTTTATGCACTTTATATGGACCGCGAAATTTAGGGATACATTTCTTATTACTACCAGCTGTTGTATCAATGTTTCGAATCATTACAAAATCTCCTTCTGAAAATGTTACGTTTGGTTTATGCACATTTGCATAGTATTCAGACATTTTTTGTTGATGCAACTCTATACTATGGCAAGCTTTCTTTCGTAATGCAGCTAAGTCATGTTCAGAAGTCAAAAATAGTTTTTCGTCTAAATATTCAGAAAGTGTGTCAACATCACGTCCACGTTGGTTTACACCACATAATAATTGACAATGGGAAACACTAGTAGTAGAATGAATAGAGTTATTAATTATTTTTTTAAATATGAACCAAATTCAATTGACGAAAAACATGAACCACGATCACTAATAACTCGACGAGGTCGACTAAATTATTCGAAATACTTATCTAGGCAAGCACATACTTCTTTAGTACTTGTTGAATTTACTGCATATAATTTTAAAAAAAGCATCTACAATGACAAAAATGTGTTTTCTTTTAGAAATAATTGACGGGAGAGGTCCAAAATGATCAACATGAATGGTATCGAATGGTTTAGGCTTTTTTGGAATTTGGTGAAGAGTGCGATTGGAAGAATGTGTTGGCACAGAAAACGTTGTACACTGAACACAATTTTTTACATACATACTTTTCAATTTTTTCTTTCATTTTTGGAAACCAGTAGTGTAATTTAATTTGGTCTAGACATTTCGAAACACCCATATGACAAAGGTTTTCATGAGACAACCTTATAATTTGTGATTCCATTTCTTTCGGGACGTATAACAATAAACTTCCATTATCCAACTTTCGGTAAACTAAGCCATCATCAAGAACAAATTTTGAAACTTCTTCTTTTTCTAACCGATCGCGTATTCGAACAGTATCATGTCTCTGTTTTGAGTTATTTGCAATTGCATGTCTATATCATTCGGATTAATTACTGAAATAACTTGTTTAAGTTTTTTGGAAGTTTGAACACAAGCTGAAGGATAGCGACTCAAAGCATCAACGTGACCCATTAAAAGGCCACTTCTGTGTTGAATATTGTAATCATAGTTCTCAAGTTCAAGTGTCCAACGAGCTATTCGAGCATTAACACTTTTACGGTTCAATGTCATCGTAAGAGAGTTGCAGTCCGTTATAATCTTAAATGGAATACCCACTAAATACACACGAAACTTTCGTAACGAATATATTATTGCTAGGGTTTCCAATTCAAAACTATGAAATCGAGACTCAGTAGCAGTTGTACGTTGTCAAAAATATGCAACTGGATGAAATTTGTTATCATCTTGTTTTTGCATAAGTATTCCCCCAAAACCATCAGCACTTGCATCACAATGCAATTCTGTATCGCGTTTTGGGTTATACAATGCCAAAACCGGTGACGTTATTAACTTATCCCTTAAATTAGAAAATGCTGAAAGGCATAAATCATCGAAAACAAATTTAACACCTGGTTATAAAAGATTCCGTAATGGCATAGCGATATGTGAAAACGACGGGACAAACCGGCGGAAATATGAATTTTTTTTTTTTTTTTTTTTTTTTTTTTTTTTTTTTTTTTCGCAGGAAGGTGAGAAATCTTCAGAGACACTATAAGCCCGATGCTTATAGTAGTGTCAGATTTTTACTGACTAAAACTCACCTCCCTTATCTTCTATATTATTACTACAACTAAGTCCAGCGTAGTTTTAGCGTCATTTTGTTCGCGTTTTGTCAGGAAGCTCCCCAACGAGAGGACCTGAAGATTCCACAAAATTCGAGTGGAGAGATTAATTTGTTTGCGCTAGATCAGAAGGTCTTGTTCGGTGCAGACGCCGAAAAACGAACGCCTCGCTAACAGATTGTTGGATTAAGTTATTACTATGATTTCTAAGTCGTGATCTTAGCTCTGTAGCAAATTTTTTAATTTCGTTTTCTACATATTTTATATTTAAATCTCTATGTAAGTCGCTATTTCTTACATACCATGGAGCATTTACTATTATTTTAAGTACTTTGTTTTGGTATGTTTGCAAAATTTGTATATTTCTTTCGTTGGTACAACCCCAAAGTTGTATACCGTACGTCCAAACTGGTTTCAGTACTTGCTTATAAATAAGAAGCTTGTTATAAACGCTTAGATTGGAATATCTTCCAATAAGCCATGTCAATTCGCGGAGTTTATTTTCGAGTTCATCGCGTTTCTTTTTTACATGAACTTTCCATTTAAGTTTCGCGTCTAGAGTCATGCCTAGATACTTCGCTTCATTAGCGTATGGAATTTGCACAGAATTTATATAAATAGGTAAGTTATATACTTTTTTATACGTAAAATTTGTGTGCGTCGATTTCGTTTCATTAAGAGCAATTCGCCATTTCTTTGTCCAATCTGAAATGCTATTTAATGCCTTTTGAAGCTTAGAGGTTGCCGTTTCTATTGAATCCGATATTGCGAGTACAGCTGTATCATCGGCAAAAGTGCCTAAAGTTGTGCCTTCTGTTTGGGGTATATCTCGGGTATAAAGAACAAACAAAATCGGTCCAAGGACGCTACCCTGGGGAACCCCAGCGTTTATTTCTTTAAACTCCGAATACTCCGTTCCTTGTTTAACTCGAAAGAATCTATTTTCTAGGTACGATTCAAGAATGTTATATATTTGTTCTGGAAAGACTTTTAATTTATATTTTAGCCCGTCATGCCAAACTTTGTCAAAAGCTTGAGAAACGTCAAGAAATGCAGTTGAGCAAATCTTTTTTTCTTCAAATGCTTTTTCAATTTCGTTAGTTATTCGGTAAACCTGATCAATTGTCGAGTGATTATTCCGGAAACCGAATTGGTGGTCGGGAATTAAACGTTTTTCTTCAATAATTGGTAGCATTCGTTTAAGAAGCAATTTTTCAAATATTTTAGATATAATTGGTAAGAGAGAAATTGGTCTATACGATTTTTTCTCATTCGGTGGCTTACCCGGTTTGGGGATCATTATTACTTCGGCGACTTTCCATTGCGTGGGTACGTAAGCAAGTCTTAAAGCAGCGTTAGTGAGCTGTAAGAGCTTAACCATTGCTTTTTTAGGCAACTCTTTGAGGACACGACCGTTAATCAGGTCGTAGCCAGGAGCTTTATTATTTTTCTGCCGTTTTATTTCCTGGACAAGTTCAGTCAAAGTAATATTCCTGATAGAAAAATTGTCCGGCGCTGGTTGGAGCTCTCCGTCATTAGTCAGAAGCTCTTGACCATCGAAAGGTTTGAACGTTTCCTCAAGGTGCTTAGCAAATAAATCCGCCTTTTCCTTATCAGTTTTTGCCCATTCAGAATTATTTTTTCGAATAGGTGCCGACATTATTTGAGGCTTTTTAATACCTTTTATCGTCTTCCAAAGAGAATAATTCGTTTTTTTGTCTGCTGTTAGGCTTTCAAGATAGGCAGAATTCTCGCTGTTTTTAAAATCTCGTAACAAATTTTTAATCTTGTTTGATAAAAAGTTGACGACACTTTTATGCTGAGGAGCACGTGATTGCTGCCATACTTTTCGAGCTTTTCGTTTTTCGCGTATCAATTCTTTTATATCTTCTGGAATTTTTTCTTCGTATTGCCTTGACTTTTTACTACAGATCGGAGTATTATTCCAAGCTGCTTCTTGAACAATATTTATAAATTTTTCTGTTTCATCTTCTAACTCAAACGGAGTTTGCAAAGAGACGTTCAGCATAATTCTATTTTCGCAATCTTCTTTGAATTTATCCCAATTTGTGTTATTATTTGTTAAAATTAGGGGCTTTTCTTTTTCGATTACGTTACTGTTTATTGTTAAGATAACGGCCGAGTGATCCGTAGAAAAATCGAAGTTATCATCTACTGTCATATATTTTCTGTTCATTCCTCTTGCGATGAAAAAGTCAACAAGATCGGGTGTTTTCGCTGTGTCGGTTGGCCAATACGTTGGTTTTCCTGATGAGAAAAATTCAACGTTACATTCAATACCCGCTTTGTAGAGTTGTCTACCCTTCGTCGAAATGCAACGTGATCCCCAAAATGAATGTTTCGAATTGAAGTCGCCGCCAATAATAAATTTTGGACCTAAAGCGTTGAAAAGAACTTTAAAATCGTTTTTGTCTATCTTGGACCGAGGAGGACAGTAAATAGACGCAACATTAAAAAATACGTGTCTAACTTTTATGCTAACGGAAGTAACTTGCATTGTATCGAGCTCGATATTTATCTCAAACGAATGATTGATATTTTCTCTGATAAATACGGAAGAACCACCCCTTGCTCTTTCGGATGGATGGCATGCGTGGTAAGCCGAATAACCTTTAATACTTAAATTTGAGTCTTTTTTCAAATGAGTTTCAGAGATCAAACAAATATCTATTCTTTCGTTAAGTAGAACCGTTTCTAGTTCTTCGATTTTTGCGGTAAGTCCGTTCGCGTTCCATGTTATTATTTTGAGTTGTTGAGACAACTGATCCATGTTTACGGTACATTTGGTGTTTTAAGAGCAGCCGACTCAAATTTGTCCAATTTCTCAAGAATAATTGTGTTAATTCTCCCTTGTTCTTCTAATCGTTCAAGTATAAGAGAAAATACATTTTGAACGGAGTCAGGTTTAATAGTTTTAGGTTTTTCGGGCGCCGTGACTTGAGCGTACGTGTTCGTCTTTTTTGTTTTTATTTTTTCTGAGGGTAAAACGTTTTCATTATTTTTCCCTTCCGTTTTACTCGACGCTTGAGTATTAGTCTTGGTTTTTAATTTTAATTCTTTGTTTTGCTTTGAGGTATTTTTTTTAGTTTTCTTACTAAATTCTTCGCGCCTCTTTAACATTTCCTTTGCGACCTCACAGCCACGGTAATTTGCTGGATGATTACCTTTGCAATTCGCGCATGTAGCCGGAGTTTCTTTTTTAAGACGGCATACATCAGTCATGTGCTTTCCCGCGCATTTAACGCAAACGGGGTCCTTCTGACAATAAGCTGCTGTATGGTTAAAACCTTGACATCGCTTGCACTGAGGAATAAGGCGTTTGTTCTTTCTTAGTGGTTCGATTTTTACAACAATATTCATTATAGTTTTAATATTATAAACATTGTCTACATTTTCATTTTTATCGAAACTTAGAATAAAAAGCGGAAGAGCGCGTTTTATATAAGCGGTTTCGATTCCTTTTTCTCGCTTCAACAGATTTGTTGCGTCAAGAATCTTAAATCCTTTGGTTTTTAAGTCCGAAAGGATGTCTTCTTTTGAACAAGAGGGATGAAGTCCTCTAGCAACTACACGTAGAGGTCTTTCTTCTTTAATTGAATAACTATACCATTCAATTTTTTCATCGCTGAGTTTTTTCGACAGTTTTCTATAAGAATCTGAATCATTTACGTTAATTTTCCACGTATTATTGTGAGTGGATGTAGCTTTGAAATTCTTTTGCGCCGTTTCTTTTAGAATGGGAAGAATTTTGTTATAATCCGCTTGACCAACGATGTTTATCGGTGGAGGAAGTTTCTTATTCGCAGAAAACTGATCTTTCCGTGTAATTTTATTTGGTTTTAGCTGATTTTGAAACTTAGGCGAATTTTCAGCCTTCCGTTTTTTACTAGGTCTACTTTTTTCAGTTTCCCGAGCAAGTTCATCTTCATCAGTTTCATATTCGTGCCGATCTCGATGTTGTGGACTTAGAGTATTTACTTTCATGTTTTCAGAAGTTTTTAACATCTTGTTCTCTTCACGAAGACTTTCGACTTCTTTTTTAAGCTCTTCGTAGAGTCTTATCATTTCGTTCAGCTTCTTTTGCAGTTCACAATTGTCCTGCTCAAAACTGTTTGTTTTCGGTGAGTCGCTTTTAGTGCCTTTTGGCACAACCGGTGGACTCTTTCTGCCGGTAACTCTCGGTACAGATGGAGGTGATCGAGGGACCTTATGCGCTTTCGCGAAAGGATTTATCAAATGCAATAAATGGCTCTCCCCAGAATCCGTAGAGCCTGCCTCCGAAGAGGATGGATTTGCCAGAGAAACTGGCTTTCCACCTGGGGTAATTAATCTATTTGTTTTTTCCATTGCATATTTTGTATACTTATGTAGTTCTCAGTATACGGAGATTGGATTTTAGTCGCCTTTTACGACAAGCATACCTTACTTCGGGTAAATTCTTAACCCCTACCCGAAGGGGCCAATTTGTTGCAATTTTTTTTATTCTCGCGATAATTATTTGTATATAGTAAAATTAAAAAAAATGAAATTAAAAGAATTTACCACAAACAAAAGAAAACAAAACAACGTAATCGCGATATCGGAAATGCAATGTGCCGATCTGTCAAATGACAGCGGCGAAGAGGCGAACGAAACAAAAATTGCAACAAGGAGCAACTTAAGTGCTGCCACCACAACTAGCTCAGAAAGGGGTGGGTTCAGCAATTATAAATGTAATCAACAATTCGATTAATTTAAGTTTCGGATGATTTTGATATCACGTTGATATCAAAATCATTAATTATATGATAATTGCCACAGGGGCGTTCTTACGTTTCGTAAGGAAGAGGGCGCCAGCAATTTTTTCTGAAATAAAAAAAAGGAAATTGCAAACCTTAAATAAAAAGGACAAAGAAAAGAAACCGAAGCGAACCAATAAAACCACTGTACAAGAAAATAGAACACAAAATGGATATCTTTTATGAGAAATTTTATTAATGTAAAAATGCCTGAGAAACCTTGCAAAAGCAGGATAAAAACTCAGGATCTTTTCGAAATCAAAAATGAAAGATTTCATAGACTATGGACCGTTAAGGTCTTAGTTCCCATAAAAAAAATTGGGGTAAAGACAATTAAAAAAAAAAAAAACGATTTTACACAAAACCCGAACCAAAAAATGTACTTATCTTTTTTTCTTTCCTGCCAAATCTCCGAATATTTATTTTTCCTTTCCTCTCCTTTTAATCCTTTAATTCTCTTTTATTTCCTCAACGACCAACTCACTTTTCTAATTTTTCTCAAACTTTTTTTTGTTTTTAGCCTTTGTTCAAAAATAACCACTTCCTGTCTTATCACTTTTAATGCTCTGAAAGGGGAAAATAAACCTGAACATTTTGGACTTAATCTAAAGTTTTCGGAATGGGAAGATGCTTTATATTTTCAATATGTCTATTATTGGGACGAACACTCTTTTCATTGATGGAGAATCCCAAAAAATCTATTTCATTATAGCCAAATTGGCACTTTTTGAATTTAAGTTCAAGTCAAAATTCAGCAAGTCGTCGTAATAATCTTTGAAGTACATCTAAATGTTCCGAAATAGTTTTGGTAGTATTTGTTATATCATCCATATATACAACAACAGACCTTTCTCTCGTTTGGGATGAGGACTTGAACTTGCAAAATGCCCAACATTTGAGCAATTGTAACACAGCATCTAGGAATTATCAAAGCTCGGTTTCAAAACTGGTGCTTTTGTCTAAGTTGCGTTTGTTGTAGACGGGGTCTTAATTAAAATTCGTTGACTACGTAATTGGCTATAGCGATGTGATAGTTGTTTGAGATGTTGTATATTAGAAGCCCGATACGACACAGCAATGTTCACAGAATTATTTTGAAATCCCTCCATTATAAATTGAATGACTTGCAATTCATCAATATTCGCACGTGCTGCCAACTCTTGCATTTTGAGAATATATCCCATAACAGAGAGTTTCGAAGAACGGAAAGTGGTTTTTCGTAATTTGTCAATCACTTCTGAAACATTATACGCATGACCAAAAATTGTTACGGAATTGAAGATAATTAGTAGAATTATCCACACGAAGAAACAATTCAGCAGCAGAATCCGTTTTCATCAAACGTCGGATTGACTTAAGGCGGTAAACATCGGCATCATTTACCGAATCACACGCTCGTTCGAAATTGTCTAGCCATTTACGGGCATTATAAGCTTCATCACCAGCAAATGGAGCCAAATGTTAGCCAAAACATTCGGAGTGGAAGCCAGTTCTTGTTGCAATTGTTTCAACCGATGGCGTTTTTCCAAAACTGTAAGCTGTGCATCAATATCAGCTTCTTCTTCTCCTAAAGATGCAAACCGATTTATAGGAGTATTTTTTGAAACTTGATCATTGTTTTGAAGTTCTCGCTGAAGGATTGAACGATCAAATACATCTCTTCATTATTTCCGGAATTATCTGAATTTTCATTTTCGACGGAATTGTTATCCCTTTGATTTAACTCCCTGAATTTTTTATTGTACAGCTTCCGCAATTGCGTCAATGTAGCTGTTGTTGAAAAATCAACGTTTTGCTCCTTGAGCAGATATTGGATTTCAGATTTGTTCATTATCAGAATTCTTTATAATATAGGTAAATATTAATCAACAATTTTCGGAACTATCCCACTTCTGAAGTTGTTATGGCCTTTTCAGAATTAAAGATCAATCTTATAATAAATGTATTAACAAATATTAGTTGTTTTTATTTTGATCTCTCAGTTTTCGAATGAATCTTAAAATTAAAATTACGAGTATATATGACAAACTCAGCTTATATATATAAAAAAATAAAAAGTATTATTGAATCAAAGTAAATTTAAAACAGGTACTCTTACATTTTAATTGTTTAATTTAATGTTTTTGGAAACACTACTTTTTGCACACTTTTTCGACTTCAAATTGTATAGAAAAAAAGATTCAACGAGTGGTGCTTAGATCTCAACTGATTCAGAATCCTTATATATTTCTTAACATAAATCCAAAAGATCAACTGCGTCATTTTGCATCGAACTGAGCTAGGGAGATTTGAATTGATGAAGTCAGTCATTTTTTCCCCTCTTTTTTTATGGAAAATTCTTTTTTATGGATTTCTTTGTTTTGTGTGTGGTGGATTTTAAAAAGATGAGTTTATTTAAAAAAAGGTAAATCATTTTTATTTTTTTGTTTATTAGATATCTAAGATTTTCAAGAGTTTTAGAGCAAATTTTTTTTTAATCCTGTAATAAAATTTGAAATAATGCATTTGTTTTCGGGTACGATTGAATTATGATCAGGTACTAATTGATAAGGATTAAGAATTTATTGATAAGATTTAAGGATAAAACAATTTTGGAATATGTTAGTATAAAGGTAGACAGACAGGTAGTTTTATTGGGGTGTCTTTAAGTATAATTAATGTTAGGATTAAAGAGTCTTGAGTGCAGAAGGGGAAATAAAAAATGTATTGGATGGTGTAAAGCTTATGTGTGAGAAAGGGGTAACTGGTGAGGTGAAAAATGTAAAGAAAAAGAAAACATATGCAGAAATTGCAATAAAAAATATACCTCCTGTAATAATAAGACCGAATTGTAAACAAAAAGTGAAACAACTAAAAATGAAATAAAAGAACAAATCGATCCGGTTGATTTAGGACTACAGGTTATCGATATTTCTAAAAGTGTTGTTGGATCTATCGTCATAAAATGTGGTGATGAGGAAACAGTAAAAAGAATTGAAGAGGAAGTAAATGATAAATTAAAAGGAAAATATAATGTCAACATACCCATGCTAGTCAAACCAAAAATAGTAGTGATTGGCATAGACAACGAGGTGAAAGTTGAAGAATTGATAGAAGTCATAAAAAGCCAAAATAATAAAAGGTGCTGTAACTGCTGGGGATTCAACCACAATGCTGAAAAGTGTTCAAACAAAATATGTTGTCCAAAGTGTAGTGGTGAACACAAATTAGACAAGTGTACAAGTGAGGAGATGAAATGTAAAAATTGTGCTCTGACCATCAAAAAATTAAACATCAATATTGATTCGCGTCATGATGTTAGGGATGCAAATTGCCCAGTGTATCTTAGAAGGCTTGAACGAGAAAGAGACAAAGTTGCATATTAGCAACCAACATTTCTCCAATGCTTGCATCTCAATATACAGGGCTTGATCAATAATTTAAATGAATTAAAAAATATTATTTATGAAAACAATTTCGATATAATCGTCCTAACTAAAACACATCTCGGCTTATCAGTGATGGATAAAGAAGTGTATATAAAGAACTATAATATTATCCGGAGGAGTGGTTATTTATATAAAGAAAAATATTGACGACTTTTAGTGCTAAAAAATGTACAAGTTGATATGAGTATATGGCTATTGGTTGTAGAAATATGTAAAGTAAAGTTCATAGCATTATATAGATCACCCAGTACTCGAAAAGGTGAATTTTGTGAATATTTGAGTGATTATTTGAATGACAATGTAAATGAAAACATAATTATACTAGGCGATTTCAACATAGACTGGTTCGCGGATTCAAATTATAAAAGAGATCTAGAATGTTTATTTAAAGAAAATTTGTGTAAGCAAATAGTAATAAAACCTACAAGAATATGTGCCGGTACAAGAACGCTATTAGACTACGTTGTAACCGATATTAAATCAATTGAAGTAAAAGTTATAAATGAATTGAAAATAAGTGATCACGAAACAACGGTTTTGGCACGAGTACGATAACTTTGGCGCCAAGATATAATAACGGTTTTTGGTAGAGGGGCTTAATACAAGCATTTGTTACTATGGGAGGGGGGTCTATCTCCCCCCGTTCAGGCGGTAGGGGCAATTTAAAAAAATTATTATTTAAAATGGAAAAAAATAATTAAAAAATAACGGTGATACTTACAATTAAGTTTTATACATTTTTTTAAAGCCAACATTCTGTTTTATTAGCCAGTTTTTAATTCAAGTCAAAACTATGCGTAGTTTTTGAAAAATTTAATTTTAAACTCAAAATTTGAGTAAAAAAAGTTAAAAAAAGGTTTAAAGTGTAACTTTTTCAATACTTCAAGATTATCTACCATTGTTTTTATTTCAGAACTTATTGCTCTTATTTGTTTTTGATCAAAAAACTGAAAACTAGATGATTTTATGTCTTTTAGTTTTTGAGAAAATTAAAAATAACCACAACTACTATTTTAATTTAATTCTTTTTTTTTTGCTTGAGTGGTCTTATTTTGAGAGTAACAATGGTAGGTGCGAGTTTGGGTGTATGCAACATTGCAACAGTAATGTGTGTGCGAATTTGGGTGTATGCAACAGTGGGATCTGTAAGGGGGGGGCATTCCGCCCCCTGCAACCCCCCTGCTTGGGACCACTATAGGATTTGGGGTGGGTGCAAGTTGGAGTGCGTGCAAGGGGGGGAGGGGGCACGGTTCGGTGGGTGCAAGATGGGGTGCATGCAAAGTTTCTTTTGCATTAAAATAAGCTGGATTTAAGAAAAATTAATTTACCCTAGGTATATCTTAATCCATATTCGATTACTACTATCAAAATAAGACTATGTTAATACTTAAGCAAGGAAAAAGTAATTTAATTAAAATATTTATTTTGGTAATTTTCAATTTTCTCAAGAACTAGAAGACATAAAAGCATCTAGTTTTCAGTTTTTGATCAAAAACAAATAAGAGCAATGAATTCTAAAAAAAAACAGTAGATAATTTGCAAGTTTTGAAAAACTACACTTTAAACCTTTTTTTTAAATTTTTTTTGCATACATTTTTAGTTTAAAACAATTTTTTTCAAAAACTATGCATAGTTTTGACTTGATTTAAAAACAAGCTAATAGACAAAAATGTTGGCTTTAAAAAAAGGTATAATACTTAATTGTAAGTATTACCGTTATTTTTTAATTATTTTTTTCCATTTAATGTACATATTTTTTTAAATTGCCCCTACCGCCTAAACGGGGGGAGATAGACCCCCCTCCCATAGTAATAAATGTTTGTTTTTAGCTGTTCTATACAAATCTGTCATTAAACTTTGTCGCCAAAGTTATCGTACTCTCCCCACGGTTTTTATATTGCCAGTGCGTACAAATAAAGAAAAAAAAAAGTGAAAAAAGTTAACATTTTAAAATACAATAAGCATAGATTTATACAAAAAAATCAGAGAAAGTGATATAAATAGAATGGGTTAGGTTAGGTTAGGTTGCAAGGGGTGTGCACAGCATGAAGCTGTTGCGTACACGGGGGCCTACTGGTCCATTGTGATCCCCTGTAAAAGTAAAAATTTTAGCAACGATGTTCCTCAATTCTGTCGATTAGCGTAGACTGGCTCGTTGACGAACCAGCCTGTGCTATCTATAAATTTTCTCATGCTTGCCATTGAGACCTGTGCTCGATCATCCAGTTCTCCAACAAACCTGTTTCCGAAATGACGGAGTCGGCTGGTTTGGAGGTTCGGACAGTCGCAGAGCAGGTGTTTAATGGTTTCCATTTCTTCCTCATCCTGACAGCTCCTACAAAAATCGGGTGCAAATGCCCCTATTCTGTTAGCCATTGTAACAATGACGCAATGACCTGTTAGTACACCTATCAGGATTTTAATGTTCTTTTTACTCAGCGATAGAATATACCGAGTTTCCTTTTCATTTGTGTTAGGCCATAAACTTCTGGAGATTACACAATCGTCCCTGGATTTCCAGGAGATATTGATTTTCTCTTTTAGTTTAAGGTCTATCTTCCTCTTGAGTACCCCAATCGGGACGAGTGGTCCCCTGACTGAATGGTCGCTACTACTGGTGTCTGCTTCTGACCCTTTCCTGGCTAGTTCATCTACTATATCATTCCCTTCTATATTGCTATGTCCGGGAACCCAGCAGAGCTTTACCTGGTTAGTGTGGCAGATTTTGTTTAATTCCTTCCTACAGTTTAAAATTGCTTTTGATCTTATGGTCTCACTGGATAAGGCTTTGATAGCAGCCTGGCTGTCCACGAAAAAAGTAATCTCCGAAGAGCTTAGCTTTTCGTGATGTGCCAATTCAGCTGCTTTCCCAATGGCAAAGACCTCGGCCTGAAAGACACTACAGTCAGCCGGGAGTGTATATGACGCTCTGATGTTTAGAGATTGGCAAAACACTCCAGCACCTGTTCCTGATTCCATTTTTGAACCGTCAGTGTAGAAAGGGATACCCTGTTTACTTATAAGTGAATTAGGATCCCAACCCTGACTGTCTGGTATGAAAATAGAAAACTTCCTGTCGAAATCTAGTAAAGGGGGGATATAATCGGTGGTCTCCCTCAGTCCTGGAATCGTGTCATAACTTTGTAAGATTGACCCGTGGCCATAAGTGCTCTGCCTCCAAAAACACAATTCTCTTAAACGAATTGCAGTTTTGGCTGCCGTGCACCTTATGAACTCATCCAGAGCCGGGAGGTCCAAGATCATTTCCAATCCAGCTTGTGGTGTGGATCTTTGAGCCCTTGTTATTCCTATACAAGCTAATCTCTGTACCTTATTCAGATTCTTGAGATAGCTTGATTTTTCCACCGCCTTCCACCATACAATAGAGCCATAGGTAAGAATGGGTCTGACAATCGCTGTGTACATCCATTGGATGACTTGCGGTCGCATACCCCAACGTACACCGAAGGTCTTTTTGCATGTGTAGAATGCACATCATGTTTTTTCATTCTTTCCTCCGTATTACGCTTCCATGTAAGCTTGGAGTCAAGGATTACTCCTAGAAATTTAGCTTCCTTAGAAAGTTTTAGAGGAATACCATTTAGTTTGGGAGGGTTGAAGCCCTCCAGTTTCCGTTTCTTCGTGAACAAGACTAGCTCTGTCTTGGTGGGGTTGACCCCGAGACCGTTCTTAGTTGCCCAAGAAGATAAATCCTTTAATGCATTTTCCATAATGTTTTCGATGATGGTAAGAAACTTGCCTGATACCAAAACCACTATGTCATCTGCATATGCTACTATTTTAATGCCCTGATCTTTGAACTTTGTGAGAATTTTGTTGACTACGAGGATCCAGAGTAGGGGTGAGATGACTCCTCTCTGTGGTGTGCCTCTAGTAACTGTTTTCTCGATAGTGCTAACTCCTATTTGAGAGTTGATAATTCTGCCATTTAACATGGTGAAGATCCAATCGACAATGACAGATTCAACCCCAACTTCAACTAAGGCAGTTTTGATTGATTCCGTTTTAACGTTATTAAACTTACCCTCGATATCAAGAAATGCTGCCAGGGTATATTCTTTATGTTCAAGACTTTTCTCAATATGTGAAACTACTTCATGCAGAGCAGTCTCCACTGATTTACCTTTAAGGTAAGCGTGTTGGTAGTTGCACAAATTGTTTTCGTTGAGAAGTTCTCTAACATGTAGATCAATTATCCTCTCCAGTGTCTTAAGGAGAAACGAAGAGAGACTTATTGGTCTATAATCCTGAGCGGTCGAGTGAGTCGGTTTCCCTGCTTTTGGGATAAAGACTACCTTGACCTTTTTCCAGCTATTAGGGACGTATCTAAGTTTAATACAACTTATGAAGATTACCCTAAGCCACGGAGTTATTACTTTGAGAGCATTTTGAAGAAGAGCTGGGAAAATCTCGTCTGGTCCCGCTGATTTGTAGGGTTTGAACGAGTTTATTGCCCAGATAATCTTTTGCTCAGTAATAATCTGATTTAGTTCTAAATTTGATTCCGTGTGAGTAAAATCCAGCGTGTTCGATTGCAAGCAATCAGAACTTCTGGGTTTTTACAACCGGGGAAATGAGTTTCCATGAAGAGTTCAAGCGTTTCTAGGCTCGAGTTCGACCATGATCCATCAGTGTGTTTTATGTACCCCGGGATCGTGGGATTAATGGCCAGGGTTCTACGGAGCCTTGCCGCCTCGCCTCGCTTGTTTTTTCAATGGATTCACAATGTTTAGCCCACGAATCCTTTTTGGCCTTCCTTAACTCTTTGGTGTAAGTGTTAAGTGCGGCTCTATAAGACTTCAAGTCCTCTTCTAATTTACTCAGTTTAGCTTTATTGAAAAGTTTTCTAACCTCTGTTCTACGTTTCTTTAATGCACCATTCCACCAGGGTGGGTTAGTGGAGTTATTGGAACGAGATAAAGGGAAGTGTTTTTCAAAAGACATTCTCATTTTGCTAGACAAGTTTTGGACAACAGTGTCAATGGTTGAAGTGCTTAGACTTGTATTGTCCTCTGGTGGATCAATACAGTCTTCCATCCATTTTTCGTACTCTGTCCAATTCGTTCTAGTTGGGTTCCTATAAGGTTTCTTTTCAGTAAAGTTCCTGTCTATAGAGAAGAGTATCCTAAAGTGATCCGAAAAAGATTCTTTAGGTGAGACTCTCCAGTCTTCAATTGAAATTTTACTATTATTGCTAATAAGGGTCAAATCTATGATTTCCTCCCTGTTTTTGTTTCGAAAGGTAGGGTGATTACCCCTATTACATATCGATAAATTAGAACAGAGAATATATTCAAAAATTGACTCACCTCTTTTATTGATGTCCTTAGAGCCCCATTGAGTGTGGTGAGCGTTGGCATCACCTCCCAACACCAAAGGTGTACCGCTTGCTGTGGCATGGACCACCAGATCGCGGACTGTTTTTGATGGTGGGCTCTCCTCCTCGTACGGCATGTACGTCGACGCTAGAATGAAGTTTCCTTCATTCGATTCGACGCTGATTGCCGTGTTGTCCTTGTTGCTGTACCTAGATAGGAAAAAAGCGTTAATTGATTTTTTCACTAGGATACAACTTCTAATATTACCTTCATCTGACGTGGAATGGAAAAGGTTGTAGTGTTTTGACCTCAACCCACGGATTCGGTTTTTGCCTAACCATGGTTCCTGGATCAAGGCCACATCCACGTTCTCGTGAGACATGTAGAGCGTAAGGTCGTACGTTGCTGCTTTAGCGTGGTGCAGGTTTATTTGCACCACTTGTAGCTTTTGACTCCCCTTTGCCTTCATGCCTCTTAACCTTTACGGTTCCGAGACCATACCTCAACACGTCTTTTCTTTCTCTCAGCAGAAGGTCAGATTTCTTGTCTGCCACAAACAAGAGGTCCTTCCCTTCGCCTCCATGACTCTTTCTTGAATGTTGGAGCTTCCGTTCTAAAATGGGAAGCTCTTTGTTCTGCTTCGCCAACAGCTTAATAATGGCTGCGTCCTCATGTTCTGCAGGAGGGGGGATCCAGATGCTAAACTGCTGGCGGAGTGGTAGAGCTGCGGCGGGTAGAACCTCAAGGGAGGAACCTTCCCATAGTTCGCCAATGTTGGCGATTGTACGGTTCAGGAACTCCCGTGATTTCTGGTCACCGCAGCAGACCACTTTAACTCCTCGCCGCCATCCGGCACCATCAAAGATATAGTCCTCAGAACTATCGTTCTCTGATGCTGCCATCATAGCTTTAAGGATCTCATTTTCCACAAGAAGCCAGTTTTTTGCCGAGATTTTCCCATCTGGGTCGTCACGGCTTATAATGGCGATTTGTAGGTCAATCGGGGTGGTGTCGAAGCTGCTGGTTTTCTGTTTTTTAACACCGTCTTGCTTGACTGTCTCCTCCGATCTTTGTCTCTTGGACGTTCCTGGTTTCGTTCCAGAAGAGGTGCTTGCCGGTGCTTGGTCTTTCCTGACCGGTTGTCTTTTTAGCTCTCGTTTTCCTTTCTCTAAGTTTACTTTTGTCACTGGCGACTTAGCTTCTTGCGAAGCCAAGCCTTCGCCGGCAGCCGTGACTTCTGCCGACACTTGAACGTATATCCCCGTTCGATTTTCTTCATTTAGTAAACTTTTATATATATTTTATTAGATTAACATCTCTGCTTTTGGTGGTTTTCTTAGTTGTCTTACTCCGCAGCTGGATTGCTGAGGAGTTAGACGTAAGCCCCCTCGCCACAACAAGGCGAAAACCGTGAGGGGGAATGGGTACTTTAGTAAATATAAATGATTCAATCAGTGAGCAATTTGAAAAAGAAATGCTTAAAGTTGTAAATTGTTTTGTGGTTCAAAAAACATAAACATAAATCGTTAAGAACTTTAGTTTTGGGACAATCAGTAACAAAAACTAATTGTGTTGAGTTTAATGGGAACAAAATAAGTAATGAGAAAATAATTGCCAATAAATTTAATGAATTTTTTATTAAAAGTGTAATAGAAATAAATGAAAAAATACCGAAAGTTGCATGGTCAAACCTATTGCTAAATAGTGAACATTGTTTCAAATTTAAAAAAGTGGAATCAATAGAAGAACTCTTGAAAATAGTTGAAATGATGCCTAAGAAAAATGATTTCAATTTCATGAACAAACAAATGTTAAAAGATAGTTTTACGATTGTGGGCCCTACTCTATTAAACATAATAATATAATTATATATATAATTGAAAATGGGAATTTTCCTGGAAATCGTCTGTTATAACCCCAGTGGAAAAAATATCCAACTCAAAGAAATGCGAAGACTATGCCTATAAACATGCTTCCTCTGTATGAAAATATACTGGAAAAGATTGTTCAAATTCAATTAGAAGAGTACCTACAGCTAAATGATCTGATAATTGAGGAGCAATCTGGATTTAGACGAGAACACTCTTGTGAATCAGCTCTAAACTATGTCATAGCAGATTGGAAGGAAACGATACATAAAAAGAAGAAAATTGCAGCAGTATTTATCGACCTCAAAAGGGCATTTGAAACGTTGGATAGATTGATTTTATTAAAAAAATTGTAAGGGTACGGAATACGAGGAACTGAGTTTAATTGGTTTAAGTCATATCTAATAGGAAGAAAACAAATTGTAAAGTTAAATGGGGTAAGTTCGGATGCATTAGATTTAGATTTAGACTTAGGAGTGCCACAAGGTTCAATTTTGGGTACATTATTGTTTGTAATTTATATTAATAATAAAAAAGTGTTTTAAAATATTGTAAATTAAAACTATTTGCCGATAATGGTTTATTTTACGTTGAAGATAATGATTTAACAAGCAGTATAAGACAATTGGTAATGGATATTAATAACATACAAAATTATTTAAATATGAATAAACTAAAATTAAACACAGAAAAAACTAAAATAATGTTATTGCCAGAAAATAAAATAATTTGTAAAATAAATGAATTTAAATGTGAAAAAGAAACCAAATACTTAGGAATAGTTATTGATTGTAATTTAAATTTAAAAAAAAAACATTTTGAAATGCTTTCTAAAAAAATTGCCAACAAAACGGGTTTTTTCGAAGAATACGAAAAAAGCTTAGTATTTATATGGCGATCAAGATATGTATATAACTTTATTATACAGCCACATTTTGAGTATTTCCCGACAATACTATTATTGGGGTCTGAATTAATGCTTAGTAAATTACAAATTTTACAAAATAAGGGGATGATAGCAATCCTATGTTCTAATCGCTATACGTCTATAAGTTATATGTTAAATACCTTGAACTGGCTTTCTGTAAAGCAAAGAATTGTAATTAATACTTTAATATTTGTTTTCAAAGTAAAAAATAATTTAATGTCTACTTATTTACAAAGAAGACCGATAACAAGGAGTGAATTGTGTCCATATAATCTTAGAAATAATAATAACTTGCACTTACCGTTTTTTAGAAATAATAGAACACAAAACATGTTATTTCATAAAGGAATTCAAATTTTTAACTGCCTTCCTAATAATATTAAATTAGAAACTAATTTAAGCACTCAATTATTTATTTTGTAAAAGAAAATTATTAAGGAATACTGTAAAAGAGTTTACAAATAGCAAATTTAATGCTAAATAAATATATACTAAACTAAACTAAATACCGGACAAATAGAAGAAGCGGGTGATCTCCCAACTACATCAAGAGGAAGACCAAGGAAGCCAGTCAATGAGTGCGCAACATTTACTAAAAAACAAAAACTAATCAAAGCTACAAAGTAGATATGTACAGAACATCTCTCTGAATCTTTGAGTATAAGATACAATAAGGACCAAGAAAAAGTGCTTTCTCAAATTAGCCGTTCGGATTCGGCATATAAACTGTAGGTCCCCTCCATCCTTGCAATTGCCCCTACACAGGAATGGTTGAGAGTTGTAAGTCACTAGGCCCTGGTTCTCTACGGACTGTTGCGCCACCTAATTTTTTAAGGACCATGAAAAGAGGAAGAGTGATATAATTCAGGCAATATCTTCTGCATGTCCACTTCGTGTCAAAAGAGTCAAGGAAAACATTCACACTCCCCAACACAATCCCATAAAATACACTAATGTCGACGTAAAGGATTTAACGATGGTATCGTTACTAATCAATTTGATTGTTATACGTTCAATACTGTCCAATAGACTTGTGTAAGTTGCATGAGCACCATCTAAGAATTATACTCAAGCTTTGAACTTATTTAAGTCTTATAGATAACAGCCAGATGGGAGGCGAGAAAAACTTCTTAAATCGCCTTAGGAAAGCCAAACATCTTGTTGCATTTTTGTCGACATCGAGTACGTAATCCTTCCACAAAAGATGATTTGAGATACAAATACCGAGAACTTCGAAGTTTTTAGTTTTCCAGATGCAAATGCCTCTCATGGATAGTGGTAAAGATGAGAAAACATGTTTTAACCTAATGTCGTTAAAGCATTGAGTATTCCACACATTACATTCTACTCCAATTTTGATTGCTCAGGTTTGCTTGGTCGGAATTTAATCATACATTGCCGTTTAAGATCCACATCCAAAGAGAAGGGTTTTGAATCTAAAAACGAATACAAAAACTTAAATTATTATCGTCAGCAAACCAGATAAGTGGATTAAAAGTTTCAGACAGGAGAATAAATAATAAAATTTAGAAAGAGTGTCGGAGACAAAACAGAACCACTTATTTTATGTTTCATATACTTGAATCAATCCAACACTACTTTTTTGAATGGTCCGAAATGTAATTTCAAATCCAAGGAAGGAAGGTTTTGTCAAAACTGAAAGAACGCATTTACAATAAGAGTAAAATAAATAAATTAGGTGGCGCAACAGTCCGTAGAGAACCAGGGCCTACTGACTTACAACTCTCAACTCAACCATTCCTGTGTGAGAGTAATTGCAGGGATAGAGGGGACCTACAGTTTATATGCCGAATCCGAACGGCTAATTTTGAGAAAGCACTTCTTCATGAAAAGAATTACTCTTGGAGAATTTGTCAATTCCTCGCAAGAGGCAGTACCCGTGAAAAAACTTTAGGTGGTACAGGCAGAGATCGAACCCAAGACCTCTCGCATGACAGTCCAACGCACTAACTATAATGCCACGGGCACTTTTTTTTACAATAAGAGAGCTCTTGAAATATCAACTGCAATAATCCTTTTTTCTTCACAACTATGTAAAGGTTTGTTGCACTGTTCTGTGAGATAACTATAAGATCACCAGAAGACTTTTTGCAACGAAAGCAATACTGCCGGTCATTAAAAAGCTTTCGTTCCCTTAAACATTTAACCAGCGTTTACATGACCTTGGAAAAAGGAACGTTAGTGTAATCGTCGATAATTCGAGGGTGAGCAGAATTCACCTTTTTTGCTTGTCGGCTGGACGAATGCCGTTTCCATCTACTGAAAACAAGACCTGAAGATTAGGATGGATGAAACGCAGTGATTTAAGCTAATTATCAAAATTCGATTAATAAGCCTCAATGAACAAGTCTCCTCTAAATGCGTTTTTTTTAAAATTTAATGCAATGCGAAGGAACTAGCGTTTTTTTAGAACCTAGGTGTTATGAAAGGCAAGAGCATATGTAAGATACCAACTTACGAATGATAGTCCATAATTTTAACACTTTAAGTAATTTAACAACAGAAAAACGAACATTAGCCTCCATGTCAGTTAATTAACAACACAAGAGACAAAGGCTACAATCAGTAAAACATAGAAACACTATGTCATTTAGCCTTATTGGGATTCTTTATGATGCCTGCCTTTATAAAACAACCACCTATTATCCTATTCTATCTACATGCTCGTAGATTTCTCTATTTCTGTATTCAAATATTGTACCGAAGTATTTATCCACACACACGAACAAGGATAAAGTTTAATTAAAGATTACCACCTTCAGATACAAGAGATAGAGAGAGACCATGAAATTCCACCTCTAATACTTTTGATCCTGATGTGAGTTATCCTTTTCACATTATAATGTAGTGTTGAGGATTATAAATAGAAAATGTGTAGGGGGTTGGTTTATAAAGATATCATAGGTCGTCATGATTAAGTGAAAACTAATTGAATCTTTTTTGATGGGGTTACAAATAAACAGTTTTGTGTTAAATTCTTAACTCTTTACTCCTATTCTAATCTATGATAAGGTTGTAAAGGTAATTATAAATTATGTAGTTGCCCCTTTTGTAAGTTGTATCATTTGGCTAATTGCACATTTAAATGGAATGGTTACTACATATAGTTTAAGTTATAAGTAGTTTTGTTTAATAACTCTAAAAATATGTTTTTATTTAATTGTTTGATATTTTTTTTTAGAATTTACCGGACAAGATTATTGTGACTCATGAACATTTGATTGAAGCTTATAAAACAACAAGACCATCACTTAGTCCGTCAGATGTTTCACGCTATCGACATACGTAAGTTTCACTTTTGTTTGGTTTTGGGATCGTAATTTTATCACCGTAAAGAAAAATATGTTATTTAAACATTCTGGAAATTCATTATAAATAATTATGACCCAAACCTATTTAATCTTAATTGAAGATTGAATCAATTTAAATTCCTTTTTTTTTTAGATACGAACGATTTACGAATAAGGAAAAGTCTTCCAGGGAATTTGTATCAAAAAGAGCTACATTAGCGTAATAACGAACTAAATTTGAGTACCTATAAAAATAAGTAAAAGACGGTACTTTAATCGACTAATTTACATTATTTTTACATTTTTGAGTGTGGTAAATTGCATAATAAAAATAATTAAGCAAATTAGGTGATGAAAAGAACAAATCAATTTAAGTTTCAAATTTTATAATTTTATTTTAAAATATTTGATTTAGGTTCAGGTTATCCGTTAAGTACGGTTCACTTAGAAATTACATTATTGAGTCCTATAATTGAAGTGAAGCACCTGCTTTAAACTTTATTTCTCAAAGCAGGCCTTCTCCTTGATATCAATAGATTATCAAATAATGCATGTAAGGCAAGAAGACGTATTCAATTTGCTATAAGAAGTTCATAACCGAATAGAAGCAATCTTCGTATAGCTGTTCGGAGTCAAACTGAGCGATCAGATATTTGTTGAAAATCTGTATGAACGTTACAAAAATTTCAAACTTTGACGTTTAAATATTTTTTTTTTTTGAAATGTGTACATATTACTATAAACAAAGCAAAGTTAAAATTTGTATTCTTTTCAAAAATTTAATTTTGAACTTTGTTCAACTTAAGCAAAGTTAACAGCCATTATGCCTTTAAAGGGTTGGTACTTCTATCAATTTTTTAACCACATTTTTCCAATGTGCCTGCCCAATTTAAAAACTATTTATTAATAAAAACAATTAAATTTAATAGCAACATTTGTTTTTGTATACAATCCGAAAGTTATAAATTCAAATTTATGTACATGTACTGTACATACATATATCTAAAAAGAATCAATTTACACGTAATTACCTAATAAGCATTTTTAGCATTTTACTGGGTTTGTTATCAAAATAAAGCAAAGAATATTGTAATACAAAATCATTAAAAAAAATACATCCTGCTTTTACCTTAATTAACTTTAATTTTTTTCTATAAATAGATACACCCCACAGTAGCATATTATATCTAACGGAAATATTTCTTTTTTTTATTTCAATATTTTGTTTCTAATCAAGTGAACCGTAATGTACTTAACTCATGTATCTATGTATAATCTTGAAAATAATAATTATAGTGTGATTGTATTTATTTATTCAATTATATAATAAAATAAAGTTTACACCTTTCTATTTTGGGACAAAAAAGAAAACTATTACTTATATCTTACAAACTTTCAAATATTTTGGTTTTTGTAAAATGCTGCATTTATTGTGCACAGGTTTTGAAAACTTAATGTTGTGAATTTTTTCAAAAAAATAAAAAATATATTTACCTATATTTTAAGTTTTAAACTTAAATTTTGTGCAATAACCTATCGACGCGTTCAATTTTTGCATGACCAAAAATATCGGCCGTTCCGTGATGGTTACTCCGTAGGACTATCATGCTTGAATTCTTGGGTTTAATTAAAAAAAAGCTTTTTTTCACCGGCATTGCCTTTTGCGATGAAATGATAAATTTGATCTTTCTCAAATTAGCCGTTCAGACTCGGCTTAAAACTGTAGGTCCCCTTCATCAATGACAACATTACTCGCACACAGTAATGGTTGAGAGTTGTAATTCCCTAAGCTCTGTTCTCAGCGGACTGTTGCGCCACTTTATTTTTTTTTATAAAAATTACTGCAAAATGCTTAACACTACATCATCTTCGGTTCCTACGCTCGTTAAGAACAACACTCCTTCTCCAAGCTTGATTGATGAGGCCAATGCCAATGAGTGACATAAAGCGTAAACGATGTTATGGAACGAATCTTCGTTCGCAAATTGTGCTTTTTCTCTCATGCGCCACCTTTTACGGAAAAATGGTGGTCTTCAAACCCGGACGAAGCTCTTGCCTTATCAGCAATTTATTCTTCCTACTCGAACTTACTGTTTCCCTATATGGTACACAATAAGTCCCACCTACATATGTACATGAAGAGTATTCAATTCTTTGAACGTAAGGTTCTCTCTATAGGAAATCAAATTTCGTCTGCTATTATAGCAATAGGTACGTGACTTTACGAAGCTGCTGATTCCCTACCCGGATACATTCCAGAAACCGCCCCAACAACAACTGACAAGGATTCATGGTACTGCTTACACCATCCGCTTTTCATTATTCAAAATTGAACTCAAAATATTAGTCGCAGTCAGGATATTTTAAAATATACTTGATTAAAAATTAACAAACTATCTAAACAGAGCCCCTTCTGGGCTCGCAGATTAACATTTATGTCCTAGCTCTATCCTTTAAATTTTAAATTATAACCATAACATTAACTTTAAGGAATGAGCTTATGAATAAACAACGAAAACTCAATGCTGTCTACTGCCATTAAAGCGTAACCCTCCCCAATGTCACTTTCCATAGATGGCTCACTTTCCATCGTACGGATTTTAACCGTACGGAGGAAACCGTCTCGTGTGAAAGAGTCCATGGGGTTTTTCATGGGTAAATTCAGATTTGGGTCAAGCAATTGTTTTTTCGTTGCCCATGGAACACGATTGGAATTATTTTTTTGTATCATTGTTTTAGTGTAAATTCGTGAACGGCTGCAGTATAGCTGTCAAATTTCCATCTAAACATTTCATTTGAATTGTATTAGTATTAGTGCAAAGAGGGGTAAATCTGTGGAAAAATCAAAAATAAATCAATTTATTTTGCCCCATGAATTGCAAAAACGGAGGAAATTTGAGTGTTTGATAAGTCTAGATCAAAAATAAATTGATTTATTTTTCCCATGGAAAAATCCATTAAAGAAAAAAGATCATAGTTTGTTAGTATATTAAAAGGGAAATCTTATGGGCTAAAATTTTCTCGGAATTCTTTATTTACATTTCGAATGAACAATCGCAATTCGAAATTGAAAACAAATATTTATTGTTGTTACTTAAAATACAGTAGCAATCTACTAAATTAAGGAAATACATGGAATAAATATAGGGTGATTTTGTAGCTATTATCATTTTGGCAACACTGGTTTAAAAAGCTGACACACGTTTCGTGTTTTGTTTCACTGTCAAACATCTTCAGTTTGGTCTATAATTTAACCATGAATCGTCTTTCAAACGAACAACGCTTGCAAATTATTGAATTTTATTATCAAAATGCGTGCTCTGTTAAGGAAGTTCATCGCGCGCTTCTTCCATTTTATGGTCAGTTACGTAAATATGGTCAGGATACGTAAATAAGCAGAATTGTCGATTTTGGAGTATTGCAATAGCTACCAATGCATCCACAAAAAGTCATAGTTTGGTGCGGTTTATGGGCTGGTGGCATCATTGAACCGTAGGTACTTCTTCAAAGATGATGCGAATCGTAACCAAAAACACTCCATTACCAAGACCGGAATCTCAGACTGACATTTCGGTTTGCCTACAAGCTAACTAAGCACTAAATGTGAGAAAGTGTGCGTGAAATGATGCAAAAAATCAAACACATTCTCACATTTAGTGTTTCGGCCCATCAAAATGCTTCATTATAGTAATCAGCCCCATAATGCTTCATTTTTAATGTTTCATGGCCTCGTTCAAAAACTAAACAATCCTAACCAACAGAATCTGAAGTGCTGACATGGTCTTAAATTGGAAAATTTGTATAGCTTTTTAATTTCAATCCAAATAAATGTTGTAAATGTATATTAAATAAAATAAAATTGACCAAATACATATTATTTAATGATTTATTAGTTTATTATTATTTATTTTGTTTACTTAAATTATTTGCGAACGCAACATGCGCTGCAACTGGTTAAGTATAATTATTGCAAATGGACAAAAGTGTAACTCAATACTCCGTATTTTTTTGTACAGACAATGCTACGAGAAGCATACTTGTGAAGTTCCATTACCAACTTTAGCTAGTTCAGATTTTCAGTATTTTCATCATTTAAGCAGTTCGGTAGTTGCAAGACCAAATTTTAGTTTTGTTTGTTGCAGAAATATTCCTGAAAATTTCTTTTTAAGGGACTATGTTAGAGTTAGAATTTTGTTTTTGCATCTTTAAGGAATAGAAATAGGCAATATGGTTACACACAATACCAACTAAATGAGTGCAATAAATAGATTTAAGTAACTTTTTTTTATTCCAGTATGGGGAAACCGAACACCCAATAGAAAAAAAACGGTATACGCGCCAAAATCCATACTTCTTGACTAAATAATGTTATCTTCTATGTTTACGCATAAAATTACGAATTTTGTAGCGTATGAAAATTTCTAGACATTTTACAATCTGAAAAATTAATTATGCTATGAAATAATTGGCTGCTATTAATGCTAATTTTTTTTTCTAAAAAGTTGATGAAGGTTAGCCGAAGCGGAAATTTCTTTAATGAACATACCTAAAATATTATTGGCTTTCTCAAAAATATTTTTCCACACTAAAGGAATATTCACATGAGCACGACCAACGAATGAACGAATATTCGACGATTTTGACATTTCTTTCACATGAGAGTTTTTAATTCGTTGCGAATGAAGTTTGACAGCCGAACACCACTCACCACCGAAACCAAAACAAGAACGATTTTTTTTAGGTTAAGCACGTGCGATTTTTTTATTCGTTGCGAGTGTGGATAATGTGGAACGCGAATAAAGTTTGACAGTTCGTATCAACTATAATTTTTTTCGCGACGAATAAATTTGTTTTCTTAAATTTATTAATATATGATATTGAAAAGTAAAAGTATGCATCATAAATCAAATAGAAACTATATTGCTATCGTTTTGTTAAGAATTTGTGTGGAAATATGTCTTCAAACGTATATAAACTCACATTTTGTAATTCATTCGTCGTTCGTTGGTCGCGCTCATGTGAATGATGCTTAACCTCTGCTTTATACCTTAAAACTATTGTTTATGTATATTTTCTTCTATGTTCTGCATTTATAAAATGTAATCTATGGAAGTATTTACTATATTAAGAAAAACTTGTACCTAAAACTCATTAATTTGTTTCATTTTAAACAGCACTTTTACTAAACATACCCTTCAAACAATAATAAGTAAACTTGAACTTTGGTAACTAAACATTTTTAAGGAATGAATGAAAATTATATTTTAAACTGCGTGAATTCACTAAAAAAACCTCTGTACTTCAACAATAAACATTAATGTCGATTACTTGATCTATTAAATGAGTTGTGCATGAATTCAGAAGGATTTTAAAACGTTTTCATTTTGTGATACATGTCAAAATTTTCATTTTATTTGCTCTGCATTTATTCAACAGGTTCGCTATAATCGTTCTGATTATTTTTTTAAAACATTGGTGTTCCTTTGATGCATAGTTTTTTTTTGATAGCAAATACATGTATGCTTCCATCAGTCAAGAATGTTATGGATAAGATATTTTTCGATTATAACTCTTTTTTTTTTTAATTTAATATTTATTAATCATAATGGAATTAAAAAATAGTTGCAAGCTTAAATCATTTAAAACAAACTATAAATATACTTGGATTAATTAAATTGATACAGATTTTAATTACTTGCAGAAAAAATATTTGGGCCGTTCATTAACGAAAATTTATTAGAATTCAATACAAAAATTGCGCTCGCACCCTTAACTTGATGGTTCTTCGAACGCATCTTTGATACAAAAATCCGAGGTTAATTTTGAAATTTCGTAGTAATTTTTGAAAATTAGTGAATTAATTATAATAAACTGATGGTGAACATGCTTTTTTCAAGACAAAAAGGTACATTGGTTCACTATCCACAAAATGCCTGCAAAATTAAAGCTTAAAACTGACTTTTTCATGAAAAAAGTAAAAGGAAAAACCTGAAAAAAAATTATTAACCCCTCCAGTTTGTTTTTGCTATGCAAAGTGCCGCTAGCCCACAGCATCGTTTTTTTTTCTTTGTGCTCACATCTATTCATGGACTAATTGTCAAAATTACAAATACAACAATGTAAACAAACGGGTTTTGGAGAGTGAAACGTACGAAAGATTCTGGTCTTGGTAATGGAGTGTTTTTGATCGTAACGTTACTGTGAATGGTGAGCGCTACCGTGAGATGATATCCAACTTTTTTTTGCCCAAAATGCAAGAGCTTGACTTGCATGACATGTGGTTACAACAAGACGGTGCCACATGCCACACAGCAAGGGCAACAATGGACTTATTGAGAGGCGAGTTCGGTGAACATTTAATTTCACGTTCGGGACCGGTCAATCGTGCGATCCGCTTAGAACGTGCGATTTAACCCCTTAAGACTATTTTTTGTGGGGCTATGTTAAAGCTCATGTCTATACAGACAAGCCCGCTTCAATTGACGCATTGGAAGACAACGTTGAAGCATTTATTCGTCAGATACCGGCCGAAATGTTGGAAAGAGTATGCCAAAATTGGACTAAGCGAATGAACCATTTGAGAGGCAGTCAAGGTCAACATTTGCATGAAATAATCTTCAAAAATTAAATTATATGGACTGTACTTTCGATTCAAATAAAGATTTCATGCATTTTTCTGAATGTTATGTGTTTTTTTTAACTTTCCTAAAGCTTTTAAAAAATCACCGTTTATAAATATTATCTACGCATACATTTCCGACTTAACGCACAGATTTTACAATCTAAATTCTGGTAAGTGCTAAAAATTAATTTTTGAATTATTTTTAAATCACACATTTTTTTTATTGTTTGAAACGAAAAATTGTGCATACGAAATAGTCTTGAATAGGAAAAAAGTAGCTTTTGGTTTGTGTGAACTGAGCTCCTTTATTCTAAATAAGGTGCGGGATACATATTTCGAATTTCGACAAGTTTTAACTAAGCATCTATGTATGTATGTTTATCTACACAATCAGCTAATGTTATGTTTTTGTATATAATTGGTTGTTGTTATGTTGTATGGTGTATTTATCAAAACGTGTCACATAGGAATATGAAGACCCTTAAAATAAAAGGGTCCATTGAAACACCTACACTACACCTCTTCTTTTATAGTCTTTTTCCATAACGAATAGCTCAAGTTGAATTCATTTATAACGCCCTCCAGAAATTGACACAGCCACGACAATTCTATTATCCTCGATTAAAATCCCACCAACGCACGAAGGACAACCCGACAACGATTCCACGAAGGGACCGACCACCAGGCACCGCATTCACCATCAGTGAGAGCTCAGAGATTCACTTTCCACAATTCACCGAAGAGTTAATAATACAATAAAGGATGCCCTCAGCGATTTGTGTTTGCTATTTAAAAACAAAAAAGAAAAATTTTGCTATAAATCTCGGTGAGAAAAAAGAAACGATAATAACGGAAAAAACGTTACCCAAAGGAAAACCAGAGAAATAACAATAATAATATAAAACACCCGTGGAAATAAAAAAGAAGAAGATGAAAATGGAAAAAAAAGATGTCCGCAATCAAATGGAATTTTCCCACCTCTTTTTATATACATAGCTAACCTTTACCCACCCCCTCCCTCAATTTGTGTTTGTTGTTTTTCTTATGTGGAGAAGGAAAGAAAAGCTTGAATTGTTACAACGCTGTCTGTGTGAGATGTGCATAGATACACAAATACTGAAATACATACGTTAACAAAAAAAAAAAACGACTGACCTCTGACCTCAACACAATAATAATTGTAAAAACATAGAGCAGGAGGAAATTTCATTTTCAGACTCAATCTCTTGCTGGTTGATGGCTTCTGGCATTTTTTGTTTTTGACTCTTCACAAGGATAATAAAAAAAACCCACAATATAACGATGAGTTTGAATATCCTGTGGAAATTTGTTTTACCTCAAACCTGAGAGAGATATAATTCCCCGGAAAAGCTAAATATGTACATATGTATGTATGTGTTGTTGGAAAAAGTAACCTAATTGAATTTTGGAATCGAAAAAAGGAAGTAACAGTGGTTGCAATGTTTTCCAAAAGAATGGGATAAAAGGTTTTAAATCGATCCGTTGACAATTTTTGTATTATTATTTTTTTTTTTTTAAATAAAAACAGACATACAATAATTGCATTTTTGAATAATATGATTATACTTCTGGTGGTTATTTAAACATTGTTGGTAAACATTTATGCGTTTGTATATTTTTGTACTTGCGTAAAGTTATACTTTTTATTAATATAACCTAATTACTTTTTAAATTAAATTAAAAACCTAGCCTTTACTGGACGTAGTTTATATATATTGAATTTTATCGCACATCGCGACACTTCAAAATATTCCCCCCCTTGGCCGTAGGAAGATTTAAATGTCTTATCCTAAAGGCTTTCCCGATAACAGTGGTTAGCAACATAAGTTTAAAGTTTCTATAACAAAAACCAAAATAATATCTACAATATTCCCCGCTTTTGCACTGACCATTTTGTCAGTGACGATTCCTGCTCATGATCTCAGGGTTAGCTACTTTCTCCTAGAAGTTGAAGATAAGTTTTCAAGAATAAAAATTAATTTTATTCAAATTTTCTGCAGTCCGCCCTGAGTCGATAAATGCAGCAAATGTTTCATGATTTTTTTTATTAAAGTAATAATAATAGATAATTGGGACTTTAAATGAATGTCAGACAAAGCTATAAACTCTGGCTGTCGGATTCTATCAGAAATGTGATCGCCTAAAACGTCAGCAACAGTTTTGATTGCACGATTTTTTTGAACGTTATGTTGGACACTTAAAGCTTCGTCTTTCCTAGTCTGACCAAAGGTAGCTAATTTAATTACATATTGCGAATGAGAGACACTTAGCTTGTGTTTTCTCTGAAATGTGGTTAGAGTGTTCATATTGTCCACATCCGAGGAACTCCATGCGAAAGAGATACCGGAAAAAAGCAAACAAGATCAACAAAATAATTTCTTGTTATTCTCGCTACCAAATAGCTATTGGTAATATTATAGAATATTGATTTTCGCTAAAGGTTCGAGTATAATCTCTGTTTCTATACTTGTGTGTTTGTTAATTTGACAATTCGTAAATTAAAAACTCCTTACCACTGGTGGGGGGAAGTAAAAATAACGAACTGGTAGGTTGCCGTTTTAATAGCAAGTGAAGTTTATTATTATTAATTTTCTAGTTTTATACACAATAAATGCTTACTGAACTATTTTAAACTAAATAAATACTGACAAAAAATGAATATGATACAATGTCAAAATTCAATGAAATATGATTATGTTGCTTTTGAAAGTGCATGCCGTTGCTTCGCGACGACGACGACGACAACGCGTGCAGTGCTGTTTTGTTAGTAGTGTCATATTGGTTTTAATATTGCTGCTGTTTGTGGGTGGTGTCATCTTCGTTGGATTGTTTCTGTTGTTGTCACAACATGCTGTTTGTAGGTGGTGTCATCTTTGTTTGATTGTTTCTGTTGTTGTCACAACATGCTGGGCCCCTCAGACTGGAGACACAGAGAAATCGATATCTTCAAAAGCAGCATCAGTTATTGGTGGTTCCTTCACTACTGTTTCAGTTCTTTTTGTTTGCTTAGGTAATTGAGGTCTTCTTCGAACTATGATAACCACAGTTATGAGGCAGATTATAACCAGAAACCCAGTAGAATTGTCAAATTAACATTGGTCCTTCGAGCCGGATGACCAATGTTAATTTGACAATTCGTAAATTAAAAACTCCTTACCACTGGTGGGGGGAAGTAAAAATAACGAACTGGTAGGTTGCCGTTTTAATAGCAAGTGAAGTTTATTATTATTAATTTTCTAGTTTTATACACAATAAATGCTTACTGAACTATTTTAAACTAAATAAATACTGACAAAAAATGAATATGATACAATGTCAAAATTCAATGAAATATGATTATGTTGCTTTTGAAAGTGCATGCCGTTGCTTCGCGACGACGACGACGACAACGCGTGCAGTGCTGTTTTGTTAGTAGTGTCATATTGGTTTTAATATTGCTGCTGTTTGTGGGTGGTGTCATCTTCGTTGGATTGTTTCTGTTGTTGTCACAACATGCTGTTTGTAGGTGGTGTCATCTTTGTTTGATTGTTTCTGTTGTTGTCACAACATGCTGGGCCCCTCAGACTGGAGACACAGAGAAATCGATATCTTCAAAAGCAGCATCAGTTATTGGTGGTTCCTTCACTACTGTTTCAGTTCTTTTTGTTTGCTTAGGTAATTGAGGTCTTCTTCGAACTATGATAACCACAGTTATGAGGCAGATTATAACCAGAAACCCAGTAGATCCAAATAGTGAGTACTGATGAATTCGGTGGGTCCTGATTTCTTTCAAGATATTTTCTTGACTTCTTTGAAGCTCTATTGCCTGCTCCAAGCTTGATATTTCCAAAGAAATATTTGACTGCCGTAAGATCGGTTGTTGTTGCTCCGTTTTAAACATAAGCGAACTTAACTGCTCAGAGAGGTTGAATGATGGCAAAACTGAGGATTTCAATCTGCTTGTCATTGTTTGTCTTCCAATAATAGTTGTAGTCTGGTCATGTATCAAGCAGTTTGATGGCAGCTTCATTATCCCACAACCTCTTAAGATAGTAGGTACTGAATCGAAGTCGCAATTGATGTTAACTGTTGTAGAATTTGGGACACTATAAATCCAAGTGTTCTGTTGATGCATCTCAATCCAGTACGATTTTAGTGGGATATCTTTTACCAGACATGAATCTATTGGTTGTCGGTCGTTTTGAATTATTTTCATTTCACATGAACTGTCTGAATATCCACTTGTGTACAGCGGGTGTTGGAGAGTACACCAGTAAGTTTCAAATGGCCTTTCCTTGCAACGCGAAAATTCGTCTTTGTTAATTGGATAGTAGTGGTTTCGTTGTAAATTAACCAGCAAATAGTCTGATGATGGAACGATGCAAGTGAAATTTCCATTGTTGAAGGTTGGGACTGCGAGCACCTTATATAGCTTAAATTCTTCGTTGTATAGCAAAGGTAGGGTAATTTCCATTATAATATTGCTACCAGTTACCCTTCCTCTCAAACTTAATGTTTTATATAGTTGTAGGATTGATTCGTGATGCCTCTCTCCAGGAATCATCAATGTCCGGGGGATATTTTCATGAATTTTTGTTAGTTCGTTTTTAAATTGTTGCACTGTAAGGATAAGTGGATGTATCCTTCCAGTGTGTGTTGAAAGCAACATCTCGAGTAATATGTTTTGAGTCGACTTATAATTTATCATTATAAGGATGGCATTTAGAGCTGCTGAGGAAAACAATTTCAGGTTTTCGTACCTTTTTGTTTCGTTTGAAAGTTTGGAAACAATTGTACTTAATAGCTGGATTTCTTTCTGGTTTTCTAGTTGTTCCTTCTTAAAAATGTTAACAGTTGACTCAATAATCGTCGTCTGATTTTTCATTAGGTCTATTATCTGTTTTTCATTTTCGTTTACCGTTGCAATTGTCTCCTCATACTTGTCAGCGAATCTTTGATCAAGTATTCCAAAAAGTTCGTTGGTCACCGTTCCAATAAAATCAAATGGTGACCGTTTTTGTCTTCTTGCCGAGTCATCATTAGCATGGAGAAGGATTTCGTTGTTGAGTTTGATTTGTTGAAGTTGATGTTTGAATTGAATCAACGTTTTGTCACACAATGTTGATTTGACTTCAACAAGGTCTGTTGATCCACAAAATAATTCCATTGAGTTAATTAATTTTGTGAACGTTTCGTACTCGTTCCAATAATTACTCATGTTGAAAAACACAATCATTTTCCAAGAACTAGAAATCAAATTGGCTTGTCCCACATCTTCAAAATAAATTCCTGGCTGACTTTCAAATGGTGTGATTTCGACCTCATGCTGACGGGTTGTGGGGAAGGAAGTAGTCAAGCTCAGCATTCCGAGTAGTATGAATAGCCAAAAGAATGGCTGAGCTATATTCGTTGATAAGTGGACTTGTCGGACTTGTGTTTTTAGTTGTTCATTTTCTATGGGCAATCGACACAGTTTAGTGATGGGCCGTTTAAAGTGTTTATTTTTACTAAACACTGTAGCTGTTCGAACACATTTGTCGGTGCCGGGGTGAACTTCTGCTATTTTTCCCATCATCCAGGTTGTTAGTGGTAGCCGGTCTTCTTTAATGAGCACAATGTCATCAACTTTGATGTTTTCTTCTTTTTGTTTCCATTTGGGAAGTTGTTGCAGCTGCGAAAGGTATTCGGATGACCAGATCTTCCAAAAATCTTGAGTCATTTTTTGGATCAACTGCCATCGAGATCGGAATGTTTTCTTTTCATTTATAATAGGTTCGGGTACTGCATTAAGAGCAGCTCCTATCAAAAAATGCCCAGGAGTCAGAATTGTGGTGTCATCAACATCGTTTTCAATTGCCGTAAGTGGTCGAGAGTTTAAACAACCTTCTATTTGTGTCAGCAAGGTTGACAGTTCTTCAAACGTAAGCCTGGTTTCACCGATTACTCTTTTAAGATGAAATTTTGTCGACTTGACACTTGATTCCCACAGTCCTCCAAAGTGAGGTGATGCGGGTGGTATAAAATGCCATTCGATTTCGTCTTTCACAAGTCTTGATGATGCATCTTCTTCATGACGCTTGATAATTGTTTGCATTTGTTTTTGGATTTCCTTGTTGGCCCCAACAAATGTGGTACCATTGTCGCTATAGAAATGCGAACAAAGACCTCTTCTTGAAGTGAATCGTTTCAATGCAGCCATGAATGCTGCTGTGGTAAGGTCACTCACAAGTTCAATATGAATAGCTTTGGTAGCGAAGCAAACAAATATGGCGATGTAACCCTTGGTCGATCGGTTTCCTCGCCCCTTGGAGATTAATATTTGAATTGGTCCAGCATAATCAACACCTGTGTGTGTAAACGGTCTTGATGGTGTTACTCTAGCTGCTGGAAGTAGTCCCATTTGTTGAGTTCTTGGCTGTGCTGTAAAACGGAAGCATTTCATACACTTATGTATGATTTGTCGAATACATCTTTTAGCTTGAATGACCCAATAGCGCTGCCTTAGTTTTGCAAGTGTAAGTCTGATACCACCGTGCAACGTTCGTTCATGGACATCTTCAATTAGCAGTTTTGTAAACCACTCTTCGTGAGGCAGGATGATTGGATGTTTTTCTGTGTTATTAAGCTCCGCATTTTGTAGTCGACCGCCAACAACAAGGATATTGTCTTCGTTTAAAAGTGGGTTTAAGGAGAGTACTTTACTCCTTTTGCTGATGTTCTTTCCACTTCGTAGGCATTTTAGTTCTTCGGAATATACCTTTTCTTGAATATATCGTATAATTCCTTTTGTCGCGATATTTAACTCCTGAACTGTTAAAATACCAGTTTTAATTGGATTGTTTAGTTTCTTGCTTCTGCAGTTGTTTTTGTATCGCCTGCAATAAGCAGCTACTCTTATTAACTTATAGTAGTTAGAGAATCTTTTCGTGATGTCACTAGTTTCCTCTGCTGCAATTGTTAGGACTTTTCTTGTTTCAGGAATATCAATCACTGTATTCGTTTGTTGTTCTTGTGAGGGCCAATGATCTGAATCGAATTGCAGCCAACCAGGTCCAAACCACCATATCTGATTGCTGGACATTTGTTCTGGGAAACAGCCTCTTGAACCAAAATCAGCTGGATTGTCGGATGATCGTACATGCCTCCAGCAAGTTGTGTCTGTTGCCTCTTGTATTTCTGAAACTCGGTTTGCAACAAATGTCTTCCAAGTAGATGGGCATTTTTGGATCCAAGCCAATGTGATCGTGGAATCTGTCCAGGCAAATATTTTTTCGACTTGTGAGCCAAAGGTTTTCAAAGTTTCTGCCAGTAGTTTTGACAGCAGATGAGCACCACATAGCTCTAGTTTTGGAAGAGGAAGTTTCTTTTTAATTGGTGCTACTTTTGTTTTTGCAGTTAAGAGTGTTGTAGCAAAGTAACCAGTTGGTAGAGCCACTCTTGCGTAGATCACTGCTGCATATGCTGCTTCGGATGCATCACAGAATCCATGAAGCTCAAAATGTTGATTCTTTGTAGTTTCTATCCACCTTGGGATTCTGATGTCTTCAACTGATATTAAATTCCTTTTCAACTTGTTCCATTGTTTTTGAAGTTCTATTGGAAGTGGGTCATCCCAGTTGATTTCAGATTTCCAAATACGCTGCATTAGGATTTTTGCGCTTACAGTCACAGGGGCCAACCAGCCAAGGGGGTCAAACAGTTTGGCTATTTCGGATAAGGTTTTTCGTTTTGTGAGCATGGTATCGATGCTTGTGTCCAAGCTGACCTTGAACTGGAAAGTGTCATTTAAAGGATTCCAGTGGATTCCCAAAGTTTTTATTGTCTCTTCCTTCATGACGTCTATTTTGTGTTGATTTTGTAATTCCAGGGGTATATGTTGAAGCAGTGTTTTGTTGTTTGCAGCCCATTTTCGGAGATGAAAGCCTGCACCACTTAACATTTCAATAAGTTGCTCTTGAGCTTTTCTGCACTCTGCCATCGTATCCCCTCCGGACATAACATCATCGACATAAAAGTCATGTTTGACTATTTCTGCCGCGATAGGGTACTTCTGTTGTTCGTCTTCAGCTAGTTGTTGAAGAGTCTTAATGGCCAAGTATGGAGCAGATGCCGTTCCATAAGTGACAGTAGTGAGCTTATACTCTTTAATGGGTCGATCATTAGAACTCCTCCACAAAATTCTTTGATAGTCTTGGTGGTCTTCGTGTAGTTCGATTTGGCGGTACATCTTTTCTATGTCAGAAGTAAACACGTACTTATGTTTCCTCCATCTCATCAGAATTGTTTTAATGTCGTCTTGTAGTTTTGGGCCAACTAACATTAGTTGGTTTAGGCTCACTCCTGTAGTAGATTTTGCCGACCCATCAAATACAACTCTTAGTTTTGTTGTTGTACTTGAAGGTTTAATGACGGCATGATGAGGCATGTAGAAAATATTCTCTCGGTTCCGGTCGTTATAGTCAACTTCTTTCATGTGCCCCAGCTCTAGAAACTCATTTATTACTTGTGTATATTCAAGTTTAAGATTCTGGTTCTTGTTCAATTGAGTTTCTAATTGACGGAATCTCGCTAATGCTCGATTTTTGGATTCACCTAGTTTCATAGTTTGCATTGTTTCTTGGTTGAATGGGATTTTGACAATGTATCTCCCATTTGGTTTTCGATAATGTGTTTTCTTGTAAAATTGTTCACATTGTTTGTCTTCATTTTTCTGAATTTTTGGTTGGGAAACTTCTTCTAGCTCCCAAAATTTTTCAAGTTGTTCATCGACTGAAATCTGTGTCACTAGTCCAGTGATACTATATTTGTTAGTTTCTTCATTTGAAGTTCGCCCAGATATTAACCAACCTAGCTGTGATTTCTGTGCTATCAGTGAATTTGAATCATCTCGTTTTATTCCGTCAAGAATTATGTCACCATATGCATCAGCACCAATTATCATGTCAATCGGTCCAGGAACATTAAAGGTAGGATCAGCGAGTTTTAACTGATCTAAATTTCCAATTTTAAGGCAACTTGTAGTTTTGGAAGGAAGTTGTCTCGTAAGTTTGGGCAGTACAAGAGCTTCTAATCCGAGACTAAATTCTGAGGTAAAGTGAGGCCTTATTTTGACATTGACCTTGTTTTTTGCTGTTCCTGCATTTGTTGCACCCAAGCCACTTACTTCAACAGAAACATTTTGTCTTTTTAGTTTGAGTGTTTGTGCTATTGATTCAGTTATTAAAGACGCCTGTGATCCAGGGTCAATCAGTGCACGTATTGTTATACTGCGGCCAAGTCCGTCTTCATTGTTTATTTGTAATATGGCTGTTGCAATAATTACATTTTGGTCCTGTTCACTGTGGTTAACTTGTCTGGTTGTTTTTATCACGTCTTTTGGAGCTGATTCTGTTTGTTTGTTTTGGGGGAATCGCTCAGCCCAATCCATATGTAGAAATGAATGATGCTTTTTGTTGCAATGATGGCAATTTCTTTTGCTAAAGCATTGTAATTGCTTGTCATGTCGTAAGCAGTTTACGCAGAGCTTAGCTTGTTTGGAAAGCTGCCATCTTTCTTTTGGTGTCGCACTTAAGAATTTTTGACATGTGTATATCACATGTTCGCCTTTGCAAATGGGGCATTGGAGGTTCTTGGTATCGATGTGAAAGTTGCGAAGTGTATGTTTCGGTTCATCAAAAGATTTGTTTTGCTTCTTTGTGGGAGCAAGGACATCAAGAGCTTGGTAACGCCTTTCTAGAAAATCCAAAAGTGTCTTCAAAATTGGCATTTTATTTGGTTCTGCTAGCCCTTGTTCAAAGAGGTTTCTGCTTTCGGTATCAAGCATTTTAGTCGTCATGTGTACTATAATTGGGTCCCATGATGTGGTATCGAAACCCATGTTTTTGAGTGCTGCCAGTCCTTCTTTGATGGCATCAAAAATGTTTTTGATCGACGTTGCTGATGGAATGTTACTGGGCTGTCCAGCCTTAAACATCTTTTCTAGATGAATAGATACAATTTTTCTTTCGTTATTGTAACGGTTTTTTAAGATTTCCCACGCACTATTGTAGTTTTCACTTGAATATGTAAGATGTTTGATTAAATGGAGCGGCTCTCCCTCTAGATGTGTTTTCAGATATTCCATTTTTTCTGATGTATTGAGGCTACTTCTATTGTGTATGATTGTGGAGAAAAGATCATAAAATGGTTGCCATTCTAAGAAATTTCCTTTGAAGGTCGGAATTTTCAGCCTCGGAAGCATTGATTCGGGTTTCGCTTCTTTTGGCTTGTTATAATTGTTGCCATTGACTAAATTGGATGCCATTTGGTGAAGGAACCTATTAATGTCCTGTTTTACACCCTTATACTCGTTGTTTGTCACATAGGGTACCTTCAGATCTTCCTCCGATGCATTTGCAATAAAGTCTTCATGCAGATCGGTGATGTTTCGAAGTTGCTCAAGTAACATTTTTTGTTGGTACTCATATATTTCCTTGGAGTAGTCATCGAAAGTTTGCTCAAATTCTTCCAAGTTTTCTACTATGGCGGTGACTTTAAGCCTTAGTTTTTTCAACTTTTGCATCTGAAGAACATCTGCACTGTCTTTGGGCTTTCCTTCACTTTCATTCCTTTTTTCCAGTTCTGGGATAATTGCATCTAATTTTTTCCTTAGTTCTTCGTACACCGATTTTACTCGGTTATATGTATCCCTTTGCATGTAAGGGGTGTCCTTCTTTACTGTAGACACTATTTTTTGATGGTTTGAGTCAAACTCAGACCATAGTGCACTCAAACGTTGGAGTCTTTCTTCTTTGTATCTGAGGGTTTTCCTTGACGCACTGTCCTTACCAACATTTCTGTTCAATGTTTCGATATCTTCAGCCAAGGTTTTTTGCTTGGCTACAATAATGAAAACTTCAGTTTCGTCCAACATGATTATAGCACTTTTTTTTTTTTTATGTATTGTTTTTATCGTGTCGTAGTTTTATTTTCGTATAATAGCTTCACTTGTATTTGTTCGTAATTTGTAGGTAATTTTTCTCGATTTAGATAACTTTTTGAAGATTTGTTATTTAAAATATATACCAATGTCGGAAGCCTTGGTAACGCTTCACTGTTTCTTCTTCTCGAAGGACCAATGTTAATTTGACAATTCGTAAATTAAAAACTCCTTACCACTGGTGGGGGGAAGTAAAAATAACGAACTGGTAGGTTGCCGTTTTAATAGCAAGTGAAGTTTATTATTATTAATTTTCTAGTTTTATACACAATAAATGCTTACTGAACTATTTTAAACTAAATAAATACTGACAAAAAATGAATATGATACAATGTCAAAATTCAATGAAATATGATTATGTTGCTTTTGAAAGTGCATGCCGTTGCTTCGCGACGACGACGACGACAACGCGTGCAGTGCTGTTTTGTTAGTAGTGTCATATTGGTTTTAATATTGCTGCTGTTTGTGGGTGGTGTCATCTTCGTTGGATTGTTTCTGTTGTTGTCACAACATGCTGTTTGTAGGTGGTGTCATCTTTGTTTGATTGTTTCTGTTGTTGTCACAACAGTGTTTATTTTAAATCAGTAGGGCGCCCATTATTAGCTTCCCCGAAAACGATATTGTTGAAAATGGTTTCTCTAATAATTTTTTCAATTATGGTCTTTGCTTGAGAAGTATTGGAGATTCCATTTTAATTCCTACGAAAAAAAAATTCCTATTGTTAGACCAAGATCATGAAAAAAAGTATCTATTTTTAAACAAACAAAGAGGACTCTATTTACAACGACTTATCTCATAGCCTAAAACCTTATTCTTAGCTGGTCATAGAATTATACAATTCCATGACTTAGAAGTCAAATAGAATTTTTTACTCTTAATTGACATATCTGTTCAATAAAGCGAAACCCGTGTAATTGCACGAGAAGGTTAACAAAAAAATAAAATATTCATCCCAGAAATTTACTCTATAAACATTTCAGTGTCAACTTATTTTCGGCGTCTGTTACATGTCATCACATGCCAAATAAGCATTGAAATCTGCATTGTCCTCAAGAACGTTTTCTATGACCTCGAGATTATTTTCCGGTTCCTCTTGCAAATGTAGGTTTAGTAGTAAAATATTTCCAATATTAACTTTCTAAAACAATTTCTTATAGTAGAAGGTGTTATAAGCCACAAACAATGTTTGCTTATGTGCATTGCTTGCAAATATGTGATCGACTTCGAAAATTCTTCGATAGTCTTGCCACGTTGGATGACTGTAATTTGTTTCCTTATTATATTTTGCTGATAGTAAGCTTTGAAGCAATGAATAATGTCTTGGTCAAGGGGTTGAATGATGGACGTTTTATTGTGGGTACAAGCTTCACGTTTATATTTTTTAAATCGTCCAACTTCTTATGACAGGCAGCATTGTCGACAAAAAGAATTATTTGTCTGTTCTGCTTTATCATTTCTTCGTCAAATTTACATACAATTTGGGCCTATAAATGTTGGGTCATCCATGCCTTTTTGTTGGAGAAATATTGCAAAGGTACAACCAGGGCCGGACAAAGCATATGTGCAAGATGTGCAAATGCACAGGGCGCAGAATTCTGGGGGCGCATTACCAAGAGCAAGAAAAATGTAATCTGATCTTGCGCAAACAAATATGTACTGTCTACTATTTGTCATTTTTTTAACCACAAACATTCTTAAAATAATCTCAAAAAAACATCCATCACAACTGTCCTAATTTGTCTCTTGCGCACTAACTAACATCACTTTCATTGTTGCATTCAATAAAAATTTAACTCAATATATATCGCAGAGCTAAAAATCCTACCTACCTCATTTCCAAATATTTCACGCTGTTCGTACTAGAGAAAAAAAGAAAAAATCTCAACACAAAAAAGTTCCATGCCACCTCATATGTGCAAGATATATTTTATGCACACCGAGTCCCAAAATTAACATAGAAGTATGACGAAGCAAAATACTTATTCATATTGAATCGTATGGGCTAGAACGTGCAGGTTTTGTATCACGCACCGTACCTGAATGTGAGTTCTCATCTACAAAAAAAAAATACATTTGATTTGTAGTAGAAGGTAAGGTAGCAAAGCAAACTACCTGCTCTCTTTTTTCGGAGACATTTTTTTGTTGTTTTCTTTGTAGATGAGAACTCACATTCAGGTACGGTGCGTGATACAAAACCTGCACGTACTAGCCCATACGATTCGATATGAATAAGTATTTTGCTTCTCCATACTCTCTATGTTAATTTTGGGACTCGGTGTGCATGAAATAAATCTTGCACATATGAGATGGCAATGCATGGCATGGAACTTTTTTGTGTTAAGATTTTTTCTCTTGTATGAACAGGGTGAAATATTTGGAAATTAGGTAGGTAGGTGTCTTTGCTACAAATGGTCAATGGATGTGCAAGTTTTCTTTTTTGCACACTGAGTATCGAAACTAACATGGGAGATATTTAAAAAAACTTATTTATACGGAATCATATGGGTCAGAGCGTGCAGGTTTTCTTATTGCACACTGTGTAAGTTAAGTAAGTGGTGCCTGATTTCAGGAGATGAAATTTTTAATAGAATGGAAAAGGAGCATAGAGCATAAAAATTAAAGAGGGATGATTCTATGTGGAGTCGAACTGTTCTTGCGCAGGCAGTTTGTTTTTTTTTTTGAAAGTTAATGACTGTTGTAACGGCTACTTTTAATGTACATATGTATATCTAGTCTGGTGCAGAATGCAGATTGTTTCAATTGTTTTTTCGCTTTGTTGGTTAATTAAGATTAAATAAAAAGCTATTAGTTTTTAATAGAAGTGACGTATTTTGTGACAAGACCGTAATGTGACTGACTCAGTTGATTTTAGACGTGCTTGAATTACATAACATTTTTATAAGTAACTGTCAAAGCCAAAGTTATGATAATGGTTCGAATATGAAAGGAAAAGAAGCGGGTGTTCAGAATCGAATTCGAACCCTGGAACCAATAGCATTTTTTGTTCCATATTGCCCGCATTCCTTAAATTTAGTGGTTAATGATGCTGCTCGGTGCTCATTTTATGCAGTTAAATTTTTCGATACAATTCAATGTTTGTATAACTTTTTTTCAAATTCCACAACGAGGTGGGATATTTATAAGAAAAAAATTCCAAGTCATACTTTGAAACCCCCTTCTGAGACTAGATGAAAGAGCAGGTTAGATGCATTGAGGCTTTTAAAAACAAATTAAGAAGAAATATATGAAGCCCTTATAGAATTAAGAAATCTAGAGGCAAAAAACATTGCAGAATCGTTAGGAAATAAAATTTTTGATTTTACATTTATTCGCTGCCTGCTAATTTGGTTTGATATTTTAGAAAATATAAATTAAACTAGTAAATATTTGCAAGGTCCGTCCGTTAATCTGTCAACTGGCATAACAGTTTTAGAAAATACAAAAAACAGTTTGATTTTAATGCGTTCCGATGAAAAATTTAATGAGTAGGTATGTTCAATTAACCGAGCGTATTGTTAGTTTCCTAGAAATACCAAATATGTTTCCTGTAGCTTCTTCATTGATCATTTTAAATACTTGAAAGGTTTGATACGTATTATATCAATTTTCATTTTTAAGTAACATAAGCGAATGTTTAAAAAATAAAAATGTACGTGCTTCATGCCTTAATTTGCAGAATGTTTTAACATAATGTAGTTTTAAGGATTTAGATGGAGAAGAATTGTTTCAAGAGTTAACCGTAATATCCTAGCTTGTTACACCACAAAACTCAAGTTTAGATGTGTTAAATTTTATTTTTATTTCAAACCTTGAAGATTTTGCTCCGAATTTAGTAATTGCTCTCCAAATCTTTAATACAATCCCGGTCACGGTAGCTTCAGGAGAACGAAGTTTTTCTAAACTTAAAATTATTAAAAATTACCTTAGGACAACCATGCCTCAAGAGAGATTGGTAGGTTTATCTATAATTTACATTGAAAAGAAATTATTAAATTCTTTAGACTTTGATGATCTCATTTCTGAATTTGCAAAATGTAAGGCCAGAAAAGTAAGTTTCCAAGTTTAAAAGTTTCCCCTCTGCTCATTTCTTCGCTGCGTTTTAGTTTAATGGTTTAGGCCTCCTGGGGATACCTCAATAAAAAAACGCATTGAAAGTCTACCTCCTGGGTAATCTGGGAAAGGCTTATGCTTGTGTATCAGTTTATGTGTAAAAAAAAATATAAAAAAGGGGCGCTTTCTACAAATCTTGCACAGGGCGCAAGTTTGGTTGGGGCCGGCCCTGGGTACAACCTAACTTTAAAACACCTTGGCGTTTTAGTTTTTTCAATCACAATCATATTTTTTGTCCGTCCAATTATCCGAAAAATGTCGAAGTATTTAGTTTTTCTGCAGCATATTTTTAAGATCAATTAAGCGAGTAATTCAACTAAGCGGGGTTCAATTAACCGTCTAAAAAGATTTGCTACTAATACGGGAAATTTTCTAAGCCAATTTTTTCGATCAATTAAGCGGGATGTAGTACCCGTAGCGTGATGTCATTTAAGGGGTCTTGGGATCAATCCCTGCTTGTGCCACCTAACTTTTTTCACGGGTACTGCCTCTTGCTAGGAATTGACAAATCCTCCAAGAGTAAATCTTGTAATGAAAAGTGCTTTCTCAAATTAGCCGTTCGGATTCGGCATATAAACTGTAGGTCCCTTCCATCTCTGACAATATTACTCGCACACAGGGATAGTTGAGAGTTGTAAGTCACTAGGCCCTGGTCCTTCATGGACTGTTGCGCCACATAATTTTTTTTTTTTTTTCAAGCGGGGTGTTCAATAAGGCGAGGTGCAACTAAGCGGGGATTACTGTATCTACGTTTCTTTTCCTGAATTTGAATTTCGGCTTTCCTTCATTACGTTATGTTTTTAAAATGTACGTACTGTACATCACAATTTAAACTACAATTATAATTTAAAGTTACCAGGCCTTTGCTTAAGGACACAAATCCTCTAAATTATTTTGTCAATATTTTTATAAGGTTTGGAATTTACGTTGCCATTTGTTGCAACATTTACCTGTTCAACAATTAGGTATAAAATATGTCATCCAAATGTATTATAAACAGAAGTGAACTGTTTCAACACTTCTTGAAATCGGCCATTTCGCTTTCGCGAACATTTTCATCGATATTCTTTAAAAAAAGAAACACTTCTTCAAAAAATTGTTTTTGTAATTGTTCGCAAATTTAGTTCATTTTCTGCACAAAAAAGCGAAATAATCCGAACTGGTAAAGAAAAAACTTCGTGCAGTTTGAATATTTAGAATTTCTAAAATTTGACTCCATACTTGTTTACAGAATAAAGAATTATTTCAAAAATACTAACATAATGTTTTTAATTAATGTAGAACAGATGAATCAACAATTTAAATTATATACTAAAAATATTAAAATTACATTATGTACAAAAGAATAATAAACTTGCAAAATCATTACGAATGTTATGGAAAAGATATAAGTTCATGAAGTTGCTTAAAAAGATGATACTCGTATCTCTAAAACATGACGAGATTGAGTAATTTATGGCAAGTATTGCAATCGTAAGAAATTTCGAATTCGCGTTAAATATTTGAAGAAATGTGTCATATCCTCATATCAATTAAATTTACAGCTTTGAAATTTGTCACTCCTACTGCGAGTGTCAACTGCTTACTGTCAATAATTGACTGTTGATAAATATAAAGTTTACCATTTAACTAGCCAAAACAATTTATTGAAGTTAGATGTTTCAGAGTGTTGTAAATAAAAATAAATGCATAAATTATAAATTGAAAATTACTAATTTTCTAAATAAATTGATGCAAACAATTTGAATGGTTGTGTTTTCCTCAGTTCAATTCGAAAAATTGTAAGTTTACGTTTTCTTTGTTTTAGGCGCCAGTTATAGCTATCATTGAAATCGATCCGGAAAAATTTTTGAATCGATATTTGAAGGTGTTTCCCTTTGAGTAGAAATGAAAATTATGTATATACCGATCGATCGGAAATCACACAAAGAATTTTTTTTGAGAAAAAAAAGTTTAGTTGCACATTTATTTTTCTCTAAAAATGTATTTTTCTATTTTCCGGACGGAAATTAATTTTCCTGAACAGCTGATACTTTTATGTTCAAAAATGAAACGAATCGTTCCACTGATTTGTGTTCCAATTTCACACAATTCCAATGACAGATTTCTGTCAGTGAAAATTTTTCGGTGGCTTTCAATTAGGAAAAAATGACAGAAATTTTTAATGATAGCTATAAACGACCTGCCAAAAAAATTCCAATGTTTGTTTTCAATGATGAAAACCAATGATAGCTATAACTGGCTCCTTAAAGAAGAATGTCAGCCATGGAGAAACTTAAATATATGTACTTGTTTTTGATTCGTTTTTTGTTGTTCTACATAAAAAAGTAGTAGTACCCGTGGCATGATGGTTAGTGCGTTGGACTCCGCGGTTTCATGCGGTTCAATAACGATTCCTTGGCAAATGCCATAATCGCCAAGCAAACGGGACAAAGTCCCTTGTTAGTGACGAAGGTTGAGCTTCAGCTCATCTTCAAACTTCAACTCAATAAAAAACAGAAAGTCAGCAGGTGTCGATGGTATATCCAACGTTGTACTAAGACATTTACCGATGGAGGCAATTGACATTTACACCACACTCTTCAATAATGCATATTATCCAGTGCATTGGAAGACCGCTGTGGTTCATCCTCTCCCGAAAAAGGGAAAGGACAACTCCAACCCGTCAAATCTTCGGTCGATAAGTCTTCTTCCGAGCATCAGCAAAGTTTTCGAAAAAATCATCAATAGGGCTCTGACTAAGTGGGCTGCGGACAACAAAATAATTCCGGATAAACAGTTCGGGTTCAAGGCGGGTCATGACACAATTCATGCTGCGTCTAAACTCGTTTCTGATATCCAATGGAATAAATCAAAACAACAATGCACAGGTGCTGGTTCTGGTTGATTTGGAAAAGGCCTTTGACACCGTATGGTTAGAGGGTCTCTACCTAAAACTGAGCAGGCTTGGCATAAGCAAGCCATTGTTGTATATATGTATTTATGATATGCTTAACGGTAGAAAGTTTGTTGTCAAAAGTGGCAATGTAACTTCTACCACAACATTCCAAATTAACAATGGTCTTCAACAGGGAGCGGTGAATTCGCCGATTCTCTTCAGCATTTACACCAGCGATCTGATAGGTAGTCTTACAAAGGCAATTGCGTACGCCGACGATCTAATTGCGTACAGAACGGCCCGAAAGGTTGAGGTTATTAGAATTATCTTGCAGCGTGATTTCGACAAGATTCAGCGATATTGCGACGACTGGAAACTGAAAAGAAATGTCCAGACTCCGTTGGCTAGGGCCACGAGGGATACGTGCAAGAATTGGCGCAAGATGGTCATCGTTGATCTTCACGGGCAAGGATTAGCGGTCAAAAGTGTAGTGAAGTACCTCAGTATCTGGTTAGATCAGAATTGGCTGTTTTACCGCAGTCGGCTTGACCCCAGAGTGAAGGTAATTTGCTACATGACCCTCATACGGCCGATGATCGTTTATGGTTGTCCTGTGTGGTTCAACGTTGCCACTTCCCAGATGGAGAAGTTTTGGGTTTACGACGCTGTACCGGCTTATATCGAACAGCCGAATCTTCTTACGTGCATTACTATTCCAACGAGGTCCTATATAACGGGACTCGAATCAACAGAATTGACAATTTCGTGATAAAACTCGTTCTAGGTCACATTGCAAGAGCTATGTCTTCGATCAACAATTTAATTTTCGGGGCGTTCTATCCGAACGACGAGTATTTTGAAAGTGCACGCTTTAGCGGCTTCATTCCACCAGAAGCATTCCTCTTCTTAGATAAATGCGGTCTGTGCAGGATAGATTGGCAGTTCCGCTAATCTACCACGTCAAACGACGTACCGTGGATAGGCGACTCCTGTACAATCGGGACGTCATGACACAAGACGGAGCAGAGCTCCTTCGGTTCAGTAGGGCTGTGTCCGAACGGGACCGAACTGATAGGGTGAAGCAGCAGAACCAGTTTTGATGGGGTTTTAAGCCTTGGCCGGCTTACATACTTGTTTTATAGTTTTAGGGTTTAGTTTTAAGTAAAATAGGCATGGTGACACAGAGAAAAATACACAAAAAACACAAACAAAAAAAGTAGAAAAAAATAAAAAATAAAATAAAAAAACATGGAATAAGGAAAAAAAATGTTAGATAGTTAGATTTGCTGCTGTGGTTGTTCTAGTTTTAAGTAGTTTATAGGTAGAATAGGTTGTTTAAGTTAGTTTAAGTTTTATTTTAAGGACCTTATTTTAAGTAGTTTTAAGTAAAAATAAAAAAGGATATTGATATTAGTTTTTTTTTAAATTTTCTAATGAATACAAAAATAAATAAAATTGAATTGAAGTTAAATAGATCTTAGGGCCGAAAGGCATTAAAATTAAGTATTATTGTTTAACTTAGAGTGTCCTTATGAGACCAGTAAAGTTAGTCGTAAGGTATGGTTAATTAGGCTAGTTTTATGAATTTTTGTCTAGCTTTAAGATAGTTTTAAGAAATAATGAATAAAAATGACTTAAAAAAAGTGCTTTGGGCTGTCATGCCAGAGGTCTTGGGTTCGATCCCTGCCTATGCCATCTAAAGTTTTTTTTCACAGGTACTGCCTCTTGCGAGGAATTGACAAATTCTCCAAGAGCAATTCTTGTCATGAAAAGTGCTTTCTCAACTTAGCCGTTCGGATTCGGCTTAAAACAGTAAGTCCCTTTCATCCCTGACAATAGTATTCGCACACAGGAAGGGTTGAGAGTTGTAAGTCACTAGGCCCTAGTTCTCAACGGACTGTTGCGCCACCCAATTTATTTTTTTACATAAAAAAGTATTTGACATTTGTTAATCATTTATTTATTTAAAAGCTTCCCTTTCGTATCACAGATGATGATTTAGGCGTTTAAGATATGAAACAGGTATTTTTTAGGGTTTGAAAAATGTTCAAAATTCTGAGTTTATAGTGAATCTTGATGCCTCATATTGTGAAGGATGCAATGCAATATTCAGACTTTGAAATGGGCTTGGCTAGAAGGTCAAATTCTAATTTTCGTTCTGTTAGCGACTCAGGCAGTGAACGCTAATGATGCCCTGAATAAAATATTTTTTTACCCAGTACGCATCTTTCATAGTTTCATACAATCAAAAGGTTGGCACGAGTACGATAACTTTGGCGCCAAGATATAATAACGGTTTTTGGTAGAGGGACTTAATACAAGCATTTTTTACTATGGGAGGGGGGTCTATCTCCCCCCGTTTAGGCGGTAGGGGCAATTTAAAAAAATTATTATTTAAAATGGAAAAAAATAATTAAAAAATAACGGTGATACTTACAATTAAGTTTTATACATTTTTTTAAAGCCAACATTCTGTTTTATTAGCCAATTTTTAATTCAAGTCAAAACTATGCGTAGTTTTTGAAAAATTTAATTTTAAACTCAAAATTTGAGTAAATAAAGCTAAAAAAAAAAAATAAAGTGTAATTTTTCAATACTTGAAGATAATCTATCATTGTTTTTATTTTTATTTATTGCTCTTATTTGTTTTTGATCAAAAACTGAAAACTAGATGATTTTATGTCTTTTAGTTTTTGAGAAAATTGAAAATAATGAATTCGAAAAAAAAAACAGTAGATAATTTGAAAGTTTTAAAAAACTACACTTTAAACCTTTTTTTTAATTTTTTTTGCATACATTTTTAGTTTGAAACAATTTTTTTCAAAAACTATGCATAGTTTTGACTTGATTTAAAAACAAGCTAATAGACAAAAATGTTGGCTTTAAAAAAAGGTATAATACTTAATTGTAAGTATTACCGTTATTTTTTAATTATTTTTTTTCCATTTAATGCACATATTTTTTTAAATTGCCCCTACCGCCTAAACGGGGGGAGATAGACCCCCCTCCCCTAGTAAAAAATGCTTGTTTTTAACTGTTCTATACAAATCCGTCATTAAACTTTTGAAAACCCAAACCATTTACTTTTGCAGAACTGTACGAGCCAATAGAAAAAATCTGTCAACTGCCCTTCTTGGTGATAAGTGTTTGACAAAAGGAAATTCCGACTGGTTGGTCAGCAGAGACGAAATGGTGTTCGTTAAGTGGAAGGATACGAAAGCTGTCCATTTCTTAGGAAACTTTTAGGACCCTGGCAAAAATACAACCACCATGCGTAAGCAAAAAGATGGTACTTCGGTATCCATCAATTGTCCAGAAATGATAGCAATATACAACAAAAACATGGGATTCGTTGATTAAGCCGATATGTTGAAGTCATGCTATGATATCGATCGGAAATCGAAAAAATGGTGGCATTTCCTTGATGTTTCAGTTGTAAACTCATTTATTATTTTCAAAAAAAAGATCAGTTGAGAACAAGGGTGGATACAGACTTTTCATCAGGGGGGGGGGTTGACACACTTAGATGAGTTTTAATAATTGCTAAAATGACAACTTTAGTTATCAAATTATTTTAGAATACTGTTGTCCAGTAAGGTATGGTCTAACTATTTAATTTGGATGACTCCATACATATGAAAACATTCCAAGCTTCAAACAGTTTTCTAAATATGCCAAATTTAAAAGCTAAAGTTTAGAGGGTTTTTGGTGCATTTCGCGCAGAAATGTAGGAAATTGTTTTGAAACGTTGCTTTTTTCCAAAAATAAAATACACTTTTCTAGTTTCTATTTCTATTAATGCGAAGAACGTTGCAAAAATTTAAAAATCCAGAAAATGAGAGAGGATCTGATATGTAGAAATGTCGGGCTTTTTTTGACGTAGTTTTTTTCGAACTCAATTTTCGGGAGTCTCTTATTACTATCGTTATCAATCTGCTTACTTGTATTTTGATCTTAAAGTCGTCAACAAAACCTAAAAATTGTTGAGATAAAAAGGTTTGGTTCTTGAATTTAAGGAAATAGTTGCATTTAAATACATAATTTCTCTAAAAAATTAAATTAAATTAAAACAAAGTAAGGTAGGTGAACAAATAAGTTGGGAAGAAAAGTTTTTGTAGCACTCACAAATTACACGTTTCAAAGCTTCAATATCAATAGATATGAAACGTTTATTATGTTTTTAACTTAGCCATTAGTTTAACAAAAGTGTCACTTGATTTTTTTGGGACATTTGTATTATTGAAATTCGTGTTTAAATCTCAGTTCTAGAGCATCCAAAGCAAATATACTTCAAAAGTAGATTTATTTAATTTTTTAAGATCTTTTGTATTCAACAGAAAACCAATTTTGAAAGAAATTAAATGCACGACTGGGTCGCTAGAACTTACTAATTTCTTCCAAAAATTCTGTTTAAAAATATTTCCCATATTTTAAGATTTAAAAATGTACCTGCAAAATAAGTTTTTCTCAAAAATTTAAATGCCATTTTATTTGCCAAAAAATCTAGATTAACTTTTTTTTTTTGAAAATCATTTTAAATTTTAAATCATAAAAAAATTATCATTTTGATCATAAAAAATCATCATCAATTTGATCAGTTGATCATTGACAAGATCTTGCACAGAAAATAGAAGAATTTTGAAATCGGTCCATTAGTTCTTGGGAAAACTTAAAAACAATATAAAGGTGGTTTGTGGGGTACCCTTCTGGAGCAATACGAAAATATGTTTTTCTTGTAGAAAGAAGCCAAATTTAGAGAAAGTTTTAGAAAAATCACATGTTTGACCCAACAAATTTGTATGGGGCTTGCTGTTATTTTTCGTATTAATAAAATGAAAAAAAAAACGCCTTACGCTAATCGGCTGAAAACCTTAATTTCAATCAACACAATTGTTTGGTCTGTAGGGGCCAGAAAAGACAGACGGAAGGAATCGGGGTACCCATTTTTTTTAGAGATCTCTACCGTCGTAATGTCATATTTGATTAAAAGTTCTAGTTTGAAATTGTTTACTAATGCAAAACTTGCTATATAGTTCCTATATGTCGCAAGTAAAAATCACTTTAATAATCATTAATCACTATTTATGTGTGTCAAAAAAATGTAGTAATAAAATTGAATGCTAGTAATGAATTTAAAGGCAACTTAATATAAAATTGATGATCTCTTATGCAAGGTTCTTCTTAAGAACCTGAATATTTGCTCTTTTTCTTTGAAACAATTTGTATGATATACTAAAGTTTTTTTCAAATTCTAAATTGAGTGAAAACAAAAATTTTAGTTGTTTTTGACATCAAACCTCTTTTTGGTGAATGTCGTTAAATTACTAATAAATCTTTAGATGAAATCTTTACTTCAACAACTTAACTGTATAAGCTTTATGGCTCATATGACCCCCCCTGGATCGTCCATTGGTCAAAAGTTGATGAATTTGTGCTGTGTTTTTAGAATAAGGCTGAATATCCGATTCATATTATGTTCTTGGTCCAATCTTCAGTCAAAATTAGTACTTTTTACAACAAAGTTTAAGGAAGTAAAATACAAATGTTGTTTTCATATACAAAAAATAAATAATTCAAAATATAATGGTGGTCATACCATTAACGCAATACGATTAGTTTCGAATTGAAGGGAATTCCTACGAAAAAGCAAACAAATTATCTCCCAGGGGGGGGGGTCATGACCCCTACGACAACCCCCCCCCCCCCACTGGATCCGCCATTGGTTGAGAATGATAAGTGATTGACATTGAAAGAGTTCCGAATCGCAATAGCAAATGGACTTGCAGGAGCTCATACACACTAAACCCGCAGAGGGCGCCGCTTTTCAGAATTTTCGAATACAAACCACTTCAAACCAAATGTTCCTTTCGAGGTGCGATATGACCAATCCACACACATGCCACTATACGGTTCTTCTATAGATGATGTGCTGCAATGGTGCTGCTCTATTTTTCAAGAAGCCTTATGCTTATCATATGAGAAAAAATTGTTTTGTTAAGTTTCACACTAAATAAATAGAATACATTCACATATTTACATAATTTACAGAGTTTGTTTCAGAATGAAAACGTGCTTATGGCCTGGTGGTTACACTGATGGACCACACAAAAAGAAGTAATTCTAGAAGTATATTTTTGTTAAAATTTTTATTTTTAAGTTAAAACAAACTTAATTAATATTAATAAAGAAAGATCTAACATTGTTTTCTGTAAAATCAAAAATTTTCTCGCTATGCAACTGTTTTTGAATTGTATCTCCCACCTGATCTTCTCCACACTCTTTTACGTATATCTGCTGAGCGTAGACAAAACCAGGACTTATCAGTGAAGAGAACTATACCCTAGTCGGCCTCGGTTCAATCTTGGTGAAGGCGAGCAAGTTCCATCATTCGCTCGTGCTGTAACGTCGTCGTCGACCCACCGTCGCATATTAACAGTAATCCCTCTTACTGATTAATGTGTGTGAAACAGAGCTGTAAAAGAATGCAATCATTTGGTATTTCATCGCGAAAAGTCCCATTCATTTAACTGAATTTTGGGAATGCATTAACATTGCTTAATGCAATACTTTAACTTCGAAAACAAATTCCCAGTTAATTTTGAAGTCTTTTGTAAAAAAATCATTTAGACCAGTTAAAAGACTTAAAGTCAAAAGAATGCATTACTTTTTACTGCTTGCATTCTTGTAAGTCTTTTAAAAGTCTTTTACATTCTTTGCATTCATGAAGTCTTTTGATTGCATTCAATGTTGTGCAGTCATTTGAATGCTTTGAAGTCTTTTTACTGCTTGAAGTCTTTCTACTGCTTGAAGTCTAAAGACTACTTTTTATTAATGTATTGTGCAGAAGGTGTGATCATAGGCTAAAACATATAAGGTGGCTTCTAAAAAAAGACGTTTGTGTAGGTGTTCTTAGTTCGGGCAGGAGAAACACTTTTTCAAAAAAAAACTAACTCAAATATAAACTAAATTATTATTAAAAACAACGTGCAACATTAGCCTTCCTTTGTTGTATATTTTTTTTAAATTTTTGAATTGTATGCTTTCACTTCTTTTTGAATTAAGTTGATTGATTTCATTTCAACAGTTCCAATTCCTTTCATTCGATATTAGTCGAATTATTGCCATCAAATTGGAACTTTGTGATAATCTTATCGCTACATGTCAAAAAATCATTTTTATAGGCTAACTACGAGTACAATATGAATTTAATAATCAAAAGAGCAAAGTAAATGCTAGTCGTAAGGAACCTGATGATAAACTATATAGATAGACTTAAAGCACTCAAAAGACTTCAAGCAATAAAAAGATTTCAAGCAGTAAAAAGACTTCAAAGCATTCAAATGACTGCATTACATTGAATGCAATCAAAAGACTTAATGAATGCAAAGAATGTAAAAGACTTTTAAAAGACTTACAAGAATGCGAGCAGTGAAACACTTCAACCGCTGTTATGTGACGATCTCGAAGGCTATGAAGCACCAAATATCTCTGCAAAAACAAAGCGGTATATTATCAAAATAATAACAACACATAATAAAGTATGATTGCGCTACTTTTGTTGTTACTCAGTGTATTTAAAAATGTATTTGAATCATATTTTGTTCAACATTTTTGTCTGAACAAAGTTAATTTGAAATCAGCAAGACATGAATCGTGTTTTTTTTTTTTTTTTTTTAATTAATACTTTTTACGAGGACACAAAAAAGCCAAAGTTAGCAAAATCTTTTGGTTGTCATCCGACCCAAAAGAGAATTTGAAAAATATGTTTTTGAACTGATTTTCTATCTACATATGTACGTGCTGATTTTTACTATCTGATTAAATTCAAAAATACAGTACGATTATCGCAACTAATTTAAACAAGAGTGGTTGCAATGACCGAAGTGCAGGCAAAACGCGATTCTCTCTTTGCTTGTTTTTCTTCCAGGAGCAGTCGATTCCTTAAAAGCTACAAGGGTTTTGTTGGATATAAGTCGGTAGAATAACCCAGACTCATCAGCGTTATAAATTTGATTGGGAGTCAAATTCAGCCGTCTGACTTTTTCCTTAAATTTAATCAAGAATGGATCTACAAGCTGCGGTTTGTTTGAAAGTTTTTCTATAAAAATTTTTAACAGGCGAATACGGTATCTTTTCTTAAAATTTGTCATCCAACCATATTGCTCACATTAAAAGATTCTGGCCTCTGTTTAAATTTTTCAGGCAATGAGCACAACCTTGTTTTTAGGACCTCGCTGGAAATTGGCAGATTTAGCTCTCTTTGATTCAGACCATGGGAGGGGGGGGGGTTCACACGCTTACCATACAGGAGTTTTTACTCACCGCTTAAAAATGTTCTTTAATGTTCTGTAAAGGAGGCTAACAAAATTTAAATAACATAATGTAATGTGTTTAAATGTACACATTTCAAGGGCTAAAGTGACAATTTTATTTTTTTTTATTATTTAAGAACGCTGTGTAACTAGTCTAACTAAAAATTTAATTCGGTCGACTCTCTACATATGGAAGCATTCCAAGATTCCAACAGTTTTCTAAATATGCCATATTTAAGATCCAAACACAATAGTTTAGAAGGTTTTTGTTGCTTTCACGCGAAATGCAAGAAGTTATTTTGAAACGTATAGGTTTTTTCCAAAAAGAATATATTCTTTTTTGTTGCACTTTCTATTAATACGAAAAAGTTTTTTCGGACTCAATTTTCGGGAGTGTATTTTTACTATCGCTATCATTCTGCTTAGATTGGAGCTAGTGCTAGAAAATATTTTGATCGTAAACGAGTTAACAAAACTTAAAAATTGTGGAGAGAAAAATGTTAGTTAGTTAGTTTAACACAATGTCACTTTTGCTGTTTTTGTGACATTTATATTCTTGAAATTCGTGTTTATATCTCAGTTCTAGAACATCTTAAACAAATTCACTTCAAAATTTTGTATTATTTTAAAATTTTTATTCAACAAAAAATCAATTTTTTAAAGAAAGATAATGCACGACTGGGTCGCTAGAACTTGCTAATTTCTTCATAAAAGTCTGTTAAAAAATATTTACTCTATTTTAAGATTTAAAAATGTACCTACAAAATAAGTTTTTCTCAAAAATTTAAATGCCATTTTATTTCTCAAAAACCGTAATTAACTCGTTTTTTTTTTTCGAAAATCATTAGAGCGTGTTTTAATAATTTTTATGTATACAATTTTTAAATTTTGTCTTTAAGTAAGTTTGGTATGCATTTTGCATTCAAATTTCGTTAAAAAATTTTCACCCTTTTCTGAGATATCAAGTTTTGTAAAAACAATTATTTTTTAAAAAATCAAAAAAAAAATGACATTTTTGATCATCAAAAATCATCATACATTTTGAAAATTTGATCATCGACAAGTGCTTGCACTGAAAGAGAAGATTATTGAAATCGGTCGATTAGTTCTTGAGAAAACTTAAAAACAAAAAAAAGGTTTTATGAGTGGTACCCTTTTGGACCAATGCCAAAATATGGTTTTCTTGTTAGCCGAATTAAGAAAAAAAAAATAGAGAAAGTTTTAAAAAAAATCTATCGGTTCATTTTGAAAAAAAGAGGCTGGGATGCGACCCACACTGATAACTTCCCATCCCGTCTGTCGATTTGTCTTGCTTAAAAGTTTTTCTATATGTATCAATTTTTATCAAATTTGCGTACTATTTTTTGTAGATTTTATTTTTTTATGAAAAAACGGACGGTTGGATTTTTATAAAAAAATTACTGAATATCGAAAACAATATTTTCTGTAAAATAAAATAAGTTTGAAGTCAATATTTGTAATTTTTGAAAAGCTATTTGAGTCGAAAGTAAATTTTTACCAAGTTTTAGTATTGTTTTTTTTAGGTTTTTATTTTTTGTAAAAAAAACTGTCAATTCGATTTTCCTCACAATTTTATCGAATATTGCAAGCAATATTTCTTATAAGTTAAAATTAGTAAGAAGCCATTATCTTAAATTTTTGAAAAGATATTTGAGTCGAAAATCAATTTTTACCAATTTTTGTTAAACTTTTTTTTCGGTTTTTAATTTGTTGTAAAAAACTGGCAACTCGATTTTTTTCAAAATTTTACTGAATGTTAACAACAATATTTTTTGAAAGATAAAAGTAGTTTAAAGTCAATATCTCAAAGCTTTGAAAAGATATTTCAGTCGACAGTCAATTTTTACAAAGTTCTATTAATTTTTTTAAGTTTTTATTTTTTGTAAAAAAAACTGTCAATTCGATTTTTCTCAACATTTTTCAGAATGTTGAAAACACTATTTCTTATAAGATAAAATAAGTTTGAAGCCCTAATCTCAAGGTTTTGAAAAGATATTTGACTCGAAATTCAATTTTTACCAACTTTGAGTAATGTTTTTTTTAAGGTTTTTATTTTTTATAAAAAAAACTGTCAATTTGATTATTCTCAAAATTTTATCAGATATCAAAAACATTATTTTTCGTTGCACAAAATTGTTTTGGAGATGAAATCATATTTTCGTCGTAAAATTTTAGAGGTGACAAATTTTTTTTTTCAGTTTTTTTGATTTATAAAAAAAACCGTTAATTGGATTTTTTTCCAAAAATATAGTTGTTTTGTATCAGGTTACAATATATAATAATTAATTTAATTATCACGTTACAATATATAATATAAAATTTAATTTAAGTCTCTAGCGTCATTGGTTCATGAGATATTTAGGTGTAACCAAAATGTTCACCTTTTTTTTAAACTGCTATGGTAAAAAAAAACACCCACGCAATTTTCTTGAGAGCCCTTTCTGCATCTTTCTGCCTTATTATCTGTATAACAAAATTTATTTGAAGTCGATATCTCTTCTGGTTCTTGAGCTATGGACGACAAAAAAACGTCGTGAACGTACGGACGTGTACAAACGTACGTACACACGCTAGCACAGATATCTTTCTAAAAATCTTTTATTTCAACTCTAAGGACCTTGAAACGTTGAGAAATGTCAAAATTTTTAATTCGACAAATCGGACCCATTACAATAACTTCCTATGGGAAGTTAAAAATAGAATTAACAATTATTAACCAAAAAATTTGTATTGAGGACTGCTGTTATTTTTCGTATTAAAAAATATGAAAAAAACACCTTCAGCAAATCAGCAGAAAACCTTAATTTCAATGGGCACAATGGTTAGGGCTGAAGGGGCCAGGACAGACAGACATACCCACTTTTTTCGACTTTTCTATCATCGTAATGTCATGTTTGATTCGAATTTTTTTACGAATGCAATACTTGCTATATATGTATAGTTCATGTATGTTGCAAGTACAAATCACTTCAATGTTCACTATTTATGTGCATCAAAGCAATTAGATGGAATTGAAGGCTAGTTTCAGGAATTTAAAGGCAACTCAATATAAAATTGACGATCTCTTATTCAAGGCTTCTTCTTAAAAACCTGAATATTTGCTCTTTTTCGTAGAAACAGATTTTATGAAAATAATTTAAGGCATTACTAAAGTTAAAAAAATGTTAGTTATTTTTGACAGCAAACTACTTTTTGGTAAATGTCGTTAAATTACTAACAAATCTTTAGATAACATCTTTGCTTATACAACTTAACTGTAGATAGACCCCCCCCCCCTGGATCGTCCATTGGTCAAAATTTGATGAAATTGTGCAAAGTTTTTGGAATAGAGCTGAATTTCCGTTTCATATTATTTTCTTAGTCCAATCTTCAGTCAAAAGTGGTACTTTTGGCAACAAAGTTTAAGGAAGTAAAATACAAATGTTGTTTTCATATACAAAAAATAAATAATTCAAAATATAATGAGGGTCATATCCATTAACGCAATACGATTAGTTTCGAATTGAAGGGAATTCCTACGAAAAAGCAAACAAACTTTCTCCCATGGGGGGTCATGACACCCATTACCCCCCCTGGATCCGCCATTGATTCAGACTCACTGAGCAAAATTCATTAAAAATAATAACAACATTTTGCATTGTATAGATACATAAATGTACATACATACAACTTCATCGTACCCATTACTCAAAAGTAGCGGTAAAATAACTGCCAACACAAAGTAAAAGGCAACAGACTAAGGGCCTTACCAATAACAAATCGCTAAACACACGTTTAGGTATCGTTCAGTTAAATTTTAACAGCGAGTTAATTTTCGTGTATACTAATAACCAAAATAAACACGTCTTTTACTAATTAGCCTTCTATTACAATATCTACTACATTCTCTGTCAACAAGACAGCATTGAATTGACATAAGAAAAATTTGCAAACATAAACAAAAACAAAAATATTGGATTAAAATTAAGTTTTGAAATGGATTCGGACGATTCAATATTGGAAGATTTAAATATATTGGAAGATGTGGCCGAAGCAAGGAGGCAAAAAGTGTATAAAAACAAAATTGAACCATTCTCAAAATATGACGATACAGATTTTTATCGGCACTACAGGTAAATATTTTTGTTTTCCGTCATAAACAAAAAAAAAATATAAAACAAATAAATTCAAGATTTGATAAGACAACTGCCAGATTCATAATTGATCTTTTGCGGGAAGACATCGCCTCGACTACCAACAGAGGTGGTGCAATTTCAAGTGATCTAATTGTACTGACGGGGCTGAGATATCTTGCGACAGGATCTTACCAGAAGGATGTTGGTAAGTTAAAATTATGAAATACATATTCAATGTTTTAAAAAGTTGTTCTTCTTCAGGTGATTGCAACAATATTTCTCAACAATCTGTTATTAATTGTGTTAAGAAATTTGTTAGAGCCTTGGCCTCTAAAGCAAGGGACTTCATCAAATTCCCCAGTGAGCCCTCGGAAATTCGGTCAGTGAAAAGAAAGTTTTTTTTGATGTTGCTGGCTTTCCACAATGGTGGGTGCTATTAGTAGTATAAATATCGGACTTGAGGAATAAAATGCTCCTCCCTAGTGTAAAAAATGTGCTCCGAGCATCAAAATTGCTCCTAAAGGAGGACAGCTATGACACTGGCTCGTTGGTGTAGTATCATGGGCAGTATGCATTGAGTGTCATGTGTGTGCTTGTGTGTGGAAAAAAAAGGTGGATGAAATTTGTGGGGATTGAAAATGTGATAGGAAATTTCGAATTGATAATGAATGAAAATGTAAGGAAAATGTAAGGAAAAAAAAAAAAAAAAAAAAAAAAAAAAAAAAAAAAAAAAAAAAAGTGTTGGTAGAAAACTATTGTTGGGACTGTAAGAATATACTTTTTGGGCATGGGAATAGGGATGGGAAAATTTCATGCATGTTAATTACAACAACTATACAGTAGTATAAATATCGGACTTGAGGAATAGAGCATTTGGGTAAAATGTATTTTGTTGTAAATTGTGAATTTTGGTGTGAATTTAGTTTTCGTGACTGTGAATTGCGGTTAGTGATGTACCTACAAAATTTTTTTATGTTTTTAGCTTGAATATTGACGTGGAGGATGCGGTGTATGTACACTGTACAGTAGGATGCTAGAAAAAAGGGATTCTTGTATGGTTTGTAGGTAGATTTCATTAGAGTATGGGTATATGAGTTTTGTATGGTAATGAGATTATATTACATCAGTGGGAGTTCATTGACTTTAAGATGCATTGGTTGTTTGAAGGTTGATAGTAATTTATGAAAAACAATTTAAGAAATAATAGAAAGGAAACAAATATTTTATGTCGTTTATAATAATTGTGATTTATTAATCCATGAATTGTTAGTCGGTGGGAAGCCGAGCCATTTAACATATACATTGTCTCCATTACTTTTAAGTACTTTTTCCACGAGATAAATATGAGGGTATTTAGTCTTTTGTAATTCTTTTTCGTAAAAACATCCACTAATAGGTTGACCATTAAAATCTTCAAGGAGATATGTTGGCGGGTTGGTTAGGTTTACTTTTCTTATCATAAAAATTTCCGTTGTCCAATTTGGTGTGATTAAAACTAAATTCCTTCCACATTTTTTTTCAGAAATTTCTGTATAAATAGCTGTTTCAGTTTAGGATGTATCTCATACCGTCGACGATGAATCTCAGAGAAGAACTTTTACAAGTTGAAGAGGAAGTTTTGTTCAAGCCTTGTAAAAAGGTTATTGAATTAAAACAAAATGAAAAATATCGTATTGGTAAACTGAAACGTTGTGTTACGAAATTTGGAGAACGAATTGTTGCTGATTTGGGCGAATTTCAGGTAATTTCCCATTTTTATTTCTTAAAACGTTTAAAAACGTAAATACTAAAGACTTTTTTCTTTCAGACTTTCTTCCCAATGCGATACAACAAATTGTCAGACGCTGCAATAACCGAAATCAATCGAGGTTCATTCAACTTTACCTATTTATGTCCGTTAGGACGAACTGCTAGTATTAAAATTGAAGAAGAACTGTAAATTATTAAATAAACCTTACATGTTCTGAGCATACATATTTTGTTTTTAATTGCCTCTTTTCATTTCATTTGCGTAAAAGTGTTTACTTTATGAGGGGAAGAGTTTGACAGGTTTCAACATGTTTACCTCTGGTTAATCAGCGAAAATAAATTAAACTGAATTCATACAAAATCAATAGTATTTAAATATACTTTTAAGGTTTTTATATTGGGCATGTAACAAGTTATTAAGGCGAGAAAAGCATATTACAGTTTCAAAATCTGTTTGCTAGCTAGAAAACCATAAAATACAAACTTAATAGCATTTTTTCTTAAAAAATCATAGATACTAAATTTATTGGGTCAAAGGATGGTCAGTAAATTTAAAAAGAATAAATTATAAACTATCTTCACGTATACCATCATCATGTAAACTTACTTTTTAAGTTATGAGACCACTAGAAAATCAGAAATATAAATATTTTACCAAAAGTAATATGTGTCAATTTTTAAAGCATGATGAACATCAGAAAATCCTAGATGAATAAATTATGATGTATACTTATCTACAGTACATAGTCAGAGATTCATTAGAAAATAATAAAATACTAAATTTATGAGGTGTAGATTACTTACTAAAGGGAGTCTGATTATCTACTAACTCGGTTTTGATATTCAAGATGTTTGAGCTATATACAAACCTAGCTGATATATTTAAAATATTCTTATTCTTAAAGAATACCTCACCCCGGTACGACCCAAAAATCAATTCAATCATGAAGTCGTTTTTATGTGAAGTTTGCGGAAAATCGTTTTCCAAAAATTTTAATTTGAAAAGACATATGAAAATTCATACGTCTTTAAGGGAATCGGTTAACGGTGAAAATAAAAACTTTTGCTATGTGTGTGAAAAAAGTGTTAAAAAGGGGCAGTGGATTGATCATGCTAAAACCAATACTCATTCGGAATTGGTTAAGCAATTATTTGAGAAAATGGATGGCTCGAAAGAAGCTGCCCCTGCAAAAAGATTATGTGTGGTGTGTGATAAAAATGTGATCCCATGTCAATGGAATAACCATTTGAAGAGCAAGGCACATTTAAAAATGCAACAAGAACTTTTATTTGAAGACAGTTCTTTGGATCATGAAATCTTCCAAAACGGTGATTGCTCGACTCAAGCTGGACCAGCGAAAACGCGTTGCGAAATCTGCGAAAAAGATGTTATATTTTGTCAGTGGGATAATCACTTAAAAAGTATTGAACACATCAGTTTGATAGAGGCCATGTTTTCGAACGCAGAAGAAACTCAGAAGTCTGCAATAAAATATTGTGATGTGTGTGAGCTGAACATCAATGCAAGAGATTGGACAAACCATGTACGGCGAAATGTCCATAAGCGACTTGTTGCAGAACTCCTTTCTGATGACTTCCTGGTGCTGAAAAGTTGGTTCAATGGGAGAGTAGAAACTCTCATTTATAAAAACAAGAGTGAAGAAAACCTAAGTCCCCCTGAGTTTCTCAATGAAGCAGAGTCAGCAATTCTAGGAAAATTGAAAGATCACCTGGAAAAGTTGCAAAGTGTTAAGTTCAACTTAGAATTGTTTGCTGAGTATATTAAATTTACGTCGGAGGATGAAATGGAGCTAAGTCTTAAAAGTTTCAACACAAAAATGGAAATTGCACTTGAAGGCAGTGATATAATTTCTTCATATAGGAATATGATAGATGAAATTGACACGAAAATGCAAGAATTTCAAGAAAAAGACAGTGGATGGGCCTTGCTGCGGATATGTCACGTGGAAATAAACATAAATCAATACACACCAATCAAAGGTTCAAGACATATACCGTTGCCTAGTTTTCTTTCTAGAAAAAGAGCCTGTATAAACGTTCACAACACTGATGAGTATTGTTTCAAATGGGCCATCATCTCAGCACTTTTTAGCAAAGGAAAGAACAATACCCATAAACCTGAAACATACAAGATACGAGATATCAGTTCACGAACGATTTATAAAAATAACATCAGAATTGATTTCGCTGATCTGCAATTTCCTTTAAGACTTAGCGATATTTCTAAGTTTGAAACACTAAACCCTACTTTAAGCATCAATGTGTTTGGATTTGACGATGAGAAGAAGATAGTAGTAGGACCCTATTACATTACACCACAGGAGAAGAGAAATCACATCAATCTAATTCTCTTGCAAAACGAGGGAATTTCGCACTTTGTCTGGATTAAAAGCATATCAAGGTAAGCTTTATTGCAATTATAGATCTGATTATTACCTATTATTAAAACATATACATTTTTCTAATTTCTTTAAAATTTTTTATTTTTAGACTTGTTTCAACGCAGGCGAAAAACTACAGAGGAAAATCTTGGTTTTGCAACACGTGCTTGCTAAGATTTATATCTGAAGAAAAACTGATGACGCACAAGGACAACTGCTGTAAAATGGTGACAAAAATGCCCAACGATGATAAAAAGACTGTATCGTTTGAACATTTTGAGCGGAAGATGGACGTGCCTTTCACAATATATGCAGATTTCGAATGCATCCTCGAGGAAGTAGGATCCCCAGGTAATGCTAGTAGTAGTAGTAGTATTAGTAGTAGTTTAAATATTCAAAAACATATCCCATGCGCAGGTGCTTACTTTATAAAATCTTGTGATAGTTCTCTCAATAGATTTAAAATGTTTAAAGGCAGCAATTGTGTAAAAGATTTTGTTAGTTCTCTGATAAAAGATTGCTATGAATTACATAAAAGAAATTCTAAACCCATGCTACTTTTATCAGAAATTGATTTAGAATATCAAAGAAATTGTCCATTATGTCATATCTGCAACAAAGAGTTAGGAACAGATCGAGTTGCAGATCATTGTCATTATACAGGCAAATATAATGGCCCAGCGCATAATAAATGTAATTTGATTTACCAAAAAGCTAAATTTTTCCCAATATTGTTCCATAATTTCACCGGGTATGATTCGCATTTACTTATCAAAGAACTTGCTTCATACAACGGAAATATTTCTTGCATTCCTCTTAATAAGGAGCGCTATATTTCTGTTTCAAAGACATTACATACGTTTGATAACAGAACTATAGAACTGAGATTTTTGGATTCTCTACGTTTTATGCCTTCTAGCATTGATTCCCTTACAAAAGACTTAACACCAAGTGATTTTAAATTAATAAGATCTAATTTTCCAATTGAAGAAGAGTTTAAGCTTCTGACAAGGAAAGGTGTATTTCCCTATGATCATGTAAAAACATGGGAGAGTTTAGAGGAAAAAACCCTTCCTCCTCAAGAGTGTTTTAAAAATAAATTGACTGGTGAAGCTTGCTCCGATAGCGAATACAATCATGCTAAAAAAGTATGGACAGTTTTTAAATGTCAGACTCTTTCAGATTATATGGAGTTATATTTAAAAACTGACGTTCTTCTACTAGCTGACATATTTGAAAATTTTAAAATTATTTGTAAAAGTATTTACGAACTTGATCCCTGTCATTATTACACAGCACCAGGGTTATCTTGGGATGCAATGCTTAGAAAAACCCATATAAAGCTGGATCTTATTCAAGACATTGAAATATATAATTTCATAAAGAAGGGTATTAGAGGAGGCATCTCTCAATGTTCACATCGCCACTCAGTTGCCAACAATAAATATATGCAAAACTATGATGAAACAAAAGATTCACAGTATTTGATGTATGTTGATGCCAACAATTTATATGGGTGGGCAATGTCTTGTCCTCTACCTTATTCATCTATTAAATGGGTTAATAATATTCAAAACATTGATTTAATGAATATTTCAGATGACTCGGAAGTCGGGTATATATATGAAGTAGACTTAGAATACCCAGATTCCTTGCATGAATGTCATAATGATTTACCATTTTGTGTGCAAAACAAAAAAGTAAATCAATCAAAGTTTTCGAAATTAATAGCAGATTTAACTCCAAAACAAAATTATGTTATACATTATAAAAATCTACAACAATGTATTAAAAATGGGTTAAAACTCATTCGTATACATAGAGTTTTACAGTTTAAACAATCTAGGTGGCTTCAAAAATATATTGATTTGAATAATCAACATCGCACCTTAGCTACGAGCGATTTTGAGAAAAATTTCTTTAAGTTAATGAACAATAGTGTTTTTGGAAAAACTATGGAAAACGTAGATAAAAGAAAAGATGTTAAGATTGTAACCTCTTGGGGGAGTCACAAAAAACGTCTAGGAGCTAGAGCTTTAATAGCAAAACCGAATTTCCATAGTTTAACTAAATTCACTGATGAAATGACGGCAATTCAAATGAAAAGAGTTAATACTTATTACGATAAGCCGTTGTACTTGGGATTTTGTGTGTTAGAGTTTTCTAAATGGAAAATGTATGACTTCCATTATAGCTATATGCAACCCAAATATGGTAATTGTTTAAAATTAAACTATATGGATACAGATTCATTTATATATACAATAAAAACTCACGATTTTTATAATGATATTCAACATGATATTGATTCATATTTCGATACTTCTGCATACTCAGTTGATAATCCCTATAATATTCCAATAAAAAATAAAAAAGTCTTGGGTATGATGAAAGATGAAAATTCTGGGGAGATAATGAAGGAATTTATTGGGTTAAGATCGAAAATGTATTCTTATTCTGTTGAAGAAACGGAAGTAAAAAAAGCTAAAGGCGTCAAGAAAATAGCATTGAATGATATAAATTTAGCCAGCTATAAGGATTGTTTGTATAACAAACGAATTTTTCATGGTGAAATGTTTGTTTTTCGATCTTTTGCTCACCAAATCTATACACAACAGCTAAATAAGATTGTTTTAAGTCATCTTGATGATAAGAGATATATAAGGGAAGATGGAGTAAGCACCTACGCATGGGGTCATTATCAAATGAATACACATTAAAAACAAAAAAGAAATATTGTTAATTTTAAGTAAATTATTTTTATTTATTAACCTATTTATATAAGAAAAAACAAAACAAAAAAATGTTAAGCTTAAGGAATTTTTAAAATAAAGAACATTAAAAAAAAAAAAAAAAAAAAAAAAAAAAAAAAAAAATTGTTGCTTTTTATTTCACATTACATTTTTAGGAAAACTTTAGATTCTGGCTGCATACAAAATTATTAATTAAAAATACATTTTGCAGGGCACAGCATTTGCTATGTGATAAGCATCTTGTCTCACTTGGAAAAAGTCTTTTCAGTTCTTTGAAGTTGGGGCAGTTTATATTTTCAACATTTATTACTTCAACGTTTTCATTTAGTAGTCGCTTTATCCATTGTAATTTTTCATCGCCTTTTACATAAACAATGTGATTTATAATATTATCTCGAAGAAATTCTTCCACTTTATTATATTTGGTGAATCCGCCATTCCAGTGCAAACCATGATGGTTTTGATATAGCCATTTTGCTTGTCTTTTTAATGTTGTTGGTAAATGCTTAAAGTCAAACGGAGGTGTTATAATGAAGTGCTGATGGCTACAGCCACGCAGAATAGCTATTTCCTTAACTATCAACTTGTCATTGGGACCTCTAAAACCTTGAATGTCAATGATGAATGCCATTGCTAGGGTTCGTGTGTTCTTGATTATAAGCTATATTGAACTAAATCTTTAAATATTTCGAGATACTAATTGACTCAGAGGATTGTAATTTATTATTCGATCATGCAGCATAAGGCAATACGCTGATGTATTTGGAGGTAGTTCTTTAGCTGTTTTAATTTCCAAACGAATATCAACTGGTCCAGTTTTCACTATTTCATTCTGATGTCTACAATCAATCACAAAAATCGGTGCTTGTGATTTAAAGAGAGTTCTTGTTAGCAATGGCTCTGCAACTGAACAATTATAATAATTTTTTCTAAACTCACAGTACATCTGATAAATAATACTAAAGTTGTTGTTTTTAAATGATATATTTTGGTCTTCGTATGGATAAACGTCAGAATTTAAATATGCCTTTACGTTGGTAACGTTACAATGATCAAAATAGGTAGGATTCTCTTTCAGTTGATTTCTCTTGTTAGTTTGTAACGCAACAATAATGTATCTAGGCTTTTCAACTTGTGAAGTGGTCTTAACATTCCAAATATGATGGTCACTTGTAGGTAGGACAGGATATTCATATAAATCCCAATTACGAAATGCAATTTTCATAGTATCATTATCATTTATAGACTTGAATAGGTTCAATTTCAAAGAATCAGTAAGGTGAACATGCGGAACTTTCCATTGAACTTTGAGTAATGTTATCTTCGCTTGTTCATCTGCATCAGCTATTAGTGAATTTTCATCAGTACGAGAACGGGTTAGAATTAAGTCATGTCGAGCATTAGGAATTATTTTTTTGAAATCCTCTGCAAAACCCAAAAGTTTGTTTAGCGGCAAACAAAAATTAAAATATGGTCCATCTAAGTTTAATGAAGAATTTGGACACCAACCTCCATTATACAACATAACACTTTCATTTTGATTCAAAGAAATATAATTTTTTATAGAAGTTGTGATTCCAACATTACGATTACTATCTATTTCAATACCATTCAGTTCATATCGGATCTCATCAAAGAGAAATGCTATACAATTGTTTACAAGTTGTGTCTTTTTGACTTCCGATCCATCATTTTTCGATACAGTCCCCTCAACATAAATGTAACTTTCCGAAGGTAATATATTGAGATTTTGATGTTGCACACAGATGTGGATGATGTCATTTTTACCGAAGTTGTTTAAATACGGGGAATAGGAATGATATTCGTATTTTGAAATACTATCATCAAATGTTGGTTCTTGAAAAATATTCAGCATATCTTACTTTGTTAAATTGAATTTATTATTTTCTTTTCTTCAATGTGAATCCTAATGATAATAAAAACAATTGGTTTGCTTCTGTTAGCGTTTGTACTGTTGCTTTAGGAGTTGATGAAGCATTGATTATAGAGCCCGGTGAACCCTGTCTTTTATAGGAATTATTAGCATCAGATATAGTATTATAAATTATCATTTTTGGTGATTGAGGTGTAATCGTATCGTTATTAATTCACCTCGAAAGTTAATAAGGTTTCCGTCTTGATCTAACAAATTTATTGTTATTGAACTTATCTTCTTCACGTTCACTGGTAAATAAATAACATTTTTAGGAACCTCAATTATTTTATACCCTGGACTGACTTTGATTGAAAATTGATGAAGTATATGCGCAGATTGGTTATTTATAAATGTTCCGTCAATTAAGTTACACTCAACTCTCACCGTATTTACACGATTGATATCAACGTAAAGATCTGACTCATGCATTTGTTTTGCAACCAGTTTTCTGTTACTGAACCCCAGTAGTGAACCAATGGAATTAGGATGTGAAAAATCTATGTCTTCACTGCAGTATATTTCACATTTTAAAGTGTTGTTATTTGCTCTGATCTTTACGCTTGCCGTATTATTTTTTTTTAAAAGCCCTTCTTGAATAAAATTATTTATATCTTCAATTTCGTAAGAGCCAATAGGAAGTTTAATTACATCATTACCTAAATGAAATAAATTATTCATTACATCAACGTTAGGTATGGAGTTGTATGTTTGGAAATCCACTAATCCACAAACATAATTCGAGTCTAATACTATTGGTGGAAAGTACTCTGTTGTGAGAGTAGACTTGTTCCCGCTCAGTGTAAGTGTTATCGACATTATCAGTGGAAAAGAAATGAAACGAATTTTATAATGTATAGCTTATTTATTCTGATCAACAAGAAACTTCAAACATAAATGTCCACAATTAAATGTATTAAAACGCTGTAAACATTTATGATTGTAATAAATATTATTTCCATGCAAGTATCTTACTATTTCCTGGGGAGGTCTTAAATTACCAAAGCTATCAAAATATTGTACATTATTTTTATTTTTGTTATATGCTACCCAATGGGTACCGATCCCACTATTATCATCTAAATTTACGACTCCACTCTCTCTTTTAAATGGTTTGTTTGGCAATTCATCCCTCATAAAAACACCTCGGAAATTTGGGATATAGTTTTTGCCAAAATGCGATATATCTATGTTAGTGAGAGGGCGGTTGGGTAGCATTTTTAATAGTTTTTTGATTCTTGCGGACTTAAAAATAACCCCAAACCAGTTTTATATGGCTTCAGATAAAGGCCCTTTCCTTGTTTAAGTTTTATTGTTTCCATAGCTTTATTGTGACGTCTATTTTCTTCCAATTGTTGTCTTCCGATCTTTGAATCGTTTATAGCTTTCGCCATTCCTGCAACACCACCGGTAAGAGAACCTACAGCTGATAACCCTGCTAAGATAGGTAGCAATGGTAAAAGTCCTCCAACTTTGGGAATTGGTATTACTCTAGGAAGTGTTATACTCCTACGTTTTTTCTTTATTATTTGTCTGGCTGCATGTAAAGCCGTTGTTGCTAATTTATTTGAGTCTTCAGTGTTCAGATTTTTTATTGCCGCTCTGGCTTCTTTTACCGCATTTTTGAATAGATTTGTTTTCTTAATCCTAGGGCACTGACGGACTTTCTTTGTTTTTGTTTTTGATGATATACCCATTCCAAGAGTAGACTAAAGACTATTTATTTTTTCTGGTAGTGTTGAATCCTTAGCTCTAAACCTCTGCCAGGATTTCTCACCCAAAATTTTATCGGCTGTATGTCTATAATTCAAATTATTGCTTTTACTGTATGCAATATCGTGTTCTCGACAAGCTTCATCCAATTGGTTGATTCCACGGTCTCCTCTAGCAAGACGCTCTTTAAGTTTAGTTCCAGGTCCACAAAAATTATAAGATGGTAGATGTAACTCAAAAGGAAGTTTGTTTATTATTGAATTAACCAATCCGTTTCCCTGAACTGAATTATTCAAACTAACAGAGTGGGTCTTAAAATCAATCATTATATAACTGTTTTCTTAGACGCATGGAGCGATTATGAAATAATGTTTATAAAACACGGGGATTTATGTGTAAAAGCCTCATTCTACAAAATGAAGTTTGTAAGACAGCAAGAAGCTATTTCTGTACAAAACTTTGATGGAAATGTAAAACAAAAAAAGAAGCATGGAACATTATTTCCAAATAGTATTCGAGGAATAATTGTAGGCCCATCTAATTGTGGGAAAACAAACGTTATGTTAAGCATTCTTTTAGATGTCAATGGTTTAAAGTTTGAAAATATATACCTTTATTCAAAATCATTGCATCAACCAAAATATGCATATCTAAAAAAGGTTATAAAATCAATAAAAGAAATGCATTATTATGAATTTTCAAATAATTGTGAAGTTATGCTGCCTTCTAAGGCTAAACCCAATTCAGTTTTCATATTTGACGATGTAGCTTGTGAAAAACAAAATACCATAAGAGACTACTTTTGTATGGGTCGACATAGCGGTGTAGATAGCTTCTACTTATGCCAATCATATACACACATTCCAAAACATTTGATTCGAGATAACGCTAACTATATAATTCTTTTCAAGCAAGATGATCTTAATTTGAAACATATTTTTAATGATCATATTAATTCAGATATGACGTTCAAACAGTTTAAAGAGTTGTGTTCAGAATGCTGGAAAGAATTGTATGGGTTTTTAGTTATTGATAAAGATAGTTGCGTTAAAAATGGACGGTATAAAAAATCTTTTAAAGAAACAGTTATTTTATAAATTGATACAGTCGTGAAACTGCTTTTCATATTAATACACCTATCTTAATATTACCTGTATTATACTGCCTTGTATTGAACAACCCCTGTATTGAACAGCCCTGTATTGAACAGCCCTGTATTGAACAGCCCTGTATTGAATAGCCCTGTATTGAACCGACCTGTATTGAACCGTCCTGTATTGAACCGTCCTGTATTGGACTACCCATTCTTCAGATCCTATTAGAAGTAATCTAACACTCTAAATAGCTATGGATACGAATATGAATACGCTTAAAAATCTTATAAATACACAGAAAGCTTTAAAGAAAAAGTATATGCTCCTCAAGACTGGAAAATTGATTAAAGATACTGAAATTGAAAACACGTTCAAAACAATTGTTGAACCCTTACAGAAAATCGCGAAAAATGTGAAAAATAATGAAAACATAAATGATGAATTTAAAGAAATAAAACCACCTACTGTAAAACGTCGTCTTCAATTTAAAAGTCCTATAGAAGAAGAAGATGAAAAAATTTCTCTAGAGAGAGATTTAAATTTATCATTAACGAATTCAATGTTAGCCGATGACGACTCTTCATTTAAAACACCTTCAAATAGCTTCAATGAAAGTACTCCGATTAATGAAGCCATACTTTCAAATTCAGATCATGATAAAATCTATGGTCCATACTTTGACGTTGAATCAAATTCAAACAAGTTAGGGAGATCAAATTTTCGAATTAATGATGAAAACAATATTGTAATTGATAAAGAAATTTTCCGTGGAACTGATGGTCTTCTCGAACTTGTTCTACATAAAAATCCACGAAAGAGTATTTATACTAGTGAAGATTTAAAGCAGTATCAGACAATACTACAAAAAACATGTGCACACATGAAAAATCATGATATGAATTCACAGGTTAAAGGTAATAGAGGACAAAAGTATAAGAAAATCATTAAACCTTTGGTCCAGGGTATGACACAAAATACACAAAAGAAAATTGGAAAAGCATACACAATTAATGCACCTGCAATGATCTACTCAACCAACCCTATTGATTTTGTGTATTGGGATGATCCAAATGAGCTTGTGGATAGGTTGAGACTTTTAATTGCTTCTGAAAAATCAGGGCATAACAACCATAAAAATGAAATAAATTCAATTGTGGAAGAGTTGCGTGAGCAAAATTTAATTTATTAGCAAAATGAGTGTTGACAAGTTCGGAAGAAGCACTAATAAATTTCAAAGAGTAATTGTTGGTCCTGCAGGACCTCCTGGTAATGGTTTTAAGCGAACTGAGAATGGTGACTTTGATATTGAAGGAAAACGTCTTCGCAACATAAAAAGTCCTACAACGCCCGATGAAGCAGTAAACAAAGCATACATAGATGATAAATTAGAAAATAAAGAAAAAATCTTAAGAGATTACATTGACATACAAAATTTGAATACAATTCGCTTGTTGGATGATCTTCGAAAGTATTTTCTTCTTCATATAGGAAAACTGAAAGAGAATCAAGAAGGTGAACCAAATATTTTCATATAAGAAATCATAGCTAACCGATCTTGGATTCAGTTTATTTGTAAATCAAAACGATAGCACATCATGTCGAATATAAACATATCTTTAATTTTAAATGAAATTATGAGTTTTTTAAGGGCTTATAAATATGATTTACTTGAAGAACATCATGATGAGATTATAAGTAATATTTCATATTTTAGTAACTATAAAAACGTTAGTAAAGTTAATTCTAAACATGGATGTCATTTTACAAACTGTTCGTGGTCTTCAAATACATGTAAAGAGGGACCAGATACGTGTGGATGTTTTATGATTGAGCATCGTTTGATAAGATTAAAAAAACTAATGTTACTATATAAAAGATTAAAATAAATGTTATTATAAAACCATACATAAATGTTTTTTTCTTGCATTCTTTAAAAAAATGAGTAAACGACAAGTTGTTGAAGAGCTTCACAGGTCAGCAAGAAAGAATTTCAATCGACGTAGGGTTGTTATCAAAGGATTTGATGACCTGTGGCAAGCTGATTTGGTTGAAATGATACCTTACCACAAGGAAAATAATGGCTATAAATACCTAATGACGGTCATTGACACATTCTCGAAATATGCATGGGCAGTTGCTTTAAAAAATAAGACCGCTTTATCTGTTGCAGAAGCGATGAAATCAATTTTCATCAGATCATCACGACAGCCTAAGAACCTTCAAACTGATGATGGAAAAGAATTTTTTAATAAGATGTTTCACGATTTAATGAAATTATACAACATAAATCATTACTCTACATACAGCTCCCTTAAGGCATCAATTGTTGAACGTTTTAATCGCACACTTAAGGAGAAAATGTGGAAGGAATTCAGTCTTAATGGTAATTACAAATGGACGTGCATTATTAATGATTTGTTGAAAGAATACAATCACTCTATGCATAGAACTATAAAAATGCGCCCAATCGATGTGAATCAGGAAAACTCTAAAAAAATCTTATCTACAGCTTATAATAGAATTAAAATCGCTCCACAGGGTAAATATAGAGTTGGCGACAATGTTAGAATAAGCAAGTTCAAACACGTTTTCGAGAAAGGCTACACACCAAATTGGACAACGGAAATTTTTATGATAAGAAAAGTAAACCTAACCAACCCGCCAACATATCTCCTTGAAGATTTTAATGGTCAACCTATTAGTGGATGTTTTTACGAAAAAGAATTACAAAAGACTAAATACCCTCATATTTATCTCGTGGAAAAAGTACTTAAAAGTAATGGAGACAATGTATATGTTAAATGGCTCGGCTTCCCACCGACTAACAATTCATGGATTAATAAATCACAATTATTATAAACGACATAAAATATTTGTTTCCTTTCTATTATTTCTTAAATTGTTTTTCATAAATTACTATCAACCTTCAAACAACCAATGCATCTTAAAGTCAATGAACTCCCACTGATGTAATATAATCTCATTACCATACAAAACTCATATACCCATACTCTAATGAAATCTACCTACAAACCATACAAGAATCCCTTTTTTCTAGCATCCTACTGTACAGTGTACATACACCGCATCCTCCACGTCAATATTCAAGCTAAAAACATAAAAAAATTTTGTAGGTACATCACTAACCGCAATTCACAGTCACGAAAACTAAATTCACACCAAAATTCACAATTTACAACAAAATACATTTTACCCAAATGCTCTATTCCTCAAGTCCGATATTTATACTACTGTATAGTTGTTGTAATTAACATGCATGAAATTTTCCCATCCCTATTCCCATGCCCAAAAAGTATATTCTTACAGTCCCAACAATAGTTTTCTACCAACACTTTTTTTTTTTTTTTTTTTTTTTTTTTTTTTTTTTTTTTTTTTTTTCCTTACATTTTCCTTACATTTTCATTCATTATCAATTCGAAATTTCCTATCACATTTTCAATCCCCACAAATTTCATCCACCTTTTTTTTCCACACACAAGCACACACATGACACTCAATGCATACTGCCCATGATACTACACCAACGAGCCAGTGTCATAGCTGTCCTCCTTTAGGAGCAATTTTGATGCTCGGAGCACATTTTTTACACTAGGGAGGAGCATTTTATTCCTCAAGTCCGATATTTATACTACTGCTATTGATTGCACTCATATCAAAATTAAGAATCCTGGTCAAGAATTCAGAGCACCACACAGATGTCGAAAAACGACTCCAGAATATGGCGAGAATATCATATATCCATATATCACCGTTTACAAAATATGGATTTACAAGGATGTGTTATTCTTGGTGATTCTGGGTACCCGAGATCGAAAATATTATTGACTCCATTTAGAGTTTCTGTCATTCTCTCAGAACCAGAACAGCGGTACAATAGAAGCCATATACGCACCAGGAACCACATGGAATGTTTGTTTGGGCAGATCAAAAATAAATTTCGATGTTGCTTCAACGAAATACAACTGAACTATGAAACTGCTAAGGCTTCGATAGTTGCTATCTGCATTCTTTATAACATTTCAAAGGGTTCTTCGAATGGTATATAGTACAAAAAGAAAATCAAACAAAAATGCATATACTTATGACTTTCTTTCAACAGTGGGTTTCTTAGATGATTCGGATACAATTATGCCTGATGGTGATTTAAATCAGAATGATGATAATGAAAATGATGATGCCTTGGTGCAAAGACGAAGACTGACTGGGCGTTATTATAGAAACATATTTATTCAAAAATATTTTAATAGATAATAAAATAAATGGTTCGAAATTTTTGAGAGAAAAAGTAAGAACAAAACAAGTTTTTGAGTAACAATTATTTATTAAAAAAGGTACACACGTTGGTTCATGTTTTAAAACTAAATTAAATACTTATTCTGCTTAAAATGCTACAAAGAAAATCACAAAAAAATTAAGTTCAGTCCGTGCTCAAAAAAAAAAAAAATATAACGCTTGTAAACTAATTTCAAAATAGTATTTGTACTTATGTAGTTATCACAAAATTAAAAAAAATACTTCAGTTTGTTAAAAAAAATATTAATGACTCTTGGTATGATTCAGTTAGATTTTACAGACAATCTATCTACCAATTAACTTCCAGTGAATTAAATGAAGCTAAATTAATTTAAAGGCATAATTCTCGTCCATCAGTAGATACATTATCCGTAAAATCTAACAGAATCATACTAAGAATCATTGTCTCATACTTCTACTCCACTTTCTCCTCTTCAGCCATTATTTTCAGATTTACTAAATGGAGCTTCCGTTCTTGCACTTCAAGCTTCTTTCTTAAAACACCTTCCTGAAGTCCAAGAATGATTTCTTTTTTTTCCATTCCATTTCCACTTGTGCAATTCTTTTTCTTAAGAGCTCTTCAGATGTTCCCAAAGTCGGACATTTGCGCACTCTTTTTCTTGGGTTTTTGCATACAGTTTTAGGCGGAGAAGGAGGACTGTTTTTCGATTCAGGTTCAGGTGGATTTGATGAGGATGGTATGTTTTCTCTGGAATAAAAAAAAATCTTTAAAAACAATTGCAAATCATATCGAGAAAATATTCTATGCACTTGTCATCATAATCATCAAGCCATATTGCATCGCAATCAAATTCTGCGGTATCTTCAATAAAATCCAGAGCGGAAATTTCAGCAATTTCATAATCGATCTCAGAAGGTTCCTCAGGAGGTTTTCCACTACCGGTCTCCATCTGAGGTCGATTAAATTGACTTAAATTGGTCCGCGCCTCCTGCTTGTAGCGGCTCCATCGGTCCCTTACTTGTTTCGGCGTCAATTCAAAGCCACTTGCCTGAAACGTTGCAGCAATATTTTGCCAGGCTATAGCTTTGGCTTTTAATGACTTGCCATCATCTAGCTTTGAATCTATAATATCCGCAAGTGGTCTAGCTGCTTCGACCAGTAGCTCCTTCATTGCCATCGTCCAATTTGACGATCTGCTCCGTTTTAAATTTTGGTTTTTAGCCATTTCTAAAATGATGCATATTTATTAGAACATAACAATTATATATTAAAACAAGTATTATTCGACTTACTTTTCTATAAAATATTGCCACGAACAATCAGCAGACAACAATCACAACAAATCTCAAATCTTGTGACCTGAAAAGTATTTGTTGCGTATGCTGTCAAAATGACAGTGCAAACCATGGAGTTAAATTTAACTGTCCGTTTATAGTTGAGTTTCCCAATAATAAAATTTAACTGGGCGTTAGCCCTTAACCTAACTATTAAAATGTTTATTGGTATGTCAAAATATTTAAAACCCAGTTAAATATTTAAGTGAGCTTTAATTTTGATTATTGGTAAGGCCCAAAACCAAAAAAAGCAAACAACCTGTGTAAATAAGGATATGCATATAAAAACAAAAGTGTACTTATCGAGTCAATTGTTTTTGAAGAGTTGCGATTACCGCGTCAATAATGATAAAAATTCAGCTTTTGCGAAAATCGAAACGTTGCGTGAATCGAGAGTTGCGTTAATCAAGAACGTACAGGTATTGTACTCATTTTCAAAATAATTTGTCAACGCTTTGAATTATGTACTTCTAAAACTTGACTTAGGACTCTTTATCAGAACAACTTTTTTGAGTTAGAGAGTTATGGTACTAATGCACTATTTGTATATTTTTTGAAGCCAACAAAATCATTTATATTTCATATGTCAATATTTGTTTAACATCATTTGTGTTATGCTCGTAATACCTTTATGAGCTTGAGAAGGTTGTCATTTACTTTCCCAATACAACTCCATCAAATATATATCCTCATCGTAATAAAATCACTATATATGTATGTAATGTATGTACAGATACAAAACTTCATCTTTGCGCTCTCCTCATGCTCAAATATGTAATTCAAAAATTTCTCATTTTAACCACAAAATTGATTTTATAATTACTTTAAGCTCCTCAATGCAATTCTTGTCATATCATAATGGCGATGAATAAAATTGACTCACAGGGTGATACAGATAAAAAACAATTCCTAAAGTGTAGAAATGTACAGAAAATATGACAATATTAAAGGAAACTACATAAATTGTATAGGTACTAATATGTTATATTATTTCCAATAAACAAGATTCGATTTTGTATACCCCCGAAACTTTAATTCTGCATCACCCTTTTTTTCTCGTCGTCATCGGTCGTGAAAACATAATATGTAATACTTTTCACATAAAACTGCATTTGATTTTCATCAGAGACCCAAACACATCCTCCATTACTTAGGTATAAAATATAATTCAATTCGATTGCAATTTTCATCCCAATAAGCATTTAAGGGCTTCATCGTCATCGTCATCGTCATCATTCTTATCATCATCGATGTCCTAGCTTCTGATGCTTCTATGAGAATATCCAATTCATCCAAAAATAGTTAATCCAAATAAATAACATAAAATCAGATTGAGCAGAATTGGGATGGTTCCTTTAAATTTTTTTAAAATGTTTTTCTTTTTAACCCGCATGTCAACACTTTTTCGAATGCAATTTCAATCTCATTCATTACAACGTGCTGCATGTGATTAAAATTACATGTGCGGCAAATGGCAATGGCAATAGCAATGGCAACATCAACGACAATAATGATAAAAATCTGCTGTGCGAGCTGGATTTTCCCTAGAAATATATAATCAACAAATAAATAAATAAATACAAACAAAAATCACACCGTCAACCCCACCGTTGCTGATTGGAATTGATTGTTATTCAAAAATAGAAAATAAAAACAACCGCGTAAATGGCAAAAACGCGCCTCACAATTTTCACACAAGTCCTCCCAAAACACCCAACAATTCCAGTCCCACAAGCACCGCTCAGCGCTTAACGCTCAACTCAGCGCGTTAAGTAAACAAATTTTCCAAATAAATTCAAATATACAAACAAAAAAAAAAAACATAACCTTAAAATAGGTAATTTCACAGATCGTAATGCAATTTGCGGGTTCGGTTGTTGTTGTTGTTGTGATTTTTTGGATTATTTGGAACTCAAGCGATGCGATTTTGATAAAAAACTTTGAATTAGATTCGGCCTTGTGCTTCCGATTGGGGTATTGCGCGCGTGGAAACGCATGTTTCATCTCATTAAAAGTGCGTTTCATTCTCATTACTGCGGTGTGGTGTGATGGTGGTGAAAGTGGTTGGGGTGGTACATAAAACACACATGCAGACTGGTTCGAAGGGATGACGATGAAGTTTATCGCTGTAAAATGTAACATATTCATTGTAACCTACCCTTAATGCTGCTCTTGTGACTGTCAGTCATGGCAGTGGTGGATTGAGTCTTTTGATGCATCTGGGCCCGTGTTTGGTAAATAATTATTAGACAGGGTTTTTAAATAAGAAGTCTTACATTTAATAGCCAGGTATTCGGAAAGCTGTCGCTTTAAACGTGCCATGCAAATATTTTGTACAAAATGTAGTGGTAAACATTCGATTAAGAAGTACTTTTCAGATTATGAGTAAAACATAATTACTCACTGCAAGGTCAAAAATATTAGAATAAAGAAACAAGTGAATTTTCGTTGAGGGCATTATTCAACTAGTTAAACTTTACTTATTTTAAAATGTTGAATTTAATGAAATGAACATAACAGAAAACTAGAAGAAAGTATAAATTGGTTAAATATTTATTAAAACACACTTAAGACTTAAATTTTTTTTTTTTCAATAATATGACTTAACAAAATTAATATGTACTTGGTATGACTACACTTATTTGTTGTAAGTTAAAAAACTCTGCTTGTCATTGAATATGTCAGTTTTTTTTTAACTTCCGGGTCCAAAATGGTATTAAATTGTCTTCCATTTTTATAAAAAGTTGATGCAAGTAAAATTTGCAATTGTTTCAAATGTTTTTCTGACTAAAACCGTTCCTTGGACTCCTTAGATACAAGGATTGAAGCATTGTCCTGTTGAAAAATCAACTTTTTTATTTTTTTTAGAAAGTCGTCCCTCATGAACCAATGACGCTGGAGACTTGAATGCAATTTTATATTATAATATTGTAACGTGATACAAAACAAGTACATTTTTGGAAAAAAATCCAATTAACGGTTTTTTTTATAAATAAAAAAAAACTGAAAAAAATTGTTTTACCTCGAAAATTTTACGATTAAAATATGATTTCATCTCCAAAACAATTTTGTGCAACGAAGAATGATGTTTTTATCATCTGATACAATTTTGAGAAAAATCAAATTGACAATTTTTTTTACAAAAAATAAAAACCTAAAAAAAAAACAATTCTAAAACTTGGTAAAAATTTACTTTCGACTCAAATAGCTTTTCAAAAAAAAAAATTTAAAATATTGGCTTTAAACTTATTTTATTTCACAGAAAATATTGTTTTCGATATTCAATAAAATAAAATCTACAAAAAATAGTACGCAAATTTGGTAAAAATGGACAAACTTTTAAGCAAGACAAATTGACTGACGGGGTGGGAAGTTATCAGTGTGGGTCGCATCCCAGCCTCTTTTGTTACTTTAATTTTGACAGCCTCCTTTGCAGAAAATTTTCTAGCGGTGGTGCCCAAAAATTCGTCTTTTTATTAAGTGTGTTCTCCCCTCCCCGATTAAAGGCTGCATCTGCCCTTGTTTCTAAGGCTTTGTTAATATGCAGAACTGTCGTATTTTGGGCAAAGAACAGGCTGATGCATCTGTTACAGTGCCATATAATCTAATTTTTTGCGAGAAAAGTTACATGACCGCGTTATTTCATCATTCTGATCTACTCCACAGTCGGTTCAAAACCTCAAAGATGGAATTCTTGAAAGTTATTAAAGCTTTAAAGCCACAAATGATCAAATTGGTCATGGAAAATTGTATGAAAAAAGTTTGGTTGACATCGTGTTTCATTCTTTATAATATACTTTGATCTTTACATTGATTTCCGTAAAAAAATCGTTTCTAGTATCAAAATGTAAAGACATTCCTAACTATTAAGACTTTTAAGTTGATATACTTAAAAGTCAATAGACTTTATTCAGTTGATATACCATACAGTCTTAAGGCACAATCAAATAGTGAGATCATTTATCTTTCGTAAAGAACTCATGTATCATTTTTTAAATAAAATGTCCCAAAGCTGTGAGACATTTTCCCAAAATAATTAGTATTTTGAGTTTTTTGGCTTAAAATAACTATTATCATCGATATTATGAGGGAATTTTTGAGAAATTTTCGGTTATTGGTAGAATGTTTCTGTTTCTTAAAATAAAAGCTTTGCACTTTTTTAATAGCATTTGATTATTGATTGTGAGATAAAGAGAAAAGACCAAAATTCAGAAGATACAAATTTCGAAATTATATGAAATTCGAGAAATGCAGAAGTCAAGTATACAGTGAAGTGAAGGTCTTTATTATAACATCTTCGTCTGCATTAGTGTTACAAGCTATTGTACATTTTTTTTTATTTTTCAATTTTTTTACTATGCAACATTTATTACTTTTCGTTAAACTTTATTTCAAGAATTTTATTTAAATTTGCTTTTAGATGTGATGAATTTAATTGCGTTTTAACTATTTATAAAATAATAAATCATTTTAAGACTATGTAAAAACGCTGTGTACCTAATTTAAGCCACCAACACTGTACTGTCAAAAAGTTATAGTATTTTATAGGAAATAAAAACAAAATTGTCACTAGTATATTCTCTCCCACTTTTGGGTTCGACATATGTACATATATATTCTCCAATCAATGCTAAACGAATTTGTTGGTTGATGAAAGAGAAGGCTAACCTAGGACAACATGGTTTTACATAGTAAAAAAGAGGAGGTTTAACACTTCCTTATGTTTTAGAGCATACACTTTCTGGAAACGTATCTACAACTAAACACTACGTAATAATGTCATCTGATTTAGAAAAGGTATTTGATAGAGTTATTATAGTGCCAACTATTAAGCAGCTTCATCAATGGGGCGTCTAAGTGCTTTTTCATCGACTTGCAAACATATCGAGCACTTTGCATCAAGTTTTGCTAAGCGATACTTTTGTTAATGGTTTCAAGCAAAACTAAAAATAATAACAATTAGTTATTTTATTGTTACTTGCGAGAATGTAGCTTAAATTAAAACGTCGTCACCTTGGAAAAAAAATATACTTCCCATAAACACAAAACGTGAAAAATTTTAAAAGGAAAATACTACGGACGACATAATATTTCAAATGCTTCAAGAAGAAATGATCTCTGTCTCTAACGCTTTTACACAGACGCTTCACACAAAGAAGAAAACTACTATTCATACACTGGTCGACAAGGTTTTTCTACTGGCATTGAAATTGCACTTTTCCAAAGGGTTTTGGAGGCCTTAATTTAAATCCGACTTTAAAATTAATGTATCACATCAGGTTTTTCAGATATAACTTTTTAAAATGCGAAAAAACACGTATATTCGGCTTTTTGAGGCTGTCTAAATTTATTAAGTAGCTTTTTTTCAATAAAATCCGTGAATGTTTTCCAAATCTAAAATCCCTTTATTCAATATTCAATTGAAATATTTATATTATTTCATATAATATTCGAAAAAAACTTCAAAATTTGTTAGATATCACATGTCTTACAAAAAACTAAAGGAAACTCTTAACCACTTTTGCTAAAATAGTTTTCAACAGAAAAAGGCAAAACGGTTTGAAAGTAAGTTTAGTTCTTGTAACGAATCTGTTGTCTAAATAATTCAATTATTGCAAGTTTTTGAAATATATTAAAAAATGTAAAAATTATGTTGAAAACGGGTATTTTTAAAACTTGAGCAAATAGTTAAAATATGAGTTTAGATTCGAAATCAGCACTAAAAATTTAGTCCAAAACGTAATTTACAAAACTATTAAAGTATCAAATTCAAGTTTTTTTCGAGACTTCATATAGATTCAAATAAAGACTCATAACTAATGCGAATTTCCAGAAACTTAGTAAGATACTAAAATCCTTTGAATTGTATCCAAAAGAGAAAGGTTTGTACTTTTCAAAATCATCATACAATTATTGTTAAGAGATATTTTGAGTGTGAAGTTAGGCTTAAAAAACCCGTTTTTGATTGTTTTTAGCATTTTTAAACGGGCATATTTTAAAAACCTGATGTGATTGAAAAATTTAAAGGTTAGATTCGAATTTAGGACATCTTAATCCTTTCAAAAAGTATTCTTTTGTTTGGGCAACAGAAAAAAAACGTAATTTTGTCAACCAGTGAATCAGTCACACAATTGCAACCAAATCCTCAACCGTCCACTATTCACCATTTTCTATTCACAAAATCTGCAGATAGCTACATTGCAGAACTAACATCAATTTGTAAAGGTATACCTGCATGAATAATTGGACACTCCGGAATCAAAGGAAATGAGGTTGAACATCTTACCACAAGAACTGCTATCAACTTTCCATTCATTGTAGGATACCTCAAGTTTTACCTCCTACGAAAATCTTTCATTCAGAATTATGATAAAGAGCTTAATGAAATTTAGCGAAACTCGGAAACCTGCTATTTCGCATCAACGTGCTAACTCGCTTATAAAACTTTTCCGAATTGGAGTTTACGAAAAAAATTCAATTTTGCGCCCTAATTTTGTCAATATATTTTTTAAGTAATGCGCTCCTGGATGTTAACTTTTTCAGTTTGCGTACATATTATATTTACCAGATCAAATTTATTACTACTTGTTTACTCGTAACACAGTGCGTTAAGTATTAAGGTGGCAACAATGTATTTAAAAAATATTATTGTCCTTCCATTCCCAAACCCGTTCCCAACCCCTTTTCACTATACCATATACACTCGTCGACGTTTATGTAACTTTGTTTCGGGAAGTTTAATTTGTAATGGACTTGGACATATAGTAGTTAGCATAATGGTCCTTTGGGGGTTAACTATGTATGTTAAAGCGTTGACAGTTGCAGTGTTGGCGGACGGGCAGGCGGGTGTTGACAAAAAAACAATATCTCAATTTGCATGTCAACAATAAGCTATACCATTAATGCGTAGGGTTTTTAAGTATCGTGGGTAGTGTTGACTGACTTTTTTATTGTCATGCTTAAATTTATTAAATGTGATTTGATTTAGTGATTTATGGTTTGCTGAATGCAGTAATATTTTTGGACTTCTGGGAAAAGATAGTTTTTCTTTGTTTGTAAGTGTGTTAGGGCAAATATTTAGTATTCAACAGATAAGTTAGTAGATACTTGTGCAACGATAATTGATGCACGTTTTTGCGTGGAAATGATTTTATTTTATTTATTATAATGAATTCTTATGTTAAATTGTTAAATTTTTAATAGAAAACTTTAAGCAACATGTGAGCATGTAATGTTTTGAAAATAGAAAATGAAACTTAAGCAATTTGTAGAAATATCGTGCATCAAAATATGACATTTAAAAGCAGTTAAGATGGATGTTCCAAAATTCAGGTAATCGGATTTTCAATTGGTAAAATACATCCATTTTTGTTTTTATTTTACTCTCATTTTCGTTGGATTAAGCAATTTAAATTGATTTATGTTGTACTTATCAGGTTTGTATTCGAAATTTTTCGAGAGATTAACCTATGATCAATTTTAATGTCTATATAAAATTTGTTAGACAGATAATGGCAGGTGCGGGAAAATTTTGAAGTTAGAGAGATATGTAAATATTAAACAGTGATTGTTATGTAAACTATCAAAATTTATCCGTAATACTTTGAAAATTCTTATAAAATGAAATACAAAACGGAGCCTAGTATGGTAGCATGAAGTTTTTAGTCAAACCTCATAATTTTTCGTGAGCACGGCGTTACCAGTTGTTGTCCTCTTGTTGATGTCACTGTATGTAGGTCTAGGAGCAAGACTAGACTAGTCTCGGTCTCGTCTCATTTCCTCGGATTAACAATAAAAAAAACACCATTTACTATTAGATTTCATTGAAGATTTCGATGAAATGTCTAAAATTTTGAATTGTTGCCAGAAAGGGGTGACTTAAGCACTGTCAGCAGATTTTTATTTTCAAAATTAAATTTAAAAAAGTGGCTGGGATGCGACCCACACTGATAACTTCCTATTCCGTCTGTCGATTTGTCTTGCTTAAAAGTTTGTAGGTTTTCGCGTTTTGTTAAAAAAGTTGTTAGTTGAATTATTCTTAAAAATTTTAAAATTACCAACAATATTTTGCATATGATGAAATATGTAGTTTGATTTCAAAATCTATTTTTGTTAACGAGATTTTTAGTCGAAAACCAATTTTGTATTTCTTATATAACCAAATACAAATTGGATGAAAAAAATTAATTTGAAGTCAATATATTGTATTGCTCACGAGATATCGAGATTTTTACCAAATTTGCGTACTATTTTTTGTGGATTTTAATTTTATACAAAATTTACTGAATGTCCAAAACAATATTTTCTGTGAGATAAAAATATTTTGAAGCCAATATTTCAAATTTTTGAAATAATATTTGAGTCGAAAATAAATTTTTAACAACTTTTATTCATTTTTTTAGGTTACTATTTTTTATGAAAAAACTGTCGATTAGCTTTTCTCAAAATTTAACTGAATGTTGACAACAAAATTTTTCAAAAGATAAAATTAGTTTAAAGAAAGATATCTCAATGTTTTGAAAAGATATTTGAGTCGAAAATCAATGTTTAACAACTTTAGTAATGCTTTTTTTAGGTTTTTATTTTTTGTTAAAACACTGTCAATTCGATTTTTTTTCAAAATTTTACCGAATGTTGAAAACAATATTTCTTATAAGACAAAAATAGTTTGAAGATATAATCTCAAAATTTTGAAAAGATATTTGAGTCGAAAATTAATATTTACCAATGTTAAGCAATGTTTTTCTTAAAAAAAAAAACTGTCTATTAAATTTTTCTCAAAATTTTTTGAATGTTGACAATAATATTTCGTATAAGATAAAATTAGTTTCAAGCCAATATCTCAAATTTTTGAAAATATATTTAAGTCGAAAATCAATTTTTACCAACTTTTGTTAATTTTTATTTAGGTTTTTATTTTTTTTTGTAAAAAAAACTGTTAATTCGATTTTTCTTAAAATGTTACTGAATGTTGACAACAATATTTTTTCAAATGATAAAATTAGTTTAAAGCCAATATCGCAAAGTTTTGAGTCAAAAATCAATTTTTACCAAATTGTTTTGGAGATAAAATCGTTTTTGTTCGTAAAATTTTCGAGGTGACAAATATTTTTTTTCAGTTTTTTTAATTTATAAAAAAAACCGTTAGTTGAATTTTTTTTTTAAATATACATATAATATAAAATTTAATTCAAGTATCTAACTTTATCGGTTCATGAGATATTTGGGGTTAACCAACATTTTCACCTTTTTTTAAACTGCTATGGTAAAAAAACCACCCACGCAATTTTTGTAAGAGTCTGTTCTGCATTATTGTCTGTATAACAAACTTTTTTTGAAGTCGATATCTCTACTGGTTCTTGAGCTATGGACGACGAAAAAAACGTCGCGAACGTACGGACGTATACAAACGTACGTACACACGCAAGCACAGATATCTCTCTAAAAATCTTTTATTTCGACTTTAGGGGCATTGAAACGTCGAGAAATGTGAAAATTTTCAATTCGACAAATCGGACGAATTACAATAACTTCCTATGGGAAGTAAAAAAATCTATTTAATATATTGTTTTATTTGAAATATGAAACGACAGACTAATAATGCGGATTTCAATTTTTGAACATTATGTAAAATTTTACATCCAAATCCTTGTGTTACACGCCATACGCTGCAGTAAACTTGGTTCAATTGCACTGATTTCTCGACGAATGTTTTCTTTTACGTTCACTAGAGTTCGGGGATTAATGCTGTGAACTTTCTCTTTGAGATAGCCTCATACAAAAATATCCATTTTTTGAGGGAAAGGTTCCCGAATCAAATTCATCGAATCTCTAGCCCTGTGCGCGGTCGCTCCATCCTTTCGGAACCACGTGTGCGATTAAAACGAGAAATGAGCTTGCAAGTTCGGCAAAAAGAAATCCGTTATCATGCGTCGATAAATATCACTATTGACATTTGTCGCCTGGCCCCGAAAAAAAGCCGAAAAAAAGCCTCGTCACAAACAAATTTGCACTTTAAATACTCTTTTAAAATTTCATGAATAATTGCTCTTGGCAGTTCCAGTGAGGCTGCCCTTTTCCATATCGAAAGTCACGTAAACTCTCTTCAACCACTTCAATGTTTTGGGGAGTCCTTGAAGATCGACTGGGCCCCGGTCTTGGAGTGTTCATAGGCGAAGCAGTTGCGCGGAACCTCGAACCACGAACGAAATAAACAAATTAAAAACATAAATCTGACACCCAGACACTTTTTATATGGTCGTCAAATTCTACTTCAGAACAGCAATTACTGTAGAATTCTATTGAAGGATGATCAATGATCATCTTCGAAATAAGATTTAAAATAAAATCTTATAAATATGTTAAAAAGTAATTTAATGCATATCTGCCATCCTATAAACTGTCAAACGCCTACAACTTCCAACTTTCATTGACCGATACCAGACTGGAAATTTACCATTTTGACGATACATACACCGAGACTAGCAAAAGTCTCGTTGGGCTTTGTCTCTTGGTGAGCCCTAACTGTATGATAAGGAAAAATCACGCCATTACTAAAAACACGCGTATTTACAAAAATTCTGAACATTTTTTTAGTCAGAGTTAGCAGTTCGCAGTTTTGGAAGAAAAATTTTCTGACTATTTCACTTTTTAAAGAGGTGATCACAATAGAGATATTGTCACTTAACCCCTTTAGACTTTTTACTATGGGGACTCCAAGGGTAATTGTTGTCTGGAAAAGTGCTTTCTTAAATAAGCCCTTTGGATTCGACAAAAAAACTATATGTTCTTTCATCCCTGACATTACTCGCACATAAGCACGATTGAGAGTTTTAAATCATTAGGCCATGGTTCTCTACGAACTGTTGAGCCATCCAATTTATTTAAATTTATCTTACTGAATAACTGCTTGAAGAACTAACTCTGGGATCAGGATTAATGAATTCATTATTCAAACAACTGGGATTGAATGTTTAAACAACTCTTAGGTCGATTTGTAACAAAACCGAATTACTTGTAGAACATAAAACCTAATCATTCTTAAAATTCGTACAAGTGACACTCCCATTCTTTTAAACTTAAAAACCATAATATATTTAAAATTTTATCACGACAGTTTTGAAGAAGACAAAGTGCCACAATATGATTCATAAATGTTGATAACCTTGCTCTATGCTCTGTGATTTCCTCACACCAAAAAAATTCCAAGTTCCTCCCAAGCATTTCATATTCATTCTTTTATTCAAAAAAAAAAAATTATAAGGAAAAAAAGAAGAAATCTTGCAGAGGTCCTTTAAAATTAAATAAAAAAAAATAATATTTACCGACTCACCCCATCAACAATGAAAAGAAAAAAGAAACTCTAGTCTCACCTTTAACAGACTTCAAGAAAACAAAACGAACCTTTTGTAGTGTGTAAGACACAACGACGAGCGACGACGGTGGTAACCCCTCTATCCAACCCCCCCGCCCCCTCGTCAGGACATCCTTAGAAGTCACATGAATAATTTACTGCTTGTTTTTCTCTTCTTCTATTTTTTTTTGTTCCATATCATTGATAAGGACATCACGTATTTTTACTACAAAATATCATTTTTCTTTCTTTCATTTGTAAAAGTATTTTTGCTTCTTCATATTTTTTGCTTCTATTATTATTTTTTTTTAACTTTTTATTCACTTTGCATTTTCCTAGCAAACAATACCGGCCTAATCTCACTTCCGTGTGGCATACGAACAAAACCCTGATTACACTGTGTTTTCTTTTTTCTTGTTGTTGTTGTTTGGTTGGGTGATAACTAAAGAGTGTGAAAATAAAAAAAAATAGAACAAATTGAATCAAAAAGGATAAGGAAATAAGAAAAACGCTTAAAAGCCCATTTCGATTGTCATACTCGAAGAAGAAAAGAGGGTGCGTGCAAAATACCAAAATTCATAGAAGAATAAAAGGAGACACATCATTCTTATGCATCTTCTTTTTCTTACAACTTATAAGTTGAGTATAAAACATTTTATTATTGTGTAAGAATATGAATGTTTGAATGGGTGGTACAGGACATAAAAAGGGTGTTTCTTGAGTTTGTCGGATTTAATAGTTGTTTTGTCTTATTTTGACAATTTCAAATAAAAAGGTCTTGAAAAGAAAAAGAAATGGTCGAATAGCTGAATGATAAACCGTTTACGTGATTATGTTAGTTCTTAAAGATCAAATGGAATCGGATCAAAATTAATATTTACGCTCGATTCAGGACGGATTGAATGTTCAATCGTAGTATCCGTGGCGTGATGTTTAGTGCCTAGGGCTGTTATGCTAGAGGTTTTGGGTTTGATCCCTGCCTGTGCTATCTAAAATCCTTCAAGAGTAGTAATTGTTGCCATTAAAAAGTGCTTTCTCAAATAAGCCGTTCGGATTCGACATAAAACTCTTGGTCCATCCCTGACACGACTCGCACATAGGAATAGTTGAGAGGACTTAGTTCTCAGCGTACTGTAGCACCACCTAATTTATTTAGTATCTACAAATGTTTAATTTTTTGAGAACGCTTCGATTGATTTTGATGAAATTGCATTTTGACGATTTGCATTTTGTTTTGGAAAGTTTCGTCTTTATGAAAACTCTAAAGTCTTTTTGAAGTACCGGATAAAACACCCTTTTTCTCAAAAAATACCCTTGTTATTGTTATTAATCCATTCGAAGAATCGAAGAAAAGAATATCACAAGAATTGTGTAGCTATTTGTAAAAGATTTCAGTCATTGGCTGGACAAAGCGTTTATTCATCGAAGAAGAAAGAATCTCTAAAGGAAGGATCTAAAAACTCCCACTGACAAATCTATATACATATGTACGTCTACCTATCTGCTATTTTAATGAGATACAAACGTTTATAGAGATATTGATGGAAATTTCTAAACATATACGTTTACCTATGTAGATATTTATACAGACAAAACCAAAAAGGATGTGAGAAAAAAAGGATTTATTTCGGCTCAAATGACTTGCACAATGGAGTTGTGCGCTGCATATATCCTTTTGATTGTGTAAAACTTGTAACATACACGTTGTTTGGGTTTTGGGATGGTTCTGGGTCTGGATCTGGATCTGGATCTGGGGGTACGCTTTTGCTGAGTTATAGTGAGTTGGGTGTGTGGGGAATGGGTATATAATATCAGGTTGTTTTGTAAAGAAAACTTCCAAAGATATCCTTTTGATTTGATTCCTTTTTTTTTCTTGTTATTTTCATCCTCCGCCTCTGACTGAGTCTTTACTTATTTATTTTTTAAATCTCTTTTCGATATGGAATTGCAAAATGTAAAATACCCACGGCATCGGGCAACAAGAAAAGAAGGAACATTTTCTGTAAAAAATCCTTTTCTTTGGGATTTGATTCGAATATAAAAGCCACGAAGACACGATGGGAAAATAAGCGGGCACATACATACATACACCAAACACACATTGGATGAATTTGGATGGGATAGAATTGGAATTGAAATTACCAGAAAAATGAATGTGAAGCGTGAAGGCGACGAAGACGCAAAGACGACGACGATGACGATGAATTGTATTTCTTTTATTATCCTTCGCTTCACATTGACAAATGGAGATTTCTCCTTTACATAGAAGTCAACAGAAAACAAAAATGAGAAAAAGAAAGATATGAATAGAAAGGAATATCGCAATATACATCCTGAATGGTGATAACGCGCGAAAGGCGAACAAGAGTGAAAATTCTACTTTTTCCTTTTTTGCAAAATTGAAATTTTCTAGGAATACCTTTTCTATTCATGGGACATTCTTTTTATTTTTGTTTTCTTTTTGTTTGTAAATTGAGGTGGAGCTATTCAAAGATGTCCTGACGTATTAAGGACAACAGTTTGACTGGTACTGGTGCTGACTGAGTGTAGTTTTGTAATATATTGAAAGTTAGAGGGGTAGAATATAGGATGTAGGTTTAAGATGGCGAATGTACCTGCTTTCAATAGCCGCCCCCTATTTCAGGTACACCTTCTTTTTCCGACAAGAAGTATACTATAGTGTCTGTTAAATAGAAAGATCACTATTATTTCATAATATTTTTGGAATCATAGTTTAAGAAATAAACTAAACACTAAGAATGTAACTCCTATGATATTAAATTTTGTATAAATATAGATGGTTAAGTGTCAGAAGTGGTGTGGTTTTTTGAAAGACATCTCCTCTTAGAATTGACAAATCCTCCAAGAATATTTGTTTGTTATTTTGAAATCAACATAAAATTGTGGGTACCCTTTATTTCAGCCAATGAAATTTTTCTTAAATGGTTTTCAAAATTAAAAATCTAATCAAGGGCTTTTAGAGAGATGTCTATCCTTTTTTTGTCGGCCATATTTCAAAAGCAGTCAGAAATGTCGACTTTAAATAAATTTAGTTTTACAGTTAATAACACGAAGAGCTGCAAAAATTTCTTTCAAAAAAAATGTAATGGATGTTATTTTTAAAAGGGTTTTTCAATAGGGCGGGTCGATGTTGAAATGGAATAAAACAAGCTGTGTGTGAGGTATTAACAAAATTATTTTTTTAATTTGAAAGGTGCATGTATGCCATTAAGTGTTGAATATGACATCATTCAAATGCCCGCTACGGCTCCTTACGGTGGCACGGATCCGAAAAGATCAATGACTTCCGCATAGATCCGGCTGAATTTGAGCGATTTCCTGTGTTAGGTTCACCTTTAGGGCATCGGTCGATCGGGTTCATTTGCATAGACCAGCGACTTCAAGAAACCCCACAGGAAAAAGTCTAGCGGGGTCTAATCGCATGACCTTGGTGTACAATTCACATCACCCCTGCGAGAGATAACCTTACCCTCAAATCGTTCATGCAAAATTTCAATTGTGGCGTTTGCTGTGTGGCACGTAGCGCCGCGCTACCACATGTCGTCTAGTCTAGGTCCATATAGTTCAATTTGGGCCATACAAAATTAGTTATCATCGTTATATAGAGCTCGCTGTTGACGGTGACCACCTCACTAACGTCGTTTTCAAAAAAGTACGGAACAATAACGCCACCCGGCCCAAAATCCACACCAAACAGTAACTTTTTGATGATGCATTATCACCTGGTGAACCTTGCGTGGGTTGGTGTCGTTGTCGTCTCATTTTGCTTGTTAACACATCCATTCATCCAAAAATGCGCCTCATCACTAAATATGATTTTTCGGCCAAAATTGAGGTCCTCTTCCAAACGATTCGAAGCCCAGTCAGCGAACAAAGGAAAGTTTGAGCTCCTGCGTCAGTTGGTTCTTGTACGGGTGTAGGTCCAAGTTCCGAGTTCTTGTTCTGCCTGGGTTCTGCTGTACACTTTCACGGACCGCGGCGATGTTCTCGGTCGATCTTGCGGTCCTAGAACTTACGGGTTTGGCTGATTGTTTACTGAACCGGCCGTCTCAAATTCGACCACTAAATGTTGAAGAGTCGACTGTAAAGGGCCGTAAAATGGGTGCAATGCGCGCAACGTTTGCGCTAACGAACAATCATTTTGATAATAAAGTTTTATCATTTAAACGTTCCGTGATGATTTGGCATAAACAACTGAATAATAAAATATTTGACAGATGTCACCAAAATAAAATGGCTGCCACGGGGCGCCAAAATCTACCCGCTCAAATTAAAAAAACCCTTTACTAAATAAATTTAAAAAAAATACAAAATTTGGTTGACCCTCAATTTCTCTCGGACCAATAACGCTAGCGAATTTTATATTGTAACGTGGTACCATAGCAGTACCCTTGGCGTGATTACTTGTGCGTAGGACTGTCATGCCAGACGTCTTCGGTTTCATTTCTGCCTGTACCATCTAAAAGGGTACCCACAACATAACTCGCACAAAGGAATCCAAAATGATTTTTTGTTACAAAGAATAACATATGACATCTGGTAAAAATTTGTTAGAAAAAATCGGATTAACAACTTTGAAAATACTACTAAAAGTTGGTAAAAATTGATTTTTTTAATAGAATATTTAAGCAACAATTTAGGATATCAACTTAGCCACTGCTCAACAAAAGCAGAACAATTTAATGTTATTGCCCAGTTAGCGATTAAGTACTTATAATTATAATAAAAATGACAAGTAATCATTCGTTAAGTGTAGTGTATGTTGGAATGCACTAGGCATTCGTAGCAAAAGTATTGAATTTTTCTCTTTCTTAAGCAGAAATAAAATTGATATCGGTTTGGTCTCTGAAACTTGGTTCTCTAATAATGCAACTCTTTCTAACTCTGAATACAATTGTTATAGAGTTGATAGAACTGGTGGCGGTGTTGCCATTGTTGTGAGAAAAACACTTAAACATACACTTTTACCAGTAATCAATACCAAATACATTGAAAATATTGGTGTTGATGTACATTTTGCAAATAATAGAAAGATTTCTTTTTTTTTCGGTGTATTTCCGGGGTCGCTCAAGGAATTCCTTGCGGGGCGAACACTTTAAGTCGGATATCTTAAAAATGATTAATATTAACGATCCATATTTAATTGGGGGTGACTTTAATTGCAGACACAGGAAATGGGGATGTGTAAGAGCAAATACATGGGGTAACATATTAGAAAACATTAATGCTACTCATGGGATTGAAATTATGTTTCCAAATAGTCCCACTTCCTATCCATCTGACAGAAGAAAAAGTCCGTCAACTATAGATTTTTATTTAACAAATACGTCAACCCTATTTTCGCAACCGATTGTATGCAACGACTTGAGCTCTTACCATTTACCTGTTAAGTGTGGGGTATTAGAATCCCCCAGCACAAACACACGTATTTTTTTATGACCTAGGTAAAGCAAACTGGTCGAGGTATCGGAACACAATAAAAAATCGTTTAAGACATAGCGATAAAAATGTAGACAATATGGAATCCACTGAATAAATAGTAATAATAATACTACTATTTCTGAAAGCATAAATTTATCCGTTCCTAAGAAATCTCCATCTGATCAGAAAAAAAAGCTACCACAACATATTTTAAATACTATTAAGCTAAGGAACCGTCTTAGACGACAGTGGCAGCGTAACCGTATTCCAAGATTAAACATTGAAGTTAAGCTACTTAATACTACTGAAATTTTTATGTTCCGAAACTTTGATTGGAATTTAAAACTCCAATCTTTAGATAAAAATAGTAGACCATTCTGGAACATAGCTAAGGCTTTAAAGAAGAAAAATAGTTTTGTTCCTGCATTTCAAAACAATCATATTATATGTATTACTAATACCGATAAGGCAAATGCCCTTGCAAATACTTTTTATGATAATCACAGTGTTTTCAACAGAATAGGATCTCTTCAATTTGAAAATACTGTGCAAAATTCTATAACCAATTTTAATTCATTAATTCTTGACGTACCTGACAACTTTTAAGTTGGTATGGATGATTTGATTCCCATTATTCGAAAACTTCAAATAAAAAAATCTGTAGAATTCGATTAAACAAAAAACATTTTTCTTAAAGAATTACCAAGGACAGGTTTTGAATATCTTGTATTTATATTCAATTGCTGCATTAAGTTTCAATACTTCCCTATATCCTGGAAAGTGGCTAAAGTTGTACCAGTTTTAAAACCCGGGAAACAACCAAATGACCCAAAGAGTTATAGACCTATAAGTCTCTTAAGTTGCACAAGCAAAGTATTTGAAAGACTTATCAAATTCAAATTAAATGATTTTATTTTAGAAAATAATATTTATCCACCTCAACAATTTGGCTTTCGTGAACAGCATAGCACTGTTCAACAAGTAAATCGAATAACTAAGCATGTTCGTTCTAATTTCAATTTTCAAAAATCAACTGGCCTAGTTCTCTTAGACGTGGAAAAAGCTTTTGATAGTGTTTGGCATAATGGTCTGATCTGATGGTGATTTATCTCAAAAACTATGTGTGCCAGCAGGAGTTCCACAAGGATCTGTTTTAGGCCCTCTTTTCTATAACATATATACTGCTGACTTTCCTCAGCTGCCCGATTGTGAACCGGCTATATATGCCGATGAAACTGCCATTTTTTCATCTGATGTACTTAGTTTCTGTATTGAAACTAATCTACAATCAGCTTTAAACATTTTAGACAGTTACTATACCAAATGGAAAATTCAAATTAATGCTTCCAAGACACAGGCAATCTTTTTTTCAAGAAAAAGGAAGTCCTGTTTTCTTCCCAGCAATAATCTGATGTTAAACAATACGAATATAATTTGGGGAACCTCGGTAAAATACGTGGGAATACACACGGACAAAAGACTTACTTTCAATGAACATGTACAAAAAACAATATTAAAAGTTAATAAAACAATAAAAATTATGTATCCGCTAATTAACAGAAAATCTCTTTTGAACAATGACAATAAGTTGATAATCTTTAAAGTAATTTTTCAATCAATTATGCTGTACGGGAGTCCAGCTTGGGGACAGTGTGCAAAAACGCATATAAAAAAATTACAAATCGCTCAAAATAAAGTTTTGAAGTTAATGCTTAAACTTCCATGGCATTTTTCAACTAGCGAATTGCATAATCTTACCGATGTCGATTATGTTTCTGCCAGAATTTTAAAGCTAAAAGAAAATTATGATATTCGATGTCAAATTTCAGATAATGTTCTTATTACAAGTTGAATTAATTTCTAGCTTCTACCATTGTTGTTTATTAATATTATGAACAAATTGTATTATTTTTTCTAATTTATTTATTATCTTATTCATTATTGCATATTTATTTATTATTGTTTATTTACTTGTTTATTTGTTTATTTATTATTTATTTATTTATTTATGTAATTATTTATTTACTTATTTATTTATAAATTTATTTATTTGTCTATTTATTTTTTTATTTATTAATTCACTTATTTATTATTAACTTACGAATTTATTATTTATTAACAACTTATTCAATTATTTATTTATTCACTTATACTTATTTATTTAATTATTCATTCATCTGTCGATTTAAGTAATTCCATGTTCTTGTTTACTTCTTTTTCTCTTTAGTACCTATAAATTCTGCGATATTAATTCTAATTAAAAAAAAAAAATATACAATATATAAATAAACACACATAAATATAAATATTTTTACCTTATCTTTAGTGAAACTGATCACAGTACAAACTTTTTTTTTTATATAACTCTTAAATAGGAGGTTTTCATGACCTTTCCTCTTCAAACTAAACTATATCTTTAAAATTCAAATAAATTGTGCGTTATTTATAATATTTTTCAGAAGTAAGGTAGTTCTAACCATGACTCCGTACACTGGGCGATAGCAAAAATGTAATAATTGTATAATTGGTCAATAAACAAACACAAACAATTTAAGATATTGCCTTCAAACTAATTTAATCTTATAAAAAATATTCTTTTAAACATTTAGTAATATTTTAAGAAAATTCATCAAAAAAATAAAAATACTACACTCATTTGGTATTAACTGATATTCCATCCGAATATCTCAAAATCAAATAAAGGTATTGGCTTAAAATTATTTCATTTATACAAAATATTGTTACGTTAAGTAACGAAGTTTTCTTAGAAAAATCCAATCGGTATTTTTCTTATAAGGAATACAAATATTCAAATTAAATGCTACTAAGACTTTAGAAAAAAATCCAACCTGAAAATCAAAATATTGTTTTTTAATATTAGTAATTTTTTTAAAAATATCCATTTACTACTTTGCAAAAAACGAAAAACTACAAAAACAACTAAGAACTGATAAAATACGGGCTTCAACTCAAGTTCCTTGAAAATAAATAATGATAATTAAGGCTGATGATTCCACTCGGGTAATCATCTACCCGAGTACTCGGTTACCGGGGCTTCTTTTTATTCATTTAGAAATCTTGAAAAAAATGTATATGGTATAGCGACATAATTTCAAAAATACAAAACAATTTATGTAGTAGGTAGTCAAAAAAAAAAATATATATATAATATAACTTATAATTTATAATTAGTAACATAATTTTCAAAATTTCATAATTTCATGATATGGAAAATTTTTTAAGTTTAAATAATAAATTAATAGATTTCGACTTTTGTGTAAGAATACCATAAAATACACATTTTCCGGGGGCCAGGCCAGACATGATCTTATAGAAGAAACAATATTGCCTGCAGTTATTGCGATTAAATTTTTCAGAATTTGTCTTCTAGCATCAGTTCCCATCTACTAGTAAGCAGACTGATAACGATAGGTAGTAAAAATAGACTCCAGAAAATTGAGTCTGACATAAATACGTCAAAAATAGCCAGAAAATTCTTCATATCAGTTTCTGTTTCATTTTCCTACGAAAAAAAGATCAAATTTTTCTGGCAAACCTCCTCATTTCCTGATTTTTTTTTATCTGTATTTTTGTAGCGTTCTTTGCATTTATAGAGATGCCAACAAGAACATAATAAAATATTTTTGGAAAAAAGCTACGTTTCAACACAATTTATAACATTTCTGCGTGAAATGCACCAAAAACCCTCTTAACTATTGCATTTTAGATCTTAAATATGGAATATTTAGAAAACTGCTGGAATCTTGGAATGCTTTCATATATAGGGAGTCGCCCAAATTAAATAGTTTGACTAAATTTTGCTTTAGGTACAACAGTGTTCTTAAGTAATCTAATAACGAAAGTTGTCACTTAAGTCCTTCAAATATGTAAATATAAGGTTAAGATACACATTATTTTATTAACATTTTGTCAGCCTCTTTTAGAAAACATTAAAAAACAGCTCTTTGGTTCGGAGGTGTGATTGGACCTAGCTTCTTCTAAAACGACGATGGAACGACTGTCACCGTCAATTTGGAGCGTTATGGTCATTTGAATATGTGGTTTCAACAAGACGGTGCCACATGCCACACAACTCGAGCGATTATGGCTTTACTGCAAGAGACATTTCCTGGCCGCGTAATTTCTGTAATTTCTCATCGTGGCGATATCAACTGGCCACCAAGATCATGGGATTCGACACCGCTGGACTTTTTTTTTTGTAAGGCTACACGAAAAACCGCTTATATTACATGCAGCTTAGTCATATTTTAAACCCGAAGGTTGAAGTCTAAGTTTAACATCAAGATTAGACACAGTTGCTATTCATAAAGAATTTTGCAGCTCTGTTTAGTTAGAAACAGGTTTAATTTTACCTTAACCTATAAAAGTCTTTGAAATCCTTGAAAGTATTCTCCTTACTGTTTGTTGAGGTACCTATTTCATGTAAGTTAAAATAATTACTTATTGTGGTGAAGATGCGTAAAGTAGCGAAAATCACATTGCCTTTGGGGAATATACCTAGCGAAAAATCTTATCGCTAGCGCTGTTAAGATTTGGAAACACACAGATATTGGCAAACCTTTAATTAAATTTCATTCTTAAATATTTAAAAGGTCAATCATACACTTGGCAGCTTTTTTTTTTATCGAATGGATACCTTTCATAGCAATAGTCGTCAACAATTTCAATGGGGTCCATTAGGGTAAAGGAGAGCTTTCGTTTTCTGTTAGCATTCCAAAAAAAACATCCAGCAAAATATCAAAATTTTGATCGATGCTTAAGACTATAGACAATTTAGTTTTTGTTTTTATATTTTCAAATAAAATGTCTGGCAACGTATATTTCTCAATTAATTTGTTTATTTTTAACGTTTTATGAATTATACACCGCTTCAACATAGGTTATGTCGTGCTTATTTTTAGACTCCAGGCTAAAAACAAAAATCAGAATTGTTAAAGAAGAGAAATCATTATGGCCCAATATTTTAAAACTACTTTTTTTTTGGCGGTTGCTCTGCTAAGTTGATATCAGTTTAGTTAAACAAAATAAATTAGGAATCTCAACAGTCCGTAGAGAACTGGGGCCTAGTGACTTAAACTCTCAACCATTCCTGTGAGAGAGTCATTTCAAGGATGAAAGAACCTACAGTTTTCATCCCGAATATAAACGGATAATTTGAGAAAGCACTTAGTTAGTTAAGCTAACAAAAAAAAAAAACATACAAATCATAAGAAGACAAAGTCAATATTCTCACAACTAATTAATTAGTAGTACCCGTAGCATGATGGTTAGTGCTCGCAAATAGATCCAGAAGAAGCCATCTTTGACGATGACTTTTATATAATTGAAGATCCGAAGGAAAAAGTGGAGGCGGTGGGAGCTGCTTTCCAGCAAGTGTACAAGGTGAATGTTAGCATTCGACCCAACCACGACCTGGAAAACAGAGTCCTACTTAATCACTTTTACCTTCGAAATGATATAACACAATGGCGATCTGAGAACCGCGGTTTCATGCGATTCAATGACGATTCCTTGTCAAATGCCATAATCGCCGAGCAAACGGGACCAAGTCCCTTGTTAGTGACGAAGGTTGAGCTTCAGCTCATCCTCAATTTAATAAAAAAATATTAAGTCAGGAGGTGCCGATGGCACACACACACACACACTCTTCAATAATGCACTGAATAATGCATATTATCCAGTGCATTGGAAGACCGCTGTGGTTCATCCTCTCCCGAAAAAGCGAAAGGCCAACTCCAACCCGTCAAATCTTCGGTCGATAAGTCTTCATCAATAGGGCTCTGATTAAGTGGGCTGCGGACAACAAAATAATTCCGGATAAACAGTTCGTGTTCAAGGCGGGTCATGACACAATTCATGCTGCGTCTAAACTCGTTTCTGATATCCAATGGAATAAATCAAAACAACAATGCACAGGTGCTGTTCTGGTTGATTTGGAAAAGGCCTTTGACACCGTATGGTTAGAGGGTCTTTACCTAAAACTGAGCAGGCTTGGCATAAGCAAGCCATTGTTGTATATACTTTATGATATGCTGAACGGTAGAAAGTTTGTTGTCAAAAGTGACAATGTAACTTCTACCACAACATTCCAAATTAACAATGGTCTTCAAGAGGGAGCGGCGAATTCGCCGATTGTCTTCAGCATTTACACCAGCGATCTGATAGGTAGTCTTACAAAGGCAATTGCGTACGCCAACGATCTAATTGCGTAGAGAACGGCCTGAAAGGTTGAGGTTATTAAAATTCTCTTGCAGCGTGATTTCGCCAAGATTCAGCGATATTGCGACGACTGGAAACTGAAAATAAATGTCCAGAAGTCGGAGACAATTCGTTTATGGTTGTCCTGTGTGGTTCAACGTTGCCCCTTCCCAGATGGAGAAGTTTCGGGTGTTCGAGCGGCAGTGTTTACGACGCTGTACCGGCTTATATCGAACAGCCGAATCTTCTTACGTGCATTACTATTCCAACGAGGTCCTCGTTCGAGGTCACATTGCAAGAGCTTTTTTTTTCGACCAACAATTTAATTTTCGGGCGTTCTACCCGAAGAACGAGTATTTTGAGAGTGCACGCTTGAGCGGCTTCATTCCACCAGAGGCATTCCTCTTTTTAGATAGATGCGGTCTGATGCAGGATAGATTGGAAGTTCCGCTAATCTACCACGTCAGACGACGAACCGTGGATAGGCGACTCCTGTACAATCGGCACGTCATGGCACAAGGCGGAGCAGAGCTCCTTTGGTTCAGTAGGGCTGTGTCCGAACGGGACCGAACTGATAGGGTGAAGCAGGAGAACCAGTTTTGGTGGCTTCAATCGGCACTTGATAGTGGGTAGTCGGGATGGGGTTTTAAGCCTTGGCCGGCTTAGATACTTGTTTTATAGTTTTAGGGTTTAGTTTTAAGTAGAATAGGCATGGTGGCACAACAAAAAAAAACAAAAAAACAAAAAAAATATATATATAAAAAAAAAATAAAAAATAAAATAAAAAAACATGGAATAAGAAAAAAAGGACAACAAAATATGAAAACAAAAAATGTTAGATAGTTAGATTTGCTGTTGTGGCTAGTAGTTAATAGGTAGAATAGGTAGAATAGGTAGTTTAAGTTAGTTTAAGTTTTATTTTAAGGACCTTATTTTAAGTAGTTTTAAGTAAAAATAAAAAAGGATATTGATATTATTTTTTTTTAATTTTCTAATGAATACATAAATAAATAAAATTGAATTGAAGTTAAATAGATCTTAGGGCCGAAAGGCATTAAAATTAAGTATTATTGTTTAACTTAGAGTGTCCGTATGGGACCAGTAAGTTAGTTGTAAGTTTTGGATAATTAGGCTAGTTTTATGAAGTTTTATCTAGCTTTAAGATAGTTTTAAGAATGAATTAATAAAAATGAATTTGAAAAAAAGGGCGTTGGACTGTCATGCCAGAGGTCTTGGGTTCGATCCCTGCCTATGCCATATAAAGTTTTTTTTTCACGGGTTCTGCCTCTTGCGAGGAATTGACAAATTCTCCAAGAGTAATTCTTGTCATGAAAAAGTGGTTTCTCAAATTAGACGTTCGGATTCGGCTTAAAAAACTGTAGGTCCCCTCCATCTCTGAGAGTTGTAAGTCACTAGGCCCTAGTTCTTAACGGACTGTTGCGCCACCCAATTTATTTATTTATTTAATTAAAGGCCAATTACTGACTTTTAAATTAATGTTGCATCGAACAAGAGTATAGAATACACCTCACCTAATGTATGACTATACTCTAAATTTTCCGTATATGTATATAGAAAATTTATAGGTAAAAGTAATACGGCTGTTATTTAGACTGCCCAACTATGGGCCCGATGCGACGACGCCCGAAGTGATTTAATCTATAAGACAAAGTACCTACATGGTGTCAACGTCCGGGATCTAAGCATTGATCTTACTTATGCACTTAGCTCCTCGAAGATTCCAGGTTATTAGAGAAAAAATAGTAATTATTATCTCACCAAACTCATTAAAAATAGTTTTCGTCTAAAAATATTAATCAGCCGCTAATTAAGAACCCCGCCCGCTCTTCTCATCATCATCACTACCACTTTATATACACAGCACCAACACCCATAGACATGGACATCAGGGGCTCCCACATAACTCTTGAAGGCATTTTTCACACTATACTTTCATGATGAAAAACAAGTACCCCAGCACCCCTCGCCTGTGATGATGCCTGAATCTATTTTATTGCAGACAAAAACTCATTATTTCACCTTCTTCATCGGTGAATAATGTAAAAAGCCTCTGTGCCATTTGCACTATGTGACTATACTATAAGAGCAAAAAGCTTGTTAAATGAAAATCGCTTCAAGCTAGACCCCATCATCATGATGATACTGACGATGATGATGATGACGCCACAGCACAACCCGACTTTCCTGAGCCTGTACCGCTTATATACAGAGAATAATGCATAACTCATAACACCAAACACATTGAAGTTGTCTGGGTTGTGATTATGTTTTCATTTTGACTTTTTCACGGCCAATTAAATGCATAAGCCCGTTCGACACTGTAAAATATTGAAATATCTGCAACCCCTCTCTGTTTCTGTTTTCTATACTGTGAACATCCCCAACCACGCCTGTAAACTATTATCTCTTTCGGCTTCCTTTTTCCATCATCGCATCGCTTCGTCCTGGCAGGCGCAGCGTATAGAAGGGGGTATGGGAAGTGTTAAAAATTGAATTATCTCACCCATTTTGTTTCTCATTTTAAGGGTAGCACGACACGACTATACGACACAAGGCGATGATTGTGTCAACGTTGTTTATCCTTGAGCTCGAATACAATACCCCAATGGTGAAGCTATCTATCCAAACCTTGCCTATATACAGTACACCTGCGTGTTTCCCGTCGTCGCGTCGTCGTCGGTCGTCGTCATCTTTCTCATCAGATTCTGTATAATGATTGGGGTGTGTTTTTTATTTCAATCCTGCAACAACACATTCAACCGACCGAATGAAGGGGAGAGAGGAGGCCAAGTGCATCATCATGCAAAATTGACAGTTTATTGGAAACTCAATCATGCGGCAGGAATGCATATTGAAAATTTTATTGAGGGGGGTTAAGCCTTCAAAAAAAGACGACAAAGTTTTCAAGTGCCTTAGCTTTTACCTACCTATGCCTATCTATCCGGAAGTTTAAACACCAAAATGAGCAACTAAAAGACTTTTGAAGGACGCTTATTTTATATTAATAAAATAATTAGAATCCTTTTTTTCAATAAGTACATATATAAGAAAGATTCTTCCAAACGGAAGTGGAAAACTTGTAGAACTTTATTTAACTTTCATAGGCAAAGTAATTATCCAGGACGAGCGACGAAAAGATGATAATCTTGAAAAAACAAATCTTGTATCGTAAATCGTGCAGGATAATTAAGAGAACAAAATCCTTGATGTTATTTGGCATTTATAAAACAACAACCCTTTCTCATTCGGTATATATTAACTTTTACCAAATGAATGGGAATTATTTCCGGTGCAAGGAACTTACAAAAATTCCGCATAATAATTCGTTTTTGTTAGCAAATATCAGGGTTAAGCTATAGCAGTCTATTTTTTAATTTTAATGTTTTATCTCTTGGTACACATCAGTGAATTATTTTGCTAATAATAATATTTTTCATCTAGCTTATAAAACATCTTGAAGCACCTACAAGCTATAACTACTATTGCTACTACAAGTTCACAAGTAAAAAATAATAATAAAGAACAAGATACTTTTAGCGAAAAGTTCAGAAAACTTTATCCTTCTTATAAAACCGACGACAACGAGCGACGACGGCGCGGCGACGAAGACGACGCGATGATGTCCTGATTGCAATCTTAGTTTTAAGTTGCAAATGAAACAACGAACTACAAGTAAGTATCTATACAACAAGAGCGAAGAACAGGAAAAGGATTCCGCCGAAAACTCACATCACACAAGGACTCGCTTTTTTGGATTTTGGCGGGGAGGAGTTTCGTGAGCGGCCAAATAACTTTGCAAATGACGGTTGTTCAAACGGAAATCGGGCTTGAAATTTATCGCCCTTAATTTACGGTTTATATATATTTTATGTTAGAATTGAAATAGTTTGAGTTTGAAAGCTTGTTTAGTGTTTTATATACCTTGAAATGGGGGTAATAGGGATGTTGGATTTTGTTGAAGAGAATGCATTATTGTTATTTGTTGGGGATTTGTGTATAGTTTATATGATAAGTTTTCTTAGGGAAGTTTATTTGATAATAAAGCTTGACAAGAAGTTCGTTTTTAGTTGCTTTTGGTTGGTTATGAAGGATTCAAGGAAGAAAAGACTATAGAGTGCAACTATCTAAAATGATTATGATTAAAAAAGAATACAAAAATGTATCGGCCTTATAAAGCTAGTTTCTGGAAATTCTCATTGGTTTTAAGTCTTTATTTAAACCTACATACATACATACATACATGAAGTTATAAGCAAACCTAGAATTTATTACTTTCATAGTTTTGAAAAATGCGTTTTGGAGTTAATATTTTCTCATTTCGATTCCAAACTTTAATTTGAAGTATTTGCTCAAGTTTTAAAAACTAGCTTTCAAAATTATTTTAATATATTTCAAAAACTTGTTATAATAGAATTGCTTAGACCAGTGCAATTAAAGAGAAGCGGGTAAAAATAAGTACTTTAAAATACAGTAAATTCAGAAAACTTTATGTCATATGTACAAAACACTAATTCATCCGGAATGCTGTTCCTAAATGTTCTACTTACTTACTTAAGGTGGCGCTACAGTCCGGGGCGGACCTGGGCCTCAACCAACATGCGTCTCCAGCCAGCTCGGTCACGAGCTATAGCTGTCCCCAGTTTCACACACTAAGTTGGTTGGGGTCCTCTCACCCCTACGTGTGCCACCTGAGTCGTGGTCTTCCTCTACTGCGCCGTCCATCGGAATTGGATTCGAAGACCTTCCAGGTTAGAGCGTTGATGTCCATTCGATCCAGCCATCTAAGTCGTTTCGCTGTAAAGCCCGTACAGTTCGTCGCTGTATCTTCTCCTCCACTCTCCATCTATGCAGACGGGCCCAAAAATCACCCGAATTTTTTTTTTTTGAACCGTCTCCTAAAACGCTTCCATCTTTCTCTGACAGGGTAAAAGCCTCAGCGCCATAAATGAGTACCGGGATGATAAGCGTCTTTTAGATGGTGACTTTAGATGCTCGAGAGAAGACTTTACTACTCAATTGCCTTCTAAATCCAAAGAAGCAGCGATTTGCAAGATTTATTTTTCGTTTTATTTTAGCGCTGGTGTCGTTGTCTGAGTTTATAGCGGTGCCTAGGTAGACAAAGTCCTTAACTACCTCAAAGTTATAGCTGTCTAGCTGTCCATTTTTTTGTCCAAGATGTCGTCGTTCAATGTCCTTTTTTAATGACAGCAAATACTTGGTCTTGCCCTCATTGACCACTAAAATCATCTTTTCCGCTTCTGTCGCAATGCTCAAAAACACTCCACTGACATTACGCTTCGATCTGCCAATTATGTCAATATCATCGGCGTATCCGAGTTATTGGATGGACCCTTAGAAGATTGTACCTCTAGTGTTATCGGTTGAGTTTTGCACAATTCTTTCCAAAAAGATGTTGAAGAAGGCGCATGACAGTGCATCGCCTTGTCTAAAAACTTTTTTTATTTCAAATAAATTGATGCGACCTTTTCCGACCCTAGTAGAGAAGCATGCATTCTTCATCGTCATTCTGCACAAACTGATAAGTTTGACAGCGATGCCAAAACTATACATTGCTCTATAAAGTTCTTCCCTGTAGATGCTGTCATAAGTGGCTTTAAAATCGATAAAGAGATGGTGAGTATCGATTTGATGTTTCTGGGTTTCTTAATATTCTTTATCTCAAAATACAGTATCCTTGAAAATGTTTAGTTCTGTTCTTTAACTTTCTTTAGACAAAATTTCACAGTTCGATTTATATACTTTTTACAGAATATCAGAAAAATAGAAAATTAAAATGAACTTAATTGAGAATATTGCAGTTTTATCCAGGTTTGTCGATTTCTCATCGATCTTTAGAATTACACATTTCAAAAACTACGTAGCAAGGAATTTTACGTGCATTATGTTGTTGTTGATTTGGTCATTGATGTGATTTGATTCAAAATCAAAATCCGGAACATTTAGATTTTGATTTTGAATCAAATTTTTACATCAGAAACAACGACAATAATCAGAATCGTAGCATTGGAGCTTAAAGAGTCTATCCATCGGTTTTTGGGCTTGCGATGATAGGGGATCTTACTTATTATAAATGAGCCTGAACTGTTACTTTGTGGGAATTGCGCTATTGAACAATGATTAATGGTTTTTATAGGCAGAATTGGACGGTATTTATTTGAACGATTATCGTTTTTATAATTGAGACGCTACCATTAGAAATTGATAGTTATTTAAAACTAGCGGCCCGTCCCGGCTTCGCACGGGTAGACATAAATAGGTACAGATATTTAAGTTATAAGCATGCTAATTAAAACGACCATGAATCACTAAATTAGAAAACATTTGTTTGTCCTATCATTAATACTCTTCGCAGCGTATGCGATGAAAGACATTTTATGGCAAATTTTTTTACACCTTCCGTTGGTTTTAATAGGAATTTCAAAAGATTTCTGTAGTAATCTAGTACTAAATATAGAATATGTTACTCAGTGATAATGTAGCTTTCTAATGAAAAAAGAATTTTTGAAATCGGTCCAGTACTTTTTGAGTTTATTCATTACATACAAAAATACAAATCTTTCCTCTTTATAATATTAGTGTAGATAACAATAACGGATAATTAATTATTATTTCACAATTCCTTTTGTCTACAATTTCAATATACTAAACCACTGTCAATAACCTTCAATATTATGTTTAGTTAATTTATAACCCGTATGGGTTGTAAATTTTTGATACCGACTGTAAAACTTAAAAAAGTTCCCTGATACAAATATATTTACAAACAAAATTGACCAGTAACGATAAGTTCAATGCTATAAAGAAATATCAAAATATTTGATGATAAAAATCTCAAATGAAACTAAAACGATTGACATTGGTGTCAAAGAGTGCTATAGGGTAGTACAATATGTATACATATGCAGCTACGAACCTCACTTTGACAACGACTTAATTCAATATTCACGTTTTAAAACTTTAAATATTGATTTTAGAAATCGATATCCATAAACAAGCCCAATTTTCAGTCTAAAAAGAGGCTGGGATGCGACCCACACTGATAACTTCCCATCCCGTCTGTCGATTTGTCTTGCTTAAAAGTTTGTCTCTATTTATCAATTTTTACCGAATTTGCGTACTATTTTTTGTAGATTTTATTTTTTTATGAAAAAAGGGACTGTTGGAGTTTTATAAAAAAAAAATACTGAATATCGAAAACAATATTTTCTGTGAAATAAAATAAGTTTGAAGCCAATATTTGTAATTTTTGAAAAGCTATTTCAGTCGAAAGTAAATTTTTACAAGTTTTAGTATTGTTTTTTTTTAGGTTTTTATTTTTTGTAAAAAAAAAAATGTCTATTCGGTTTTTCTTAAAATTATATCGAATGTTGAAAACAATATTTCTTATAAGTTTAAATTAGTTAGAAGCCATTATCTCAAATTTTTGAAAAGATATTTGAGGCGAAAATCAATTTTTACCAACTTTTGTTAATTTTTTTTCGGTTTTTAATTTTTTGTAAAAAAAACTGTCAATTCAATTTTTTTCAAAATTTTACTGAATGTTGACAACAAAAGTTTTTGAAAGATTAAAGTAGTTTAAAGCCAATAACTCAAAGTTTTGAAAAGATATTTGAGTCGAAATTCAATTTTTGCCAACTTTGAGTACTGTTTTTTTTTAGGTTTTTATTTTTTATACAAAAAAAACTGTTAATTAGATTTTTCTCAAAACTTTATCAGATGTCAAAAACATTATTCTTCGTTGCACAAAATTGTTTTGGAGATAATATCATATTTTATTCGTAAAATTTTTGAGGTGACACATTTTTTTTTCAGTTTTTTTGACTTATAAAAAAAAAACGTTAATTGGATATTTTTCCAAAAATATATTCGTTTTGTATCACGTTACAATATATAACGTTATAATATATAAATTTAATTCAAGTCTCTAGCGTCATTGATTCATGAGATATTTAGGGTTAACCAAAATTTTCACCTTTTTTTTTAAACTGCTATGGTAAAAAAAACCACCCACTCAATTTTCTTAGATCCCTTTCTGCATCTTTCTGCCTTATTATCTGTATAACAAAATTTATTTGAAGTCGATATCTCTTCTGGTTCTTGAGCTATGGACGACGAAAAAAAACGTCGCGAACGTACGGACGTACTAACGTACGTACACACGCACGCACATGACTCTAGGGACCTTGAAACGTCGAGAAATGTCAACATTTTCAATTTGACAAATCGGACCCATTACAATAACTTGCTATGGGAAGTTAAAAATAATTAGACAAATTGACGAACAATTTTAAACCACGAATTGTTAAAGCTTTTGACTTTACTTGCTAAGAATTTCAAAATACTAAATCTGAACTAAAAATTGTAAATCTGAACACATCTAAATTGTAACAGTTCGTGAAAGAAAACAACAAATCAAACAAACCTAATACTTTGAAATGTCAAAAATTCAGGAGTTTAGAAAATTACTAAAACTTAAAGTAGCTATTTTCTGATACTAACTTTAGTAAAATGTTAAGAATAAGTTAGGAAACATAATTATCTTTTTGGGGCCAGGAATCTTTTTGAAACAGGAGAAATCTGAAATGTTTTACTGATGAGCGTTTATAGTAATCTGTAAATTGACGTCATTAAATTAAATGCCACTTTGAGGCTTGGCGCCTCAGACAATTTTTTTACTGTTGCTTTCATCAGTAAAATTTTCAATGATGTGATCGGAACAGTAACAAATTGAAATACCAACAGTAAAACGAAATGGAATTTTTTTTGGCTTTTGGCATTTAGCTGTTCAGTAATATGTAATTTATAAATTAAATAAAACTTTAAATGCATTGTATCTTTTTAAAAAAGAATACTTGAATATAGTTTTCATCTTATTGCATCAATCTTTTGACAGAAATAAATCTGTAACATGTTCAAAAACTAAAAACAAAAATTTTACTGACAGCAATAACCGGCCCCTTTAGCTCTGTGATATACTTAAACGTCTTGAAAAATAAAGCCATTCACATACCTTTCATTCCACCCTGTATTCATATGCCTTAAGTTAAAAAATAAAATTACTTTTACATAATTATACTGATTTAATCTTATCTCGAAGTCAATTAAAACGGCATGAGTCGCGTATAGTCGATATGAACTGAATTTGGAAATTTCCTCATGTAGATATTTTAATTCATTTCATTTGAATTTGAATTGAGGACAAAGTAGTATAACTCTGGAAAAACATTATCGGGGCATTATTTTTCGTTAAGTTATTTGATTTTTTCATTCTGCTTTAGTGTCAATTTTCTTTTGTTTCTTATTAGTTTTAATTTTTGTTTATTTTTCAAAAATGTGTTCAAAAGAATCTGAGAAAATTATAATTTATAATCGTGAGAAATTTGATCTTAAATCAGAAATTAAAAGATTAAAACTAAGCGAACAAGATGATGCAGTTAATTTGTGTGATTTGACAAATATTATTAAAAAATTTGACATCTGGGAGAAACATTTTCCACAAATTAAGCCCTACTATGGTACCTACATTGTACATATTTAAATATTTGTAAACAATAGAAAACAACACTTATAAAAATGTGATTTTTGTTTTTCTTTTAAAGCTATCAAATGCAACGATGAAAGTCCAGTGTTAAAAATTATGTCATCTTTGGGTGCAGGATTTGATTGTGCTTCCAAAAATGAAATTGAGAAGGTTCTTAAAATTGGAGTTCATCCTGATCGAATTATTTATGCAAATCCAATGAAATCCAAGTCGTTTATAAAACATGCAATGTCCAAAAACGTTACCGATACTACTGTGGATAATGAGTTTGAAATTTATAAAATGTTTAAACATTATCCGACATCAAAGTGAGTATTTACATATTTCCTAATTTGGACCTCTTTTAATTAGTAAATTATTTTTTATTCTATACTAAGTGTAATTCTTCGCTTTCGTTCTGATGCTAAAAAGGTATTAAGTCCACTTGGAAATAAATTTGGTTGTGATGCAAATGAAAATGCAGCTGCTTTAATGCTTTTGACTAAAAGTCTTAACATGAATGTAAGTACAGACTTGAGAACATAATACAATTTCTATAGAACACCTACATATAAAAAGTTCAATGGAAACGAGGTGTATAAGCGTTTATTAAGGATCTATCGAATGTAGCGTAAATCCTTATTTATTTGAGTAAAGGGATTATGCATTATTTAGGCTCCAAGCAACCTTTAAAATTCGTTGTTGGTAACCATAACAATACAAATTAATTTGACAGCTGACAAGTGACAGCCCAGGGTTGGTAACAAACGGACTTAATATGTATGTACATGAGAGATCAAGGTTGTCACTAGACATGTCCCACGTAACAAGATGTTACTGACATCTTTGTATATAAAATCCATTGTATCCATTGTATTGTATTGTATTATTATCGCTTAGCAGTTATTTTTACGTTCATCGTAGCCACAAGATGGCGTAAGAAATTTTGTATACAAAACGTGACTTTTAAAAACTGAAATAACTAATGTCGCTGTGGCCACTAAGTGCCGCCCCCGTATAATCTCGCGATAATAGTACTATGGATTTCATATACAAACCTGATATCTCAATCTCAATATGATGACGGTTGCAAAATAATTTGATAGAACAAATCTGTGAGTCAGAAACACATTTTTTGTTTAAATTTTGTGGGTGGAGCTATTTCGTCAAGCTTGCTGTAGTTTTTGTATGTGTTTCTATTTGAATTTATAATTTTATTCCCACTTGAAAAAAAGAACACAAATGACACATACATTATTTGTATGACAGATGTCAATATGTATAAGAAAATGTTTGTCTTAAGGTGTGTCCACACCAATGAAACATTTTAGGAAATGTTGTTTTAAAAACGTTTCTGAAATGTTTTCCATTTGGTTACAAAATATTTCAGAAACTTTGCAGAACAATTTTAGAAATATTTGGAAATTTGAAAAAAAGGATCGGCGTTTTTGATGTTTAAGACTTTTGTTAGGTAATCCCACAAAAACATTTTTTAGTTTTTTGGTTAAAATACTCGTTGCTCCACACTTTTCGCTACATTTTACGTCTATATTTATAGCCACTCACAATGCTTGGGAAACAAATAAAATTTCCCATTCGGAATGGAAAACAGAGAACATTTTCAAGAACATTTCAGAAATGTTTCGTGAACGTCTAAACCAAATTTCAGAAACATTTAATAAACATCACAGAAATGTTTCTATGTTTCTGAAACATTTTTAAATGTTTCTTTAATGTTTCAAAAATGTTTCTTTGATCTGAACGCACTTTTAGAAAAATTGACGCTTAATTTTTTAAAGGCATAATATTCCTGTACTCTCATTATTACCTTCAAGAATAAGTTTGAATGAATTGTTTTTAAAAGACAACGAATAACATTTCTTGAGTTTCCAAAATGTGAATGTTTTTTTTACCCCAAACTGTGCTTTCCAAAATTTGAATTATATTTAAACCCAAACTGACAGCTGAATTGGAGTTATGAGCAGCTTTTAAGGGTATTCTTAGAATTCTAAGTTGTGGTCTCAGTCAGTTATCGAATTTACTATGAACAAAAGTTCCCGATTCGTAGCGGTAAATTTAAAAACATTGAATCCAATTTTCAGTTAAAAAGTCAGTATGCTTTTGATATCAAAAATATCATTGGGTCTATTTTAACTTCGGATGAAAATGACCTTAGAGTCATGGGCAATGGGTATGGGTACGTAAAACTGATGAAATTAAATATTAATTATACATACATATGCAGACAAAAAATGATGATGATTCCATCCTTTCAAAGGCAAAGTGACAGATGTCAAATTTAATTTTTTGCAATAAACTAACGCTTAACCTATAAAAAGTTATTGTTTTTAGAATCAATAGTTTAATTATTATTACTATTATACTTTATTGAACAATAATATAATTACAAAATTCAATACCTAAATATTTATCAGAGCATTAATTAACAGGGCCTTCAGCTCGAATAGTTAAATTAATTTCTCAAAGAGAATTATTTCGTTAATTTTTTAACATAATAACTTATTTTAATATGAAAAAAAGTTTTGATCTAAGCCAAATTGATTCTCTAGGAACGACATATTGTGTTCTCATTCTCAGGTGTCGAGCTGATTCAGTTTTGCGTCCGCATAGAAGATTAATTTTATATGACAGTAGGTAACTGTCAGAAATAGTTGAATGGTCCTAAAGAATAACATCTGACAATTTCAAACGTCATCGTCTCAAAATGGCTGATAGTGACGTTTCTGGCAATATTTGTACAATATTTTAAATTTACAGGATTTTCAGATATTTGTGATTACTTTTTATTAACAGAGCTTGTGGTATTTGAAAATCAGCTTAAGTAGTTTGAACATTTCGTGATATTCGATTTTTAACTTCTTGATTTTGTTTTAAAAGGCTCTGTTAAAACATTGATCTATTCCATACTGTGGATTATTTTAAAGCGATTTTAAGCATAAGCCATACAATATTCCCAAATGTATTATTTTTTTCAGATGATTGGATTTAGTTTCCACGTTGGTTCTGGTTGTCTTGAATTAGAAGCTTATGAAAGAGCCATTTCAACCGGTAGCAGTTTATATAAATTCGGAAAGCTTATTGATCATAATTTAAAAATTTTGGATATTGGAGGTGGATTTCCTGGTGATGATGATGTTATGTTTGCAAATGTAAAATAATTAAATTTTAGTTATTTATATAATATTTAATATTTGTTTCGTTTTATTTTTTAACAGATAGCAGAAATAGTAAATAAGGCATTAGCTAAATATTTTGCTGATATCGATGTGGATGTTATTGCAGAACCAGGAAGATTTTTCGTACACACCGCCTACACTAATGTATCGAAAGTATATGCAAAACGTGAAATCAGAGGGGATGATGGGAAACATGAAAAGACAATGTATTATGTGAATGATGGAGTTTTTGGAACTTTTAGTTGTACATTGTATGAAGATCTGCTAATTGAAGCAATTCATTTTAAGGTACATGTAAAAAAATTTGTTTGATGTTGTAGCTACTCGTATATAAAACAAGAAAAATTATTGTTCTAAGAAATCATTCTACAAATTGTTTTAAGTTTCTGGAACCCTTGCCATTAGCTTCAATTCAACGTAATATTTACTATTGTTGAACAATGTTTAGAAATTAAAAGAATGCGAATCTTAGAACAAAATTCAAAACCAACTGAGAAATGGTCAAGGAAAATTAAGACATTCACTTCAAAAAAACTTACGACGAAGTAGCTTCTCGAAAACGTCCCTATAACTTCCCAAAATATGGTTTAAACTTTTAAGGCTCGCCGTTTTATTTAAGCTTGAGAAATTGTTTTCAATAGTAATGATATTTTTTTAATATTTTTCTTTAAAGGACGAAAAAAGTGAACTATTTGATAGCTTTATTTGGGGACCAACTTGTGATGGATGTGATAAGGTTAGTTTTCAATTCACAATTTTTATAATTTAAAATTGCAATATTTAATTTTATTTATTATTTTTCCAGATTCTCGAAAGTGTACGCCTTCCTAACCTAGAAGAAGGAGATCTTTTGGCTTTTCCAAATATGGGCGCTTATACGGTTCCAATAATGAATGATTTTAATGGATTTGATAGACCTAAAACAATATTTTATTTAAGAAGTGATTACATACATTGCATTTACTGATGTTTTCGAATGAAAAATAAAGATCAAAAATTATGTATCACTGACTTCATATTTAGATGACTTTATTATATTCAATATGCATAAAATAGTATTTCTCAGCTTAAAAGAATTTTGTTATTTAATGAATATTTAAAAATCAAGTATCAATTTTTCCTAAGCCGAAGAAATGTTAAAGACTGATTTCATTTATTCTGTTTTGCAATTATTCTGCTTTTCAAAAAAAAAAAATAAAGTTTTTATTGAGAGTTTTATACAACTTTTGAAATTCACGCCAAGAACACAAAAAAAGAGAAGTTGAATAAAAATGTCTGAGAATGAAATTCGGAAACACTGTTTTACAAACATTTGCGAATAATAAAATATGTATAGAATACTTTAAAATTTCGAGCAGGAGAATTTTGAAAAAGTAGAATTTCAAAATGTAGAAGGAAAACAAAATTATATTGACTGCATACTTTTTTGTCAAGAAACAAAAAACTAAAAATTGCTTCACATTAAAAGTCAAAATAAAAATGCCATGTCGAAATAGTTTGCATATATGTAAATGATAGTTGGTACAGGCACTAAGGACGAAATTATAAACGAAGGACGAAAAGTTCCCAACAAAATAAAAAGTTATTAATATTTTATATCTTGAGTTTATCTCTAGGGAAAACAGGTTTGTTTCAATGGATTGCATACTTTTCGGAGTTCACTAAATGGTAATGTGGTTCGTGTTTAGTTTTGTTGCAATCCAAACCAGGGAGGGTCAATTGCCCTATTTTCGATGCCTATTAACATTTACATACATTTCTATGATTGATTTCATTCTTCACATGAAAAAAGTTAAAAATCGCTACCGAGTAGAAGAAGTCTTAGCTCACTATAACCAACGGATATTTATTTATAATTCACTTTAGAGCAAGTTTATAGTTGTAATAACTAAGCATATGCCTTAGACCATCAGCTAGCTGCAAGCTCTGCTATTTGCCTCAAAGCTTCATCGCAGTGGGTTAACAACAACATTGGCCACTTCGTAATTCTTAAGTATTTAGAATCAATTTCAAGGCACACAGACTACACCTTCCCACAATTGCAATTCGACGGAAACTTGCATATTTCTCAGATAGTCAGCTCGCTTTCAAATCTTTGGACTCTGTGTCTACAAACTCTATAACAGTCCATAACTGTCGATCATCTCTAATGAAGATGGCACAACAGTTAAATATTCCCCTTTGGTGGGTGCCGGGCCAAAGAGATATTCCAGGAGATTGTAAGGCAGATGAACTATCCAGAAATGGTACAATACAACCCATTCAACCACGTTTGGCGACTGCTGGCGTACCAATCGATACATGTAAACTATTGCTAACGCAAGACACTATAGCTCAAAAACGTTAGACTTATTTAGGAGAATTCTTCTATAACGATCTAAACTTTCTTAATCATATTAACATAATCAGTCTTTCACGTTTCGTAAGGGACTCAAACTGGTTTCATTGAACTTAGAAGAAAGCATCAAGATTCATGTGGTATCACAATGGGACATTAAACTGGCCTTAGAATGTCCTACTCCAGCCTTTTTAACCTTATGTAACCTAGGCTTGGTTCTTCTTAATCTCCGAAAGTTGTCTTTTACATTCAAGACGGTCTCCATGTCGGAGTTAGTATACTTTGCAGTCGCTGATTGTGTAATACAGTGTGTCTTCTAACCACTTCTGTTCTCTTCTTTTCTTAAAGTCATTTATTTGGCACTAAAGGTACTTCTGTAAGGTACTTCTGTATTGGTTAATGAGATTGAAGCATTATTTATGTTTTTGTTGTTAAAACGTCAATGCGCCGCCACCGATTTAATTTAATTTAGTTTGATACGCCAATTTTGCTTCCAACTTATTTTATCGACTCTATCTAGCCCGAATATTGCAGTATAATCGGCACAGTTATCCATGATATCCAATAAAATATCCCTTGTTAGGAAAAGATACAAGTTTGGTCCTAGAACACTTCCTTGCGGTACATCGACTTTTAGTTTCTTTAGTTCAGAGTAATTTTAGTCGTACAATACCCTAAAGATTCGTTTCATAACATACGATTTCAGTATTTCGTATTAATACCTGGGAAGGTTCCTATGCAGATTATACTCAAGTCCCAAGAGTCAACCCTGTCAAAGGCTTGAGCTACATTTAAGAATATAGCAGAGTATACTAGTTTTTCTTCAACTGTTTTTTCCACCACTTCCTTAATTTGGTGAACTTGATCTATAGTGCAATGTTTATTTCTTAATCCAAAATGAAGATTCAACATAAGTGTTCTTTCTTCTATTATTTTGATGATTCTTTTCAGTAGCAGTTTTTCGAAAAACTTTTACCATGATTGAGCGATATTGATCTTTTTAATGTTATTTCTGTTAATGACTAATATTGATTAGGTATAACAATGACTATTGTAATTTTACAATGATACTTTTAACCAAGATATATTTTAGAGAATTTCAAACGAGACGCTACAGCAGCTTTCATATTCTGTGAATGGGTTTCCCGGAAATGTCTACAGTCTTACAAAACTTGAGAACATTTTTAATTATACGAGTATTGTGAGGAATATTTTAAATATTCGATAATAAATTGGTTTCTAATTACACACCAGCAGCGATCTAAGATGATATTATTGTGTTTAGTTTACGTGAAAAAATTTAGAACAATTGTGTTAAATATAATAATTTGGATCATTATGTGATTTAAAATTAAAAAATCAGTAAATAAAGATAAAATTGGGGAAGGTAGTTGTGTTAATTATATCAAATCACGCAACTTATTGAAATTTTAAATTTAAATATGCAAAAAGTCTGTGATATAAATTACTCGTAAATATTATGTTTTATTATTTAATAAGAACACAATTTCTCTCGTCTCTTACGTCTCTCGTCTAACGAAACTTTGAACCACGATTGAACCTCACTCAACCAAATCGAGTTAAATTATTAAACTACATTATTTTACAGAAGAGTCAAACATAATAGATACAGGGAAATAAGTCCACAGGGACTAAGTTCATTCAGTGGTAAGTAAATCCTTTCGTAAAGTCGCCTTAGTTCCCTTGCTTTGTGGGAATCTTATTTCGAAAAGAATGTGTGGTTAAGGTTCCCTCTGAATTTAAAATTAATTCCCATTTATTTGTGGATAAAATATATATAAACTAGCAGACCCGGCCACCCGTTGCTGTGGCTGAGTAATTAAGGAAGGACTTAATAGACAAAATTGAACACTAATTTACATAACATCTTTAATTTTATTTTATTAATAAATACTATGATTAACATAAATTAAATTAAATCACAGTTAAAGTTTACTGAAGTGCCAATCGATGAACAATATTTCTGGTCAGCCAGTCTTTTTTCAACACAAATAAACTCGATGGTCTTCCTACACGTGAACAGGCCACGTATAATTGCCCATGAGAGAAACATGGATTCTCTAGGTCTAAGCCGCAAATAGACATTGTTTGTCCTTGTGATTTGTTAATAGTCATCGCGAAAGCTAAACGGATAGGAAATTGCAGTCTTTTGAATGGTATTGGAGAATCTGACGGTATCATTGGAATGCGTGGTAACAGAACGATTTCTCCTTTAAACTTTCCTGCCAAAATAGTTGCTTTGAGAACATTTCCGGTGATTTTTTTGATTACCAAACGTGTACCGTTGTATAGTTTAGGGGGGTTCAAATTACGCAGAAGAATAATCGGTGATCCAATTTTTAACCGAAGATTGTGTGGTGACATTCCTGATATGTCTAAAGAATTCAAAAATTCAATTGGAACATTCACTGCTTCGTCTTCATCGACAGTAGCGTCGATTGACTTAAACGACATTATATCGCCTGGTAATAATTGTTGTATCTACTAGTTAATTAGATCTATGTACATCAACATTTTTTGCTGCCAAAATAGCACGATTACTGAGCCAATTGTGATTTAGATAGTTATTTATTATATCTGGGAAGACACTCTCGATCAGATTATTTTTAGTTTCAACAACAGTACAGAAATTGTCTGGCAATCTTATGCATTGGGTATCTTGATGAAATTCCACTTCACCGTTTCCAATATCTAATAGTTGCTGAGAAAATACTCGTGCTGTCGGATCATTTTGGAGTTGTACTCGCATGTTTTTTGTTAACCTTAGTGTTTCGACGTTTCTCCATAAAAATGATTGTTTTAAACATGCATTGATTTCATCAGCAAAAGTAGAGCGAGGAATCACTGGCAATGTTTGCCGAAAATCACCAGATAATAGTAGAATAGCTCCACCAAAAAGTCTATCATTACTGTTTAAATCCTGCAAAGTTCTATTTAATGCTTCGAGTGAATGTTTATGAGCCATGGTACACTCATCCCAAATTATGATTGAACTCCTTTGTAACACTGTAGCCATTCCACTCCTTTTCTTAATGTTACACATAGCATTTGGATTTTTATGGACATCTAGCGGTAACTTAAAAGCAGAATGTGCTGTTCGACCACCATCTAACAAAGTAGCAGCTATGCCTGATGATGCAATTGCTAATGCAATTTTCTTTTGTGACCGTACTTTCGCAAGGATCAACGATATCAAAAATGTTTTACCGGTTCCACCTGGTGCATCCAAGAAAAAAAAAACACTTTGTTTAGCATCAACAGCCAACATAATCCGATTGTATACATTTTTTTGTTCGTCAGTTAATAATGGTTCATTATTAGCAACAATCGTAGCTAAATCAAGATTATTAAATTGTTCTTCTCGCTGCAAATCACTATTCACTAAGTCTATAGCTGGACGATTAGGTGATGGCATACCATAATGACTAAGAGATGAATTTGAGATCATAATACACAATTCTTCAATTAATATCAATGCTTCATTATACATATCTGGTGTGAAATCTAGATTTGGACATTGGTTTGTTTGTTTAAGTTGGTATAGTAGTACCCGTAGCGTGATGGTTAGTGCGTTGGACTGTCATGCAAGGGGTCTTGGGTTCAATCCCTGCCTGTGCCACCTAACTTTTTTCACGGGTACTGCCTCTTGCGAGGAATTGACAAATCCTCCAAGAGTAATAATTCTTGTCATGAAAAGTGCTTTCTCAAATTAGCCGTTCGGATTCGGCATATAAACTGTAGGTCCCTTCCATCTCTGACAACATTACTTGCACACAGGAATGGTTGAGAGTTGTAAGTCACTAGGCCTTGGTTCTTCATGGACTGTTGCGCCACCTAATTTATTTTTATTTTTTAGTATATCTTCAGTCATGTAGTTTTTATATTTTTCCCACAGTATAGATGACTGTGTTGGAAAACATGTCGTCAAGATGATGGCAAATAGTTGATGAATACAACTTGGCGAGAACGTTAAAGCTGCATCAGCAAGTGTCAGATCCCAATGATTGTCATCTTCTAAAAGTTGCAACTCACGACATGCATCTTGATACGTACTGAACACTCGACCATTAACTTTTCGTAAAAATTGGAAAGAGATTGGTCCAGGAACATTTACCAACAACAAACGCAAAAAGAAGCATTCACGTTGTTTTGGATGTACTGTATAAAGTCGACCCAGTGTCTTAGCTTTAAATATACCTGCTATAGAAAGATGTGGTTCTCCTTTTTTACGTGGCTCCCATTTTTTAGTTGACATGTTCCATGTAAAATAGCATGGAATATCGGTATACAATAATTTTCTTGCGAATCGGCCGAAGGCATCAGTTTTTTGACAAAGTGAGAAAAATCCAGTAACGTCGTTTTTGGTGGTTCAAATGCTCTTTGAAAAACATTCTCTTCAGTGAAATATACACGTTGACCATTTTCAAGATGCACTGCAAGATGTTGGATAGATGGTTCTCTGTGGTGTATGGGAAAACTAAGTATAATGGGCAGATACATTAGCAGCAACGAAGCTATCTTTGCTGCTAATGTATCTGCCCATTTGGTATCGTGCTATTTCTTCATTTTCATTTATGTTTTGTACTCCAAACATGGCTAAATCACTGCCCTTATTGACGTACTTGCAAATGTACTTAATGCATTTAATTGAACTACAAAGCTCAACATTAATATAAGCCTTGTATGTTTTTGAGAGCAGTGGTGAGTACGGTACCACCCATTGATTGTCAATTTCTAATTGGTTAGAATTTGACGTTCTTATTTTAAATTTGTGACCACCGTTATCGGCGTTTTTACGGCGATACAACATACAACGGATAACCATCGATATCAGTAATAGTATCATTCGTGAATTTCTTAGGAAATTTTTTTTTAGATTTCCCATTTTCCATGCATGGCGATGTCATATTAAAAGCACCACACGGCCCGTGAATCATGTGACTTGGAACAATGTCAAATAATTCTTGATCATTTGATGAATCTGGAAATTCGGCTGAAATAATTTGATCAACTTCTTCTGGACGAATTTTAACATCAAGCCAAATTAAAATGTGAGCATGAGGTAAGCCTTGCTTTTGCCACTCAATTGAATACAACCAACAACACGTTTTGCCAAGACTGAATATTTTACAATAAAATCAATTAAGGATTTTAATTTTTGTTTAAACACTCGTGCAGTAATGTCGTGACGATGTATCGACTGTTGACCGGTAATAATAAAGTTTGTATTTCCTCCCAATTTGGATTGCACGTAAATGTTATAAACAAATCTGGATGCCCGTAATGACGGACATAAGTCATCGCATCCTGAATGTATTCTTGCATGTTTCGTGGACTACCGATGTAGCTTGAAGGTAAAATAACTCCACTGCCGATTTCATTGGTGTTTAAGTTTCCATCGATGTTTCCAACAACAGCATCTCGTAAGTGGATGTATTCCTCTGATCGTAATTTAGCTTGATTAAACCGAATAAATCGTAAACGTTCGCTTTCAATCTTAGCAAACATATCTACAACGTATTGATGATACAACTGACGATATCGAAGAATATAATTGTCCTGATTATGTCTAATCATTAATCGATGCGCGTAGTAATTCATTGAACTAACTTTTTTACTTAATTTATTACCATTGATTGGATCACACTGTTTGATATTGATGTGATATTCATCTTGTCCTTGCCAGAATATCAATGGGTACTGGAGTGCGTCGTACAAACGGTGTGTATCTGAAATTCTACTCACTGTATTATCTCGGTGTGTAATTTTAATAGATCTGTTGTCAACTGGATCACCGACCATAATAATAGCAACTTCATCTACGGTTGGCGCAATGAATCTGCCAGCATGCTCTCCTGGTGGTACTTTGTCAGCTTTGATGACAATTTGATAATTGTCATTTTTCATTTGTGGTGATACTCTTTTGAACAGTTGAACCAGATGATTACGGTTTTCTAAAAATATTTCCAACAACACTACAAACTACAATTGCTCTCTCTTCTGCTTGTTCAATACAATTATACTGGCATCGAGTTGTCACACGTTCTTCACAACTGCCCATTAAGTAGATTTGGAGAAATTTTGGATCTTCATTTGGCATTGGCATCAATGATCCAATTTTATGGTACACTTGGCCTTGTATTTTAAATGTTGTTTCAAAATTACGGTCATCAGATGAGAGATCGCAAATTTTAGATGCTCCAAATGATGTCATTTGAAAGCAAGAATTAAACTTTCGTGTCTTACGCAAAAATAATTTTGAATCATTTGAAATGCCAGAAAGTAGTGATTTCAAGGGTTCAGGTGGAGTAGGGAGTAATGGCAATACAACTTTTCCGGATGCACAACACATGCCAGGTGTTTCATTGCGAAATTTTAACGCTTGACAATACTTACATATTTTGTCCATCTCACCGATGGTAACTTTGGGATCAGCTGAGTAATTAATGTATGGTGCATAATTAAATGCCAGACGAACAAATGATTCTCTTGTTAATGCACGGCTGGTCCGTTGACTTTCTCGGTTTTGTTGTCTAAATGAATCTGTGAGTTGTTCACGTGCCGCTCTTGTTCTCGATAAATATTCTTGTAGACGATTATCATGCTGTTGCATTGATTCATGTGCACGAATATCTGCTATATGGATTGTTTGAGTTGCATTTCTTTCTGCTCTTTGCTCAACTGATTCGTGGGCTCTTTCAAGACGTCGATTTCGAGCTTTTTTGCTACGGGCATTGTGGAGGTTAGATTTCTTTGGTGGCATAGAATGAGAATAGTAATTGTTAGTTAAAATTCAATCAAAATAAAAAAAAAAATATACAATTTTGCAGTCAAGATAACCCTGTTTAAGATGAAATATTCGTCTCCCTGAAGAACAAAAACAGAATAATACAAATTTTATTTCAAAGTCAAAACATATTTCAGAAAACATAAGTGATCATATATAATTAGAACAGTAGATTGTATATAAAGTATTTTTCATTTGCAACATATATGCAATTTAGACCATTAATCGAAATATAAACTATCCTATATCTCAAGTTAGACCAAATTCCAAATTACACATAAAATGCCAACTTTCATCAAAATCGGTTGACTTGGTAAAAAGAGTTCACTGTGGGAACATAAATATGACACTGGATTTTTATATATTAAGATGGGTAAACCTAAAAATATAAATGTAGTACAGTATCTCGAAAATTACGCCTGATATATGTATGTATGTATTTCTTGAAACTTTCTGGCATTTTTCCCAAAACAAGTTTTTGAGCAATTTTTTCTGTCACAATTTCCGGAAATGTTTAAAAGCATCAGTTGGTTGCAAAATTCAGTTTTCTAGATTCTGAACAAATTTAAAATAGAAGAAGCTTAAAGACACTCGTAACTCACTGTAGTTTCAAGCTCGTCGTTAAATTGTTGTTAGAAATTATTACCCTCTTCATATTTTTGAATGTGTTCTATGCAGCCATGAGATAGTTAAGTTCGTTCATGGGAATTAACACCACTTTACTCAAGTGAAAAAAGTCCCTCAGTGGACTTTGTTCCCGTGAACTTATTTGCCTAAACCATCAGAATAGCCACATGACTAATGGAAAAAATAAGAAGATACATTTTACATAAAGCAATTTCTTTTCTTACAAATATTCAAATCATTGCAGTAAAAATAAATCTTTTCAAAATAGAATTATTAATATTCTTGGTTATGAGATTGCTAATTCTTATATGGTTTTGTTTTGTAACAGAACATTTCCATCTGTTCTTAATAATCATATGGAAAAATAATTTCAAAGATAAATAAAGTCATTTGCTTATAATAATTAACACACCTCCTTATTTATTCGAAATACGTCATTTTACTGTACTTGACTGTTATAACTCGGTCGCTTGTCGTCGTCGTTGCCGTCTTTGAACCTATGTTAGGCATAATTACCAAGATTCTAGATAGATTTATTAGGAGGTTTTGGTTTAAATTGCAAAACAAAGGTACATAAGTACAATTAACTGATCCGGAACCATTCACGTGAGTCAAAATAATATGGTTACCAACGACGAATAAGTTTAATGTTTTAAGAAAATCTTTAGAAATACTAAACAATGAGATCTTAAGGATCTGTCACAAATAGTTCTTTAAAACAAAATTTTTTCTTGTGTTAATGAAAAAGAGAGTTTTGACAGTTGTTAAGCTAACCAAAAAACTTGTCACTTGTTTAAAAATCTGGTACCTACACGAAATTGAAAATTAGTTCTCTAAATATTAATTTGAGAAACCTTTCCTAGTTTACAGAATATAAAGGTTTGAGTGAATGGCGGATCCAGGGGGGGAGGGGGTCGTAGGGGTCATGACCCCCCTCCCCTAGGAGATAATTTGTTTGCTTTTTCGTAGGAATTCCCTTCAATTCGAAACTAATCGTATTGCGTTAATGGATATGACCCTCATTATATTTTGAATTATTTATTTTTTGTTTATGAAAACAACATTTGTATTTTACTTCCTTAAACTTTGTTGCTAAAAGTACTACTTTTAATTGAGGAATGGACCAAGAACATAATATGAATCGGAAATTCAGCCTATTCAAAAACCGCAGCACAAATTCATCAACTTTTGACCAACTGACGATCCAGGGGTGGGTCATATGAGCCATAAAGCAAATATAGTTAAGTTGTAGATATAAGTAAAGATTTCATCTAAAGATTTATTAGTAATTTAACGACATTCACCAAAAAGTGGTTTGCTCAATTTAGAATTTGAAAAAAAAACTTTAGTAATGCTTTTAATTATTTTCATAAAAATTGTTTCTGAGAAAAAGAGCAATATTCAGGTTCTTAAGAAGAAACCTTGAATAAGAGATCATCAATTATATATTAAGTTGCCTTTAAATTCCTTAAACTAGCCTTCAATTTTATTATAAAATTTTCTTGACACACATAAATAGTGAACATTGAAGTGATTTTTACTAGCGAAATATAGGAACTATATAGCAAGTTTTGCTTTAGTAAACAATTTCGAACTAGAGCTTTTAATCAAATATTACATTACGACGGTAGAGAAGTCGAAAAAAGTGGGCACCCCGATTCCGTCCGTCTGTCTGTCTTTCCTGGCTCCTACAGTCCAAACAATTGTGTTGATTGAAGTTAAGGTTTTCAGTCGATTAGCGTAAGGCGTTTTTTTTTTTCATTTTATTAATACGAAAAATAACAGCAGTCCTTATACAAATTTTTTGGTTTAAACATATGATTTTTCTAAAACTTTCTCTAAATTTTGTGTTCTTAATTTGGCTTCTTTCTACTAGAAAAACATATTTTGGTATGGCTCCAGAAGGGTACCCCTCAAAAACCTTTATTTTGTTTTTAAGTTTTCTCAAGAACTAATGGACCGATTTCAATAATCTGTACAGCTCTTTTTGATGATCAAATGATCAAATTGATGATGATTTCTTATGATCAAAAATGTATTTTTTTTATTTTTTTTTAAAAAATATCATATATATCATATATTTTGTTTAAAAAACTCGATATCTCAGAAAGGGGTCAACATTTATTGATGAAATTTAAATGTAAAATGTACATATATTTATAAGGTCTTTATTTAGTGCTTCCCAAAAATATTTTTAAGACAAAATTTCAAATTTAAAATGATTTTCGAAAAAAAATAAGTTAATCTAGATTTTTTGACAAATAAAATGGCATTTAAGTTTTTGAGAAAAACTTATTTTGAAGGTACATTTTTAAATCTTAAAATAGAGGAAATATTTAACAGACTTTTTGGAAGAACTTAGCAAGTTCTAGCGACCCAGTCGTGCATTTTATTTACTTCAAAATTGGTTTTCTGTTGAATACAAAAGATCTTAAAAAATTAAATGAATCTACTTTTGAAGTGAATTTGATTTGGATGTTCTAGAACTGATATTTAAACACGAATTTCAATAATATAAATGTCCCAAAAGAGCAAAAGTGACACTTTTGTTAAACATAATAAACGGGTCATAACTATTGATATACAAGCTTTGAATCCTTTGAGATTTGAAGTGAAAAGAGATTCACAAACGTTTCTTCCCAACTTATTTGTTTACCTTAATTTGTTTTAATTTAATTTTTTAGAGAAATAATGTACTTAAATGAACCTATGTATATCCTTAAATTCAAGAACCAAACATTTTTCTCTCTAAATTATATTAATATTAATCTTAATGTACAAATGTTAATAATATGTATACAATAAATTGAAATTGAAATTGAAATTGAAATTTTTAAGTTTTGTTGGCTCCTTTAAGGTCAAAATACGAGTAAGCAGACTGATAGTTATAGTAATAATAGACTCCCGAAAATTGAGTTCGAAAAAACTTCGTCAAAAAAACCCGACACTTCTTTATATCAGATCCTCTCTCATTTTCTGAATTTTTGAATTTTTTTAGCGTTCTTAGCATAAATTGAAATGGATACAAGAAAAGTATATTTTAGTTTTGGAAAAAAGCAACGTTTCAAAACAAGTTTTTGTGTTTACTTATTTTTTGGTGAGTTAATTTGAGTTTAAGGACAGTTTTTAAAATTCATCTTCGAAAATAGTATACAAACATGAAAAATGCAATCTTTAGTCAGTTTTAGTAAATGTGGCAACCATATTTTACAATTTAATAACAATATCAAATAAAGCTGATCCGGAACTGTTCTCGTGAGCTTTATGAGCCACTTTATTTCTATATTTGAACTTTATAGATGATCCGGCACCATGTGCGTGAAGCTATTTTCAAGTGCTGAGACAGAAATAATTATAAATTATTGTAGGAAAGTTTCGAACAATAAAATGATGTTAGGTTGTCATATTTTTTGTATGTCTAGGATTTAAAAAAAAGTTAACTTTCTAAAGATTGGTGAAATTAACGTAACAAAACACGTAATGAAGAAACAAGATCTTAACATATTGACTTTCAACTTTCATTGAACTCTATTTCAGCATTATGTTAGTTGACGCAAAAGAAGGACCTAAATTAAAAGTCAATTTAACGAAGTAATTAGCCCCATACATAGAGCACGATAAAGAACTTAATTTTTAAGGAAAATAGCTTTTTCTACTTCGATTAAATATGCAGACAAAATACGTAGAGTTAAGGTAAAAAGATTGCGAATATCAATATTATTGGTTTTAAGAAGAAAAAAAGTGTATTAACAATTTTGTTGAAGGTTTTGAAATTATACACTTAGGGTGATTTTTTGAAGATTTCTTGTCGTCTTCTTGTGTATTTCAAGTCTTTTACCATAGCATCGGTAATAAAGAATACATAAAAACATAATTTTTGAAGAAAATGCAAACAAAAACCTGCCTCGACGATAGGGCTGTCTTTGTTCTAATTAAGTACAATAATCCTAAGGCCTATTTCACTAAACACTTTCCACTTTGCAAATAAATAATATCCTGATAATATTCGACACTCGATGAACTTAACTGCAGGTTCCTATGCTTATTCCGGGCAGTATGATATTAGGGTCCATTCCCATCACAATGTAGTTTACACAAAAGTTTTTACAACTTGTAGTTTATTTATAATTTTAGACAAAACAAATTGGACGGTACTTTTCATTAATCCATTTATCGAAAACTCTCTTTTGTCGAAAAACCATTTTCCATATCGAAGTTAATTCTTAGTTTCACTACTCTTCGGTCACTACTTTTAAATTCTTCGTTTTATTTACAACAGCTTTTGAAAAGAAACTATTATTTGCGATGAACTGTTAAATTTCATTTAAGGCTGGTTATGAGTCGATGGATTAAAAAGTAGAGAAGTCGAAAAAATGGGTCCTCCATTACGTCCGGCTGTCTGTCCTCGCAATTACAGCCCAAACCATTGGGTCGATTGACTTAAAATTTGAAAATTAGGGTTTTGAGCCGATTCGCGTTGGGCCTTTCTTTAATTTTTTATAAGAACAGCAGTCTCCATACAAATATTTTGGTAAAAAATCGAAAATTCGAATTTGTTCACAAACGAACTGATAGATTTTTTGTAAACCTTCTTTAAAATTGTTTGTCTTAATTTGGCTTCTTTCAATACAAAAAACAATTTTTGTATTGCTCCAGAAGGTTACCCTCCATAGAACAGTTATTTTGTTTTTAAGTTTTCTCAAGAAATAATCAACCGATTTATAGTTTTAATATAAAATCAGCTCTCAATAATATTTGATGATAAAAAATGTTATTGTTTGCTAATTTGAGAAAGCACTTTTTCGTGACAAGAATTACTATTGGAGAATTTGTCAATTCCTCGCAAGAGGCAGTACCCGTGAAAAAAAGTTTAGGTGTTACAGGCAGGGATCGAATCCAAGACCTTTCGCTTGACGGTCCAACGCGCTTACCATCATGCCATGTTTATGTATATATTTGATTTTAAAACAAATTATTAAACATTTTTTTTCGAAACTCGATATCTTGAAAATGGGTCATCATTTTTTTTACAAAATTAAAATTCAAAACGTATATTAATAAGTTCTAAGCAACTGCATACAAACAATATTTTTAAACCAAAATTGCAAATTTTTATGTATACAAAATTAATTAAAAAAAAAACAGGTCTAACGATGTTCAAACAGAAATTATAAAAAATTAAGGTTTTTATGAGAAATCAAATGGCGTTTATATTTTTGAAAACAAACTTTATTGCTGGTACATTAAATTTTAAAATACAGTAAAATATTTGAAGGGAACTCTTGGGATACATGAGCAAGTTTGTCGACAACTTTTCAAAACAAACTCTTATTTTCAAAAAAAAAAAAACAATTTCTTTTTGTATATGACTGAAAATTTTTTTCAAAATTTTAAATATAATTTGCAAAGTTTATTGTTTGGTGAAACAAAAAGAACAATAACTTTGAAAATAATAAAACTTTTCAATTTTCAGAAAGTTTGCTGAAACGTATTTTGCAAAGAATAAAACTTTTCAATTCCATAATTTCCTCTTTGCAAATTTGCTTTTAGTGAAACTGTCTTGCTTAAAAGTTTGTCTATATGTATCAATGTTTACCAAATTTGCGTACTATTTTTTGTAGATTTTATTTTTTTATGAAAAAACGGACTGTTGGATTTTTATAAAAAAAACTACTGAATATCGAAAACAATATTTTCTGTGAAATAAAATAAGTTTGAAGCCAATATTTGTAATTTTTGAGTCGAAATTAAATTTTTACAAGTTTTAGTATTGTTTTTTTTTAGGTTTTTATTAACTGTCAATTCGATTTTTCTCAAAATTTTACAGAATGTTGAAAACAATATTTCTTAAAAGATAAAATTAGTTTTAAGCCAATGTCTCAAATTTTTGAAAAGATATTTACGTCGAAAAACAATTTTTACCAACTTTGAGTAATGTTTTTTTAGGTGTTTATATTTTTTTTTCAAACTGTCAATTCGATTTTTCTCAAAATGTTTCCCAATGTCGAAAACAATATTTCTTAGAAGTTTAAAGTAGTAAAAAGCTATTATCTCAAAGTTTTGAAAAGATATTTGAGTCGAAAATCAATTTTTACCAACTTTTATTAATTATTTTTTTTTTGGTTTTTATTTTTTTTTTTAAACTGTCAATTCGATTTTTCTCAACATTTTTCAGAATGTTGAAGACAATATTTCTTATAAGATAAAATAAGTTTGAAGCCTTAATTTCAAGTTCTTGAAAAGATATTTGAGTCGAAATTCAGTTTTTACCAACTTTGAGTAATGTTTTTTTTAGGTTTTTATTTTTTATAAAAAAAACTGTCAATTAGATTTTTCTCAAAATTTTATCAGATGTCAAAAACATTATTCTTCGTTGCAAAAAATTGTTTTGGAGATGCAATCATATTTTGGTCGTAAGATTTTCGAGGTGACAAATTTTTTTTTTCAGTTTTTTTGATTTATAAAGAAAAACGTTAATTGGATTTTTTTTTCAAAAATATACTTGTTTTGTATCACGTTACAATATATGACATAAAATTTAATTCAAGTCTCTAGCGTCATTAGTTCATGAGATATTTAGGTTTAACCAAAATGTTCACCTTTTTTTTAAACTGTTATGGTAAAAAAACCACCCACGCACTTTTCTTGAGAGCCCTTTCTACATCTTTCTGCCTTATTATCTGTATAACAAAATTTATTTGAAGTCGATATCTTCTCTGGTTCTTGAGCTATGGAGGACGAAAAAAAACGTCGCGAACGTACAGACGTACGGACGTACGAACGTACGTACATACATACGCACGCACAAACATCTTTCTAAAAATCTTTTATTTCGACTCTAGGGCCTTGAAACGTCGAGAAAGGCCAAAATTTTCAATTTGACAAATCGGACCTATTACAATAACTTCCTATGGGAAGTTAATAATTGGGAAACTTTGTTAAAGAGGAACGCAGTGGTGAAATAACAAAAATTACTAATAAAACTTAAAATTGTTAACTATTAACTACATTTATATGCAGAGTCGTAAGGTTGAAATAAATTTTTATAGAATAGCAAGATTTCGATTCTGAGAGAACGTGATCGAGTCTACCCAAACAATTTCAACTTGATTCCATTGTATAGATTGAAATTATGTGTGACAGTGTTAGTTATGTTCTTATTTGAATAAAAGTTTGGACATTTTGTATGAATTACGAGTAAGAAAATAACTTATCTTTTCAATGTATTTTTTCTAGAGATGGGGTCAAAAAAGTCGCATAGTTTTTTAAAAAGGGTCAAAATAGACAATTTTTTAAAAAGTCGTATCATGGTCGCATGAGGCACAAAAAAGGGTAAAAATGCGACTAAAGTCGCATAGCGGTAACACTGATACATTCCCTTCTATAGGGTGATTTTTTTGAGGTTAGGATTTTCATGCATTAGTATTTGACAGATCACGCGGGATTTCAGACATGGTGTCAAAGAGAAAGATGCTCAGTATGCTTTGACATTTTATCATGAATAGACTTACTAACGAGCAACGCTTGCAAATCATTGAATTTTATTACCAAAATCAGTGTTCGGTTCTAAATGTGTTTCGCGCTTTACGCAAATTTTATGCGTTTTTTTTTTTTTAAAAGTTCTCAAGCTCTTAAAAAATCACCCATTATGTATTTATTGCCTTCCATTGAAAAGAGGACATTGTTTAATATAATGGGTGATTTTTTAAGAGCTTGAGAACTTTTAAAAAAAAAAAAAAAACGCATAAAATTTGCGTAAAGCGCGAAACACATTTCGAACCGAACACTGATTTTGGTAATAAAATTCAATGATTTGCAAGCGTTGCTCGTTAGTAAGTCCATTCATGATGAAATGTCAAAGCATACTGAGCATCTTTCTCTTTGACACCATGTCTGAAATCCCGCGTGATCTGTCAAATACTAATGCATGAAAATCCTAACCTCAAAAAAATCACCCGATATTAAAAACGGTTCACCTGAACATGTCACATTAGTGACAGTGAACAAACCTAATATGAAGAACGAACCAATTAATTTGAAATGTCAGAAACTCTGGATTCATAAAGGTTCAAAACAAAAAATAAATAAAAGTTAAGAAAACAATTATCAAACATTTTAAATGATTTAGTCAAACATTTTACTATGAAATTATATTCCAAAATTGTTATTTTTTCGGATATTTTGACATTTCAATTAAAAAGTGCCTTTTCTAGAAGTTTGTTTGAAATTTCATATTTCATTAACCGATTTAAATTTAGCAAATGATAAATACTTAAAAAGCTATTTGATTTTAAAATGCCAAGCTCTTAAAAACTGTTTTTTTTTTTAGTTTTTAGTTTTCACCAAAGTATTTTAATTCGCCATTTATTTGAAATAAAATATCAGAAATGATAGACTTAGAAATTTCACATTAAATTAAATTGATCCGAAATGGCTCAATATAGGAATCCTTCGAATTATTTTTACCTAGAGACGTTACCGAAAAAACTATCAAAAATTTTGTATATTGTTGTAAATGAGGTTTTTAACATTTTTAAACCACAGTTTTGTATTCTTATATGAGACTAAAATGTGTGCAAATTTGTTTACGTAAGTGCAAAATTTAATCAAAATAAACAATAAAGTCGAGAGACAACTCCTCCTTCAGTTCAATTTTAATCTGATAACTATTTTTGAAATTTAACTAGCCAATAAGAAATCCTTAAAATTTGTTATCTTATAGAAAGAATCTTTTAAAGCATTTAAAGAAATTTGTCCCTTAGTGAATAATTTTCGAGTCATTTTCATACAATTGCGCATCGATCAAGTAAACTTTAAACAATGTAAATAGATATTCTTTAAATTTTCTTGAGTTTATCCTGAAAACTTGATGCCTCCTTAATGTTGTATCTTTCCAACTTATATCAACCATAACCATGGGTATTATCAAGTGAACTATGAACTCAAAATCCTTTCAATGCAGAATTCTTTATCACACTGGCGCTGGCGCGTGTATACTGCATCAAAAAACTTCGATTAGAAAATGCAATAAAAATAAAATATTTAATTGTACCAAACCTTGAACTCTTCAAATCCACGCTTAATGCGCATAACAACATAACTTCTGTACTTTCCCAGAGTAGGTAATAAATAATATGTATGAACTTTACCTATCAATTCGTAGGAAATATTTCTTGTATTGTTTTCCAATTACTTATAAACATTATTTGACAAAATAAACAGCAGCAGAAATAAATCTGTCTTAAAACAAAAACAAAAACAAACAATTGTATACCTAGCCTTTGTAATCTTTTGCTAAACACACCTCCTAATTTGATATCAAAGCGTCATATTTTATTACTAAAGGGTACTCGTATATACATATATTCTGTGTTTTATAGTTCCGTGTGAATATTTGAAAGATATCAATCCGGCACCGTACTCGTGGGATTTACCAGATAAATATTACGATTGCAAAAACAAAGGTAACTTGGTGTCCCGGAACCTTTCACGTGTGACAAATATTTAAGTAGGGTTGCCATACTTCCTTGATTCAAATGGATTTATAAAAGCAAATCTTTGTAAAAGTCACATAAAAGGTAAATGAATGACGATCAGGTAGAACAGACGATCATTATGGTTTCTCTAATTCTTGATTTAAAATTATATTAGTTGTGAAATATCAAAACCAAGATAGTTCCGTTTGAGCTTTGTGATGCGAATGACAAAATTGACACTAAAATGTACAAAAAATCATTTAACAAATTTTACAACAAAGGACTTACCGAGACTAAATCAGTTCCTAAATTGTTTACGATAAAAACAAAACTGAAGTATTTAAGTTTTCTTTCCTTATGAAGTTTAGATATTTTTAAAAATATCAAAAATTAATACTTTGAGCGTAAAGAATTTTGAGTGTATGTATAAATATCTATAACGTAAAACCATTACATGGCAATCCTGTCCTGAGATTAAAGTTCTCGGCGAGTGACGAATTAAGAGCAATAAACTGATCCGGAACCATACGCGTGAATTTAAAAGGCAGAGGTACACAAAATTTCCAATCCGGTAATATAGTAATAATATAATAATTTTGATAAAACTCAAGTAGGCTTATATATCAAATTTATGATACCTACAGAGTTAATTAATGTATGTATTTACTTAATTTACCTGATCCGGAATCAATCGCGTGAAATTCAATATACATACTTTCGTCGCGTTAGATAATGAATCTGTTTTTCTCTTTTACCTTTAAAATATTTTCGATTTTATTTCGAATTCTTGAAATCTAATGTTTTTTCAAAAAAAATAAAAACTACACAGTCAACTCAATAAACTATGTAGAAAGGAACGTAGGCACATACATAGTCACAATTGGATGAGGCAGTAAAATTGATATTTTTTGGGTTTTTTAGTTCAATTCTTATGATCAAAAAAAGTCACATAGGGATTTTTGTTAACAACTTTTTGGATGTGCGCATTTAACTAAATTGATGAAATTGATTTGTCTATAGTTTTTATATAAGTACAAACTTGAAGACATCCTGTTTCCGTAAGAAGATTTAGATTAATTAAAATGTTGGTGATGATAATATAAGCACGCTTATGACGTTGTCTTTGGCCTTAGATGGATAATTAAATAATTTTGCGTAAATTGCATTTGCGTGTGCATTTTAATGGTTGCATATTTTATTTGACGTGTAGGTAAATATAGACATAAAAAGATGAAGCAATTCATATTCAGTTTCTGATAACGATACGAGTTTGTGGAGTGAGCCTCCAAAACGATGCATTTTATTTTGTTAGTATAGAAAATTACAAGTTTCTGCAAAATTTTGAAGTTTAATTATTTTTTATAAATATTCACTTTAATCCAAAAAAACAATAAGCCTAGAGCCTACGGTCATAAATAATTATAACGTATTTGGCCAATTTCTTGACAAAGTTCTAGTATCTAAAAAACTTGGTTTATTAACTTCCCATAGGAAGTTATTGTAATCGGTCCGATTTGTCGACTAGAAAATAATGAGATTTCTCGACGTTTCAAGGTCCCTAGAATCTAAATAAAAGATTTTTTCTGTTCGGAATAATTTGTTTCTCGTCAAGAACCAGTAGAGATATCGACTCGACGATAAATTTTGTTATATAAATAATAATGCAAAAAGATGCAGAAAGGACTCTCAATCAAATTTAGTGGATGTTTTTTTTTACCATAGTAATTTAAAAAAAAAAACATTTTAGTTAACCCAAAATATCTCAGGAACCAATAACGCTAGCGAATTGAATTACACTTTATATTAGGTATATATTGTGACGTGATACCAAACTGATATAATTTTGAAAAAAATTAAATTAAGGTTTTTTTAGAAATCAAAACTACTGACAAAAAAAATAAGTGTCACCTCGAATATTTTACGAACAAAAAATGATTTCAGCTCCGGACAAATTGTATGCAACGAAAAATAACCTTGTTGAAAAAAAAATTAAGAAAAATCAAATTTACTGTTTTTTTTACAAAATATAAAAACCTAAAAAAAAAGTTGGTAAAAATTGATTTTTGACTTGAATATCTTTTTAAAAATTTAAGATATTTGTTTCAAACTAATTTCATCTTACAAAAAATATTGTTTTGAACATTCAGTCGAGTTTTGGAAAACATCTAATTGTCAATTTTTTTTTAACAAAAAAGAAAAATATGACTAAAACTTGGTAAAATGTATTTTCGATTATAAATTATATCTTTTCAATTATTTAAAAAATTGGATTCAAACCAATTGGATTCAAACCAAAGTAAATTTTGTTTTAAAATACAACAATCAGTTTTTTCATAAAAATTAAAATTTACAAAAAATATTACGCAAAATTGTTAAAAATTAATGTTCGTTTCTTGATATCTCGTGAAAAAATGAAAGTATTGACTACAAAATGATTTCATTCTGTGCTAAATTTTGTTGTTAACATAATGGTAATGGACTTAAAAAGCTCCAATCTGTATTTGCTTATATAAGAAATAAGGACTTTCAAGAATCGTTACTAAAATTGGTAAAAAGATTTCGTTAACAAAATAGATTTTGAAAACTATTTTATCATATGCACAATATTGTTGGTAATTTCAAATATTAGGAGACCAAAGAAAGATATTGTCTTCAAATTATATATCTCACACAAAATACTGTTATGATTTATGAATACTTTGTTAATGTTTTAAGCGAGATAAATCGACTGACGGGATTAGAAGTTATCAGAGTGGGTCGCATCCCTGCCTATTTTTTAATGAATTGGAACTTGATTAAGTTCTATAACTCATTTTTTTCATCAAGTTCTCGGGCCTTAGAAGTCTGAGTTTAAGATAGAACTTCGATTTATTGGACCCTTAAATGTTGGGGGTCTAGATTTAGCAATGTTTTTACTCCTTCGAAAGGCCGAATTTTTAGATTGATTCCGGTTTAGGATTAAATTTCAGACCACAAGGATTTGTATTGTGCAATAATAAAATATTTTTAGAGAAAAAAAAAAAAAAACAAAAACATGGACGGTGTGCATGGTGGATGGATCCACTTAACTCATTTAGTAAAATCAAACTATGTATGCATAATTTATTAAGTTATAATTTGTTAATAAATAAATAATAAATAATTATCACCTGAAAAAGAAAAGCAACCGGCAGCTTTTAAATCCTTTGTTAATTTGTTTTTGCCATCTGTCTCTGTCACACCTCATGAAACTAAATGGAAGTAAGCCGCTCTCAGCTTTTTACTCCATTTGCTCGGTCATTTTATCCCGAGCTCATAGAGAGCGTTTTGAGATAGCTCTGATTAAAAAAGCAACACAACCACAAACGCTCTGATGTGTCAGAGCTAAAAAAGGAACACAGATATTTTTTTGACAGCTTATTTCTCTGCTCTGTGCTTAAAATGAAAACCCCCTATAAAAATGGTGTTCTCAGATTTCTGACAGCAAATATAAAATATGTATACTTATTAATGAGAAAATTTGATTATATTTCTGGGAATACTGGCAAATCTTAGATCTTAAAAATATAAACTGGTGAAATTGCTCCAAAACGCAAAGATAAAACTAATTGAAATAGATATAAATTGGCATAGTATCTGATTTCAAGAGGCGATTCCTTGGCAAATGCCATAATCGCCGAGCAAATGGGACCAAGTCCCTTGTTAGTGACGAAGGTTGAGCTTCAGCTCATCTTCAACTCAATAAAAAACAGAAAGTCAGCACGTGTCGATGGTATATCCAACGTTGTACGAAGACATTTACCGATGGAGGCAATTGACATTTACACCACACTCTTCAATAATGCACTGAATAATGCAGTGCAATGGAAGACCGCTGTGGTTCATCCTCTCCCGAAAAAGGGAAAGGACAACTCCAACCCTTCAAATCTTCGGTCGATAAGTCTTCTTCAGCAAAGTTTTCGAAAAGATCATCAATAGGGCTCTGACTAAGTGGGCTGCGGACAACAAAATAATTCCGGATAAACAGTTCGGATTCAAGGCGGGTCATGACACAATTCATGCTGCGTCTAAACTCGTTTCTTATATCCAAAGGAATAAGTCAAAACAACAATGCACAGGTGCTGGTTGATTTGGAAAAGGCCTTTGACACCGTATGGTTAGAGTGTCTTTACCTAAAACTGAGCAGGCTTGGCATAAGCAAACCATTGTTGTATATATGTATTTTATGATATGCTTAACGGTAGGAAGTTTGTTGTCAAAAGTGGCAATGTAACTTTTAATACAACATTCCAAATTAACAATGGTCTTCAACAGGGAGCGGTGAATTCGCCGATTGTCTTCAGCATTTACACCAACGATCTGATAGGTAGTCTTACAAAGGCAATTGCGTACGCCGACGATCTAATTGCGTACAGAACGGCCCGAAAGGTTGAGGTTATTAGAATTCTCTTGCAGCGTGATTAAAAATAAATGTCCAGAAGTCGGAGAAAATTCTAGGGCCACGAGGGATACGTTGATCTTGACGTGCAGCCATTAGCAAGCAAAAGTGTAGTGAAGTACCTCGGTATCTGGTTAGATCAGTATTTATATTTCGACAGACATATAAATGCTGCTCTGACCAGGGCCAGAGGAGCCTTCGCTCTGACGAAACGGCTGTTTTTTAGCAGTCGGCTTGACCCCAGATGGAAGGTAATTTGCTACATGGCCCTCATACGGCCGATGATCGTTTATGGTTGTCCTGTGTGGTTCAACGTTGCCCCTTCCCAGATGGAGAAGTTTCGGGTGTTCGAGCGGCAGTGTTTACGACGCTGTACCGGCTTATATAGAACAGCCGAATCTTCTTACGTGCATTACTATTCCAACGAGGTCCTATACAACGGGGCTCGAATCAACAGAATTGACAATTTCGTGATAAAACTCGTTCGAGGTCACATTGCAAGAGCTATGTATGTCTTCGACCAACAATTTAATTTTCGGGGCGTTCTATCCGAACGACGAGTATTTTGAAAGTGCACGCTTGAGCGGCTTCATTCCACCAGAGGCATTCCTCTTTTTAGATAGATGCGGATAGATTGGCAGTTCCGCTAATCTACCACGTCAGACGACGAACCGTGGATAGGCGACTCCTGTACAATCGGGACGTCATGGCACAAGGTGGAGCAGAGCTCCTTCGGTTCAGTAGGGCTGTGTCCGAAAGGGACCGAACTGATAGGGTGAAGCAGGAGAGCCAGTTTTGGTGGCTTCAATCGGCACTTGATAGTGAGTAGTCGGGATGGGGTTTTAAGCCTTGTCCGGCTTACATACTTGTTTTATAGTTTTAGGGTTTAGTTTTAAGTAGAATAGGCATGGTGGCATAAAAAAAAAACATACAAAAAAATACAAAAAATACAAAAAAGGAAAAATACAAAAAAATACAAAAAAAAAAAAATTAAAAAAAAACATGGAATAATCAAAAAAAAATTACAAAAAAAGACAAAATATGAAAAACAAAAAACGTTAGATAGTTAAGCTTAGTGTACACGATTGCCAGGTCTGACAATCATTGTCAGATCTGCAAACGTCTGACAATGTGTGAAAATGAGCTGACAATGAGCTGAAAATTTTAATTTGTGTGTACACGGTTTGCAGATATCTACAAACATCTGCAAATCTGTCGCCAAATATTTGTCTGATAATGTAGACAAACTAATTTGGCCAAATAGCTAGCAATAGATTTGCAAACATTTGTAGATTTTCTGCCAACCGTGTACACGCCGAATCAAATTTTCGATCTGCAAATTTATTTTCAGCTCATTGTCACACATCGCATCAGTCAGAAAATTTGTCTGCCAATGAATAAATTTGCAAATGTTCCTCAAACGGCATCTGCAAATTTATCCATTGTCAGACGTTTGCAGAAACGTCAGAAAATGAAAAAAATTTGGTGATCTCCCAATGAATTTTGTGTACACACGATTGCCACATCTGCAAATTAATTTGTCTTCAAAATGATTGATGAACAAATTGTTCTGCAAATCAATTTGGTGTGTAGACGGTTGTCAGCTTGCGTGTACACGATTGCCAGATATCTACAAATTAATTGGCAGATATTTGTCTGCAAATTAGGAGCCAAACCATTTGTCTGCAAATTAGGAGCCAAACCATTTGTCTGCAAATTAATTTGGTGTGTACACGATTGTCAGCCATTCGAGACAAATTTTTCAGTGACAGATCTGGCAATATTTGCAGATCTGGCAATCGTGTACACTTAGCTTTAGATTTGCTGCTGTGGTTGTTCTAGTTTTAAGTAGTTTATAGGTAGAATAGGTAGTTTTAGTTAGCTTTAAGTTTTATATTGAGGACCTTATTTTAAGTAGTTTTTAAGTAAAATAAAAAAGGATATTGACATTAGTTTTTTCTAAATTTTCTAATGAAGACAAAAATAAATAAAATGAATTGAAGTTAAATAGATCTTAGGGCCGAAAGGCATTAGCATTAAGTATTATTGTTTAACTTAGAGTGTCCGTATGGGACCAGTAAGTTAGTTGTAAGTTATGGATAATTAGGCTAGTTTTATGAATTTTTGTCTAGCTTTAAAGTAGTCTTAAGAATGAATTAATAAAAATGAATTTGGAAAAAAAAGGCTTATAGGATAGTAAAAACCCATTGACACTAAGAAGGTGAAAAAGAAGATATGTCTGAAAATGAAATATAGGAAAAACAGGCCCTATTATCTAAAGGAAAAATGTCAACAAATCTTAAATCTTGGCAGAAAAGTTGTTAATTTTTTTTTCCCAGAAAAATAAAACCAACATTTTATATGAAGAACATTCTGGCACAATTTCCGACTTTTTTAGCTGCTGATTAATTAAATTGGAGCATTTACATGAAGGAATCTAATGTTTCCATTATTGAAGAAAAACATTAATAAAATATAACCATTAGAAAAGTTTGGAGAAAATTTGAAAAATAAAAGTTTGTTTTTTGTGAAGGTGCTAGGGGTTCTTATAAAGCCTGAAGTTTCTTGTCTGGAAATCAAAAAGTCAAAAGAAAAAGTCTTTATTTATAGATCAATGACAACATAGAACTTCATTTGTTTTCCTTTAAGACGAATCATATTTGGCAAGTTTATTCTGAATTTTTCACCAACACTTTGGAGCTTTCTTAAAATTTGACAAAAACAAAAATTAATAATCTAATAATGGGATATATAATTTTATAGCAGACACTCGTGGAGCTTAAGACTGTGTATTTTTGTACAAATTATAAAAAAAAACATTTATTAATTAAAAAAAAAAATAAATAAACTATAAATCTTGGAGTTTTGTTTTTCTTCAAATGTTTATGATTTATGTTTATCATTCGTCTTAATTTATTTATCTATCACAAAGAAAAAAAAAATATTTTATTAAAGTAATTTCAGAGCATATAAAACATGACTTTGAAATTAAATTCTATAAATAAGGCAATCCCAAGTCCCATGGCATGTTGTGTTATTTTTCGGTTTAAGTCATAATATTCATATAACAAGAAAATATTGTAATATTTATTTTAAAACTAAAGATAAAGTTATAATTAAAAATAATTGTGTTTTGACGGAACTCGATAAAATAAAATGTTAACTAAAATTATAATGTACAATATATTATGCAATCTCATATTGATGCACACTTAGTTGATTGGAAAAACAAAATAATATAAATTAATAGTAAAATTAAATTAGCCAGTTTTTCATGTTGTTTTTATTTATTTAACTATATCCTGCTTTTTGAATAATAAAATATAGACGGGGAGGCCTAAATTTTGTCATTGTATATATATTCATATTCACCTTTCAATTATATTACAGTTCTGACCACAATATCCAAACATTTGACAATTGTATGTGCTCAACTTTAAGAAAATATAGAACGGTCTTTGTTGCGTTCTTCATGGCTTAAAAAATTCTATACAAATTTAACACACAACTAACAACCGTCTTCAAAATATTTACAAAAATTAGCTTTGACGTAATATTTATATGATTTGTTTACTAAACTATCGTTTAATTAATGAAATATTGTCGCCGAAACAATAACATAGTCGAATTAAGATCTGTGTAGTACCCGTGGCATGATTGTTAGTGCGTGGAAATTTAATGTGAGAGGTCTGTTCAATCAATTCCTGTGTCACCTTAAAGGCTTTTTCACAGTTTACTGCTTCTTCCGAGTATTTGACAAATCCTGCAAGAGTAATTGTTGTCATAAAAAGTGCATTCTTAAATTATTTGTTCGGATTCGGTATGAACACTTTAGGTCCCATGCATCGCTAACACGACTCGCACACAAGAATGCTTAATAGTTGTTAGTTACTAGGCCGATGCCCTGGTTCTCTATTGACTGTTAAGCCACCTAATATATCTATTTATTTGTTTTTAACTTCCCATAGGAAGTTATTGTAATCGGTCCGATTTGTCGAATAAATATCTCACGAGCCAATAACGCTAGAGACTTAAATTAAATTTTGTATTATACATATGGGTGATTATACAAAAGTTGGGTAACTCAATGTCATCAACCAAAGTCTTATTATATTTTATTGAGATTACAATTTATTTTAAAACAATTTAAAGCCCTTTATTAAGTCACCCAATTTCAGTTCTTCATTTTGAATACAAGTTATTAAAAAACCACAATTAGTTCTTAAAACGTCAGTCTTCTGGCATGTCACAACGCCGAAAACCAACAATTAAGTGACTGTCTATTAAACATTATAATTGATTTGAGAAAACTTATTAATTTACTAAAATCTGTGATGTATATAGTTAAATATATACTACAACTTTCATAATGCAGTGTTCTCCACTTTATTTAAAAAAAATAAGAAATTTTGTGTTCAGTTTCATTCGTCAGTCCGTTGTGTGTTATTTAAATTTAAAATTCGTGTGAAATATCGCCGACTTAACGTCAAATCCCACTTTAAATTTTAATGTTGGTAATAAAGTTAGTTGCGGGTCGCACAATTTGACGGCCACCATAACTGTACCAGAGTTTGGGTTATGTTTGTTTTCTATACACGTGCTAAGCCAGTCAACATGTCAGTCCGATGGTGGGTTGTTATTTTTTTGTTAATCTAAAGTTTATTTTTATTTATTCATATTAGACTTTGATTTGTTAAAATGTAGTTTATTGATATTCGAAATTACAAAATAAAAAATTAGTCCGATTATAATCAAATTTCGTCTTTTTCGTCAGTAGTGTGGCGTCAGTTCTGTGTCAGGTATATTGTTATTGTTCTTCATTTCATGATCATTAGTACTTTTAAGATGAATATTGTTAGATTTTGTTCATATTTTTTGTTGATTACTTAGAAATATTTAGTAAAACTATGTGAAAGTAGTAAAAGATAAGTGAATAACGTTACGTTAGATTTCAAAAGTCTGTTTTGAAAACTGTTATAGTATTTTCTCCTAGTATTACATATAAATAATTATTTTTAATTGTTACTAAGTGATTTTAAGTGATCTTTATTAAATCCTAAGAGAATTTTACTAATTTTTATTAAATTTCATTATAATACTTTCAAAACTGTGTATAACATCTATTGTACTATGTTATCTCGTCAGTCAAATTCTGAAATGTTTAAATATCTTACAATGTACTCAAAAAAGTGACTGCCCCGATTGGGAACAATATATTAATTAGATTAGCTATCATATACACCCGAATTTGTAGAAGTTTGATTAAATAACTATCGTAAACAAAATATCCTCAAAAGTTACCCAACTTTTGTATAATCACCCATATATTGTAACGTGATACCAAACAAGTATATTTTTGGAAAAAAAAATCCAATTAACGGGTTAAATCAAAAACCCTGAAAAAAATTGTCACCTCTAAAATTTTACGAATAAAAAATGGTTTTATCTCCAAAACAATTTTGTGCAACGAAGAATAACGTTTTTGATATCAGCTAAAATTTTGAGAAAAATCGAATTGAAAGTTTTTTCTATAAAAAAATAAAAACCTACAAAAACATTAATAAAATTTGGTAAAAATTGATTTTCGACAAAATATCTTTTCAAAAATTTGAGATATTGGCTTCAAATTAATTTTATCTCACAGTAATTTTTTTATAAAAATCTAAGTCAGTTTTTTTCATAAAAAAATAAAATCTACAAAAAATAGCACGCAAAATTGGTAAAAATTGATGTCCTCGATATATCGTCAATAATAGAAAACATTGGCTTTCAATTAATTTCATTTATCCAATTTGTATTTGTTTATATTAGAAATACAAACTTTTAAGAAATGCTACTAAAATTGTTAAAAATTGGTTTTCGAATAAAAATCTCGTTAACCAAAATAGATTTTTAAATCAAACTCTTTTATCATATGCAATATATTGTTGGTAATTTTAAAATTTTTTAGAATAATTTAACTGATAACTTTTTTAACAAAACACGAAAACCTACAAACCTTTTAAGCAAGACAAATCGACTGACGGGATGGGAAGTTATCAGTGTGAGTCGCATTCAGGCCTTTTTTTATTAAGAGCTGTTACTTCTGAAACTGTCATCTTTTGACATTTTGGAAGGAAAAACTTCTTCATTTCTAAAAATGTAACGATATGTGTTACACAAGCAAGGAAACAGTCACAATTTGATTGAAATTGGCTACAGAGTTATTGTGATTTAACACCTTTTTTTTTTGAAAAACTTTGTCACCTTCGCACTGCCATTTTAAACGTGGCAAACTTACCGTGTTGTTAAAACCACATGTCATGCAAGTCAAGTTCTTGCATTTTGGCAAAAAAAAGTTGGATATCATCTCACGGTAGCGCTCACCATTCACAGTTACGTTACTATTCGCATCATCTTTGAAGAAGTACTGTCTAATGCCACCAACCCATAAACCGCACCAAACTGTGACTTTTTCTGGATGCATTGGTAGCTCTTGCAATACTTTTGGCTGATATTCATTACAAAATCGACAATTCTGCTTATTTACGTACCCATTGAGCTAAAAATGAGCTTCGTCGCTGAACGCAAGAGGCGCGAGATGAACTTTCTTGACAGAGCACGCATTTTGATAATAAAATTCAATAACTTGCAAGCGTTGTTCGTTTGAAGGCGATTCATAGTTAAATTATAGACCAAACTAAAGATGTTTGACAGTGAAACAAAACACGAAACATACGTCAGCTGTTTAAACCAGTGTTTCCAAAAAGATAATAGCTAAAAAATCACCCTATACAATAATACAAACAAATTGATCTATAATATAAGTTTGTATTCAAAAATTCTAATGCTATTTTTAATCAAAAACTCTTTTTTTTTCTTTTGCAGTTATTTAGAGTTTATTATTATATGTTTTAAGTTAGATTTTCGTAATAAAATTTCATATTTAAAAAAAAAAAGAAGATTTTTGACCATCAAATATTATTAATGCAGTATAAGAGCTTCAGCTGGAAAAATTAAAATTATTAAAATCGGTTCATTAGTTCCTGAGAAAACTTACAAACAAAATAACGGTTCTACCCTTTTGGAGCACTACAAAAATATTTTTCTTGTATTGAAAGAAGCCATCAGTTTAAAACAATCAAATTTCTAGAAAAATTAAAAAAAAAACTTTAGTTCGTTTTTGAAAAAATTGGAATTTTTGATTTATAAAGAGACATCGATCTCTCCTGGTTTTTGAGATATGGACAACGAACAAAGCTTCCCGAACGTACGTACATACGCACATACAGACATCTTTCTAAGTCTTTTTTTTTTAGATTTTACAAAATTTTCAATTCGATAAATCGAACCGATTACAATAACTTCCCATGAGAAGTTAACAATGTTAAATATATTATTCTCATAATATTGGCTTTAAGTAATTTATGGTTTTATAAAAAAACATGTCTTATGTTCGTCAATTTGATTTGTATTTATAAGTAGGTATGCCTAAAACAATAACGTTAATTTATTTAAAATTAGCTTATTTATATTGTTCAAAATAGAAACCAATAAATTTGTAAAATTAGCGACCCATATTTTGTTAACTCACGAAAAATAAAAATAAATTGTTCCATTTTTTGTGTTTTAAAATTTCTGCTAAAAACAAGAATTTGCTACATCTTTTTTTAATGTTTATAATATTATTTCCTCATTGAAACGCAATTTATTCAACAACAATGTATGAGCACACTTTTTAAGATTGCTTCAATTTTTATTGTTTATTTACCTTTACTTAGGGACTTAAGACAAAATTTGGAAAATTTGGATTTTTATTTGATTTAATAGATTTTTTATTCTTTTATTTTTTGTTTTTATTCATCATAATAGTCTTTATAGAATGACACAAATTATAATATTTTTAATAACACTCTTATATATAATGGTAGGTAAATAAATAAATTCAAAGTCAATGTAGAAGTTAACTGTCACAAAAAATATGTACATTGACTTTGAATTATAATTTAGACTAAAACCCCTCGCATCTCTGAATTAAATTTACCCTCCTTCTTTTTTATTGTGGTATTTGTGTTGTTGCAAATATTTAAACTTTAATTGTATTAAGTTATATTGATATCAAAAATTATAAACAAAACAAAAAATAAAAATCAACAACAACAAAACGATGCTGATTATGATAATAGGGCAATATAAAATATAATACAACCAGGTAAGCACCTACATATAAGGCAGATACATCCAAGCTGATAAAACTACGAGTCTAACTGACTTAAAGTAACATTCATCGTTAGCCCTGGCTAGAGAATAGTTCTTACCAGAGTTGCATTTAAAACAAAAAATAAAAACATTTAAGTTTTTCAAAGTTTATTAAAAATTATTATTAAAAGTTTGAAAATAGTGTGTTTTTTTTCAAAAGAAAAAATATAAAAAAAAAAAAAAAAAATGTGTACTGCAGTAGAACTTCAACCCATCCAAGTTTACCAAGGATCATTCGACTTGGAATCCAAAATTGATGAATGCAGTCTAAGGGATCAGGATGCTGCCATTAATATTTGTGACTTGTCAAGCATTGTCAGTAAATATAATGAATGGAGGAGGATGATGCCAAGTATTATGCCTTACTATGGTGAGTACAATTTTTGACTGAGTTAACGAGAATCCTTTTGATATTTGTACTAACTTGATTTTGTGAATTTTAAAACAAGTTCGCTTTTTAAAATTTTAGTTTTAATTTAAAAAATGTATACTCTCTTTTTGAATTGTTATTTTCGAAATTTGTATGAAACTTTAACGGTTTTTTTTTTATAATTTTCTTACTAAAATTTTTAAATATAAATATAATTTACTTTTTAGCTATCAAATGCAATGACGAGCTGCCTATTTTGAAAACTCTTGGAGAATTGGGAACTGGTTTTGATTGTGCTTCAAAAACTGAAATAGAACATGTTCTGAGCCTGGGATTTAATTCGGAAAAAATTATTTTTGCAAATCCAATGAAATCAATTTCTCACATTCAATATGCAAAAGCTAATAACGTAACTGATAGTACTGTGGACAATGAGTTTGAAATTTATAAAATATTTAAACATTATCCAGAATCAAAGTAAGTTAAAAACAAAATAAATTTACATTTTATTTAATTTCTAATTTCTAATTTCTAATTTTTTGTTTTGTTTTAATTTTAGTGTTGTTGTACGTTTTCGTTCGGATGCAAATAAGGCATTAAGTTTACTTGGTAATAAATTTGGTTGTAATGCTGAAGAAGATGGAGCTGCTTTGATGCTTTTGGCTAAGAGTCTTAATGTTAATGTGAGTATATTTTTTTAAATTATTTTTTTAATAAATATAAGACTAGAAAAGTTTTAGATATAACTTTGGAAAATACAGCAATTGCCAAATATTTTTAAAAAGTTGTTTTGTGTTTAAAAATTCAGTATTTTGAAAATTGGTTGAACATTTCGCATTGAAATTTTATTCTAAAGTTCAAGACAGTAAATTATTAAATGGATTATTTTAGTTTAAATATTTTTTAAATAATATACAGATTTATTACTTTTTAATGAAAACTGTTTTTGAGATGTTCACACTTTGTTTAACATGAAATTTAGTTTTCTTAAAAAATATGATGGCGTTCATTTTATTAACTTCAAAATGGTGGTCATGTTGACATTGCTTCAAACCACAAAGTAATACTAAAACTATGCAGTATTTTTAATTTCTCTAGAAAATAATGAAATAAAAATTGTGCTACAATTACTATTTTTTATTTAATAACATATTCTGCTAATTTTATTTTTTGTTCATCAAAATTTCTCTTTAAAAAATATATTTAACATTCGTATAATAAGAGTGATAAAAATATTGAAGCTTTAAAAGATGAGAATTCGTGATTTAGAACATTAATGCCTTGTCATATGCTTCACACTTATCTGTTACTTTATTTACAATTGTTTTTAAATAAAATTGTAAATCGTTTTGAATTGCATTTTTATCTCATATTCCAAATAAAAGAGTGCTATGTAATGTAGGAAATAAAAGGACATGGACAAATCAGATATTATGTATCTTGACAAAAGAGTAAACACTACTTCAAATAATCTATTTCACAACATCATAATATCCACTTGTCGATAGCAGATATAGAAGATAGAAAAGAAAACGAGTCAACTTTCGTATTGACACAGCAAAGGGCCAAACCTTCTTTGCAAAATTTTTTGAACCACGCAGTAAATACATTCTTAGCATAGTCTAAAACTCATGTTAGTTATTCATATAAAACAATTTAATTCTGCATCCTGAGAGTATGCAATTGAAAACGTTCTCACTTTTAAGACTTTTCAGGTAAAATTTTCTAAATTTCGATTCCTTACTGTAATTAATAAATGTCTATATACAATTCTAGCAAAAATATATTTACAAATATTTTGGGCAAACAAATTTCCTTACAGACAGACCGACTCAATTTTCAATAATTCTTTAGCATATAATTGGGCTGACTGTCGGATTTATGATTCTGGTTATATTGACTTTTAAAATATTTTAGTCCATAGTCGGGTACCACAAGATTGTGTGTTTTGGCCAATTTTATTTCTCATGTCATATATGTATATCCTTATTTTTTTGTTATATGTAAATATATCATAATTTCTGCCATTCTTCATCGTATATAAAAATCAAAAGTCACAGCTGATTCTTACCAACTTTTTATGGGAGCTTGATTAATTCATTTCCATTTTTTAGAAACAAAAAATATTGAATTTCATATTAATTTATTATAACTTATAAATAAAATACCGAATATTGCTCTTGAATATAAATTGATGCGACATGAATGATTTTAGATCTCTTTTAATTAAAATTAAATTCTACTTACGATAAGATAATCCAACTTTCCTAAACGTTTTAAATAAGAAGCTATCTTATATCATTAACTTGATATTGAAAAAAAAAAATGAAGAAAACGAATGATAAGAAAATTTCTTTTTCCTTCATTTCACTTAATATGGTGTAATTTCTTCTTATAGCTTATCAACAAAATATATAAAATATTATCATTTGTTAATATTCATTCACCTACATACGTGTATTTGAAGACCACCAAAACCTAATAAAATAATTTTTGTTTTCTGAATTGTGAATGGTCGCGAAAAAAGGGTGTGTTCCTTATTGAGATAAGAATATATTTCATACCAAACTTTTATTTCTGCCAGTAGTTAATTTTGTTTTGTTTGTTAATTATGAGGGTTATTAATGTTTAGCTTTACCCGATGTATAGTTAAATAGTTTTATTGGATATAATAATTGCAAACCTTTAAATTCTTGTACCTCTAAAAACTTTATAGCGTTGTAAAAGTATTCCTTTTGAATTTGCGAATCACTTTTGAGCAGATTAAAATAAAACTGCCAATTACTCATAAGCATAACAAACTATAGGTTTAGCCAAAAATGAAATACAATGCAAATACAATGTTTAAAAATCAATTGGATTTTAAAATTTTGCATTCACCATTCACTTTACATTGAAAAGATTGTATTCGTTTTTGATCGCATTCTTTAAGAACTCATGAATTCATTGGAAATCAATTCTTTTTCAAATCAATAATTAAATATTATGTTTTATTTATTTACAGGTTAAGGGAGTAAGTTTCCATGTTGGATCTGGTTGTGGTGATTTGCCAGCATATGAGAGAGCTATTTGTACAGGAAGTAGGTTATACAAAACCGGAAACTTAATCAAGCACAAAATGGAATTATTTGACATTGGAGGTGGATTCCCTGGAGATGATGATGAAATGTTTGCCAATGTAAGTTTAACAGCATTATTTTTTTTTTGAAAATTTAATTAAGTTAATTTTAATTGAATAGATTTCTGAAATCGTCAATAAATCCCTAAGTAAATACATGAGTGATGTAAAAGCTAAAATAATTGCTGAACCAGGAAGATACTTCGTATCGACAGCTTATACGACAATTTGTAAAATCTATTCAAAACGTGAGCTGAGAGGTCGTGATGGTCAATTGGAAAAAGTCATGTATTATGTTAATGATGGAGTTTATGGAACATTTAATTGTATTTTATATGAAGACATTAAAATTGATACAATTCACTTCAAGAGTCCAGATAGTGAGAAGTTTAGTAGTTTAATTTGGGGACCAACTTGTGATGCTTGTGATAAGGTTTGTCATTTTATATAGATTTAAAATATTGAACAAATTTTTAATAAATGTTTTTTTTTTTCTTTTTTTTTGTTTAATTTTAGATTTGTGATAATGTAAACTTGCCAAATCTTAAAGATGGTGATTTTATTGCTTTTCCAAATATGGGTGCTTATACAATTCCAACATCGAGTGCATTTAATGGATTCACATTGCCAAAAACACGTTTCTATATCAGAAATGATTTGAAATTTCTTTAGATTTTAAGTGATTTTATTTATATTGTATAATTGCATTTATTATTATTATAAGAACCTGAATGAAACTCAATAAAATATTAGAATAAGTATAATATTTACCTATAAAATTTTTTGTTTTGCTTTACAAAGTTTGACTTAAGTGTAAAAACGGTAGAAAAATGTCATCGAAATGAAAAATATTATTGTCAAATATTTTGACAATATGCTTTTCGTTAAACCGTGTTTTTAACCATATTAACTTCATATATGAAGTAATTGTAATCGGTCCGATTTGTCGAATTGAAAATTTTGACATTTCTCGACGTCTTAAGAGGGTATGGTACGTTTCGTCTTTTTTCTCTCGTTTTTTAATTGTTTCGTTTTAATCGTTTCGCATTTTGTTGTTTCGCATTTCTCTGTTTCTCTTTTCATTTATCTGTTTTTTTTTTTTTTGTTTCTACAATTTTTATTTTATTAACTTCCCATAGGAAGTTATTGTAATGGGTCCGATTTGACAAATTGAAAATTTTGACATTTCTCGACGTTTCAAGGTCCCTAGAGTCGAAATAAAAGATTTTTAGAAAGATGTCTGTGCGTGCGTGTGTACGTACGTCCGTACGTTCGTACGTCCGTACGTCCGTACGTCCGTACGTCCGTACGTCCGTACGTTCGCGACGTTTTTTTCGTCGTCCATAGCTCAAGAACCAGAAGAGATATCGACTTCAAATAAATTTTGTTATACAGATAATAAGGCAGAAAGATGCAGAAAGGGCTCTCAAGAAAATTGCGTGGGTGGTTTTTTTACCATAGCAGTTTAAAAAAAAGGTGAAAATTTTGGTTAACCCTAAATATCTCATGAACCAAAGACGCTAGAGACTTGAATTAAATTTTGTATTATATATTGTAACGTGATACAAAACAATTATATTTTTGGAAAAAAATTCAATTAACGGTTTTTTTTATAAATCAAAAAAACTGAAAAAAAAAAATTTGTCACTTCGAAAATTTTACGACTAAAATATGATTTCATCTCCAAAACAATTTTGTGCAACGAAGAATAATGTTTTTGACATCTGATAAAATTTTGAGAAAAATCGAATTGACAGTTTTTTTACAAAAAATAATAACCTAAAAAAAAATAAAAAAAAGTTGGTAAAAATTGAGTTTTGACTCAAATATCTTTATAAAACTTTGAGATATTGGCTTTAAACTACTTTTATCTTTCAGAAAATATTGGTTTCAACATTCAGTAAAATTTTGGAAAAAATAGAATTGACAGTTTTTTTTACAAAAAATTAAAAACCGAAAAAAAAATTAACAAAAGTTGGTAAAAATTGATTTTCGACTTAAATATCTTTTCAAAAATTTGAGATTATGGCTTCTAACTAATTTTAACTTATAAGAAATATTGTTTTCAACAGTAGGAAAAATTTTGAGAAAAATCGAATTGACAGTTTTTTTTACAAAAAATAATAACCTAAAAAAAAATAAAAAAAAGTTGGTAAAAATTGAGTTTTGACTCAAATATCTTTTCAAGACTTTGAGATATTGGCTTTAAACTACTTTTATCTTTCAAAAAATATTGTTTTCAACATTCAGTAATATTTTGAAAAAAATAGAATTGACAGTTTTTTTACAAAAAATTAAAAACCGAAAAAAAAAATTAACAAAAGTTGGTAAAAATTGATTTTCGACTTAAATATCTTTTCAAAAATTTGAGGTTATGGCTTCTAACTAATTTTAACTTATAAGAAATATTGTTTTCAATATTAGGACAAATTTTGAGAAAAATCGAATTGACAGTTTTTTTTACAAAAAATAAAAACCGAAAAAAAAATTAACAAAAGTTGGTAAAAATTGATTTTCGACTTAAATATCTTTTCAAAAATTTGAGATTATGGCTTCTAACTAATTTTAACTTATAAGAAATATTGTTTTCAACAGTAGGAAAAATTTTGAGAAAAATCGAATTGACAGTTTTTTTACAAAAAATAATAACCTACAAAAAATAAAAAAAAGTTGGTAAAAATTGAGTTTTGACTCAAATATCTTTTCAAGACTTTGAGATATTGGCTTTAAACTACTTTTATCTTTCAAAAAATATTGTTTTCAACATTCAGTAATATTTTGAAAAAAATAGAATTGACAGTTTTTTTACAAAAAATTAAAAACCGAAAAAAAAAATTAACAAAAGTTGGTAAAAATTGATTTTCGACTTAAATATCTTTTCAAAAATTTGAGGTTATGGCTTCTAACTAATTTTAACTTATAAGAAATATTGTTTTCAATATTAGGACAAATTTTGAGAAAAATCGAATTGACAGTTTTTTTTACAAAAAATAAAAACCTAAACAAAAAAATTAATAAAAGTTGGTAAAAATGGATTTTCGGCTCAAATAGCTTTTCAAAAATTAAAAATATTGGCTTCAAACTATAGGGATAGACGGGATGGGAAGTTATCAGTGTGGGTCGCATCCCAGCCTCTTTTTTTGTTTTAATTTCATTTCGGTTTTTATTGTTTTCTTTGTTGATCATTTCGCTTTGGAATTAGTTCGTGTTATGTTTGCTTCGCCTTCAATTGTTTCGTTTTCGTTTATTTCGATTTTAATCATTTCGCCACTGCTTCGCGCGAATTTTAACACCTTTAGGTTCTTTTCATGCACAAAAATGAAAACAAAAATAAAAAAGAGGCTGGGATGCGACCCACACTGATAACTTCCCATCCCGTCTATCGATTTGTCTTGCTTAAAAGTTTGTCTAAATGTATCAATTCTTGCCAAATTTGCGTTCTATTTTTTGTAGATTTTATTTTTTTTATGAAAAAACGGACTGTTGGATTTTTATAAAAAAATTACTGAATATAAAAAACAATATTTTCTGTGAAATAAAATAAGTTTGAAGCCAATATTTTTAATTTTTGAAAAGCTATTTGAGCCGAAAATCAATTTTTACCAACTTTTATTAATTTTTTTGTTTAGGTTTTTATTTTTTGTAAAAAAACTGTCAGTTCGATTTTTCTCAAAATTGTTCCTAATGTTGAAAACAATATTTCTTATAAGTTAAAATTAGTTAGAAGCCATAATCTCAAATTTTTGAAAAGATATTTAAGTCGAAAATCAATTTTTACCAACTTTTGTTAAATTTTTTTTTCGGTTTTTAATTTTTTGTAAAAAACTGTCAATTCTATTTTTTTCAAAATTTTACTGAATGTTGAAAACAACATTTTTTGAAAGATAAAAGTAGTTTAAAGCCAATATCTCAAAGTCTTGAAAAGATATTTGAGTCAAAACTCAATTTTTACCAACTTTTTTTTTATTTTTTTTAGGTTATTATTTTTTGTAAAAAAACTGTCAATTCGATTTTTCTCAAAATTTTATCAGATGTCAAAAACATTATTCTTCATTGCACAAAATTGTTTTGGAAATGAAATCATATTTTAGTCGTAAAATTTTCGAAGTGACAAATTTTTTTTTCAGTTTTTTTGATTTATAAAAAAAACCGTTAATTGAATTTTTTTCCAAAAATATAATTGTTTTGTATCACGTTACAATATATAACATAAAATTTAATTCAAGTCTCTAGCGTCATTGGTTCATGAGATATTTAGGGTTAACCAAAATTTTCACCTTTTTTTTAAACTGCTATGGTAAAAAAACCACCCACGCAATTTTCTTGAGAGCCCTTTCTGCATCTTTCTGCCTTATTATCTGTATAACAAAATTTATTTGAAGTCGATATCTCTTCTGGTTCTTGAGCTATAGACGACGAAAAAAACGTCGCGAACGTACGGACGTACGGACGTACGGACGTACGTACACACGCACGCACAGACATCTTTCTAAAAATCTTTTATTTCGACTCTAGGGACCTTGAAACGTCGAGAAATGTCAAAATTTTCAATTTGTCAAATCGGACCCATTACAATAACTTCCTATGGGAAGTTAACAAGCACTGGCGAAATGATTGAAATCAAACTAAACAAAACATATTTATTTTTACAATTATCAAATATTCCTTGCGCATTCCCATCATTTTATAAAAATTGATACAAAACCTTAAAACTTTGTGTTTTTTATAAGGTTATTTTAATTTAACAAAAATATTTTCTTCAAAAAAAAAATAAGGTTAACAAAACAACGTATAAAATACAAAAATCTAAATTTAGAACAAAATAAAGAATTCATTTAACACAAAATAACAAATTCAAAATAAACACTATGAGCATTTGAACTAATACAATTTTATATAAGGCTTAAGGCATTTCTTCCTTTAACGTATTGAAGGCTAAAGAAATTCTATCTGGGGACATAAAAGAAAGTGCGCCTATATGCCGAATTTTCAAAGAAAATTCTGGATCAGAACCATACTTTTTTTGCAAACCAGATTTTTGGACACGCCGATAAATGGATTGAAACAGATGAAAACTGCACCCCTTAAGTATACAGTCAACATACAAGTTTCTGATGCGGTTAATAGTTGGTTTTTCAAAATCCATAATACATAGTTTTGGACTCAAGTATATTAGAAGAATATAGAAAGATATTGACTTCAAATTATTTATCTCACACAAAATATTGTTCTGAATACTTTGTTAAAGTTTTAAGCAACCGGGTTGGGTAGTTTTCAGTGTGGGTCGCATCCCAGCCTCTTTTTTCCACTTTAATTCGATCCTAAACGGATTTATGCGTATGAAATATGTGATAAAAAGTTTATGCTTATAATTTTCAAAATATTATAGAAAAAGGAAATTGTTCTCAGGTGCTTTTAATAAGAAGTTTTATTTGGAATATCAACTATTTGGGCAGTTGTCACTTTTGAACCTCTCATCCTTTGTTATTTAACAAGTATAAACTATGCTATTACACTTAACCAACGCATTGAAATAGTTAAAATTTATTACAAAAATGGCGATCTTTTCAGCAGTCACAGTTTTCTTAAAGCGTTATTTCCTGAAGAGGTAATCACAATAATTAGCCACCAAGCTATTGTGATTTAACATCTTTAGAATGCTTTCTTTGGGAAAACGCAAAAGATAAGGTTAATGCTAATACTCCACAATTGATAGAAGATCTTAAATATGGAATTTGTGAAGCTATCGAGGTTATGCAGCCGCAAATATATACATTGGTCCGAAAATTGCATAAAAAAGGAACCTTATGTTGAAAGCCGTGATGGTAATTTGGCTGATATTATATTTTTTTTAAATTCTTTACTGTTGTATGTTTAAATCTTTTTGTTAACAACGTATAATTTATTTTATATTTTTACTGTATTCTTAAACGTAATAATTATCACCATTTTAAGCTTCGAAATGAAATGACACAATAGCGATCTGAGATGAACAAACGGGTAAGGTTCGATATCCCGGTTTTTATATTCCCGTTTCTTAAAATCCCGTCTTTTATAATCCTGCTTTTTATAATCCCGATTTTTTATAATCCCGCTTTTTGTAATCCCGTTTCTTATAAACCCTTTTTTTACTATCCCGATTTTGCAATCAAAACTAGTTGTTAAGTTTTTAAAAAATCGCGTGATTTTTTAAAAATAAACAACTAGTTTTGATTGGAAAATCGAAATTATAAAAAATTAAAACAAATTAAAAAATGAGGTATTTTTCTTGATATATTTTATTGTGACCTTTAACAAATATAACATATCAAAAAATAAAAATAAAAAGTAATGTAGTTTTCTTTTAAAACAAAACAACAAACTCAAATTAAAAATTAACAAAGTCAACGATAGTGTTAAGACCGTTATCGAGAGGTAGATTTGCTGTAGGATGCATTTTGTTTCTACAATAATTAATATTGTTAACAAAAATTATTGTTTATGTACAATAAAAACAAAACATATTACGATATTATTATAAATAAATTTTATTTGTAATTATTATATATTTTCAAGTAATTTAACATTCAAACCTTTGACTCCTATTGTTATTCAGTTTAATGCACGTACTTTGTAAAAAACGGGATTGTCGGGATTTAACGGGATTTAAAAAAGCGGGATTGTAATTGATCGAGATTTTGAATAAGCGGGATTTAAAAAAACGAGGTTTCAAAAAATCAGTATTTTAGAAGACGGGATTATAAAACTTTTTTTCGGGATTTTTTAAAAACGGGATTTTAAAAAGCGGGATTCCGATACGCTCCCCAGGTATTACGGAAATAAAAAATGGGTTGGGTTCGATTTCCCGGTTTTTATATTCCCGTTTCTTAAAATCCCGATTTTAAAATCCCGTCTTTTATAATCCTGCTTTTTATAATCCCGATTTTTTATAATCCCGCTTTTTGTAATCCCGTTCTCTCCGTTCTAATCCATTTCTTATAATCCCGTTTTTTATTATCCCGATTTTGTAATCAAAACTAGTTGTTTAATTTTTAAAAAATCACGCGAATTTTTAAAATTAAACAACTAGTTTTGATTGCAAAATCGAAATTAGAAAAAAATGTAAACAAATTAAAAAAGGGATATTTTTCTAGATTCAATTTATTGTAACCTTTAACAAATACAACATATCAAAAAATAAATAATGTAAAGTAAAGTTGTATTCTTTTAAAACAAACTCAAATCAATTAACAACGATAGCAGTAAAACCGTTATCGAGAGGTAGATTTGCTAAAAAGGATACATATTTTTTGGGCAAGAGTTAATATTGTTAACAAAAATGAATGTTTATGTATAGTAAAAACAAAACAAATTACGATATTATAATATTTTAGTCCAATAATTTAACATAAAAACCTTGGACTCCTATTGTTATTTAGTCTAATGCTCGTATTTTGTAAAAAAAAAAAAAAACGGAATTGTCGGGATTTGACGGAATTTTAAAAAGTGGGATTGTAATTGATCGGTATTTTGAATAAGCGGGATTTTAAAAGACGGGATTTCAAAAAATCGGTATTTTAGAAGACGGGATTATAAAACTTTTTTCGGGATTTTTTACAAACGGGATTTTAAAAAGAGGGATTCCGATACGCTCCCATAAAAAACGGGATTGTCTGGATTTTTCAGGATTTTAAATATAGGGGATTCTAATTAATCGGGATTTTGAATAAGCGGGATTTTAAAATACGGAATTTTAAAAATCGGTATTTTAAAACTTTTTTTCGGGATTCTTTGAAAGCGGGATTTTAAAAAACGGGATTCCGATACGCTCCCTGAACAAACAATCCTTTGATTTTTCTTAAGAAATGTTTTTTTTTTTAATATCAAAGTTAAACCTCTTATTGGAAAAGCCTTGTGCATCATTGTGAAGTACACTCAGTTGACAATTTTACAGCTGCCAAATTTTAGATAAATGGAATTTGTTTATTAACCGACGTTCACAGCAATGGCCAGAAATCTTATTTCGAAAAAACGCCTTTTTTTGGTTCAAATTGGAAAAAGGATCATTAAAGTAGTTATCCACAAATCAAAAATGCCAGGAATTTAATTTCTTCATGTCATTTATGCCTTTTTACCGGTTCCATAGATTGAAAAAACGACAGAAAAAATTCAATAAAAAATACAAAATAAATCCCAGAAAAATAGTCAAAAAAAACGTTTGTTTTCAAAAATTTTAATGCCATTTAATTTCCCAAGAAAATCTGAATTTTTCAAAATTTGTTTTTATTAATCGTTAGAGCGGTTTTGTAGAATGCAGTTATTTAGAACTTTGATTCAAACATCAAAAGCAATGTTATACTAGCTAATGAAACACAAATTCAGTCTGAAGGACAGGGAGAAATTCGTCTCAAGCTTTTAAATGAATTTCGTAAAGAAACTACTGTACTTTTTCAACAAATACTTTATGTTCCATCAGTTAAAATGAATTTAATCTCAGTAAAGAATTTAACGGCTAAAGGATGTGAAATTAGTTTTAAAGGTGACACTTGCTATATTTATAAGAATGGACAGTCAGTTGCCGTTGCAAAAATTCAAGAAAATCAATTCATGGAACAAGAACATTCACAATGCACTTATCGAAATGGGTTTTACACAAAGTCAAGCAGACCCGTGCTTTTATATTCAAGAAAAGAAGAATGCATTTGTTCTCATTTATGTTGATGATGTTCTTATAGCAGCAATTAATGATGAAGAAGATATAATTAAATTTAAAGATCTTAAGAAACATTTTGGTATAAGAGATTTGGGATCAATTCAAAATTATTTAGGACTGGAAGTTGAAAGAGAAGGAAGATGTGTAATTTCAATTTCGCAGTCGAGTTACATTGATAAAATTGTAGTAGAAAACGGACTTTCAGAAGCAAAACCATCAACTATACCAATTGAACCATCCTATGGAAAATCAAACAAAACACAGAAGGGACTTAAAAACAATAAAGAATATCAAAAATTTATTGGCAGCTTATTATATATTGCACTTAATACAAGACCTGACATATCCGTAGCAATTTGCATTCTAAGTCAAAAGACATGTGAACCAACAGAAGAAGATTGGATTGAATTAAAAAGAGTAGTTCGTTATTTAAAAGACGCAAATTGGGGAGAAGATAGAAACAATCGAAAGTCGAATAGTGGATATCTGTTCAAAGTTTTCGGTGGACTTGTGTCTTGGAGTAGTATAAAGCAGACTTGTGTAGCTTTGTCATCTACCGAAGCTGAATTCATTGCACTTGCTGAAGCCGCAAAAGATGCTTTATGGTTAAAACAGTTACTATCGGAATTTCAAGAGTCATTAAATCAACCAATTCTCATTTACGAAGACAATCAAAGTTGTATTGTATACAGATCTAAGCACATTGACATTAAATTTCATTTTATAAAAGACTACGTTGAAAAGAAAATTATCAAGTGTGAATATTGCCCAACAGATAATATGCTTGCAGATTTATTAATGAAACCTTTGCCCACAAACAAATTTACAAAATTTCTAATGAACATTGGACTTGTCAACAATATAGAATGAGAAGGGGTGTTGAAGAAACATTCTATATTAACTTGAATGTTTTTTATAATTAAGTTTTCTGAAATTGTTCTGTTTTAGAAATAAGTTTTTAGAATTTTCATTCGATTCAAAGCAGTAAAACAATAAAGAACTTTATAAATTGTTTATAAAGACTACGGACTTATTACTGAGGACCATAAGGATTTTCAATAGATTTCAGGACCAAAGATGGATAAAAATAACAACGAAATTGAGACCAGAGAACAAGAGGTCAGCAGGACGACTCAATAAAAGATGAAGTGACGATTATACTCAAATAAGTACAAATTGGTACAACGAAGCCAAGAATAGAGACATAATGGAGAACCTTGGGGGAGATTTATGCCACTAACCAATATTTATAACTTTTAATTAATTATTTCATTTCCTTTTAGTTTAATTTAAACTTTGAATTTATTTTAAATTCAAAACTAAAAATTTGTAATAATTTTGAACTTTAACAAAACATATTTATGTATATGTAATAAGTGGTAAATTTTTATAATTGTTTGCATGTAATTTATTTTAAACGTGGATACTATTTAATTTAGTAAAGGGTGTCCCAAAATTAACGCAAGATTTAAATTTGCCGCCATTTGTGCAGTGAAGTGTTGGCAACCCTGAAAAAAAAGCAATTTGACAGCTAACAGTATAGGGTTATTAAAAATGGAGCGTTACACGAGAGAACAACGTGTCTTCATTATTAAAGAATATTTCAAAAATAGTGAAAGCTTGGCGGCTGCAGTTCGAAAATTTCATACAAAATATGGTCGGAATAGTGTTTTAACTTCGTCAACTGTGAAGAGATTAATTGAAAAATTCATGGAGACTGGATCCGTTGGAGACGCCAAACACACTGTCGAAAAACAAATGCATACACAACGCGTGACTGTATGGTGTGGATTTTGGGCTGGAGGCATAATTGGGCCATATTTTTTTGAAAATGATGCTGGTCAAGCAGTGACTGTTACTGGTGCTCGATATCGCGACATGATTACACAGTTCTTTCTGCCAAAATTGGATAATATTGATGTGTCCAATATGTGGTTTCAACAAGACGGTGCCACATGTCATACAGCCCGTGAAACAATTCAATTACTGCATGAGACATTTCCAGGTCGTGTACTCTCTCGTTTCGGTGATCAAAATTGGCCTCCTAGATCGTGTGATTTAACACCATTAGACTTCTTTTTATGGGGTTATTTGAAATCACAAGTCTATGTCAGCAAGCCCACAACCACCCGTGCATTAAAGGAGGAGATTCGACGCTGCATCAACGAAATTCAGCCACATTTATGCAGAATGGTCATGGAAAATTTCAACAAAAGAGTGCGCATGTGCATGCAAAGCCGTGGAGGCCATTTGTCCGATGTGTTATTCCATACATAACCCTATCCTATGTACTTTACGAGTCAATAAAAATATAACTATCAAAAGACTAAAAACGGCGTTTTCTATTTAATTCAAATCTTGCGTTAATTTTGGGACACCCTTTATATTAACTGAAATGTAATCAAAATTGTGGCGACCTTGTCAGTAGGTGATACACTGTATCATATTGATTAAAGTTGCAAAGCATTTAATTGTTATTGAGATTGTTATTGAAGAAATAATAAATAAGTTTTAGTTTTGAATGTTTTTGAACAACAACAACAACTTAAAGGTGCTACCACTCATTGTTTTTGGCTGGAGATATAGCTATTTCGTGCTTTGCCACTTTTGCACTCATCAGTCTCCTTTTTTTGTGGTGCTGAGCTTTAATCCAATTTTATTTGAAAAACTTTCTATACACACCATAGGATTCGAACCCACGCATATCAGATTTGCTCAGTCTTAGAAGTCGTGTGCACTACGCACTTCACTACTTTAGACCACTGACGTCACAGGTCGAGATGTGCTAATTGTTTATTAAATTTTGTATTTGGTCAGTAATTATAAATGGAAAGGTGATGAGATTTTGGGGCTTCATTTAGTAACGTACTCATGACATAAGGTACATTTAAGGAATTAAAAATTTTAGCTGACTGAATGATTTCGATGAATTGACTTGAGTTCAACGACCCATGGAACTACAACAAAGTCGGTTTAAGTTTATCTAATAGTAGTACCCGTAGCGTGATGGTTAGTGCGTTGGACTATCATGCCAGAGGTCTTGGGTTCAATCCCTTTCTGTGCCATCTAAAGTTTTTTTTTCACGGGTACTGCCTCTTGCGAGGAATTGACAAATTCTCCAAGAGTAATTCTTATCATGAAAAGTGCTTTCTAAAATTAGCCGTTCGGATTCAGCTTAAAACTGTAGGTCCCCTCCATTCCTGGCAACATTATCCGTTTACAGGAATGGTTGAGAGTTGTAAGCCACTAGGCCCTAGTTCTCAATGGACTATCGCGCCACCCAATTTATTTATTTCATTTAATTGTCTATTTGAACGTATATAATCTCAATTTGAAACTCTTACAAACCACTAAAATATGTGAGTTATATTGTTTAATCAGGGGTGAAATCATTTTTAACTGTCACATATATTTTTTGGCAGAAAATAATGACAGCTCGTAAAACTTTATTTTAACAGTCAAACAGGTCTTTTGTTTGCCTAAGTGGTGTTGACCAGAATATTAACATACATAATAAATTATGTCATTTTTCCTTAAAAAAATTAAAATTTTTAGTTGTCAGTGCATGCGTAGTGAAAACTTAAACTTAAAACCAATCTAAATGTCACGTCAGTGTCAGTGGTCTAAAGTAGTGGAGTGCGTAGTGCACACAACTTCTAAGACTGAGCAAATCTGATATGCGTGGGTTCGAATCCTATGGTGTGTATAGAAAGTTTTTCAAATAAAATTGGATTAAAGCTCAGCACCACAAAAAAAGGAGACTGATGAGTGCAAAAGTGGCAAAGCACGAAATAGCTATATCTCCAGCCAAAAACAATGAGTGGTAGCACCTTTAAGTTGTTGTTGTTGTTCAAAAACATTCAATGAAATTAAAAGGAATGGTCAAGTCTAACAAGCTGACATTCTAGTACGAATAGTACAATACAAATAGTAACAGTTTTAGTTTTGTTTTGATTATGGAATACCTAGTTGTGTTGTGTTATTTAGAATCGGAAAATGCAGGCTATTACAGTTGGCGACGAGGATGAAACGATATATTAATATATGTATGTATATATATATATATATATATATATGTATGTATATATTATATACATATATACATATGTACATATATATATTTTTTCTTTTTTCCAGAACAAAAAGAATTTTTGTTTACGATTTAAAAAAATTCGATCAAGGGTTACATTCAATTGTTGACCAAAAGCATTAAATTGCGATAAGAGGAAAATAAAAAGAATTGATTGGGGTTACATTCAATTGTTGACCAAAGGCATTAAATTGCTATAAGAGAACCGAAAGGTTTAAGTAATTACATTAAATTGTAGGATTGGAAGTGCATTTAGTTGTTAAATATTTAAAAAAAAAAGGAGATGATGAGCGCCTCAGGAATAAAACCTTTTCTTTCGATAAGTCTTTGATGAGGTCAGAATGGGAAAAGTGGTATCGCTCATTTGTTCTTTATTTGGAGTCTGAAGAAATAATCGATTCAGTTAAAAAGAAAAATAAGCTTTTGCATCTTGGAGGACCGCAGTTGCAAGAGGTCATTTTTAATATCCCTGGAGCATTGGTCAATTGTGCTACTACTGAGGATGATATTGCTTCTGAAGATGTATTCAAGGTGTTAGTAAAAACGCTAAACGAATATTTTTCTCCAAAGAGAGATTCGACGTTTGAAAGACATTTATTCAGAACGCTGAAGCCGGATGATGGGGATAATTTCAATAAGTTTCTTTTGGGGCTACGAAATCAGGCAGATAAATGCTCTTTTGGTGAAACAAAGCAAGAGATTTGTAAAATAAATATAAAAGATAAAGTTATAGATGCATGGGCTTCTAGAGATTTAAAGAAACGATTATTAGAAAAGGAACACTCTTTAGAAGAAGTGTTAGAGCTGTACCAAGTACATGAACAGATTGCAAGCCGCTATAATTCCGTCGTCAAGTGGGATTAACAGCATCCACCCTGCTCATAAACGAAATGGTCCAAACGAAGATAGATAAAGATTTCTCTCTTCTAGGAACAATTTAAATCATTTTAGTATCTTATTAAGTTTCTGGAGATTCTCATTAGTTATGAGTATTTATTTGAATCCGTATGAAGTTTTGAGCAAACCTAAACTTTAATAAACACGTTTTGGCCTTAATTTTGAGTGCTGGTTTCTAACCCACAAGATTACAAGATCAAAACTTACTTACAAACCGTTTTTCCTTTTTGTGTTGCAAACCGTTTTTAGTATAAATGGCTTAGCGTTTTTTTCAGATTTTTGTAAAACACAAGTGAAATCTAACAATTCGTTAAGATTTTTCGAATATTATACGAAATAATATAAATATGTCCATCCCTGTTAACATTATTCGCACACAGGAATGGTTGAGAGTTATAAGTCACTAGGCCCTAATTCTTAAAGGACTGTTGCGTCACCTAATTTTATTTTAATTTTAATATAAATATTTCAACAGAATTAAATATTGATTTTATTGAAAACAATCTACTTCATTAATTTAGATAGTAAGACTATCTAAAAAGCCTTATGTACATATGTACGTGTTTTTTTCGAGTTTTAAAAAGTGATATCTCAATAACCTGATGTGACGCATGTATTTTGAAGTCGGATTTGAAATAAGGCCATCGGAAGTTATTAAAAAAGTGCAATTTTATTGCCAGGAAGAAAGCTTTGCTGACCAATGTTATTCAGCTATTTACACTTCGATTGTTGAATTTACTTTTACTCTTTCTAACGTGTTGGGCTTCATTTTTACGATTTTTACTAACCTCGAACTGACAGCTGTCAAATAACTTTTCTTGTTTCTTACAGTTGCCAAAACCAACAAAAAAAAAAGTGAAAAGAGGCTGGGATGCGACCCACACTGATAACTTCCCATCCCGTCTATCGATTTGTCTTTCTTATAAGTTTGTCTAAATGTATCAATTCTTACCAAATTTGCGTTCTATTTTTTGTAGATTTTATTTTTTTGTATGAAAAAACGGAATGTTAGATTTTTATAAAAAAATTACTGCATATCAAAACCAATATTTTCTGTGAAATAAAATAAGTTTGAAGCCAATATTTTTAATTTTTGAAAAGCTATTTGAGTCGAAAGTAAATTTTTACCAAGTTTTAGTATTGTTTTTTTTTAGGTTTTTATTTTTTGTAAAAAACTGTTAATCCAACATTTCTCACAATTTTACCGCATGTTGAAAACAATATTATTTATAAGATAAAATTAGTTTGAAGCCAATATCTCAAAGTTTTGAAAAGATATCTGAGCCGAAAACTAATTTTTATCAACTTTTATAAAGTTTTTTTTAGGTTTTTATTTTTTATCAAATAGTGTTTACTGTCCAGCAAATAGCAAATGCAATAGTTGTGGACGTTTAGGTTATTTTTCTAAGAAATGTAAGCCGAAGTCCGACAAGCGGAAAAACACTTTTGATGATGGGTTTGTCCATAAGAAAACAAGATTTGGGCCATCGAATATAAAGTTTGTAGAAAAAGGAAAATCAAGCGATAACCTTGATGAGCACTACTGTTTCCAAGTCGCGGAAGATTTTGTTGAATCTTCAAGTGCGAATATAATGTGTTTCATAGGAAATTGCAAACTTTTAATGCTCATCGACTCAGGATCACGGTTCAATCTAATAGGAGAAGAAGACTGGGAAAATTTGCGCCAAACAGCAGCATTGATTAACGTTCGAACAGAATCGGAAAATCGGTTCAGGGCATACGCAGCTAAGGAGATGCTTGAGGTTAGAACTGTTCTTGAGGCCCCTATTAACGTTGACTGCCGCAATGAGTCGATGGCATCATTCTATGTTATTAAGAACGGCAAACAATCTCTCCTGGGCCGTGATACCGCACTTAAATTAAAAGTATTAAAATTAGGAGTTGACATAAACCATTTAGAAGACAATCGTGTTTTTCCAAAGATAAAAGGCATACGGGTACAATTAACTATAGATGAAGCATTTAAGCCGGTGCAGCAACCATTGCGCCGTATTCCATCAGCTTTGGAAGAAAAGGTGGAAAATAAACTAAAAGACGCACTGGAAAAGGAAATTATCGAGCCTGTTTACGGTCCAAGTTCATGGATCTCTCCTATAGTGTTAGTCTTTAAGGAGGACGGAGATATTCGTTTGTGTGTAGATATGCGCCGAGCAAATGCAGCCCTCTTGAGAGAAAATTATCGACTTCCTACATTTGACACTCTTATGACCAAACTGAAAGGTGCTCAGTTCTTATCAAGTTTAGACCTTAAGAATGCATATCATCAACTAGAGCTGACTGAAGATAGTCGAGAAACAACAACATTCATTACCCATAGGGGATTGTTTCGGTATAAACGATTATTATTTGGAGTAAATTCAACTCCTGAGATATTTCAAAAGACAATGGAAAATATCTTGGCTCCCTGTCAAAATGCACTGAATTATTTGGATGATATAATTGTTTTTGGACTCACTGAGGAGGAACATGACAGAGAATTAAGGTTAGTGTTGAAAATTTTTAAAGATATGAATGTTTCCCTCAACAGGGACAAGTGCAGTTTCAAAGTTGATGAATTGAAGTTCTTGGGCCATGTTTTAACTACGGCTGGAATTAGTGCAGATCCCAACAAAGTTAAAACGATCTTGGAATTTCGGCCTAGAAACACAAAAGAAGAAACAAGAAGTTTTTTGGGTCTTGTCACTTATTTAGGAAAGTTTATTCCAGATTTGGCAGACACAACAGAACCGTTATGAAAGCTTATCAAAAAAGACATTCGATTTATCTGGGGTGAGAAAGAGGAATATGCGTTCAAGCGTTTAAAAGAGTCATTAGCGAAAATACCGATTCTGTCTTATTTTAACCCCAAGAAACGTACTTGTTTAGTCGCTGATGCAAGCCCTGTTGCCTTAGGAGCAGTTCTTTTACAGTTTCATAATAAATGTCCTGAATGAAATTCGTTTGCTAGCAATAGTGTTTCTGCTGTGGAAAGGAGATATTCCCAGACTGAAAAAGAGAGTTTGGCGTTGGTATGGGCAGTTGAACGTTTTTATTATTACCTTGCAGGAATAGAATTTGAACTTGTAACGGATCACAAACCTTTAGAGGCCTTTTCAAGCCTACCTCGAAACCGCCTGCTAGAATCGAAAGATGGGTTCTACGATTTCAGTCTTTTAAATTTAAGGTAATCTTTCAAGCAGGAAAATTGAATATTGCAGATACATTGTCAAGATTGTGCAAGATTGAGGATACGGATTCTTTCGACAGGCATTGTGAGTACAATGTTTGTACACTGATAGAAAATGTGGTACCACGTGCACTTACAATAAGTGAAGTTGTAAAAGAAAACGCAAATGATCAAGAGATTATAGAAGCGGTAGAAAATATAAAGAATGACGATTGGACAGCCAGTAGTAAAAATAAGTTGTTTCCATTTCGATTTGAACTTTGTACTTTGGGAAACATTTTACTTCGTGGCTCCAGGCTTGTCATACCTAAATCACTACGATCTAGAGTACTGGAACTGGGTCACGAAGGCCATCCAGAAGAGACAGCAATGAAGCGGAGATTTCGGTTAAAGGTCTGGTGGCCATTAATGGACAGGGAAGTGGAATCATTTGTAAAACTTTGTCGCGATTGTCTTATAGTTTCAAAACCGACTTCACCTGTGCCAATGCAGCGACATGCTTTTCCGGACGGACCCTGGCAATGTGTAGCAATGGATTTATTGGGTCCATTACCAAATTACGATTTTGCTTTTGTTATCATTGATTATTATTCAAGATACCAGGAGACTAAGTTTGTACAAAAATTACATCTTCAGAAATAATTGGTATTTTGGAAGAAATTTTCTGTAGATTGGGATATCCTAAATCTATAAAAGCAGATAATGGTCGACAATTTGTGAGTAAGTAGTGAATTTAATAGTTTTTATGACAAGAACAACATTGATCTGATAGGTTTACCTCCTTACTGGCCACAGGCCAATGGCGAAGTTGAAAATATGAATAAATCTATTTTGAAGCGACTGCAAATAGCTCATGGCAAAGGGGTGGACTACAGAAAAGAAGTACAGAAATTTACTCTTATGTACAACGTGACACCACATGGCACAACGGGTAAATCGCCTTCAGAGCTTCTTTTTAATAGGACTATTAGAGACAAAATTCCCTCTGTACAAGATGTAAGTGAAACTATTTTAGATTCAGAGGCTAGAGATATAGACAAGATTGACAAACAAAAAGGAAAGTAGAGAGGAGATAGAGTTCGTGGTGCAAAGGAAGCGGATATTTTCATTGGCGATAAAGTCTTACTTCGTAATTTAATTCCCCAAAAAAAAACTTACAACAGCTTTCGATTCAACTGAATTCAAGGTGATGGAACGGAATCGAAACGAAGTAGTACTACAAGGAGATGATGGCAGAACTTTTAGGCGAAATTTACACCATGTGAAGAAAATACCAATGCTGGATCAGACTGAAATCAAAACATCAAATAATGAAGATATTTTGGAGCAGTCAATCAATGAATCCAACAATGATGTTGAAGAGACCACTGAACCGAGAAATTCGGGGTTGAAGCTGAAGCTTAAAAATATAGGAGGGATGTGGCGACCTTGTCAGTAGGTGATACACTGTATCATATTGATTAAAGTTGCAAAGCATTTAATTGTTATTGAGATTGTTATTGAAGAAATAATAAATAAGTTTTAGTTTTGTTTTGATTATGGAATAGTTGTGTTGTGTTATTTAAAATCGGAAAATGCAGGCTATTACAAAAATAAAAGCTTATATAATAATAATAATAATAATAATAATAATAATAATAATAATAATAATAATAATAATAATAATAATAATAATAATAATAATAATAATAATAATAATAATAATAATAATAATAATAATAATAATAATAATAATAATAATAATAATAATAATAATAATAATAATAATAATAATAATAATAATAATAATAATAATAATAATAATAATAATAATAATAATAATAATAATAATAATAATAATAATAATAATAATAATAATACTAATAATAATAATAATAATAATAATAATAATAATAATAATAATAATAATAATAATAACAATAAGTCTAAATTGTTTGCATAAAAAACAACAAATTTAATTGAGGATGTTTTCCCCTTGTATGATTCGGAAAAAGTTTTTTTACTAGGAAAAAATAGAGTTTTTTATGAGGAAATTGTTGGTGTTTTTGTCCCCAAAAAGAATATAAATAAAACATACATTTAGGGACATACATACATACGCATTTAAGCCTTCAGCTGAAGAACAAGAGCTCATGGACACTCATTTAACTTTTTTGCTTTTGTATAATAAATTTTAATATCACCGCAAGAAATTTTACCAAATTATAATTCCATCAACAAAATTTCAGTAGAATATTAACAATGAAAAAATTTAAAATAATTAAATACCTACACTCAATCAACTCGCATTTAACAACACAAAAAAAAAAACTCCTTCCTGTGCACTCATAACACAAAAGCGTGTACACAATTAATTGACAGATTGTTCGAAATAATTGCTGAATAAAGCATCAATTAACTTTTCTGCAAAAGAATGCATTCATCGCATAAAAATGCATCAAAATCGGCGTTTTTTTAACCTACCCACTTTATCCTCCTTGTCCTCCTCGATGAACCACATTCATCAATATATACCGCCACCTCGCCGCCGCTTTTCTGCTGCCACAAATGTACTATATGATTGTTCGAAATAACTGAAAAGTGTCAGCAATAATAGTCACGTCCATCCTGATTCTGGTCCTGGCATATGAAAATCCAAAAACAAAAAAAAAAAAAAACAGTAAAACATTTTTGAAAAGAGGATAATTCCAGCGCGTTGTTATATAATTCCAGCGCGTTGTTATAGTGACGATTGATGAACAACTCAAAAAAGGAAAAAGGACGAAACAACCGAAATCTGACAAAACAATGCAATTTGGCATGCAATTCACACTCGATTGCGTTCAAATGGTTAAAATGGCCGGCAATATTATGGTTGTTCAAAAGGATTCAAAAATCGTGTGTGTTTTGCTTTTTTTTCGAAATGTCCTGATGTCCTTATAAAAGTTTAGTCCAGAGTCATATTTTTTGCCTAACAATCATCATCGAATTGGTCAAAAAAAGCAACATTTTTATTTGGAATTGTAAATCCTTTTTGCATCTAACAATCGTCCATCTAGGATTGGAGATGCATACTAATGACATTCACATTCATTGGACACACACAACAGATTGTCAATTGCATTGTTTTTTTTTTTTCAAAGTCTGGATTAAAAGGACGAAAAATAGGAAAAAAAACAAACACTTTTCTAGTCCTAGCTCGGGAATGTGAAAATGTGGAAAGTCTGACAACAAAATATTTTCTTTTGTCGCATCCTAGAGGTCTCTCTTTTTGTCGATTGCGATGCTATGTGAAATAATTAATTCATAAGGACATCATGCTAGGGTGTTTTTGGTTATAGTTGTTTTTTTTTATAATTTATTATGCAATCACTAGCCAGAAAATCCCTTTTTTTTATTGAAACATGGTGCTAAAGATAGATATGATACAAATTGGAAAAGATATACTTTTTATTTAAAACAACAATTGCACCCTTCGCCATCAATATCATCATCACCATCACAACATAAGAACAGGGATGCACTCTCCAATCTAAAGCCATGACTCTATTATCCCTTTAATTGTGCGAGAGCTAGACACACAGTACGGCTCATGTCAAGGCGAATCATATAATACGCACGTGTCGAGGCATCCAAGCGGATTAGCTATGAATTGTTTTGATTGTAAAATTATGCAGATATTGAGAATACCATATATCGTCCTTATGTGAATAAAGAACAAAAAAAAACGAATAAGGATAACAACAACAACCAACAAAAAGAGGCAAAAGTAAACACAAAAGCGTTTGGGGTTGATCCTTTTTTTAAGTAATAATCGAAAAGAGAGAGAGTGTCATACCCCTAATGTCCGTGGAAATCTTTGTTTATTGGTTTAAGGACCAAATAGAAGGTCACTTGAAACGTTTTTTTTTCATTTTCTTCAATAATATTTCTTTTGTGTGAGAAAGGATGATTTTTTATTGATGTTTATTTAACGATTATATGGGTAGTTTAATATTTGAAATGATTTTAGAAAGTGGCTTTTTGTCGTCGTGAACCGGTGTTGTTTTAATTTTATTAGTATTTTTTATTGAGGTTGAATAAATAAATGCTTGGGAGCACAATTTCTGAGTACATTATCTATTTGTAAATTGAAAAAAAAGGAATCGAAATTTTAAACTAGTCCGGCAGGAATATCCATTTCGAATCGGCCCCATGTTTTAGAACGGGTTTATTGTATGTGAAGCTTTGAAAAGATTAGAATAAAAAAAATATAGAACTTTTAATTAAATATAAAAATCCTACTCCTTTTTTTAATTTTATTTGTATGAACTTTATTTTAAAACAATTTTAAATCGTTGGAGTCTAAAAAGTCCACAATATTATATAACAAAGTTCTTAGATTCTGGTTTTGAAACTGCAAATACTGAAAATAAATGTATGTATTAGCGTTGATTTTCTAAAGGATTTGCTTATATGTATTTTGAAACTAAAGGCTAATTTTTTAAAAGCTATAGGAAAGTTTAAAAAAAACACATACAATTCAGAAAAATGCATAAAATCTTTATTTGAATCGATAGTACGGTTCATATAATTTAATGTTTGAAGATTATTTCATGCAAATGTTGACCTTGACTGCGCCTTAAATGGTCCATCCACTGAGTTCAATTTTGGCATACTCTTTCCAACATTTCGGCCGGTATCTCACGAATAAATGCTTCAATGTCGTCTTACAATGCGTCAATTAAAGCGGGCTTGCCTGTATAGACATGAGCTTTAACATAGCCCCACAAAAAATTGTCTAAAGCCGTTAAATCGCACGATCTAGGCGGCCAATTGACCGGTCCCGAACGTGAAAAAAGAGGATGGGATGCGACCCACACTGATAACTTCCCATCCCGTCTATCGATTTGTCTTGCTTAGAAGTTTGTCTAAATGTATCAATTCTTACCAAATTTGCGTTCTATTTTTTGTTTTTGGGTAACTTTTTCGAGCATTTCGGCCGGAATAGCCCGAATTTCTTCGGAAATGTTGTCTTCCAAAGCTGGAATAGTTGCTGGCTTATTTGTGTAGACTTTAGACTTGACGTAGCCCCACAAAAAATAGTCTAAAGGCGTCAAATCGCATGATCTTGGTGGCCAACTTAACGGTCCATTCCTTGAGATGAATTGTTCTCCGAAGTTTTCCCTCAAAATGGCCATAGAATCGCGAGCTGTGTGGCATGTAGCGCCATCTTGTTGAAACCACATGTCAACCAAGTTCAGTTCTTCCATTTTTGGCAACAAAAAGTTTGTTAGCATTGAACGATAGCGATCGCCATTCACCGTAACGTTGCGTCCAACAGCATCTTTGAAAAAATACGGTCCAATGATTCCACCAGCGTACAAACCACACCAAACAGTGCATTTTTCGGGATGCATGGGCAGTTCTTGAACGGCTTCTGGTTGCTCTTCACTCCAAATGCGGCAATTTTGCTTATTTACGTAGCCATTCAACCAGAAATGAGCCTCATCGCTGAACAAAATTTGTCGATAAAAAAGCGGATTTTCTGCCAACTTTTCTAGGGCCCATTCACTGAAAATTCGACGTTGTGGCAGATCGTTCGGCTTCAGTTCTTGCACGAGCTGTATTTTATACGGTTTTACACCAAGATCTTTGCGTAAAATCTTCCATGTGGTCGAATAACACAAACCCAATTGCTGCGAACGGCGACGAATCGACATTTCACGGTCTTCAGCAACACTCTCAGAAACAGACGCAATATTCTCTTCTGTACGCACTGTACGCATTCGTGTGGTTGGTTTAATGTCCAATAAAGTAAACTGAGTGCGAAACTTGGTCACAATCGCATTAATTGTTTGCTCACTTGGTCGATTATGTAGACCATAAATCGGACGTAAAGCGCGAAACACATTTCGAACCGAACACTGATTTTGGTAATAAAATTCAATGATTTGCAAGCGTTGCTCGTTAGTAAGTCTATTCATGATGAAATGTCAAAGCATACTGAGCATCTTTCTCTTTGACACCATGTTTGAAATCCCGCGTGATCTGTCAAATACTAATGCATGAAAATCCTAACCTCAAAAAAATCACCCGATACAAGGTAAAAGTTTTGTGTAAATATTTAATCTATTGAAGGTTAACTTAAAGTAGTTTTATAACATTGGCTTCATGAGACTAAATAATTCTTAAATATTTATTTAATTTCAGCAGGTAAATAATTAAAAACGATAGACATAAGACAACAGTTTTATTAGGTAATTCCAAGAATTTATTTTATTTGTGTCATTATTTATTAAAAAACTCAAGTTTTATAAGAAAATATAAAAAAATACAAAAAATAGCAAGCAAAAATAGCAGATTAAAAACCATGCCAAAAATTGAAATTGTTAAAATGATAAAACAAGAAAGAATACAATTTCTCAAGAAGTCTTCACAATTGTTGATTAAGATATTTTGATTTAACATTTAAGACATGGCAATGATCAATTTACAATTGATTCAAGATCTTAAAGACGGAATTTGTTAAGTTATGTATAGCCGCAAATGTTTGAATTAGTCATGCACATCTTAGCTTCATGAAAAGGATATGGTGCTGTAACCTGAATCGTGTTGGCTATCAGGTTAGAAAGGTTTTAAATTTTTTAAGGTAAATTTACTATTTAAAATAAACTTTCGTCAAAATGAAAGCTCTTTTTTCTTAGCTCTTTTTATAAAGCCCACTAACCCTAATTACATTTATTTTTTTGTTTGAAGACTTAGTCATTAAAATTGAAGTAAGTGAATCGTATTCTAACAATCAATGTAAAATAAATTGTATTTTAAGTTAACTGCATAAATTCAGCATTTACAATCGATCGCAATTCCGGGGACCACTGACAATTTTTTTTTTGTTTAGATTTAGAATTTTCAAAAAGCTTGAAGGGTAGCTATGTTTCTAAAAAAAACTCTTCCTAATTATGCCAATAATTATTTGACCATGAAATATGAAGGGGTTCTATAAACTTAAATCGCACTTAACATGTCCTTTTCTGTGGTGCAACAATATTCTTTTGTTCGTCGCGTTCACGTCATTCTTCTGGAGTTATTGTGCAAGTATTTCAGCGCATTAATTGGATCCTATTCAAGCAATAGACCATAACAATAACACTTCATTTATAAATGCTCCCTTTATTGGTTGCAAAATGCCATTCATCATTTATCAATACAAATCGTTGCACTCTCTCTCTCTTATATGCACACTACGCTATGCATACTACAAAACACCCACAAAACCAGGACCTCATCATAACCAAGTCTTCGATTTAACAACAAAGACCTTTTGGTGTATAATATTTGCGTTCGCGTTCAAAGGCACTGCACATTCATTGGAAAATTTACTTTTATGTAAATGGCTGACTGACGAGGTGGGCGATGACGACGATGACAACTTCGACAAAAAAAACCGATTGTGGATTCTATTTAAAAAGGATGCATCCACGTCAAGGATGTCATTATTACCACAACTTCACGCACGCACAATGGTTGATGGGGTGCAATCTCACAATATGTACTCTTTTTCTAAACCGTGAGCGTAAAATCATCATCATAATAAATAAAGCGAATCACGTTTTGCCATCGAGTTCCAGTTCTTCAGTTCTCATCAGTTGTTGTCATCCGTCAAATAAATAACAGCAGAAGAGTTGACCAATCCTTGATTTCATAATATTCAACCATATTGAACGAGCCAAACGAGAACCGAGTCAAACAAACCATTCTATTGCAATCTGTGAATTTCTTAAAGGAGCGGACTTAGAAAGCTGTTTGATGTTTGAGGCCCTTTTGTTAAAGTACATTCAAGGAATTAGAATTTTTCAAGGATTTCCAACAATAAACAAATAAGTAGCCTTTAATCGTTGAATTACATTCATTAACTTTCATTATTTTATTTGAAATATCATTTTTGAAAACTATCCTAACTCAAACGTTACTTTATACTTAGTCCTAAAAGATGAGAATAGTTATCTAGCCAATGAAAGGTCTAATAAATTTTAAGATTATTCAAGCCTACATAAGGCAAAATTTCATTAGTTAAGATTAAATAACTGAATACAATATTCCTTTCATCCTATACAACTTAAGATAAAATGACAGGATACCGAAAGAGGCTGTCGATGTTCAAAAACCAAATGCTTTACTCTTACTTTTGTATCTTTGCTTGAATGAGTTGTATTTTTCTTTCCTATCCTTAGCACTTATTCCACAAACTATCCTTAGTCTTAAACACTTTGTCTTAACTCCATAGCTTGATCTCCCTCACTGACGCCCTTTCAGTATACACTCTATTTAAAGTTGTAATTGATTTCTCGTTATTCTGGAGACTCTCCAAAAACGACAGTATAAATAATCATATTTATGCTAACGAGGGGGCTTTGTACCCCCAAAGGAACGTTTCATGTCCTAAAAAAGTGCCCAATCCAGTCCTGTTTCCAACACATTGTTACTAAATTCAAATCTGCCATTGTCCTTCCAAAAATAAATAAACAGACACAAAATGAAAAATAAGAAAAAAACAAACCAACCAAAAAAAAGGAACACTGTTGGTTGACTTATAAAATCGCGTCACGTCCAACGCTTGCCACTATGTGTCGCACCGCGAATAATAGAACCAAGATCCACTCATAGCATTGCTTGCTTGCGCTCTGTATACCCAGCTTTGTATAGATGAGCTGGGTGCAATTGTTGAAAGTAAAAAGGATACAATAGCGAAATTTAGTCGTCGTCGTTGCTGATCACGCCCCACTTTTCAAATGGGGGACGAACGCTGCTTTGGTCCTGATGAACCATACCGCTATCAACCACCCACCAACAACTGTCATCATCATCATCATCAGGACCAACTCACACAACAGAAAAAAAATATGGTTTTCTTCTTTGGTTTTATGCACATTGTGTGTGTTTTGTTAAGGAGAGACAAATAAAATTTTGTGTTGTGCAAGGATAACACTCGTACATAATAATAATAAGTAATACCTACCGAGAAAATAAAAGGAAATTAAATTAAAAATCTTGAATGCATCTTAAATTTTTGGTCCTTTACTTGTTGGTATTGTGTTCGAAAGAAAAGAAAATAAAGGATGAGAGGGCGGATTTGGTTTTATATAAAATTATATCGCGATTCTTTTTCTTTTTTAATTTCATATAAATTCATCACTCACCATTCCCCTTTGCTTTGAAATTTTGTGTTGGATTTTGTGTCCTTTATGGCCATTTACATGATTCACAGCACACAATATCCTTTTTCGATATAAAAAAAAAGGAGTAACAAAAATTAGAAAAAAATGGACAAAAATGCGAAACGTAGAAGAAAGTAATAATTCACACACAAAAATGATTTCCGGTCCGAGTGTGCTCTAGTCAAAAAAAAAATATAAACATTTTAAGAAAGGAACTCTTTTCCTTAAAGAAAGAAAAATTCTTTGGAACAAACAGTGGCGGCGAAAGAAAATGATAAGGTTGAAATTGAAAATTTTTAAAGAAGTTTGTATTGTTTTGTTTTTTTTTTTTAACTGCACCTTTGTAGTTAATTTATTTAAACATTATTTTAAATATTTTGTTAAAGAAGGTAGAAGTAGAAAAGGAGAAAAATTATGTGTTTCGTATAAATCAGAAAAATGTTGTTTTTATTTTTTTAATAAATAAGCAAATCAGAACTTGAGAGCTGAACACAACTTTTAGCAGCATTTCTAAAAAAACACCGACCTCGCCATATTCGCTTATTGCTGATTTTAAACTTTTATGAAAGGTTCGAATCCACATTATATTTTTAACATTCGTGGGTTCAAAGTAAATATAAAAGAAGTTACATTTTTTTAAATAATTTCCATACCATTTCTCTGATCTTTTAAATTATTATTTAAATACAAGAAACAACAGTTTGAGTTTAAAAATAATTTGAGTTTAATATATTTGGAATGTTGTTATTTAGAGCTTATTAATATCCGTTTTACATTTCAATTTTGTAAAATAATGATGACCCATTTTCGAGAAAATGTGTAATTTTTTTTTTAAAATCAAAAATTAAAACAATGAAATTTTCCATCGTCAAATATTATTAAGAGAATAGAAGAGCTTAAAGAGAAAAATTATTTTCATCGGTTAATAACTTCTTGAAAAAAACTTAACCAAAGAAAAATGGTTCTATGGAGGGCACCCTTCTGGAGCATTACAAAAAATTAAAAAATTAATAAATTAAAAAAAAGGTAAGAGAAAATTTTATAAAAATCTATCGGTTCGTTTTTAAGACAATTCGAACATTCGATTTTTGGCCAACTAATTTGTACGGAGACTACTGCTATTTTTCGCTGTTAATGAAGAAATACCTAACGGAAATCGCATTAAAACCTTAATTTCTGTGTTTAAACTCAATCGACCTAAAGGTTTGGGTTGTAGTGGCCTGGACATATGGACAGAATGACAGACGGGGGGAATAAGAGACACACTTTTTCAACTTCTCTACCATCGCTATGTCGTGTTTGTTTAAAATACCGAGTTCGCATTTTCTTACGAATGCAATACTTGCCATATGGTTACTATATGTCTCAAGTAAAAAAAAGGTGGGATGCGACTTTCAATGATATTTGTGGAGATATTTGTAATATCAAAACGATTTGATTTTAATTTTTTAAAATTTAATTTTTGGATGACTTTAATTTTTGTAAAAGATCTGTCAAATGTATTTTTTCTTGTAATAATTCTATGGAGTCTGGTCAAAACAGCATAAGTCAATTTTTTCGAAAATGAGTTAAGTATGCAGAAGTATTTAAAAAAAAATCTATTTTCGTTTGGTCTTAACAACATAACTCTATGTAAATTAGTTATAAAAATATTTACTGATCCTAACAACACTTAACTGCTTTTTCTAAAATAATGTTTGGTCATAATGGCATAACTCGACTTGTGCTGTTTTGACCAATCAAAAATGTTTAATATTTTAAATAAGTGTTTGGTCAAAACAGCACAACTCAAGAAACTGAATGCTTTTTTGAAACTAATCGTAGTAGGCAGGTATTTTTGCTTCGAATTCTTAGTATAAAGATAAACCACATGTTGTAACATTCGTTTGTTAAATTAACGTGTAACGACTTGTTGTGCAGTAGTCGATTAAAAACAAAAACACGATTGTTGTGGCCATGTTTTTGCTATCAATGCAAACACCCGAAATCGGCATAGAGACAGTGGAACATAAATTTTTAATTCCTGGCCATACACATACCACCCCCATGACTGGTACCAACTTGTTAAATCATGTGGGAAAAAAACAAAAATTTGTGGTACATGAATTAAAGCCACAGGAAGTTTGGAATTTTTCAAGTTTATTGAAAGCGAGTGCGGGCTTCGTCATTCAAAAGAAAGATGAAGATGGGAACATGTTTGGTTTTCAAACCATCAAATGGTTGCGTTATTTGAAATCAGATCCCGGAAAAGCCTTTTTCAAAACAACATTGCATGAAGAAACAGTTTTTCGATGTGTAAGTTTCAAACGAAGGGGTAAAAACTCAAAAAAATTTGATTTGGAAAACGTGATACCACCACCGATATCGGAAGAAAAAAAAATGACATAATATTTCTACTGCCATTAATTCCAACAATTTTCCACGATTTTTATAAAGCCTTGAAATCAGAAAAGGGAAAACAGGATGTAGATCCGGATTTATCCGATTCATCCGATGTAGATTAATATTAAAACAAAAATCAATAAAAACTTTTAATTTCTTACTCGTTCCTTTTTTTAATAATGAATTTTTATAATGTTTTTATTTAGTTTTTACTTATTGTATTTTGTTAAAGACAAATAAATTTGTTTTCTAAAAACAAAAAACGTAGTTTAAATCTTATTTCAATATTGGTATTAAAGACACAACTCAAAATAATCTTTTTCTTGAACGCAACCCAGTTTGGGCAAAACAACATATCTCACTATAAATATATAAACAAGCTTAAATATTAATTTTTTTTATTTTATTCGTGTAAATATTATTATTTGAAACAAAATTGCATCCAAAAAAATATTTATTTAATAAAACTGGATTTGGAGGAATTTTTTTAACTTTGAAACGCATTTATCTGAAAACCAAGATTTTTGACTTATGTTGTTTTGACCAAACTCCATAGAATTAATGTCGAAAATTAAATTTTTCGTGGAGCATTCGATTATTATATTCGATTATTACATATGTACATATTCGAAATTATATATGTAAAACGTAAAATAGGTATTATGAAAGTACGAACGTACGACCGGACTAACCTGCACATTCACGCAGATATGTATATTCATATCAAAAAACGATAAATTCAAATTGGAATTTAGATAAATGTAAGAATATTCGATTCGTCAAATATAAAAATAACTTCAATTTTTACTTAAAATTAGAATTAAAATACCTATATGAAAAAGAAAAGTGAGTTTTCGAAAAGCACTCATTTTTGAAAAATGTTATTCTTGCTTTGACTAGAAACGTGAATCATTCTTGACACAAGGTTTAACGGTTTTAAGAAAACACAAGTTAAATTTGGACTTTTAAAAAAACTTCACTACTTGTGACATTGTATAAGAGATTTTAATCAAACATAACATTACGATAGTAGAGAGGTCGAAAGAGTGTGCCCCACGATTCCGTCCTTCCTGCCCGTCACAGCCTAAGCCATTGGGTCGATTGAGTTCAAACTTGGAAGTTCAGGTTTTGAGAAGATTTGCGTTAGATTTTTTTTGTTTTAAAATTGTTTGGTTAAAAATCGATAATTCCAAATTAAATTATCAAATATGAAATTTTCAATAAAATTTGTTTTCTTAACTTGGCTTCTTTTAATAAAAAGGATATTTTTGTATTTGGTACACCTGATAGAACCGTTATTTCATTTTTAAGTTTTCTCCAAAAGTAATGGACCGATTTCAATAATTTTTCTGCACTAGCTCTTTTATGGTCTTAATAATAAAGGGTGGTTTCTTAGCTATTATCTTTTTGGCAACACTGGTTTAGACAGCTGACGCACGTTACGTGTTTTATTTCACTGTCACACACCTTCAGTTTGGTCTATAATTTAACCAGGAATCATCTTACATACGAACAACGCTTGCAAATTATTGAATTTTATTATCAAAATGCGTGTTCTGTTAAGAAAGTTCATAGCGCGCTTCTTCTACTTTATGGTCAGTTTAATCGACCTACTGAAGCGGCTATTCGGACTATTGTGACTAAATTTCGCACCAAATTTACATTGTTGGACATTAAACCACCGACACGGTTACGTAGAGTGCGAACTGAAGAAAATATTGCAGCTGTATCGGCCAGTGTTAATGATGACCATCAATTATCGATTCGTTGCCGTTCGCAGCAATTGGGCCTCTGTTACTCAACAACGTGGAAAATTGTGCGGAAGGATTTAGATGTGATGCCTTTCAAAATACAGCTGGTGCAAGAATTGAAGCCGAGCGACCTACTGCAACGTAAAATTTTTGGTGAATGGGCTCTTGGAAAGTGTGCCGAAGATCCACTTTTTTACTGAAAAATTGTGTTCAGCGACGAAGCTCATTTTTGTCTCAATGGGTACGTAAATAAGCAGAATTGTCGATTTTGGAGTGAATATCAGCCAGAGCTACCAATGCATCGAGAAAAAGTCACAAAGATGATGCGAATCGTAACGTAACTGTGAATGGTGAGCGCTACCGTGAGATGATATCCAACTTTGTTTTGCCCAAAATGCAAGAGCTTGACTTGCATGACATGTGGTATCAACAAGACCGTGCCACACAGCGCAACAATGGACTTATTGAGAGGCGAGTTCGGTGAACATTTTATTTCACGTTCGGGACCGGTCAATTGGCCGTCTAGATCGTGCGATTTAACGCCTTTAGACTATTTTGTGTGGGGCTGTGTTAAAGCTCATGTCTATACAGACAAAGCCCGCTTCAATTGACGCATTGGAAGACAACATTGAAGCATTTATTCGTGAGATACCGGCCGAAATGTTGGAAAGAGTTTGCCAAAATTGGACTAAGCGGATGGACCATTTGAGGCGCAATCAAGGTCAACATTTGCATGAAAAAATCATTAAACATTAAATTATATGGACCATACTATCGATTCAAATAAAGATTTCATGCATTTTTCTGAATTGTATGTATTTTTTTTTTTAAGAAAACTTTCTTATAGCTTTTAAAAAACCACCCTTTATAATGTTTTCAGTTTATTGTTGGTTTTTTTCATTTATTTGGTCATAATACGAGTATATGTTTAATTCAAAAAATAGTTTTACTCGAAATGATAGACATCAATTTTAAACGTTGTGGCCATCGACCTGCATACATTGGGACGCTCTGTTTCTATTGATAATTTTGACACTGCTTCCGTTAACTCTATCTTAAAAGTTTTAAAATTACCATAAGAAATCTTTCAAGAACGCTCTCTAATTTTGACCACAAAAAATAATCTTAGGGATTAAAATGTGGACTTCCCGAGAGCCAATTTTAAGCTCAAAACCTACTGTAGTGAACCGTAGGCACCTTTGTGTTGTCTTGGCTTTGTTTGTCACACCAGAATCTTGCAGAAAAATTCATCTATCTTCATTGTTAAACAATTTACCAAACCCTCTACCACTTCTCTTAATCAAACCATGGTGATGGTAAAGCTTAACCTTTAGAACAATAGTTTTAGTTTGATATGTTGATGTCGCATAAATTGTATGGTTTTCTTCATTCATTCATTTATTGTAGATTAAGGTACAAAAGTCTTACATCTAACTTACATTCTTAAGAGTTTTAGAACTTAACATTTGTTCTTTTCAGCTTTAGTACATTTGTATACAATAAAAAATAGATGAATTTATATAATATTAAATTAAGGGAAATTTCTACAAAACAAAACCCTTATGTAATACTTATAATCTAAATTGCACATACATATGTAGGCCATTTATTAGACTGTTGTACATAAAATCTGAAACATATTTTATTGAAAGGTTAGCAACAAGGTTGACATTAGTTTCTTCATGTAATTTCAATGTTGAAAATCGATTAGGTAAGTTAAGAATTATTTTAAGTACTTTATTTTGTATTATTTGTAATTTTTTTACGACAGGTCGCGCAATCGTACCAGACAGAAACACCGTACAATAAGATAGGTTGAAAGATTATTTTACACAAAATAAGTTTGTTTTCTTTACTAAGCTTTGAACTACGACTAATAAATGGGTAAAGTATTCTAATATACAGTAATCTCCGCTTAGTTGCACCTCGCTTAATTGAACATTCCGCTTAATTGATCGAAAAAATTGGTTTCGAAAATTTACCGTATTAGTAGCAAAGCTTTTTAGACGGTTAATTGAACCCCACTTAGTTGAATTACTCGCTTAATTGATCTTAAAAATATGCAGCAGAAAAACTAAATACATGGACATATTTCGGATAATTGGACCACAAAAAAATGATTGGGATAATAAGGAAACAAATTACAGCCATCGAACGTGGCAAGAGTTTCGAAGAATTTTCGAAGTCGTTCACATTTGTCCAAGCAAAGCACATAAGCAAACATTGTTTGTGGCTTATAACACCTTCTACTATAAGAAATGGTTTTAGAAAGGTAATATTGGAAATATTTTACTACTAAACCTACATTTGCAAGTTCTTTTTTTAAAGGCAGGCTTCCTCCAAGAAGAAGGCCGGAAAATGATCTCGTGGTCATAGATAACGTTCTTGAGGACAATGCAGATTTCAATGCTTATTTGGCATGTGATGACATAACATATCATGTTATGGCGAATTAACAGACGCCGAAATTAAGTTGACACTGAAATGTTTATAGAGAAAATTTCTGGGATGAATATTTTATTCTTTAGTTAACCTACTCGTGCAATTATACGGCTTTCGCTTAATTGAACCACCCGGATAATTGACCGAAAAATCTGACAAAATGGTCAGTGCAATTAAGCGGGGAATACTGTACAGTATTAAGCGGGGAATACTGACTTCGAAAATTCTTCGAAACTCTTGCCACGTTCGATGGCTGTAATTTGTTTCCTTATTATCCCAATCATTTTTTTGTGGTCCAATTATCCGAAATATGTCCATGTATTTAGTTTTTCTGCTGCATATTTTTAAGATCAATTAAGCGAGTAATTCAACTAAGTGGGGTTCAATTAACCGTCTAAAAAGCTTTGCTACTAATACGGTAAATTTTCGAAACCAATTTTTTCGATCAATTAAGCGGGATGTTCAATTAAGCGAGGTGCAACTAAGCGGGGATTACTGTACATATTGATTTTGTTTATGGTATCTATAGTATGTTTTTGAAAAGTTAACTTTTTATCCAATGTGATACCCAAATATTTACATTGACTTTCCCACTGTATATTGGTATTATAAAATTTAAGGCAAGTTGATGGTAAATAACTGCTTTTCCTGCGACGACGTGTAAAGAAAACGGCTTGAGACTTAGTAGCATTGGCTTTAATTTTCCATTTCTTAAAATAGTTTTCAATCTCTTTAAGTGATGTTTGCAATGAAGACATAATATTTACAGGGTTTACATTGGTAGAGTATATTGCAGTATCATCTCCAAACATTGCCCAATGTGTATTGTTACATGTGACCCTAAAATCTGACACAAAAATATTGAAGAGGATAGGACCAAAAACTGATCCTTGAACGACACCAAAAGGAATATCCAAATATTCTGAATTACGGTTTCCAATAAATACAGAAAAAAGTCTGTCTTTCAAAAAACTTTGGATCATTTTGATCAAGAATAGAGGAAATCTACACATTTTCATTTTATATAAAAGTGCTTCAAACAGTGTCAAATGCTTTCTCAATGTCCAACAAAACCAACCCTGTAGACATTTTTGAAGCCAAGCCTTTTTTTATATGATTTTTTAATCTAAGAACTTGATGATTTGTACTATGGCCCGATCGAAAGCCAAATTGTTGTTTTGGCAGTACTTGATTTTCTGTTATGTGTTTAACTAAATAGTTTTTAACTATTTTTTCTAAAATCTTACCTATATTGCTAAGCAAACTAATAGGCCGATAGCTAAATGGATGTATCGTTTTCTTTGTTTTAAACTCCTTCAACGTTAAACATCTTTTCATTCGAAAAAAAAAGAATTATTCATTGCTCATTTCTCGCGTGCCACAATAAAAGCCCTTTCACTCTTTCCACGATTACTTTTCGCAGTCAAGGTGTTAACAAATGATCTGTAGAGCGTCGAAAGCCCTTTATATGTAGTTGTAGATGCTCCCTAATCAGCATTGAAGTGGCGGTGAATATATAAAATTCTGTTGACATTATTTTTCTCTTCTGAATAGGTTTTTGGGCTATTCAACTTCTCTTTGAAATATGGCAGACTGTAGGAGAACCCGATTCCCGAACAGTATTGCGGTTGCCAGTGGTTTTTAAAATGAGCTAATTTCGCCAGAACTCGCCAGAATTTGGAACTACGTATATAATATAATTTGGTAAAACACTGGTTTTAACACTTTTTGCGATTTGAAATTTTCTAAAAACCGTACTCTTTACTATTTACAAGTTTATTTCAAAAAGACTTATGTATCTCCATCGAGTAAATCTTATTTAAAAATGTGATTGGTCATTAAATTTTGTAAAACCCAAAAATATAACAACATACAAATTTGAACAGTGATAATGTTCAGATATTTTTTCTTGCCTACATCCAGAAGACCCAATCTTTATCCTTTACCTACTTTTGATGTGCCTAATTTTTATTCTAAGACACATGTTTTCCCTCAAAAACTTGCACTTATATATGTATTTTGAACCACTGACTAGCCAGCACTGTTCTAATAAACCTTCTTTATGGTCAAGATCCAGAGAGGATGATGGAATGGGAATAAGAATGGGTTGTTTTCGGTCTGGTGTTGCATGAACTGGTCGTTGATTAGCATCTCTTTATATCCGGGGTAAAGGTCTCTTATCCTTTTAGAATATTTTATTTATTTCTTTTGACGAAGGCCAACTACAAAGAATAATGTGTCCTTTCTGATGACATTATATTTATTATTATTCTTGTTGTTGTTGATCCTTGTTATAGGCCATGTTTATATAGAAATGGTATACAAATTTAAGCGACTAACCAAGACGTGAAAGGATAAATTACAATTTATTTCTTTTATGAATGTTAATTTTGTTTGTGTTGTGTCCATTTCGAATTGATGTTATTTTCTTAGACTTATAATTCACACTTGTAAATAGGTAAGAAGTATAAATTTAGATATTAATATAAAATATGTCTTGTGCATATGGTTTGGGAAAGTGAAAAGATGAATTAATCGTCAGTCTGAAAGAAAACAAATCGTTTTCGAGATAAGACTTGTGGGAGCGAAATTGAAAATAAAATCAATTTTTCTGGAAATACAATTGATTGAAATCGCTCAAAAATAAATCTCTTAATTTTTAACCAAAGTTCCGCAATAATTTGTCATTTTCAAAAAAATTTACTTTAAGGAATTAACAAAAGTTTTTTCTGTCATTAAAATAGTTCTTATTTCAATTCCAAAATTCAAAATAAAAAACTAACCTAACTTAAACCTTTTATTCCACTTTTTACACACAGAGTGTCCTTTTGCTTCCCAAAATCATTAAGTTTACATTGTGTCAGTAACCAAAAATGACTTCTTGAAAACGACGCTTACTGATGTGCGGCAAACCAAGAGACCAACCATAGAACAAGCCATCGCCATCGTCTTAGAAAGAACAAATATAATAAAGGGAGACCACATTCTATTCTCCAGATTCATATTCGCCCAAAAGTCTTTTCAATTCTCTTCCAGCTTCCAGCAACTATGTTTAAGAACTTCCTTTGGCCAAAAGATTGTGCCGTCAGACACTCTGTGTTTTCACGATTCTGGGATTTTATATGTTTTGTCGTTCGTTTGTTTGGACGATTGTTGTTGTTGTTTTGTTGGTATTGTTGTCCTGAATCCTGATTTCGGTCGTAGCCGTTGTCTTTTGAAGGAAATATACTAATAAAAGTAAATGTTTTGGCTTTCATTGTTGGGGCCAAATGGTTGGTACTTAAGATAGAAGAATACAAGAATGAATAAGAACAACAACAACAAAACAAATCAAGAACAAGAGCTATTTCCGTTTTGGGTAAATGATTTTCTTACGGTTCATTGTGTTTTATTTTGTTGTTGTTGTTGTTGTTTAATAACAAAGAAAGTTGATGTCAGATTGTTCTTCTTATTTTGTATAAAAAGTGTTGGGGAAGGGGGTAGGAGGAGGTTACAAGATGGAAATGCAACAACAGGAAAAAGTTATGAGAAAGTAATACAATGGCATTTCCACAATGTAATCAGGTTTTCTTTATTTAAAAAAAAAGTTTAACACGCGACATAATGATGATAAATTTCAAAGTTTGCTTTTAGGCGAATGGAGAGAAAAGTTGCTGTTAATTTATTATTAATGCTCATTTAAGAAAAAATATTTAATAACGTGTAGAAGTAGACTTCAAGTATAAAGGACCAATGAAAAAAAACTCCTAGATCTTGAGAATACGTCAAAAGGGAGTATTATTATCAAGCAATTGGAAATCGTAAGCGGACTCAAGACTCAGAGGAAATCGACTTAACATTTACTCCAGAAAATGTAATATTAATTTTAAAATACTATCGACAGATTTTTGTAATTCTTGTCATGAAAAGTGCTTTCTCAAATAAGCCGTTCGGATTCGACTTAAAACAGTAGGTCCGCTCCATCTCTGACAACAGTACTCGCACACAGGAATGGTTGAGAGTTGTAAGACGCTAGTCCCTAGTTCCCAACGGACTGTGGCGCCACCTAATTTATTTATTATTTATTTATCGACAGATTTTGTATATATGGAGAATATGAATTATGAAAAGTCAAATGGCGTATGTTTCGGTTATTCACATAAATACATATATCCCCAAGCTTAAGATGATAATTGAAGTGTGATATATGAGGAACTTAAAAATCATTTTACATTATTGTTACAAAAAAAGGTTAAACTTTTCTCAGAACCATTACTTATAAAATATCGTCATTTAAGAAAATAGCATAAAATGGTAAAATTGTCAGTTTTTAATATCATTTGAGCAGAAAATTTGATTGAACACAAGTACTTATTTTTAATGAAGCTTAAGATCACTGCATTTTTGTTTTCCTTTTTTGTTTATAGTTTCAAACCTCGAAAACTATTATGTATGTATATGAAATTGGAAAATTTCAAACACCAAAATGTTGGGCCAAATTTTTCCAGTGCCAATGTACACTACTTTTTTTAAAAAATTGTATCCCGATATATTTTTTTAAATTGAAAAATAACTTTTAGACCAAAATAATGGCAGAGAGAAAGGCCGAATTAGTTATTTCTCTCTGCCAATGGTTTTTTTGTTGTTAAAAAACGTTTTGTACCAATAATATGGATCCTAAAAAGCGAAAAATGGGCAGTGAAAATAGGAAGTTTCTGACCGAGTGTACTGAACAATATTGTTTTACGCTGCCTGATAAAACTCGAGGGGTTCCTGTATGCCTCATATGCAATAAAACTGTTGCTATTGTTAAAAGTGCCAATTTAAAGCGACATTACGAAACAACTCATCAGCAATTCCACACAAATTTTCCTCTTGGCAGTGAAGCTCGTAAAGAAAATCTGAAGGCACATTTAACTCTTACAAGAAAAAAAACAACTTATTAGTTCGGTGCATGAGCGAGCAGGAAAAATGCGCTGAAGCTGCGTTACGGGTGTGCTAAATAAGCTAAAACTAAATAAACACCAGAAACCATTTTCAGATTCTGAGATGGTAAAAGAATGTATGTTGGAAGTGGCCACGGCACTTTTTGAAGATAAAAAGGATGTTGCGGCTGCATTTCGTGGTATCCCATTATCGGGAAGAAGCAATACAAGAAGGACCGAAATTTTGGCTGCTAACATGAAAAGCACTTTGCTTGAACTTCTACAAAAGTCACCTTGCTACGCCCCATAGCACTTGATGAATCATGTGACATTGTTGATGATGAACAGCTGTCTATGTTCGTCAGATTTTTTGACATTAAAAGGCAAGTGTTCAGGGAAGAATTGCTAGCAATATTGCCCTTGAAATGTAAGATTTATTCAAGACCTTTGATGAATTCATAACAAAATCCAACATGAGTTACGACAGTTTGGTCAAGCTGATTAATTTTATGAGATCGCGTTCTGCTCTTCAGCACCGACAGTTCAAAGAGTTTCTTTCTGAATTTGAAACGGCCGGCGTATTCGGACTAACTGCAACACAACAACATTCGTTGGCTAAGTAAAGGTCATGTTATTGAACTTTTCTGGATGATTAAAGAGCAAGTTATATCCTTCTTGCAAAACTTGGATACGCAGAAGTAAGGAAGCACTTGGACAAAAACACTCTATATGAAGATATAAATCCTTCGTACGTATCACCCTTCAAAACCCATTTGTTTACATTGTTGTATCTGTAATGTGGAAGAATTTAACGAGTAAAATGTACGTGTTTTCACGCATACATAGACACATTTACTGAGTTCTTAGAGGAAATTTCATAAATTAGAGGAGAAATTACACGCACACTAAGAAATACTTTATGAGGCCAGTTTCCGGTTTAGCCTGTAGGCAAACCAATATGGCTACCGAGGATTTATATCTTTACTAGAGTGTTTTTGCACTTGGAGTTCATAACAAAAGAGCGCAATGTGCTAACTTTGGCTTTTAAAAGATGTTCTGAAATATTTAAATGAGCTTAACATGCAGTTACAAGGTAATGGGAAATTAATATGTGATTTGATACAAAGCGTGTCCGCTTTTCGTCGTAAGCTGGATGTTTTCGAAAAAGACATTGCTAAAAAAGAATGTATTCATTTCCCAACAATTCTTGAATATTATAAAAAGAATAACTCTGAAGAAGAAGACATTGCAGTGTTTTCAAATTTTCTATCCGATCTTAATAGAGAAGATGCTTTTATCGGTTAAAAAAATATTGTTCATTCTCCACGTTAAAAAAGGTTTACTATGGTATTTTCCACTCGAAGTTACAATATGGTATCAGTTGTTGGGGAGGTGCATACTTAAACAAAATCCAACAATTAACAGTTCTTCAAAAATGTGTCCTAAGAAAAATATGCAACGCTGCCCGCCTCGCTCACTCTGCAAATTTATTTAGACAAACAGGTATTCTACCAGTAAGACACTTGTTTTATTTTAAGGTTTTGAAGATATTTTTTATGAGAAGTGGTTATTTGGAAAGCCCTATAAGTAATACATATAACATGAGAAATTCTAACTCGGTACGATTAAACATTTTTCAAACTACACTTTTTAGGAATTCTTACACTATCGTCTCTCGCAAATTATACAACAGTCTTCCAGCTGAATTACGTAGCATTAGAAACCGTTCACAGTTCTTAAAATCCGTTAAATTATGGCTTCTTAATTTCGATACTTATAACATTGCATCTTTGTTAAACTACGTCATTTGATAATATTTGTTCTCTTTATTTATTTGCGTATACATATAATAATTAAAATATTGTTTATGCAGTTCACATCAATCATAGTTGATACAGTTCATAAGAAACTTTTTTCTCTGTTTCTGTTCCTTTATATTACGTTATTTATAATATGTCCACCCCACAATATAAAAATTTGTAAATGTGGCATTAATTCAATTTTAACTTAAAATTCAAATGCTACAACTTATTCTCTCTAATTAATTGTACAAAATACATATATTATTAAATTAGAAATAAGATATCTAAAAATTGTTAGGAGAATATGATATTAATAAATATTAATAATAAAAATAAAATTTGCTGTAAGATTCCAAGATTTTGCAGAGATTGTGAAGCTATCTCAATTCCTTTAATTGCCTTATGAAGTCACTGCAGTAGTAGAATGAAATGAAGTGGCTGCGAAGTTATTCGATCTTTCAAAAGCTTCATTAGAATTGGGATTAATTGAACTTCAAGAAGATATTTCCCTGCAAATGTTTAAAACTGCATCCACAGAAGAATTTTCGGGAAAGCATGTTCCAGAAAAATATCAAAATTGCAAAAAACTACCTATTAACTTGGCTACCATGTTTGGCTCGACATATACATATGTACATATGTATATGCGAATCGTCTTTCTCAAAAATGAATTTTTTGAAGCACAAATATCGTTCGAGATTATCAGACGCTTACCTTGATGACACTCTTCGCATTTGCTGCTCCCCGCGTGAACCAAACTATAAAAAACTGGCTCAAGACCATCGTTGTAATTTTTCTCATTAATTTCATTAATATTGCAGGTACTTAAATAAAGCAGAATAAAAACTACACAATTTTTTTTTCTGGACCTCGGTTAAAATGTTTTCATCCGTATCTGGAGTCTGGACCCCACTTAAAACTACTTGCCGACCCCTGCTCTAGTGCCTATGTTCCTCGTTTTTTATAAGTGATTTTAAGTAACAAAAAAAAAACAAAAAGTTAAGATAGCTATAACTTCGGATTTGAAAATTGTACACACAAAAACAAGTGCATGTAAAGAGTTCATGTTTCGAACTTTTCCAATATCATCATAGCTATTTACGAGGTCTAATAATTATAAAAGAACTAAAACCTCGGATGCAGCGATCTTCAGTTTCATTATATTCAATGCTTGCATGATAGATTCCCATTTAAAAACATAGTTATTTATAGTGTCCGACCGAAGCTTCGGCTTCGGCCTTCGGTTCGGCCGAATTCGGCCAAAAAAACAACATTCGGCCAAACCTTCGGCTTCGGCCATTTTAGGCCGAAGTTTTGGCCGAGGAATCTGTTTATTATATCGAGCATCGTACTAGGCGCCGGAAAAAAATATCAATTTTTGAATACCGAAGAAAAAATTGCAATCTTTTCTTCGGTAGGTATTCAAAATTTTCAAAACAGATGTGTACCATCATAGTAGGCTAGGCGCCGAACAAAATTTCAATTCTTGAATTTTGCCTGACACCTTTTGCGCATCGTTTGTGGAAAGGAGAATTCTTGACTTTTTTCAACCTTAGGCTTCGGCTTCGGCCGAAGATTTTATTTTAGCCTAATAATTAGGCTTCGGCTTCGGCTGAAAATCGACCTTCGGTCGGACATTAGTTATTTAAAGGTACATATAATATATTATGCATGTTTTAAGTGTGACAGCTAAACAATATAATTTTTTTTGAAGCTTTCGAAATTTTAGCTGTGCTTGTTCTTATTAATAATAATATTTTTATCAACCTTTTTCATTTTGAGTTTTTGACTTAAGTGACGTGTTACAAGATATTAAATTTGAACGGCTTCATTAAGAAAGCACTTTTCATGACAGGAATTACTCTTGGAGGATTTGTCAATTCCTCGCAAGAGGCAGTAGGTACCTGTGAATAAGCAGGGATCGAACCCAATACCTCTGGCATGACAGTCCAACGCACTAACCATCATGCCACGGGTACTACAAGTTACAAGATATTGCTATTATAAAAGTGCATGTAGGTTTCTTAGCTACATGGTGCTAAAACGTATGTCATATCGATTTTTTTTTTTCTGTTCTGCATTTACTTAATTTAGGACTTATATCAAGGTTGTTAAGAGTACTAAACAAATCATAAGCTTAAGTTATATAAGCCCTATTTTCACAAAAAAAAAAATAACTTTGGACGATTTTTGACGAACTTATATTTTTAATTTGACTTTCCAGAAGTGGGTTTTAAGTTATTGAAATCAAAGGCGCTTTTTAAGAAGTTCTAAGGATCTATTGATAAATTTTTTTGGATGTAATATCTAATATCGAATATAATCGAATAACAAAACAAAAAGTTCCAGAAAGGACTCTCTAAAGAATTGAGTGGGTGTTTCTTTTTAACACAATTTAAAAAAAAAAGAAAATTTTGGTTAACCCAAAATATCTAACGAACCAATAATGCTAGCGACTTCAATTAAATTGTAAATAATACGAGTATATTGTGGTGTATTACCAAAATGATATAATTTTGAAAAAAATAAATTAATTAACAGTTTTTTTTATAAATCAAACAAAACTGAGAAAGAATAGTTGTCACCTCAAATGTTTTTCGAACAAAAAATGATTTCATCTACATATAAAATAATTTAAGGCAACGAAGAACAGCGTTGACTTCTTGTAAAATTTTAAGAAAAATTGAATTAACAGTTTTTTTTACAAAAAATAAAAACCTTGACAAAAAAAACATCAATAAAAGTTCGTAAAAATTGATTTTACACTCAAATACCTTTTCAGAAATTAAATTAATTTCATCTTATAGAAAATACTGTTTTCGACGTTTAGTAAAATTTGTATAAAAACTAGCGGCCCTGTACGTGCTTCGCTACGTATAAGGCATAGTAATTAAAAAAATTATTATTAAGTTCATTTATTCAAACAAAAAAATATTTTAAATTGCTAGCTATTTAAAAGTCCAAATGACTCAAATGATATATTGATTATATTATATTTATCAGCAAAGAGTAAAAACTAAAAAATATGGGTTAAATATGGGTTAGTCTAAAACAGTTGGGGGTACCGACTCTGGAACAGGCAACATAAAGTTGGCCATGGATATTGTAATCTTTTGAATTCAAATGGCATATCAGTTGGAATCATAGGGATACGCGGTATCAAACACACTTCTCCTTTTGATTTACCAGTTATGATTGTAGCTTCGATCAAATTTGGCAATAACTTTTACACTGCCAATCCAGTGCCATTACACAGTTTTGGTGGATTAATATTTCGCAATAATATAATCAAAGGACCAATTTTCAGATTCAAGCAATGATGCGGTGGTATACCAGCCGGTTCCAATGAATTTAAAAATTCAATTGGATAATTCATTGCCTCATCTTGATTCATAACACTGTCAATTGATTTATATGTCGTGACCCTGACAGTTTCGCTTGAATTTGAAAATGAATGGCATTGATATGAATGTTCTTCGGTGCTAAAATGGCGCGTTCTCTCGACCAATCTTGATTTCTGTAATTCTGAAGAATATTCGGAAAAACACATTCAATCAACTCATCTATAGATTGCGCAATTGTACAAAAATTGTTCGGTAAAGTGATCAATCCATTGGTACCGTTGATTGGTATTTTGCCATCACCAATTTTTAACAATTGTTTTGAAAACTCATGGGCAGTTGCATCATTATGTAGGTGAATACGCATATTAATGTTCAGTGTCAATTTTCGTACATATTTCCAAAGAACTGATGACTTCAAACAGGCGTTTATTTCATCAGCAGGAGTTGATCGAGAAATGACAGGCAATGTTTGACGAAAGTCCTCTGACAGCAATATCAGAGCACCACCAAAAAGCTGTTGATTACCGGGTAAATCCTGCATTATTCGATTAAATGCTTCTATTGATTTTTTATTTTATTTTTTATTTTATAGTATAGCACCAAAAGAAGTCATTTGAAATGCCGAATTGTATTTTTTGAGATGTACCAAAAATAAATTAATACAATGGTTAGGGTGCAGTTTCTAATGTTGGCAATCTCACTTTGCCATTAGCACAACACATTCCGGGCGTTTCACCTGGAAAGTTAGCCGCATCACAATGTGGAGATATTGCGTCCATCATTCCAATGTATCCGTACACAGTACACACTATAATCAATCTGACTATTGTAATTAAAAGCAGCACGCAGCATTTCATCCAAAACAGCACGACGCACAGTGGTTGGGTTTGTATGGGAGAGCGGAAAAAAGTCTGTAAAATCTGAACGGTTCAACGGATTTAAATAAAATTTGGCATACATGTTAAGATTAGTCTTATACATATTTGGTCAAAATTTGGTTGAAAAAAAAAAATTATAAACAAAGTTATTGACATTTTTCTAAAATTTGAGGGTTTTTGATTTTTGTATGGGAGAGCGGAAAAATGTTTGTAAAATCTGAACTATTGAACGAATTTTAATGAAATTTTTAAATCATTTTAAGATTAGTCTTATACATGCTTGATCAAAATTTGGTCAAGAAAAAATTATTAGAAAAAAAGTTATTGACATTTTTCTAAAATTTGAGGATTTTTGATTTTTGTATGGGAGAGCGGAAAAAAGTCTGTAAAATCTGAACTTCTAAACGAATTTTAATGAAATTTTAAACACATGTTGAGATTAGTCTTATACATGCTTGGTCAAAATTTGGTCAAGAAAAAATTATTAGAAAAAAAGTTATTGACATTTTTCTAAAATTTGAGGCTTTTGATGTTATATTTAAATAAAAGTTTTTTTTTAGTAAAATCTTAACTTTTTATTTTGAACAAAATATTATTACTAACTATGTATATTATAAAATTAAATAAATAAATAGATAAATACATACAAAAAATAAATAAAAAACAATTATGAAGTAGTAATTTTATGACGCTAAAATGAGGTTTTTAGCGTCTGCGCTGATTGGAAGTATTTTCTTTTTTGCCTGTGGCCTTAAACCTGTTATTATTGGATCTGAGGATATGAGTATGTGATGCATCACATCTTCATTCGTCGCAATTCGGCTGCATTTTCTCGAATGAAACCTGCGGTAGGCTTTATAATCCTTATTTCGGCATTCTTGGGCTTCCTCGGAGAGCGATCCAACAGGAAATGCACAGCTTTTAATTATTTCTTCTCCATGGATCAAAATCTTATGTACGGTTGCTGGCATATTGTACCATTTATATTTCTCAACAAACAGTTCAGCAGTTTCCCACATGTAAGCTGCACTTTTTTTTAAATCTAATTTTTCATTCGACGTTATTACTTCAAGGACAACAGCAAACCGCCGAATTAGGGATTCACTAACTCCAGTGATTTCTGAAGTCATGGTTGGATTTGCAAAAAATCTTCTGGAGGTGTTGCCGTCATTACTTGTCCCCGTACCTTGTTTTACAAGATCGACAATGATGCCCAGTTTTTCACGAAACTCCTGCTGAATTTTCTTCTTCTGAGCATCTCTAATATGGCGGGTCTCATTGTTGGTTCTCCATGCTTTAAATGGCAAATTGTAGGCAACATGGAGGATACACTCCATAAATTTTATCCGAGCGTGAAGAGGAGACATTCCCATTTTCAAAGCTTCCCTGTTTACAGCTTTGGTTCTTATATTTGTCAATTTATTCATTCCAGAAGTTGTAGTTCCACATATGAAACAGGAAGAAGCTGCAGGAGTTTCTGTTATAGATTGAGCTGTCTTCCCGTCCAGCATTGTGAACATGAGTTCGTGTTTGATTGTAAACTGACGTTCGCCTATTTGAATTATCGTCTGAGTTAAATTACTGATTTCCGTATCTATTCTTTGTTTCTCGTTTCGTATGATTTCTGCAGTTTCTTTAACAAAAGAAAATTGGATGGCTCTGCAGTATCTTGTAGAGGATGGTCGATCGTTGTTCCACACAATAATATCCCTGTTATCCTCCATAGTCATTTGCATTGGTACCAAAGATGTCATAAACATATTAGCGTCCGAAGTTTCTTCATTGTCAAATGTTTGACTGTATTGTGGTTGTCCAGAGGCACCATCACATCCCCATTTAGTGTACAATGTTAAAGACTGTCCTTCAATTCTGGTTATCTCCTCTGATGTCTTTCCTTCCAATAACCTTGTTGCAGTGTGGTCTAACAATTTTTGTAGTGGCACACTTGCTGAGCTTTCCGTAATGCTTATATCTAAAGGATAGCACTTTTTTTTTGCTTCCAGTAATTTAATATAAGGTGGAAAAACATCATGTCCTTCATCTTTTAGGGCATGTCTTAATACTTCATATTGGCGTTTCGACAATTCTGCTTGTATAAATAATGCAAGAGCCTTATCCGGATCAAATTGTGAGCAGGAAAAGCTCTCTGATGTTGCTGCATAGTTTATCTCTTCTTGAGGAAATATATTTCTAATTTCGTCCCTCTTATACCTTTTAGCTCGATCACAGCATTCGTCAAAACTCTTTCGTGGTCTTCCCATATTAGTTGACGTTTCGGCCAATACACTTTGGGTTAGTTCTACTTCGAAAACTCCTTCGAGCCAATGAGTGTATTTTTTTTTCAAAATGACTTTTTTTTCTATGAACTGCGTTCCATCGACTCAAAAAATGAGGCACAAAACGTTTATTTAATTCTGACAGCACAGTTTCTATTTGCTCAGAAATTAAGTTGGGGTATTCCCTTTCAAAATATGGTAGAAGATTTTGAACATCATGTCCATTAGTAATAAGTTCACTACACAACACCGAATAAGGAATTTCGATTGAATGCATTTTAATGTATTGAATTCACTATTCACTATATGTATATTTGTTATTATATTTCACTTCACTTTCACTTATTGATTGATCAGAGTAAAATTTTTTCTTAAACACCTTGCACAAATAGTCAATAACTCAATACTGACTTTTTTTTAATTTAATCCTTTATATATATAGATTTAAGTAAGAGATTTTATTCTAATAAGACAGGTAATACAAAATTACGCAATACACAACAAAAACAAAGCAATAAAACTTTAAAAATAACACCTTTTTTATTTCTACCTGCCCTACTTTTAGCAAAAAACTAAAAAAATAAAGGATTATCCCTAATCCTTTTCTTTATTTTTTTTAAGCTCTATCATATAATTTAAAATATCATAAAACTTTATTGCTTTTCGTGTGTTCTTTCCAAGAAAATTGAGTTCAAAGTTGAAAAAATTTTCCGGGCAGAAATAAATGGTTTCGCAAAAATCGAAATTCTCAGACCTATGTCAATGTATTAATTTTGTTTTATTTTTAAAATAAAGTTTGACATTTTTTCTTAAAATAATGGGCTTAACCAGTTCATTCTGACAATTAATAACGAAGAAATCAAACTTTTTGGTAAACACCACCGTCAAAACGCAGTTTTTTGAAATCCGATTCAGTGAAACATTTTTGATCATAACTTCCACATCTGCACGTATCTGCAGCTGATTTTTTCTGTGCTTTTACATAAATGCATGGAGCATATGCTGGCATACTTACTTTCTTGGAGTCTTTTGGAGCTTTTTTTTGAAATCAAAAAGTTTAAAAAAAACACATTTTTTCCTAGTACTTAAGCTTCAGACTACTTATAGAAGGTATCTTTTATAAATAATCATTTTTTTTTTTTATTTTAGATAATCGAAAATAGACCAATTAAATTATTTAAGAAGCTAGAGAATTTATTTAAAGGAACTTCGGAAAAAAACATCTCAAAATTTGTTGAAAATACGGTTCGCGATTTGAGTAAAATTATTTTTCAACTTTGAGGGCTTGTAAATCAGAACATACAATATATATGTTGAAAAATACTTTTAAATCATACGCTCGGGTTATATAAGAGTACTTAAACATAAAATTTAAAAGGATAAATATAACTTCTTAAAAAGACTTTTTTCCGCTCTCGCACCACTGTGCGACGTATTCGTGATTAAGTACAGGTACAGGGTCAACAGATCTATTCTGTGCAGTACGTTCACGCTGCGATGCATTAGCTTGTGCGCGTTCATCTGTAATCTGAGATCGTCTTAATAATGCCACTTGATTTGCATTATGCGTTCGCCGGCCTATGTATGGTCGTCATGCTCGTGGCATTTTACCTTCACTCAACAACTCAACAATATTTTGGAAAATATAAACACAAATCAATAACTCAACAATAGTTTGGAAAATATAAACACAACAAAGCAATAATTATCGCTGATAAAATTAAATGACATATGATGACATTAAATTTGTTTGACACAACTTACGTTACTTTTTTTTCTTCGATTGTTTTGTCAAAGGTTCAAATTGGCTTTTAAGTATTAGTACAAATTGTTTGTATATGGGAGTCAGTATAGAAAGATGTTGATTTTACACTTTTTCAAGATTTTTTTTTAATTTTCTCTACGTACAAACCTTCTCTGGTCTTTCACGAATAATTCAAGACCAAAATTAGTCAAATCGGTAAAGGCATTGTTGAGTTATAACATTACAACGAAAAGTGGCATTGATTTTTATATATATAGATAGAAGATACTACAGTAATTTTTTTTTCATAAAAATTAGAATCTACAAAGAATAGTGTACGCAAAATTGGTAAGAATTGATATTCGATTCTCGAAATCTTGTGAGTTATTGTCTTCAAAATAATTTCCTTATGAGCAAAATTTCGTTTTTAACGTAGGATTTTGTTCTTAGAAAAATCTTATCTGTTTTTGTTTATAGAAGAAATAAAAACTTTCAAGAAATGCTACTTAAATTGGTAAAAATTGGTTTTCGATTAAAAATCGAACAAAAATAGATTTTTAAATCCAAATTTGTCATCATATTCAAAATATTGTTGATAATTTTTAATTTTAGAATAGTTCAATTGACAACTTTTTTAACAAATCTCGATAACCTACAAACCTTTTAAGCAAGCAAATCGACAGGCAGTATGGGTAGTTATCAGTGTAGGTCGCATCCCAGCCTTTTTTCTAAGAAATATTTGGCGTATTTGTTTTATTTATGCACCACTTAAACTTCAAATATTTTATAAATTAAAAAAAAAATAATAAAATCGGTTTTCGATATTTCCTCCTGAAAATCAGTGTGTCAAAAAAATGTCTGTTCAAATTTAAATTTCACAAGAATTTGTGTAAAGTCTCAGACCTCTTTCCAACTTGGTGTCCAGTCTGGAGCTTTTCAGGCATACAAAATGGCCCAATTTTAAATATATTACTTTTTTCCCTTGTGGTTAGAAAATAAATTATTTTTAACGTTTTGCCATTGATGCAGTTTGTCGAAAATTGACATTTCAGTGTTTATTGTTTGAATTTTTCCTCACAAAAATTTTTAGAAATATGTCTTAGTTTGAGTAGTAAAATTTATCATAAATAAGAAGTAAGGTCGCCAACACTTAATTGTTTTTCTTTCGTTAGTCTACACTTAAAGCTAAACATATGACATAAAGTTACAATCACCATATAGTTTTTGAGACAACAACTGCAAAATTGATCCAGTTGACGATATATACTTTCGAAACTGTCTTAGCAGATATGGTTTAACGTTTCTTTCAGATTTTTTTTTTAAGACAGATGAAATCTCACAACTTATGAAGATCTTTCAAATATTATATGATATAATACAAATATTTTGACTGAATGTTTAAGAAAGGAATTATATGTAGATTTAGAAATCTATCACGAATTTTATTGAAAAATAGAGGCTGGGATGCGACCCACACTGATAACTTCCCATCCAGTCTGTCGATTTGTCTTGCTTAAAAGTTTGTCTATATGAATTAATTTTTACCAAATTTGCGTACTATTTTTTGTAGGTTTTATTTTTTCATGAAAGAAAGGACTGTTAGATTTTTATAAAAAAAATTACTGAATATCGAAAACAATATTTTCTGTGAAATAAAATAAGTTTGAAGCCAATATTTTTAATTTTTGAAAAGTTATTTGAGTCGAAAGTAAATTTTTACCAAGTTTTAGTATTGTTTTTATTTTTTATAAAATAAACTGTCAATTCGATTTTTTTCAAAATTTTATCAAATTTTGAAAACAATATTTCTTATAAGATAAAATTAGTTTGAAGTCAATGTCTCAAATTTTTGAAAAGATATTTATTTATTTATTTATTTATTTATTCATCTACGGATATAAATCTTACAGATTACTAACAATTTTGATATAAAAATATAATTAAATAATTAAAGCTAATTTATAATATGCTTTGCAATTGGATTTTAAATTCACATCTGTTTGTAGAAAGATCAAGTTCATTACATATAGTGTTGAAAAATTTTATGCATCTAGAAAATGGTTCGTTGCAACCATAATTACATCTATGTTTAGGATTGTTAAAGAAATGACGAAGACGCAATCTTCTCTCCGGAATATATATTTCAAAATTATAAATGATTTGTGGGCATTTGATACGGTATGAAAATACATCATGGACAAACAGTACACATTGAACAGAACGCCTTTTTTGTAAAGAATCAAGTCCAATCAAAGCACATCTTGACGGATATGAAGGAGTATCAATTCTCCATTTCAGTTGCCTAACAACAAATCTTGTGAAAGCCTTTTGAACTCTTTCAATACGAGTTATCCCAATGGAAGTAGAAGGACACCAAACAATTGAACAATACTCAAGGATCGGACGAACTAATGACATGTACACTGATTTCAGAGCATAAGGGTTAGAAAACTCGTTGCAGTTTCGCTTGACGAAACCAAGCATTGAATTAGCCCTTGCAATTACATAATCTATATGTAACGAAAAAGACAACTTCGGATCAAAAATGACTCCAAGATCACGAATCTCAGATTTGCGATCAAGAATCTGGTTGAACATATGGTAGTTGTGGATCATTGGAACTAAAATACGATGTGCCGTAAACACATTACATTTTGTTATATTTAATGGAAGGATATTCCTATCACACCAATCAGATAAAACATTTAAATCATTTTGAAGATTTTGCTGATCAATTCTATTTTTGATACAAAGAAAAATTTTCATGTCATCAGCATACATCAAACAAGATGCATTTTTAAGAAGAGAGGGGATATCATTAACAAATATATTGAAAAGAAATGGTCCCAGATGGCTACCTTGAGGAACTCCTGATGAAGCTTGTATGATATTAGAGAAGAATTTTCCCAATTTCACACATTGTGTTCTTTTATAAAGGTAGCTGGAAATCCATTTCAAAAGCAATCCGTGAATGCCAAAAGCTCGAAGTTTAGCTAGAAGAATTTCATGACAAATAGAATCAAATGCTTTTATAAAGTCTGTGTAGATAGTATCTACCTGATAACCAGATTCTAATGAATCGACGACATATTTACAATAAAGCATGAGATTTGTTGAAGTAGACTTGCCTGACATAAACCCATGTTGTTCAACGCAAATATTCTCTTTTATACTAAAATACAAACGATCTTTTACTATAAGCTCAAATAATTTAGGTATTGCAGAGAGCTTAGTTATAGCGCGGTAATTTATTACAAGATTTTTTGGACCAGCTTTGTAAATAGGGCTTATATATGAGAACTTCCACTCATCAAGAAATTCGCCAGTACAGAGAGATTTATTAAAAATTATTAGTAGTGGGAACACTAATGTGAATTGACATTGCTTCAGAACCAGAGATGGAATTCCATCTGGACCAGGATTTGAGCTAGATTTTAATTTTGAGATACCATTAAGAATGTCAGACTCAAAGAGATGAAGTTTTGAGATATTAGCATTGTTAATGCATACATTTTCTGTTTGAAGAAGCTTTAATTCGGAATGTTTAACATAAACCGACTTAAAAAATTTTGAGAAAAGTTCACATGAACTCTGTAAATCAGAAGAAATACTACCATCAAATTCCATATTTTCTTGAAGAGCTAAAGAACGTTTCTTTCCATTTAAAAAAGTCCAAAAGGCTTTGGAATCCGAAGAAATACGGCTTTGGATGTTCAATATGTATTGCTTGTGCAAATACTTGTTTAGAAAATCATATTCTTTACGAAATTGGCAGAAAAGCTTTCTGTCAGCTTCGGAATTTGATTTTCTAAATTTGTTAAAAGCTTTATTTTTAACATTTTTTAAATTAACTAATCGTTTATTAGACCAAGGTGTTTTAAATGATTTCAAACATTTCCTTTTTGGAATATATTGTCTTAAGCCAATCGAAAAAATATCTATAAACTTTTCAAACGCACCTTGAAGTGATAAACCGGAAAGATCATGCGTCCAATCAATGGACTGAAGGTAATTGTTGAGTGCAACGAAATCTCCTTTGTTGAAATCAAAAAAATCATCATTAGACAAAAGTACAGAGTTTTTAACACAGTTTTCAAATTTTAAAATTGAACATATTGCAACATGATGAAATGAATTTTTTAAAAGTGGAAATTGAACTTGAATAATTTCAATATTAATATTATCTACAAAAACTAAATCTAACAATCTATTAAGTGAATTATAAATATGATTAACTTGAGAAATATTCATAGAATACATAGAATCAATAAAATTATATTCATAATCTTTTTTCATGTTAAATGGAATAAGACACTTATCTTCATTTGAGTAATTCCATATAATATCACCTAAATTAAAATCCCCAACAATAAATGGGTATTGATTTTCCAATAAATTGCCTACGATATTTTCTATGTTATAAATATGACTTTCATATATATCTGTTGTACTCTTTGGAGGTATATAACTTACAATAAATAAAATATCTTTACCAAAAAAGCTAACATTAATACATAATTGTTCAATATTTTCTCCAGTCTTACATAAAACAATACTTTTGCTTGGGTAAATGGATTTAACTGCCACTAAAACTCCACCACCTCTTTTTAAAAATTCTGTATATGATCTATCTAAACGATAAACATTATAATTAGAATGAAAAATTTCAGAAGACGAATAACTCGCATTTAACCATGTCTCTGTAATAATAATTACATCATATTCATACATAGAGCTAGATATATATAATTCGTTTGTTTTTGTTCGAAGACCACCAGCATTTTGGTAGTAAACATTAATAAGATCTAAGTTATTTGAAATGTTTAAGTTTGTAGAGCTGATTGATCCGGATGCATCTCCATTTGTTGTATTTTTTTTACTTTGAAGTTTTTTGGAAAGTTAATAAATTGCCTTACCAACACATTCTTCGGCCAGTTCAATGGATTTAGGGCAACATTAAATAAATGGACAGGAAATCCAATTTTAAATGTAACATACGCCAAATCATTTACATTCGTATCTTGTTTCACCAGCTTAAAACATTTTATTTCACCTTTATCGCAATTAATTTTCGCAGCCACATACTTCTTAATTGATTCTTCGCTAGTTAAAGCACTGAATTTTGAAATATGTAACCATTTATAAGGGTTTATCACATCAATCTCAGCATTTGTATCATCAATACAATCTGTACCAACAACACGAATTGATTTGACATTTAGTTCCTTTCTTTGCTGCATAGTATTAGCAACAACAACACCAGTATGAACACCGACAACAGTAGCAGCAACGACACCATCAGAATCAAGAGAATTTTTTTCCTCCACAACAACAACACCAGCAGTTACACTAGCATCATCAGCAACATCAGTATTAGAAGCAACAGCATTTCCATCATCCACGCGCCTCTCATCAACAACCTTTTTACTTTCGCCTACCGCAACGACAGCTTTATTAGAAGCAGAACCAGATGAGTGGGGGTGGGGGGCATATTTATTTCGTTTCCCTTTTGTCTTCCATTCTGCATTCGATACCTCAGCAGCAGAAGCAGTAGCATAAACATCATCTGCACTAGCCTGATGCACCTGCACACCATCATTATCAATAGAGTTTGGCACATTATGATTGTCCATTTCATTTACAACAACAGCATGAGTTTTGTTTTTTTCTTTTTGACTGCCTATATTGTTGTTTATATAATTCAAACTAGAGTCCAGAAGATCAACTTTTTTGCATAACGCATCGATAACTGGGAAAAGTTCATTGACTTTAGAGAGCAAGCGCACAATAGGTAAATTAATGCAATCATTACAACGATATTGCACATTCGTGTTTGACTTTAAAATGCAATTTATCACTTCATCGGATAGATTTAAACACAGTCTATGATATGATTTACCGCAGAATAAACTACACTTTATAGCTTTTTCTTCTTTTAGAAGCAAATTATCACATTTAAAGCATTTTAGACTTGACATTGTAGAGCTAAGAAAAAACACGACCGCACTATGAAAAATTAAGATGATTATTATTATTATATTTACGTCGAAAAACAATTTTTACCAACTTTTATACATTTTTTTTAGGTTTTTATTTTTTGTTAAAAAACTGTCAATTCGTTTTTTCTCAAAATTGTTCCTAATGTTGAAAACAATATTTCTTATAAGATAAAATTAGTTAGAAGCCATTATCTCAAAATTTTGAAAAGATATTTGAGTCGAAAATCAATTTTTAACAACTTTGTTAATTTTTTTTTTCGGTTTTTAATTTTTTGTAAAAAAAAACTGTCAATTCGATATTTTTTTTAAATTTTACTGAATGTAAACAATAATATTTTTTGAAAGATAAAACTAGTTTAAAGCCAATATCTCAAAGTTTTGAAAAGATATTTGATTCGAAATTCAATTTTTACCAACTTTTATGATTTTTTTTTCTCGGGTTTTTATTTTTTGTTAAAAATTTGTCAATTTGATTTTTCTCAACATTTTTCAGAATGTTGGAAACAATATAGCTTATAAGTAAAAATAAGTTTGTAGCCTTAATCTCAAGTTTTTGAAAAGATATTTGAGTCAAATTCAATTTTTAACAACTTTGAGTAATGTTTTTTTTTAGGTTTTTATTTTTTATAAAAAAACTGTCAATAAGATATTTCTCAAAATTTTATCACATGTCAAAAACATTATTCTTCGTTGCACAAAATTGTTTTGGAGATGAAATCATATTTAAGTCGTAAATTTTTCGATGACACATTTTTTTCAGTTTTTTTGATTTGTAAAAAAAAACGTTAATAATGGGTGATTTTTTTGAGGTTAGGATTTTCATGCATTAGTATTTGACAGATCACGCGGGATTTCAGACATGGTGTCAAAGAGAAAGATGCTCAGTATGCTTTGACATTTCATCATGAATAGACTTACTAACGAGCAACGCTTGCAAATCATTGAATTTTATTACCAAAATCAGTGTTCGGTTCGAAATGTGTTTCGCGCTTTTTTATCGACAAATTTTGTTCAGCGATGAGGCTCATTTCTGGTTGAATGGCTACGTAAATAAGCAAAATTGCCGCATTTGGAGTGAAGAGCAACCAGAAGCCGTTCAAGAACTGCCCATGCATCCCGAAAATTGGACCGTATTTTTTCAAAGATGCTGTTGGACGCAACGTTACGGTGAATGGCGATCGCTATCGTTCAATGCTAACAAACTTTTTGTTGCCAAAAATGGAAGAACTGAACTTGGTTGACATGTGGTTTCAACAAGATGGCGCTACATGCCACACAGCTCGCGATTCTATGGCCATTTTGAGGGAAAACTTCGGAGAACAATTCATCTCAAGGAATGGACCGGTAAGTTGGCCACCAAGATCATGCGATTTGACGCCTTTAGACTATTTTTTGTGGGGCTACGTCAAGTCTAAAGTCTACACAAATAAGCCAGCAACTATTCCAGCTTTGGAAGACAACATTTCCGAAGAAATTCGGGCTATTCCGGCCGAAATGCTCGAAAAAGTTACCCAAAATTGGACTTTCCGAATGGACCACCTAAGACGCAGCCGCGGTCAACATTTAAATGAAATTATCTTCAAAAAGTAAATGTCATGGACCAATCTAACGTTTCAAATAAAGAATCGATGAGATTTTGCAAATTTTATGCATTTTTTTTTTTTAAAGTTCTCAAGCTCTTAAAAAATCACCCGATATATAAAATACATATAATTTGTATCACGTTGCAATATATTATATAAAATTTAATTCAAGTCTCTAGCGTCATTGGGTCATGAGATGTTTAAGGTTAACCATAGTTTTCACCTTTTTTTTAAACTGCAATGGTAAAAAAACCACCCACGCAATTTTCTTGAGAGCCCTCTCTGCATCTTTCTGCCTTATTACGTACTCTAAAAATCATTTATTTCGACTCTAGGGACCTTGAAACGTCGAGAAATGTCAAAATTTTCAATTTGACAAATCGGACCCATTACAATAACATCCTATGGGAAGTTAAAAAAGCTACTCCAAATTTAGGTAGCCTCAAAAAGCCTTATAAACGTGTTTTTTTAGAATTTTAAAAAGTAATATCTCAAAAATCTGACGTGATACAATAATTTTTAAGTCGGATTTAAATTGCGGCCACCAAAACCTCTGAATCTGAATCTGAACATCAATCTGAACATTTTCATAACATTTTATGGGCTTCTTACAAAATGTTGAAATTGTCAAAAACTGATTTAATCAAAAGTTGTTATTTTATCTAGATTCGACTTTTGTTTAAATAAAAATAAGCTATTGTATTTTCATTCACCTTTCAGATTCTTTTCTACTCTATCCACAATATCCCATATCTAATTTCCCAATCCTCATTACGAGTACAACACAAACAAATTAAAAATCCAATTGACAATCCAATCACAAAAACTTTGCCACAATAAGCGTTAACTTCTTTTCAAATACAGAATAACTGCAAAACAAATTAGTCCTGGAAAATACGAGCTTTTCTTCGAGATTATTTTTATTTTTCTTTTTCATTTTTATTCATATTTATTTTATGTTAATTCTTGAATCCTCCTCTTGAATTTTTTCGGTTGTCAGTTTTTTTTTTTACTTTTGCGACTTATTGACTTTTTTATTCTTAAAAATACATTTTGAAAAATAAAAAGAAATAAACAATAAAAACAAAATTAAACTAATTTTCTGTGAATATCAAAATTACGTCCCGAAAAAAAAATGCTTTCCTAAGTACAATCCGCTAATTACGCACAATTCACTTGAAAAATCATTCTCTTTTTCCTCATTTTTTTCGGGAGTAACCCAAACTCCAAAACTCATCATCAAAATATATCAGATAAGTCCTGCGAAAAAAAAACCTGCATTTACACTTCTCTAATCTGCGTATCCTTTCTCATTTAGCGTGAATATAATAATTTCTGAATTATACTCTGCTATATAAGAGATTTGAGCGAGCATCCCAAACCGCACAAAATCGGTATCGGGCGGGCTGGGCCGGGCACCCTAATCTTATATTTTCCACACATAACAAGGGTGGTGATTAGTAGAAGTAGAAGTCCTTTTCTTTACCATTTCCGAGTTGTGGCAAACCTCATTCTTCTACGAAAATGAAAGAGTCTATTTTTGGGCGAGTATTGTCAAGGACGATTTGTTTAGGTGAAGAAAAAACATCACAGCAGACAAAAAGCCTCTCGAAAGAAAAACTTCCCGAATTAGACGTCTCTCATCTAAATAAAGATAAAGGATATTCAAAGTGCTTGAATTTGAGTGTCATATGTGTTCGAAATCGTTGACGATGAAGACGACGACAGACGAGACGACGCGACGCGACGTCTATAGGGCGGGAGGATGTCCTGGAACATTTATACAAAAACGGAAGACAATGTGGCAAAGGATCTGTTACATACAAGATGCGATTTAATGCGATGATGTAGCGATTACGAGCGAGCTACGAACTACAACGAGGACGACATGGCTGTTTCGTTGCTTTGGGTTCGTTTTTCGTCCTCCAAGAAAACACAAGTACGAGAATTCGAGAGTCCTTATATGGCCGCCAAAAAATAGGACTTCATTTGCCTGCCTGTGTTCTGTATTGCCGTTGCCGTTGTCGTCGTAGTCATCCTCGTGGCATTTGGAAATCTTGCTTATGCCAAAGAGGAAGCGAAGGCGGTGTGAATATTCTTCTTATCTGGCTTGAAACACACGTCATATCTTGGCATTAATGTTTGTGTTGCTCTGCTCCTTGTTTGGTTTTGGAAGCTGAGTGTTTCGTTCGACTGACACTATATGCTGTGTATGTCAGTGCCGCACAGTCTTTAGCTCTTAGTTTTGCTACAGGATAAAATAAAGACGTCTTCATTTGAGGACGGGGAGACGGAGAGTATACCAAAAGACACAATGCCGTCCCATAAAAGGAACATTTAATTTTAGTACAATGCATAGTCTTGTGTGAGTTGAGTATAAAAAGGATACATTTTCTTTTCTCATTTTAGGTCTGAGAAGAGCTGAGACTGAGGAGCTTAATCTTGTTTTATAGTGCAAATGAAAACTGATGAAAGGGGGAAAATAATAGAAACGGATTAGAGCGAATGACAGTTGTGGTGAAAGGCAAAGGAGGAGGGGGAAAATGAGTGGATCTCATGGATTGTATTCAATATATGCTGATTCTATTGTGAGGATGTTTGTATACAATATTAAAATGGTATTTTGACAATAACAATGTTTACATGACTTATTTTATTTAATTATCTTAATTTTTGAATTATTCTATAGGTATAGGTTGGTAAATTAGTTGTGTTTTTTGAATTGGGTTTTTAATTTTAATGAATAGAGGTTTAGGTTTGTAGATTAGAAGAAGCTTAAATGAAATGAATATACAAGTTCAACTTGAAGGGTTCCAGGAGTCTAAAGAAAACGATGCAGATAGTTATAAAGGGCTTATTTTGTTGTATAAATCTCGAACTTTTGAGGTTTTTTTATAACTTTCTTTTCGTCATACATTTAAACAAGTAGCTATTTTTGTTTTTGTTCTAAATTGTCATTTTTCCGATAAGAGGTTTCATTTGAATAGCCTGAAAATTACGCTATTACAAAACTGCTCTAAGTATGAAACAATGTTGACAATAATTGGTAACTGAGATCTTGTGATTTATCATCTTTAGACTCTTTAATTTAGGCCAAGGTGAAAAATAAGGTGTTTATATGGATATGTCAACGCAATCGATTGAATTCGTGAAATTATCGAGGACTATAGATATAGTAAAACATTTTTTTAATTTTTCATGTGATAAGAAGGATATGGTGTTGCAACCGTAGCCGCGGCTGCGTCATGTTACCAAACAAAAGTTAAAGCGTTTCTAGATTTTTTTTGAAAATTGTACACCCTTCTTATTAAGTTTGTTTAAAATTATATTTTACCGGAAAACGAGTTTAAAAAGGGTTTCGAGTTCTACATTTTTCAGAAATTTCATTTGAATGTTAATAACGTTTGTTTTATTTAAATAGCGGGCGTTTTTTTTAGACATGTTGAACTTTTCTACAGTTGTAAATTGATTTATGGTGAGTTTGCTTTGTATGAATAGACTTACTCTCAACCCTCTTTTACGTCAAATGTACCCCAGAGCGTGTTTGAACACTCATTACTTTATTTTGTTTTTAATCTTATTTAATTGTGATTAATAACAATGAACTAAATTTAATGCATTTATTGTTTTATTGATCACTGACTTTTTACAGAGTTTGTTTAGATTTTTTTCTTGAAATAATTCATAACCTTGCATGGAGTCCATTTGTACAGCACTATAAAATATCTTTAAAAAAAACGTATTTTTTCCAAAATATTGTTTTGTTTCAATAAAAATATACATATAGTTCTACTATCAGGTGGGTTGAAATTTCAAAAATGATCATGCTTCAACGTCTTATTAGTTTTAAAACACAACCATCGGACAGCGTTGTGTTTGACGAGTGCAGGAATAAACAGAAACCATTTGAACGAAAACATTGACTTTACCTTTGGTTTTGTTGCAGATTTTTCCCTAGATGTTGATTTGTTATAGAGTAACATCAAGGCCAAGTCCACGGATGTGAAGAAGTTATCGATTGTAAAGTTGAGCCCGGTGTTTAAATTTGATGGCATCAACGACTTCACATCATATCTACGACCAGTCCAACGAACTAACCATGCTGCCACGGGTACTACAAAAATGACAAAGTAATATAATTTAATAAGAGCTTAACTATTACTAACAACTAATTTTACCAAATATACAACAAATTTAAAATCTTAGAACTCAATTTATTTAAGTATTTCCAATACATTTTTTTTTTCAAAATAACAAATTAGAAATAGTGAACCTTTGTATATCTACGCATATCTGGTCAAGATCTTGAGTACCCAGTTTAAGGGGTAGAAAGGGTTGAACTTTGCTTACATGTAATTAGGGCAAACCGGAAATCCCTATCGAGGGAAGATCTGCGAGAAATCTTAAACTTATGGCATTCCATGCATTTTTTGAAGTCAAACGAATTTAAGAATATATTTTCGAATGGCTTCAAAGATTAATTGTCTATTAAAATTTCAACTTTACTTATCTGATAAATGTTTGAAAATCATTCATAAATAAGTTAGAAAAATTCAAACTGATTACTATAGCACAGACATGAAGAAAAAACTAATTGAAAACATTCTGGGGTGCAATGGACCCCATGATACTATTGTATCTATTTTTGCGGTGATGTAAAGGAGGGTTTAGTTCCCACTTCATGCCATACAGCCAACGAAACAATTCATTTATTAAAGGAAATATTTGGTGACCATATTATGTAATGTCGTAAACCTGTGACGTAATCTCCAGGATTGTTTGATTTAACAACCCAGGACAATTTTTTGTGGGATTATTTAAAGTCGCTTTTCTACGCAGATAACATCGAGACGATTGACGCCTTGGAAGAGAATATTCTGTTCGTTATTGCTGACAAACCGCTTCAACTGCTGCAAAAGGGGGGCGATATTTGGGCCTTTCAACTGGAATTGATTTGAGTTAGCCGCTTGACCGAAATCATTTTTCAAACAAAATGTCAAATCTTTATAATTAAGCTAAATTCTTCGCCATAACATTAAATAATATGAGTTTTATTTCTTATCTTGAAAACCTTACATCTAAAAAAATCACTCTTTACTTTGATTGACATTTGCAAACATAGTAAACTTTCTGAAATTTAAATCCAATGTAGTTTTGACTAGTTCACACCAGGTTAGACTGTTGAGGAATTTTTATTTGTAAAGGCTTTTTTCATGCATTGGAAGTCAAACTTTTGTTGATTAGCGAATGAAAAATAAAAATTATCAGAAAAGAAGCTAGGATGCGATACACATTTGTCGATATTTATAAAAGTCTAAAAAAAACATTTGAAACAACATTTTGTGTAAGATTAAAAAAGTTTTAAGTTAAAGGCGCAAAATTTTAACGATTAAGTAAATTATTTTAGCAATTTACTAAAATAAAAAAGGTGATTTAGCTAATTTTAAACGATTTTACCATCTTACTATCTCTTAACAATTTCCTAAAGTTAAAATCACGGAATCGCTACTTTAACTTTTAGCAATTTGCTTACTCCAAATGACATCTGTACAATTATTCTTATAAGAGCAGTGGATGGAGTGGTCCAGTCAACAGTTGGGAAATACAATTAACAGGTCACTTTTTAGACATTTTTAATAAAAGGCATTTAGCAATTTACTAGTTACCAAAGGTTCAAAATTTTGAACTCCATTAGTAAATTGCTAAATATTTAGATCTTAGATTATCTTTAAAATTTTGCGTCAAACTCGAGAGTTTAATAAACATGACATTACGATGGTAGAGAAGTCAAAAAAGTGAGTCCCCGATTCCGTCCACCCCAGCCCATTGGATCTATTGACTTCAAATTAGGTAATTAAGGTTTTAAACCAATTCGCGTTAGGGTTTTTTTCATTTTGGTAAGACTAAAAATAACAGTATTTCTACTAACAGTATTCATACAAATGTTTTGGTGAAAAATCGAAAGTTTTAATTTTCTTAAAAACGAACTAATAGATTTTTTTTAATTTTATCTAACTTGGCTTCTATCAGTAAAAAAAATATTTTTGTATTTCTCCAGAAGGGTACTCCCCTAGAACCGTTATTTTGTCCTTAAGTTTTCTCAGGAACAAATCAACCGATTTCAATATTAAATATTTTTTTTTAGAAATTCGATATCTCGACAAAGAGTCATAAGTTTTTTTACGATTTTAAAATGTAAAACGTTTATTATTTAGTTCTATTTAAATAACTGCATACTAAAAATATTTTAAAAATTAAAATTAAAAATTGTATATAAAAAAAATGATTTTCAAAATAAAAACTTTTTGAGAAATCAAATTTCATTAAAATTCTTAAAAATTAAATTTTGTTTGCTGGTACATTTTAAAATTAAAAACAGGAAATATTTTTAAACATACTTTTTGGATAATTGAGCAAGTTTGTGCGACAGAGTCGTTCATTTTATTTTTGAAGATACTTGATTCGAAAACCGATTTTTACCAGTTTTCAGTTGCTTATGTAAGCTTTCGTGTTTTTGTAAAAAAAAGTTTTTATTGAACTTTTCTAAAAAAAAATAAATGAAAGTTAACAAGTTTGATTTCAATATCAACTTTTGTTCCCGAGACATTTTTGTCGAAAACCAATTTTTACCAATTTTTGGTAGAATTTTTTTGAAATTTTTTATCTCCTATAAAAAATTAAAAATATTATTTTATTGTTTTTTTTTTTTTATATTGTGCGCGCACAAAGGAGTTATGAATACCCTTATAATGATAAGATACAGTGCGAGCAATTAGGAAAGGAGGATATAATTAAAAGGGAGAAACTGATGCACATTGGTTTTGAGTGTCTGCATATTGCATTGAGCCTGGTAAAGAATTCCACATTCGTGTAGTGCGGCTAAAGAAAGAATTCCTGTACTTAACAGTACGTCTGAAACTGGGCTCAAAGGTAAACTGATGGGCATTTCTAGCAGTACGGGTATTACGGTTGAATTGTTTAAGGGGAAGAATTCAACTGGCTATTTCACTAGAGCATTGTTTATAAAAATAACAAAAAAACAATGATAGGCATAAATCCTTGCGGCAGTGTTCAAGAGAAGCAAATGTATCGGTAAGAGAACAATCTCCTATCATTTTTAGAGCTCTCTTTTCAATTCCATTCAAAATGCTCAAGTACGTTATTGGGGCAAGAGCCCAATTTTGAAGTTATTACTTTCCGAAATGTTTGAGATATTCTAGATAGATAGATTTCTATTTTTATGAAAAAAAAACTATCAACTGCATTTTTCTAAAAATCTTACCAAATGTTATTAACAAATTTTTTGTACGTTAATTTGAAGACCATAAATAAATTGTTTCCATGGTATTTGAATAGAAAATTAATTTTTAAAAGCTTTTAGTATCTTATTTTAGTTTTTTTTTTTTAAACAAAAAAATGTTTACCAAATGTCAATATTATTCTTTGATGCATAACATTATTTTGGAGATAGTTTAATTTTTTATTCTCAAAATATTCGACGTTCCACAACATTTTCGATAAAGATAATTGGGGTCAACCAAATTGTTCACTTTTTTAAATTGTTATAGTTAAAAAAAAAACAACTACCAAATTTCAAAATTATTAATTCGACAAATTTAACCGATTACAATAACTACCTATGAAAAGTAAAAAACTGAAAATTTATTTATATGAAATTCTTCCTCTATTTTGGGGCAACGATTCATTTTTGTGTCAAACTTTCTAATTTCTCCATTCACAAAAATAGTAAAACAAGTAAAGGTTATTTTTCAAGTCTTGGAAAAACAGTCAACCTTTTGTATATTAACTTCCCAGAGGAAGTTATTGCAATCGGTCCGATTTGTCGAATTCAAAATTTTGACATTTCTCGACGTTTTAAAGTCCCTAGCGTTGAAATAAAAGATTTTTAGGGAGATGTCTGTGCGCGCGTGTGTACGTACTTTCGTACGTCCGTACGTTCGCGACGTTTTTTCGTCGTCCATAGCTCAGGAACCAGTAGAATTATCGACTTCAAATAAATTTTGTCAGATGCAGAAGGGACACTCAAAAAAATTGAGTTTGTGGTTTTTTTTACCATAGCAATTTAAAAAAAAGGTGAAAATTTTGATCAACCCTAAATATCTCACGCTATAGACTTGAATTAAATTTTATATTACGTATTGTAACGTGATACCAAACAAATATATTTTTAGAAAAAATCGAATTAACGTTTTTTTTTATAAATCACCTCGAAAACTTTACAAAAAAAAAATGATTTTATGTCCAAAATAATTTTGTGCAACGAAAAATAACGTTTTTAACATCTGGTAATATTTTGAAAAATATCGAATTGACAGTTTTTTTTTATAAAAAATAAAAACCTAAAACAAAATTACTCAAAGTTGGTAAAAATTGATTTTCGACTCAAATATCTTTTTAAAAGTTTGAGATTATGGTTTCCAACTAATTTTATCTTATAATAAATACTGTTTTTAACATTCGGTAAAATTTTGGGAATAATCGAATTGACAGTTTTTTTACAAAAAATAAAAACCTAAAAAACATTACTAAAAGTTGTTCAAAATTGATTTTCAACTCAAATTTCACTTTAAAACTTTAAGATATTGGCTTTAAATTAATTTTATTTTATTATATATTTCTATGTATTTATATAAGAATTAAAAACTTTTAAGAAATACTACTAAAATTGGTAAAAATTGGTTTTGACTAAAAATCTTGTTAACAAAAATAGATTTTGAAATCAAACTATTTCATTATATGCGAAATATTGTTGGTAATTTTAATATTTTTAAGAATGATTCAACTGACAACTTTTTCTAACAAAACACGAAAACCTACAAACTTTTAAGCAAGACAAATCGACAGACGGGATAACAAGTTATAAGTGTGGGTCGCATCCCAGCCTCTTTTTTTCGAATTGTCATATAAACAGTGCGGTGTAAGTTATAACATTTTTTACTTATTTTCCAAATTTTTAAATTTCAACGATATGGTAATTTGCTTATAGGATTTCCATGCTAGTGGTCTTGAGTTCAGTCACTGCCTGTACCACCTGAAAGTTTTTTTTCACGGGTACTGCCTTTTACGAAGAATTAACTAATCCTTCAAAAGTAATTCTTGTCATGGAACGTGGTTTCTCAAATTAGCGGTTTGGCTTTGTCGTAAAAACTGTAAGTCCCCTCAATCCCTGAAATTGATGCCCTGGTTCTCTATACGGACTGATATGCCACCTTATTAATTTATATTCATTCCTTATTTTTAATTCAGTACAAATCGACAAATTTTTAAAAATAAATGTCTCTTTACAAACATATAACAAATAACATTTGAAATACTCACATACTGCATGCACATTTCTTTATTGAAAGAAGTTTCAATTCAAAATGGTAAAGAAAAGAAAATCATTATCAATAATAATTTTCGTTGTAAATTCAATTTAAAATCAGTTAAAGATTCCATTCAAGTCGTAAACACACTAATTTACCATTTTCTTCAACGAACTCTCTCTCGCTGATTTTTCCATAAAATAATAATTTACTCTAATCTTAATCATCAGTCAGTCTAACACCATAATTTGCAACACCATAGTAAATCCCCTTTAATGCCAAACAAAGTGTGAAATAATTCAATTAGTTTTGCTTGATCTGATGACGCACAACAACCAACCGCCCCTTTTGTTTCACTATAAGTTCCTTACTCCAACCCTTCATAATAATAAAGTACAATAAACCAAAACAATAGAATCTTATATATATTTACCAACTTCCAACCAAAGTGTATATTTGACTGTTGAATAACATATCACGATAAAGGGTCTCTATACACCCCATCTTCCATTTCCACCCTCCTCTTATACAGTAACTGACTTGACTTGACTTTACGTTATCACACACTTTCAATTTCTGTTCGACACAACCGACAACCAGCAACATCAGTTCCTTGCCTTTCTTGGTACCAATAGTACTCAGCAACCCCTACATGAACCGAGTGTGTTTTTATACCGAAGGTCAACATTGGTCCACCCACCCCCTTATTTTTGTGTTGGGAAAAGAAGAAAACCCGCCTTTCCGATTATTGGCATTCATTCAAGCACCACAAACATTTACACTTAACACAATGATGCCTTGTTTACAGAGGGTGAGGGGAGATGGTCGCCTGGCCGGGTAATAAGGGAGGAAAAGAAAATGAGCTAAAAAAAAAAGAAAATATTGAAGAAAGAAATTACTACACGAAGGAAAAACTGAATCTTGATAAAAGTGTATAACAATGAGCTCCTTTATTTGCTCATCATCGCTCCCATTCAATTTTCAACCCCATTAAAAATCATTTTTCTCATAGTTGCTAGATTTTCGAGAAAAACGCTTCACACCATTCCAACCCTCTCACCCGTCCAACCACTCTTCCTGTTCTTCTATCCGATAGTAGGTATAATAGGTACGCTCCTGTAATAGTCGAATAGTAGAAGTCGAAGTCATATCGCTTCGCATCCGGAGATAACAAAAAAAAATACTAACCAAACGATGAAGAAGTAAGAGAAAAAAAAAAACAGTTTTCCGAAGAAAAATAAAAAGATCCTGCCGGCAAAAAGAAGTTGTCCTTGTCCATTTGTTCCATTGCTTTGCGACTTTCGATGAAATAAAAGAGGACTTGCGGGCGACTTATAAATAAAAAGACAGAACAAAACTCATAAAACAGAACAAACTGCTAAGAAGTTTTCGCCTCTGATTCTGGTGATGCTGTAGCTGGAGCTTGGCCATCAGCATCACACCAATATTGCGTTTATTTTAAGGACCTTTTTTGGTTTCTTATCTATCGCAGTTTTCCCTTCTCAGCCCAATCGCCTTTCAGTCTCTTTGTAATTCTTTTTTTTTTAATAAAAATGGGAGTGTTGTGCGTTTTGAAGGACATTGTCGTTTTAGGTTTTTTTTTTTTCTATTTTCTTATTTGTTATCAGAAAGGAAGATCCTTAGCGAGCCTGCGACATTTGAAACCAATAACCAACCAAAACAATGTCATAATTTAGAACTTTCCACCACCTCTCATACCCGCGAACGACCTAACACCCCAAGTCTATTGATACAGAATTTGTAGACATTTTCAATGTTTTAAGGAGGCTGGGGATACCCCATGACAATCAATCGACGAGGAGTGTATTAATTTACCTTTAAATTGTATTCAAAGTCCAATTGATTCTTAAGGATTGATTTTGTGGTTCTAATAGCGGGAGTTTGGAATGAAAAGGAAATACAATAAAGAATTGATAAGAAAATGAACTTGATGAACGTGAAAATACAAAAAAGTATAAAAATTTCAATATTTTCAAGAAAAAAAAAGTAAAATTGAGGAATGGGATTGTGTCCTTAATGATTTTTTATTTCGAAATTTATTTTCTCCTTCCTCAAAAATGTGAAAATTTGACTTCTTAAGGATAAATATCCTAAAAAAGAAAAAATTACATGCTTTCTCGGTTATCAGTCTTAACGTAGAAAATAAGATTCTGCGTGGGTTGAGAAGTTATGTAAAAAATAAAGAAAGAAGAAAGTCCTTGTGTCTTGGTTTATTATCCTTCTCGTCGAAAGTAAAGGAAGGTGGGTACGTCGCGAATGCAAATCGCTGTGAAATAAAATACGAAAGGAAGTTTCATCGACAACGGTGTTGTGTTTTTCCTTTTTTTTTGGTTTTAAAGATGAGGGGTTGGTTGTTGTAAATGAACTTTTGGTTTGAAGATAACAAAATATCTTTACACAAGCTTTGGTTGTAATAAACTTATCATCGACTTTTGGTTGGGGGTTGAATTTTGGTATAACTTATAACTTATGCCGCAACAAAATGAGAGGGAAGAATTCATCAGCTAATACTTACAAAAAAAAAAAAACAAATTAATCTTGAGGTTGTGTCTTTTCTAAAACGATGAAGAGAAGGGGAAGGAGTTTTTAAAGTAACTTGATAAGTGATTTGTTTACGTTTAAATTAAAAATTATATAAAACTGAGCAACAACAAACATTTTGTTCCAAAACAACGATTACCATTGTTTAAAAGTCGTTTCAATGTTATATTAGAAAAATTGAACATTTTTACGAGCAAGTTCAAGAAATGTTAAAATTTTACAGGAATTGAGTTTAAACTAATTATGCTTCTCAACTAATTCTTTTGGAGAAAAAATTGGGTATTAGGATCTTGCTCATCCTTCTACCATATGAGAAGAATTGACGCTTACTGAAAACAAAAAAGAGTAGAATAAGTCAGTAATCATGGCTCTATAGTGATCGCTAAAGACTGTTACGTTTTGGCCAGCATAGTTTTTAAGGTAGTACAGACCAATTATTACACCAACCTATAAAGAACACCAAATAATAAATTTTTATATCGGGTTTATTTGTTCTCTATTGAGTCGAATATTAAATATAAAAGTGAAAATTTTTGGAAGTACATTAACGCTAAGCGCAAAAGCAATGGGTATCCAAGCTGTATGAAGTATCTGAATAAATCAACGAGTGATGTTGAGGAAATTTGTAACTTATTTGCTGTTTATTTTCAGTCTGTTTACTCCACAAACACTCCAACGAATGTTTGCATTCCAAGAGTTTCTTCTATCGTCAACATAGGGTCTATGGTTCTGACGGTTTCTGAAGTAGAATCAGCCTTATTAGGTTTAGATACCAACACAAATGCAGGCCCTGATGGGATCCCACAAATTTTATTGCTTAAATGTGCCTCATCTTTAGCTATTCCATTGACAGCCATTTTCAACCTGTCGCTCTCGAAAGGTGAATTTTTAGAATGTTGGAAACTGTCTTATATTACACCAATTTTTAAATCTGGTTCTAAACAAGAAATTACAAATTATAGACCAATCAGCAAAATATCTGCTCTTCCTAAATTATTTGAGAAATTAGTCTGTGACAAGCTCACTTTTCAATTAAAAGATTTTTTATCCGATTTCCAACACGGCTTTATATCTGGAAGATCTACAACCACTAATCTTACATTAATGACTAACTATATAATAAATAAATTTGAATCTTAAAGTCAAACTGATATAATTTTTACTGATTTTGCTAAAGCATTTGACCGCGTTAATCATCATATTCTATTACACAAACTTTTGAAACTAGGATTTCATTCTAAGTTTCTGGATTGGTTGAAGTCGTATTTAACGTCGAGAGTTCAAGTCGTTAAGATTGACGAATATCAATCTAATCAAATATTGGTTCCATCTGGTGTCCCTCAGGGTAGCCACTTAGGCCCTTTAATGTTCCTGCTTTTTGTAAACGATATTCCCAACATTTTTCAAAATTCTCAGTGTCTGCTTTTTGCGGACGACCTTAAATTATATCGTTGTATTAAATGTTGTGATGATTGTGTTTTATTAAATGATGACTTAAATAAATTGGCAGATTGGTGTAATATAAACTCCTTGTATCTTAATATTTCAAAATGCCAAGTTATGTCTTGCTTTCGTACGATTTCTCCAATCTTTTACGAGTATCAAATTGATAGTTCTATTTTGGATCGTGTATCACAAAAGAAAGATTTAGGTGTTATCTTTGATACTAAGCTTTCTTTTCATTCTCATTTTGATTATATCATAAATAAATCTAACCAAATGTTAGGGTTCATCAAAAGAAATAGTAAAGAATTTACAGATCCGTATACCATCAAAACTCTTTATATTTCTCTCGTTCGATCTTTGCTTGAGTACTGCAGCACAGTTTGGAACCCTTGCTATAATAACTCAATTGTAAGAATCGAGAAAATCCAGAGAAATATTTCAAGGTTTATGTATTATAAACTTCATTGGGGTATTGTTATTCCATCGTATGAAACTAGATGTCTTTTATTTGGTATGCAGAGTTTGGCAAATCGACGTGCATACTTTGCGATAATGTTTATTAGAGATATACTTAATAATCATATAAAATGTGCTCAACTTCTTGCACTTATATCTATTCGTGTTCCTGGTTTTAATTCCAGAGATAATATTCTTTTTTACGAGCAATTTCATAGATCTAACTATGGTCGTAATGAACCGATTTCACGTTGCATCAGAGAAGCAAATTCAGTTTGTAATATTTTGGACTTTTTTAGAATTTGCACTAGAGATACCTTTAAAATGTATGTCTTAAATGTACTTAGATCTACTTGACGTTTGTATATATTTATATACATATTATAATTATTTTCATTTTTGTATATATTATTGCATATTAAATCATTGTTATCTATTAGTCTATAAGAGAATTTTGTTTTTTGATTGATGAATAAATAAATAAATAAATAAATATTCAGTCTTAGTTTATGTGTATGTAACGGAGTCTCACCTAACAACACTGCAGGGGGATTATCATCACATAGCTCAAAATACGACAGCTTACGGAAATTGGGATGAACGGCAATCTTGTCTTGGGCCCAAATCCGATTCGACAAATTTACGAAGCGCTGTTCAGGCGTTAATCGCTATTCATGTTTGATTGACAAAACAAACTAAAAATAACTTGACACCTGATATATTGGCCGCTAGTCAAATAGTGTTGACAGCTTAAAGTTCGTTGGGGTCATGACCCCCCCCTGGGAGATAATTTGTTTCTATTTTTGTAAGAATTCCCTTCCATTCAAAACTTATTGTATTTAATTAATGCATTAGACCACCATTATATTTTTCATTATTTATTTTTTTTTTTTATATGAAAGCAAAATTTGGATTTTACTTCCTAAAACTTTGTTGCCAAAAGTACCACTTTTAATTGATGACTGGACCAAAAACATAATATGAATATTCCAAAAACAATTTCATCAAATTTTGACCAATGGACGATCCAGCGGGGGTCATATGAACCATAAAGCTTATACAGTTAAGTTGTATAAGCAAGGATTTCACCTCAAGATTTGTTAGTAATTTAACGAAATTCACCAAAAAGTGGTTTGCTGTCAAAAACAACTAACATTTTAATAACTTTAGTAATGCCTTAAATTGTGTTCATAAAATTTGTTTCTAAGAAAAAAAGCAAATATTCAGGTTTTAAAGAAGAAACCTTGAAAAAGAGATCTTCAATATTATATCAAATAAATAAAATGTAGTACCCGTATATTAATATTATATCAAGTTACCTTTAAATTCCTGACTCTAGCCTTCAATTCTATCTTATGTCTTTGATGCACATAAATAGTGAACATTGAAGTGATACATGAACTATTTGGCAAGTATTGGATTCGTAAAAAATTTCGAATACCATAGTGCCGATTGAAATTAAGGGGGTCGGGGTCGAAATATTGTATGGATCAAAATACTGTAATTAAAATACTGTATTATCAAAATGCTGTATCTCGAAATTCTGTATTACAAAATTCTGTATATCAAAATTCTGTGTTTCAAAATGCTGTAAACATTTATAGCATTTTGAAATACAGAATTTTGAAAACAGAATACCTTTTTTAAGAAAACATCATAATAATTTTTATTAGCATAATGTTCTAATATACTCCCTTGAACAATAACATATGTACCTATGATAATTCATAAGTCTCTGAAATAATAAAAAAACAAAAATAATATAAATGGTATTTTCTTTTTATTTTCTCTTATTCATTTTCTTCTTCGTCGTTATTTGTATCTCTCTCACATTTGTACATGAATTGTTCCTATCATAATCAACAATTGCATGAACAATTGCACCAAACTAATTGATCTGTCAAAACTTCCAGTGTTATACAGTATTATGAGATACAGTATTTTGACAATAAAGCATTTTGAGAAACAGTATTTTAAATGTACAGTATTTTGAAATACAGAATATTAACCATACAGTATTATGAACATACAGTAACGTACAGTATCATACAGAATTTTGACCATACAGTATTTTAAAATACACCATTTCGCTCCCAAATTAAGGTTTGCAGCCGATTGGCTTAAGGCGTTTTTTTTTTTTCATTTTTTAATACGAAAAATAATAGCAGTCCCCATACAATTTTTTTGGTTTAGAATCGAAAATTTTATTTTTTTTTTCAAAAAATAAACCTAATCGACCGATTTCAATGCTCTTTTCTTCCAGTGCAAGCTCTTGTTCATGATCAAATTTTCAAACTGATGATGATTTTTGATGATCAAAAATGTCATTATTTTGTTTTTATTTTTTAAAGAATAATAATGTTTCTTACCAAACTTGAAATCTCATTTTTAACGAAATTTAAATGTAAAATGTATAATTATAAGCACTAAATAACTGCATACCAAAAATATTTTGAAGACAAATTTGAAAATTATATATGTATATTGTATAGGTATAAAAATTAATATATGCACAAAAAAACACGCTCTAATGATTTTTGAAAAAAATAAGTTAATTTAAGTTTATTGAGAAATAAAATGGCATTTCATTTTTTGAGAAAAATTTATTTTGCAGGTACGTTTTTAAATCTTAAAATATAGGAAATATTTTTGACGACATTAGCATGTTCTAGCGACCCAGTCGTGCATTATCTTTCTTTAAAAGTTGATATTCTGTTGAATAAAACTTTTAAGGTCTTAAACAATTAATGAAATCTACTTTTGAAGTGAATTTGGTTTGGATGTTCTAGAGCTAAGATTTAAACACGAATTTTAAGTATATAAATGTCCCAAAAACAGCAAAAGTGACACTTTTGTTAAACTAACTAACATTTTTTTTTCTACAATTTATAAGTTTTGTTGACTCCTTTAAGATCAAAATATTTTTTAGCATCAGCTCCAAACAACGAGTAAGCAGACTGATAGCGATAGTAATAATATATACTCCCAAAAATTGAGTCCGAAAAAACTACGCCACGAAAAGCCAGAAAATTGTTGATATCAGATTCTTTCTCATTTTCTGAGTTTTTGAATTTTTGTAGCGTTTTTCCCATTAATAGAAATGGCAACAAAAAAGAATATATTCTTTTTGGAAAAAAACTAAGTTTCAAAACAATTTCTTAAATTTCTGCGTGAAAGCAACAAAAACCCTCTAAACTATTGTGTTTTGCTCTTAAATATGGCATATTTAGAAAACTGTTTGAATCTTGGAATGCTTTCATATGTAGAGAGTCGACTAAATTAAACAGTTAGACTATATGTACCCTGCTGGACAACAGCGTTCTAAAATAATTTAATAACTAAAGTTGTCATTTTCGCCCTTGAAATGTGTACATTTAAGGTTAAGATACATATTATGTTATTTCAATTTTGTTAGCCTCTTTTACAGAACATTAAAGAACATTTTTAAGTGGTGAGTAAAAACTCGTTTATATGTAAAGCGTGTGACCCCCCCCCTAATTAAAAGCTGGATCCGCCCTTGCCTACACTCCGCTTCAACTGAATACGCACAGACATTGTCGCAAATGCTTTTTACTTTTTTTTTTAAATATTGAGGATTTTTGTGAGCAATGTCAATGCTAACTACTCCCTTAAGATACTAACAAACAAAAAAACAATATCCAAATAAAATTGCGAGTCTTGTTTTCGCTCACTTGTAAAGTATTTAATACGTAAAGAAGAAGTTTTGAGCCAACTGAATAGCTACATACAACGCCAATTTAATTGTTGTTTATGAGTGTTTTCAAGTACTGGATAATTTGAATCGACACTTTTTGTGTTTTAAGTGGAATTCAATTTCTAATCTAAAATTTTAAGACCAATGGGTAGACATGCCTTAGCAATGTTTCAAGAACTAAAATCGATTTGATTAGACACCAAAACCTAACCGGACGTGTAGGTACCAGTTGATGAAATTGGCCGAAGTCCTATATGATTTTGTTCTTACTTAAATTATAAAGATTCGTAAATATAAAACGTAAACGGAGTAAAAATAATTTCAAAAACACCAACTTGAAGACGAGCAATTTTAAGATAAAACGAAAAATTTGCGTGAACGCAAGTCTCTCAACAGTCTTTAGAGTTATTAAAGTTCAAGTCATCTTAAACGAATTTAACGTACGTAAAAACCGCAACTTGACGAAAAACAGAAAGTTATCCCGAGTCGAAATTTTGGCCCTATTTTCGTCCCCAAAATTCAGGTTCTCTGAGGTTCAAAGAGATTCAAAAGAGGATCACTTACTGTTAAAAGTTGCTCCTCATTTGAACCTTATAGTGGCAGTTATCGGACAAAATACGATGTTTAGGATCAAATGAGGACGACAGCCAAAAGCCTCAAATGAACCTCTTTCATCCACGGTTGCCAGTTTGGTCATTTAAGACCAAATTTGGTCATTATTTTCTCACTTGGTCGCATGGTCGTTTTTTATTCCATTTGGTCCCTTTTTAAGAAATTTTATAATCTCAAAAATAAAATACATAGGTACCTAAGGAATTTTGGGAAAAGTTCAATTATCATAAAAACGCTTCAAATGAATATTGTTTTCAAAATTTAAGTCAGTTCGTCTTCGTTTATAACTTGATGTTACTTCCTCACAGCTCAGCTGCTGCTGAGAGGAATTTTTTTGAATTCGCTTTGATAAAAAAGAAAGGCGGACTTAATTTGGGTACTATTAATAATATAATGCTGGCCAAAGAGCGTCAAGATGACAAAAATAACCATAGCGTTTGGTCTGCAAAAACATTTTTTTGAATTAATTTTATATGAATTTTATTAAGCGATAGTATTCGATCTCCTGACTTATTCGATCTCCTGACATAATGTTAACATATTGTGATCTTAAAAAAAAGAGGCTGGGGTGCGTCCCACACTAATAACTTCCCATCCCGTCTGCCGATTTTTCTTGCTTAAAAGGTTTGTAGGCTTTCGTGATTTGCTAGTTGTTGGTTGAATTATTCTAAAAAAATTAAAAATTACCAACAATATTTTGAGTATGATGAAATAGTTTGATTTCAATATCTGTTCTTGTTAACGAGATTTTTAGTCGAAAACCTATTTTTACCAAATTTTCTTAGCATTTGCGTACTATTTTTTGTAGATTTTAATTTTTATGAAAAAAACTGACTGTTGGATTTTTATGCACAATTTACAGAATGTCGGAAACAATATTTTGTGTTAAATAAAATTAGGTTAAAGCCAATATTTTTTTAATTTTTGAAGAGGTACTTGAGTCGAGAGTAAATTTTTACCAAGTTTTACTATTGTTTTTTTAAGGTTTTTATTTTTTGTAAAAAAATGTCAATGCGATTTTCTCAAAATTTTACCAGATGTCAAAAACGTTATTCATCCCGAACGTACGTACACACGCACGCACAGACATCTCTCTAAAAATCTTTTATTTAGACTCTAGGAACCTTGAAACGCCGAGAAATGTCAAAATTATCAATTCAAGAAATCGGAACGATTACAATAACTTTCTATGGAAAGTTAAAAGCCATTGCGGACACAAATTATTTTGGTCCTTTTTTCGTACGATTGGTCATTTTAATTGTGCCTGGTTACACGAGCGCAAAAAAGAATTAATTCACGAAAGAGAACGGATGATTTTTAGAAAGAAGGAAAGGGATGGAAAAAAATGCCAAGTTTCGTCTTTTTCCTCATCTTCAGGTATGAGTTTTGCGTTAAAAATCATGTTTCTTTCTCAAACGTTCTCCTTTCGACAGACATTTTCATTTCTAATTTGCCGGCGAAGTAGAATGTACAGCAAATTTGCTTTTGTTTTGCTCGTGCTGTACCTGCGGCTGAGTATCCAACGAAGTTTTTGTGTTTTAATTTCCGACTGTTCCTCTATTTCTTGCATGCCCACTTAATTTTTTTTTCTGTGTGTATCCACAAAAGTAATTCTTTTTTGCGCTCGTGTAACCAGGCACATTTGCAGCTTTGGTCATGCAATTTTTTTTCAAGTGGCAACGGTGCTTTCATCTTGACCATAGCTTTTTTCTTTGTTCATTTACTCTCTCTTTCTTTCTCTTTCTCTGATACCACTTCATTATACTCTCTCTCACTTTCTATGTGCCTGGTTACACGAGCGCAAAAAAGAATTACTTTTGTGGATACACACAGAAAAAAAAATTAAGTGGGCATGCAAGAAATAGAGGAACAGTCGGAAATTAAAACACAAAAAACTTCGTTGGATACTCAGCCGCAGGTACAGCACGAGCAAAACACAAGCAAATTTGCTGTACATTCTACTCTACTTCGCCGGCAAATTAGAAATGAAAATGTTTGTCAAAAGGAGAACGTTTGAGAAAGAAACATGATTTTTAACGCAAAACTCATATCTGAAGATGAGGAAAAAGACGAAACTTGGCATTTTTTTCCATCCCTTTCCTTCTTTCAAAAATCATCCGTTCTCTTTCGTGAATTAATTCTTTTTTTGCGCTCGTGTAACCAGGCACTATCTTATTTTCTTTTCTCTCTCTCTCTTTCCTACTTGCTTTTCCCTTTCTCTTTTTAAAATAAAATAATTTATATTTTAATTTTATCCCCTTTTTTTATTCATTAAACAAAACAGTTTTTATTAACATTAGTAATTAATTTAAACGTATAATAATTCTTCGTCGAAATCGTCTTGTTCGTCGTCGTTGTCGTCGTCTACGTCGTCGGAGTCGTGCGTCGTCGTTGCTGTCCTCGTCGTTGGTGTCGTCAACTTTACTGGCTCCATTGCTACCATTTTCACTATCACCAACTCTATCCTTGTCATTTGCACCATAATTGTCATCATCTGTTGTGTGTGACAACAACAGTGACAACAAAAAAAAAGCAGCTACACGACCAGGTAGGCTTATTAAGTATGAAAAGAGGACGATATCTATTTTCTATGTTGATAAACCTTCATTTAGGACGAAATGAGGTTCACAAAATATGCGTAGAAAAACGGAATGAATTCTTAAGATTCATGTAGGACGAAATGAGGACGATGAAAAATCGGTTAGGATGATATGAGGTTCATTTTGCTGTATGTAGGAGCAAATGAGGAGAAAGGATCCTTTTTAGGATCAGAATAGGGCCAAAATTTCGACTCGGGATGCTATTAGAGTTTTTCAAAACTCAAATAATCTGGAAAAAGAATGGTATCATGTTATTTTTTCACACGTACCTATAGACTATTTAATTTCGGTAGCCCAATTTGCGAACATAAAAAGGTGTTAACAGCAGGGCCGTCGAGAGGAATTCCGTGCCCGGGACGGAAAAATTTCCCATTTTTTAAAGTTCATGCCTAGTGATATGGTACGTTCTAATTTCAATTACGAATAGCATGAAATTGGTTGGAATTAACGGAAATAATCATTTTTTGTTTGCAAAATAAACCGAAAAAAGTGTTAATCATCAAATCAATCTTACGGGTATCGTCGGAGGAGGATTGATAGAAAATAATTCTAAATGCGATTAGATCAGAATCCGAACAGAATCATACATTCAATTCGATATTGCCAACGACATGTTAGTAACTGATAATACGGTCGATTAAATATTAAAAATGTAGTATGAAGATCTATTACCTAATATGAAAATAAAATAGAGCGAAGTAAAAGTATATGAAATTTGTCTTTAAAAAAAAACTAAGTATTTTAAAAGTTTTACATTAAATACTCTTTATTGTTTTTCTTTATATTAAAATATTATTACAATGTTTTATTAGAGTTCGTTTGCATTCAATGAAATATTTTCTTTTGGTAAACGAGCTTTTCTAGCTTTCTGAGCAGCAAAACAACTTATAATTGCGTCGAAATACAATTTGCTTGCCAAAGGTGCTTCGATGAATAGTGTAGCAAGTCTGGAAACACGATCTTGTGAGACGGTTACAGGTATGGTGAAAAAAACGCGGAGAGCAACACAAATGTTGGGGAAAATCGTCTCCAAGTTCTGGGAATAAATAGCATTGAGCAAACTCAATGGCGGAAGTTCTGCTACCAAATTGGCTTCATAAATGTGTTTCAAATGAATTATTTCTTCTTTTAACTCTTGAGACACATGCGAGTTATACTTTTTTATGAACCTTGTAGCAGAGTTTTTAATCTCAAGTTCGTCCATTGTTGAAAACTGTCATAAAAATGAAAATGTAGCATTCAAATTTTTCTATGACGTAAAAGGCGTTTCTCTTGAAATTTATTTCTTCGTCTGTTTCAATTTGCTTTCCAGCTCCCCGGTCTCTTTAATTGCCTTTTTCGGTTCGATGGGAACGATTCTGGAACATCCCCCAATCCAGTAGCAACTGCTTTGTATTTATTCTTCTTCTTCTTTCATTTATAGCGCTAAGAACCTTGCACCAAATCAAATACATCAGGACGCATTCAAATTTATGCATATATTTTAAAACGCCATTTACATCTCTTCGAGCTTCAGCAGTTAAATTAATATCACTTAAGGCTTCTAATGACCATCTTCTATCGGAAAGTTTGTGAAGGGACACGGGCGCATTTTTCTTAAGAATTTCCCAACGTTGAGCACTGCTGCTAAACAAGTTGAAACACTTTTGAACAACCCAAAAAATGTGATTGCCGCAGTACAACACTCCGCTGAATCGACTCCATGCAAGTTAAGGCTGTGAGCTGCACACGGTGAATACACGGCAATCGGAGTTTTGTCTAAAATATGACTTTTTGCACCATTATACTGTCCTTTCATCAGTCTTCTAAAGGGATTCTGTTCTTTTCCAATGTTTCGCAGATCAAATCAGCTGTCGCGGTGCCAGTTTTTTTTTTGTTGCAATCGACAAATACCAAAAACCGTTCTTGGATGCTGAACACATTTTCTTCAAAGCGCAGATATCGCAAAATAAATGTGTTTTGTTCCACATCACTTGAATCGGGTGTTGCATCGACAATTATAGCGAAGTATTTAGCGTTTTCCCTCTCCTTCAAAATAGCTGAATTCACATGTTTGGCACAAATTTTAATGAACTCATTTTGAATCTCAACGGAAATGTAGTGGACTTGGAAACGTTTGTGCTCTTGTTGTGAAATTCTGACTAATTAATTCCAAAATGCCCAAAAAATGTCCATTATTTGGCTCTCCAATAAGATTGATATCGCCTAGTAGTCCTAGTCCCCTTTCGCCATGGAAAAAAATGGTGTCCAATATTCTATATATAATTCCTTGCTATTTTTGTATGGCTGGTTTAATATACACACTTTGAAGTGACTTGATATCCTTCAAATCTTCAGTAAACAATTTATTCAAAATATTAATTAATTAATATTACGGAAACCACAATTGAAAAACGTTTGCGTGGGATTTTCCGGTCCCCCGAAACCGAATCAAAAATTTCGTTCCCAGCTGAAACAAAAATAGAAGAAAAGAAACTTTATAAAAACAGAAACCGAAATAAATATTTGTGTTTTGCTTTAAGTCGCCGGGCCCCTTACTTTGGTTTTAAAAATTTTCAAAATAAAATAAATTTGAAACTTACGTTAAATTAAATAAGAAACGCGGAACAATTTATTATAACTATCTTTCAATAGTTCAGAGTTGCCCAATTTTGCATTAAATATAAACAAAAATGTATACCCCAATAATAATCAGGGGCCCAGATCGGCAAGCTTGTGACTGAAAGATTGGTAGATAACATGCAAACAGGGGCCCGATTGCGAAAGCATGAATGATTTTAAATAAGTGGGACGGGGCTGGTTAAAAGCCCCATCACAACTCATTTGATTTGTTACATTGAAAGCTGTCAGATATTATGGAACATGTAAGGTTGAGGGCATTATATCAAACATTTCTGCAGCTTGGTATAAGGGAATTTTGGAAAGATTTTTTCTTTTAAATAATCTAACATTTTTAGACCTATAAACTTGGCCTGTCAACATGATTACGTGCCTACTCCTTCTGTGCGCAAAATAAAAGCTTGGACAGAAGAGCAAAACTTTCACTTCCTTCAATAACTGCGGTAATTATATCTGTTGTAAACATTATTTTATATATTTGGAGATGGTTAGTCCCATAGTTAATGAAGGTGGTCGTCTTTATTTCTGCAATTAAATTAGCGTGGAGCAAAATTTCGTTGAACAATATAAAAAGGCTGTAAGATTCATACCACAAGTAATTTACGAAATGATTAAAAGTAAAAGCTGAAGTATTATATAAACTACCAAACTTAAACAAAAACTATGAACAAATGTGAAAAGTATTTTCAAAAATGTTTGTGTGTAATAAGTTGACGCGGTTGACACAAAATACTAAATTGCTCACAGTTTTAAATGCAAGTTCAATTTTTGTTAGAGTTTGGTGAAATAATACTCATGTCCAAATGTATGACATTGAGAATAAAGTCGCTAATATCGTTTTTCTATTTTCCAATTAAATGTAGTACTCTATCAACATAAACATTAATTTTGCCAAACCAAATTAGGGATCCATTTAGTTCTCCCATTCATTCATTATTCAACCAGTTAGACGTTATTAAATCCTTTACATTTGTCACTAAAAAGTAAAACATATTTCTAAAGTTTTTGCTTTTTCTTTTATTTTGTTTTAATAGAAAAATTTTGTGTTAATATTTACAATGCAATTACATTTTAAAAACTAAGTTAATTCAAAAACAAAAATAATAAAAATATTGTTGTTTGGTATACTTTACTGGGATTTTGTACTAAAAAAAAGTAAAAGTAGTTTGTCAATTTTATTTTCATTAACTTTAATTTTAAAAACTAATTATTTTATCACATTTACAATTTTTTTGTTTTAAGTTTTGTTTTATTTTTTTTAAATTTTATTTTTAAGAATTCTGAAAACTAATATCTATACATTTTATTTTTTTTTTATTTTATATTTGGTGGGTATAAGTAATTATTTACATTTATATTTATTTATACTTTTAGTACTTTTAGCTGGTTTTTGTTGTTTAATTTTTACATTTTTCTTATTTCTGTTTGCCTTTTCTGAGATATTGTTTCACAAAGAAAAGAACTAATAAAATAAAAACATTTTGGGGAACCATAGCCATTTTGTTTTGTTTTTGTTGTCTTCCCAAAAATCTATTACTATTTTTATTTTATAAACTTTAACTACATTTTTTCTTTTATTTAACATATTTTTCTATTTCTAATAGTATTCGTATGAAACTACAACAACTTAACATCTAAATTTTTAAGGATATGCCCTTACATTTTTATATTTGTATCCTTTTTGGTTTTTTAAGTTTAATGTAAATTCTCTTTGGATGGGCAGGGATGGTGCAAATTATGTAAATTTAAACAGCATGTTCCGCGGCACCATACCGCAATGGAGTTGGTCATATGATATTCGGTGGCGGTTGGGCGGGAAGGGAGAGTGTTGGCGATGTATTTGCTGACTTTATGCAGCCGTAGGAAGAAATTCCCGTGCCACTACTACTCGGTGGAGAAGGTGGAGTTTCGGGACTGATTAGTGGAGTGCAGCCGAAATAACGCCACGGATGGTATAAGCTTCCCGCGTACATTGCCTGGAGACGAGCTTGTAAGTCAAGGGCTATTGTTGGATCCAGAGGATAGTGTGGAGTGAGTGGGAAATTCGGTACTCGTTGTGGCATATTCAGAGTCAGTTCGAGAGAATTGCTAAAGTTGTATTTTTGTTGAAGTTGCGCTACTGTGTCTTTGGTTGATTGATGGTGGTTCTGCTGGGGCACAGGAGACTTTGTGAGGGTTTTAGGTTTTCGCCTTGGACGGTATTTGTAGTCGGGGTGTTCTTTCATGTGCAGAGCTCTGTAAGAAGAAATTAGAGTTTATCATTAATAGAAACAATTTTGTTAAGAAATTTATCGACATGTTAATGAAAAGTCAAATAAAAGCTGAATAATTCCCATGAATAGATAAATTTATCAAATTTCAAGGGCAACCAAAATGTTCTCAGATAGGTAACCATAAATGTGATTATGGACTATGGACAAGAGACGACCGTTTCAACCCTCACCTATCTAAATACCAAACTAAACTATGTATAACTTCCTTACCTAGGCTAATTGTAAATATTCAATATTTGTTTTATTCAAGAGTCCTTCTTTTGACAAACAAAAAACAACAATAAAAGAAAATGAAATGGTATATTTTATTTGGTATATTATTCTTTCTTATCTCAAGGCATTGGTGAATCTTGGGCACGACAGAATTTGGATTGTTTCCTTTTTTTACAATTTGAAAATGTTATCTTTTTCTTGGGTGTTGTTCTTTTTCAAAAGATAGTCCTATTCAGCGAGGACTTATTGATGAAACTTTATTTGTTTAAACAACAAAAAAAAAAACGATGAAAAGCAAACATACTCGTATTCTACATCACATCACCACACCAACGTGAAAATCGAAATAATCAAAATATCGAATTTAGTAATAATAAAGTTTCTTATTTTATTGTTATTCTTTTTTGTTGTGTTTGGACAAACAAAGAAGACCATTCTTATATTGCGGTTGATTTTCGATTAAAATTATATTTCTTATAAATATGGAGGTACTCGTATGTTTGGCATTATAAGAATTTTATTTTCTTAAAAGGAGTGGAGGTTTTATCAGTTTTATTATTTGTGTTCTTTTATGTTTGCATATAGTTTTTGTGTTTATGATATTCAATAAGAGGAGGATAAGAGAAGGTGACAATTGATTATTTCCGAATTGATTCAATATGATCAATGAATACCTTTTATTAAGGTATATTGTTTAGGAAATGTTATCGTTTATATTTATAACTATAGCTATCTTTTTATTGCGCAAGAGTTCCTTGGTTTGGATTTTTATTTTTGATAAGTTAGTCACATTTCATTTGGTCTTTGTGAAAAATTTCTAAGAAATTCCAACGCACAATGCGAGTAATCTTGTTTTCGTTTTAGTAGGTATGTGAGAATTTGTGTGTGGAAGAATTGCCAGATTTAAAGGAACTTTAAAATAATTACATACATATAATGAAAGTTTTTGAACAAAGTTTCAAAATGATCAAAAAATAGCAAAATAATGTGGATTTAGAACTATTATTAAGCAGGATATTTTTAATAACTTCATAAAGGAAGTTATTGTGATCGGTCCGATTGGTCGAATTGAAAATTTTGACATTTCTCGACGTTTCAAGTTCCCTAGAATCTAAATCAAAGATTTTTAGAGAGAGATGTCTGTGTGTGCATGTGTACGTATGTTTGTGCGTTCAGGAAGCTTTTTTCGTCGTCCATATCTCAAGAACCAGTAGAGATATCGACTTTAAATAAATGTTGTTATGCAGATAATAACGCAGAAAGAAGCAGACAGGACTCTCAATTAACGGTTTTTTTATAAATACAAAAAAAACTGAAAAAAAGACCTCGAATATTTTACGAAAAAGAAATGATTTTACCTCCGATGAATGATGCAATGAAGAAGTACGTCAGATGTGTGTCAGATGTGACAGTTTTTTTTACTAAAACTTGGTAAAATTTGATTTTCGACTCAAATATCTTTTCAAAAATTAAAAATATTGGCTTTAAAATAATTATAACTAATCTTATAGAAAATATTTTTTATTTCGACATTCAGTAAAATTGTTATAAAAATCCAAGAGTCAGGTTTTTTTTTATAAAAATTAAAATCTACAAAAAAATAGTACTCAAATTTCGTGTAAATTGATATTCGATTCTCGATATCTCGTGAATAAATGAATGTATTGACTTCAAAATTATTTCATTTTTTGCTAAATTTTGCTACAAAAAAAAACACAATATAATAAATAAAAACTTTGAATAAATTCTATTAAAATTGCTACAAAATTGGTTTTCGACTAAAAACAGATTTTGAAATCAAACTATTGTATCATATGCAAAACATTCTTGGTAACAATACAAAAACAACAAAAAATGATAAGAAATGGTTTTTGACTCAAGTATTTTGAAAACAGAGAAGAGAGATACTGACATCAAATTATTTATTTTAAGATTTAAGCAAGAAAAATCGACAGATGGGATGGAAAGTTATCAATGTGGGTAGCATCTCAGCCTAGTTTGAAGCAACTATTTTTACTTTTTTTAAAAATATTTGAGTCGAAAGTAAATTTGTACATACTAAGTTTTAGTAGGTATTGCTTTTTTAGGTTTTTTGTAAAAATACGGTCAATTCGATTTTTCTCCAAATTTTACCAAATGTCAAAAACGTTAGTCTTTAATGCACAAAATTATTTTGAAGATAAAATCATTTTTTGTTCGTAAAATATTCGAGGTGACAAACATTTTTTTTTTAGTTTTTTTGATTTATAAAAAATCGTTAGTTAGAATTTTTTCCAAAAATATACCTGTTTGGTATCACGTCGTAATATATAATATACAATTTAATTCAACGCTAGCGTTATTGGTTCGTGAGATATTTTTTAGACCTATGCATTTAAATGCTTGCGAAACAAATAAAGTTTTCCATTTGGAATGTAAAACAGAGAAACATTTCAGAAATGTTTCGCGAGCGTCCAAACGAAAAAAATAAAAACATTTCAGAAATATTTAAGAAATAATTCTTTGTTCTAAAACGCGTTTCAAAATATTTTTGAAATGTTTGTTAAATGTTTCAAAATTGTTTCTTTGGTCTGAACGCATCTTTAGGAAACATTGTTTTACAAAACGTTTCTGAAATGTTTTTTTAAACAAAGCTTGGACGCTTTGAGAAATTCAATTTCAAGAGAAAAAGTAATATTTAAAATTCCATAACTCTTAAGTTAATGTTTTTTGTCGAATTTGTTAAGAAAACAAACAAATTTTAAAAATTAAAATTTGAGTAAAAGTGTTAGATTATTAATTTCAAATTTCTTGAAAGTTTAAGAAAAATATTGCGATACTTTGAAAATATTGAGTTATATTTTTGGATTTCATTCCTTAGAAAAATTAAGGAACGAGTGTTACAGCTGGAAAATGGGTGATTTACGGATTCTTTTTCGAAGAAAAGTACCCAATGAATTTTTGTTGAAATATGTAGTATCTATATTAAGCTAAAGATATAAAACGTGTATTTATTCCTTAAATTTTTCATAAAAAATAAAGATATTTAAGGGACTTATGCGCTGCCTTTGGAGGGACCAACAAAAAAAGTTGAACCTGGAACTGGAAGATATTTAATGTACGATTACATATAGTTTTCGAAAAATATCAATATCCAACAAAATTTCGTCAATATGAATACAATCTGTTTTATTCTCAATAAAAATGTGGTAACGGGTGTTTTTTTAGAGGTATAAGACTTCAAGTTGCCAACGATATTTTAACTGGTATGCATTTTTGGTAATATGTCAAGTGATGAAAGTTACGGTCAATGGTGACCCTTCTAGATGATTACTGACTTTTTAGTTCATCAATTGAACAATTATGATATTCAGGAGCTATGGTTTCAAGAAGACGGCCGTGGTACGACATGTTACAAAGCTCGGCCACAGTTGATTTATTGAAGAAAACGCTTGGTAACCAATCACGTTACGGACTTGTGAATTTCCCTCCAAGAACATGTCATTTTTTTCTTTGGGGATGTTTGAAGTCACTAGTCTACGCCAATTAGCCCGAAATGATTGACCACATGAAGGACAACATTCGCCCTATTATTGCCAATATATTGCCACAAATATTGGAAAAAGTCATCGAAAATTTCAATTTAAAACACTACCTTTCGAATAAAGTAAATTTCATGTCAATTTAACAAAATTACTTTCTTTTAGTATAATTGATTTCCAAAATTGTTTACCTTTGAAAACACCAAAACTTCAATTTTTACTTATGTTTTCAGGATTTACAGTGCCAGTAAAATTGACTAAATATAATTTTCTTGAATGTTTGAACAACAACAACAACTTAAAGGTGCTACCACTCATTGTTTTGGCTGGAGATATAGCTATTTCGTGCCTTGCCACTTTTGCACTCATCAGTCTCCTTTTTTGTGGTGCTGAGCTTTAATCCAATTTTATTTTAAAAACTTTTTATGCACACCATAGGTTTCGAACCCACGCATATCAGATTTGCTCAGTCTTAGAAGTCGTGTGCACTACGCACTCCACTACTTTAGACCACTGACGTCACAGGTCGAGATGTGATAGTTGTTTATCAAATGCATTTGAAGCATCAACATTTTTATAAGCTCATTTAAGTATGCTGTTTTGTTTCGCCTCCATTTTTCTCCATACCTTATTTCGGTAGACTTACAATTCGTAGTACGTACGTACGTTTTTCAAATAAAATTGGATTAAAGCTCAGCACCACAAAAAAGGAGACTGATGAGTGCAAAAGTGGCAAAGCACGAAATAGCTATATCTCCAGCCAAAACAATGAGTGGTAGCACCTTTAAGTTGTTGTTGTTGTTCAAACATTCAATGAAACTGACGGAATAAAGAATGATCAAGTCTAACAAGCTGACACTCTAGTACGAATAGTACAATAAAAATAACAATAATAAAAATATAATTTTCTAATTTCGAGAAAAATGAGTTTACAAATTTTAATTGGATTGTGTTAGATACGACCTTGACATTTTAACAGAATATTTTTTTTAATAAACAATAATTTTATGAACATTTTAAACTTGTATGACCGTTTAAAAATATGTTTTAATAAAAAAATACCAATTAATTTGTTTTCTGATTATTATCATTAATACACTTTATTCATGTTTTTACGGAAGTTTCAACAAATATTAACATTTAATTTAAAATTTCCCGTTATATCCTGAAATATTAAAAAACAAACCAAAAACCCAATTATACCTGAAACCGTTACTTGTGTAAGGATGTTTTTTCTTTTTTTCATTCTAATTTTAAAAATATATTTTTAAAAATTAATAAAAAGTAAACACAAAGAATGACGATAATCATTTCAGAATTGCATCATCCAAATTCAAAATTTCTGGTATCTAAAGGTGCGTGAACTGCGTCCAATTTAAAATATTATGACCCAAAAAAATATATAAACTGATGATTACTTTCAAAATTACATCACAACCTTTTGGAGATGCAACTTGTATACAAATATCAAATTTGTATTTGAACAAAACAATATCAATATGAAATTCATTTCTGCAGTATTTGTTGTTTTTGGTAAGTTAACAAATTTTAAATTGAAGTTTTTTGAAAAACATTTTTTGTATCAATTTTAGCTCTTATTGTTGCTACTGCGGCCAATCTTGCTCCAACTCCACCAAGTCATTGTGACTATAAATGTAATTTAGAAGATGTTGCTGTCTATGCTTATAATGGTCGATGCTACTTGAAATTGCAAGGAAAATGTCATTTGGATAAATACAATTGCTTGAACCCACAAAGAGGTGAAAATAATCAATTTAAACATGAAAGAGTTTGTACAGTTTGTTAATAACATGTTTTTATTTTTTATTCTCAAATTCAGCTTTCCGAGAAGTTCCAGAAGCTCAATATTCAGCTGATGCTGCACCAAAATGCCAGACAAAAGATTACTAAATTGATAATGAATAAATAAAGCGAATGTTAAAAAAATAATCATAAACTCTGAATTTTCTATCGATAAATACTCTCAGGATCACAAGAAAGCAAAAAGCAAAAGAAGAACTTGAATGAGTTCATAAAAGATTGCAATCAATTGAGCGATATAAAATGTTCGGGTAAAATGTATAACAAAGTATTTAGTCAAATAAATGACAACACTTCTGACGTATTCAAGTGAAAATTCACATGAATCATTCTTTCGATTGAATTCAATTTGTGATATTGAAAAGATTGCATTCTTTCACAGCTCTTTTGTTCATTTCCTTAAAAAAAATGCTTTTGGGAAAACATTCTTAGTTCTGCACAAAATTATTTGTATGAATTGTAAAATCACAAAAACATTTATATTTTCAATCTTAAATATATATCAAAGTTAATATTTATTCAGGGCCTACAAATACTTGAAAAGACAGTTTTTATCATTCATTAAGTTTTTAAATAATTAAAAACAATTAATGATTTATAAGCTTGTTTGCTCAAATTTTACAAAAATGACAATTCCATCTAGTATCAGTCCCGTATTTGATTTTTGACAATATAATCGATTGTTTTGATGTTATCATGTTATTTGTACATTTTCTTATTAAATACAATCTATAATTTCATTCGTAAAATTCATCCATCACCAATAGATAATTATTTCTCATAATCACACTTAAAAACATGATAACTTGGCATTTTCAACGACAATTTCTCAAACCCTCCTTCATATTTCGTATATTCAAACTTAAATCGATAGATTATTGATGATAAAAGCCTATTAATAACTCAGTATTGACACAAAACAATCATTATTATAAATTTCATAGAAGATGGTCTTATCAGTAAAACCTCAACAATTGACAATCCGTCAAGTAATTAATTGCAAACACATGTTTCAGAAATATAATTAATTATATAAAAGAGGGATTATATCTATGAGCATATTTGTGTGTATGTATGTATTTCCTCAGCTCTCTTAAAGACTCACCCCTGATTTGATATTTTAAAGATAAACACACCTTCTCTAAATTATCAACCCAATGATTTCAATTTTCAAACCCTCTGTTCAACGTCAACAACATCGTTGTCATTGTAGTCGTCACTTCCTCTTTCCAAAGATTTCTTGGAATAGTTTTGAAAATGTAAACATCAGGTCAATTATTTTTATACCAAGTACCTATGCTCATACATATTATGTATATGACATATATCGCCCCCGGAAACATTCCGATTTTGATAGGAAGCCTGTCTGTAACTGATTAACTTGTCCTACACCCATAAATCATAACAATTTACATTTTATGGATGGCGTCTTAAAAGTGTGCCACTTTTAACAATAGAACTCACTTTTCCCGAGAATAAGGGAAGGTAAAATACCGTCCCCAAACAATGGAAACCATTGTTGTCTTCCCACATCAAGCCTATAATACCTTTACATAGGTATTAAAGATCCCTAACCTACAAGCTTTCATTTGCAAACACTCTTGGTACATTATGTTGGTGAGGAAAGAGGGTTGGCGGGAGTTGGGAGGTACAAATAATATTCTTACCTCAATCGCTTTGCCTCATCGATAAATGGTCGTTTCTGTCCTTCGGTAAGAAGCTTCCATTCTGCACCGAGACGCTTAGAGATTTCAGAATTGTGCATTTTAGGATTATCCTGAGCCATTTTGCGTCGTTGTCCTCTTGACCAGACCATGAAGGCGTTCATTGGTCTTTTTATGTGATCGGCCTGGAGGTGATGTGTGTTGGAGGACGACGACGTCGTCGTCGTCATCGTCATCGTTGAGGATTGTTTACTGGAATTATTTGTCGTCATCATAGGATTGGATCCTGGCATTTGACTGCTGTGATGGTTAAGAAGTGATGAAATCGTCGTCATGATGACTCTTATGGTCGTGTTGGTTATGGGTTGATTTAACTCGTATACAAAAGGAGGTCTTTGGTGGGTAATAATGTGGTTTTGTTGAGTTCTGTTTGTTTTTATCAAATCATGTTTTGTAACAACCTGTGTGAAAAGAAAAAGTATACAATTTTAAATATAAGTATTATTTTTTTTTTGTTTTTTAATGAAAAAGACAAGTTTCTTAAACTAGATAAAACACAATCGAAATCGACTCAAAATCTATTCCTCTCTTATCCCTAAATTAACCCAAAAAATATTGTTTAAATCTTATAGTTCTTATGCCTCAATACATATTATTCGACTCACAATAGTTCTTTCGAAAAATTTAAGTTCTTCCTTAAGTTTTTGATTAGTTGGTAGTCCCATGGTTTTTCCCTAGATTTGTATACGTTAAATTTTATATTTTACAAGACATTAATTAAAATTCTAATTACAAACTAGTTGAACTAAATGTATGTATTATAAGAACTTTCCATATAATTTGTATGGAAGATAAATAAGGTGATGAGCGAACTCCGAATAATATTTATTTCATTTACTCAATCCTAACTAAAAACTCAGTTGGATTCGAAATGGATATCATTCCAGTATTTTTATAATAATAATAAAATTTATAATAATAACAAAAAATAATGTTATAAATAACATTATAACATATAATAATTTATATGTTAAATGTGTAGTTTGCGAAATAGTAACATCGCGTGGGAAAAAAGTTCCAAGCTATTTGATGTGATATGAAAAATTTGGTTAATAGAATAAAATCATGTTTGAATAAAGTCCCTATAAGTAAGTCTTTTTGATGTTAAGTACACAGGTTCTGAAAATAACAAAATAATATATATTTCAAACATAAAAATATGCTCTAAGGCCAATAAGTTAAAACAAACTGTAAACATTGCAATTTCAAAACAAAAATGATTGATTTGGTCTGCAGTTCCAATGAGTGAAACTAATATTGTAGATTGTTAAAAAAAAAAAAACACTTAAACGTCGTAGTTTTAAGAAAATCGTCAGAAATTAAGGATTCATAACCATAATTCTAAAAAAAAAGGAGAACATCCGTTTGTTTTTTCATAATATTTTTAAACAGTCTAAAGTTAACGGTATTTTTGCGAAAATTATCCAAAAAAGGAATTTTATTGCTTCAAGCATTGACTATTTTTTACTACTTTTATCTTTTAAAGAATGCAGGTTTTTCAAATGATAAATTTGTGAAAGAATACTTAACGAATCCTTCTTAAAAATCGTGGAAAAAACCCAGACTCATGTATTTTTTTCTAGTTATAGATAAAAATTAATTAAATTCTTGACATAACTTCAATTTTATAAAAAAACGTTAAGAACTAGAACTATCGTTATTTTCTAATGGAATTTCTATAAATAAATTAAAATCTTCAATTTAGTAGTCGGCAAAAATGTTTTAAAGACTAACACAGTCTTGCATTACAATTCTTTAATCATATCAGGTTTTTAAAATATGCTTCCTTCTAAATATTAAAGACATCCAAAAACACTACATAGTTCTTAACAATAAATTGTATGAGGATTTTGCTTAGTAAAAATCTTCGAAATTAAAACTAAATATCGCAAAAACTTGACATGATAGTGTGATTTTGGACTCAGATTTGAATTAATCAGAAAAAATACAATTTCGGTCCGGGCTTTTCAACGATGGATCACATTTATGCACTTACCAGTATTGCCAGGAAGTCTATTGAAAAGAAAAAAAAATTGTATGCTTGTTTTGTAGATTTCAAAGCAGCATTTATTTATTTATTTATTATCATCTATCGAGTACAAATCTCTCTTTGACTAAACCATATTTACAAATTTGTATTTTCCAAAATTTTTTATTTTACTTTGCATTTCAAATAAATAATCAGAGAAATTAAACTTACATAATACAAATAATCTATGACACTAAACTCAAAACAGTAGTTTTAAAAATATCTCTGTTTAAAGACAAGTCAATATTTTGATAAATTGAATTAAACTCAGAGCTGGATCGTGAAATTGGATCGGATCTACCGTAGTTTGTAAAAGAACGGGGAACAAAAAAGAGTGTCTGCCTCATCCTCAACCGCCTTGAGGGAGCATACAAAGAAAAAAGAGAAAGAAGTTTTGGACAATCAATACGATTACAGAGAGTATCTCTAGCAAGCATTATTAAATAATACCTTCTTCTAGCTTCAAGAGACTTTAAGTCAATTAACAAGCATCTATCACTATACCTAGGCAAGATATTGTCAACCCAATTAAGTTTTCGCAACGCATACCTTGAGGATTTTTTCTGAACAGATTCAATACGATTTATACCCACCCTATATAATGAACACCATATACAAAATGCATACTCTAGGACTGATCTTATAAGTGAGATGTACAAAGATTTAATCGTGTACGGATCCGAAAACTCTTTCGAGCTACGAATTATGAATCCAAGTAATTTATTTGCTTTAGAAATTACATAGTTCAAGTGCAAATCAAAGGATAATTTCGAATCGAAAATAACGCCTAAGTCTTTTTGGCTATGCACTGACTCAAGCGGTATGTCAGAAATAACGTAAGAATGATTAATAACATTAGGCGACCTTGTTAATGTAATGCTTTTACATTTAGCTATATTCAAGAACAGACAATTTTCACTACACCAAGCTAATACTTCATCTAAATCATATTGAAGTCTATGACAATCCAGTTCACACTTAAATTTCTTAAAAAGCTTAAGATCATCTGCAAATAGCAAACAGTCAGAATTCCGAATTCCAGGTGGTAGATCATTGATAAATAGTATGAAGAGGAGAGGTCCTATATGGCTGCCCTGAGGAACGCCTGAATGATTAAGAATCTCCTTTGATACCACTGTTACAATTTTTACATTTTGCTTGCGATTAGTCACGTAATTTTCAAACCACTTAAGAAGGCTAGAGTGAAAACCTAAGCATTTCAATTTCATTAGCAGAATATCATGTTGAACTCTATCGAATGCTTTAAGAAGTCTGTATAAATAGCATCAACCTGGTTTCCACGTTCAATACCTTTAATACAGAAATTCGCAAACAAGGCTAGATTTGTTACCGTCGATCTACCACTAACGAAACCATGTTGATCTACGGATATACTCGAGCTAACGTAGTCATAAATGCATTTTTTCACAATCGCTTCAAAAACTTTCGGTATTAATTTCAGTTTTGAAATGGGTCTGTAATTAATAACCTCTTGTTTTGAGCCTGATTTATATATTGGACTTATCATCGAAAGTTTCCATTCATCCAAAAAGTCACCGGTAGAAAGTGATAAGTTGAAAAGTTTAGTAAGTGGAACTGCAAGACTATGAGCACACATTTTAAGTAAAGCTGAACAAAATTTATCAGGGGTAAGCTTAAAATCAGATTTCAAGGATGAAAGCTGAAGTAAAACCTGATCCACTGAAAAACTTAAGCTTCCTGAATTAGTGATCGTTTCACAACATTGAATTTCATGTGAAGCCGTAAGAGAATCAAGAACATAGTTAGATTGGAAATAAGACGCAAACATATCGCATACAACGTCCTCATCATTTGACGATTGATTAAGGTAATTCATACTTGCTGGAATACCATATGACTTACGTTAAGAATTGACGAACTTCCAAAAGGCGCGAGAGACATTTTTTATATTACTCTCAATAGAGCGCATATAGCTATTATATACCGACTTTTTTACAGACTCATATTTATTTCTAAATCGTATATACCGAAGTCGTAAGCTAGGATCTTTTCTGTAATTTGTATGCACTTTGGAAAGTTTGTTTTTAAGATTACATAATCTATTATTAAACCAAACAGGCTTATTCCTATGCTTTCTCTCCTTTAATGGAACAAACAAATTATATGCTTCCCCAACCTTAGCAATAAAAGAATCGTAACACTCCTTTAAGTCATGAGAGCAAAGAACTTCGTCCCAATCTATCGCGTTAAAGAAATAGTTCATACCATTATAATTAGCTTTACTGAAATCGCGAACTGAGTTCAACTCACGCTTATCAAAATTTAACTTATCAAAATTCAAGATCTTTCAATCCAATTGCAAAGTATAATGATGCATACTATTTTTAAAAGTAGGAGCTTCTGACTTAACTAAATTGGCTTATAGTTCAGTGTTAATAAAGACTAAGTCTAGGATTCGACCTAACAAGTTTACATCATAATTAAGTTGGTTAAAATTAAAGGATAGCATATTATCAATAAAACTCGACTCAAGTTGAGACATTAAAAGGAAGTAAACATTGATCTGTTTCAGAGTAAATAATTTTATATGAGGAAGATTAAAATCCCCCAAAATAACAATATTATAATTAGGGTTTAACAAACTAAAAACATTACGAATATTGTCAATATGCATCTGATAAATACTTACATATATTCGAATCAGGTGGAATGTATGATATAATAAAATAAATACAATTTAAGCAGAAAGGCAAAGTTACTTCAACACATAATTGTTGTACAGCTTTGAATTCAAGATGAACTTCTCTACATATTAAATTAGATCTTAAAGCTAATAACACACCACCACCTCTGCGCAATCCAGTATCTACAAACGGTCTATCTCTTCTGAACACATTAAAATCTTCAGACCGACAAAGTTCAGCAGAAAGTACATCATCAGACAACCATGTCTCAGTCAAAGCAATAGCATGATAAGAGCAGCAGGATACAGCGAGATAGAAGTCAGTTGTCTTAGATCGCATACCACCAACATTTTGGCAATAAACAGAAAGCATATCAGCAGCAGTTCGCAGGGCAGGAGAATAATTTAAACTATCTTTGAGTTTACGTTCTCCTCCGGTGAGACGTAGTTTTTTGGAATGTACCGAAAATTACGAACGTAAACACCAGCTGTCCAACAGCTCGAATCAAATGCAGCATCATAAAGCTCAGCAGGAACACCAATTTTAAAATTAACATTCGAATTTAGGTTAGTAGCGATTAAATTTATAATTGATTGGGCTGATTTCGAAGGTTTGAACTTAGATAAATGCAACCATTTTTTGTTCTGGATAACCTCAATTTCGTCCGTAGCAATATTGACATTACTTCCAATGACACTTTTATGTTTACGTTTTTGTTTTGATCATTTACTTCTTCCCAATTCTCGTTGCTCTCTTCACGCACAATAGCTTGATTCCTAGGCGCAACAGCTATATCAACACCAATTCGATTAGCGATCTCAGTTACTCCAGATGATCCCAGCATAGGCAGTTCAATTTCCCTTTCTTCAAGAAGGAGCGAAGAGGGAACGATGGAATTGCTTTCGTTCACCTCCACCATATTCATGGCATGATCACCAACACCAGGAGATGAAACAGATGGCAATGAGTGGAGTGCAGAATTTTGTTCATGGGACTGAGGTAGAGGGGAGTAGACGGATTCTGATTAACGTTTAGATAATTCGTTTTGATAAGGTCAACAGACAGGCTTTAATGTATAAGCTTTCATTACTAGGGATATCCCGAAAATTCCTGATGATATATTTTAAATTTTTGGAGTCATCAACCGCCTCTGTATAGGATGGATCAGAGTTTTCGGATTGGTTTGAAACAACAGCGGTTGTTCCACAAGGCTGCATTTTGAGCCCAATAATGTTGAGGAATACTCTTTGCCGATATTCAAGTGAAAGTTTTGCTATACGCGGACGATTTAGTTGTACTAGCTGAAAATCCTTTCACTCTGCAACTACAAATTAACAGATTGAACTCTTTCTTCGAGAGGTGGGGCTTGCACGATAATACAAACAAAACGAAAATAATGATTTTTGAAGCGCGTCAAAAAAGAAGGCTGCCGGAAGAGAATTGGTCACTCAATAATGAACGTATTGAAGTAGTACAAGACTTTAAATATCTTGGAGTTTTGCTTACGCATAATTTAAATTTTTCTAAGCATGTCAAACAAAAAAGCAAAGAGGCTTAAATTGCGTTGAGTTTATTATGGCCCTCGAGGAGTTTGAAGCAATTCAAAGACATTTTTTCAAACGCTTGTTTAGATTACCTAATTCAACACCAAATTATGCTATTTACGTGGAGTCTGGCGTAGCGCCAATATATACTCAAAACCTTAAAATGAACTCGGATTATTTAATAAGAGTGATGAAGAGGGATGAAAGAAGTCTTCATAAAACCATCTTGCTAAGACTACTGCAATCTAATGACACCCCTTTCAAAGAATGGGGTCAGCTAGCTATCTCACATGAAGCTAACGTAACTTTATTGGAATTAAATGTAGATGAATGGAGCTCTATGTTTGCAAATGTTACTGCTAAAATTGATGAAAGAAATTACAATTAGCATCTCTCAAAAGCTTCGTCAACATCCTCCAGGAAGACCTATAGGAACCTCAATCACCAATTACCATTAGAAGCTAACTATTTCAATAATGAATTATCGACCGAAGCTATAAGTTATATCTTTAGAGCACGAGTTAAAATTTGATCTTCCACAAATTTATAATTTATGTAACAGAGAAGAAATAGAAGATATACATCATTTTATTGCGGTATGCCCGATATTACAGGAAATTCGTCGATTACATTTAAATGAAACCCATCTCACTGTAAACAGACTTCATGCGATATTAAATGGTTCGCTAGAATGGTTCACCCTATATAATTTCTGTAACCACGCCCTACATTTCCGAAATAGTTTCCCAACGTTAAGTCTTATAATTCGGCCAGTTACCATTATTTAAAACTTTTTAATTTTGTGTTTCAAATCACTTTAAAATTGATCTTTTTTATGTTTCAAATCATATTAAAATTGTTATTATTTTTGTGTTTCAAATCATTATCTAATTTTTTCAATTGCTTAACCCAACCAAATTGTTGTATTATTATTATTGGTTGTTTTTAAATTTTTAACATTTTTTAAATTATAAATTAATTATTTAGTTCAATTATTTTACTTTTAATATTTTTCTTTTATTATGAAATGTCAAATCAGGCAGACGGCAGAATTGCCAAGTCCTTATTCTTAAGTAAGAATTATTGTTAAACTTTAATAAGACAAAATAAAGAATTTATCTATCTACTAGGAGCAAAAGCTTGTCAACAAATCTTATCCATTATTCATTTAGAATTTTTCTTATAAATTATATACATATGTTAAATAATTTTAATTTAATAATGATAAATAATTTTGTACGAAAATCATTTGCCGAAAATTTAAAACGATTAAGTTAAATGTTTAAGCCATTTTTAGCAATTTACTAAGCTTAAAAGATAATTTACCTTATATTAACAGATTTTAACATCCTTCTTTCTCTTAACAATTTGCTAACGTTAAAATCACAAATGGCGACTTTAACTTTTATCAATTTCATAAATCCATATGAGATCTGTACAATTATTATTCTTGTAAGTGGATGGAATGATACAGTCTACAGTCTTATTTGGGCCAATATTTTCAAACACTCCAATTTCAAAAGATGATTTCTTCTATATATATGAGTGAAACTATGAGTAGTATAATTGATAAATTAATGAAACACTTAAATTTCGTTTTAGTTCCTCGTCAGAAATTTATGATTCATAATCATAATTATAAAAATAAAAGAGAACTATACAATAGAAACATTGATTGCATATTTTACTACTTTTATCTTTCAAAAAACGCGAGTTTTTCAAATGAGAAATTTGTAAAATTTGTAACTCACTTATGATTGATTAATTATCAATTTGTCTATTAATTTTTATATTTAGTTAAAAGTACAAACAAAATAAATGCTTAACAGTATTTCTCTTTTATTAAACAAAAAGTTCAAACTTAAAGTAATAAAACTTCAATTTTAATATGTTAATTTCCAATGGAATTTCCATAAATGAATTAAAAACTTAAGTTCACTGGTCGACAAAAGTTCATTCTGTCCCCCAACAAAGCAATACTTTTTTAAGGACTTACGAGTATACAAACCTCGCATTATAATGACCAATTTCCTGAGGTTTTTGAATATACAAATCATACCTTTACAGTTACGATAAAATCCAACATATGTATTTCTTAACAATAAATGATAATTATTTATAAAGTACAAATGTTCGTCTTTTATATAGAATTTAAATTAATATCACTTAGTTTCTGGATATTATCATTATTTGACTCTATATGAAGTTTTGATAGAGGTTGAATTTAATAGTTTCATGTTTTTGAAAAATATGTTATAAAGTTAATTTTAAGTGCTGATGTCGAATCTGAACTTCTTGCTCAATTATTTCAAAATACCAGTTTTTAACATTTTATTTATATTTTTTCACTATATCCGTCGTTTTAGTAAAAACGGATTAGTTTCAAAAACAAACATAACTTTCAAACGGTTTTGCCTCTTTCTGTTAATAACCGTTTTGGAAAATATTCATTAATTTTATGAAAACAAAACAAATTATTTCATACATTCAGATAGCTTCAAAATATATGTATTTTTTTAACATTTTAGAAATTAATATCTCAAAAACTTGACACAAAAGAGTGATTTTAGACTTGGATTTGAATTAAGGCGAACTAGAAAAATGTTTCCGAAGAGAAAAAGCTAACGAATAATTTTATATATTATTCATTTAGAATTCCTTAAAATTCAATGTTAGATTATTCCATAGGAAAATCAATTTCTTTAATGAAAAAGAATGTTTGAAAAGAAATATAGGTTCAGTTGGAAAAGGAATTCACCAAAAAATGTAAAATCATATCCTTAATATTCTTAGGTTTGATAGAGTCAAAGTCATATATCAATTTAGCTTGAAAAATATTTTCTGACAGATATTTACCTACGAAAAATGGGTTAGAGTAAGAAAATAGAAACATACATATTTTCTATGTGTTATCAAAAATTATTGAAAATGAAAACAAGGAACGAAATCTTAGTTAAATCCAAAATTGAATCTTTAAGTGTAGGAATAGCAAAAACAAGCTGAAATCATACTTAACCAGGATCCGTTTGTTGAGTCTAAGTTCTTGTCATTCGATGCGTTGTTCATTTCATTTATTATAGTACTTCGGGTTTTCTAATCATACATAATATTTGTATTACTAACTTAATTGTAAATTGTATTTATTGATCATTTAAAATGATACCGTTCGAAGAAAAAATAAAAATATTCAATCCTCCGTACGTTAATTTGGCAAATAAAATTATGGACTTTTTATAAAGCAGTTTTGATTTTCTTAAAAACACATATTTTTTCAATAAAAAGTGCCAATGTTTCGTTGGCTTTATTATATTTTGATTTATTGTACGCAAATTTAAATCACTTTCAAAAATGCAAATACAAGAACTGTCATAAATACAAATGTATTTGACCTTAACACTCATAATATCAGGGTAAGACAGTCTATATTTCTGGCTCTTAAGCAATGGCACTTTCGATCAAAATTAAAAAAAAAAAAACAAAAACAAACAAAATCTTTATAATTGAATGTAAGACGTCAGGCTAAAATAAATCCTCTAACCCCTTTCTTCAGGACCATTCCATATGCACTAAGTCTATAGTAATTTTGTACTTGTTAAACCTTTGAATATTTAAAGAATGAGGACCTACCTGAAAAAAAGTGTAAGGAAATTAAGAACTTAAGCTCCTGATTGAAAACAAAAAACATACATTCTAATTTTGAAGTTTTTGTATGAAATTTTGGTTGATTTTCAAGTTTTTATTTTTCAAATTCAAAAGTCAGACTTTTTTATCCTTGACGTCCGTCTTTTAAAGTTTTGTTTTGATAACTCTACAAAGATTTCGAGTATGTAAATGAGTTAATCAAGACCAAAACTTGGCGTGTCTGTATCAAGAACTAAGTTTAATATAATGTACAAAATATATGGATTTTTCTTACCCAAAGATATCGTAGGAAGTTTTCAAAAATGTCTTAATGTACTCAATATTTGATGTCGATAAATTTTAAACACCGTTTTTTTAAAATGACTTGATTGATTTAAATTAAAATCATACAAAAGTGAAATAATTTATTTAATAAGTTCAACCTATTTTATCTAAAACTATTTTTCAATTAATAATAAAATATTTGTATATTATATTTTTAAAGTAGTAAAGTAACATGTAATAAGTTCAACATATCTGAATAACGTTTTAAATCCAATAAAATTATACTTACGTATATGATCCGAATTGTCTGTCAAAAGTACAAGCTACGACGAGCTATGTAGGTATAGATATTGTAATTTCCGTTATTTAGTTTTATTTACCTTTTTATTTACTGGTAAATTACACTCTTATTTATTTGTATTCACTTGAAAAAATAGTTCATAAAATTTAACAATCACTTTTTGTGTTCACTCTTCTTAAATTGAAGAAAATTCCCATCAAAAAATATTCTCATCAGGTATATTGATATCACTGTAGGCTATCCTTTTATTTTGATGTCAAGAAAAAGAATTTAAAAATAACAACTGATGTTCATAATAGAAAAGGTGGTAGGTATAAGTTAAGTAGGAAGTCAAAGGTACTCGTACTCGTCCTTGTACAGAAAAGGATTCACATAAAAATTTCCGTTACTAATATCCGATATGTGTTTACCGAATGCCGTTCCGTAATACAATGTGACATGACATCATGACATTGAATAGACGAACTTGTTAGAGGCGTAGAAAAACTCAAAAACCTCCAAAATCTACAAAGACGACATGAAACGATCTGAAAAATTCAAACTTATTATGACGTTATTTTATTTATCGTGGGTATATCGTATAAATGGCGCGTGTTTCGTGTCCGTCCGTGTCTATCTCCGTCGTGACTATGATATTATAAACAGAAACCGCTTTGCTACCCTTCATAGACAGAGGGTTTTCGAGCAGTGTGTATGGGATTCGAGTGCATTTTTCGAATTGGTTAACGAAGATGAAGAAGTTCCAACGTGCGCGTGTTCCCCGATAGAGAGGTGTGAGATTTACGATTTCAATTTCAATTTTAACCACCACCGACCTCAACACACATACTCTACAGTCTACACGTCCGTTATGTTGTAGAATCGGCCTTATCATCGGCATTCGTCTTCGGCGGCACTGATAAGCACAGGACGGTCTCGAAGTTAGCAGAACATTGAATATTGTCGATTGGAGGTAAATATTCGTTGTGTATATTTTAAAGAAATTTCGAATGATTCAATTATTCACTCTGTCTTTTCCCGCCAAAATGGTGGACATGCGCACTTTCACCGTGGAGACTTTTTCTAATTCAAATTTTAAAAAATAAACGATATAATAAAAAGTAAATTGGAGACTCCAAGTCACAGAAACAAGCAAACAAAATGTTTACATTCAGGAGACTGGGATTTGAGCTAGGACATCGTACTCATTCCAAAATCCTTACATCATGGGGATGAAGGGCAGGACCTGCGCATTCCTAGAGACTAATGGCCAATAGCTACACACTTTTGGCACAGGAGTGGTTTTTCTACGCTTCAATAAATACAATGGCTGGTGTTTTTGTTTAGAGGGAATATCCTTGGATAATTACGTATTATGACGATATGCGGGCTTCAGAGTTCTGGATGCGATGTCGATGTCAGAGGGGATAGTGATGGTTGGAGAAGGGGGTTCGTTGAGTTTTTTTTTTCTTTTGTTGGTTAAATGTTTCTAAGCGAATCGAAATGTTTCATTGTGTTGATGGGGAGTTTTATTTTCGTTTATTTTTGGGGTATAAAAGTGGAGTGAGTAGTTTGGGGACGATTAAGGGTACTTTGTTGGATTTTGTTTGCTTTTACTTGGGGAAAATGTATGGTTTTTCATAATGGCGAATATCAATGCTCCGGCTGGATGTGGTGATGTTTACACTTTCACTATATAGGTAGTTACCCTCAAAGGGGTTGATGTGTAGATTTATATGAAGGTGGGTATAGACTTACGTGAACGCATTTATAAATCAACAGGTATGTAAATGGACTTCTGTGAGATTTATAGATCCTTTTGGTAAATTTTACTTTCGCTTTTATTACAGTCAAGATTGTTTTGGGTTTTACTATAATGAAAACCAAAAAAAAAAAACTATCACTGTCGGGTGTGAAAATTTGAGACTAGGAAGGTTGTTACGTAGATAGGCTAGGTAGTAGGGCATTGACATTGAGGCAGGTTTTTATTAATTTAAATAACCTAATGAAATATATTTTTATAAAAAACACTCGAAGCTTCCAGCAGAGATGAAGTACCTAGAGCGGTATATCGTATATGTATGTATGTAAATGTATGTATTTAAGGTTTTAATTGTTGGTGGTTCTCTTTGTTTTGAAGAATGACTTAATTACAACATGAGCAATAAATACCTACGTGGCTGTTTTTCTAAGTTGCAAAGGTGAAATATTTTAATGATCAAAGAGGAATACAATTTGTGTAAAAATAAATAAATTAGGTGGCGCAACAGTCCGTAGAGAACCAGGGCCTAGTGACTTACAACTCTCAACCATTCCTGTGTGCAAGTAATTGCAGGGATGGAGGGGACCTACAGTTTTTATGTCGAATCCGAATAATTCCGGATAAACAGTTCGGGTTCAAGGCGGGTCATGACACAATTCATGATGCGTCTAAACTCGTTTCTGATATCCAATGGAATAAATCAAAACAACAATGCACAGTGCTATTCTGTTTGATTTGGAAAAGGCCTTTGACACCGTATGGTTAGAGGGTCTTTACCTAAAACTGAGCAGGCTTGGCATAAGCAAACCATTGTTGTATATACTTTATGATATGCTTAACGGTCGAAAGTTTGTTGTCAAAAGTGGCAATGTAACTTCTACCACAACATTCCAAATTAACAATGGTCTTCAACAGGGAGCGGTGAATTCGCCGATTCTCTTCAGCATTTACACCAGCGATCTGATAGGTAGTCTTACAAAGGCAATTGCGTACGCCGCCGACGATCTTATTGCGTACAGAACGGCCCGAAAGGTTGAGGTTATTAGAATTCTCTTGCAGCGTGATTTCGACAAGATTCAGCGATATTGCAACGACTGGAAACTGAAAATAAATGTCCAGAAGTCGGAGACAATTCTGTTCCGTTGGCTGGGGCCACGAGGGATACGTGCAAGAATTGGCGCAAGATGGTCATCGTTGTTCTTCACGGGCAGCCATTAGCGAGCAAAAGTGTAGTGAAGTACCTCGGTATCTGGTTAGATCAGTACTTATATTTCGACAGACATATAAATGCTACTCTGACCAGGGCCAGAGAAGCCTTCGCTTTGACGAAAGGGCTGTTTTTTAGCAGTCGGCTTGACCCCAGAGTGAAGGTAATTTGCTACATGGCCCTCATACGGCCGATGATCGTTTATGGTTGTCCTGTGTGGTTCAACGTTGCCGCTTTCCAGATGGAGAAGTTTCGGGTGTTCGAGCGGCAGTGTTTACGACGCTGTACCGGCTTATATCGAACAGCCGAATCTTCTTACGTGCATTCCAACGAGGTCCTATACAACGGGGCTCGAATCAACAGAATTGACAATTTCGTGATAAAACTCCTTCGAGGTCACATTGCAAGAGCTATGTCTTCGACCAACAATTTAATTTTCGGGGCGTTCTATCCGAACAACGAATATTTTGAGAGTGCACGCTTGAGCGGCTTCATTCCACCAGAAGCATTCCTCTTCTTAGATAAATGCGGTCTGATACAGGATAGATTGGCAGTTCCGTTAACCTACCACGTCAGACGACGAACCGTGGAAAGGCGACTCCTGTACAATCGGGAAGTCATGGCACAAGACGGAGCAGAGCTCCTTCGGTTCAATAGGGCTGTGACTGAACGGGACCGAACTGATAGGGTGAAGCAGGAAAGCCAGTTTTGGTGGCTTCAATCGGCACTTGATATTGGGTAGTCGTGATGGGGTTTTAAGCCTTGGCCGGCTTACATACTTGTTTTATAGTTTTGGGGTTTAGTTTTAAGTAGAATAGGCATAGTGGCACAAAAAAAAATACAAACAAAAATACAAAAAAAAAAAAATGCAAAAAAATAACATGGAATAAAAAAAATATTAAAAAAAAAGACAACCAAATATGAAAAACAAAAAACGTTAGATAGTTAGATTTGCTACTGTGGTTGTTCTAGTTTTAAGTAGTAGGTAGAATAGTTAGTTTTAGTTAGCTTTAAGTTTTATATTAAGGACCTTATTTTAAGTAGTTTTTAAATAAAAAAGGATATTAATATTAGTTTTTTTTTTTAATTTTCTAATGAATAAAAAAAATAAATAAAATGGAATTGAAGTTAAATAGATCTTAGGGCCGAAAGGCATTAGCATTAAGTATTATTGTTAAACTTAGAGTGTCCGTATGGGACCAGTTAGTTAGTTGTAAGTTATGGTTAATTAGGCTAGTTTTATGAATTTTTGTCTAGCTTTAAGATAGGTTTAATATTAAAGTTATAAAAATGAATTTGAAAAAAAAAAAAAACAATTTGTGTGAAGAACTTTAATATAGTGAGTTTTAAACCCTCGAAAATCCTACTTTCCTCATTTTTTCAAATTTTTATCGCGCTAAGAATCCTATTGTAAACATGACAACTAAAAACGCTAATGGCGACTTTATTTCAGTTGTTATATAAAATGACACTTTGGCATTAATAAATGTAGAAAAACAGCTTCAACTTAATTGTTTAAGGTATTGCATATGTACTCGTATGCATTTGATTTTTTACTCTTATTAACCATATTATTGTTTAGAAATGTGATTACTGTTTAACTAGTTGGTAATTCACACTTGTAAGTATTTTTCTAGGCAATTTATTTAACGATGGAGAAATTTAAAACATTTTTTTAAACAAAACATTTAATTATTTAGTGAAATTATGGCATTTATATATATTTCACTAAAAAGCCGTCTACATTTTTAACCAATTTTTGTTTAATAGTCAAGCTTTCAATTTATTTCAATGCCACCCATTTTTTCGATTCTTAATGTAAATTTATTAAAACGAAGAAGACTCCTGTGTATGTTATTTTTTTTTATTTCACAGAACTGACCGGAAGACAAGACTTGACGATATAATTCTTGTTTCTATCAATATCGTTTCTTAATCACTTTTATCTAAGCTAAGAAAATGGAACACTATTGGGCAACAAAAGCTCATAACTTTCGGATGTAAAGCATGAACCATTATTATTTTGGTAGAAAATGAAAAAAGAAACAACAAAAACGTCTTTCAGTTCGTACTAATTCAATCGTTTTTATTTCGATCCAAATAAGACCAAAATCAGCACTATTGGACCTTCCTATGAATAGTTATGACCCTTGATAGGAGATACATCCTAGAGCATTTATTAAACATAGGTGACAATAATAGACCAGGTCGTATCGTACTGAATTTGGTCACATTATTCAGAATAAAGAACTATTTAAAAGTTATATCACGATAACGAACGCCATTAATTAATTATTGCCAAAGAAGAAAAAAATAATCTGATGATGCCTCCAACCAAAAATCCGTAGCTAAGGGCCAAGTTCTCTAGTTCTGGATTAATTTGTTTCTCATCATTAACCTAACCATTAAGATGAACTTCATCACTTAAGATGATTTTGTTTGAAAAATTTCTCTTCATTTTAAAATATTGTACAACACAATAAAAAATGCATTTTAAGTAACACATAACTGTCACTTTATTATATTTTTCTCATAGGAAGTACTACTATTTAAAAGTGCAACATTCAAAAAAATGCATTTCGCCGTTTGGAATGTAGATTTTAAACTGACCATTATTTCGTAGATATATCGCTAATTTTAGTTTTTGTTATATTTTATGTTTTCTTTTTTCAGAACTAGCCTAAATCCGAAATTTCGAATGATCGTTTTGTTTAATGAGAGGTAATGCAGTTGCATTCATTCCTGATCGCTCTTAGTTTTTACTACAGGATGTACATCACATAGCATAGGAGTAAACACATTTCCGAGTTTTAAGTTTGCTCTCCTGAAAAATATTGATATCGTGACTCAAGGTTGTTCTGGATTCATATGCCGAAAAACGTTTTTTTATGTTATATAGACTGCCTTGAAAATACGGTACCGGGATATTAGAACTTTGTTCATTAAACCGCATTCATAATTTTAATCAACTCAACTTGCTGAGTTATAATTTTGCTTACATTTGTATTTGGAAAACTTTCTTTTAGATCTAAGTGATTTTCGCGACTAAAACAAGGGTGTAAATATTATTCAAGATGAAGATCGAAAAATATAAAACCAATACTTACAAATATTTGTATTGGAACAAATTCTTTTTTCTACAATAGTAACCATACATAATTATTTGCTCTTTTTTTAAAAAAAGGAACTATATTTCGTAAAAATTTTCGGACTCAAGATATTAATCAAACATGACATTACGTTAGTAGAGGATTCGTAAAAAGTGGGTCCTCCTGCTCCCTCCGTCTGTTTGTCCTCGCCCAAGCAGAATAATCCATTAAGCCGATTGATTTCAAACTTGGAAATTAAGGTTTTAAGGACAATCTCGTTAGTTGTTTTTATTCCATTTTTTTTAAGACTAAGAATTTCGTACGAATTTTCTCAAAAACGAACGAACTTTTCTTCTTCCAATAGAATAAAAAAATGAAAAATATTATTGTATTGCTCCAGAAGGTTTTATACTGTTTTAATAATATTTAATGATCAAAATGTCATTGTTTTTAACTTCCCATAGGAAGCTATTGTATAATGGGTCCGATTTGTCAAGTTGAAAATTTTGACAGTTCTCGACGTTTCAAGGTCCCTATTTGTCACCTCGAAAATTTTACGACTAAAATATGATTTCGTCTCCAAAACAATTTCGTGCAACGAAGAATAATGTTTTTGACATCTGATAACATTTTGAGAAAAATCTAATTGACAGTTTTTTTTTTATAAAAAATAAAAACCTAAAAAAACATTACTTAAAGTTGGTAAAAATTAAATTTCGACTCAAATATCTTTTTAAAACTTTGAGGTAATGGCTTCCAACTAATTTTATCTTATAAGAAATATTGTTTTCAACATTCGATAAAATTTTGAGAAAAATCGAGTTGACATTTTTGTTACTAAAACTAAAAACCAAAAAAAAAAACAATACTAAAACTTTGTAAACATTTACTTTCGACTCAAATATCTTTTCCAAAATTAAAAATATTGGCTTCAAACTTATTTTATTTCATAGAAAATATTGTTTTCGATATTCAGTAATTTTTTATAAAAATCCAACAGTCCGTTTTTTTTTCATAAAAAAATAATATCTAAACAAAATTTGGTAAAAATTGGTACATATAGACAAAATTTAAAGCAAGACAAATCGACAGACGGGATGGGAAGTTATCAGTGTGGGTCGCATCCCAGCCTCTTTTTTTTTTTTGGATTTATAAAACAATATGAAATTTTGTTTTTTTTTCGAAATTTAAAGTGTTGAAGATGGGTTATACTTTTTGTAACGAAAATGAAATGTAAAACGTACAATAATAAGCTTTAAACAGCTGCATAAAAAATATAAAAATGTTTTAAAACAAGAATTGGAAAAAATTAATTAATTAAATTTAAAAAAAATACCGCTCTATAGAAAAAAAAATAATTTCAAATAAATGTTTTTTTGAATAATTAAATGGCATTTAAATTTTTGAAGACGAACTTATTAGCAATTAGAAAATTGTTCAATTATAAATTTGTCTCTTTTTTTTAAAATTGTTTTTTTTTTTAAATCTTAATACACAAATCAAAAATTTTAAATAGCAACATTTTTGTCAGTTTTTTTTTATTTTTTCAGATAGTAAATTTTGGGTTTTTAGTGTAAGATTTTTTAGTTATAACATAAAGGGTGGTTTAATTTTAAAGACCGATGTTGATTTTGAATAAAACACAAGTTATTTAGAAAATTATTGTCATTTCTTTTAATATGATAATTGGTATGGCTCAATAATGTATGGCACAAAATACCGCCGCGACCTCTGCGACGCATCTTTTTGTAATACTAACAGCTTACTTAAAGGGTTATGAATATCCTTATAAGGATTAAATATAGTGCGAGCAATTAGGAAGGGAGGACATGATTAGAAAGGATATGCCGATTGCCGGCGCACATTAGTATTTGTAATGAGTGGGAAATATTGAGCCCGGCTAGAGAAAGAATCCATAATCTTAACAATACATCTCAAGGGTAAACTGAGGGGATTAATACAACTGGCTATTTCACTAGTGCATTGTCTGTGGAAATAGATTGCATGTTCCAAATTGTAGATGGCGCAGAGGCATAATTGTGGTTATTTTCAAATAATCCCAAAGAAATTAGTCCAGCGGTGTCAAAGGACATGATCTTGGTGCCCAATTGGAATCACCACCACATGAGATTAAACGGCCATTGAATTTGTCGCACAAAATAGCCATTGTTTCGTTAGCTGTGTGACTCCGTTCTGTTGAAACCACATATCGTCCACATCCATTTCTTCCAAAGTTTATTATCATCTCATGATAGCGAACAACATTCACAGGCAGTCAATGTGACCAGCCTCATTTTGCAGAAAAAACAGTCACTCTTTGTGAGTGAATTGGTCTTTCGACAATCACTCTTGGATTATTGTTCGTTCAAGTGCGGCAATTCTGCTTATTGAAGAATACACTGAGGTGCGAAAATGTCCTCATCAGTGAAGATGATTTTCTTCGAAAATTGATCATCCACAGTTGCCATTTTTTGCCACAATTCTGAGAATTGACGACGGCGACGCTTGAGTACTTGAGTACAAATTTAGTACTTGTACAAGTCTTTATACATAATGTTCATTAACGAAGAGCGTGAAAGATGCAATCGTTGGACACGACGAGTTGAGTTTGACATCCCGGTGGTCAAATTTTTCGCACAGTTTTTCCGATTGTACCCACAGTTTTACGATTAAATTGAACGAAGAAATCACGAAGTGCACGATGTGCACGATATTCATTGTGATTTGAACGCCCATTTTCATAATTAGCCTGAATAACTTAAACGTGTTGCTCGATTGTGTATCTTTTCATGGTTCAAATTAAATTAGTATGAAATTCAGAAATGTCAAAATGGAATGCAGAAAAAAAACTTGACGTTAAGGTGTGGTTTACATTCAACATAGGTCCTTAAATTTAACCACATTTTCTATGTAGGTTTGATCAAAACTAGCCATTTTTTTTTTTTTTTTTTTTTACAATTAACTAATACTAAAAGGGTTTTTTTATACCTTTAATATGCCAAAGACACAGTGTGAGCATTAGGAAGGGAGGGAAGGGTTGGATAGGAGGTGTTGGTGTACATTGATTTTGAACTCCTGAACATTGCAATGATAGGGAAAGATAGAGCGTGGCAAGGCGTTCCACATTCGCGTAGTACGGCTAAAAAATGAATCTCTGTACTTCATAGTACGGCCGAAGTTGGGCTCAAGGGTAAACTGAAGGGCATTCCTAGAAGCGCGGGTATTACGGTTAAATTGTTTAAGGGGAGGAATGCAACTGGCTATTTCACTAGAGCATAGTCCGTTAAAATAACGGTAAAAAAAGGTTAGACAAGAAATCTTGCGTCGATGTTCGAGTGACGTAAACGAGTTGATGATATTAATGTCACCAATCATTTTAAAAGCTCTACTTTGAATACTGTCCAAGAGGCTTAAATAAGTTACTGGAGCACCAGCCCAGAGATGAGAGTTATATTCAAGTTTCGGACGTATATATGTTTTGTAGATTGTAGCCAGATCAGACGGAGAGAAAAATTTCTTGCAACGTCTCAAAAAAACCTAAACATCTTGCGGCATTTTTGGCAACATCGCGTATGTGATCGCTCCACAAAAGGTGGTTGCTGATGCACATTCCGAGGATGTCGAGATTTTCCGTTTCGTTGATGCAAGTGTCACTCATAGATAGTGGCAAAGAGGGTTTATCTCGCTTTAACGATGCAAGACAGCATTGCGTTTTCGATCCATTAAATTCCACACGATTTTTTATTCCCCATTGTACAATGCTGTGTAGGTCGGAATTTAATGAGCTAATCATATTTTATCGTTGCAGTTCCACATCCAAAGAGGAGGGTTGTGAGTCTGGAAACGAATATGAAAAGCTAAGAGTGCTATCGTCAGCGAAACAGTGTATTGGATTAGAAGTAGCAGACAGGAGATAATTTATAGAGGGTCGGAGACAAAACGGAGCCCTGGGGCACACCAGCATTTATTTTATGGGTTTCAGACTTGAATCCGTCCAAAACAACTTGTATTGAACGGTTCGAAAGAAAATTTCTAATCCAACGAAGAAGAGATTCGTCGATACCGAAAGCACGCATTTTCGATAAGAGAGCAAGATGCAAGACTTTATAAAATGCCTTTGAAATATCAAGTGCAATAATATTACTTTCACCAAAACGATGTAAAGATTTGTTCCACTGTTCGGTGAGATGAACCATGAGATAACCAGTGGACCTATTGCTACGAAAGCCGTATTGCCGGTCATTAAGAAGCTTCCGTTCCTCAAGATATTTCTTAAGCTAATAATTAATCAGCGTTTCCATGACCTTGGAAAGAAGGGACGTAAGTGCAATCGATCGGTAATTAGAAGGTGAGGAAGATTCGCCTTTTTTGGGAATAGGCTGGACAAATGCGGTTTTCCATCCACTCGGAACGAGACCTGAGGAGTAGGACAGATGAAAAAGCTTACGTAGTGGTTTTGCCAGATTTATGTATGTTAAGATCTTTTAGAACTCTCGCCACAGTACGAGTGCGAAAAGAGATTGGTCCCATAGAATCACTAACTCGCTTAAGTACAGGCGGAGCCATAATACTCACTGGCAGCGTAGAATTGGCGGCGATTAGCTTTCTCTAAAGAGCTAACAAGTGTCATTGACAACGAGCGTAGGAACCGACGAAGAGGAAGAATTCCTCATGTTTTTTACAAATGACCGAAAATTTGTACTACCTTTGGGACATTGCAGTATTTTTTGCCGTAATTTTTGGTCATGTAAAAATTTGGTCCGTCGAATATGGGCGTTGCAGGCCTTCCTGGCTTGCTTGAACTTATTCCGATTTTCCTCAGTTGGATTGGCTTTAAAACAACGGAAACTTACCTTATTGACCCTAATAACCTCTTAACAGCTCGCATCGAACCATGCGTTTTCCTTAGGTCTGATGCTTTTAACCCTATTCGGGATAAAAGTTCTCATTCCAAGGAGAATCAAACTTGTGATCATATCAGCGCTGGCGTCTACGTTACTATCGAGATAGCATAGAGACCAGTTAAAGATCCTAAAATAATTATTGAGACCGTCCCAGTTGGCTTTCTCGTATTTCCAAACGGTTATCTTAGGAGCTGATATGACACAATGGTCAGATGAGCCTAGAGGAGATAGAACACTAATAGTGTACTTACTAGGATCAGAGGTAAGAAACAAGTCAAGAGTGTTTTCTGCTCGACCTACCACGTCCGATATTTGAGTGGGCTCGTTGACCAGCTGAGTTAGGTGGTTCAACTCACAAAGCATTAATAATGAACTTGATAAATCAAATAAATCTGGTGCTCTGTTTCTTGATCTGACGAAAGCATTTGACTTAGTCGACCATAAACTTGTTTTAAATAAACTTTACAGATATGGATTCAGAAGTAACATTTTAAATTGGTTCTTATCCTATCTTCAAAACAGGTCCCAGCATGTGCGAATCGGTACAACTATGTGTGATTCGATCACTAGTGCATGTGTAGGGGTCCCCCAAGGGTCAGTGCTGGGGTCTTTACTTTTTATTGTTTATATAAATTCAATTTTTCAGTTGCCCTTGGAAGGAAATATGGTTGCTTTTGGTGATGACTTAGCCCTTTCGTATTCTGCTCCTTCTGTTGATAGAATAAAAGTCTCAATGAATAGTGATCTATCTATTTTGGCAAATTGGTTTAAGTACCATCAGATGGTGCTGAGTAGCAAATCCAAGATTATGTACTTTTCCTTGTCAAATGAGATTTCTATTGAAAATGTTGGTCTTCATGACGCAAGCTGTGATCATTCTAGTTGTACCGTTTCTTGCATGCCACGTGAATGTGTAACAGAATTTAAATACCTTGGCATAATACTAGACTCAAAACTGAACTGGAAGTCACACATTATGAGTGTTAAAAAAAATATGTATATTGTTTTGAACAAAATTTTTCTCTTGCGAAAAATAGTACCAGCAAACCTACTAACATCTATTTATTATGCATTAGCTAACTCTCGCTTAGAATATGGTATTTCCTGCTGGGGAAGTGCATTTGTCAGCAACCTACAGCCTTTAATCACAGCCCAGAAGAAGATAATTAGAGTAATGCTTATTGCTTCAGAAACCTAGATGGGAACCATCATTTCCGTTGTTTAAATCACTCAATATATTACCACTTCGGCATCTTTATGTTATGTATTGAGACTGTTCTATCTGCGGGGTGGTCACAATACAGTAAGAAGAAATGCCATAAATCGTTCGTTGAGATCATCAGCGTCTACTGTGACTATCCAAAGAACTAGAACAGAGCATCTTAGACGCTTCTGTACTGTCATAGCTCCATTTATATATAATAAACTTCCAGCAGATATATATATGCAACAGCAATAGCCAATGCCACAGGTTCTTAAAAAATCTTAGAATTTGGCTCTTTTCTAAATCAGATGTGGAAGACTTAATGCGTGTAGTAGCTTGACCTGTTATACCACGACTACCTAAACCGTAAAAAAAGATAGTTTTACTTGCTTTATTTAAATTAATTGCCATCCATAATTTTAAATTCATATCTCATTATAAATTCATATTCTATCTCACATATTCCTTGCCCAATCCTAAAATCTTCATCTGATGCAAAAATAAATCTCTCTTTTTTTGTAGTGTACTCTCTTACAGCAATAACTTCGACGCGGTTTTTCATCTAAATTAAAAGTATATCTAATGAAAACGCACTTTACACTGGTATCGGTACCACAAAGTGCATGATACCCTTTCATTTTATAATTCATGGTCAAACACTCTTTTGTCTTATATAGTTTTCATAATTTTAATTTAATGAGTAATGATTTGTATAATACATTATAATTAAATACTGTTAACCTTTAAATAACGAATTTGTTTATAGTTTATGTACAAAATATAATTATATGCTTATTGTTAACTTTACGCTATTAATCATTATAATTAAACATTATTTTGCTAGGACTATAATTGTAAACATGAAATGGAAATAAATCTTAAATCTTAAATAAAAAATTCAGCAGGAATCTTCACCTACTTGGGTTTCAATCAAATATCGAACGTGGTCTGTTAGAATTAGCGTGGATGTACACAGACAGAAAATTCGATCTCAGCCCGCGAACATTACTATAATCTACTCTAAAATTACCAGTCATTGCAATATAAAAAAAAAATCCTTAAATCAAAACAGACGAACTTCTAAGTATATCACTGTATAAGATTATTTAAGAGGTCTTTACAAAAGAAGTGGAAGTGGACAAAAGTGGAAATCGACAAAAAAAATTTTTTTGAATATTGATTAGAACTCCCTCCACTGAACTGCTGAAAAATATTCAGCCATTTCTTAAACTTCTCTTGTAGACATTTGTGTTTATTCCACAAATATTTCGAAAAAGAATTTGGTGCCTAAGCGTTTTCGTATCATATATTACGTGAAAGAAATAATACGTTAGTTTTGAGTCGGTTGCTAACGGACCATATTTTCGTTTACAAAATTTTCACTCATAATATGTCAATGTTAATAATATTCCAAGCGTTTTTTATTAATTCAATGTCGTCCCTTGTTTTAAAAATATAAAAGTTTAATGATACCCTATACTCAGCTTAAAGTCATTAACTATGGTACCCCAATTTCTTGTGTCACTTTCCTAAGCCTCATCCCCACTGGTTTCCCAACAACAAAGAATCATCATCATTCATCGCATCATATAATAAACTCTTTTCGCGTTGTCATCATAAAAGCGGATTTTTATTTCTATTATATTCCCAAATTCCTTTTATTACCTCCAACACTGATAACAGGCATTTGTCCCGAAAAAAGAATAAAAATATTAAAAAATAAATAAATAAATTAAACAAAAATAATAAAAAAAAAAGAAAATATCCAAGCCGACCATTAGAACAAAATCCCTATTGGCAGCCAGCCATATAATAGCTATACCGGAACCCGGTCTCGATCCCAATTTCCAAAAACCAACAACCATCAGCCCTTCATTGAAACCATCCCAACCCTGTGTGTGTATAAAATAAAAAAGTCTCTTTTGTAGAAAAAAGCAAAGCACAAAACCCATTTTCGACCTCAACAAATCAACTTAATTCCTTTAGTAAGTGCACTTTTGTGTACGAGAGTTGGAGTTCTGAGTCCTGAGTCCTGATGGCTTGATGCTATATTATAACAAAACGGTGTGGCGGGGTGCGGTGCTGATGCTGGTGATGGTGATGAGGATGACAAACGTGGCAAAAGCATGGCATGGCGACATTTTCCAACCACAAAGGCTCCTTTTCAATTGGCTCTAAATTTGCTCTGTCTCTAATACGCGCCGCACAGAGGGCGGCCATATAGAAAACGAGGGATTTTGTTTTCTCTAAATGCCGTTATAATTGCGGGCCTGCAACCCCGAATGTCGTAAAAAAAGGATGAGACCAAAATAATGGCGCATAATGTCCATTATTCGAAAACAAACGACTATCGTGTGTTATTCAGATAACAGAGAATACAGAAGCGGCAGCATTCCAACAGCTCTCTGTGTCTATAGCCTTATATACCATAAAACTCTAAACCGAGAAAACGTTTAATGGGGTTTGACATTCTATTGTGCAGATATACATATATTGAGTGGGTGGCGGACGGATCCGGATGGAATATAGAGACCCATCCCAGGACCACCACGAGGAGCAGAACCATAGAACAAAAACATACTATTACACATTGTGTGTGTCGTGTCCTTTCTATACATCTACATAGAACAATGTGAACGTTTGAATAAGGAAACTTCTATGGATGCTGCAAAAGCTGACACAGAGTCTACTGTTTCCATTTTCCTAGTTTTATGTATGGTAGAAGATATGAAGTTCAAGGCAGAACTTTAGGAGGTAAGGTTATGATGGGAATCCTCTTTGAATATTAAATTCTAGTATGGGGACGACTCATACTCATGAAGGAATTTGATATGCAATCTCAAAAGTTATGTGCAAAAATTTGAATATAATGCAGTTTGGCATGAAGAGAATGGCAGACGATATTAATCCAAAAGTAATTCGAATTCTTGTACTGAGAAAAATGGGATTTGTGAACAATACTTTCAAACAAATTAAGAAAAATAGGAAAGGAATTGTAAGGTTATAAACTTGAAGATTCACTTTTTTAACGTAGTAACTGGTAAATCATTTAAAGAAAAAAGAGGCTGAGATGCGCCCCACACTGATAACTTCCCAACCCGTCTGTCAATTTGTCTTGCTTAAAAGTTTGTAGGTTTTCGTGTTTTGCTACAAAAGTTGTCAGTTGAATTATTCTTAAAAATTCAAAAATTACCAACAATATTTTGCGAACATCAATTTTTACAAAATTTGATTACTATTTTTTGTAGATTTTATTTTTCTATGAAAAAACGGATTATTGGATTTTTATAAAAAAAATTACTGAATGTCGAAAACAATATTTTCTGTGAGATAAAATTAGTTTAAAGCTAATATTTTTAATTTTTGAGAATATATTTGAGTCGAAAGTAAATTTTTGCCAAGTTTTAGTTTTTTTTTTTTAAGTTTTTATTTTTTATAAGAAAACCGTCAATTCAATTTTTTCTCAAAATTTTACTAAATGTTGAAAACAATATTTTTTTATAAAATAAAATTAATTTTAAGACTACATCTCAAATTTTTGAAAAGGTGTTTAAGTAAATTGTTACCATCTTTCATTAATTTTGTTTAGGTTTTTATTTTTTGTAAAAAAAACTGTCAATTTGATTTTTCTCAAAATTATACTGACAGTTAAAAACAATATTTTTCAAAAGATAAATTAGTTTAAAGACAATATCGCAAAGTTTTGAAAAGATATTTGAGTCTAAAATTAATTTTTACCAACTTTGAGTAATGTTTTTTTTAGGTTTTTCTTTTTTATAAAAAAACTGTCAATTCGATTTTTCTCAAAATTTTACCAGATGTTAAAAACATTATTGTTCGTTGCACAAAATTATATTGAAGAATAAATTAATTTTTGTTCGTAAACTTTTTTAGGTGACAAATATTTTTTTCCAGTTTTTTGGTATATAGAAAAAACCGTTAATTGGATTTATTTCAAAAATATACTAGTTTGGCATCACGATAAAATATATAATATAATTTAATTCAAGTCTCTAGCGTTATTGGTTCGTGAGATATTTAGGTTTCACCTTTTTTAAATTGCTATGGTAAAAAAACCAACCACGCACTTATTTTTTTTAAGAGTCCTTTCTGCATCTTTCCGCATTATTATCTCTATAACAAAATTTATTTGGTTCTTGAGCTATGGACGACGAAAAAACGTCGCGAACGTATGTGCACACGCACGCACAGGCATCTCTCTTAAAATCTTTTATTTCTACTCTAGTGACCTTGAAACGTCGAGAAATGCCAAAATTTTCAATTCGAAAAATCGGACCGATTACAAAAACTTCCTATGGGAAGTTAATAAAATCTTAGCAGACATGTTTTTGAAAAATGAAAAACCTTGTAAACGACTTAAAAAATATTCATATAACTTTATTATAAAATAAATAATAATTGTTTCCTTTCGTCAAAACGTATACATATACATATGTATGTGTATGTGAAAAACTAAATTAAAATTAAAGAATTTGAATATTTAAGGACCTAATAAGAATCCAATAAGAAAATTGATTTTGATATTTAAAAAAGTAGTACCCGTAGCGTGATGGTTAGTGCGTTAGACTGTCATGCAAGGGGTCTTGGGTTCAATCCCTGCCTGTGCCACCTAACTTTTTTCACGGGTACTGCCTCTTGCGAGGAATTGACAAATTCTCCAAGAGTAATTCTTGTCATGAAAAGTGCTTTCTCAAATTAGCCGTTCGGATTCGGCATATAAACTGTAGGTCCCTTCCATCTCTGACAACATTACTCGCACACAGGGATGGTTGAGAGTTGTAAGTCACTAGGCCCTGGTCCTTCATGGACTGTTGCACCACCTAATTTATTTATTTATTTTTTATTTAAAAAACGAGTACATATTTTTCAATAAGAATCAATGGATGTGTATTGCACTGTAAAAATGAAGGAAAACCTTTAACAATAGCAAACGATAATCATACAAGGCTACGGTTGCAGAACCATATCCTTTTCATACAATTTTTCAAGATTAACTTGCTTATTTGCGTCTGTTCTGAATCGATTGTGGAACTCATTGAACTCATATTAGCTATGGTATTAAAAAAAAAGTCTAAAGGTTATAAATCATAAGATATCGATAGCTAATTCTTCTAGAAGTAAAATTATCAGGAAATTTTTCATCAAAAACTTTAAGCTGTGATTGCAAAATTGTTAACAGTTTTTACATTTCAATTCGTTGCTCGAGGGTGTTTTTAATTGTCAAATTTCAAAAGAGAGCTTCAAATTATGCAACTGCCGAAACAGCGGGCTATTGAAAATGAAACTTTTATCGGGGTTTTCAATAAGAGCGCTACATAAGTTTTTTAATTAAAACAAAAACGGTTTTGGATATCAATGAAATTTTGTATTCCTGTGAAAGTACGTTCGATGCCATTGTGTATGGAACTAGATTTCTTTTGCATGGCCACCACGGGCACGCTCGCAGAAGTCAAGACGCTGAACCCAGTTTTCGACGGTTTTCAAGCATAAATCGGCAGATACTGCTGCAATTTCACGTTCGATATTCGTACGAAATATAGTCTAACGGCGTCAAATCGCACGACCTAGGCAGCCAAGCGACTGGACCATTTCGTGAGATAACACGTTCTCCAAACTTGGTTTCTAATAAATTAATTGCGGCATTCGCTGTGTGGCTTGTGGTGCAGTCATGTTGGAACCACATGTCCTCCAAGTCCATATCATCCAATTGGGGCCAAAAATATTCTGTTATCATTGAACGGTAGCGATTCCCATTCACAGTAACGTGCCGGCCTTATCATCACGGAAGAAGTACGGTCCAATGACGCCGCCGCGCCGGTCCATAAACCACACCAAACCGTAAGTTTTTCGGGATGCAAGGATGACTCATGGAGTACGTGTGGATTGCTGCCTGACCAATACCGCATATTTGGTTATTGAGGAAGCAATATTCAGCCTCATCGCTGAAGATGATTTTTCCAAATCATTTTCAAGTTTTCAAGCTCAGCCCATTTCACGAACATACGACGCTTCAGTTCTTACGTTAATTTAATCTTTTAAGGATGTAGGCCAAGATCTTTTCGCAAAATTCGCCACAACGGCATCACAGAGATGCCCAACGCTTGGAAACGACGTGTGAGAGACACATTTGGGCTTTCTGCAACTGAAGCCTCAGCGGCTGCAATATTCTCGACACTACGGGCACTTCTTTGTCTCACTGGCACGGGAATATTTTGTACTGTACCTGTGGAATCAAATTTTTCCACTAGACGCTCAATTGTTGATCTGCTAGGATGATTATGACGACCACAAATTGGACGTAGCGCTCTTAACGTTGAGGCCACTGACTCCGAATTTCGGTAGTAAATTTTAATTTAATTTTTCGACTTGTTGTTGGCTCGTATTTCTTTCGATCATGAAATAGCAAACCTTACTGAAGCGAAATCTCAAAAGAGAGGGAAGAAATATGGCGTCGTTTGCTGTCCCAATCGCTCTACTTTTGTAACGTACTTGTTGAAAAATCCTTTATTATCGAGTATTCATGTGAGTGTGCTTTACTAAATGAGCAGTATTTCAAGTAATATTGCTTTGAAATAAATTCTAATAAATTGCGAATTCTTTTAAAAAGCAATGTCAATTATTTATAATAAAAATGTTTGATCTATTTTATTTAAAGAGAATTAAGTACTTAGAAATATTTATCAAACATTTGAAAGTATTGATCATGTACCTACTTTCAAAAATTGCTAAAATACTTTGGTACTTAAGTTTCCAATGCTTGCTTTTTCCAATAAACTATTGTATTGAAGTATCAAGTATTCCGTAGCGCGATGGTTAGTGCGTTGGAATGTCATACAAGGGGTCTTGGGTCCAATCCCTGCCTGTGCCATCTAACTTTTTTCACGGGTACTGCCTCTTGCGAGGAATTGACAAATCCTCCAAGAGTAATTCTTGTCATGAAAAGTGCTTTCTCAAATTAGCCGTTCGGATTCGGCACATAAACTGTAGGTCCCTTCCATCTCTGACAACATTACTCGAATGGTTGAGAGTTGTAAGTCACTAGGCCCTGGTTCTTCATGGACTGTTGCGCCACCTAATTTATTTATTTATTATTTTAAATAGGTATTATATTCAGTGGAATTACCAATATTTGCATTTATTTGAATTGTGTTCACAATTACACTTTATCAAGACCATCCATATCGTAATTGTTGAATCAACATACATAGACCAATGATTTTACGTACCACCCTCAAAAATGTAGTCCAAAGGTGATAAATCACACTAACGCGGTGGCAAATTCACAGCTCTGCTTATCTACGTACTTCATATGCCAAAAGTGAGACTGATTGCCAATGAAGATTTGACGTTAAAATAAGTTTGGCTAACAGAGACCAAATTTTGTAAGTAATTTCCGAAGGTTTAAAATATTGTTTTGGTTAAATTTTTTTGACTGGCAATTTCAAAAAGTAAACTGACAGTAAAAAGAAATCCCCACCTTATGTATTTGAAAGTTATATCAATTGGAAGTTCTATACCTCTAAAAAAATCCGATACTCTTGTACTGATGGAAGAATTTGAACACATGTGAGGAGTATTTGATGATTAAGTATTTCTTCCAGTGTTTCAGTAGTAATTTAAGTACTCTTACCGAGTACATTTAAGTTCATTTTAGTGAATTGAGTACAATCAGTTAGAAGACCAACGTCAATAATGGCTTCAAGTACATGGAAGTACAGCTTAATTAGGTAGGTAATCTTAAGTAAATACAAGTATCGGAGTACAGTAAAACTTAAGTACAAGAATGTTAGCTCCAGTATTGTTTGTTTATCACAAAATTTGTCGGTTTTGCTTAACTGACAAGTTGAAATATAATACCAAATTTTGTTTTGTCATTTCTGTGGTCTTCAATTTTTGGTTAAAAAGAAACGAATCTGTTGTTCGAATGCATTCGACTGGTTTTTTAGTTTAGGCCTTAAAGGCTCAATCTAAATGGAAGTTCATACCTACATTGGACGGACGGTCTTTTCTCAGATTTCTCTTTCATCGTATTATGAAGTTTGATAAAAATCTCATTTCTTATACAAAATTAATACTTTTCACAACAGAAAAATAAAGGCCCACACTTCTTTATTAAGTCCACATCCGAGTCCATATCTGCCTTACAAATGAAACCCACATCATCATCTATTGTCATTGCAATTGGCAAAGGAAAACAAAGGGACCTACATATATCGTATCTTTTCTTTGTCCTCCTTTTAAGTCCTGTATAAACGAAAATGAATGAACGTATATCCTCACCCTTCTGTTGGACTATCATTTTCTATTGCTTTGCTTGGGATTGGGAGGACAATAGTTTGATAGCATAACACTCAAGGGCCACTCGATGATATTGATTCCATTCTAAAGGTATATAATGCCATTGCTTTTGCCACTGCCACTTACACCATTGCTGCCGCGCCACGCCACCGTTGTTGGTCGCCATCATTGCCAACACTGTCGTCAAGTGCGTGTCGATGATGATATTGGAAATTAAAATCGAAAGACACCATCGCAAGCAAGCATCAACATCAACATAGACTAGAAGAGGTCCTTATTCGTCGTATAGTCGTCGTCGTTGGTCGTACTATTCCAATCAAACTCACCTCAGGCACTAAAACATCATATATATAGGATGGCCAAGTCGGTTCGGTGTGAATGAGTCGTCCTTGTTCGTCATGATGACGACAAAAGACGTGGGGCATTTGTTCGTCACTCAAATGTTTTATATGTCAATTGATTCAAGGGTCATTCTTTGGATCAGGACCTGCGAACTCTAAACTCCCGGCATCTGATAGATGGTTGCGCTGCACTGCTACCCGCCACCGCCGGCCGCCGCTGCCTTGTGGGAATCTGTTATCAAATCCAAAAGCCAACAATGAATGCCAATGCAAACATAAACAAATACCATACACACACACTCCCACACAACCATATACCCTATTCGTATTTAGAAATATGCGTATATGTGTCTGTGGAAGGGATTGCATTGACAACAACGGAAAGTTCAATTGTTTTCCGTTTCCCTAAGGATAAAGGTTGGCTGGTGGGTCATGAGCTGTAAGCGAGCATGACGATGGACCTTTTTCCAATATTTACACCCATAGCTATCTCTATAGACTTTTCCCACGTAAATGTGGTTTTAGCGCAGCGCGGTGATATGTACGTACGAGGCTTGGGCTTTATTTTCTCGCCTCAAAAGCTAGAGAATAGAAATTAATCGGTTTGGCTGGACTTTGGTCATTGTTTGGATTGGATTGGACTGGACTGGCTATTGACATCCAGTATAGTTGCCTCTTTTGTCCGAGGTGTTTTCTCTTGTTTTGAGTCGATTGTCTCTGGATGATAATATCCAATTTCCTTTGTCCGGTTTCAATATACCTATATATATGTACATAAATTTATATGTACAATTCAATGTGTTTTGTGCTCATATTTAGATAGATTTCTTGGAAATTTTGCTTGCGTTGTTTCAATCCGCAGGACCATAGGTATAGTGTTTTTAGAATACGTAACGTGTTGCTTTAACGAAAATTTAGTGTCATATGCGAAGAAGAAGGGTTTGGTAATGTAGATACGTTTGTTTTGATTGCCTTTGACATTTAAGATAAAAGACTTATGCCCAATTTCATAAACAACTTTTATACATTTAACAGGATTTTAAACGGTAAAATGCGATATTTTGGTTTCACCAAGCGTTTTTAAAGTAAACAAGCTTTTAAACACCCTTAAAAGTTTCTTTAAAAAATGAATATGACAGATTGACAGCTGATGTTTTGTTTTGTAAAATTTGTATTCTCAATATTTGGAGATATAGAATGAATAGGTAAACAAATTCGACATTGCATTTATAATACCATTTTTATGATTTTAATTTTTAATTAGAATATTAGATTGGTCATCTTCATCTGACGAAGAAGAACAACATATGTATAGTTATTCGCCGCTCAAGAGTATTCCGCTTTCACAAGAATCCATTTTCATATTTTATTTTTGAACGACACACGATTTTTGATTTTGAAGAAGTTTACACTGTTGTATTTTGCGATTCTTCTCAATTATTTCAAAATATAATGCTTTTTCATTTTTTCTCACAAAATTCGCTTAATAGAAAGAAAAAAGTGGTTTTATTTTTACAGGGCTGTGAAGAGAACTCTATTTTTACAACAAATACCCCTGAAATTTCCCATTTCAAGCTTGGTGAAACTGAAACAATTTAAAGGCCTGATAAAATTTAAAAAGCTTTTACTGCTGGAACACAATGGTGTCGGAGTCGTAACTGGAATAGCTGTCAAAGTCTTCAATGTACGCAATGCAAATGTACGAACACAAGGCGACGCAACTGGAATCGGAGCCGCAGCCGGAGTCGGAAGAGTTCACCAACTTTTAACTTTGACGTACGATTATTGGTGACTGGTGATTATATTATTTTTAAAATAGTTTTTCAATAAAAAAGTGGAAAAATATTTAAATAAGAAATAAAAGTGAACAAAAAAATATTTTCTGAGAAATTTGATGTGGTTGTAAACTGCAAATATACCAAATAACATCAAAAAGCCGTACGACGCATTGTGTGCGTGTACTTTCTGTTAACGTACGACAGCTATTCCGACTCCGACTCCAGCTCCGGCTGCGGCTCCGACTTTTGCATTGTGTTCCAGCAGTTAGACAAAAGTGCTTTTATTGTTTGTTTATGAAATCGGACATTACTAATATAAAATATAGAAATCAAATTTCCACTTATTATGTTTAAAGTTGAACATACGCCAAAGGAATTGATGCACTTTTTATTGAATATTTCAAAAATTGATATCTTTTATTTATTTGTGCAGTTTTGTTTCTATGATTTAAATATAAAAGAAGTCATCTAGAAATTTCATAAAGGGTGCTTTCCTTCAATAATAAAACTTCCAATGATAATATAACAATGGCTAATTACGTGATTCTTTTAAACCATGTAATCGGAGCTATTTTGAGTATTTACTGAATTTTTCGTTGGGTCCCTTCTAACCCGATTGCATTCCTCCATCGGCCATTGAAAACAAATTTATTGAGCTTAATGATGAGTTCACTCCGAGACCTGATGGTCCTCCGCCATCTTTCTAAAAAAATGTTTCTCTTCCTTTTTCAACTGCTCTATCTAAAATATCTCTTATCTCAAGGAACAATTTTTAAAATATGGAAAACACTTTTATTTATAACTTACCTTGAAAATCGTGAATATTATGTTCAATTTAGATCCGCTCGTTCCAATCAATGGCGGATGCAGGGGGGGGTCGTAGGTGTCATGACCCCCCCCTGGGAGATAATTTGTGTGCTTTTTCGTAGGAATTCCCTTCAATTCGAAACTATAATCGTATTGCGTTAATGGATATGACTCCCATTATATTTTGAATTATTTATTTTTTGTATATGAAAACAAAATTTGTATTTTACTTCCTTAGGCCTCGGCCACGCAGTAAGCGGCTGAGCGGCAAGCGGCTGAGCGGCAACTCTAAGCGACGTATGGCCAGGCACTGAGCGACTGCTTTTGAGCGATTAAGTAGTTAAAGTCGAGATTGCACACACGAAATTAACAACTCTATGTTTACTTTGACCATCTTTGCTTCTTGCCGCTCAGAAAATTAAAACAGGTTTGGTTGCTGAGCGGCGCCGCTTAGCCGCTCAGAATTTTGTTTCGCCGCTCACTCATTGCGTGGCCGCTTCTATGTTTTATATTTTTTTTCCGCTCAGCCGCTCAGCCGCTCAGCCGCTTACTGCGTGGCCACGGCCTTAAACTTTGTTGCTAAAAGTACTACTTTTAACTGAAGACTGGACCAAGAACATGATATGAATCGGATATTCAGCCCTATTCCAAAAACACAGCACAAATTCATCAACTTTTGACCAATGGACGATCCAGGGGGGGGGGGTTCATATGAGCCATAAATCTTATACAGTTTTTAACGACATTCACCAAAAAGTGGTTTGCTGTCAAAACCAACTAAAACTTTTGTTTTTACTCAATTTAGAATTTGAAAAAAACTAGTCATTTTATTTTATTTTATTTTATTTTATTTTCATAAATTTTATATTATATTTTAAATTATTTTCATAAAAATTGTTTCTAAGAAAAAAAGCAAATATTCAGGTTCTTAAGAAGAAACCTTGAACAAGAGATCATCAATTTTATATTAAATTGCCTTTAAATTCCTTAAACTAGCCTTCAATTTTATTATGACATTTTTTGACACACATAAAAAGTGATTATTGAAGTGATTCTTACTGCGACATATTATTGGAACTACATATGTATATAGAAAGTTTTACATTAGTAAACAATTTCAAACTAGAGCTTTTAATCAAATATGACATTACGACGGTAGAGAAGTCGAAAAAAGTGGGTACCCCGATTCCTTCCGTCTGTCTGTCTTTCCTGGCCTCTACAGTCCAAACAATTGTGTTAATTGAAATGAAGATTTTCAGCCGATTAGTGTAAGGCGTTTTTTTAATTTTGTCAATACGAAAAATAACATTAGTCCCCACACAAATTTTTTGGTTCAAACATGTGATTTTTCTAAAACTTTATCTAAATTTTGTGTTCTTAACTTGGCTTCTTTCTACAAGAAAAACATATTTTCGTATTGCTCCAGAAGGGTACCCCTCAAAAAACCTTTATTTTGTTTTTAAGTTTTCTCAAGGACTAATGGACCGATTTTATAATTCTTCTCTTTCTGTGCAAGCTCTTGTCAATGATCAAATTGATGATGATTTTTTATGATCAAAATGTAATTTTTTTTTATTTTTAAAAAAATACTAATTTTGTTTACAAAACTCGATATCTCAGAAAGGGGACAACAGTTTTTGACGAAATTTAAATGTAAAATGTTCATATATTTATAAGCTCTTTATTTGGTGCTTACCAAAAATACTTTTAAGACAAAATTTAAAATGATTTTCGAAAAAAAAAAAAATAAGTTAATCTAGATTTTTTGACAAATAAAATGGCATTTCAAAATAGCTTGCAGCCTTTAGTCCTTGAAAAAATTTTTTGGCGTTTCGTCCGGGTGGAACTCACATGGACTCATCAGTTGACTGAGTGAGGCACCTTGTCAAGACGCAATTTTTCCAAAATTTCAGTTCATCTAACATAAGTTTTTATGCAAAAACTTACTACGAACTATATTCAACCAAGTTAAAATTTCTTAACATTTGAAGTTGAAAATTAAAATCTAATAAAAAATTAAAATCTAATAAAAGATTATAGCTCAGGGCTTAGCTTAAGTTTTTTAAAAGAGGTTTGTCATAATATAAATTCTATATACTGTTGAAAAAATTCAAGTAAAGTAGAAGACAATGCACTATATTTCGGACTTGTTGAATTATTGATTCAAAATAGCTTGCAGCCTTTAGTCCTTGGAAAAATCAAGTGACACTTTTGCTAAACTAATGGCTGTGAAAAACATAATAACCGTTTCATATCTATTGATATTGAAGTTTTGAAACGTGTTATTTGTACGATATTTGTGACTGGTGATTATATTATTTTTAAAATAGTTTTTCAATAAAAAAGTGGAAAAATATTTAAATAAGAAATAAAAGTGAACAAAAAAATATTTTCTGAGAAATTTGATGTGGTTGTAAACTGCAAATATACCAAATAACATCAAAAAGCCGTACGACGCATTGTGTGCGTGTACTTTCTGTTAACGTACGACAGCTATTCCGACTCCGACTCCAGCTCCGGCTGCGGCTCCGACTTTTGCATTGTGTTCCAGCAGTTAGACAAAAGTGCTTTTATTGTTTGTTTATGAAATCGGACATTACTAATATAAAATATAGAAATCAAATTTCCACTTATTATGTTTAAAGTTGAACATACGCCAAAGGAATTGATGCACTTTTTATTGAATATTTCAAAAATTGATATCTTTTATTTATTTGTGCAGTTTTGTTTCTATGATTTAAATATAAAAGAAGTCATCTAGAAATTTCATAAAGGGTGCTTTCCTTCAATAATAAAACTTCCAATGATAATATAACAATGGCTAATTACGTGATTCTTTTAAACCATGTAATCGGAGCTATTTTGAGTATTTACTGAATTTTTCGTTGGGTCCCTTCTAACCCGATTGCATTCCTCCATCGGCCATTGAAAACAAATTTATTGAGCTTAATGATGAGTTCACTCCGAGACCTGATGGTCCTCCGCCATCTTTCTAAAAAAATGTTTCTCTTCCTTTTTCAACTGCTCTATCTAAAATATCTCTTATCTCAAGGAACAATTTTTAAAATATGGAAAACACTTTTATTTATAACTTACCTTGAAAATCGTGAATATTATGTTCAATTTAGATCCGCTCGTTCCAATCAATGGCGGATGCAGGGGGGGGTCGTAGGTGTCATGACCCCCCCCTGGGAGATAATTTGTGTGCTTTTTCGTAGGAATTTAGTCCTTGGAAAAATCAAGTGACACTTTTGCTAAACTAATGGCTGTGAAAAACATAATAACCGTTTCATATCTATTGATATTGAAGTTTTGAAACGTGTTATTTGTGAGTGTAACAAAAACTTTTCTTCCCAACTTATTTGTTCACCTACCTTACTTTGTTTTAATTAAATTTAATTTTTTAGAGAAATTATGTATTTAATGCAACTATTTCCTTAAATTCAAGAACCAAACCTTTTTATCTCAACAATTTTTAGGTTTTGTTGAAGACTTTAAGATCAAAATACGAGTAAGCAGATTGATAACGATAGTAATAAGAGACTCCCGAAAATTGGGTTCAAAAAAACTACGTCAAAAAAAGCCCGACCTTTCTACATATCAGATCCTCTCTCATTTTCTGGATTTTTGAATTTTCCCAGCGTTCTTCACACTAATAGAAATGGAAACAAGAAAAGTGTATTTTATTTTTTGAAAAAAGCAACGTTTCGAAACAATTTCCTACATTTCTGCGCGAAATGCACCAAAAATCCTTTAAACTATTGTGTTTTAGCTTCTAAATATGGCATATTTAGAAAACTGTTGGAATCTTGGAATGCACACATGAGCGCGACCAACGAACGACGAATGAATTACAAAATGTTAGTTTATATACGTTTGAAGACATATTTCCACACAAATTCCAAAACGATAGCAATATAGTTTCTATTTGATTTATGATGCATACTTTTACTTTTCAATATCATATACATATGTATGTATTAATAAATTTAAGAAAACAAATTGATTCGTCGCGAAAAAAATTTTAGTTGATACGAACTGTCAAACTTTATTCGCGTTCAAAACTATCCACACTCGCAACGAATAAAATAATCGCGCGTACTTAACCTAAAAAAATCATTCTTGTTTTGGTTTTGGTAGTGAATGGTGTTCGGCTGTGCGACGAATTAAAAACTCTCATGTGAAAGAAATGTCAAAATCGACGAATATTCGTTCATTCGTTGGTCGTGCTCATGTGAATAGTGCTTTAGACCATACCTTGCTGGACAACAATGTTCTAAAATAATTTGATAACTAAAGTTGTCATTTTAGCAATTATTAAAACTCATCTAAGTGTGTGACCCACCCCCCACCCCCCACCCCCCATGAAAAGTCTGGATCCGCCCTTGGCTCCAATCCTATTCTAGTCACTTCTGGTAATCCCCAAGGTAGTCGTTTAGGCCCGATTCTCTTTATCCTTACAATTAATGACATTGACATGATCATTTAACATTAGCTTTACGCTGATGATATGAAATTTTTCAAAATTATTGCAACTCATAAAGACTTATATCTCCTCCAAACAGATCTTGACAATTTCTTAACCTGGTGTACCAAAAATGGCTTAGAGCTCAACATTAGTAAATTCCAGACAATGACCTTTTCGGGTAAACGCATTAATACAACCATACGTCATATAGTAGAAAATATAAGGGATCTTGGCATTTTATGTGACCGTGAACGGCAATTTCTATTTCACATTCGACGAAATAATTCATAAAGTCAACTCTGCATTATGTTTTGTTAAAAGATAGGCCAAAGAATATTATAACCCTTGAGCGACCCGATCTCTTTACGTGACGTTCGTCCGACCTCTACTTGAATATGCACCGCAGGTTTGGTCTCCATATCAAGAAGATTTCTTCCTTTGCCACTTCAATATCTTCCTTGGAAAAATCCTTTGATCTCACCCATTTATCGTGATCGCCTCCATCTGTTAAACCTCAAATGATTACAGGAATATAGAGAAATCGCTGACATGCTGTTCATACATCGGCTTCTCTTAAGCTCAGTTGACTGCTCCTCTCTCTATAATACGATTTCTTTTAACTCTTACACCCGCCACCTGAGAAACCTTCGCCTCTTTTATTTACCAACTTAACACACCTCCTATGGCCTAAACGAACCTTTGACCTGTATGCTTCGGTTGGTCAATTTGAATAAAAATTCATTTGATTTCAACATCAGCACCTATAACATCAAACTCTAAGTTTACATTTAGGTTAGATTTTAGGTTATACTTATAGCTTGAATTAAGCGAAATAAATGGGGGTTAAGCCCTCACTAAAAATTAAAAATTAAATGTTTACACTTTTGGTTAAATTTTTAGACTTTTGGTTTTCAAGAAGAAATAAAACGCATAATTTAAAGTTATGGCCAAGAATATAGTTTTATTTTGTAGACAAAGATTTGTTATTATGTGGATGTGAGGGTTAGAAGACCTATTTTCGACCACTTTTTGCAGTAAAAGGGACTGTAAATCAGCAATGACGCTCCGAATATTCTCTTCTAAGCGTCAATCGTCTCAGGCTTATCAGCGAAGACAAACGACTACGCATTACCTCAGAAAAAAAAGTCCAGTAATTTTAAATCCATTGATCTTAGAGGCTATGACGGCGACGACGCGAAATAATGCACTCACGAAAAGATTCCTTGTCTCGTCGGCTATATGACATTTCGAACAGTCTAGTTGACACCAAAGATCGCCTTCTTCAACATCCTCCAATTCAGTCACAAAAAACTCATTAATTATGGCTATATACTGTTCCGCATTGAATGTAACATTATGGCCAGCTCCATTTTTTAAGGAAATATGGACCCATGATTCCCTCTGCTTACAGATCACACCAAACAGTGACTTTTTGAGGATGTAACGGCGCGGCGTGATGCGTCGCATGAACTGAACAATTTTGAGAATAATTTTGCACAATTACGAAACGTTGTTCAAGAGTAAATATTTTTATTATAAAATTGCAAACTAAACTGAGCGTAAATCAAGTGACAGCTGTCAAAAAGATCAATTCCGAAATGTGAGTAAAAAATATTTTATTCTCTTTGTTTACATTTTTGACGCTATGATTATAGTTTTCATAATCGACCGACTAAGTAAGCAATCAGTAAAATTGCGAAGAATTTTAAAGAGAGTAGAACCGTTACTATATCGTAATTTGACTTAACCAATTACCGTATTAAATTATTAGCTATATGTATAAGATCGTACCCGAACTATTGACACTACTTCAAAAACCAATATTACTGAAGTAAGCCGCCCAAAATTTGCACAAAACATGGTTAAAAATTATATTGAAAGAATTGCATGCTACGAATCTTGCAAAGATTGACATAAATATGTAGTTTTCGGCATTTAAAACAAATTCCAAACTTTATAATAAAATCAAATGTTTATCAAAAATATTTTGCTGTACTTGTTTTATTTAGCTTTACTTTCATACTGAAAAATAAATGACCATGTAATTGATAAAACGTTGGTTTTATTTCGGTCTTTGAAAATTGTGTTCTCAGTAGTTAAAATACCAGATCAATTTTACTTAGTTTTGAATAATAAAAAAATACTCTTTCATAAAATAAAAGCTATAGAATTTTGAAACAACAAAATGTGTGTTTACATACGACTATAAATTCTTTTAAACAATTTTTTAAAAAACATTTGTTTTGGGAGTTTTGAAAGATGTAAAGTTAAGGTTAAATTTACATCTTTCAAAACTCCGAAAACAACCAACCCAATTGAACCAAACTTGATTTTTGCACTATTGAAAAAATCAATCAATTTAAAAAAAAAATATTTTTTTATTTTTTTAAATCAATATGAATATTCACTTTGTTCGTTAAAATGCGCCCATTTCAGTTCCAGGGTAGTTTTTGACATTTTTTAAGTCAATTTTCAGTCCAATAATTTATTTAGTGTTTGTTTTATATTTTAATAGTCTCCCGGTTGGCATTGTGGAGCTGCGTCCTTTTTGCAAGTGTGTTGATCAACTTGCTGAAAAGCTAAAAATGAATAGAATAAGCAATTAAATATCTTAAAGTTTTATAAATTATAAAAAAAATGAAGTATCTACATACCTCTTTGTGGATTAAGACAGTTGTATTTCTGGACAGCACACAGATTCTTCATTTGGAGATAGCACTTTCCATTAAAGACACATGTAGGAAGTTGATCTTGGCTGTTGCAATCATAATCACAATGTTGAGAACCCAATGTTGCAGCAATCAAAGCTAAAAATTGTAAATATAAATATGTTTAGATTTTAATAAGAACTCAACAAAATTTATCAAAATATTATTTAATTTTAAACTTACCAACAAAAATAACAGCAAAAGTGAAGAATTTCATTTTTCCTTGTTTTGTTCTTGGTACTTAGTTAAAGAAGTTAAGTTAAAGACTAGTGATGATGAACTCTGATTTGCAAAGTCCTTTTATATTCGAAGTTCAGTTTGAGTTTGTGATGAGAATTAAAAATAACTTGACGTTGAAACGAAAAACAATAAGTGTACAGGGGTGATCCTGGGTGAAATGGCGCCCGAGTACAAATTTAAATTCATAATATTTAAGTAAATGTAATTTAATAATGGTAAAGAACTGTATTTAGCAATTGACTAAAGGAGTCAAACATTTTAAACCTTTCTTTTTGTTTTGCTAACTAGTGAATTGCTTATTGCCTTATATTAAACAATCATCCAAAAATGTCATCTTTTAATCTTAGTCAATTGCTAAAAATGGCCTTAACATTTTACTTAATCGTTTAAAATTTTACGCCATTGATTTTATTTCGAGACGATGTGGGTAAAAAGTAATTAAAGTCTTATTATTTTATACTTTGTATTAAATTTATGTTCAGTGAAAAACTTCTCCCTAATAAAACCAAAGAAGTATTTTGAAAAGGAAAAGTAAAAAGTATTCATCTTTGGCGCATTTTCTTAAATTCCAAGTCCAACCCTGGTCTTTTCAAATTTGTTACTCATATACATAATTATTCTGTCCAGTTATTTTATTTTCATCTTTTTTGACAATACTTCCTGTGAAGATGGCCAAAATAAAAAAGAATATAAAAGGAGCTTGCAAATTAGAGGATATCATCACAAAGTTTCCAACTTACAACTTCAACTAACTATTAAGATATTCAAAAAGGGAAATAATATGAAATTCTTCGCTGTTATTGCCATTTTTGCTGGTAAGTGAAAATTTAAGAAACTATTTGTACAAATTTTTTAAATTACTATTTTGCTTTTAGCTTTGATTGTTGCAACAATGTGTACGCAACATTGTGATTATGATTGCAACAACCAAGATCAACTTTCAACATGTGTTTATAATGGAAGGTGTTATTTGCAAATGAAGAACTTGTGTGCACTTCAGAAATATAATTGTCTTAATCCACAAAGAGGTAAATCATTTTTTTGTTTAAATTATGCATACTTTTCTTAAGATTTAATATAATCGTATTTAATCAAAATTATTTTATTCGTATCTTTTTAGCTTTCCAACAAGTTGATCAACACGATTGCAAAATGGATGCAGCACCACAGTGCCAACAAGGAGACTATTAACTTTAATGATGGAATGATAACAATGATGGAACGAGTACCGATACCTGTATTAACTTTTAAATTCAAATGACAATATTTTAATTAATGGTTATAAACAAAAAAGTTAATTGAGAAAGAAATAACGTGTATTGATTTGAGTTTTGAATAAAACAATTCTATTTTGTCTGTAACTAATATTTTTAAAATTAATTATTTTTTTAAATATTTGAAGTAAGAACAAGAAGATGTGTAGAACGAGAATAGTATATTTGAAAAACAACACAAGGGTTAAAAACTATACCCAAAGTTTTGAGTCTCTTATGATTTTAGGTAATTGAACATTAATTTGTGTACGCATGTTCTGGACCTGACGTGATCAAACTATCTTTAAATTATAAAACAAGATCTTAGGATACAGTTTAAAATAAGTTTTCTTCACGAATATTATAGAGCTCTATATCGTTTTTAGCTAAAATAAATTAAATAACACAAAAAAGGGTGAGAGGTGGGTCGCTACTGTTAGAAGTAAAACAACTTATACTTCGATGTTTACTGAACAAAAGATTTTTATTGACTGACTAAATATTATTATTTAATTACATACATACAATGAAAAGTATATAAGCTTTGATTTGATTAAAACTAAAAACAATATTTGAATTTGAGTGAATTTAAGCAAAGTAGTTTTATATAGTGTTCTACAAATAATTTAATTTAACACCTCCCCTCAAATCAATACTTATCTAAACAAAAGTGATACCTAACATATTTGCAAATTTCAAATGTTTTGTTTTCCCTAAATTCTTCGTTAAGATGTCTGCTGTCATGTCTTCGGTGTTCTTGTACTGAATATCAATTACTCCATCTTCAAACAGACCTCTTACGAAGTGATACGCAATGTCAATGTGTTTTGTCCTCGGATGATGAATTGGATTTTTGACAAGTTGTTGCGCTCCCAAGTTGTCGTTGAAAATTGTTGTTGAATCTTGGATTAGTTCGTCAAATCCAAGTTCTGACATTAAACTTCTAAGGTAGAGCGCTTCTCTACTGCATTGTGAAATCGCAATATATTCTGCTTCAGTGCTGCTCAATGCTATTGACGTTTGTTTTTTCGATTGCCAAGATATTGCTCCTCCAGCAAGAATAAACGTAAATCCGGTATACGACTTCCTGTCATCTGTATTGTTTGCCCAATCAGTATCAACATAAGCTATAAGATTCTTAGAAGTCTTCTTAAAGTTTAATTTGTATGTTAATGTGGTTGAAATATAACGAATAAGGTGTTTAAGGGCACTTAAATGGTCTCTATTTGGGTTTGAGTTAAATTGAGCTAATTTACTCACCGAGTGGGTTATGTCAGGTCTGGTAGCGGTGGACAAGTACATCAGAGTTCCAATGAGTGACTGATAGAGTGCTTGGTCGACTTTTTCGGTGATTACTTCTGTACTCTTTTTCAGTTTCATTCCAGGGTCTAACGGTGTATAGCATTTCCGAGTAGTTTCCATATCCAAATCTCTTAAAAAATCCTTGATATATTTTTCTTGAGAAATACTTATCGAGCCTCTGTCCCCTTCTCTTTCAATTTCTATACCAAGATAATATTTCAAAGGTACTTTGTCAACGATATCAAACTCTGAATCAATTTGTCCTTTAATTGATTCCATGGATTTATTGGAACTGCATGCCAAAATGATGTCATCTACATACACACCTATGATGTTAATTTCATCTTCTTTTGTTTTCACATAAATGCAACTGTCAGAAACACATCTTTGGAATCCAATCCTGAGAAGTACTTCATTCAGCCTTTTGTTCCATTCTCTTCCAGATTGTTTGAGACCATAGATGGATTTCTTCAACTTACAGACCTTGTTTGAATCTTTGGCATCTTCGAAACCTTCTGGTTGTTTCATATAAACCTCCTCCTCTAAAACACCATGAAGGTATGCAGTGGTAACATCCACGTGGTGAAGCAAAAGCTTATACTCAACAGCGAGTGCAAGGATCAAACGAATGCTAGAATGTCTTATAACAGGTGAATAAGTTTCAAAATAATCTACTTGGTATTTCTGTGAACAACCTTTAGCGACTAGTCTACATTTATACCTTTCGATTGTACCGTCTGATTTCTTCTTAGTGTTAAATATCCATCTATTGCCTATGGCCTTACCACCATTACTTACCATTTAAAACTAACGCATCATATTCTTTCTCCATTGCAGATTTCCATTGATCCACGTTTTGGCTCTTGAATGCTTCAGCGACGTTGGTGGGAATTTCTTCTTGGATTGAGTTTAAAGTTTCGATCACATTGTACTCTTTTCTTGGTCGCCCGAGTCTTCCAGTTCTGATCAGTTTTGGGCGGCCTGGACCAATTCTAGGGTTTGATTCGGGAATTCTTAATTCTTGAGGGACGTCTGGGATGTTCTCTGATTCTGATGCTTGGCTTATTCTCGAATTAGGTTTGGCAGCGAATGATTCCTCTTCAAAATTGAAAATATGAAGTCATCTTCGGTTTTATCTTCAACCGAAACGTTAGTATCTTCATAAAAAATAACATTACGATCCTTAACTACCTTTCTTGTCTTTGAATCAAACAACCTATAAGCCTTAGACTCTTCAGAATAACCTACCATGATCATTTCTACGCCCTTTGCTTGAAATTTAGATTTACCTGGTCTTTTGTTTAAAACAACAGCCTTAGAACCAAAAACTCTCAAATGCGAAACGTTGGGTTTTCTTCCGTACCAGCTCTCAAACGGTGTAACATCTTGTACACTTTTTGAAATGGACCTGTTCCTGAGGTATGCAGCTGTGTTAATTGCTTCTCCCCAAAGATTTTCTGGAAGCTTTGAGTTAAGAATTAAACATCTGGCCATTTCAACAAGGGTACGGTTCGCCCTCTCAGCGACTCCATTTTGCTGTGGCGAGTATTGGACTGTCAATTGTCGCTGGATACCATGGGCTTCTAAAAAGGATGAAAATTTGGCACTTAGATACTCACTTCCATTGTCACTTCGTAAGACTTTGATCTTCTTCGAGGTTTGGCACTCTACCATCTGCTTGAATTTTCTGAAGACATCAAAAATTTCGTCACGACTCCTCATAAAAAAAGAGGCTGGGATGCGACCCACACTGATAACTTCCCATCCCGTCTATCGATTTGTCTTGCTTAAAAGTTTGTCTAAATGTATCAATTCTTACCCAATTTGCGTTCTATTTTTTGTAGATTTTATTTTTTTTTTATGAAAAAACGGACTGTTGGATTTTTATAAAAAAATGATTGAATATAAAAAACAATATTTTCTGTGAAATAAAATAAGTTTGAAGCCAATATTTTTAATTTTTGAAAAGCTATTTGAGCCGAAAATCAATTTTTACCAACTTTTATTAATTTTTTTGTTTAGGTTTTTATTTTTTGTAAAAAAACTGTCAATTCGATTTTTCTCAACATTTTTTCTAATGTTGAAAACAATATTTCTTATAAGTTAAAATTAGTTAGAAGCCATAATCTCAAATTTTTGAAAAGATATTTAAGTCGAAAATCAATTTTTACCAACTTTTGTTAAATTTTTTATTCGGTTTTTAATTTTTTGTAAAAAAACTGTCAATTCTATTTTTTTCAAAATTTTACTGAATGTTGAAAACAATATTTTTTGAAAGATAAAAGTAGCTTAAAGCCAATATCTCAAAGTCTTGAAAAGATATTTGAGTCAAAACTCAATTTTTACCAACTTTTTTTTTATTTTTTTTTAGGTTATTATTTTTTGTAAAAAAACTGTCAATTCGATTTTTCTCAAAATTTTATCAGATGTCAAAAACATTATTCTTCGTTGCACAAAATTGTTTTGGAGATGAAATCATATTTTAGTCGTAAAATTTTCGAAGTGACAAATTTTTTTGATTTATAAAAAAACCGTTAATTGAATTTTTTTCCAAAAATATAATTGTTTTGTATCACGTTACAATATATAATATAAAATTTAATTCAAGTCTCTAGCGTCATTGGTTCATGAGATATTTAGGGTTAACCAACATTTTCACCTTTTTTTTAAACTGCTATGGTAAAAAAACCACCCACGCAATTTTCTTGAGAGCCCTTTCTGCATCTTTCTGCCTTATTATCTGTATAACAAAATTTATTTGAAGTCGATATCTCTTCTGGTTCTTGAGCTATGGACGACGAAAAAAACGTCGCGAACGTACGGACGTACGGACGTACGTACACACGCACGCACAGACATCTTTCTAAAAATCTTTTATTTCGACTCTAGGGACCTTGAAACGTCGAGAAATGTCAAAATTTTCAATTTGACAAATCGGACCCATTACAATAACTTCCTATGGGAAGTTAATAAACGAAAATCATTCTGCTTTTGTCATCGATGAAAGTGACGAAGTATCTAGCTCCTCCAGATGAAGTTACTTGCATCGGTCCACATATGTCACTGTGAATAACATCCAAAATATTCACACTCCTTGTTGTTGCCTGTTTTGGAAACGGTTTTGTTTTTATCTTCCCCTTAGCACAGATAATGCATTCGAAATCATTGCTGGCACTAATTTTGTCAATTCCCATCACCATATTATGGCAATACATCTCCTTCAGACTTGAAATGTTGAGATGGCCAAAACGACTGTGCCACTTGATTAAAGAATCCTGTGTTGACTTCATCGCATATACAAAATTTTTCGGTTTCACCACATAAACATCACCAATCTGAATGGCTTTCATCACTACGTTACCTTTAGAGTTCTTGATCAAAGCATTTGTACCAACGAACTCACATGTATGATGGTTGCGAGTAATTTTTGTAACAGATATGAAATTACCTTTCAGTTCTGGAACATAGATTACATTTAGTAAATCTATACTACCGGTCTCGAGTTCCAGATGAACATTTCCTATGCCACTTGCCATAAGGAATTTGTCGTCGGCAAAATAGATCTTCTGAGTAATATCTTGCTTCAACTCTGAAAACATATTTTTTTCAGAACTAATATGCGATGTTGCACCACTGTCAAGGCACCATTCTCCAAAATTGACAATCCTCGACTCTTTAACATTGAAAAGTCCAAACGAAGAAGCCGATTTCTGCTTGTGTCGTTCATCTTGCTTTTCAGGGCATTTTGATGCAAAATGGCCAATTTTTCCACATGAAAAACATTTAACACCTTTCTTACCTTTTGATGATTTGAAATTGCTTTTATTTTGTGCTGCTAAAACGTGGTTATCACAATTTTCTGATTCCTTTTCAAGCTTTCTTGAATCTTCTTGGAATAATTTTGCCTTGAGCACCGAAAGCGATGGCATCTCATCTCTGCTTTCCATCGCAACAACAAAATTATCAAAACGGTCATGCAAACTACAAAGCAATATGATTGCCAAAAGGTCCTCTGGAATATCGACTTGGATTTCCCTTAGCCTTTCCGAAATGCTGTAAAACTCCTTCAGATAATCGGACATCGACATGGTTCCAGTCATCTTGCACATTAAAAGTTTCTTGAAAAGGCTTATTTTGCTTGAAGGTCCTGAGGGTTGAAAAATTTCGCCCAAACGAATCCACGCCTCCCTTGAAGTCTTGCAATTTTTCACATGAATCAGTTCGGTCGATTTCATGCTCAAAAAAATCAAAGAAAGAGCCTTTTCGTCCTGACTCATCCATTTTGCAGCTTCAACTTCATCATCAGGCTCCAACTTTTGTCCAGAAACATACGTCCATAATTCTTGATAAATTAAAATGCTTCTCATTTGAATCTTCCAGCTAGCGTAATTGGTTGCATCCAGCTTTTCAATGCTTAACATCGATCCAGCCATACTAAACGAAATAAATGTATTTAAAACAAAGAGATACAAATTTTCCAATTAATTTTCTAGAATTTTCCAATTCAGAACGCCTGGGCCCATAACCTGTTAGAAGTAAAACAACTTATACTTCGATGTTTACTGAACAAAAGATTTTTATTGACTGACTAAATATTATTATTTAATTACATACATACAATGAAAAGTATATAAGCTTTGATTTGATTAAAACTAAAAACAATATTTGAATTTGAGTGAATTTAAGCAAAGTAGTTTTATATAGTGTTCTACAAATAATTTAATTTAACAGCTACACTGATAATCTCCCATGTGTGCTCAATATTTTAAAAAGTCTTAAAAAAATATTTTTTTTTTTCTAGCATTACTGGTTCAAGAAATATTTCGGGTCAGCCAAAGTTTTCACTTTTCTTTTTAATTGTTATATTTAAAAAATAACCACTAAGTTTTTTTTAAAAGTCCTTCCTGGATCTTTTGATGTTAATATTTGTGAAATTCGCAGTGCATAAGAAACTATGTGCACACATTCTATCCACTCATTTCATAGAATTATTGAATCCAAGCAGCATTCAAACAAATTGGCACTATGCGATACCTGGATTCAACAACGAAATCCTAGATACGGAAATTAACCTTCAAGAAGTGGAATTAACTCTAGAATCTCTTAAAGATGGAAAAGCGGCGGGTGCAAATGGTTTTCCTGTGGAGTTCTATAAATACGGAACAGTCATGTTAAAAGAACGTCTGGTAATACTTTTTAATGGAGTATTTGAGGGGCATATTTCCGTAAATGAATTTCGAGACGCTATAATCTTTCCGATACACAAAAAAGGATCCATGTTGGATGCAGCGAACTATCGTGGAATTTCTTTTCCTTATTCGACTTATAAGATTTTTACAACCTTTTTACAGAAGAGACTCACCACGTGGATTGCAGATCAGAACCTTTTAAAATTGACTCAAGCGGGCTTTAGATCAGGGTACTCTACAATATATAACATTGTCATTGTCAGGAGGCTAGCTGAAAGCTTTATTAAACAGGGAAGAAAATTGTATGCATTCTTTATTGACTTCAAAGCAGCATTCGAATCAATCAACCGAGGTGCTTTATTCTACAAGCTATATGGTCTGGGCTTGTCTCTGAAGTTCGGACGCGTTCTAGAAGAGCTGTATAGAGGAACACAGGCTGCAGTGTGAAACGGAGCGGAGCTTTCTGATTGATTCACAACCAACTCGGGAGTAAGACAGGGGTGTGCATTTAGTCCCATCTTGTTTTCGCTCTTCATAGATGACCTTGTAGATTACCTTCCAGGTGGTGTTGATTAAGCATGATTTCGTATTAAGGCATTAATGTTTCCTGATGATATAGTAATTTTTGCGTATTCCCCAGAAACACTACAACTTATGATAAATAGAGTATACCACTACTGCTGTCTTTGGAACCTTACAGTCAATACTCAAAAATCTAAGGTGATGGTCTTTAAGAAAGGGGGTGGACGAAATGCTTCGAATAAAAAGTGGAATTTCAACGGAGAAGATATAGAATGTGTTAACGAGTACAAATACCTTGAAGTAATTTTTTCAAGAAACCTGAATTTGGAGAAAAATTTTAGCGAGAAACTTAAAAAAGGCAAAAACTGCTATTAATATTTCATGGAAAAGATGCTTCATGAACGAAAACATAGCTTACAGTAGTAAATATAAGGTATTTGAAGCAGTTGCAGAAAGTATCCTTTTGTATGGCTCACAAGTATGGGGATGCAAAAAGTTTCACACGGTGTGGAGAAACTCTTACCACATTATGTGAAGAGAATATTTCGTCTGCCAAAAAATACTCCAAATTACGTGATTATGCTGGAAACCGGACTATCACCTCTATTTATAAAGACCCTAAAGATGCAAGCGGATTATCTTTTGCACATTTTTAGTATGAACGACTACCGACTTGTTAGAAAACTAGTAGTAAAAGCCGTAGAAGACCAAAATCACTGGTTCAGTGAGTGGTTGAGTCTCGCAGAAGGATGCAATTTAAATTTTAATTTAAATGTGGAAGATGCATCGCACTGGGTCCTTGTTCAGAACAACTTACAGTGGGCTCAACCATAATCTCGCAGAAAGGAACTACTTCCATGATGATAATAATGTAAACGTCATTGCTACAATGGTCAAGTTAAGAAGCGAACTAATCAACCTGAACTTCATACCGCACAGACCCGATTTACCACTGGAGTGTATTATTTGTAATTTATCAGAAAGAGAGAACGTTATACATTTCGTCGGAACGTGTCCAACTCTAAGGGAAACTAGAAGAAATATTCTTGGAAGTGACTTTTTATCAGAGGAACAAGTTCTTAGTATGCTGAATAAGATGGATGTCTCCAAGCTCTATAACTATTGCAAAGTTGCGTTACGATATACAGCTGTGGTTGTTGTTTTTGTTGCCTTGTTTCTGGCTTTTTTTGTTTCGCCTGTTGCTGCTAGATCCAGAATTATGAACGAAGACTTCTGACGCTTGAAATTTGATTGTCATTTGTTTTTTGACGTGACAACGTCTTAAATTAGGTTGCGGCTGGGAGTCACTTATGAAAAAGTGTAACGCCCGGTAACGTTACGATGAGTCACCGAACGAGAGAGAGGCCCGCCGAATGCCTTGCGTCTCTCTCCCACTCAACTATGATCGGTCTGCCGCGCGCGCAGCACTAGAGAATTAGGCGCATTGAATCGGCGCATGCTTGTGTCTCTGTCTTTGTCTTTCTCGAACGTTCTTGGCGTTGGAAAAACAAGAAAGCGTCATAATACAAGTTCACACGTGTGGTTAAAGTATCGTCAGCTGTGTCTGTAGTGAAAATGTGGAGTGCTTAGATTCGTCATTTACAACAACTACAACAATAAAGGTAAATAATTGTACACTGATATTTCATTATCGTAAACTATGATTGATTGATTAATTGTTAGATTGACACAAAAGTTGAGAAACTGAGTTTATAGGTTATGTCATACTATTGATAAATGTTGATAGTGTTAAGTAAATTATTAGTTTAAGAAATTTGTGCAATTCTTATTTTCATTCAATTCCTTGTTCCTATTGTGCAATTTAATTATATTCATATCAATAAATATTCTACCGAGAAAAAGACGTTGTCACGTAAAATCTTCGCCCGTAAAACCGACTTTACAGGCAACCATTTTTTTTTCTGTTTTTTTAAATTGGCCTTTTCAAAACGTTTTTTTTTATAGTTTTTTTTTTGTTGTTAATTACAGTAATTTAATTTATTAAAGTTGTCAATCTGGCAGACGGCAAATGCCATGCTATTCTGATTTTTGTAATATAATATTTATGTAATAATTGTAAAATAATCTTTAAATCAATAAAAATCAATTATTATCTGTCTATCTATTTGTGAAATTTTTATATTATATTATATGTATATACTGGTTTTTTAGATATGGCGAAGACTAAATGTATACGGACTCAATGTACAAAAGAACGTACCGACATCTCTTTAAAAGCCTTTAATTTAGGTTCTAGGGACCTTGGAACCTCGAGAAATGTCAAAATTATACTCCATCGACTTTAACCAATTATTTTTAAATTTAAACATTGATGAAATGTAATAAGCAATCATTTTTAAATATTCAAACTCTTCATTTGATGGATAGTGTCCTTTCCTTTCATTGTTCAATTATTTTTGATATCCCAGCATTATTTTGTTAAAAAACGTTCTACCAATCTTTTTAATTGTACGTCCTTTTGTTTGGATGTTTTTGAGAAACGTGAACAAGTAGATTATGTATTTATTAATTTTAGTAAAGCATTTGATACGTTGTGACATAAAACACTAATGTTGAAACTATTTGGTCTAAGTTTTAACGACAATTTCTTAAATTGGATTGTCATACTTAGAAATTAGACAATATAGTGTAATATTTCGTAGTAAATGTTCGAGTTCGTTTATTGGCCCCAGGCAGCCATCTATGCCCAATCTTATTTCTTTTGTTAATACATGACTTGATTTCGATTATAATAAATTAGTCTGTTCTTATAATGGTGACGACATTAACCTTTTCAAAATAATTAACACTACACCTGACTGCCTACCTTTACAAAAAGACCTGTTATTATTTTGGGAATGGTACAATAGAAATTGTCTCGTTTTAAATGTTGAAAATTTTAAACCATGAATTTTACACGCAATAAAGTTCCAATTGTTTTAAATAAAGTTTCTGTTTTTACTGACTTGGGTGTAGTTTTGGATTCGACCATATTGGCATTGTTGTTAAAAAGCAAAAATAGAGTCCTTGGCTAAATCAAGAGATTTTGTCACGATTTCCGTGTTCCTTATGTTCCTAAGTTAATTTTTGTTTCATTTGTGAGGTTAATTTTGGAATTTGCATGTTTAGTGTAGGCCTAGGCATCTTTTTATTCTATACACGAAATGGGGATTAAAGTTATTCAGAGAAGGTTTTTGCGTTTTTGTCTGCGTTCTATTCCTTTGTTCAGTGGAAATATTCTGCCCACTTATTCACAAAGGCTCATTCTAATTAAAAACCAAACCATAGAAAATATTTACAATTTTGTTTTGCTGCAACAATAATAAACGCAACACCATCATCATCATCGATTCATATTCGTTTCAACTTAAGTTTAAGTCGATTGAGCGTATACTACTTCAAAGACTACTAAATTACAATTTTTAGCAGATCGAACTATGGTGCTCATACCCTTTTTAATTGAAATATTTAATAAATTGTATTTCCTTGAATTTCAAATTCAACACAAAGTTTCATAACAGTTTAGATTAAAATTAGATGTTAAGTAGTTTTTGAAGCATTTAATCATAAACATTGTTCACGTTAGCATTTAACGAATTGAAATAAATTAATTCTCAATTCTAGAAACCAAGCCAATTACAACAACTTTCTAGGAAGAGTTAAAAAACTAAACAAAATTATTTTCTCATGTTATGGTTGGCTTTGGTTGTAAAATTCCACATTTCCTACAAAACATATTATGTTATATGTACATTACATAAGAACAGTTTCGAATATGATTTTTGCACTGAAAACAATGTCTTATCCATGTTTCAGCCTTCCTTATAAATGGGCTATCTAACACTAAAACAATTTTTTAAATTGCACCAGTAGTTCCTGAGATTAGCTTGGTCAAACAAACAAACAAACCCTTATGTATAGATAATGATGTAAACGGAGCATCTCAAACTTCATCGAAATTTCTTTTAACTCGAGTTTTCCAAAACCACAAATGCTTATTTTATATATTTATATATCAAAAATGCCATTTTTAAAAAGAAAGATGAGAAATACATTTTAAAAAAATTTGATATTATAATCCGAGATTTAAACTCAGCAAAAACAAATTTGTTTGGGGAAAGTTATTTTGGTTTATGTTACAAGAAAATTCTGTTCAATTTTGTTGTAACTATTAAAAACATTCTGACAACAATTCACTGCCGAACTTTACATAATGTTAAATATGTAGTTTTCATTTGTTAATTTTACAATTTTGCTAGAGAAATGCATTTACAGAACATATTTAAAAAAAAAAAGCTTGTCATAATACAATTCCTTACGAAAAAGTAATGTGAATGTAGCCTAGATTTTTCTTAAAAAACTTATTTTTTAATTATGCATTTTCTTATAAGCAATAAAAAAAGAGGCCGGTTGCGACCCACACTGTTAACTTCCCATCCCGTCTGTCGATTTGTCTTGCTTAAAAGTTTGTCTATATGTATCAATTTTTACCAAATTTGCGTACTATTTGTTGTAGATTTTATATTTTTATGAAAAAACGGACTGTTGGATTTTATAAAAAAAATTACTGAATATCGAAAACAATATTTTCTGTGAAATAAAATAAGTTTGAAGCCAATATTTTAACCTTTTGAAAATCTATTTAAGTCGAAAGTAAATTTTTACCAAATTTAGTATTGTTTTTTTTTAGATTTTTAATTTTTTGTAAAAAAACTGTCAATTCGATTTTTCTCAAAATTTTTCCTAATGTTGAAAACAATATTTGTTATAAGTTAAAATTAGTAAGAAGCCATTATCTCAAATGTTTGAAAAGATATATGAGTTGAAAATCAATCTTTACCAACTTTTGTTAATTTTTTTTTCGGTTTTTAATTTTTTATAAAAAAAACTTTCCATGCGATATTTTTCAAAATTTTACTGAATGTTAACAACAATATTTTTTGAAAGATAAAAGTAGTTTTATGCCAATATCTCAAAGTTTTGAAAAGATATTTGAGTCGAAAATCAATTTTTACCAACTTTTATTAATTTTTGTTTAGGTTTTTATTTTTTGTAAAAAAACTGTAAATTCAATTTTTTTCAAAATTTTACTGAATGTTGAAAACAATATTTCTTATAAGATAAAATAAGTTTGAAGCCTTGATCGCAAGTTTTTGAAAAGATATTTGAGTCGAAATTCAATTTTTCCCAACTTTGAGTAATGTTTTTTTAGGTTTTTATTTTTTATAAAAAAAAACTGTCAATTAGATTTTTTTTCAAAATTTTATCAGATGTCAAAAACATTATTCTTCATTGCACAAAATTGTTTTGGAGATGAAATCATATTTTGGTCGTAAAATTTTCGAGGTGACAAATTTTTTTTTCAGTTTTTTTGATTTATAAAAAAAAACGTTAGTTGGAATTTTTTTCAAAAAAAATATTTGTTTTGTATCACGTTACAATACATAATATAAAATTCAATTCAAGTCTCTAGCGTCATTAGTTCATGAGATATTTGGGTTTAACAAAAATATTCACCTTTTTTTAAACTGCTATGGTAAAAAAAAACCACCCACGCAATTTTCTTGAGAGCCCTTTCTGCATCTTTCTGCCTTATTATCTGTATAACAAAATTTATTTGAAGTCGATATCTCTTCTGGTTCTTGAGTTATGGAAGACGAAAAAAACGTCGCGAACGTACGTACACACGCACGCACAGATATCATTCTAAAAATCTTTCATTTCGAATCTAGGGGTCTTGAAACGTCGAGAAATGTCAAAATTTTCAATTTGACAAATCGGACCCATTACAATAACTTCCTGTGGGAAGTTAATAATATTACATGTAAGAATTTGTAAAGAACCAAAATTTAATTTTTTTTTTAAATCATTTAAAAAAACCTGTTTGGTAATTGTTTTTATTTTATTTAAATACATTTTCTATTGCAACAAAACTTTTACAATTTACGGCATTTATATATCACAAGCTCTAAATTACGGTTTACGGTTTTGATTTTAATGTTTTTCATTTTTAAATTCTATTCAACAGAAATTCAATATATTTTAAAATTTGAATTTCAATAAAGTCTTATCAATATTATAATTTATTCTTAGTTAAAAATAATTAAATCTAAGATTCTGAATCTTAAAATATAAACTATAATTTAATAACTTATTTTTTTTTTAAAGAAGCGAAACGTGTTCTGGGAAATGCGAAGATTTTAAAGTACATATATGTATGAATTCATATTGAAAATATTTTCAAGTTTCTAAGTTCTAAGGTTTAAGCAAAAAAAGAAATATGTATATCAATATAACAGATAAACGGATAGATTCCCTCTAATTGTAATGATAGGTCTGATTATAATCTTGAATTCGATTCTGTTACGATTCCACAACATATGTATATGTTATACAAATGTAAATCACAAATTTAAATAAATCAACAACCAAATAACATAAATGAATTAATTATTATTATTATACAATTTTAAATAAAACGGACATCAGAACTTAAATTACGATCCATTAAAATAAAATGTTAAACAATCAAAATAATCTTTTAAAACAGTCAACGAAATACAATTCTAAATTCATAACAAACAAAATTGCGTCATTATCATAATTTACAAATATTCCCGTTATAGCTGTACAAATTAAAAAAAAAAACTTCCCTACATGAGTTTATTTTTAACATTATTTCGTATTTTAAGAATATTCTTAAAATAAGTTCATAATTTTTCTGTGTTATGCGTAACCTGTCTCATTTCCTCTTTTTAATATTTTTGTTTTCAGTTTACTGGATCAAAGTACAGAAAATAAAAATTACAATATTTTGTATATAAACTCGATGCAACTTAACGGCTCATCATACAAACTGATTTCATTGTTTGAACGACACCGGACATTAAACAAAATTTAATATAACTTTTAAGATGAAATTCTCCGCTGTTATCGTTCTTTTAGCTGGTAAGTTAAATTATTAAAAATTATTAAAGTATTATTTTATTTAGAAAAAATATAACATTGTATTTATTTTCTAGCTATTTTGTGTACCGTTTATGCAAATATTGCTCCATCTCAACCAAAACACTGTGACTACAAATGTACCAAATTAGATCTACCAACTTGTGCCTATAATGGACGGTGTTATTTGCAAATGCAAGGACCATGTGCTCTAGAAAAATACAACTGCTTGAACCCACAAAGGGCTTTCCGACAAGTTGATCAACACAAATGCAAAGAAGACTCAGCACCACAGTGTCAAAATGGAGACTATTAAAAACATACTCTAAATTGATCTAATTGCCAGGAATTTTAAATCGGGATAAAAAATGTTGACGAATTTTACCCAAAATTGCGTGTTTTGTCTTTTTGTTTTGTTACTTGTTAACACTAGTTTTGGTTACTTGCTTAGCACAAAATTTTACAGCTCATATTATTATATGTACAAATTTAGCTGTCCCAGTGATTCATCAGTAGTTCATCAATATTATGTACACAAATGACCTTATTTCGACAAATCTGAATTTTTTTTAAAGACATTCATATATAAGTCTTTATAAATAAATAAATAAATAAATAAATAAATAAATAAATAAATAAATTAGGTGGCGCAACAGTTCATGAAGAACCAGGGCCTAGTGACTTACAACTCTAAACGATTCCTGTGTGCGAGTAATGTTGTCAGAGATGGAAGGGACCTACAGTTTATATGCTGAATCCGAACGGCTAATTTGAAAAAGCACTTTCCATGAAAAGAATTACTTTTGGAGGATTTGTCAATTCCTCACAAGCGGCAGTACCCGTGAAAAAAGTTAGGTGGCACAGGCAGGGATTGAACCCAAGACCCCTTGCATGACAGTCCAACGCACTAACCATCACGCTACGGGTACTACATAAGTCGTTATACTTCCACAAAAATTGTATTATGTTTGATCAGAGCTAAGAACTTCAGGGGAGTGAAGGTGGGTATGAAAGAGGATTAATTAAACATTTTTTTTTTTGAAAAAAGATGTAGCGCATGTAATTTTAAGAAAAAAGAAACTGGGGGCAATTGACTGTAAAAACGTACATCTTCTTTAAATAACTTTAGAAAGTATGCGATACAAAATTTAAGTTTTTGTCATTTCTGTCGAAATATTTGAGATGTTTAACCAGATTATTAGATTTTAGATTACATTGGTTTTTATTTTGATAACGTTAATTACAATTCTTTATAAAGTTTACAAACAAAAAAACAAAAAGCATGGCTTTACTCATTTACTGCCGTCTGCCTAGTTGACAAATCATAAAAAAGATAACATAGCGCAATAATATATTTAAAAACTTTCATTTATAGTTCTACTTCTATAGAGAAGAGCTAGCCTGCAGAATTGATACAATTTTTTAACTTCCATATTGTTTAGCAAGAGTATAACTTGATTTTGCGTCAATATTTCGCTACCAAAAGCATTCCTTCTTATTTCTTTAAGAACTGGACATCTTCCAACAAAGTGTAAAACATCCTCCCTTTCCTTTAAATTACACAATGAGCATATAACTGGTAAGTCATCTCTATGTGGTATAAAATTCAGCTGCATAACTTCACCTCTCAATTTAACCATCATTGAAATTTCAACAATGCTATTATCGTCCCTAAAATAATTCCTCTCTTCCAAGTTGTGATTTAGTTGACAGTAGAGCTGCCTGTATATAGATCCTGTGGCGTCATTCAAGTATTTCTCTCGTTGTTTTATGTCCACTGCGGAAATGAGCTGGTATAAAGAAGCTTTTAAATCATCCTGGTTATTACACAAAAGGTTAAGTTCCATTCCACATTCTCTTGCCAAATTTATCCAATCAGCACACCAACTTGTTTTGGTTCGTATTACTTGAAGCTCTAATATCTTTGGAAACCTTTTATTGCTCATCTTCATAACTCTCAAAATGTAATCGACTTGCATTTTTAGGGTTCGAATGAACATAGGTGATAATCCTGATTCCAACATAATAACATAGTTGGGTGTATTTGATGGCAGTCTAAAAATTCGCTTAATATAGTATCGGAGAAGTTTCTCAACTGTTTCGTATTATTTCGTTCCCCAAGTTTGTGCCGCGTAAAACATGACAGACTCAGATACCGCTTCAGATATCTTGAACTAGCTGCTATGTGCTATACTTTTGTTAAAAAAAACATCTTTTCCAAGTTGCACTAATTGCACCTTTAGCCTTAACTAGTTTATCTCTTAGATGAATTTCCATGCTCAAATTTTTCGTTAAGTGAACTCCAAGGTATTTGAATTCCGTGACAACTTCAATGATCTCTCCATTATAGAACCATTTTTCTTTCGCTGAATTGAGGCCTCTTCCTCGTTTAAAAATCAAAATTTTGGACTTATTAAGATTCACCATCAAACTCCAAAGCTGACAATATTGATACAGGCGGTTTATCATTAACTGTAATGATTCAGGTGATGCTGCCAAAAGAACAATGTCGTCCGCAAACAATAATGCTTTTATTATTTGTCCGGCGAAGTCTATGCCACCTGGTAAGAGGTCTGTGAGATCTTCAATAAACAAGGCGAACAGACTCGGACTCAACAGATGTTTAAACATTTTAGTAATCACTTTCATAGGTTTTTATTTTTTGTAAAATAAAATATCACTTGAATTTTTCTAAAAATTTTATCAACAATATTTTGTACAAAATTAAATAACTTTGAAGTCGATATTTGTATTTGTTTTTAATATAATAATAACATTAAAAATAAAGGAATGACATTTTTGATAATCAAATATTATTAAGACCGTATAAGAGATTGAAATTATTGAAATCAGTTGATTAGTTCTTGAGAAAACTTAAAAACAAAATAACGGTTCTATTGGGATAACTCTTCTTAAGCAATACAAATTTATATTGATAGAAGTCAATTTTAAAAAGAATTTAAAAAAATCTACCAGTTTGCTTTTAAGAAAATTCGAATTTTCAATTTTTGAACAAAAAATGACTACTGATATTTTTAGTCTTAAAAAAAATGAAAAAACGCCTAACGCGCATTCGGTTAAAACCTTAATTTCGAAAATTGAAGTCAATCGACTCAAGGGTTTGGGCTGTAGGGGCAATAACAGACAGACGGAATCGTTGGACCCGCTTCGAATTCTCTATCATCATGTTTGATTAAAATCTTGAGTTCAAATTTTTTACGAATGCAAAACTTGCCATATAGTTCCTATATGTCGCAAGTAAAAAACACTGAACTGATATTTTGAAGTCAATATCTCTACCGGTTCTTCATACTTATTTATTTAAGTTAAAATTTTTAGATACCTACGTCTAATTGGTAAAAAAATTTACTTGAATTTAATAGATATGGACGTACATATCATGTAATGAGACCATACTTTTCTTGGGAAATTTTCTCAAAAAAGGTAAAAGAATTTAATAGGTACTCCCATTTTCACGCTTCAACTTAAGAACCGATTGACAAACACACGTAATAAAGATTTCATGTAACCTATAATCGTTTTCTTTGCAGGTTTTTGTCATATCATTTTTGAAAAATGAACTAGTAGTTTAAAAACAATGTGCAAACATCATTATTTTATTACAGTTGCGGGGTATTACCCTCGTGGTACCACTTTCTGACCCATACCAGCCGTGCTCATCAGTGAATATTTTTAAAAAGTTTTACAAAATATTAATAACATAACTTTGCATAAGATAAAAAAGTTTAGCAGATTATATCCATCTTTGTTTCTCAAAATACTTGAGTGGAAAATAATTTTGTACTAGTTTCTAATTATTTTTATATAAGTTAATAACAATGCCATGATGAATGATGATTAAATAAGTTTGATTTCAATATCTGTTGTTGTTTCTGAAACATTTTAATCCGAAACATATTTAAAGGAGCATTATTTAGAAGGTTTTTGTTTCTTAAAGTCAGTTTTTATCAACTTTCTGTTTTTTCTAAACATTTTTCTATAGATATCCTTAATTTTGTATTTGTGGATATTGGAAAGTTTAAATAGCAAGATCTTTGGCTTTCTCTGATATTGGCTACACTCAACGTTGGATTGTCCGGACACTTGAAGTGCATCGAACCACTATCCGGAACGCCATCAGACGATTTTGTGAGACTGGATCTTAAACTAGGAGACCAGGCCAATGCAGGCATAGATATACATTCACTCGAGATGACCGCTTTATCGTAAGCAATGTGCTAAAAGATCGCTTAAGCACAGCTAATGAAGCTCAGTCTCGACCTTTAGAAGTGCAAAATGTAAGTGTAAGTTAAAGAACAATAAGAAGAAGACTGGCAGAAAGAAATATTAAATCATTTCGTCCTGCCCTAGCTCCCAAATCGCTTCCACAACATCGTAAGGCAAGACTTAGTTTTGCTCAAGAACATGTAAAATGGAATATCAATGGAAGAATGTTCTGTTTTTAGACGAGAGCAGAATGTCTTTAAGAGGACCCGATGGTAAAATGCGTGTATAAGGACGACAAAATGAGAGGTTTAATCCAACAGGGAGGCTCTATAATGGTACCGAGCTCGTGGTCTTCAGTAGAGGAAGTTTGAAGTGTCAACGATAAATGGAGGAAGTTCTTCAGGAACCATTTATTGGAGACAATCTTATTTTAATGCAGGTTAACGCGCGAAGTTGGTATCCATCGCCAGAACCCATATGTATATAATAATCTTTAACTACGGGTTTGGGCAAGGATACTAGTACCATCCAGCATTAGTGAATTGAAGATGGCTATAGTAGAAGAATTGCACAATATCCCACAATCAGATATTGAAGATATAATGGATGGACTTCCCAATAGGCTCCAAGAAGTCAGTAGAGCTCGAGGAGCAAATACTCATTATTTACAAAAAAAAAATCATATTTAATAAACGACAAAATATAAAAAAATGTTTTTTTATATAAAAAATAAAAAAAAAACATTTACTTTAATAAAGATCCATATTTCTTAAAATTAAAATAATAGTTTTTAGTACTCAAAACTTGATTAAAATAATCCCATCAAAAGATGTTTTTATTCTGAATCAATATTTACTTAAATTGTATGTAACGGTTAAATGCGCCTGTAACGCTAGCATTATTGGTTGGAGAGAAATTTAGAGTTAACAAGTTTAATTTTTTTTTTTAAACTTCCATATTAAAAAAATCAACACTAAATTTTATAAAAGTCCTTTATGCATCCTCAGCGATGGAGAGAAGTAAAGGTAGTTTTCATTCCCAAGGCGGGCAAATGTTCGAATGTCAACCCTAAAGATCTAAGACCTATTATCCTATCATCATTCATTCTCAAAACTCTGGAAGGTTTGATTGATATCCATGTACGTAATAGCATTGATAAGAGACTATCGATGTCTCAGCATGCTTACTGCAAAGGGAAATCGGTAGAAACAGCCTTGCACTCTTTGGTAAGAACTATCGAACAAAAGAAATATACTATGGTGGCCTTCCTGGATATTGAGGGCGCTTTCAACAACGTTGACACATTCGCTATCACTTCTGCTATGACGACCCTAAACGTCGAATACTCACTCTGTGAATTGATAAATCTAATGCTAAAAAGCAGGATCATCAACTCTAAGATGGGGGATTTTTGTACGAAAAGGTCTGTCAGGAGAGGCACTCCGCAAAGTGGTGTTATGTCCCCTCTCCTGTGGAACATAGTGCTTAACGCACTACTAATATCCTTTGAGAGGGAAGGCTACAGAGTGGTTGCGTATGCCGATGATGTTGCGATCGCCGTCATAGGAGCAGAACATCCTAATACATTGAGAGACCTCCTCCAAAACGCACTCAATATGCTCACTAGATAGGCAGATCACTGCGGACTTAGTATTAATCCTCAAAATACAGACCTCGTCCTTTTTACTCGGAAATACAAGATCCCAGAAATTGTACCTCCTTCAATAAAAGGTGTACCACTAATTTTTACCAATGAAGCCAAATATCTTGGTCTGATATTGGACAAAAAATTAAGTTGGAAATCTAATATTCAGGAAAGAGTTAAAAAAGCTACAGTAGCTCTTTTCCTTTACAAGAAAGCCATAGAAAGCAAATGGGGTTTTCAACCTCGCATAACCTATTGGCTATACACATCGGTCATCCGATCAATACTTAAGTACGGAGTCGCAGTATGGTGGACTGCACTGGAGAAAGCCACATACTACGACAAACTTAGCAGAGTCCAACGCACTGCATGTCTCTGCATAAGCGGGGCATTAAGAACCACACCCTCAGCAGCGTTAGACACTCTCCTCCATCTGAAACCCCTCGATATATTCAGAAAACAAGTGGCAGCGAGTACAGCTATAAGACTCAACGTCTCATCTCAATAAACCAACAACAATGTGAGGCAATCCATCATTTTGAACCTCTTCGGTTCTTTACCAAAGTACATAGACTACACTACTCCAAAACCCCAATTTAGAATAAACTTCCAGGTATCCATTCCATCTTGAGATGAATGGGAAGACAAAAAATTCCTGGATGACAAAAGCATCCATTTTTATTCAGATGGATCCAATACAAATGAGGGAGTTGATAGTGGAAAGAAAAGATTAATCTAAGCATCTCATTCCGCCTACCTAATCATTGTAGCGTCTTCCAAGCGGAAATTTTAGCGATCAAAGAGGTTCTCTCATGGCTAAGAGAAAACGTGATATCAACTTCTGATATCCGCATCTTCTCTGACAATCAGGCTGCTATCAAATCTCTTGACGGTGTCTCAACCAAATCTCTAACGGCCCTCGATTGTCGATCGTCTGTTATGGAGATGGCGCAGCAATTTAACATTCACCTCTGCTGGGTGCCGGGCCACAGAGACATCACAGGAAATTGTAGAGCCGATGAACTCGCTAAAAATGGAACCGTAATACCTATTTCACCTGAAAGGGAGAAGATAGGTATACCGATAGCTGCATGTAAACTTCTGCTAAAAGAAACAGCTCTCGAGATAGCAAACTCTAGGTGGTACAATTTACCAACATGCGCAGCCACAAAACTAATATGGCCTTCACTGGACCTTAAGTGCTCTAAAGACTTGATATCTCAAAGCAGATTTCATATAAGCTTCCTAAAAGGTGTCTTTACGGGACACTGTCTTATAGGCAGACACGCAATGCGACTTGGTGTAGCCTCAAATGACTTCTGCAGGAGCTGTATGGACGAGGAAGAACAAAAAACAATCTCTCACCTCCTCTGCACCTGCCCTGCTCTTTCACTAAGACGCAAACTTCATCTGGGAGAATACTCCTTTGATAATCCAAGTGAACTAGCTAAAAAGGATATCAAATATCTCCTTCGCTTTATAAAAAGCTCAAAATGGTTCGACTAGTGGGAAGTAATTCTCTAGATTCATGTGGTATCACAATGGGCCTTTTCTTTTGGCCTAAGTGTGTGGATTCTGTATCCGCAGCCACTTTAACCTAACCTAAACTAACCTTTATGCATCTTTTGATGTGACTATTTGTAAAACAGCGAAAACATAACTTTGAATAAAAAGAGTATATCAAATTTTCATGGAATACTGGGCGTATACGTACTTTTTTTTGTTAAATAATTATGTTTATCTAGTTTTTCTCGTACTTTTTCCTTGGTTGATGTATATTTTTTTGACCTGACAACGTCTTAAATTAGGTTGCGGCTGGGAGTCACTTATGAAAAAGTGTAACGCCCGGTAACGTTACGATGAGTCACCGAACGAGAGAGAGGCCCGCCGAATGGCTTGCGTCTCTCTCCCACTCAACTATGATCGGTCTGCCGCGCGCGCAGCACTAGAGAATTAGGCGCATTGAATCGGCGCATGCTTGTGTCTCTGTCTTTGTCTTTCTCGAACGTTCTTGGCGTTGGAAAAACAAGAAAGCGTCATAATACAAGTTCACACGTGTGGTTAAAGTATCGTCAGCTGTGTCTGTAGTGAAAATGTGGAGTGCTTAGATTCGTCATTTACAACAACTACAACAATAAAGGTAAATAATTGTACACTGATATTTCATTATCGTAAACTATGATTGGTTAATTAATTGTTAGATTGACACAAAAGTTGAGAAACTGAGTTTATAGGTTATGTCATACTATTGATAAATGTTGATAGTGTTAAGTAAATTATTAGTTTAAAAAATTTGTGCAATTCTTATTTTCATTCAATTCCTTGTTCCTATTGTGCAATTTAATTATATTCATATCAATAAATATTCTACCGAGAAAAAGACGTTGTCACGTAAAATCTTCGCCCGTAAAACCGACTTTACAGGCAACCATTTTTTTTTTCAACTGTAATTCTTTGACTATGAATCACAAAACATTATCGGAATTTGTTCATTGGAAACTTTCATAGTTTCCATCGGAATGCACACAAGATGACTATGATGATGATGATGAATCAACGAAACAACAAAACCTACTTTTTTATCTGCGGATGTTTCTCTCCATTCATCATCATACTAGTCCAGCAGTCTTCATTCTCATTTTTATAAGACGCACTTTGTTTTATACAACTTTTAAGCATCATCATCTTCATCATCGGACTCAGCTACGCGTAGGTCGCGTACATTTTATAAACCTTACCATAAACACAACAAACCGAAGACAAGCAATATAATGAGAAATAAGCTTACGTTCCACAAAATATCAAGCCTCTGCTATCGCTCTCGCTATTCCAAATGAACAGCCTCGAAGTCGACTCGACGTCGCTCGTCGCGTCGATGAAGCTTGAATGGAGCTGTATGCTGCCATCGACATTCGCCTCATTATGGGGAAACCGATCAAATTTTTGTATTTTGTCAATCAGTCTCAATTGTGGTGTTGTAGCCTGCGTCGCGTTTGCGTCGTCGTCGTAAAGAAAAAACAAAACGTTTACGTTGCGCAATCTTTTATTTTGTGTGTTTTATTGTGTTTAAATGTTTTGTCGCATGTCGGTCATGTTATGATATTTAAAATATTTAAATTCCAAAAAAAAAACATAAACAAAAACCTTCTCGTTGCATCTTTAAAAATGTGTTCGTAGTTTTGCTTAAGTTAGCGAAATAGTATTTCTGAAATTTATAATCAATCTTTTGGATACAAATAAATAATTTATCAAAAATACAAAAACAAAATACTAGTGGTACGTAATTATTTCGGAAAGGGAAACCAGTAATAAAAAAGCTTTTTCTTTTTATGTCTTTTCGTTTCGTTCATGGAAAACAAGTTAAACTTTTGTTGTTGAGAGTTTACGTTCAACGAATGACACAAGTTTAGTAGATTTTTGTTTGAAAGATCGAATTTTTATTTATAAGCCATAAGCTATGAAAAGAGAAGCAGGGGAGGGGGGGTCGGTTCTGGTGAGATGGTGGAATGTGATGATGAAGTGTGAATTAACATTCAACAATCATCAGAATCGACAAAAAAAAAAACAAAACCAACACAAAAATAGAAGTGAAACAGAAGCAAAATGAGAATTACAACCAAAAACAAAAGAAAAGAAGTTTAAAACAAAAACCCCCGTGCAATTGTACCTGAGACTCGTAGTTACTTACTTTGCAACATTTATAAACTTGTTGTCATTAGGTTTAATAATATTTTTGTGTTGTTGTTGTTGTTGGAATAATAATCCATATGTATCTTGTTATATTTAATTATGTATCGTATCTTATTATTGTGATGCTTGATGTGATATTTACCCAACGAACGTGGTGCATTTCAATTGATGATAATTTGTGTGGTTTCGTTCGTTTGAGCATGGCCGGCTTAGCGCCTGTCACTGAATGGCACATTCGACATCATTGCTATTTTTCTATATGCGACAGTACTCGAATAAGTGTTCTCTTCAATGTCGATGTTGATGCAAGCTGCACGGCGCGGCGGTGGCTGCGCGCGGTAGTACTTAATGCATAAAGTGATTCTGTCAGAGCAGCGCAAGGCAGCAATTCGGAAATTCACTTGAAACAAAATCGAAAATGATAAACAATTTAACAATTAAAGTGATCTTAGTATAAAACGCGTTTAAGTATATTTTATTTTTAATATAAAAATCTAGTTGAAGCTATAGGTAGACAGGGTGTTTCTTTTAATTGTTTTTAATAAATATGTCTTCTGTCAATGAATTGAAGTGTCCATTACCAGAGTTTCTTATGTTTAACAGATTGTTGTTGTGGGTAAAATAGAATTATGAGTTTTGAAAATTTGATTTACCTTTAAATTTAAAACCACGAGTGTGTTTTTTAAGTAAAAAATGTGAGGGGACATTTTGTGAGCAAAAAAAACTAACGAACGTCTTCGCTTTATATAACTCGATAAACAAAACGTTATCGGAAAATTTCTTTCGTTTGTAAAAACGCCCGATTGTTTTGATTTTTAGAGAACCTGGGTTCTGATCTCTTCCGGAGACTTCAAATAGTAAAACGCATTTACATTCTTTTCACAGAATTACTTTAATAACTCGTATTTTCAGATACTTTACATAAAAACGAATTGAAAATTGTTTTCCAGTTCAATTTTTAATGCTTGAATAATAAAATGATTTTTTCTCAGATATTGGTAATACAAAGTGATTAACAATATCAGTTTTAGTTTATTTTTTTCAAGATCAGTTTTCGTTGAAATAAAAATTTTAGATTAAAAATAATCACCCGTTATTATATAGATCTTTTACAGAGATATATGTAAACAAATACTGTAGACGTTTGATGTTTTCATTTTTTCGTTTTTGTTTGAGAAAGATTTGAACTTTATGATTGTTTGGAGTGAAATAAATGTCATATTATTACGATAGGCATGGTACAGATTTTTTTATTTAGCTTTCTTCTTTTTATATTTACATAAATTCATACATTTAAATAAATCAGCTGACAAACGACTGGAGTAATTGACAAATTATAATCAACTCTTAATTTAGATAATGGGGGTTTTAAGAAATAAATTATGTTGTTGTTTGCTTGAGGTTATCAAGTTTTGAAGCTGTTTCAAATACATTTGAATTTGTTAGAATAATGGTAAGTCGTCTTTTAAAGGCAGGTAGCCAAAATTGTGGGCCCTACTATTCTTAAGTTAAGTAAAGACCAATTTTGTTTAACTTATCTGAGACTGGTTGATTTAAGTAGTTCTAAGTTTTCTTACAAAATTTGAAATGATTGCAACTTAGCTTTTTTAAGTTTTATTTATAAAAATAATATGATCGGAGTTAAGAGAATTCACATATAATTCTTCCAAAACCGAACAAAAACCGATTAATCGGTTAATAAAACAATAAAAAAGCACCAACTATCTGATATTTAATAGATGTTTTCAAATTGGCATTACATCTTTTATCTTTTGAAAGTAAATCTTCACCTATATCTTATTCTTACATTCTAATTAGCGAAATATTTTTTTTTGATTGATATGTTAACATACAATTTTTATTCTGTAAATTACTTTTGTATGAATGTACATTTCACGTATTTTGTATATATTTATTTATTTATTTATTTATTTATTTATGTAACATCTACAAGCAGTCTTACAGCTAACAGATTATGGTAAAAATAGATATTAATATATGTATGTATATAACATTATTAAAAAGTAAATATAAATAAAAGACTAGCCTTAAAGGAATCTCTCGAAGAACTTAAATCAATTAATTGACAAACTTCATTGAACTGTTTTAAAGCCCTAGAAATTGGCTCATTACCACCATAGCAGGTACGATGGTATCGTACGATGGTATCGTACAAAAAGCAAATGCCTTAAGCGAAATAATCTTGATGGTGTATAGATTGGAATTAAAGAAAGCAAAGGCGGGCATCTAATATGATAGCATAACACGTCCCTCACAAGCATTATATCATGAATGTTTCGTCTTAATTCCAGGGACTTAATTCCTAGCAATAGGCATCTGGCTCTGTAATCGGGGACAAAACTCCATTTCATTTTGAAAAATATAAATTTTGTAAAACGCCTTTGGACTTTTTCGATGCGATTAGAAAAGGTCTTAAAGGTCGGATTCCATATAACATCTGCGTATTCAAGTATTGATCTGATGTATAAAGTGATAATAACGCGTAGGGGTCACAAAAATCAACGCAATTTCGTTTAATAAAACTAACAAGTGAATTCGCTCTACCAACTATATAGTCAACATGACATTTAAAAGAAAAAGTTGAATCAAGAATTACACCAAGATCTTTGATATTTTCTACACGGGAGAGTGTGTTAGACTCGATCAAGTATTTGAAGTCAATATGAGTGTTTGATTTAAAAAAAGAGATAACACTACATTTTTACTTGCGACATATAGGAACTATATTACTTGCGACATATAGGAACTATATGGCAAGTTTTGCATTCGTGCAAAATTTCGAACTCGAGATTTTAATCAAACATGATATTACGATGGTAGAGAAGTCGAAAAAAGTGGGTCCCGCGATTCCGTCCGGTCTGTTTTGTCTGTCTGTCCACGCTCCTACAGCCTAAACCATTGGGTCGATTGAGTTCAAACTTGGAAGTTAAGGTTTTCAGCAGATTCGCGTTAGGCGTTTTTTTCATTTTTTTTTTAAGACCAAAACTAACAGTGGCCCCCATACAATTTTTTTGGTCAAAAAACGAAAATTCGAATTTTCTCAAAAACAAACCGATAGATTTTTTTTAAATTTTCTCTAAAATTTTATTTTTAAACTTGGCTTCTTTTCATAAGAAAAACATATTTTTGTATTGCTCAGGAAAGGTACCGCTCATAGAACCGTTATTTTGTTTCTTAATTTTCTCAGCAACTTATCAACCGATTTCAATAATTTTTTTTCTGAATAAGCTCTTATATTGCCTTAACAATATTTGATTATCAAAAGTGAAATTTTTTATTGTTTGGATTTTTAAAAAAATATTGAATTTTTTTTTTTCAAAATTCTATATCTCAAAAACGGGTCAACATTTTTTTACGAAATTCAAATGTAGAGCGTATATTTACAATCACTAAACAACTGCATACCAAAAATATTTTTAGAACAAAATTTAAAAATTTTATATATAAAAAATTAATTTAAAAAAAAACCGCTCTAACGATTTTCAAAAAAAAATTTTGAAAAATCAAGGGTTTTTTGATTTATAAAATGGCATCTAAATTTTTGAAGACAAATCTTAAAATAGTTTTTTTTTTTTAAATTATTTTAACTGCATTAAATGTAATCCCCTCCCATCTCACCAGATCAAATCCTGTGCGTGAGCCCGAAAGAGCGCATTAGATTGACAAAACTTTTATTATATTCAGCCCTATCATGAATTCCATCGTAATCGGAAATTTTTACGAATCCCGAAAAACTGTATCATGAAATCCGTTCGTAGTGGAAAATCTCATACAATTTTGCATTACGAACGAACAATTTTGCATCATGATACAGTTTTTCGGGATTCGTAAAAATTCCGACTACGATGGAATTCATGATAGGGCTGATTGGTACATATGTATGTATTGTTTATAACTATAACTATTGTAAATACCAATTCATTTCCGGGATGAGTTGTCCTAGGATGAGTTGTGTCTTGGGATGAATCGCGCGGTTTTTTTGACAAATCGAATAGCATTTAAATCTTTGAAGACAAACTTGTTTTAAAGGTATAACTTTAAATCTTATATAGGTGCTTTTTTAAACAGACTCTTTGCATACAGGAGCAAGTTCGTGCGACCCAGTCGTGCATTTTATTTTATATTCAACTTTAAACGATTTGAATTACACCATTCAACGACCCGATTTAAATCGGATTGAACACGATAGCAGTCATCAACAATTTTTATCGCAAGAAATAATTTTAGATCATCGGCATATAGGAGACACTGGGAGTGATTTATGGCTAACGTAATGTCATTGATAAAAATATTAAAAAGAAGAGGACCCAGATGACTGCCCTGCGGGACACCAGAAGTACATTCTATAGACCTCGATGTGAAGTTATCAATGACAACTTTTTGAGATCTACCTATGAGGTATGACGAAATCCAACTGAGAAACTTAGAGTGGAATCCAAATATCTCAAGTTTACGTAGCAGTGTGTGATGGCTAACAGAATCAAAAGCTTTGCTAAAATCTGTGTATACAGCATCCACCTGACTCAATGCCTCAATAGAATTAATTACGTATGTTGAAAAAAGAGCCATATTTGTAGTGGTGGATCGCCCAGATATAAATCCGTGTTGCAATTCAGATATGGATTCTTTCGTTAAAAATTCAATTTTATTTTTTACTAAACTCTCGAACAACTTGGGAATGGCTGAAAGCTTTGAAATACCTCTATAATTTTCTACTAAGTTCTTGCAACCAGATTTGTGAATTGGCATAAGGTAAGATATTTTCCAGGTATCAAGAAAAATTCCTTCTGATAGGGACTTATTAAAAATACAGAGCAGAGGATAGCAAAGTGATGAGGCACAATATTTGAGAAATATAGCGGGTATACCGTCAACTCCAGCATTTAATTTTGATTTAAGTGATGTAAGTCCTGAAAGAACTTCATAACTACTTAACTGTAATGCACCAATATCAACCTTACTTGGTATATTGAGTATACAGGGAAGATTATTCATACTAGGAGTTGAGTATACTGATTGGAAGAAATTTGCAAAGAATTCGAGTATTGAAGTAATATTTGAAGCTTCGGTATTTCTGAAAGACATATTTTTAGGAAATCCGGTAGATTTTCTTTTCGCATTTATAAAAGACCAAAAAGAGTTACTATTACACTTAATGTTATTTTCAATATTCATGATATAACCCCTATGAAGGAACTTATTCAGAATAAAAAATCTTTACGCAATTTACTAAAATTAGCATAATCTAACTCGTTACTAGACTGTTAATATTTATTAAAAGCTTTTCGTTTCGCATTTTTAAGGTTAGATAGATGCTTGTTGTACCACGGGAGCTTTGGTTGTTGATTTGATTTCGATTGGTGGGCCAGAGGTATGAATTTGGAAAAACTTTCAAAAATTATTGACGAGAATCGAGTATACATTTGTTCAAGCGTTAAATTTGAAAATTCACTGTACCAATCAATAGTATTTAGAAAATTATTAAACTCAATAAAGTTTGCCTTTTTAAAGTTAAAACAATTTGAAAGCTGAGTAGTTATTGCACTCGAAAAAATATACATTTCAATTTCAATACATAATTCTTTATGATGAGTGGACTCATTTAAAAGTGAAAAAGGAACAGTTGAAACTTTACAATTCAATAAATCATTACAAATAAAGACAAGATCTAAAATTGTATCTAATGAATTAGAGATTCCATTAATTTGAATCAGATTTAAAGAGTAAAGAGAGTCAATAAAAATAAATTCAAAATTTTTAATCATATTGCAAGCTAAAAGCATATTATCATTATCTGACCAGTTCCATTTTATATTTGACAAGTTGAAATCGCCGTGAAGTTATTTTTCGAATCTCAAATTATTCGAAGTTACAAAATTTATATTAAAATTTAATCAATTAACTCAGCACCTCAGCTTGTAGATGAGCCAACTCGAATTCCTGACGTAGCAGATCAATCCACCAACACCTTAGACTTGTTTCCTACCTCTGAATCAAAAAAATACAGGCACATCAGATCAGATGTTATTTTGATCAGAGATATGAGTTTCAGTTGTTATAAAGGCAACCCCACTGAGGAAAAGCGGAATTAGGCCAAACATTCTACAGGGTGGGCCGTAAATAAGTGCACTTAAAAAAAATTATATTAATACAACTGTAGCGCTTTTAAATGAAATATTTATTTTAAATTATACAAAACGAAATGAATTTTTATTTTTTAAAAATTAAATCATCCAAATATTGTCCGTTTCGCCTACAGCACTCTTCCAATCTGACTCTGAGATTTTGGAACACTTTTGTCAAAAGTTGCGGAGTGATTAAGCGGATTTCTTCTTCAATGTTCGCTTTTAATTCAGCCGTCGTTGAAGGATTATTAGAGTACACCTTACTCTTGAGGTAGCCCCATAAAAAGAAATCCGGTGGCGTTAAGTCAGGGCTCCTGGGTGGCCAAGCAATATCACCCCTCCTCGATATCAACCTTCGAGGAAACATTTCTCTAACGACCTCCTGAGAGTCGTTACTTGTATGGCAGGTAGCGCCATCTTGTTGGAACCAGGTGTGAATAGTGTAACCACTCGATTCTTGCAGTTTTGGAGCTAAAAAATCTCTAAGCATCGAAACATAACGCTCTGAATTAACAGTAACATTACGCCCGTATCGATCTTCATAAAAATACGGCCCTATGATCCCCCACTTGGCTATTCCGGCCCAAACGGTCACTTTCGGAGAGTGTAACGGTCGTCCATGTTTTAAGCGTGGATTTTCTGTTCCCCAGTATCGACAATTTTGTCGATTAACAAATCCGTTGACATGAAAATGAGCTTCGTCTGAGAAGATAATGTTATTGAAGTGAGGGAATCTCCGTAACATTTCTGTTGCGAAATTGAACCGTGAAACAAAATTGGATTCTTTCAAATCTTGGACAATCTGAATTTTGTAAGGGTATAACTTCAAATCATCCCGTAAAATGCGACGTAAAGTCGTTCTGGGTACTCCCAGTGCCGCAGCGCGTTTCCGTATAGAGCTTCTTGGATCCTCGCGCACAGAAGCTTGTACGCGTTCAATTGTTTCTGCAGTCCGCCTGGAACGTGGGTGTCCTGTAGGTCGAAGTTTTTGCGTTGATCCCGTTGCCTCGAATGTTACGATCCATTTTTTGATTACATTCGTACTTGGACACTCGGTGATGTTGCGTAATCCAAACTTTACCCGAAAAAGCCGACGAACAGTCACGTATGAGCGATTGTTTTCATAAAAGGCGCGAACGCAGAAACCGCGCTGCTCTCCCGTGAACAGACTCATTGCGACTAAAAATTTAGATCTCGAGCTGCAAGGAGATACCATCCCCGCGTGTCTCGGTTATTTCGTTCGGGAGTTAGAGCGAGACAAAAAGTGCAATTATTAACGGCCCACCCTGTAGAAAGACCTGCAACGGTCATAATCGATCAACAAAATTTTTGCATGACAAGAAATAACGGTAAAAAATATTACAATGTCTTAAAGGTAGTACAATTTTTTGTTCATTTGTAAAAAAACGTACGAAACACCACGTCATAAACCATTATTTCACTTGTTTTAATGACCTTCCTTTTGTAAGCTCGATTACTTACTTACTACTTAGGTCCTCAGTCCTTACCTTTTCGAAGCGTATGTCCAATCCATTGCCACTTATGTCTTCGTCTTATAGATTCTATAGGTTCCTGACCTGCCCTTCTATGAAGGACCTCATTGATAAAGCCAATTTGCTTGCAGCACAGTTTGCTGTTAATTTAACGCTACCAGATAGTATTACGAGCCCTCCTGTTTTCCAGAGCGTAAACGATTTTATGGGACCAATCTTCTTTCATACTCGTGCAGTTGAAAGATTACAAAAAGGCCTTGACATACACCAATCCGCTGGCTCAGATAGTATCCCCCCTATTGTTCTGAAGAGTTGCTCTTCAACGCTAATGGCAAAACCACTGCGTAAGCTTTTCCATATTTCCTAGCAAATGGAAAACAGCACTTGTTCAGCCTGTCCTAAAAGACGAATCCTAATCCATTGAACTATTTCAACTTTCAGTACTCGGTATGTGTATCACAGATCACCTCTTTATGAAATGATCACATATTAAAAATTGCCAAAAATGCTGCTGGATGCTCAGGATTCCCCCGGCGCGCGGTGGAAGAAATTTGTTAAAAAGGAAATTTTTTTTAACTAAGTAAAGTAGCTGAGATACGACCCACAGTGCACATCTCATGGTACAACTACATATGTATACATGTGTAAGCAAATTAAAACTGGACTGTTATCTGCTTTATTTTAAAATATTCCATAATTAGATCAATAACTTAAATAGTAATTTTTAAAAAATCTGCAACTTGGGTTTTAAAAAAGCCGTTAGCATTTATTTAAACTGAAATTGCTTTTTAAATGAAATTCGACCGCTTTCAGTACATTAGCTTTTTCTCGAAAAATTAATTCTCATTAAAACTAATGTTACCAGTTCTTACACAATTATTTTGGGGGTTATATTATTTTTGGTTCGCAAAATATTCTAGGTCACAAATATTTTTCTTTTCGCATTAATTCCAATTTGATATCACGTCGAGAGATATTTAAGGGTCAACCAAACTTATCTAGGGACTTTAAACAGTCGACATATGTATATCAAAACTTTCAAATCGATTACAAAAATTCCAAATGGAAAATAAAAAAGAGGCTGGGATGCGACCCACACTGATAACTTCCCATCCCGTCTATCGATTTGTCTTGCTTAAAAGTTTGTCTAAATGTATCAATTCTTGCCAAATTTGCGTTCTATTTTTTGTAGATTTTATTTTTTTTATGAAAAAACGGACTGTTGGATTTTTATAAAAAAATTATTGAATATAAAAAACAATATTTTCTGTGAAATAAAATAAGTTTGAAGCCAATATTTTTAATTTTTGAAAAGCTATTTGAGCCGAAAATCAATTTTTACCAACTTTTATTAATTTTTTTGTTTAGGTTTTTATTTTTTGTAAAAAAACTGTCAATTCGATTTTTCTCAAAATTTTTCCTAATGTTGAAAACAATATTTCTTATAAGTTAAAATTAGTTAGAAGCCATAATCTCAAATTTTTGAAAAGATATTTAAGTCGAAAATCAATTTTTACCAACTTTTGTTAAATTTTTTTTTTGGTTTTTAATTTTTTGTAAAAAAACTGTCAATTCTATTTTTTTCAAAATTTTACTGAAAGTTGAAAACAACATTTTTTGAAAGATAAAAGTAGTTTAAAGCCAATATCTCAAAGTCTTGAAAAGATATTTGAGTCAAAACTCAATTTTTACCAACTTTTTTTTATTTTTTTTTAGGTTATTATTTTTTGTTAAAAAACTGTCAATTCGATTTTTCTCAAAATTTTATCAGATGTCAAAAACATTATTCTTCATTTTACAAAATTGTTTTGGAAATGAAATCATATTTTAGTCGTAAAATTTTCGAAGTGACAAATTTTTTTTTTCAGTTTTTTTGATTTATAAAAAAAAACCGTTAATTGAATTTTTTTCCAAAAATATAATTGTTTTGTATCACGTTACAATATATAATATAAAATTTAATTCAAGTCTCTAGCGTCATTGGTTCATGAGATATTTAGGGTTAACCAAAATTTTCACCTTTTTTTTAAACTGCTATGGTAAAAATACCACCCACGCAATTTTCTTGAGAGCCCTTTCTGCATCTTTCTGCCTTATTATCTGTATAACAAAATTTATTTGAAGTCGATATCTCTTCTGGTTCTTGAGCTATGGACGACGAAAAAAACGTCGCGAACGTACGGACGTACGGACGTACAGACGTACGGACGTACGGACGTACCTACACACGCACGCACAGACATCTTTCTAAAAATCTTTTATTTCGACTCTAGGGACCTTGAAACGTCGAGAAATGTCAAAATTTTCAATTTGTCAAATCGGACCCATTACAATAACTTCCTATGTGAAGTTAATAAGTAACTATATTTCTGTTTTTATTTAATAAGTTGCTACATTTTCAACACGATTGAACTACTTGTATGTAAGTACTAAGTACATCTCGAATTCCGTAAGCAACAAAGTTCTTACAACTTTTACTATTGCCCAAATTATAAAGCCTATAACCAAAAGATTTATTTTTTCTTTAAATAAAAATGGGCATTGTGATCTACGTGTTGCCCACAACACATCCATAATACCTTATCATTTTTCTGGGCACTAAATAGACCGTGGCCCAGTGCGTCGAGCGTATGGGGAAAGTGGAAAATTAGGGATTTAATTTTGTAGCTAAGTTTAGAAGCACAAAAAAAGTCATGTCCACCCACTGACACGCCGACTTTTAAAGATTTTGTTACAACATATGTACATTGTTCAAAAATATATTTTTAAAAACTTTAAAATAAAAACAAAAGACAATAAAAATAAAAACAAAAACAAAAAATAAATATTTCAAACATATACATGTAAGTTTCAACTGTTTGGCTTGAAACTTCGATGGTGGAATAAGAATAATTCCAATAATTTGATAATTTTTGGACACAAGTTGATGCAGTAAAGAACTATATTTTATAATAAAATTAACAAATAAAACATTATCAACAAAAACATAACAATAACCATAATATTAATTAACATACATACATAAATCAACAATTATGTCGGCTTTGAAATCTTTGATAATACTTATTGAACAATTTACATACGATTGAAAATGAGTATAAAATAATAAAATATTAATATTGAAAAGTAAGATCCTTAATAGTAGATGTAAATATGTAGAGTGTTTTAGCAAAGTGTCGAGACGGTAGAAGAGATCTGGCAAAAGTAGTTATTATGGTGGCTAAGTTTGTGAATAAGATGGCAACAAACTTACATACATATGTGTGTATTTATTTAAATTACAATTATTTAAGAATCCGAGTCAGATTGTTCAATATCTTCAAAACTAGAAGTAAAAGAAGGCGAAGAGGTATCAATGCATTCGCTTGTTTGGAGATATTGAGCAATTTCTTCTTGATCTTTTTTACATAATATCAGCTCTTTTTTTCTAAGATTAAAAATTAAAGGATCGGACCTGAGAAGCAAGATCGTCAAAATATCTTGGTTAGTGTTAACACGGGATGACTTTTTTGCATGACCAAGCCGATTTTTTCGGATTTCCTTATGTGTTGCTTCAAGCGCTTCTTCGGACAGTAAACCAATTGGGATTTCGAAAGACGATAAATTGTCTGGCCCATGACCAACTGTAAAGCTCTAAATATAATTCCCTTACTTCAGCGAGTAATACAGAGAATTGACTTATATCAATAGTAAGTCCTGAAGCCAAAACTCTCAAGACTATTGTAAATTTGTATATAAGCCGTTCATCAATTCCTGTAATTTCTGTTCTTGAAAAATCTTCTTGCTGTATTGCCATCATTTGTCGAACCAAAACTAGGCTTAGGCTTGTCGATATTAAAACCCAATTGTGTTTTAAACATGGTTTGAATTTGTTTTTTTCTTTCATCAAACACTTTTGTTTTTGTTTGTTTTTGGAGTCTTTTCCAACCCCCGCCATGATTTAAATGGAAGTCTGTACGCTATATGCAACAAACATTCAAAACATTTTATCCATTAATGAAGAGTGGATAAACCAAATCGGAAGTTTTCTTCAATTACTGGTTTTTCATGCACTTGCATCAAATTCATTTCCTTAGGATGCACAATTGGTGTTTGATAAAATGTTACATATGCTCCCATCAAGCATTGTAAACTTATATAAACTAGGAAATAAATCCTTATAAAAATCGTTAACTACAGATCTCAATATACCTATTATATTTTTTTTTTTCGGAAATATCAAGATCTAAGTATAGTGCTAACGTATTTTTAAGTGGTAATGTTTTTTCCATCTTACAAGAATCAACTCCAATAACAGCGAGGAATGTTCGGAAACTTCCGCAGCGAATCTCAGCTCTTCAGATGAATTGGAGACTAAAAGATTCGCAATTCTTATTTTTTTCGTCTTTATTGACGCATCTTAAAATGGAGTTTGGGGTCTGCCCCGACTATTTTGTGGTCCATCATTAGACGATGTACTCTGTAAGTGATTTAAAATGCTGACAGGAAGTGTAAAATTATTACTAAGCCAAGCCTCGTGTTGCTTTTTGAAAAGAGTATGATAACTTGAACATAGCTTCCATTTCCGTTGCAAGTTTCCATCAAAGTTTTTAATTTTGGACCTTAAATTATTTTTTATTGTAACGGGACAATTATTTACCCTTGAGTCAGTCAAAATTGAAGTTAAAATATTTTCAATTCTCGATTTTTTGTCGAAAGAAATCCATTTTTCATACATTTGTTTATTTTTAATAGTTGGACTTTGACCTACAAAAAGTTGAATATTTTAAAGGTTAGCAAAGATTAGTAAGCTTTGCATTTTTGCAAAGAAGAATAATAGGACAATGCAATGACACTAAAAATTCTGCTACAGCTTGTAACAGTCTTTTTAAAAGCTTAACCGAAGTGAAAAAATGCCTTAAAAATAACCTTTTTTCCAGTAATTCACTTAACTTACAAATTATTTCAAAAACCAAAAATAATTAGTCATACCAGCTCTAAATGAATCCATTATTAATATCCACTGTCCAAAAAAAATTTGCTTCTATTACTTTTCTTTCACCAGCTAAATCACTTTGCACAAAATCGCGTTTCACAACAAGACTGACTATAATACCCTTATTATGTCTTAAACAAGTCCGTTAATCTATCATATAAAAAGCAAACAACAAAAAAAACTATAAATAATAGTTATTCAACATGTGCTAGACCCGAATCAAAGCCTAATTAGAACAAAATTGCATTTTTTATTTTTTTTATTTTTGGCCACTGGTGAACGCACTGTGCGTGTTCCCTATATTTTTACCCATTCTTCTTTATAAATCATGTAGGTATATTTTCTACTAGAGCTATCTTCTTAAGGCCATGTCAAAAAATTGTTGTTTTGACTAATATAAAATTTAATATTATAAAATTCCACTTACATATGCTAGAAAAGAAAAGTTTTTTAGTTCCGCCAATTATGTTAATGCTAATTATTATTATACCTACTTAACATCTTGAGAAAAAAGAAATGTTTTTTTTTTCAATAAATTAACAATTCATTGCGAATGTTTATATTATTTGTTATTATTGTATAAACTTTAAAGTGATGTCATGCTGAACAGTTTATTTTTGTTTTTTGTTAAGTATAAAAGTTCTGAAAATGTTAAGATCTGATTTGCATACAAATCAGACAACCTCTTCCACATCACGTATATGACATACTCACCTAAATTTCTATTGATTTAAATTTTTTGTAATTACTCAAAATTAAAAAAAGAAATAAAAGAATAAAAGTTAATCGTTAAGTTGTGAGCTTAAACGCTAAGTTATTATTTTGTCTGTTCTGTCACAAGATGATGTAATCTTAATTCACTTCAACGTGAATTGCTTAAATGTGTTAAGTGTTTTAATATTAATTATAATTTCTCGTTAATTTTATAAACGTTTTTTTTTTCTTCCAATTTTGAAAAACCATTTCCGGATTTTAAAAAGAATTTGGTCTTCAACTAGGTCAATAATTTATAACACTTTGTTCTCTTATTATGAACCTATTTTACTTTAACAATACTATTTAAGAGAAGATAAGAAAGCTGCAACTTAAGCAACATTCTATGAGCATTTAAATTACGATTTTATTTAAAAAACTAGCTGACCCGGCAGACTTCGTACTACCTCAATCGATAAATAAAAGACCTAAACTTTTGAATAAAAAGCATTTTTTTAATGAAGCATGAAGTTTTATTATTATTTTCGACACATCATGTTGCTTACTTAAAAAAACACAAAGTTTTGCTGAAATACTGGCTATTTATAAGGTTTAAATTTTTATTAACAGACATACACTGTTATGATACAGTTTGTTAATCAATTTAAAGCTTTCTTATAAACTATATTATTTGTTTTGTTTTGTGGTGCGTAAATAAACAAAGAAGACGATTTTCCGACGCGCGAACACGCGACGTATAATTATTGTCCATGCGCGAAACAGGGAGACTCCGAGTTGATTCCACAAGCTTCTGAAGACTGTCCTTGCGATTTGTTTTTTGTCATCGCAAAGGCCAGACGTACTGGAAATTGTAAGCGTTTAAAATAGAATGGTAAATCCGTTGGAATCATCGGTATTCGCGGGATCAAGACATCCTCTCCTTTGTATTTTCCTTTTGTGATTGTTCCTCAATGACGTTATTCATCAGCTTTTTCACAGCGAGTCTTGTTCCATTGCATAGTCGAGGTTGATTAATGTTACGCAGCATGATGACAACTGATCCTACTTTTAACTGCAAATTGTGAGGTGGTAATCCAGGCAATTCCAATGAATTTAAAAACTCCGTGGGATAGTTGACTACGTCATCCTGGTTCATATAACGGTGTCGACTGATTTGAAAGAAACCAACTGTCCTGGAAGAAAATTCTGAATGGTCGCATTGAGATCCACGACATCTTTATTTTTCTCTGCCAACATTGCTCGTTCACCCAGCCAATTATGGTTATTGAACTTTTGCGCTATATCTGGGAAAATACGCTGAATAAGCTCCTCTTTTGAATTTGTGATGTGACAGAAATCTGTGGGTAATGTGATGAATCCGGTCGAGGTGTCCATTGCATCTTTATTATTTCCAATATCTAACAACTGCTTTGCAAACACATTTGCAGTTTCATCATGTTGCAAAAATACTCGCATAATAGTTGTTAATTGGAGTGTCTTTACGTACTGCCACAAATTCGATGATTTTAGGCATGCATTTAGTTCATCAGCAACAGTTGATCGGGGAATAACTGGAAGAGTCTAACGAAAATCACCTGACAACAGAATCATGGCCCCACCAAAGATATTTTGGTTGTCACGAAGATCTTTCAATGTTCTGTCCAGCAGCGCCTCCAGTGACCTCTTATGGGCCATTGTGCATTCATCCCAAACAATTAATTTGCATACCTGTAGGGTCTTGGCCATTGCGCTATTTTTGGCGATGTTGCAAATTGGTGTTTCGGTGATTTGCATGTTTAATGGTAATTTCAAGGCAGAATGCGCAGATCGTCCGCCTTCTAACAGAGTCGCAGTTATTCCAGATGAAGCCAACGCTAGAGCAACATCATTTCGCGATCTGATCCTCGCCAAAAGCAATGCAATTAAGAACGTTTTTCCTGTTTCTCCGGGAGCATCAAGGAAATAAATTCCACCAGATCCACTATTCACAGCTTCTATCAAAGAGTCGTACGCAATTCTTTGCTGTTGATTCAATTGTGGAACATTTGTACGAACTGTTTCGGCCAATGCTTCAATGTCGTACTGTTGTTCACTTTGCAACTCGTGGTTTAATGCATCGTGCGTATGACGATTAGGTGCTGTCATTCCCAAACACGACAATACTTTATTTGCTATCAATAAACACAAATATTCTATCATGATCAATGTCTAATTGTAAATTTCTTCAGTCATTTGTAGTGTAGGATTCAAAGTTTCACGGCGCATACGATGCAAAACATCCTCAGACATGTCATCTCTATACTTAACCCACAAATCTTTTGGATTCGAGGGGAAACATGTCGATATGATAATCGCAAAGAATGTACGAATTTGATGCGGCGATGGAGATATTACGGAATCCTTGAGCGTATAAAAATAATCTGATACAGTTACAACTGAAGTTAGCTAAAATTAAGTTTCGCGAAGCCGACCAAATTAATTGGAAATCAATTCTACTAATAGTTTATTACGTTTTTTGTCGCGTTCGCGATTCACTTTTGTTTATTTTCGGAACGCGATATTAGATCCTCAAAAGCGCACGCGAAGACTATTTTCATAGATATGATTGAATTTGAACTTTATGCAGCGGTAATAAATTGCAAATTGACTCTTTGACGTTAGGAACACACCTAAATTACTTAGACAAAAGTGAGTGATTATAATTTAATGTGAACTTTATTGAATAGCAATAAAGTTCAAATTGATTCTAGAAAACGTTTGTATGGGAAATAGAAAAGGGCTGATTTAAGGGTTTTCTCGGAAATTATTCGATTTTTTCTCGCCTTTTAAACCTTCCCTAGACCTCCACGAACATTTCAAGACTAAGATAAGATAAATCCGTTCAGCCGTTCTCGAGTTTTAGTGAGTCTAACGAACAGCAATTCATTTTTAACTTCCCATAGGAAGTTATTGTAATGGGTCCGATTTGTCAAATTGAAAATTTTGACATTTCTCGACGTTTCAAGGTCCCTAGAGTCGAAATAAAAGATTTTTAGAAAGATGTCTGTGCGTGCGTACGTCCGTATGTCCGTACGTTCGCGACGTTTTTTTCGTTGTCCATAGCTCAAGAACCAGAAGAGGTATCGACTTCAAATAAATTTTGTTATACAGATAATAAGGCAGAAAGATACAGAAAGGGCTCTCAAGAAAATTGCGTAGGTGGTTTTTTTACCATAGCAGTTTAAAAAAAGGTGAAAATTTTGGTTAACCCTTAATATCTTACGAACCAAAAATGCTAGAGACTTGATACCAAACACGTATATTTTTTGAAAAAAAAACAGTTAACAGTTTTTTTTATAAACCAAAAAAACTGAAAAAAAAATTTGTCACCTCGAAAATTTTACGAATACAAAATGATTTTATCTCCAAAACAATTTTGTGCAACGAAGAATAATGTTTTTGACATCTGGTAAAATTTTGAGAAAAATCGAATTGATAGTTTTTTTATAAAAAATAAAAACCTAAAAAAAACATTACTCAAAGTTGGTAAAAATTGAATTTCGACTCAAATATCTTTTCAAAACTTTGAGATATTGGCTTAAAACTACTTTTATCTTGCAAAAAATATTGTTGTCAACATTCAGTAAAATTTTGAAAAAAATCGAATTGATAGTTTTCTTACAAAAAATAAAATCTGAAAAGAAAATTTAACAAAAGTTGGTAAAAATTGATTTTCGACTCAAATATCTTTTCAAAAATTTTGAGATTATGGCTTCCAACGAATTTTAACTTATAAGAATTATTGTTTTCAACATTCGGAAAAATTTTGAGAAAAATCCAATTGACAGTTTTTTTTACAAAAAATAAAAATCTAAACAAAAAAATTAATAAAAGTTGGTAAAAATTGATTTTCGACTCAAATATCTTTTTAAAAATTTGAGATATTGGGTTTTAACTACTTTTATCTTTTGAAAAATAATGTTGTTAACATGCAGTAAAATTTTGAGAAAAATCGAGTTGACAGTTTTTTTTACAAAAAATAAAAACTTAAAAGAAAATTTAACAAAAGTTGGTAAAAATTGATTTTCGACGCAAATATCTTTTCAAAACTTTGAGATATTGGCTTTTATCTTTTAAAAAAATTGTTTTCAACATTCAGTAAAATTTTGATAAAAATCTAATTGACAGTTTTTTTACAAAAAATAAAAACCTAACAAAAAACAATACTAAAACTTGGTAAAAATGTACTTTCGACTCAAATAGCTTTTCAAAAATTAAAAATATTGTCTTCAAACTTTTTTTATTTCACAGAAAATATTGTTTTCGATATTCAGTGTTTTTTTATAAAAATCCAACATTCCATTTTTTCATACAAAAAATAAAATCTACAAGAAATAGTACGCAAATTTGGTAAAAATTGATGTTCGGTTCTTGATATCTCTCAAATTAATTTAATTCATCTAATTAGTAAAAATTTAAGAAATGCTACTAAAATTGGTAAAAATTTGTTTTTCGCTAAAAATCTATTTAACAAAACTAGATTTTCAAACTAAACTATTTCTTTATATGAAAAATATTGTTGGTAATTTTAAAATTTTTAAGAATAATTCAACTGACAACGTTTTTAACCCAACACGAAAACCTACAAACTTTGAAGCAAGACAAATCGACAGACGGGATGGGAAGTTTTCAGTGTGGGTCGCATCCCAGCCTCTTTTTATATACATATGTATATAGATTACTAAGCACCATAAGAAAAAGGTTGCACTTGTTAATGATTACAAACCGTATTTCGTTTTTTTTTTTTTTTTAAATTTTCACATCTTCAATCTATCCGTATCTCAAGATTTATATTTCAATTATAACATAATAAGTATTTACATCATAAAAAAAACTTCTTTTGAACTCATTTTTACCCCATACAGATTATTTTTTTGAACTTGCAAGTATAGTTCCCCAAACTATAGAAAGGTCAATATAAATACACACCATGAATAGTATAGATAATAATATTATAAATTTCTTTTAGAATTTAGAAAGTCAAGAATTTTCACCCACCATTATCCAACAACCAACAAACTTCTCTTATAATTTATATGATGATGGGCGATGGGCCTTGTCTTCATAAGCTTCAAAAGCAATAAATTTTGATCTTCTAATTGCCCTCAAGTTCATATTTTTGTTTTATTTGTTGCTTAAAGTTATTTTTTCAAAACAAGGTGAGTGACTTTAGGAGTTTTTTATTTGTATGTCAAACGAAGTCATGTGAAATAATAAAAACACAAATTAATCTAGTTAATTTAATATGAATATAAAAACAACATTGTCTTTAAGAAAAATCGTATCAACGACTTTTTCTCGGGGGCATTGTTACATTTTGAAATTTGTCATCAAGTTGCTTGGCCTTTGAGAAACTGTTTATTTTGATTTCTTTGTAAAGAAAAGAAAACATGAGATGAACGAACAGGTAATACTTTTAAATCAAAGGGTGTTTTAATTTATTAGGTATTTCATTTAAAAATACAACTTCTTTGTTTTTTATCTTTTTGAAACCTTTTATTATAAACAAATACTTACAATTTTTGGAGCAAAAGGGTTTTAAATGCAATAATTTCATCATTTTTTTATCTTGCGCGTGCTGTTCAAAACCAACGAATGCAAATATTGTTTTTTTTCTGAATTGAAAGAATTTGTAATGATATCTTAGATTAAAGCTTCGGATTATTTTCTTTCTTGGACCAATCACTTAAAATTTATCATAACAGACCTCGCGGAAATTACCTTTTTTTTTTGTCAGACAATCAAACCAAAACTTTTTTAAAGGATTAAGTTGTCCTGAATTCGAATAACACCTTAAATTTATTCTATCACATTGGGTTTGTAAAGTAAAGTAATGCTGATGACAACAAAAAAACAAGGTTCTTAAGGCTTAGTGAAAACACAACATATCCCTTAACAATACATTTTTGATGATTTTGTAAAGTACAAATCCTTATCTTCTAGATGCACTTTAAATCATTTTAGTATGTTACTAAAACACCAGCTTTAAACAATATTTTTTCAATGTAACGAAAACAAAAATGAATTTTATAGCGTTTTGACTTTTTTATGTTGACAACCGATTTTGAATACATTTTAAGATTAATGTAAGAGAGGTGAAATATTACATTTTATGAAGATTTTTTGAAAAATTTGTGATTTATTTGTGCTCAAAAGGTAAAGGCTCTTAAGTCGACTAAAGTGTTTTTAGCTATTTATTCCTTTTTATATATTCTCTCTACGAACTATTTTTTATTTTACCCTGGTTGATAATTCTTCTAAAACAAGAAAGTTATGACTTTTTGTAAAATAGCTTAAATTTAATTCGTAAGGTTTTGCGAAACGTAAAAAAAACTTAAGTAGAGGATGATTCGAGTAGTGCCCGTGGCATGATGGTTAGTGCGTTGGACTGTCATGCGAGAGGTCTTGGGTTCAATCCCTGCCTGTGCCACCTTAATTAAAAAAAAAGAGTTTTCATAGGTACTGCCTCTTGCGAGGAATTGACAAATTATCCAAGAGTAATTCTTGTCATGAAAAAGTACATTCTCAAATTAGCCGTTCGAATTCGGCATATAAATTGTAGGTCCCCTCCATCCCTGACAACATTACTCGCACACAGGAATGGTTGAGAGTTGTAAGTCACTAGGCCCTGGTTCTCTGCGGACTGTTGCGCCACCTAATTTATTTATTTATTTAGAGGATGATTCGTCTTATATGTATCAATTTATTTTATTAACATAGGAAGTTATTGTAATGGGCCCGATTTGTCGAATTGAAAATTTTGACATTTCTCGACGTTTCAAGGTAGATTTTTAGAAAGATGTCTGTGCGTTCGTCCGGTCCGTACGTTCGCGACGGTTTTTTCGGCGTCCATAGCTCAAGAACCAGCAGAGATATCGACTTCAGATAGTAAGAGATTTTTTATACAGATAATAATGCAGAAAGATGCAGAAAGGGCTCTCAAGAAAATTGCGTGGGTGGTTTTTTACCATAGCAGTTTAAAAAAAAGGTGAACATTTTGGTTAACCCTAACACGAACAAATAACGCTAGAGACTTGAATTAAATTTTATATTATATATTGTAACGTGATACCAAACAAATATATTTTTGGAAAAAAATCCAATTAACGTTTTTTTATAAATCAAAAAAAAAAACTGAAAAAAAATTTGTCACCTCGAAAATTTTACGACTAAAATATGATTTCATCTCCAAAACAATTTTGTGCAACGAAGAATAATGTTTTTGACATCTGATAAAATTTCGAGAAAAATCTAATTGCCAGTTTTTTTATAAAAAACAAAAACCTAAAAAAAAAACAATACTAAAACTGGTTGAAAATTGAATTTCGACTCAAATATCTATTCAAAAACTTGAGATTAAGGCTTTCGACTCAAATAGCTTTTTAAAAATTAAAAATATTGGCTTTAAACTCTTTTTATTTCATAGAAAATATTGTTTTCGATATTCAGTAATTTTTTTTTATAAAAATCCAACGGTCCGTTTTTTCATAGAAAAATAAAATCTACAAAAAATAGTACGCAAATATGATAAAAATTGATACATATAGAAAAACTTTTAAGCAAGACAAATCGACAGACGGGATAGGAAGTTATCAGTGTGGGTCGCATCCCAGCTTTTATTTTATCAGGTAATAGATAGAAATGAGCTTGGTAAAATATCTTAATTTGTTTTATATTTTCAATACTAATCAAAAAAGAAAAAATCACTCATGTCAACTTAAGATATTTAACCACAAAACTTTTTCTGCATTTACATTAATTATATTCACTCAAGATGTTTTATTATATTTGGTAAATAATAAAAAAAAATTAAAAATAAAACACAATAACAGTTAAACCGAACATCTTAGAATACTTAGTAAATGAAAAACTGTAAAAGTTGTTTTGGTAAAAGCACTTAAGTCAGAAAAACATAAATAAATTTATTAAATACTCCACATATCATAGTTTAATTTTACTGTTTAAATAATTGTATATATAAAGACAAAATTATAAAAAAATATATTTTCGGTTGGCTGAAAGTTGGCCTTTATTTAAGGAGTTGCTAATTCTACCAATGAGGCATTTATATGTTTTTAAAGTTGTGAGAGAGTTTTTCAAACAAAGCGGAAATATTCCTACTAGGAATTATCAAATGTACAACCTTCGTGTGAACAATATGAGTTTAGTTAATGTACCTTTTGCATATATAACACATTTTTCTCATTTTTATACATATACAGCTCCAAATATTTTCAATAAATTGCCTCTATCCATAAGAGAATCATTTCGTTTTTCATGTTTTAGTAAAAAGGTTAAAGACTGGTTATTCACTTTAAATTTTAATTGTATTGAATCACTAATTTAGTAATTTTTTTTTTATAAGCTACAATAAAATGAATGTAAAATAAAATAAAATAAAATATCTATAAGATGTATATTATTAATGAATTGTTAAGTATCTTCTAATATTTGTTCTATACAGTTGCTAGCAAGCTTTTTCATTTTCTTATATTTCATTTTTTCGTTTTTCTTGTATTTTAACTTACACTGATTGTCACCCCACATCAGATACCAATGAATTTTCAATGGATGTGTCACTAACTAACCACTAACTTCTAGTTAAAGAATGAACACTATTATTCACCTTCTTATAAATTAATTGTTATATAGTTTTAAGTTTAAATGAATGAATAAAAATACAATACAATACAATATCCTTCTCAAATTGATTTAAACAAAGATTACAAGTTAAAAATCCACTTTCTGGAAAACTATAAGACTAGACTTTTTACCTTTACATTCTTTTGGACAAAGAATATTTGGAAAATCATTTCAATTTAATTTAATTTTTTTTTATAGATTTAGAAACATAGCCCTAAAAAGCCTTATATATATATGTACAGTACATATAAGCTAGAATTAAAATTAATTCCACCAAAACCCATTGAAAAATGTTTTTCTTTTAGTGTCCGATATTTTCGACTTTTTTTTTCTTAGATGAGGATTTCGAATTTAAACAGTTATTCATTTCCATAGATATACAAGACTTTAGTTAATTGTTGATTGTGGTTATAACTTCTAAAAGTTTTGACTTAAATCAATTCGAATTCTTTTTATTTGACATTTTAAATTATTTATAATTAATATTTCATCATTTTATTCAGTTTTTAAAGTCAATTAGCAATTTGCCTGCAGTCTTTTGATAACTCAAAATATGTATATATCGGGTGATTTTTTAAGAGCTTGAGAACTTTTTTAAAAAAAAAAACGCATAAAATTTGCAAAATCTCATCGATTCTTTATTTGAAACGTTAGATTGGTCCATGACATTTACTTTTTGAAGATAATTTCATTTAAATGTTGACCGCGGCTGCGTCTTAGGTGGTCCATTCGGAAAGTCCAATTTTGGGTAACTTTTTCGAGCATTTCGGCCGGAATAGCCCGAATTTCTTCGGAAATGTTGTCTTCCAAAGCTGGAATAGTTGCTGGCTTATTTGTGTAGACTTTAGACTTGACGTAGTCCCACAAAAAATAGTCTAAAGGCGTCAAATCGCATGATCTTGGTGGCCAACTTACCGGTCCATTCCTTGAGATGAATTGTTCTCCGAAGTTTTCCCTCAAAATGGCCATAGAATCGCGAGCTGTGTGGCATGTAGCGCCATCTTGTTGAAACCACATGTCAACCAAGTTCAGTTCTTCCATTTTTGGCAACAAAAAGTTTGTTAGCATTGAACGATAGCGATCGCCATTCACCGTAACGTTGCGTCCAACAGCATCTTTGAAAAAATACGGTCCAATGATTCCACCAGCGTACAAACCACACCAAACAGTGCATTTTTCGGGATGCATGGGCAGTTCTTGAACGGCTTCTGGTTGCTCTTCACTCCAAATGCGGCAATTTTGCTTATTTACGTAGCCATTCAACCAGAAATGAGCCTCATCGCTGAACAAAATTTGTCGATAAAAAAGCGGATTTTCTGCCAACTTTTCTAGGGCCCATTCACTGAAAATTCGACGTTGTGGCAGATCGTTCGGCTTCAGTTCTTGCACGAGCTGTATTTTATATGGTTTTACACCAAGATCTTTGCGTAAAATCTTCCATGTGGTCGAATAACACAAACCCAATTGCTGCGAACGGCGACGAATCGACATTTCACGGTCTTCAGCAACACTCTCAGAAACAGACGCAATATTCTCTTCTGTACGCAATTTACGCATTCGTGTGGTTGGTTAATGTCCAATAAAGTAAACTGAGTGCGAAACTTGGTCACAATCGCATTAATTGTTTGCTCGCTTGGTCGATTATGTAGACCATAAATCGGACGTAAAGCGCGAAACACATTTCGAACCGAACACTGATTTTGGTAAAAAAATTCAATGATTTGCAAGCGTTGCTCGTTAGTAAGTCTATTCATGATGAAATGTCAAAGCATACTGAGCATCTTTCTCTTTGACACCATGTCTGAAATCCCGCGTGATCTGTCAAATACTAATGTATGAAAATCCTAACCTCAAAAAAATCACCCATTATTTTGTTTGTAAAAAAGAAATTAATATGATTTAAGGAACCGAAGTGACTTTTTCAATCGACAAAAAAGGCGTTTACAATAAGTCTTGAAGTCATGAATTTAACTGTTGACACTAAATGACTTCAATTTTTAAAACTGTTCTAATAATTTCTTTGTCTCAACAAAGTGATGGTTCCACGCTGTATGACAAGTTGCACCGGTCGTCGCATGTTTTGACTAAGCACAAATTTGGAAATAGATTGACACGATTTGTTGGCGTTCTTTTGGTGTGAGACTTTGCAGGTGTTTTCAGTTAACCCTATCAGACAATATTTATATATACCTTTAAAAAACATAAATGGTTTCTTAAGAAACTTCTTTCAAAGCAAGTGTCCAGTTGCAAGTTATGTTTTTATTTTTGTCTCTGAAAAAATTGTGATTCTTGCCTAAAGAATCCTTTTCCGACAATTTGTAGAAATTGAAATTTAAAAATTTGTTTTTTTATTTTAATTAATTTTAGTCTTAATGTTTGATTTATTTATAACTAAAAGTGAACTGAAATTATTTATTCATTAAAAGCTAGAACCCAAATACTTCTCCAAAGAAGTAGGTACATACGAACGAGTATAATCTTTTCAAAAGGTTAGGGTGACTGTTTTACAATTATTTACACATCTAATAACTTCAATCTCAAGATAAGTAAAGAATCATATCCGCTTATTGCTTGTTATTTTAAGAACATTTCGCTTATGGCATAGCCTCTTAATACAAAGCTCATAGCGATTCAATTGTGAGGCCGAGGCTTTAAGTAGATAACATAAATCATTATGTTTCTAGTTTTCTGATGTGTCTGGAAATGACGTCAATTTTATTCATCAATTGAAATTGAGAGCATCAATTGTATAAAACGTCATTTATGTAAATGTATGAAAAGTTCATCATAAAATAACTACATATTTCTTTTATGTCTATGTAAAGGCTTTTTTAGTAAGACGTTTCATATTATATTGAATAGCCCGGTATTTGAGAAAATGTCTTCTTTTCACATGCCTGAAACTTGGACTTTTTCGGACGGAGATACTGTGAGAGATGGACAACTTTGAGCTATTAGGACAAGTTAGTGATGGGTAGAATCGAAACCGTGTCCGTCGTCGCTCAACAACAACTAAGCATACTGCTGCTGTAACCCTTGTGTTGGCAAAAATCCAGGTTCAGACGATTTCTTGTAGATTTTTGGAACAAGGCATTCCACAAACGACATTAACCCATATTTCGCATAAAGCTAAGGTCTTAAGGCTTTAAAAGTTTACTTAAAACAAAAACTCAAGCCCATTGATCTCAAGTGATTGGGTTCTTAAAATGCATCAAAATGATCCGGATTTTTAACAAAAAATCACTTTCAGTGATGGGGATCATATTTTTACCTCTAATAATAAGCGAAACTGTCACGTTTCCGGCTCTGTAAATTCTAGAACGAGTGCTAAAAAGGATCAGTTGTTTTTTTTTGTAGAAATGTGAAATGAAATAAGGACTTAATTCGTAAAGTTTTCAGTCACAAATGTGCGAAACAGACATGTCTTTTTGAAAAGGCATTCTTTTGTTCCTTACAGTGAAAAGATGTTTATTTCATTGTTATTGATATATTTCGGGAGCGGGTCGAAGTGCTGTATTTCAAAATATTGTATAGTCAAAATTCTGTATGATACTGTTCGTTACTGTATGGTCATAATACTGTATGATTAATATTCTGTATTTCAAAATACTATACATTTAAAATACTGTGTCTCAAAATGCTGTATTGTCAAAATACTGCATCTCATAATACTGGAAGTTTTGACAGATCAATAAGTCTGGTGCAGTTGATAGGTGGGTCGATGCTGTGTATTATAGTAAAAAGCGCATCTTGTTGGTTGAGGAAATAGACCAATCGAATGATAATTTGTGATGGGCTGGATCGAAATTCTGTAATTTTAATTTATGACGAATTTTTTCGAAACGAGAGCTCGCAGAACCTTTTGGTTTCAGTTGGAGGTAGAGCATTAAAATACCTTTCTTTTGATGTGTTTGTCGATTGGGTGGGAAATAGTTTTGAAAATACTCCTTTTCTCGGAAAAAAAAAATTATTTTTGATATTTATGCATCAATTGATAGGTGGGTCGATGCTGTGTATTATAGTGAAAAGCGCATCTTGTTTGGAGGCTTGGTTGAGGAAATAGACCAACCGAAAGATAATTTGTGACGCGCTGGGTCGAAATTCTGTAATTTTACTTTTTGACAATGTTATTGTTCAATATTAGAACATTATGCTAATTAAAAATTATTATGATGTTTTCTTAAAAAAAAGTATTCTGTTTTTCAAAATGATGCGTTAATAAGGCTAAAAAATAACAATGGTTTTGATGGTGCGCACTTTTTTAATTTGAATTTGAATTTGTCAATTCCTCGCAAGAGGCAGTACCCGTTGAAAAACTTTAGGTGGCATAGGCAGGGATCGAACCCAAGACCTCTCGCATGACAGTCCAACGCACTAACCATCATGCCACGGGTACGGGTTCATTTGTATATCTTAAATATTAGAGAATTTACATTTTTGGATTTGTCTCTATTTAACATCTCCATAAATTCATAAAATATTTGTCACAACAAATATGACTGATCTCAAAACTGTTGAACAAAATCTATTTTTCTGAATTATTCTGAATCTTCTACTTTATGCTTAAAAACCTTAAAAAAAATGTTATCAAGACTTTTAATTTTCAAATTTCAGATAGCCCTTACAAACTTTGTCACTAAAACGGAATCTCAAATACTTACTACAACAAAATGGAAACGGATAACGTAGTCATAAGATTAGTTCCAGAGAAAAAAGGTCTTATTCTCAAGCATTCCGAATATGAGGTATGTAGAAAGCTATTTTTTTGTAACCTTGAGATCTACAAATTATCAGAATTTTGATTCTATTTTTTTCCTTCCAATTTTGGTTTCAGATAAGTACCCGTAAATATAAAACCACAGTTGTTCGACGGTACAATGATTTTGTCACCCTGCACAGTTTGTTGGTTTCACGTTTTCCTTATCGGTGAGCTTTTTTTATAAATGTTTTTAAATTTTTTTTTGTGAACTAAACAAAGATTAAAAATATCTTTTTAGAATGCTACCACGCTTGCCTCCCAAACAATTGATGCTTGATTCATTTCTTGAAGAACGCCGACGAGGTCTTCAGCGATATCTACAAATAGTGTGTCAGCATCCAGTACTTAGTTCTGGGCCGATGCTTGAGACATTCCTCACAGATAAGTCGAATGAACATATTGAACATCTGCGATCGGTATTTTCAAAGGAACTCGATGAATACTCGGCGCTCAGCGAAAATGAGGTCAGTTGATAAAAAGAAAAATTAAAGATTTGCTTGGGGTTAAGAGGGTTTCATATTTTTGGATGCAATCAAACTCAATTTAAAAAAAAAATATTACCGAAGCTATACAAAATTAGTCGTTTATAATTTACACCTTCTAAAAAAAAAAAATATTTATAATTTCAAGGATCTACCTCTGGAGGATCAAGGAAGACTTGCGGCTAGCAGAGAGAATATGCGAATAATGCTTAATTCTGTGATACGACTTAAACGCCTGCTCGAGCAACATTCCCAGCGATTACAAAATCAAGCTGTCGATTTTAGTGAAATGTCAAATATTTTAAAAAATATAGGTTAGTTAAAAATACTTATTTATATAAAAATTTAAACGCCATTACTTACTTTATTCAAAATTTTTCACAGATTCCTCAAATTGTTTTAAAAATCAATCATTTTCTTCTTTACAAACGAGTCTCAATTCAACAGTTACAACAACAACAAAAAGTTCAGCAACTCTAAGCTATGCGATAACTGAGAAAATAAATTTACTGCTAGATATCTTAACTGCACATAGGTTAGTATTTATTTATTAAATAAACTAGCATAACCCCAAAAGTAACTACATATGTGGTAACAAAAAGTTTTGAAAGCCTTAAGGCTGCTTAACGACATCCTGCATGACTATTGCAATTTTATTCATATAAATATCTAATAAAATTGTATATACAAAAATGTACACTATAGCGTATATGTAAAGGGTGTTATTAAAAATGGAGCGTTACATGAGAGAACAACGTGTCTTCATTATTAAAGAATATTTCAAAAATAGTGAAAGCTTTACTCATACAAAATATGGTCGGAATAGTGTTTTAACTTCGTCAACTGTGAAGAGATTAATTGAAAAATTCATGGAGACTGGATCCGTTGGAGACGCAAAACACACTGGTCGTCCAAAACAAGCCGTTCAAATGTGAATGTCGAAGCAGTGCGTGAGAGTGTTGGTGACAATCCAGGAACCTCAATTCGACGTCGTGGACAAGAATTGCAAATTTCAAGAACCTCTCTACAGCGTATACTCACCAAAGATCTGTGTCTTCATGCTTACAAAATTCAATTAACACAACAATTGAAGCCTAATGACCATGGACAGAGAAGAGAGTTCGTTGAATGGATTATTCAACATCAACAAATGGACCCTGATTTTTCGAGCAAAATCATCCTAAGCGATGAAGCACATTTTCATCTTGATGGCTTTGTCAATCGCCAAAATTGCCGCATTTGGGGTTCGGAGAACCCACATGTGATTGTCGAAAAACAAATGCATCCACAACGCGTGACTGTATGGTGTGGATTTTGGGCTGGAGGCATAATTGGGCCATATTTTTTTGAAAATGATGCTGGTCAAGCAGTGACTGTTACTGGTGCTCGATATCGCGACATGATTACACAGTTCTTTCTGCCAAAATTGGATGATATTAATGTGTCCAATATGTGGTTTCAACAAGACGGTGCCACATGTCATACAGCCCGTGAAACAATTCAATTACTGCATGAGACATTTCCAGGTCGTGTACTCTCTCGTTTCGGTGATCAAAATTGGCCTCCTAGATCGTGTGATTTAACACCATTAGACTTCTTTTTATGGGGTTATTTGAAATCACAAGTCTATGTCAACAAGCCCACAACCACCCGTGCATTAAAGGAGGAGATTCAACGCTGCATCAACGAAATTCAGCCACATTTATGCAGAATGGGCATGGAAAATTTCAACAAAAGAGTGCGCATGTGCATGCAAAGCCGTGGAGGCCATTTGTCCGATGTGTTATTCCATACATAACCCTATCCTATGTACTTTACGAGTCAATAAAAATATAACTATCAAAAGACTAAAAACGGCGTTTTCTATTTAATTCAAATCTTGCGTTAATTTTGGGACACCCTTTACTTTTTTGTTTAATTCTCTAATTTTATTCTTATTTTCCTCATTTTATCTTTTTAGTGACCTTTGTGATCGAGTTGAAAGAGGAATTGTTTCTGACCATCAAAAAGCACTTTCGAAAATGCTTACAATAAATAAACAAAAAATTAAAGGTGTGATACGTGGCAGTGCTGTAAGTTTATAATTCTTTCATTTTTGTTGAAAAAAAATTATTATTATTTATTATTTTTATGTATTTATCTATACTCAACTAAAAGCCTGAAGATGTTCAAGCCCTCCATCAACAAGAAGTTGCTCAAAATGGTGTCATTGGTACGTTGGGCCGAAAAAGTGCATTTAGTTTAAGATGTGTTCTACAAGAAACATCACTTGCTAATAAATATCTTCAGATATTGCCTTCAGTACTTTTATCATTTTCATATGAACAACAGGTATTAAATGCCGAAACAGCAAAAGCCTGGGAAACTGTGATGACAAATGAGTGCAATCAATTAAATCAATAATAAACAAATCAAATTTAAATAAAGTATATAGTTCATTGTAAATGAGTTTATTTTGTTTTAACATCGAAATAAATATATAATATCTACTTATGTATATTTTGTAATAGTTTTTTATTTTTTTTATACATACATTTCTTTTTTATAAATAAATAAATTGTTGATGTTAATCATTAAAGTTGTTTTAAGAATAAAATTTTTTAAAAGGCAATTCTGTTTACAATGATTTCGTCATTCTTCCTTAGGACGTCAATAAAAAACGACGAATGTCAGGGCGTCAAAAATTAAATATCAAACTTGATTATCTTAAAAACTAAGCAATTTAGTCAACTAGGTAGAAGCCATTATTCAACGGTATGATTATGGGGCATATTCTCAACCAATTGTAAGTAAAAATTTCTAAAACAAAACACAATTTTAGGTCTTCAATTACAAATGATCTAATTGCAAGGATAAAGAGGACAACAAATCATTAGTTTGCTCTCAGATGCTGCAGAACGCAAGAATGTATTTGAATGATATACTTAAGTTCTAGATATATGTAATTCTATTTGTTAATTTGTACTTTGTATAAAGCTACTCTCAGTAATTTATTCGAAACTACATTAATCTCAGTTTACTTTTCGATTCAAGTTTTCTTTAATTTGTAAAATATAATTAGTCTTTCTTTAAACTTCAAACAGTAAAATACTTCTTTTATAATAAATATTGGTCTTTTTCTTTTCTCTGGATCTCGGAACATTCTGAGGTTATGGGCCCAGGATTCGATTGAAGAAAAATTAATTTTTGATTCTTTCTAGAAGAAATTATTTTTCACTGCATTTCCGAGATCGTTTTTAATTTGAGACGAAAAAAAATAATAGCAAAATGACTGATCATTCGGTTTCTAAGCTTCCATTATTTGATGGTACGAATTTCAGCAACTGGAAATATCGTGTGGGTATTTTATTGGACAAGAAGGTTCTACGAAAATACATTGTCATAGCTTACTTTGCCAGCAAGCTATGACAATTTAGTAACTACACTAGAGACCATGAATCAAAGTGACTTGAAGTTAGAATTTGTCAAGACTCGGTTGATGGATGAATACAACAAGAGGAATGGTTGTGCATCGGCAAGGTCTAGTGAGCCCGGTGCAATGAGTGTCAAGCCTAAGAAGAAGATTGTATGTTATGGATGTGGCAAGCCTGGACATATCAAATCCAAATGTTTTTCCAAGCAGAAGAAAAAGAAGGACTCAGAGGGTTCAACCAAAGCTTTCAGAAAGAAGGACTCGACATGTGTGCAGTTGTTGACAAAGCAAGTAAAAAAGAGCATGCAGCGCAAACTGTACAACCGATGAATGATAAAGTGAAATTTGTTTTGGATTCTGGTGCTACCCAGCACATGGTCAACAACAAAGATTATTTCAACGTTTTGAAGAACATCGAGGAAATTCAAATTCCAGTTGCCAAGAAAAACGAAAGCATATAAGCATCTGAAATTGGTGACATTTCTGTTAAAACGTTTCATAATGGTGATTCCGCACCAAAGACTATGAAGAACGTTTTATTTGTGAAGGATCTGAAATGCAACTTGATGTCTATCCGAAGTTTGACAGAAAGGGGTTACCGTATAGTTTTTGAAGGCGACAAGGCATATGCTTTGATCGATGGAACACCTATGTTTGAAGTACCAGAGGCAAGCTGTACGAAGTAGATTTGCATGTTGAACAAAATAAATTCGCTGGCATCTCAGGTGAGAAAAATGATTCACAATCTTTGTGGCATTACAGATTAGCACATTTGAATACATATGATTTGAAGAAGATGGTTAGTCATCAGATGGCTAAAGGTTTGGAAGAAGTGAATGTTGACACTGAATTAACATTCTGCGAATCTTGTGTTTTTGGAAAACAAACACGTTCATCGTTTCCAAGGAACAAAAATACTAGATCCAATCGCATTTTGGAACTAATTCATAGTGATGTCTGTGGTCCTATGCCAACGTCGTTGGCATATGATGGAAGCAGATATTTTGTGTCATTCACTGACGACTATTCCAGAGCTTCAATGATATTCTGCATTCAACGAAAAAGTGAAGTCCTTAGCAAGTTCAAACAATTCGTAGATATAGCTGAAGCACTACATTGCAAGAAAGTTGCGAAGCTGAGAGCTGACAACGGTGGAGAATATACTTCAAATGAGTTTAGACAGTTCTGTAAGTCAAAGGGTATTCAAATGATGCTTACTGTTCCCTACAATCCAGAGATGAACTCCGTGTCTGAGCGATTGAATAGAACACTTCAAGAAAAAGCTACAACCATGCTGGTGGCAAGTGGTTTGGATCATAAATTCTGGAACGAAGCGATTCTTGCAGCAAATTATATTAAGAATCAATCGCCAACGAGTGCTTTTGGGAAGCCATTTATGAAGCAGACACTGGCTGAGATTTGGTTCGGAAGAAAACCAGATCTGTCCCATTTAAGAATTTTCGGTTCAGAATGCTTCAATTTCGTACCAAAAGAAAAGCGATCGAAATTTGAAGGTAAGTCGAACTAATGTCTGATGCTTGGGTATGCTTCATCGATTGGTTCATACCGGCTGTGGGACATGAAAGAGAATAGGTTAGTTATTGGTCGACACATAACGTGCAACGAAGATTCCGTATTGAGAAGGCCGAAGATAACAGAAATATCGACTTCAGAGGCGGAACGATTTGGTGAGAACAAAAACGATGAAACTCTGGAAAATCTACCTGTTGACGGTGGCGATGGAATAGTCCACAGCTCTAATTTGGATTGGGTTGGTAACCGCATTGAAAGAATCCACGATGTCGAAGAAAACGGCATCGGTAACAACAGTACCAGCGGAAGCGAAAATAGTGTTGAAGACCTCGAATCAAATGTTCAACGAAGAAGCGAACGTACGCGAAGACAACCTGAGCGACTTGGTTTTTGCACTTATTCAGCTGAATCAGACAACTTTGCTCTTAGTGCCGAAGAGTACGTCGAAGATGACCCAAGAACCGTTATTGAGGCAAAAGCAAGAGAAGATTGGCCAGAATGGGAAAATGCCATAAAAAGTGAGTACCAATCATTGATACATAATAAAACTTGGACTATTTGTAGTTTGCCAAAAGAATCGAAAAGCCATAACCAGCAAATGGGTATTTCGATTGAAACGCAAAGCAGATGGGCAAATTGAAAAATACAAAGCTCGTTTGGTGGCGCGGGGTTTACCCAAAAACCTGGAGTGGAATCGGCTAATGTGATGTGTGATTATCACATTTGTGATCAACAAATGTGATCACATTAAATTTTCTTTCTGGGTAATGTGATCATCAAAAATTATTTGAAATTTGGCATCACTTTAGAAGAATAGCTTGACGTTTGTCATTTGACTTTCTCCTTCTTACCAATTTTTACCGCGAAGTTTATTTTCCAGTGATTTTTCAAACTAATTTATTGAGTTGGTTGAAAATAAAGTGTTAAAAATGTAAGTAATGTAAGTAAATGCTTAAATTATGTATTGAAAATGTTATAAAATGAAACACAATATATTTGTATTTTTCTATAGGTCACAAGTGCTAGCGAACAAATCGCAAATAGATTTGCTAACAAGCTTTATGGAAGCGCACCCGGATCTGGCTAAATCCTTTTCCCAAAAAGGAAGCAACTCCCGGAATGCCCATAGAATTTTGTGGGAAAAACTAAAGCAGCAACTAAACGCAAATGGACCACCGTCAAAAAGTTGTGCGGAGTGGAAAAGAGTATGATTTGTTTATCTGCTTTTAGTTTTATTTTTAATGTTTCTTCCCTATACAAATAATATTAGTTTTGGACAGTCCGGAAATACAACGCCAAACAAAAATTAATTAAAAACAAAAAATCAATAACAAAAACTGGGGGAGGACCGTTTACTGAACATACATTAGATGCGAACGAAGAGGTAATAGTTGGGGTATGCGGCATGGAAGCAGTTGTAAATGGTATAAGCGGTGTGTCAGACTTTGGCTGTGAGGAACAAGGTGGGTAATTTTGATCATTTTGTTGTTTTTCTTTTTTTTTCTTAAAGATTAATTTCTTTTTAATTTAGAATTCGAAGGTGAATTAAATGAGTTAATTGGTGATACCTTAGTGGAGTCGGAGATGGTGGATACACAACAACCAGCGCCAGCGGTTCTAACAGAAAAAGTCACAAAAGCCACAAACAAAAACAAAAAGATAGACAATGAAAACATGCTGGCCCAAAAGCAAATTCAATTGCAAGAAAAATTTATTGAGGCGCAAAAGGAAAACTTTGACCAAATAATTAAATCTTTGGACAACATAAATATGTCTATTAAAGACTTGAAGGATTCTGTGCAAACAATGTGTCAAATCAAGGAGAAGGAAAATCAAAGCTCCAATGCTCTAAAAAGAGAAGAACTCACCTTAAAGAGAATGGAGCTGGAACTTTCTAAGGCGGTTAATGAGCTGAAATTTTTAGAGCTAAATAAGAAATAAATATATGGCTAAAAATTTTAAGTTCCTAATTCATATTATAATATATAAGTATCTAAATTTGTGATGTGAAGTAATTTAAGTTTTATTTTGTTTTTAAGAATTCATTTAAGTTTTTTTTTGTTTTGAAGTGCCTTTATTTCGTTTTTGTTTTTCAAATAAAGTATAGGTATACCTAATTTTTGTTTGTAATTTGTTTTTTTTTTTAATTTAATGAATTGGACGGTTAGCCCAGAGATCATTTTTAATGCGGTTTCTTATTTGAGTTCCAGTGTTGACGTTGTTTTCGTCTTGTTGGTTTGCTATATTTTCTGTTGGGAATACTCTTAATTCTTCTGGGAGTGGTACATTCTGGTCGCAGCATATGTTGTGCAAAGCAGCACATACATTTATGACTTGCGCTGACCTTTTGGGAGAATACCTCAATTTTCTTTCTTCCAATATACTTCTCCACCGAGCGTAAATAAGAAAAAGTTAATTTTTGAGTTCGATAGGAAAAAACGAAAATATTACTCTTCATCACACCAATGCATCGTTCTATGGTGCTTCTAGCTTGGGAGTGTTTATAATTAAAGTGTGCTTCTGGTGAGTGATCTGCTGCAGTTCTATACGGTGTTATTAAGAAGGGCTCCAAAGGATAGCCACTATCACCTTGTCCAAAAAAAATATCAGTAAAGAAAAACAAATATTAAATGATAAACACATAATGTTGTCTTTGTTTGTATATTTAGCTAAGCAGTACCGAGGAGCCATGTCGATGTTGTTCTGCCTGCACAGTACTCCAAATTTAACTTTTCTCTTTGTTTACTCTGCCTCCATACAAAGCTATCATGTGAGCATCCACCATATTTTGCATTGATGGATAGTATTTTGTACTTTTCATCACAAATCTAAAATACAAAATGTAATAAATGTTAATACTCTTAAAAGAATATCAAATTTGACTTACAATCATTGCATTTATACTGTGCCTTCCTTTCCTATTGAAAAACATATGCTCATTTTCGGTTGGGCGAAGAATCATGATGTGGCTTCCATCTATGCAGCCGATTACTTGAAACATACATTTTTTACAAATTATGCGGTGAAAACAAAACTCCAATTTACCTCCCGGGATTCCAAATTTTTCAAAATAATATCTCTTTGTTCTCTCAGAGGTAGTAAATTTGATTGTCAAAGGGCACAATTTTCTTTCCATTATTATTAAAGTAGCTCTAGTGACTTCACTTACTGTGCTTTGTCCCATCGGAGTCGACCAGTCAGACCCCACTTGCCTTTGGTAGGCACCTCCTCCAAGAAAGTTCAGCGTCACAGCTAACTGGAGGGTAGGTGGAATATGGGTGGATCGAATTCCAGTTGGTAAATCCAAGATCCGAAGAATATAGGGAAAGGTCTCTTTTGTTACCCGGAAATGTTTCAGAAAACTATAAAATAATTGAACTGACTACAACTTAAAAAAAATGCGATAAGAAAAAATGGCTTACTTTGCATTTGGCAGCTCAAATATATTCAATTTGCTTCGCAGGTTAAGATTTATCATACGAACTTTTCTGCGGTAATTATTCTCACTTTCATCATTTTCATTTCTTAAAAATAATTGCACAGGGACAAACACGTTCATTTTTTACGAAAATAGAAGAAACAATAAGAAATCGATTTATATCGTGTCAATTATACCTAGATGTGACAACAAAATAGCTGTCACAAGAAAAAGTCACAAATATGTGACTATCACATGTGATTATCACCTTACGCAGACGGAATTTTTATTTTATGACTATCAACTATCACAAATCACATTAGCCGATCCCACCCCTGGTTTCGATTACACCGAAACGTATGCGCCAGTTGCAAAGTTGGTAACATTACAAATATTGCTTGCAATTGCAAATGAGAAGGGCATGTATATTCACCAGATGGATGTCAAAAGTGCGTTTTTGAATGGTGAACTGTCCGAAGACATTTATATGGAGTTACCGGAAGGTATTGAATTTGGAAATAAAATTTGCAAGCTCAATAAGGCTTTGTATGGGTTGAAGCAAGCGTCCCGAGCCTAGAATGAGAAGTTCAACAGTTTCATGGTCAGAATTGGATTCAGGCGATATGAGTCAGATCAATGCGTGTACGTCAAGGACCAAAACGGAAGCAATTTTTACGTCCTGCTGTATGTCGATGACATATTGCTGTTTTGTCAAAATATTCAAATGATTATCATCATAAAGCAGCTGTTGTCAAACGAATTTGAAATGACTGACATGGGTAGAGCAAGTACCTTTCTGGGATTGCACATCCAGAAAAACATCGAAGATGGAACTATTGAACTAAGTCAACGGCAATACTTGGAGAAAGTGTTGCATAAATTCGAAATGAAAGACTGCAAGCCAAAAGCTACTCCCATGGAAAAGGGTCTGCACATCGATGAGGGTGACAAGGAAAGATGTACAAATCACCCCTACCGCGAATTGATTGGTTGCTTAATATACGCAACTGTGACCACAAGACCGGACTTATGGGCTGCAACTGGATACATGAGTCGATTCCAAAGTTGTTTTGATGGACGCCACTACAACTATGCAAAACATATTTTACGCTACAATCGACTTGAGAATGATTTACCGAAAAGAAGATACTGCCGAGACCCTGGTGTGTTTCTGTGACGCTGACTGGGGAGGAGATAAAAATGACCGGAAATCTACTTCAAGATATGTGTTCAAGTTATTTGGAAATACCGTGAGCTGGGCCTCAAAGAAGCAATCAACAGTAAGTTTGTCATGAACAGAAGCTGAGTTGATTGCCCTAACTGAAGCAGTATGTCAACTCAAATGGATTCGTAAGATGCTGAATGAACTCAATGTAGAATGCACGATTCCAGTAATTATATATGAAGATAATAATTCCTGTATTAAAATTGCTAAAGATTCCAAGGAAAGCAAACGAATGAAGCATTTAGACGTCAAATACCATTTTATTCGAGATGAAATTTTAAAGGGCGTCATTCGACTAGAACAAAAACCAACTGAAGATCAACTAGCTGACGTCATGACGAAAGCATTAGGAAGAAATTTGTTCATAAAACATCGTAGAGGTTTAAATTTAGTTTAGTTTTTTTTTTTTTTGATTTTGTTCGATTAATGTACCTACTTATGATTTAACTTGAATTTATAGTTTCAATTAAATTAAGAGGCGGTGTTAATTTGTACTTTGTATAAAGCTACTCTCAGTAATTTATTCGAAACTACATTAATCTCAGTTTACTTTTCGATTCAAGTTTTCTTTAATTTGTAAAATATAATTAGTCTTTCTTTAAACTTCAAACAGTAAAATACTTCTTTTATGATAAATATTGGTCTTTTTCTTTTCTCTGGATCTCGGAACATTCTGACTATTTCCTATACTGATCTGAGCCTTCACTTAGTTTAAACCTACATATATAAGAAAAAAAGGTGTACATAATGTTGGCCGTTGTTTAATTTCAAGAAAAAAAGGATATTCTTTGATGTGACTCACATTATGTTGGTACACTTATAAAACTTGGCAAATTATATTTTTCTTAATAAACCAAGTTGCTTGTAAAAGATTGTTTAAAAATCTTAATTGTTTTTTGTCGTAATATTTAAGGGGTTAAATTAATTTACAGTCGACTCCATCTAAATCGAATTTCTCTCTAACTCGAACTTTGACGCCTTATTTTTGCATTCCCCTCAATTTTCCATACAAAAACCATCCTCTAAGTCGAAATTCCCTCTGCCTCGAAAAAATTCTTTAGATTCCTAGATTATTTTTAAAGAAAGTATTGGAATTTGCAGACAGTTTAGGATTTCCTTATTTCAAGGCAAGTAATGGTTGGCTAACCTGATTTGAAACCAGACACGTACCTTGGCTTTGAGAGGGGAAAAATGTTTTGGAGGGAAGCACAGTTTAAAGAAAGAGTAACATGCATTGTGGGCATGTCTAACATGACATGCTCAGAAAAGCTTAAGCTCTTTTTCATCGGGTAAAGCAAAAATCCTCGCTGTTTTAATAAAATAAAATCCTTGCCAGTTGATTATGTAGCCAACCAACGTTCTTAGATGACGGCCACTGGCCAAACCATATTTAACTTGTGTATATAGTATGATAATAATTGTTAATTTTAAAACCATTTTTGAAATAAAGTTTTTCTAACTAACTAACTAAACTAACTCTTTTTAATAGTTGGCTTTTAAAGCTCGATGTTAAGTTTGGACGAGCAAAGCGCAAGGTATTATTCTTTATCGATAACTGTCTTGCCCACAAAAAACAAGTCAGGGATAAATTAAAGTTTATAAAACTGTAATATTTCGCCCAACATGACTCCAATAGTTCAACCGATGGACATGAGTATTATATACAAAATCTAAAAGTTTATTAAAAACGCCGTGTACTAACCAGGATCTTAAGTCTTTGGGAAACCAAAAAAGAGAAAACACTACTTTACTGTGTACACTGTGTTTCTAAGGCGTGGTTACAGGATGCAACTCCTTTGATAATTGAAAATTGTTTTAAAAAAGCGGACTTCAAGGACGAAACTTGGGACGATGAATATGATATTTCTCTTAACCAACTGATACATATGTAAAACCGACGACAAGGATCTGGAACCGGCTAGCTGAATCTGATTATAATACTGCGAATGTCAATTGGAGGGATTATGTTGAAGTCAATGACGGTATTGTAGCTATAGAAATACTAGGTAACGAAAGGAAAGTTTGCCTTAGAGGGAGTCAACTGTGTTCTATTTTTAGTAAGGTTTTATTGTTTGTAAGAAAAACTTGTCAATTAAATTTATCTAGAAATGTTCCCAAATATTAACAACAATATTTTGTTTGTGAAAGATTGAATAAGGTTTAAGTCAATATTTTTTTTGAAAATCAAACAAAGTTTTTTGTTCGTAAAATATTAAGTGTGGATCGTTTTAAATAAGGCCAAATTGAAAAACTGTTGACGGCCTTTATTTTCCTTTTTTGTTAAATAAATTAGAAGCACTTATGAAGAAGTCAGGTAGTATAAATAAAATTTTCTTCTATTTTATCGAAATTTCTTCCAAGTGAATGTCTTATTGTTATTATAATTTTAATAGTATGCCTAGGAGATCCTTGAAACTATTTCGAGGGATCACCAATTTGTGTCACTTGTTAATAATAGTGTCGTTATTCTAAAAAAAAATACCAAGAAATTAGTTGTCGGAAATACAGTACATGTATTTGAAAAATAATACAAAATATGTCCGTTTGCATATTTTATGACCAGAAATGTTTCCAAGGCTTTCTGGAGATTTTTGATAAATTACTTAAGAACTATAGCTTTCTAGATTAAGTACAGTGAAATAAAGCAAAATAAGGTGTCAACTTCGTTGAAAAGAATATTTATTTCTATGAAATGTGTTAGCCTTTAACTAGTTGTATAAACTTTCTCTTCTGATGAAACTAATGTTGCTGCTGCGGCTACCAACGTCGTTGACTCTATTGCTGCGATTCTGGATGGTCATGTTGATGCTGCTGAAAGTATGGAGGAAGTTGATATGGAAGATGATGTAGGGGTTGCCAATGTTGTCTTTAAGGAGGTTGAAAAAGGTACTTTCACCAAAAATTTAAAGCAAACAAAAAATGTAAATGATCATCGTTAAAAAAAAAAACATTGTTTGGTACCACTGCTATTAGTGATGGTGAATTTACACTGCAATCTGTTCCCCGGCTTTGTTTTCTACATCTTTCTCGGTTGGAGATCAAAGTTACTAAATATTCCTAAGAGCTCTTTGCGTTGTACGAAGCTTATTAAAAAAGATGCTGATTCTAGTTCACTTCGTTATGTCAATTTTAAGTTGGGTATTCCTGCTAATATCTTCGATTCGGCCTTAGACCCAAAAATTTGGTCCGTGTTCTTAGTTCTAAGGATTTTTATCTTATCGCAAGCTATATAAGACCACGTAGTACAATAGATTTATATTCTGTTCATATTATTAATATGAATTCTTTAATTAGTGAATTGACAACTGATCAGTATCCTTGCGTACTAGGCGATTTCAATGTTGGTGAAATCGACTGGTGCTTCATAGAAAATGAATTCACATTAGTTCCGTTCAATACATACAAAGAAATTGAAAGTTTAGTTGTCGATTCATTATCTTCACTTAATTTATTTCAAATTAATCATATAACAAACTATCTAGGCAGAATACTTGATCTCGTTTTTATTAATAATGATTTAAAATATTGTATAGAGACTGTTCAATGTCCATTATTAAATAACTCGGTTCACCATATTGCTTTTGAGTTAAATCTTGAATTTTATGAATTTGCACTTCTTTCACCTACTGAAGATAGAAATTTCAACTTTGTGAATGCCGATTTCATTGCATTGAATAGTATAGTAGTGCATTTGATTGGGAAAATATTTTTCAAAATGGTTCCATCAAGGATATGTACACAATTTTCAAAAGTATTCTTTTTAAGGTATAGAACTTTTTGTTCCAATCTCAAAGAAAAAAACTTCATTAAAACTGCCATGGCATAACAAAAGACTAAAAAATCTGGAAAATGTAAAAAATAAAGCCTTCAAGCGTTTCAAATTGACGGGGCAAAATGTTGATAGATTTCGTTTCCTTCAATTTAGAAGAGAATTTGATTTTTTAAATCGTTTTTTATATAAACAATACATAAATTCTACTGAATCAAATATAAGAAAAAATAGTAAATCTTTTTGGATTTTTATAAATTCGAAACGCAAAAATGTATCTCAGTTTCCACAGTGTATGGAATATGGAAATGAAAAATCTAATGATTTACAATCTTCTACCGACCTTTTTGCTAAATTTTTTAAATCATCTTACAATAAAGACATAATCGAGGATCTCAATTCTAAGTATTCAAATTTCAATGCCGATATAAATTTTGTTCTTCCGCATTTGTCGGTGAATGAAGTCTTAGAGGGTTTATGTGAATTGGATGTTTCTAAAAAAGGCTAGGATAAAATTCCGCCCCCTCTCTTATCAAAATGCTCCTCATCTATCTGTTTTCCTCTCACACTCCTTTATAACAAATCACTCTTGTCAGGAGAGTTTGTGGACTAGTGGAAAATATCATTTATCAACCCTATTTATAAAAGTGGCCCCAAACAATTAATTCAAAATTATAGGCCAATCTCGAAAATCTCAGCTATTCCAAAACTTCTTGAAAAAATTATTACTGATAAATTCTATGCATCCGTGAAACAGTTTTTATCGCCTAGTCAACATGGCTTTATTAAAGGTCGCTCATCGGCCACAAATCTCGTTCTTTTCACTAATTTTTGTTTAAATGAAATCGAAAAGGGATTCCAAGTAGATGTACTAAGCTATATTAAAGCTTTTGACCGAGTCCACCAGGGTTTACTACTCCAAAAACTTAAGTTGTTAGGTTGTGATAGATATTTTCTTTTATGGTTAGAGTCATACCTATCTGATAGAAGTCAAATCGTTAACATATCTGGGTATTACTCTATTCCTATTAGTGTTGACTCAGGTCTTCCTCAGGGAAGTCACCTTGGTCCATTGCTCTTCCTCATTTTTATTAATGACTTACCCTTAACCTTTCATAAATCTTAATTCTTAATGTATGCTGACGATGTAAAAATTTTTTATCCCATTCGCTCTTTAACTGATTGTTTAAGTTTTCAGATAGAAATTGATCTTTTCCTAAACTGGTGCGATAACAATCACCTAGAGTTAAATTCTTTAAAATGCAATATTTTTAGTGCAACTAGGTCAATTAATGCTATAAATTATTCATATAACTTCAATCATGAGCCACTTTCAAGGGTCGAATTGGTGAAGGATCTTGGTGTGTTTGTAGATTCAAAATTGGATTTCAGAGCGCACATAGATTTTGTTGTATCCAAAGGTAATTCAATGCTTGGTTTTATAAGACGAAACTCGAAAGAATTTAGAGACGTTTATACACTTAAAACCTTATTTAATTCATTAGTTCTCCCCTATCTTGAATATTGTTCTATAATTTGGAGTCCATTTTATGCGAATGGTATACAAAGAATAGAACGAATTCAGAAAAGATTTACCAGATTCGCACTTCGAAATCTAAATTGGACCGATGATATGCCGGACTCAAGATGTGCACTTATCGATTTGAAAACGCTTGAAGTTAGAAGAAATACTCAAAGCATAATATTTATTAAAGATATTTTATGTAATCGTATCGATTCAATTGAATTATTGTCTCTAATAAAGTTCTATGTCCCGGAAAGATTACTTCGGAACAGACGTGTCCTTTTTTATGTGTCTAATCATAGAACCAACTATGTCTTAAATGAGCCTATCTCGCGTTCCTTGACATTGTTTAATTCAGTCTGCAATGAAGTCGACATTGTATTGAAACAATTGTTGTATCTTGAGATTTAATTCGTTGACATCCACATTTTTTGCTGCTAAAATTGCTCTTTCTGACAGTCAATCACGATTTGTATATTGTCTGTATATGTACGTCGGGTGCATCCAAAAAAAAAAGACTCCACCTTGTCCTGCCGAAACTGCGAGCATGATGTGGTCATAAATGGTTCTTTGTTCTTCATTCATTAGTGGGACATTGCGAGCAACAATCGCTGCCATTTCTACAGTTTTGTTTTGTAGTTCACGATTCAATTTAGTGTCTATTAAATCAGATGCATTTCGATGAATGCATACCGAATTGACTGAGTGGTAAGTTGTCACTGATAATGCAAAGATCCTCAATATCAATCAATGCTTCATTGTACATAGCGTCACTGAATACTATCGTAAGATCGTTGCACCGTATAAGATGTTGATGCAATTAAACCATAGCACTTAGGAATATAAAAAATAGATAAAAACCTAGTCTCAGATCTACCGAATGTATATGCAAAATTTCATTGAAATTGGATAAGCCGTTTCGAAGAAGTATGGCAACTAACACTGTGACAGAAATATTTATATATAAAACTAGCTGACCCGGCGGACTTCGTACTGCCCCAATCGATAATTAAAAGACCTAAACTTTTGTATAAATTAATTTCAAAACAAACAAAACGTATTGAATTAAAAAAGCAATTTTAAACTGAAGCATGAAGTTTTATTATTATTTTCGACACATCATGTTGCTTACTTAAAAAAAACAGAGTTTTCCTGAAATACTGGCTATATATAAGGTTTAAATTTTTATTAACAGACATACACTGTTATGATACAGTTTGTTAATCAATTTAAAGCTTTCTTATAAACTAGTTTTTTTTTTTGAAATAGATATATTTTGTTTTGTTTTTTTTTTTTGTGGTGCGTAAATAAACAAAGAAGACGGTTTTCCGACGCGCGAACACGCGACGTATAATTGTCCATGCGCGAAACAGGGAAACTCCGAGTTGATTCCGCAAACCTCTAAAGACTGTCCTTGCGATTTATTTATTTATCGCAAAGGCCAGACGTACTGGCAATTGTAAGCGTTTAAAATCGAATGGTAAATCCGTTGGAATCATCGGTATTCGCGGGATCAACGCATCCTCTCCTTTGTATCTTCCTTTTATGATTGTTGCTTCAATGACGTTATTCATCAGCTTTTTCACAGCCAGTCTTGTTCCATTGCATAGTCGAGGTTGATTAATGTTATGCAGCATGATGACAACTGATCCTACTTTTAACTGCAAATTGTGAGGTGGTAATCCAGGCAATTCCAGTGAATTTAAAAACTCCGTGGGATAGTTGACTACGTCATCCTGGTTCATAACGATGTCGACTGATTTGAAGGAAACCAACTGTCCTGGAAGAAAATTCTGAATGGTGCATTGAGATCCTCGACATCTTTATTTTTCGCTGCCAATATTGCTCGTTCACCCAGCCAATTATGGTTATTGAACTTTTGATGTGACAGAAATCTATGGGTAATGTGATCCGGTCGAGGTGTCCATTGCAACTTTATTATTTCCAATATCTTACAACTGCTTCGCAAACACATTTGCAGTTTCATCATGTTGCAAAAATACTCGCATGTTAGTTGTTAATTGGAGTGTCTTTATGTACTGCCACTAATTCGATGATTTTAGGCATGCATTTAGTTCATCAGCAACAGTTGATCGGGGAATAACTGGAAGAGTCTGACGAAAATCACCTGACAACCCAAAAGCAATAATATTAAAAACGTTTTTCCGGTTCCTCCGGGAGCATCAAGGAAATAAATTCCACCAGATCCACTGTTCACAGCTTCTATCAAAGTGTCGTACGCAATTCTTTCAAGACTATAAGATAAGATAAATCCGTTCAGCCGTTTTCGATTTTTAGTGAGACTAACGAACAGCAATTCATTTTTATATACATATTATGTCGTATCCAATGTAAAACATTCCAAAATCAACAACTACTAATAAATTCAAAATTAATTAAAAAAACATTGTCCAGCGGACAAAATTGTAATTCTAAACCATTCTCAGATCCCCTTGAACACACACACAAAATTTCATCAAAATCGGTCCAGTCGTTTAAGAGAAGTTCAGTGACATACACACTCACAGAAGAATTATATATATTAAGATATATGTATACATTTTCCATTTTTTCTTAAAAATATTTTTGTTACGCAGATGTTTAACGATTGTAAATATACGCTCTACATTTGAATTTCGTACAAAAATGTTGACCGGTTTTTGAGATATAGAATTTTAAAAGAAAAATTCAATATTTTTTAAAAAATCCAAACAAAAAAATTGCACTTTTGATAATCAAATATAGTTAACGCAATATAAGAGCTCGTTCAAAAAAAAAATATTTAAATCGGTTCATAAGTTGCTGAGAAAATTAAAAAACAAAATAACGGTTCTATGAGCGGTACCTTTCCGAAGCAATACAAAAATATGTTTTTCTTACTAAAAAAATAACAAATAAAATTTTAGAGAAAATTTAAAAAAAACTATCGGTTTGTTTTTGAGAAAATTCAAATTTTCGTTTTTTGACCAAATTGTATGGAAGCCACTGTTAGTTTTGATCTTAAAAAAAAATGAAAAAAAAAACGCTTAAAAAAACGTTGCTCATGATGACAAAAAGTTTTACGTTTAAAAACAACTTTTGCATTATAATTTATAATGGATATGACACTAATAAAAACTCTCATTGTAATTAAAATCTGGAGCCAAACATTTTATCTCCTCTAGAACTTTTCTCCACAATATTGACTTTGATTTTCTTCTGGCAATAAATTCACCTTCATATTTTAATCTGGTTTCTATTAATAGTTTAATTATATTATAAACAATTTAGAATTTGATTAAATACTTTTCATTGTCTTTTTCCGCCGTTTTTGCTCTAAATCGCGTCGGCATCAACAACTTATTAAGAAAATTCTTGAAGCTTTTTTTTTTTAAATATTTGTGCATCAGTTTATCGAACTTTGCAATAATAAACAATTGACATTTTAAGTGATGCCAATTATTTGCTTTTATGGACGTGCTACAGGGATGATCGCAAATCATTTTTGCAGTGATGCGTTTGTGAATTTACACTTAACTTCCAAGTTTGAACTCAATCGACCCAATGGTTTAGGCTGTAGGAGCGTGGACAGACGGACGGAATCGCGGGACCCACTCTTTTCTTCTTCTCTACCATCTTAATATCATGTTTGATTAAAATCTCGAGCTCGAATTTTTTTACGAATGCAAAACTTGCCATATATGTAGTTCCTATATGTCGCAAGTAAAAAATCATAAAATCAAAACGTTTTAATGCAGCGAAAACTTTTTTTAAGATAATTTGAAGTTGAAGATACTAAGGATATATGTACATTGTACATATGTTTAATGCGGCATACGAAATAATAAACAAGAAGTCTATACAAATATTAAACTTGTATCAGAACCCAGGTTATGGAGGTAGGTTTAAATATTCTATTATTCGTGAAAACCAAGAAAAGAACCAACATAAGCCTACGATCTAAACATCTTACGTCTGATTTCTACTTCATTTTATTTTATTTCTTTCTTAAATGTTTTCAAAACTTCCACTTATTATTGAAAACTTTTAGAGCTTGCACAATTTATTTTATTGGTTCAACTGATTTACTTTAAAATAGTCAAAATAATTTTCTCAGACCATTTTATTATCTTTCCGTATTTAGCTCTTCTACTGATAGTAGTAGTAGTAGTAGTAGTAGAAATCTTTATTGATTGCATAATATAATAAAACAATTGTTTTTAACTTAAGATTAATATGGTTTGGCCTCAGGCCGTCTACCAGATTGACATTTCTTTTTAATTAAACTTACTATTTTTAATACAATTTAAAATTTCATAACTTGTTTTTTTTTTGTTTTTTTTTTTACTTTAAAAATTGCCTTCAATAATTTGTGATCTATATCTAAGCGCCGATACTGCATATCTATATAATACTTCCCAGCCTAATTCACCATTCAAAACGCACAGGACTTCGTTTATATCCATAGAAGTTTTTCCAAAGTGTCTTACTCGGAATTCTCTTAGAATGGGACATTTTCCAATGAAATGGTATACATCTTCTCTCTCCTTAAGATTACAAAGGTCACACAAAATTGTTAATTCGGGCCGATGTGGAATGTAATTGAGCTTAATTATTTCTCCTCTTAGTTTTAATATTAAAGTTATCATGCTTAGTGGAATTCGGTTTAAAAAGTATGTGTTTTCATGAAGATTTAAGTTTAACTGACTGTAGAGCATCCTGTGTTGCGAAGATTACGCTTCCGATAAACAACTATTATACATAGAGCGACTTGCTCCTTCCAATAAATTCAGAAAACAGCTTCTCAAGTCACCCGGGCTTATATCAGAGTGAATGCGCACATTTTCCCCAAATCCAGCTCCTAGTTCCTCCCACTTTCTGACAAGATTCCCTTTTGATAAAATGATGTTTTTCAGGATTAGCTTAGGTAGTCTTCCCTCTTCCATCTCCAAGATTTTCATTACATAATCAAAATGTAATTTAAGAACGTCCAAAAATAATGGTGGAACCGATGTCTCTAGATGCAACATGTAATTAGGTGTATTCGAAGGTAATCGAAAAATCCGTTTAAGAAAGTATCTCAGAAACCTTTCTACATCATCAAATTTGGAATATCCCCATACTTGCGCACCATACAGCAAAATAGAGACTGCAGTTGCTCGGAACAGTTTGATCTTCGCGCTATGGTCGACGTTTTTATTATCGATGCAACGACCCCAAACTGCTGAGATTGCTTCTGATAAATAAAATAAAAGTCATTTTGCAATTTATTTTTGAAAATTTATTTACCTCTATATTTATATATTTATATAAACGTTATTATATTCACTTATTGGCCATAATAACTAAGAAACTATTAAAAATAATAAAAAATAAAATATTTTTTTAAAAAATACTTATTATAGTTTTAAAAAAATATTTTATATAATCACATGGAAAAGATAGAGAGATTTAAAAACAAAAAATAAAAATAATAAAAAAAAACAATGAAAACACTTAAAAAAAGAGTTATAGAAGAACCGAAAAATAAAAATAAAATTATAAAAAAAAAAAAAACAAAAATAATCTTTAAATTTAAGCAACTACATTAGTTATTATTTTTTTGTGTTTGTTATTATGTTGCTTTTTATTCTTACAAATTAAAAAGAAATTAAATTAAAAACGAAATTGCATTCTAAGAAAATATTTGTCGTTTTCTATTTTTATCATTCATAGGCTACATTTTATATGAAGGAAAACAGTGTTTTGTTTTTTTATTTTTATTTTTAATGTGTTTCATTAAAATGTATTCAAACGGAGACTTGAACAAAATATTGTTTTGTTTTTCTTTATTTTGTTTTCATTTTTTCTTTCGACATTGAGTTATTACAATACAATAATCAGAATAATTATTGTTTCACATCTTAATAATAAAATAATCTTTCGATATCATTCTCAGATGATTATTTTTCATTTCATAAAATTTTTAATAATTACGAAGGAGTACAATATAATTTATAATTGTAATCAATTAGGTTTTGTAATGTGAATTGAAAAACATACTTAAATAAAAATGTAAAATGTAATTTTTATTTGTATTATTTTCGATTTCAAAATATCAATAATACATAGTGAATAATTTTTATTTGTTTGTTTCTTTGCAAACCACTGGATGTACATATGCTTTTCTAAGTGGATTATTGTGCAGGTTATTATAATTATACATAATTTTTGTTATATAAGATATTTTTGAAATAAGAGACAAAACAAATACTAAATTGATAGTAATTTATTCTTAAAATAAACTCTAGCCCAATCAATACCGAATTTATAAGTTATTTACGTTTTTGTTTGTTTTAGTTAAATTTATATTATTTTATTTTTAATTTATCAATTGTAAAAAATTCTTATAAGGTTGCTTTTGTTTTGTTTTTTTTTTGTTTATTAAAAATTTATTTATTTAATTATATTATTAGGTTTTTTTTTTATATTTTGTTTAAATTTTCATTAAATGCCTAGCAAGAGATAAAACTATAGTAATTTAACTAAAATAAAACAAATGTTTAAACACAAAATTTTAATTATTATTATTGTGTGTGGTCTGGGATTCTACAACTAGAAAATTGTCCGAATTTCTTTTTGTTTGTTCTCTAATATTAAATTTTAATTTTTGTTTTCTTATTTTCGGGATATTATTAATGTGTGTATAGATCTAAAAACTTTCGTATATTTTATTATTACATACGTTGTATCAATATTAATTTTTATTTTAATGAAGATTTTGAGGCTTTTTTTAATTATTGTAATTGGTTTCTTTTTTATTCTCCGAATTGTTTTCTTTCGTTTGTTTTGTTGTGTTTTCTTTTAGTAATATGAATTTTGTTGTCCGTTTGAATTTGTTTTCTTTATTTTGGGGATTATCAAAAAATACATATTTTACGTATATGTATGCATGTTTTATCTTCAATAATAATAATAATAATTATAAATATTTGTTTTATGCGAAAAAGTTTGTTAAAGACGAATGGAAACTTTAGACGATCCCATTTGAATTTGTTGTTCTTATGTTTGTTCTGGTAGTAATGTGTGTGTTTTTGTTTTTAAATTATTTACATATTATATGCAACATAAATGGGATCCAATTGATCTGCTAGGAAGCCATCTCGTAAATGCATACGTTGTTTTTCACCGCGACTGTTGATTGGAACCACACCTGAAAGAGACACAAAAATATAACATAAGGTATATTTTTTGTTATTGTAGGTATTGAAGAGCTTACCTGGATCCACAACAACAACAACACCAACAATCAATTGATGTTCTTCCAAAACTGTATTCGTTACCAATGGTACCAAGTCCAGAGCTTCTGATTCGTTTCCATCTAATTCAACAACTACGACTAGTAGATTTGTCCATGTAAATACAGCACTGCAAGAACAATGATATCGTCACATTCTATTCGATATGTTTTTTGATTTGAAAAATTAATCTTACCATTCGGCAATCTTTTTATGACAACGTAACACAGAATTTTCAATATCAATTGGATGATAATTCATTCCTCGCAATGTTATAACTTCATCCAATGCTCCTACCACATAAACAGCATCATGTAATTCTTGGTCTTGATTATTTGTTCCACCACCCGATTGATTGCCAATCGAAATTGAAGATAAATTATGTTGTAATTGGCTCATCGAATGTAATGATTCTGTGTCACTATCTCGACTCGCAATACTGGGTGTAGTTTCGTCTAAAATCGATACTGCTTGAGAGCATTCGGTGCGTCGCAAAAATCCTAAATAACCGGTGCGGGCGTATACTTCAGTCGTTGCTCCGGTAACTAATTTGGCATTGAAATGATCATTGTAGTCGGTTTCGTCACCATAAATGGTGAAGTATCCATTAGCGCTATGAGGAGATTGTACCTAGAATTCAAACAGAAAGAAATGTACTTTTGAGATCTGGAAGTATTTGAGTTAAGTCTTGTGCATACCCATATTTCACCCAAATGTGAATCTCCACAGTGACCCTTTGTCTCTGGATTGGCGATTATAACCTTCACTCCGGGTAGAAGTTTTCCCGATTCAATCAGACACAATGAATTAGGTGCACCTCGTTCGACCAGGGCCACTCGATTGTTGCGTAACGCTCTAAGGTCAACGTACACTTGCGCACTCTCCGCTGAACTGGCACCTTGAACGCAAATCGCTGGATTTACTCGACAACCAAACGATGTTGATACACAACGTGTATTCAGTCCGAGTGCTTGGAAAAGTTTACAGAATTGCTGAGTGAGTTGAACGCGAGGACGTTCCTCAGCGACTACAACACATGTCCTCACACAACGCAGATCGACGTTTCTCTGTTTCAGTGCTGGTATCGAATTGCTAAGTGCTTTTGTACACAATTCAATAACTCCGTACGAGCAAAATGTATCACGAACTCTGTACTGAGATAGGGTAGACAACCAGAGACTAGGATTTGCTTCGACTTCATAAGGTGCAATTAAAATCGAATGATGACCACTGTAGACACTGATCAAGGTCCACATTGCAAAGCCCAGACCACAATAAGGATCCAGGCAGAGTGCCACATGGCGTGATGGGTATAATTCACAGGCTAGCTTCAAACTGGCACACACACTCGAAAGGGATCTAGAATCAAGAAAACAAATACGATAAGTTCAAAAATTAACTCCTTGAAATTGTAAGACTCAAACCTATTGGTAATGATGACTCCACTCAATCGACCACATGTTGATACACTAAAGTCCAAATACGCCGTCGAGTCTAAAGTCGAATTAGCTATAGCAGTCAATTTACGTTTTGGATTATCATCAATATCCAAAATTGGTGGCCAACTTTTGGGGTCTATTGAAGCGGCAGCTTCACGTGATTTCAGCAATTTGATAATCGATTGAATCGACAAAACAATACCACTCTTCGAAACATCAACAATCATTCGAACCGTTGGTAATGTTGTGATGAGATTTTGTGGGTGTGGTGGACGAATGGTAATTGGCACAGCACCCAAATATAAACAGCCATAGAATGCACAAATTAAATCCAAGCCCGGTGGAAAGATAAGAGCTTGAAATAGAAAAGAAAACACAGTTTTGTTTTGTAAGTCGATGTTTGGAAAACAGGAAATGATGTAATTTAGACAAAACCGAACAATTTTAAACTTACCAACATGATCACCAGGTTCAATTTTTCCTCTTTCTTGAAGGAGAGCAGCAATTTTTTCAGCACGTTTATGCAGCTCAGAGCAGGTAAGTGTTTTAGCAACAGCACCTTAAAAAGAAGAAGTTAGAAATTTTTTAAATGCGGATATAAAACTATTCAAATGAACTCGTAAGTAGAACATTCAAACATTAACCTCTTAATTCTTATAATTTTGGTTACCTCAAGACTTTGGACAGAAAGGAGATTTGATACAACAAATGCTGTATGTACAAAAAAAGACGGCAATTTTGCAATTAACCTAACCATCCTTTCTTAAGTTAATCTTAAAAAAAAGTAACCATTGCGTTTAGAATAAATAAAGAAGGCCTTGATCTTTTTCACTGATTGAGAACACTTAAGGCTGGTTTTGAAGTAAATAGAATGATTATAGATACAAAATTGAGCAACGAAGACAGCACAATACAGGAGACCTTGAAAAAGGAAATGAAACTGAACTTCAATTGACTTGGTCCGGAGTAAGTACAAACTTTTTAATGATAATTTTCTTCTTGTTGAGTTAAAATTAATGACATTTAGAAACAAAAATTTAAAATAAAATACTCGGCTAGGTTGCACGAACTTGCTCATTGGAATAACGTTAAAAAAAATGCTGACCCGTTTTTGAGATATTTTTTAAAGATTGACGTGCAATATAAATCGACGTTTATTAACATTTTATATACAGGTTGCCCCGTAAAGGATGGTCTAAATAGAATATGTTGATAGGCCAAGTTTATGTTTTTCAGAATTTGGTAACTTGTTGGAATCATAACGGATTTCGCCGTTTCAATGAAAATTTCAACAGCGCCCGCCAGCACCTACTTTAAATCGATTTTTTACTCACCCTGTCTACAAATGATTTTTGTTTTTAATTTTGTTGGAATTTAATAATAACCAAAGGTCGGGAAAATTAAGTTTTAGTAGGAAATATATATGTACATATATATAAATATATATGTACATATATTATAGTATTGCCATTTCGCTAAGAATTATTACTTTAATAACTTTAAAAGTATCGGGTGAGTTTTTTGAGGTTAGGATTTTCATGCATTAGTATTTGACAGATCACACGGGATTTCAGACATGGTGTCAAAGAGAAAGATGCTCAGTATGCTTTGACATTTCATCATGAATAGACTTACTAACGAGCAACGCTTGCAAATCATTGAATTTTATTACCAAAATCAGTGTTCGGTTCGAAATGTGTTTCGCGCTTTACGCAAATTTTATGCGTTTTTTTTAAAAAAAAGTTCTCAAGCTCTTAAAAAATCACCCATTATATTAAACAATGTCCTCTTTTCAATGGAGGACAATAAATACATAATGGGTGATTTTTTAAGAGCTTGAGAACTTTTAAAAAAAAAAAAACGCATAAAATTTGCGTAAAGCGCGAAACACATTTCGAACCGAACACTGATTTTGGTAATAAAATTCAATGATTTGTAAGCGTTGCTCGTTAGTAAGTCTATTCATGATGAAATGTCAAAGCATACTGAGCATCTTTCTCTTTGACACCATGTCTGAAATCCCGCGTGATCTGTCAAATACTAATGCATGAAAATCCTAACCTCAAAAAAATCACCCGATATAATGAGAGAGAATGGAATAAGATAGGTGTTAGGTCTTTTCGCACAAAACCATAACTTCAAAATCCAAAAAGGTCATAAAGCCCAAAATTGGTCACAAAAGCCGAAAATACAAAAAAATCACTAAAAACCCCAAAACTAATGTCGTAACGCCCAAATAAATATTAAATAAAAGAACGCTCAAATTGTAAGTTGTCATTTTGCCCAAAAGAATTTTTAATTTTGAATTCGGGTTTTATAGGTTTAGGTAAGGTTAAAGTGGCTGTCCGTGATGGAATAGGACACACTTAGGCCAGTTTAATGGCCCATTGTGATAACACATGAATCTTGAGGCTTTCTCCTAAACTCAATGAAACTAGTTTGAGTCCCTTACGCCTAGCCGCTTGGCGTGGTTTCCTATTAGACAGTGCCCGGTTATGACACCTATTATCGAGTTTATATGCGATCTGCTTAGAGATAGCAAGCACCTTAGTCGCTTAAATCTAGTGTAGGCTAGATGTTTTTTGTGACCTGACACGTGGTGATGCTATTCCACCTGGTGTTTGCCTTCTTTATAGCGTCCTGCATTAGCAAAAGTTTACAAGTAGTGATTGGTATGCCAGCATTTGCCAAACGTGGTAGAATGGGTTGTACTCAGGGCCGTCTTTACCCTTTTGGGGGCCCTGGACACTTTTCGAAAATGGGGCCCCTGTATGATTATATAAAAATGTTATGTTGTGTAATAAAGGTATACAGGTTCACATAACTTTGAATTGATATTTATTCTTTTAATTTTTTAAATAAATAAATTTTTTTAATTCAAAAAATAAATAGTTATTGCAGCATTTAAAACATACACATAAACAATGTAAAAATAAAAACAAAATATGTCATATAAAATTCAAAAATAAACAAAATTTAAATAACAGACAATTAAATAAGTTATTGAGAATGTAATTTAAAGAACAATATAGTGACACAGACTATATATTTTCAGGTAAAAGCAAGGAATATTTATTGAAGGGGTCTTTTCCTTGATTTGAGATTAGTAAAATCATTGATCACATCTTCAAAATTGATCGAAGGAACGTTCCCTACTGCAATTGGTCACCATCATACTTAAGAAAATTCTTAGTGCAATTTCAACATTTGAAAATTCATCTTCAATTTTATTAATTTTTAAAAAATTATAAAGCTCTAGAATGTTTTCAGTTTTTTATTTTTTTTTAATTTTCAAGTAGTCTTTTAAATTCAGGCATTCAGCATGTACTCGTAGTTTATCTCCGTTCACATCTTCGGTGTAAAATTGAGCAAAAGATTTGCAGTTCTCTTTTAAGTCTTCTGAATTCTGATTTTTTAATCGAAAAAAAAAGTCAAAACGTTGGCCAATCTTCGTATACGAACTTAGTTCCTGTTTCAAATGAACGCTTAGTGTGTCGACAATGGGAAGAAAGGTTTCAATTTTAAATCTTTCTTTCCCAGTCAGAATTACTGAGGGTCCAGAGCCGTCAAAAAAAGTCTGCCGTGAGCTTCTACACCTCATCCTTTTAAAAAGGTTCTTATATTCGGAATTGAGTGTCATTCATCCGACGGAAAGTTAAATCGCCTATGTATGAGTTACTGCGTTGATGCAAACTTGTATGCGCGTTGCAAATATAGAAACACCATTATCTTTATTTTTTCATACAGGTAAAGTGATATTCAAAATGTGTGTGTTTTTTGTTTCTGTCAGAAAGCAAACTGCATTGCCACTCAGTTAGTTATTCATATTTCTGTTTTAATTTGAATATAATTTCGCAGGGAATGTGATTTAAATTGTTCAGCATAGGTTGTTGTTCAGCAAGGAAAGTACGAATTCTGATCATTCTTTATGCATCTAAAATTGTATCGAAATATTTTTTTTTCTTGAAAATAGACCAATAGAGGTTAAGTGATGTTTTAGCAATTTGGGGGCCCTGGTGATTGCGGTGGTAAAGAGGGTCTGGTTGTACTATTTGGTTCGGGTTTGCTCAGTACGACGATTATGATTTCTATCGTTTCTTATGTCTTATCACCCAAATCATAAAATGACACTAAGCCCAAAAAGAGAAACGTCGCGTGTCGTACAAAATATCACTAAGAAAACCTTACAAACCCCAAATAAAATTTCATATCATCCGCTAACTTTCAATGTTGTAACGCCCAAATCTAGAAATGGAAACACCTAAACGATTTCTTGTTGTTTGTTGGCTTTAACGCGTATTAATAGTGATCGTTGCATACCCCCTACTTGAGATCACTATAGGATTTGGGGTAGGTGCGAAGTTGAGTGGATGCTAAATTTCTTTGTATTTAAAGAATCTGCTAGCAAATAAAATTTTCATTAATTGTTTCTGGCGCTATGGCATTTTTAATTTGGGCGATATGGTTCTGGGCAAGAAGACCTTAGGCCACCGATAAGATAGTTGGAAATATTCTGGTTGGAGTGATGTCCTTTCCCACTATATTGTATCTCGAAATTTGGCATTTCCGGGTTAGATTGTATGGGGTGATGCATCTGTAAAGTTCGAAAAAACATCTCACTTGGATCCATTGTGCTCCCCAGGAAAGGCAAAGGATTGGAATGTGTATGGGAATGTTGACGAGGATTAAGGTTGAGGGCGCTAACCTGAACCATCCTAATTCTTGAGAAAATTTAAAAATGTCACTTGGTGGCAAGGGCGAGACGTGCGTCGCATACGTCGTCGAAAAAGAAATTTCCTAATACTGTCATTCTTCTTTTGGATAGGCTTGGGTATTCGCATCAAAAGTTGAAGGTATTTTTCTCCGTCTTCTCGTCCTTACATCCTCTTTACAAAAATCAGATGAGCCGATACCCATTCCAATGTGTTGTGACCTGTTAGGATACCTATTAGGAAGGACAGCTGAGGCCTACTTAGTTGCAAAAGGAATTTTGTTTTACATTTGGAAATATTTGGCCATAGATTCCTAGAAACTTTGCAAGTTTAAAGAGCTGTTTGCCATTTCAGTGAAACATTGGGGGATGGATTTGTTCATTTACATGCTCTATTGGCCTGTATATCATTGATACCATATGGCTTGGACTGAGCATTCTTTCGTTTTTCGATAATATGTCCGCCTTTTCATTACCGTAAATGTTACAGTGTCCTGGGAGGATTACATGAAACGATTCCAGACCCTACAGATACATGATTTATTTTATGACCCTGTTTTTCATCCACTCCTTCCTTGTGGGAATTTCTGTTTGTGCTACTGGGTTATATGTGCGGCTTTAAATAGTCTTTCTGAATGCCAATGTCTATGTAAATAGTGTTTTTTATGTTCCTGTCTACAAAGGAAGCCCTTTTTCAGTTATAACACAGTATTAGACGTAATGCTCTTTTGGACGCCAGTTCCTTCACGAATATGTCGAAAGAGGCTAGAGAGAGCAATGTCTCTAGGGCTTCAGTTGGTGTAATCTTCATGGTACTTGTAGTACCTATACATTACAATTCTTGAAATTGATTGGTAACCCTTCCAAGGAGTAGTGCCCGTGGCATGATAGTTAGTGCGTTGGACTGTCATGCTAGAGGTCTTGGGTTCGATCCCTGCCTGTGAAATCTAAATTTTGTTCGCGGGTACCTACTGCCTCTTGCGAGGAATTGACAAATTCTCCAAGAGTAATTCTTGTCATGAAAAGTACTTTCTTAAATTAGCCGCTCAGATTCGGCTTAAAACTGTAGGTCCCCTCCATTTCTGACAACATTACTCGCACACAAGAATGGTTGAGAGTTGTAAGTCACTAGTTCTCAACGTTCTGTTGCGCCACCTAATTTATTTAATTGTAACCCTTTCAAGGGCTGGCCACCATACCAAACATGCGTATGTTAATATTGGCCTTACAACGGCAGTGTACATCCACAGAATGGTTCAAGGGTATTTTTTAACAAAAATTCAACTGCAGGTATAAAAGAAGAACTAAGGCTTTTGTCTATTTTTCTTTTATGTTCTCTTTCCAGTTTAATTTACAATCAAGAACCAGATCAAGATATTTTGCCGTATCAGTAATGTGTAAGGAAACACCATTAATAGTAGGGCAGTCCGTAATTGGAATGTTTCTTTTTCTCGTGACCAAAACTAGTTCTGTCTTAAGTGGGTTGACGTTAAGACTTACAGGCAAAATTACTGAGCATATAAAAAACCTAATTGTAGAAGTTCACAAAGTGTAGGTATAAATTTCCCTGAAGCAATGACATTTAATCTACTAACACTTAATGCTTTTAATATTTCGTTAACGACTAATTATCAGAGCATAGGAGATAATACCCCACCTTGTAAAGTACTCCTACATGTCCTAACTTGTAACTTGCTGCCATACATTTCTGCGTTTACAATTCTTGCCATTTCCGGGTACAAATCTTTTCTCATGAGACCTTTAATAGGGCCGATTATTTTAATAAGTCTATACGTTCATGGACAAAACCTTTAAAATATTTATTTTTTACATTTTTGAAAATGATAATGATATTGTTTATTGAAGAAATCTTAAACTCGTATCCTCTAAATTAGAAACAGGATCTATTGACTCATATCCCAATAACTTCTGTGTACTGTGTAATTCATGATATAGGATATTGTTGCAGGGGTGTTCTTTTTCTCGAGGAAGGAATATCTCTTTTAGTTTAAGCTGATATTGGTCTCTAGACCTCCTAGAGGTATCAATGGTGTTTTAAATTTGTTTTAAAACTTGAGCAAATGCATTTCCAAGTTATGGTATTTTGAATCGATAAGAATATTGTATATCGAATTTGTTCTTACCTTTTGAGTTAAGCAGGGTATACAAAACATGATCAGGTGCAGAATTTGCACGCCACCTTAACACCCCGGTTATAAGTTGATGCTATACAAAACAAAATAAACAATAAATTATTAAATGAAATAAAAAAAAAACAATTATTTAATTATTATCAACAATACCTTCCTCTCGCTATCTTCAGACAATCCAACATCACGTCCTTGAGCCATTGCCAATCGATTGCCCTGCACCAGATTGCCAACCATAACTGAGGCCGGTCCAACTGATGTGTCTGTAATACCACATCCAGATAAGCTACTACTAGTTGTTGTTGGTTGCACTGCTGTTTTATTTTTATTTATATTTGCACAATTTTTTTTTTATTGTTTGTAATGTTTTTTTTTCGATTAATTGTTTTTTGTTTTTGATTTTAGAAAAAATATTTACAAATTAATTTATTTTTTTGGTATCGAATTGTATTATATTGTATTTGGCAATGCAACCGTGTTTTTATTTTGTTGTTTTTTAATTTTTGTTTTAATTTAATTGTTTTATGTTCGAATATTATATTATTATTGTAAATTTAAATGCAAAATATTTAGAAAAAATATATATATATGTAAATTTAACAATAACAGATACAAATATTTAAGTTTTATTTTTATATATAAATGTATGTATATATATATATATAAAAAGAAAGAAGAGACAGTATATGGGAGGGTGGGGGAGTTATATTATATTAAAGTAGCAAGTGACCAAATGTCCCAAGAAAAAACGCGTATTTGTTATTGATTTTTCGTTTTTGGTTATTTTTGATTTTGTTGTTAAAAACCATAATCACAAAATTTGTTAGTAATAGCGCAAAATAAATTAGACATTAACGGTGATATATTAAATTTTGTTTATGGTGAGATATCCAGTGCCATTATGCCAATTAAAAATAGATGTAGTATAGTATAATTGTTGTTATTGTTTGTTGTTTATTTTTCATTTATTTATTTATAAGACCGCGATGGTATGAATATGAGAAGAATTTAATTGCGTTGGTCATAAACAATTTTATAACAAAATGCGCATGATGTGTAACATAAATTAATAAAATTTACAAAAATTATTGTTTAATAAGGAATTTAATTTAATTCAAGGAAAACAAAAAAACAATTACGATTATTTAAATATTGTGTATATATATTATTTGTTTTGTGGATGAGCATGATGAGTGTTTTCATGTTTTTGTTGTATTGTTTTGTTTTGTTTATGGATTGTATTTGTTTTTTTTTTTTTTTTTAATAAATATTAAAATGATTATAAAGTTTGATATATTTTTTCGTTTTTTGATTAATATTAATAATTATTTCGTATTTCGTATCAGTTAAGAACAACAAGAGCAGCATTCGAATGGAAAAAAGAAAAAAAGAAAAAAACATCGAAATAAAATAGTGTGTGGTTTAAAACATTAAAACATATTAAAAATTGTTTTCTTTATTTTTTTTTTTTTGTTGAGAATTGATTTTTGATTTGATATGAATAAATCATTGTTTTATTTTTTTTAGTACATTAATTTATTAAATTAACTGAAATACGGGTTCCATATATTGAGCTAGTAAGAGAGTTTAATTTTTGGTTGTTGTTTTTTGGTCGAGATGTGTTTGTTTTTTTTTTTTTTTTTAATTTTTAGTTTTTGAATGAATTTTGAAGTGCAAAAAGCATTGATTTTGAATTATATTTATTTGATGTTAGTAAATATTTAATATGACACGTCTTACTAAAGCAATTGTGGATAGAAATTAGATAGAGAGAGCTCTTATTTGTATGCTACTTTTACTTTTTCTTATTATTTGCATGCTATGAATTGTATATATACCAAGCAAATTCTAAAAGCAAATGCTGTTGATTGAAAACTTTGTAAACAAAAAGCATTTCCTACAACAATTTGGTTACTGCGGAGTGGTGAATTTTTGTTTTTAATTTCATTTACAGAATTGTATTATTATTATTTTTTACTCATAGAAAACCTAGCAAACGGAAAGCTATAAATAAATCTCATTGATAGTTCACATGAAAAGTCGGAAAACATAAGCTAAGAAGAATTAAATACATAGGTCTTTATACTGCGGAACGGGACGGAAAGTTAAAAAATGGAACTCTAGTCTATACAAAATCAAGGCTTAAAATTTCAAAAACAAAAACAATTTTAAATAACTCTTAGATTCAAAAAATACAAAAAAAATGTAAGGTACAAGACCTAGCGAATTAAAACTCTCAAAGACTACTATATATATTTAATGACAAGCCGGGCTATGAATAGACCTCTAAATTTATACATTCATTATAGAGAAAAACATAGTCAGGTGGTCTGAGTTGATTTGAGATACTCAAAAACGACCAAATCGATTATGTGAGGTGAGCGTTAATTGAGATAGTAAAAAGCGGTGGTCAATTTCCAACGTTAACGTAAACGTTTTTGTAGTAATATGAATAAAGTTACAAGTTGCTTAATCTGTTTTTAATTCAAACTAACATTTTTCTGACCTGAAAACCTTAAATTTATGGGAAGATAAGAGTAAAAGTAAGAACATTGTTTCATGTTTTGAAAATTTAATATGGCAACCGAATCCTCATTGGATATTATTCTACCGAATTAAGATACATTGAAGTGCCTTATACAGACCAATATCTTGATGACTTTTAATATATCGCCTTCAGCGACTTCCCTCCCCCTCATGTTTCTAGCATAACAGATTGGTACACTTACAATTACGGGTAAGCCACCAGCATTCTGAACGGTTAACAAAATAGTACTAGGTTCATTTTATGAAGTACTCTATATATGATACGATACAAACCATATAGTCTTGGTTTGCAGCCGTACAAAATTGAACTGACTCAAAGTAACACACCATAGACAAAGGCTCTGAGTTTTGAGGAGTTAAAATCTGATAATACTTTTCTTCGCAAATATTATGTTCAGTAATAAGTTTCAAGTTTAATTTCATTACTAAGTGATAAGACTTATTTCTGGACAAATATATAAGTTTGGTTTGGATCTAGCTCATCACTGTCTACGGCCAGGAATATATATATAGGTTGATGTTTTGTTTGTTGTTTATGATGAAGTGGACAATGGAAACCAAATTCAGCCTGTTTATCCATCAGATAAAATCTTTTCCCCTATTCTATGCTAAACCATACAAGACTTTTGTCTATGTCTCAACATGCCTACTGAAAAGGCAAATCGGTGGAAACGGCGTTACACACATTAGTACGCACCATATGCTTCCTCCATCATAGAGTTCACTATGGTTGCTTTCCTTGACATCGAACGTGAACACATCTGCAATCACATCTGCACAAACATCTCTGAAAGTAGAGAGGTCGCTCGGGGACTCAAAACTGGGCAACTCTTCTGCTAAATGGTTCGTTAGTAAAGGGATACCGCAAGGTGGTGTTCTATCCCCTCTCCTCTGGAACTTGGTGGTAAATGAAATTCTAACTGATCTGGACGCGGAGTGTTTCACAGAAAAAAAAACATAAACCGCAACAAACTAAATAAAGTCCAACGTTCAGCTTGCCTACCTATGAGCGGATCACTTCGCACGATCCCATTTGCGGCACTGGAGGTCCTACTCTACCTAACACTTCAGATAATCAGGCTGCTATCAAATATCTGGACTATGTCTCTACAAACTCCATAACTGCCGATCTCTAATGCAGATGGAACAAAAGTTTAACATTCACCTTTGCTGGGTGCCGAGCCATAGACATTCCAAGAAATTGTAAGGCAGATGAACTCCCCTGAAATGGTACAGTACAACTCATTCTACCATGTTTGGCTAATTTTGGCATATCAATCGCTTCATGTAAACTATTGGTAATGCAAGACTCTATGAAGAAGGCAAACATCAGGTGGAATAACATCACCACGTTACGAAAAACATAAAACATCTGGCCTACTCTAGATATGAAGCCCTCAAAGTGTTTGCTAGTTCTATAGGAAAGTACACCACACGGCTAGGCGTATTCTAAAATGTCTTTTGCAGATGCCGTATTAATCAGGAAGATGAGGAAACAGTTCTTTAAATCCTCTGTAAATACTCTGCTTTAGCTTAAAAACGCAAGGCCTACCTAGGAAAATTCTTCTATAACAATCAAAACAATCTCAATCATATTAACGTAATAAGTCTTTCACGTTTCGGTTTTTACTCAAACTTGTTTTATGTATTGCCTAATTGTGTCCTACTCTATCACGGACATCCATTGTAACCTAACCTAACCATACTAAACCATTTATGCTAAAACGAAGCTTAACAAAAAAAGGCAATCCGACACTCCTTAACAAAGATATCATCAAATTTTTTAAATATATTGAAAAATATATAAAAATAATTGTGAAAACGAAAAAATTTAAGTTGGAATTCGAAATCAGCAGATAAAAATATGTGCATTGTAAAATTACCATACAACATATTGGTAACAACAATGTTGCGGTTTAGATTTTAAAAACAACGATTTTTTAATCATTTTACTTGAGGACGATGATATTCATACGTTTTTCTCCTTAAGGGCATAACAAATATTTGTATTGTTCCCTTTAAAACTTTTACAATGCTTTTTTTAATTTAAATTTAAGAACAAAAACAAGCTGTCAGTACAAAGAATTGGACGTCACATAACCAGATGAAGCCTTCAGCTTGGTACCAATGGGACAATCTTTATGATTAATGATCTAAAATACGATATAGCCCATAGTTAATCCCTCTTCCATATTACAAAAGTCCCAAATTCACCACTCCTTAATTTTAATCGCACATTATTTTTAGCTTTAGCATAATCAAATCTACACTAAAACAATATAGCAAAATTCCAGCAAACACACAATGATTGATTTTATTTTTGTTTTCATTTTGTTTGTGTTGCAAATAAGCATCTAACACCATTTACTAAGCAATTGAACTCAATATTATTCAACTCAACAAACTATAAAAATGCACTTAAAAATGAAAAAGTAACAAAACATATTTTTGTTTGTACGAGTATAATAATTGATCTTTACAAAACTCTGCCACGTACCTTGATGGATTTCCCTTGGTTTTGGAAGATTTGTAACACAAGTATGTGGACACATGAGAACATTTGCCGGATGTAGAGATCCTTCGAGGAATCGACGTCTAGCTTCACAGAGATGAATTCCACCGAGTGGAGTTTTAGGCAAATGATTAGGTGGAACCAAAGCGAGACAATAGATTCCGACTTGATGAATTGAATCGACAGCTTGCAGCACCCGTGACATCCATTGGAAACTCTCTTCTTCGGAACAATCGGGACGTTGTTCGGCAATAACACAAACACGTTCGTCTCGGAGAACTTTAATACTGAAGACGGCGATGCGACCGCGGTAGATGAAACGCATCGGTTCGACAGCCAAGACGGTGGCAATGATATCATCAGCGTTGTGTTTGCGTCCGGTTACAGTCATGAGTCCATCTCGAGATCCACACACAAAGACTAAGCCTCCAGGTCCTAGGAAACCAAGGAGGCCAGAGCGGACGAAGAATTCATCGCATATTGGTTTGCCGGTGTTGGGATCCTTTGGATCGGGATCATCGACGAGCGGTTGGACTTTGAATGTGGTGTTAGTCAGTCCTTCAAGGCCATAGTAGGCCGTGCCAGTCGCACCACTAGTCACGCAAATCTCTCCAACTTGATCTGTCTTGCAGAGAACTGGTGTGCCTTCGGACCGTACGACAACCATTTGGGCTGCAGGCATCACCTGACCGCAGTCTTGAAGTGTGAGAGAAGTGAGTGAATCTTCGCTATCGACACGCACCACACCGTGAGAGAGAGCAGCCATCGAGAGAACACCTCGCCCAGTTGCTGATTGAGTGAATCCGCTCGAGGAACGTCCGGGACGACGCAGAGATACCGTAAAGACCTCGGAACTGCTAGCACACGGGCAGATGGCGTCAGATCGTAGACCTTTCGACTGAAAAACGCTGAGAAATTGATCACACGACGAGAGAGACCAAGGATTGGCACCATCTGCCACCAAGAGCATACGAAGCGATGATAATGAGATGTCTTTGTGATCCTTTGTGGCCAGCAAGCCCCAATGCAAGTCACGACTCTTGACGAGGCAGCATGAAGCGCGATGTTTGGTGATCAATTGCATCCAGGAAGATGGTCGCTGCTTCATAAGAGCATACGGAATGAATAGTACATGCATGCCATTTAGCACTGATGTAAGAACTGCGTGCCACAAGCCAACCTCCCGCTTGAAGTCGAGCACACAGACACTGGTTTCTCCTTCGGTATAGTGACACGCCATGGTTAGTGCACGGCAGTGATTCATCATAGCTTGGCGGGTCACTGTTACTCCTAAAAAGTAAAATAAAATAAATAGAGGTGAACATCTATTGAATTCATCTAAAGATCGAAGCTTACCCATTACGCTGCCTTCCTTGTCACTGGTATATTCGACATAAGCAATGGCATTCTCCTCTATCCGAACATTACCAACATTGAAGTCTTTTGGAGGTTTTGGCAAATGTTCAGTTACAAACCAATGGAGTCGAGGCCATCCTTTAAGTTTGGCTATTTCACCAGTCGACGATTTGGGTAGTCCCTTTAAGCAGGCCTCCGATGTTAAGGCAACACTTATGCCGCATGAACTCAACAAGAATCCAACTTGTTGTGGTGGTGTATCTGAACTGGACAAGGGCAGTTCAATTGGCAGTGGCACCAATCCACGGAACATGCAACCATACCAAGCTGTTATAAAACTAAAGGAAGAAGATGAAGAAATGATGAACTGTGACTGTTTTAAGTATTTAAAAGCTTACCTCAGCGGATCACTATTTGGATAAACCAATGCCACTCGATCACCTGGCTTCAATGTTATCTGCTCAGGTCCCTTACTGAAGACCTTTGTCGTTAAAGCGTAAGCAATCTTTTGTGCACGCGACAGAAGCTTTCCATATGTCAAAGTTGTAGTCATCTTCCCATTGGGATCCAATACGGTAGCCATGGGTGATTTAAATGCATTTGTGCCGAAACGTTGTAATGCTGCTTCCAAAGATCGTGGTAATTGAGCTGCAACAGCTAATTGTTCGCCCTGTACTGATGACATTGTACTACCTTCGGGCTTTGGTGCATTGGGATCTTTTGGATTTGCTGCTATTTCCAACTCGATGTCATTGTCCTCGTAGAATTCGGGCAATGGTCGACGTTTGGGTCGTTTCAGGGTATTTAGTAATTGTTGAATTTTAGCTGAAACTTTCCATCGTCCAGCTGTACCGGTATCACCGGCATCAGTTTGTGAGATATTGACATAGCGGGTGACGCGATCAGCACCACGGCGAGTATTATTAAATTGGGTGATATCGGGAGCCACATCTGGAAGAGAAATTTTGAAAATTACCAAAAATTAAAAGTGAAAGTGTATAAAGTAAAATTAAATCAAAGCATGAAGTTCTTGTTTTAAAAAGCTGCTTTTTAAAATAAGTATTAAAGAAGAGAGCCTTTATAAGTGGTAATATTTAGATATAAGAAAGCCTTTCACTTAAGGGACAAAAGAGTTTCATAGCAATGTTCTGATATTTCTAAGGGATGCATAATTGAGGCAAAAATCAAAGACTCTTTAAACAGAATTGACTGAACGCAACATTCTATAAATTGGATTGAAATGTCCGTAGTTGGTGCGGTGAGTGGAAGGTTAAAAAAGGGAACGGATTTAATAATCCAGGAGAGTCGGGGGGTCAAACTGACTTCCATGTAGACATAGGGAAGCTATATGCTTGTCTATAGTCTGGAAGGAAGAAGCACTTACTTGCACCTCCTGGCGGTGACCCCTTGGCACAAGTAAGAGAAATCAGTGTAGTTCGATGATGAGTGATTCTGGTTGCAATTCATAATTATTGAAAAATGCAAAGCTTAGAACTGCACTGAGTAAATTCTCTACTTGTGAGCGAACGCAAGAAGTTATAGTTATCTTCCTTCCTAAGATTAAAAATCTTATGATCGATGGTAACGAGGGACCGTCGTCCTGCCTCGTGGGTTCGAGGTAGACTTACTAATATAAATTATAAAAAAATCCATAAAAATCATTAAATATACAAATAAACAATTGAGTCGGTATTTCATATAAGATAAAAAGTCTGGAGTGGAAGTAAAAATCATTTTATAAAAGAATGATGTAAATGTAGATAAAGCTCGGTGGATTGAGTCCCACATGAAATCGGGCGACCACTTCTAGGGTTATCTTCCCTAGATGGCACCACATCAAAGACTTAAATAATCATACCATTGCAGATATGGTACCACGGGATATGGTACAGCCCCATGGTTAATGCCATGAACATATATGGGATGGCCTCCTTGTGAGAGTATCGTGGTGGCTGTGGTTTATCCTATATGCATAGGGTTTTTGTTCTTCACACCCTAGAAAAATCAATACTTAGATAGACAAAACCAAGACCAAAGGTTAACAAATTGGTGCATTTGTTAAGTCTTGGTAGCTTAGAAAGAGGAACTCACTCGAAGCATTTTTTTGAAGAAGAGAGGGTGAATCTTATGAAATACTTTTAGCGAATTTCAAAAACTAAGCGACAAAACAATGCCAGGGGCAGCAAGTTTAAAAGCTTGCCATCAAATAGGGCTAACCGCCAGGAGTTGATGTTGTGAGCAATTATCTTAATCCAGGAGAGTCGAAGATACCAATGATAAGTTGGTAGACGAATACTATATCGGCAATATGACGACGTTGCATGCTTTACAGTTGTAAGCGGTCTTTATAAGGAGGTAATATGACCAAATCTGGGTAGCATATTCAAGGGCCTGACAACGTTTGATAAAACTAAGAGAAGAATTCGATTTGGCAATTATACTCGTATGATGTATATGAGATCGAAAATTTAGCTCTTTATCACATATTGAGCCGAGATCAGTAATAGAGGAAACAATAGGGACAGGAACGGAAATGATAGGTTCGAGAAAATAAAGGTAAACGTTTACGGGAGAAGGTCATAGATTGGATTTTTTTATATTACGTCCCAGAAAGTTTTTATTGCAACAGGTAAAAAGAAGTGTTCAGGTTATTTTTTAAAAAGCGAAGAGTCTTCGAAGGAAGCGATCGCTTTGATTATTTTGATTTCGTCAGCATGCATGGAAAATCAGAAAAGGAAATGATGCTACTTACGTCATTGATGGCAAGTGTAAATATGATTGGGCCGATATGGCTACCATAAGGAAGACCTGAGGATGCGAATATCGGATCAGACACCGCGTTTCTAAAAACAACTCTATTTACGATTTTCTAGGCAAGATTTGATCCACTAAATAAACAATGTTGAAAAACCAAGAGCTTTCAGTTTTAATTGATAATTTGATGCCTGACTAAAATCAGTGGTTACGACATCAACTTCGAAACTTTTTTCTAGACCAAGGAGTGTTTTGGAGACAAATTGGTAAGATTAATCGTGGTGGTCCTGCCTTTTAAGAAGCCGTTTTGCAAAGGGGAAACAAGAGACTTACAATAAAAGTAAAGAGAGTCGTAAACGATACTTTCAAAGAGCTTGGGTAATACATAAAGTTTAACAATTCTTACAACCCTTTTTGAAAAAAGTAGCAAAAAGATTAACTATTATTTCTGGATCAGATGAAGAATTGGTAAAAAACTCTTTTTGTTTGTGTTGTTTTTGTTTTGTCTGTGTTCCAGCGAGGAGATGAAATACAGTTCTTTTGTATTACGAAAGGAAAGCATTGGACAAGACAAGCGAAAATAGAGGTGTAGAGTGGTCAAAATAAATCCTGTGAGAAGCGTATTTAGATGATGAAAATCGGCTTTGCGAAAGTTGAAGGTGGAAGATATTTCAGACTCAATAGTTGGAGTATAATCCTCCAGAAAAAAGATAAGTTATGCATTGAGACGATTGTGCTACAACCACGTCCATTGGGAGTGAGATTAATAATTTGACCATCGACAGTATAATCAGAGGTAAATAGTTCATTACATGTGAAGTCAGAACAAAGGTTGGTTTCTATAATTGCAAAGATATCATAAGGGAGATATTGAGAGTTGAAGAAAGCTCAATTAATTTTCTAACTAATATTTATTTAATTTAGCTTAGTACCAGCTATACATAATTCGTTTACAATTTAAAATCTCAGGAACCTTTTTTAAACCTGTAACAAGTATAATTTGTTGCCCAGACCTCATAATCGTATTCGTGAATTGGTCGAACAAATGCTGTAAAAATCTACTGCATGGTATAGGGATTAGAAAATCGTTTTGATTTCTTTTTAATCCAAAATTGAACTAGCATTATCAGTTATTGAGTTTATGTTTTGTAAGAATTCAGTTTTCCAACAAATAGCAATCAATGGACAGACATAGTATTTACACGAAATAATGATACTCCATCAAAAAAATTATTAAAATATATTACAGAAATCTTTATTGCAAGTCTCATAGTTTAACATTTATTAACGTTAAGAAGCAGACAGTTACGGACACACCAATAAAGCACGAGTTAAGATCGCATCACAATTCCTAACAATCATGAGCACTTGAAACAGTTCATTGCATAAATGATGGAAAGAATGCTTTAACACAGATAATAAATGATTTGTAAATAAAACAAAGAGACTAGGGCCTAAATGACTACCTTGTGGTATTGCTCAGTTAATATTGAACTTGCTTGATTCGCTACCATTGAAAAGTATAGAGTATAATCTATCGAATTAAAAAGATTGAAGCCATTTTACGATATGTTCGCTATAACACATTTTTTTTAATTTAATAAATCAAAACTGAAGTTAAAATACAGCCACACTGTTCTTGGATTTTAAATGAATTATTACAATTTTGTGCTAGTCCCATTAAAAACAGTATCAGCAGAACGTTGTTTTGTAAAACTGTGCTTTTTGTCTCTACATTAAAGACCTGCCACATTTTTTGTGGCCTAGTAATAGATAGACTCGTGATTAAAATTTGTAAGTACGCGGATAACCTCGTGCTACAAGCGAAATCATGCAAGTCGATTCAGCTCATCATAAATAGGCTACGAGATTATTGTTTGAAATGGAACTTTACGGTGAATCTAAACAAATCAAAAGCAATTGTTTTTCGAAAAGGAACAGGGTACTTGGCTGCTAATGAGAAATGGGTTTTTGGAGAGGACACCATTGAAACCATAAAAAAGTACCAAAACTTAGGTTTCATCATTACAAGCAACATTAATATGTAAAGACATTCTAAAACGTAAATTTCGGCTGCCTCCAAACTACATGCTCCTTATTGAAACTGGACTTTCACCACTGTACTTTCATCTCTAAAACTTCTTTTTAACTATATTGTTAAACTTATGTTTAGCCACACTGAAAAAATATCTAGAAGGATTGCAATCGCGACAGTCAAATCGAGATCTTCGTGGTTTGAATAATGGATGAAGTTAGCAGAAATATGTGAGCTTTGTTTCAACATTACTTTGCAAAACCTGGCAGAATGGAAACCATTTTTAAACAAAAGCTGGATTCTAAGCTTAGAAATGATTATGTGGACAAAGAACTCACTCTTTACAGAGACTATTCAAAATCAATTAATTCAAAGATAGTTTCGAAACGGGTACAATATCTATGATTTTCCGAGCAAGGAAGAACTATTGACTCTAAATTTTATACCGCATTGTAACGACTTGGAACTCTATTGCTCTTTGTGCAACACTAGAGAAAGAGATAACGTGACACATGTCCAATTTTGGCAAAAAATACGGCGACAAATTTGGATAAGGTTGGCAAAGTTTACCAAACTTACACTTGCAAATTTTAGGAATTACAATAAGCATATTAATGGCTTCCTTAATTCGACTCGAATGATTCGATTTTTTATTTCAGGATACCTACTAATTTGAGTTAAATTTCTGTACATTAGGTTCTAGATTTAATTTCGGGTCGTATCTAAAAACTAAGTGCGAACATTTTTTCACATCACTAAAAACTTTCTTAAGTTCGAAAACTGCTTATGAGATGAGATGAGATAAGATGTCTAGAATTGTTCTAATTTTGAGTAAAACTAAGCTAAGAAACCCCTTAATTTTTACATAGGTACATTTGTGAAAAGACTTTTTTCTAGTACCAACAGTAAGGAATAAGTAGCTACTATAATATTTATACAAAAATATTTAAAACGTGTTACCTACATGTTTCATTAGATTTAAACTCACATGGTCTTTGGAAGTCAGAAATATCAGTAAAGTCATAATTATTTTTTCTATGAACAGCTGGCGGTGATCCTGCACTCGATGTGTCGGAATGTGGCTATTAATAAAATAAAAACACAAATTGATTAAAAAATATATAAACAAACAAAAAATTAAAAAATTCTTACCGGTGGAGGTAAATTTTGTTGTGGTCTTCGATCTGAAAAATTCTTGTGACCGCCACCACCACCAACTGAAGAATCACGAATTGGTGGTTTTATAATTTGTTCTCTGGAATTATTTATATGATCACGTGGATAATTATATTCTCTGTCTGGTGTTGAAATTCTTTCTTCTGGTATTGATTCGTCATCGGTTGTTGTATCTTTATTTTTATATTAAGAAGAACAATTTTAAATTAATTAATACATTTTTGTGTTCTTTAAATTTTCGAGAAGATTTGTATTTATTTTGTCATTCGTATAATAATTGCTTTATAAAAATTAAAAAATACAAAAATCAATAAAACAGCAAGACATTATTATTAAAAATATATTAATAATTAAATAATAACAAAAAAATAAAGTCACAAGGACACAGCAGCCATTTTTGATAGTTATATTATTTGTTATAATACTTATTTTGACTTTAGATACATAATATTAAATATTTATTTAAGAAAAAAAAAACTTAAAAAAAGAAGAAAGTTAAGTAAAAAAATTAAAAAAATATATTAAATAAGTTTATTTAAATAAATAAGTTTGTATGATAAAAATTAACATATAGTTGCACACTCTCTGTTTTGCTGTTGCTGCTTTTTTTTGCTTGATTTTTCTTTATTGTTGTCTTTTGGTGAAATTGGTGAATTAATTAATATTAATATTTTCAATCATTTATCACGGCATTCTCCAGCTTTGTGTTATTAAAATATTATTAAAATTAATAAAAACAGAAAAATTTAAACAAACAGTTGAAACAAAAAATAAAATGTTAAATATATTTATTATTTAATTTTCAATATCTGATTTGGTTTTAGTTAATTTTTGATAAATAAAATTTCTTTTTGTTTAATTTTCAAAAGGCAAACAATTATTTAATACTAAAACGCTCAATGAAGAATGATTTGGCTGAAATGAATGTGCGATCTATTTTTCACTTAAGTGGAAGACATACCTGGTTTTTTGTAGGGGATTTTATTTTAAACTTTTCTTATTGTTTAATTTAAGGGTCCAGAGTGTTACAAGAGATGGAGAGATTTAGACTTAAGAGTGTGTCAAGATTAACGTCATTTGTTTAATTAATTTATGTTGGTAACTTTTGTAAAAATTCACAGCTGACATTTTAGGATAAAAATAAATGGAGGATTACAGAAGAACACAATCAGTTCTTATTGTTTTCAAAAATAACACTGGTTGACAAGGTTTTCTTACTGGCATTTAAACTGCTTTTTTCCAATGGGTTTTGGTAGCCTAAATTCAAAAATTAATGAATCTCTTCAGGTTCTTGAGATAACACTTTTTAAATTCGAAAAGAAAAATGTAAATAAGGCTTTTTGTGGCTATCTTAATTTATGAAGTAGCTTTTTTAAATTTTAATCCCTTTCTTCAATATTCATATGAAATATTTATATTATTTCATATATTATTCGAAAAAACTTCAAAAGTTGTTAGATTTCACCTGTCTTACAAAAATCTAAAAGAGACGCTAAAATATTTTTGCTAAAATAGTTTTCAACATAAAAAGACAAAACGGTTTGAATGTAAATTTTGTCCTTGTAACGAATCTGTTGTCTAAACAATTCTACTATATCAAGTTTTTGAAATATATTAAAAAATATAAAAACTATGTTGAAAAAATGTATTTTTAAAACTTGAGCAAATGGTTAAAATAAGAGTTTAGATTTGAAATCAGCATTCGAAATTAAATCCAAAACATATTTTCCAAAATTATTCAAATTTTTCTCGAAACTTTATGTAGATTCAAATAAAGACTCAAAACTAATGGGAATTTCCAGAAACTAAGTAAGATATTGAAATGTTTTAATTTGTATCTTAAAGAAAAAGATTTTTACTTTTCAAAATCATCATACAATTTAATGTTAAGATATATTTTGAATTTTAACTTAGCCTTAAAAACCCAGTTTTTGGTTGTTTTAACCATTTTTAAGGGGGCATATTTTAAGTACCTGATATGGTAAAAAAATTTAAAGGCGTGATTCGAATTTAGGAAATCTTAGTCCTTTTTATAAGTAGTGTGTTGTTTGTGCTACAGAAAAAAATCGGAATTTTGTCAACGAGTGTAATCGAAATGGAGAGAAAAACTGAGTGCATTCCTCATTCTTCATGTGTGGCTGAAAATAGAATATCTATACTTTACAGTATATGTCAGAAATCGACATCGTGGGGGGGGGGGGGTGAATTTGTATTGAATATTAATTTCATTTCATCAACAGTTCAAGGAATCATTAATACATTTCAAAACTGAGTAAGTACACAAGACTTTTGTGGAAAATTGAAGAACTTCAATATTTCAAAATAAAGTTGGATATGTGACTGAAATGGTTTGAAAAAGAAGGCTTTGACAATCATTATATTTCTTCTAATTTTGTTCATGTTTTAAGGTGAATGGAACCTGCCTCTTTTATTCTTGGATAATTAATTTGTAATTCTGTAATAAACTTAAACAGGCTTTTTATTCGTAGTGCTGTTATTTGACAGCTATCAAACTTAGATGTCATTTGAGGTGTCATAACATTAGTGGTTGAATGTAAAATAATGAATGCAGTAATTGAACGTGTCGTAAACCTTCTTTCTGGCCGATGATCGGCCGTCATGTGGTTCCATTATGACGGGGACAACACAACACGGGGCCACAATAAAGGTATTGTGCAAGTAGGTTTCTGGGAGCGTAATTTCACGTTTTTACGATGACGATTGGCCACCAAGATCATACGGTTTGACATCATTAGATTTTGTTCTGTGGAACAAAGCAAAAGAACGTGTTAACACGAATAATACGTGCCCTGGACTGTAGACGCATTAAAAGCCAACATTACTATAAATAAAGCGGCCCATAGACACCACACATGTATGCACAATTGTGTCGGTGTGCAGAAATGTGTGATTTGCGTGGGCTGGAGCAGACACCGATTTTGGGTTTTAGACACGGAGTGAGTAAAATCAAAAGTTTTTGATTTTTTCGTATCGGCGGCCGGCGCGGCGGCGTCTCGGTCGGTGTGATGTGTATGAGGATTCGCGCCCATATTACTATTCAAATGCATCTGAATCGTTGTCGAGTGCTGTGTGTTGCAAGTTGTTTCAATAAAATAGCAATTCGAGATTGCGAATTCTGGTGATCTTTCATAGATTTATACAGGGAGCTTCCACAAATCTGGAAAATAAAATCCAACGAGTCCAAAAATCGCGAGAAAAAAAGGAAACATTAGAAAATTTCTTTCTTTCGTCTATGAGATCTCTTTCACAGCTAACGTGTATTGTACGATTTATATGTGTCGTGTGTGACGGAATGCCACACTGAGTGTCAGTACACCGGTGTGCACAAAAATGTGGTGTCTATAGTCCGCTTAAGACAGAAATACTACCCAAATGCTCGAAAAAGTGCTTCAGAATTGACTCAAAAAATTCACATGCTTCGAATCTTCCACGCGGTCATTTGAATGATACTGGTTTGATCACTTAATGTCAAGGTCAAAAGTTAATAATAATACAAAATGTTTAAAGTGTTTTTTGGCTTTAATTTCAAAACCGAAAATTGACCATGTTTATAATTTATGAAATAAAATTGTTTGACTCAACAAAAAGTTTGTTTTTTAATAAAAGACTTCATTGACTTATCAAATATCATTGTCCGAATTTTAATTTGTACATGGCTTGGGTTAAGGGCTTACAGAAACACTTAGGACAGGACATTTTAGGATTTAACAGACAGATGAATTGTGTAACACAGTAGAACAATACAAAATTGAAAAATTTTAATATCAAACCTTATAATATTACTTTTAAAAAAACTACTTCCTTAGAGAATTTTAAGAAATGGTGAATCAGGATAAATACAGTTTGACACTGTAGACGACAATACTGTAATCGTAAAACATACAGATACACAATTTTTTGAAACTTTTGGCTAAAAAATTGAAAGTTGGTTTAGCAGAATATTTAACCAGAAATTAAAGTTTTTGAAAATAATAACTTTTTTTTTTGTAAAAAAAAAATCACAAAGCACAAATTTCAAATTTCAAAATTTGGGCCCTCTTTTGTATTAATAAACTTGAGAATTTTTGATTGAATGTCAAAATACCTGGTTTTATGTTTGGAATTTTGACTTTGATGTAATTTTTGTATGCCTCTGCAGTGGCAAGGCTTGACTTTCGGGCATGCTAGGAAGAGATACATACATTGAGTTTGGAAGAGCATGGGTAGTTGGGTACCCTTGTAACACTCTGTTTCCTTACTTCAAAAAAAAGTAAACTAATTTTCTTAAACAAATTATAGTCCTTCAAAAAATATTGTATATTTTTGTTTTGATTTTTTTGTTGTTGTTTTTGTTTGATTTAATTTCCTCACCTGTATCATCATGATCCCGATCAGGACTACGATTTAAAACCGAACTACGTTTCGATGGCATCGGTAAACTTGGCTTTGGCCGGTTTTTAAGAGCGGCCAGAGCTTGTTGCACCGCTTCCTGTCTAACTTCTGTCGGATTTTATCAAAAGATTTTTGTTTTGGTTTTGATTTTTGGTTTTTGTTTTATTTTTCAAATTTTGATAATTTTTGTTAAATTGAATTTTGTAGTGATGTGGAAGATGACATTTGATTTTTAGCGAGATGCACGAATTATGTTTGCAGAAAAGAGGAGATTAAAAATGAGAGAAAAAAAAACATAAATTAAAACAAAAATTCATTATGAGTTGCATTATTATTTTTGTTTGATTGTTTTTTTTTTTAATTTAAAAATCGGATATTTTCTATGGTTTGGCAAATTTGAAAGGTATATGAATGTACATATTTATAAAAATGATGACATGGAGGAAATCAAAGAAATTTGAAGAAAATGGCGTAAGAGTGATTGAAATGTGAACAAAATAAAAATGCAAGATGATTTATGTTGAAAAAAAAAATAATGTAGAAAACAAAATTAAAAATAAAGAAATTAATAAGAACAAAATTAAAATAAAACAATTTACATGAGGTTATGATGAATTACATGCAGCATTATGCAAAAGCTAAATTTTGAAGGTTAATTTTTTTGTATATATGTGAATATATTAGCAACAACTAAGAGGTGAAAATGTGCAGACTATTTTTGTATGCAAGTGAAAGCAAAGCGTGGAAAATTATTTAAAAACAAAAAGTTTAATTTTAAAGGATTGCGCATTACAGAGAATGTTTTCCATAAAATATATATTTAAAAAAAAAGTAATTAGTTTATAAGGAAAGTAACTTGCCAAAAATAATGTTAGAAAATTCTAAAATATATCAATAAATAATTATTTTTTATATGAGAATTTTGAAAATATTAACAATTTAGAAAAATTTAAATTTAAATTAAAGTTTTGTTTTTAAAATAAATAAGGAAATATTATAAATTTATACAAAAATTTTATATTAAAGTGTTTTTGATTTAAATTATGTATACATTATTTTATTTTATTTATTTGATGAGTTTTTTAGTCCTTTGTAAGCCCATTTTTATAGATGAACACTGATTATAGAGATGGAGGATATAGCAGCATTTTTACAGTTTTAAAAAGAGTAAGGCATACGAAACTACAAAAACTAAATATACATACATACATACATACTTAACAAGAGACCGAAAAGCAATTTTTTGGGAAAGTCTAGCAGTATAGCTTACAGGTCAAAATTTTCATAAGCCTTAACCAATGTCAAAAAATTAGTTTTTGCATATTGATTAAAAAAGATTTTATGAACTCAGGATCCTGCATAACCCATTTTCTGTGTGGAATTGGATCTTTTTAAGTACCGACCAAAATTCTTTGTAAAATGCAGCGTTTAAAGTGACAGTTGTTTGACAAGTCATGCTTGTTACGTTTTACGTTAGAACTGTCCACAATATTGATACTAACTAACCCGAAAAACGTTGTTTTCTTTTTTAACTGTTTAAATATTTTAACATTTTTAATGAATAACCGAAAAATAATTTCTGCTTTGCCGCATAGTACTTTCTCGAAAAACAAAGATTTTCTACGTCAGATTTTCAAAAAAAAATAAAACGGACCATTTTACTGCTGAATTGTGATTTAATACCAAAATATTTCAGTCAAGTTATCGTGAATAAAAGTTTGACCGAAATGTTTTCCACTGACAAAATTTAACACTTTCTTACTGTCTCTATAAAGATTGAATTGCCCTTTAAAAATGAGAGACAAAGTCTGCTGAAAACATAATTCGTGTTTTCATGAAAAAAAAGATCCCAATTAGATGGGAGAAAATTTCGGGTAAAATTTAGGGTTTTTTTGGTTAACCATGAATCAAAAATTGGGTTATTTTCCTGACTTGAAGTGACATTTTTGATTTTTTGTTTCAATTGCATTACTAGAAAAAGTCCAGGAAAATAAGATAACCACCTAAAAAAAAAGTTCCGAACAAGCTGAACTTTGGTGTAGACCTTTACTTCTGTGTCCTAACAACCTTCCTAAAAAATACCATTAATTTGGAATGGAAGAAATATTACTATGGGGAGGGGTAAAGGGGAAGTCTAATCTCAACTGTAGATTTAAGAAAGTCGTATAACTTATTGTAGTTCATTTAGAAAAAAGATGGAAACATTTTGTCATATTGTTCAGGTTTGGAGAAAAACGGACATAAAATTTGGTGGTACATTAGTCAAAAAACTAATATTTAGAGTGGTACCGAAAGAAGAATGACCCCAACTGCGGATCCAGTCTTTTAATCAGAAGGGTTAAAGATGAGATGAGTTTTTCAACACTGCTTGAAAATGTTCTTTAATGTTCTCTAAAGAAGGCTGACAAAATTTAAATAACATAATGAATATCTTAACCTTACATTTACATATTTGCAAAAGTGACAGCTTTTGTTATTAGATTATTTTAGAACACTATTGTGCAGCAAGATAGGGCCTTACTATTTAATTTGGACGATTGTCTACATATGAAAACATTCCAAGATTCCAAGAGTTCTAAATATGCCATATTTAGGAGCTAAATTACAATAGTTTAGAGGGTTTTTGGTGCATTTCAGAAATGTTAGAAATTGTGTTGAAACGTAGCTTTTCCCGCTTTTTTTTTTTTAAATGCGAAGAACGCTACAAAAATATACATATAGATGCAAAAATCCAGACAGTGCGACAGTTTTCCAAAACAATGCTATCTTTTATCGTGGAAAAAATTTAAACAGAATCTAATATAAAGAATTTTATTGCTTTTTTAACGTAATTTCGGACTCAATCTCAGGGAGTATGTTAATGTTATCGTAATCAGCCTGCTTAATTGTAGATTAGAGCTGATGCTATTAGACAAATTCTAAGAAATTACTGTTTTGCGTCAACCTTTTGAAAATATTTTGATTTTAAAGGAGTCAACAAAACTTAAAAACTGTAGACACAAAAATGTTTGGTTCTTGAATTTAAGGAAATGGGTTAAAATAAGTACACAATTTTTTCATAAAAATTAAATAAAAGCAAACTAAAGTAAACAAATAAGTTTGGAAGAAACTTTAGTGTGGCACTCACAAAATAAACGTTGTGAATCTCTTTCCACTTCAGTTCTCGAGAGATTGAAAGCTATTATATTATTATTATTAATTTTTATGAAACGGTCATTAGGTTTTTCAATTAGCCATTAGTTTAACGCAAGTGTCACTTTTGCCATTTTCGGGATATTTATATTCTTGAAATTCGTGTTTAAATCTCAGTTCTATAGCATCCAAAGCAAACTAACTTCACTAAGTAGATTTCTTTAATTTTTTAAGATCTTAAGACTTTTTGTATTTAATATAAAATCAATTTTGAAAGAAAAAAACGCTTTAAGAAAGCCTTACACTATTTATGTGCGTAAACAAAATTGCCAACTTAATATCAAATTGGCGATCTTATATTCAAGATTTCTGCTCTTTCTCTTAGAAAAGATCTTATCAAAATAATTTGAGGCATAACTAAAGTTTTTCCAAATCCTTAATTTTATGAAAACTAATATTTATGTTATGTTTGACAGCAAACCGCTTTTTGTTGAATAAGGTTAAATTACTAACAAATCTTTAGATGAAATCATTGCTTATACAACTTAACTAAAAAAGCTTTAAGGCTCATATGACGCCATCTTGGATTGTTAATTGGTCAAAAGTTAGCGATATTTATGATACTAGGCTCATGTACAAGGGTATTAAGAGTATTACAAAAAACGTTATGAGCATTTTTCAAAAAAGTAACAAATGTATTTTCAAACAAACAGCAAAAGTCTTCGTATTCCCATAAAAAGGAAATATTAGCTCTGAATTCAATGTAAATTAAATTTAAAGAAAGTACTCATTTTCGGTATTTATATATAATATATAAATATGTATGCATCATATAAAGGAAGTACAGGGTGCGGCAGAGCCGACTGACGAGTTTAATGAGGTCATTAGCCTGTGATAAGATAAGAGTATGCTCTAATAAGTGGTATATTTGGAATTGTACGGTAATGCCGTTTTTATTCGTAATCATGGTCTGGACAGGTGTACATCGTGGCTTCGTCGTATGTGCATATTACGAAAATAATCATTCTGTGATCGCTACACAAAGGGCTTTTCGTATACACTTCGGCATTGCACGTGCTGAATCTGTTCCTTCTGCAAACACTATCAAATTGTGGATACGGAATTTGGAAGAAACTGGAAGCACCCTAAGTAGACTTGTACACGGAACACCCAGAACGGTAAGAACCCCCGAAAATGTACCGAAAATCATGTGAAAGCGTCAGAGATCGTCTACAACAGTGTATCAATGCTGACGGCAGCCATCTTGGAGATATAATTTTCAAAAAATAATTTTTAAAAATAGGATTGAATACTGATTTAAATAAAAGTTTAAGTTTTACTGTTCGTTATTTATAGCCCATCAAAACTCGTCAGTCGGCTCTGCCGCACCCTGTAGAAATTTTGGTCATTTCTACCTAATTTTAAGTATCAAAAATTTAGGAAACTAAGCTACAAGTCCAATTTAAAAAATTCACTATGGCTCTACTGAAATGTTACAGTTACATGTGTATAACGATAAAGCTGACATTTTTTGATAGCAGGATTATTATTATTAGTGACTAATGAATAATGACACAATTAATTACAATGTTATAGGATTAATAATGTTATTATTATTAATTTGTTGTGGTTTAAGGTTAGCTTAAGCATTAATTAAAATTCTTGCTAAATTTGTTGTAGGTTTGTTTTTGTTGATACCTATTTGCGCCTATGTTAATATTGCAACAATGCATTTTTAAAGGTTGCAAAGTGGTGAATATATGAGATTTTCTCAAGCGAGACCATACCAAGCGATACACGCAAATTAATAAATTTGTTCTGTATTTGGAAAAGATAATGATTAAAAAAACATTGACATAAGATAATAAACTACAAGATCATCGAACCCGAAAACTTTTACCTTAACTTTTAGAGAGTTCTTTTGTTTTTTCTATAACAAAGCTAATTTTAAAAATGTTTTAATTTGTTTCTCATTGAAAATACTTATCAAAAAGTTAAGACAATTTATATAAGACAGTTAATTTTGAATCATTCTTGATTTAATGAAACAAAAAGAACTTCAAAAATTTAAGATAAAGGTTCCTCAGAAAAAATGAAATACTCGTTTATACTAAAAGCTAAATATCTGCGTTTACACAACAGAGTAGATTTTAAAAGATTTTCGATTTATTTTTAAGCAGAAATTTAAAAACAAAATCATTTTCTTAACCATGGGGAGATATTTTTTGGACCAAAATTGTTAAAGGTAAAATAAAAAAAAAATCAAACCCTAATTATTGTACCAGGTTAAGAAAGTTTAAAGGAGGATTAATTAAATTTACTATTTTTAAATGGTCGTTTTGAATTATTGTTAAGAAGTTTGTTTAACATTAACACACAAAATATAGAATTATTCGGATACTTATGACGTAGAGTTGTGTAAACCCTGAATTTTAGTCAAGTATCAAAAGCAGTCCATTATTTATTATCTATGTCAATGAATTAGGGGTTAATAGGTAAATTATTATAAATAAATAAAAAACAATGGCTTACAGATTATATAAGAGCGGAGCGGAACAGGAATGAGAGGAAAGATATAGTTTTGCAAAAAAAACTTTGAATCAATAAAATAATAAAATGAGTGTATTGACAGGACATTTTATAAGGACAAGAAAAATAAGGATGAAAGGTTAGATTTTTGAATTTTTATAATTTGATTGATTGGACGGGATAAGACAAAATTATATCAAATTGCGTTTACCACTTGTGTAGCGACTTTCGTGCCTTCCCAAGCGTCGACTGGGTCTATTATTTTGTGCGCACTGTGCATTGGCATTGACATTTTGGATATTCTTACTATGATCTGATTTGACAGTTCTTTCAGCGCTATTACCTACTACACATCCTGCAGTTCGTCCACCAATGTGTCCGCTTCCTAATCCTCCTCCACCTGCACGTGGTCCTACAACACCACCACCCCCTAGCACTGTACCACTTGGTGATTCTGACTTGCTACGGTTGTTGGCACTGTTGTTGTTGTTGTTGATATTACTCGGTGTCTTAATATTGCCACTTGCTGATTTTGACACTTTATTGCCTTGCATCGATTTGACAGCTGCCAAAATTGCACTTGGTGCCAGCAAATTGACAGATGTTTGTAAAATCGAGCTATTCGTCTGTTGAATTGATGAAGATGACGTCCTTGAGTTTATTGATGATGGCACTTGTTGTTGTTGTTTGCTCAGGGCGGATTGTTGTTTTTCCATGCTGGATGAAGCACTACTGTTGCCAGCACTGCCACCGCTTCCAGCGGAATATTTGCGCGTTTGCAATAATGGCGAACCTTGAGGTTGTGGTTCGTTTTTGTTGTAAGGACGACATCCTTTGAAATTTGATTTGGCGGCTATTTCAGCTGATAGGGCTGCCAACTGACTGCTTAAGTCAACACCTGAACGTTTTACATTTGATGTAATTGGTCCAGCTGGAGTTTTGTTTTATTTTTTTGATTTATTTTTTAAATTATTTATATTTTGTATAGTTTATAGTTGTTGGTGAATTGTTTTATTGTTTGTGTTTGTGATAATTTTTGGAAATTAGAAACGTCAAAAAACGACAGAAAATATGAAACAAAAGAAAATAAAAGAAAGAAAAAAAAGAAAATAAATAAGATAATTCAAATAAAAATTTAATTTAAATATAATTTGTGTGAAAAATTCAATTCGAAGTGCAACATTCGTGACTTAAAAATACAAAATAAACTATTTGTCTATAAAATAATAAAAATATTAAAAACATGCATAACTAGTAATAAATTGTCAAAAGATAGAAAATATGCTTAAGTTTATTTTTCATTGTGAGGAAAATATCGAAAATTTAAAACCTCTCCCTCATTAAAAAAATCGATTTTAAAAAAAGAATACCTTACAAAAATACACAATTTAATCCATACAAAGTGAAGTAAATATACGAGTACTCAGATCTTTTATGAATAAAACTATACTATGCCAGCAAAATAAAAAAAGGAAGAAAATTGTTTTGTTCATATCCTTTTACATTTTTAGTTTCTTTTTTACGTTTTTATGCTATACTCATTTATCAACCACCCCCTAAGGATATTGTGAGATAAACAAGTGCATTGACACGAAAAACATAAAACAATGATATAAAATAGTGCAAGGCATTATACTAAATACCCATCTTTTCATATCCTTCTTCTATATATATACAAAAGTTCATTCTCGAAGTGAAACAGATTTAAGGACTTAAAATACAAACAAAGAAATAGTTCTATATTTTGTAAAGGAACAATTCTCTTTATAGGCTTTTGTTACTGTTACTCTACATTGTTTCAGTTGTTATATTTTTTGAAAGGATATTTCAATAAATCAATTGAAACAAATTTGTATTAATGGAGAATTAAGATAATGTCACTCAAATTTGTTCTTATTTTTTCATTTATTTAATTTAAATTGATGTTACTTTCTATGAAGAAGAAGGTTCAATTTTGTTTGACCTTTATATTAATTAGACATAGGGAAAGATATAAACATGGATAAGAACTTATCTTTTGAATGACAATGAAAAGGATGTAACAAGGATTTTCGATTAGGAATTTTACCTGTGTACATTTATATGAATATCTTTATTGTGGGAAAAAGTTTATCCGTAAATAAATCAAAGTTGAGGTATTTCAGGAACAGGAACAGGAACATGTACAATATATATGTGGAGATTTGGACATAGAAAAATATTTTGTTTAATATTTAAAACTTTTAATTACATTATTTTATTCACCTGGCCAAGAGTAATTAGGATACATTATTTAAAATTATCAGATGGATAAATGATTTCTTTTAGTTTTTGATGTGTGCTGAATTTTTCTTGTTAATGTAGAAATTTTCTTTAACTGTCATCAATTTGAAACGGGTCAAAAAAAGGACCAAAATTCATCAGTTTTATAAGCAAGTTTTTTGATTTTGAAACCTTGATTACAAAATTGGTACTATCATCGTTGATTAAAATTCTTAGCAACGAAAACAAACATTTTAGTTTTATTTTAAGGAAATTCAAGAAAACAAATTAATCTCGTTTTTTTAATTTTTTTTTAATGTTACAAAAATAGTGTAGGAAGAATTTGATTATACATTTTCAGGCTAGATACTAAAGTAAAGCTATTAGAGTTTTTTAAACACAATTTTTTGAATTAAAACTTTTACCTCTCGATAAAGTATTAAATAAAAAAATCCAAATTACTGCTAATTTTTGTAGTAATTTCGAGACGGTAACAAACTTGTCAATAGATTTTTAAAACTATCAGTTTAGCATGAGCTCAAATTGGTTTCAAGTAATTAAGATTAGAGTAAAAACACGTTTTTTAACAGTTTATTCTATTAGTTAAATTTGTCTAAAAGTTTGTATCGGATGTCAAAAATGTCAGGCTTCGTAGAATAAAACTATTCTGATTGGTCTGGATGAACTTGTTCTCAAAATTAGTGCTTTGTTATAAAACCCATTCTGATCATTTATGCTAATTGTATTCCAATAAAACAGTGAATATAGGCTTCAACATACAAATTTGAAGCCATTACCAAAACTTAAATAGAAAAATGAAAGTATGAATAAATATCAAAATAATCTAGACACCTATTAAGCTGAAACTGCTTCGTCTAATGAATCTATCGAGTTGTTTTCAAAGGGTATAATTTCGTGTATCAGATATTTTTGATAACGGATGTATGAATGCCCGGAAAAATCATTTGCACTTCTACATGCACTATGAAATAGTTACACTGATGAACTAAGAAGATGGTACATTAATGCAAACTGCACGTACAAACAATTAAGCCACTTAAAGAAGCAGAATTTGAAAATATTCAAGCTAAATCTTTAAGCGGGTGAAAAATTCAAAAGTATTCTGGAAATTAGCCAACGATATAAATGGATCCATTTGTGTAATTGGTACAAATATGCCCTTACATCAACTATCAAATCATTTCCAAAACCTACTGTCCAATAAGTCCAATTTATGCTTTTCCAATGCAGGCCCCCTGGTTATTGACGAAATTTTGTACTCTGAAATAGACACTGATAAAATAAAAATCGTCCTTCAAAAAGCCTTTGATGAAAGACGGAATTCCGTATTATAATTCAGTATTTCAAAAATTCAACGCCGACTTTTACTAATAACTTAAAACTTTTTTAAAAACAATATATTAACAGCCGGAATCATTCCCTCTTCGTTAGAAAAGTCAGTTATTTGCTCTATTGATAAGAAAGGTGATCCAAACGATGTTCACAATAAATGTGGGAATTTCATTTATGAACGTTTTAGCTAAAATATTTTGACGGATTCTAATGAACAGATCAGAAAATTTGTTTGATGATAACAACACATTAACAGACTTCCAAGCAGAATTCAGGGAAAATTACAGTTCAGTGAACCAGATATTTGCGTGAACGTCGATTGTGAAAGCATTCCAAGAAAGAAATAAAAAGATCTGCGGATTTTTTGTTGATTTTAAGGCAGCTTTCGATCTTGTGAATAGAAACGCATTAAGGTATGAACTCTATTGTGAATCTTATGAATAGAAATGCATTTAGGTATGAACTCTCTCAACTCAAGAAGCAGCGGTTTGGAATGGATCTTTGTTCTCAAAATGGTTTGATACTGATAAGTGTCTTAAACAAGGATGCCTTAAGTAAGTAAGTAAGCTAAATAGAAACTTTTCTAATGCGTTGTGAAGACATCACTTTGCAGCACAAGTTTGCACAATGGATATATTTGAACTCCAAAGAAATTTCATTACAAAACTTTTTAATCTACTGAATAGAACTCCTAACTACACAGTTTACTTAGAAACGGAACTTGCAAAATTGTTTACCAGCACTCCTGAGCATCAGGCAGACTATATCTGTTAAGTTTTCTTAAATTCGTTTGATCAAGAAAATGCTCATGTATAAATGGCGCAATGTGGATTGGTTAACAATAAAATGGTACAATATTGCCGATACCTCTGGAGAAATTATACGAAATGAATAATTTCTCCAGAGGTATCGGTATCCAGACAACTTAGGTCAACTGAAAAGTCTTTCTTCGAGAAACGTTTGTAACAGAAGCCCATTAGTCAGAGAGCAGAATTATAGACTCCCAACTCAATTATAACCTATTAAACAATAATTATTTTCAAGACACACTCAACGATAAAGAAATATATAAATATCCATAAAACAGACATTTTCAGCAATTCTGTACTCTCTGAAACATTTAAGCATTTGCTCGAAAACACTTTTAATTTTTGAAACTGTCGTTTTCCATGTGTTTTTATTTTAATAAAAAATTTGTAAGTAATTATACAACGTTTCATAAAATTCAGCTTGTAACTTTTCTATCTTTGGTTAAAATGACGAGTTTTTCGGGTACTATAAGTCAAAGAAAATGCAGGAGGGGAATAAAATTTCTTAATAAAGCCAGTTTATTTACCTTCTAAATCGTTGGTACAACTTTTATTTTTTACCGAAGTATTGAACTTCAAATCGAAGTATTGGAAAGAAAATCGAATGGCAGTTTTTAAAACCAGATTGAATTTCTTACAAGAATCTGAAAGAAATATTATTTTTCCTTGAATGGGAAAAATGCTGGAAAATTGTAACATTTATGTTAAATCTCTTAACTTCATGAAAGTTTTAATGTTGTGTGTGTGGGTATTTTACAGTTAAGGTTTTAGTTTCATCGAATAAACCATTTCTTAGATTCACACGATTTTTTTCTAGATTTTCATTGCAAAATGTGTTTAAGAAGATATTAAAATGAAAAAAAATGCTACCAATTTTTTAGAAAACCTGTCAAATAGTTTTTTGTATTTCAGGATTAATAACAAAAATATTTTGATTTTCATATGTTTTATTTTTAATTTTTATTGGAGGTATACTTGTTTTATTTATTTATGTAACATCATTAGCATCAAAAGAAATATTTACATTTTCATTAAAAATATTTATATTAATATTTTTTCAAACTAAACTCTATTTCACTTCTGAATTTGTTTTTAATTTTGAAATTGAAAGGAAAAAGTTACAAGAAATAACAAAAAAAAAGTATTACAATATTTTATTCTTACGCTGATTCCCGAAACGCCGTGGAGCATGCGGTTAAAAATGTTTTTTTATTTAAAGATCTGAAAACCTATGGATTCAAAATGCTGTTTGAAAATCTCGATTCGACCATTATCCATTGATATGCAGCAATTTAAAATGTCACTAAAATAATAATTTTTTCTGGTACCTTTATTTCAATACCGAAAACCCATATTTTTTTACTAGTGTCATTTTTTAAATATTAATTAAGGAATTTACTAGCTCTTCCAAAGTTAATTTTTTTTGTTGGTTTTGTCTTTTATTAAATCGGTATATTCGAATATATGTATATATCTGGGTGATTATACAAAACTTGGGTAACTCGATGTCATCAACCAATATATACAAAGTCTCATTATATTTTATTGAGATTGCAATTTATTTTAAAACAATGGAAAGACCTTTATTTAGTCACCCAATTTCAGTTCTTCATTTTGAATACAAGTTATTAAAAAAACACAATTAGTTCTTAAAATGTCAGTCCTCTGGCATGTCACAACCCTGAAAACCAACCATTAAGTGACTGTCTATTAAACATTATCATTGATTTGAGAAAACTTTTTAATTTAATACAATCTGCGATGTATGTATGTATATAGTTTAATATATACTACAACTTTCATAATGCAGTGTTCTCCACTTTATTTAAAAAAATAAGAAATTTTGTGTTCAGTTTCATTCGTCAGTCCCTTGTGTGTTATTTAAATTTGAAATTCGTGCGAAATATCGCCGACTCACTGTCAAATCACACTTTGAATTTCAATGTTGGCAATGAAGTTAGTTGCGGATTGCACAATTTGACGGCCATCATATCTGATAAAGAGTTTGGGTTATGTTTGTTGTCTATACACGTGTTTTTATGTGAGTCTATACACGTCAGTTTTATGGTGAGTCGTTATTTTTTTGTTAATCTAAAGTTTATTTTTATTTATTCGTATTAGACTTTGATTTGTTAAAATGTAGTTTGTTGATATTTGAAATTACAAACAAAAACATTAGTCCAGATTATAATCTCAAATTTCGTCTTTTTCGTCCGTAGTGTGGCGTCAGTTATGTGTCAGGTAAATTGTTATTGTTCTTCATTTCTTGATCATTAGTACTTTTAAGATGAATATTGTCAGATTTTGTTTGTTGATTACTTTGAAATATTTAGTAAAACTATGTGAAAGTAGTAAAAGATAAGTGAATAACGTTACGTTAAATGTCAAAAGTCTGTTTTGAAAACTGATGTAGTAGGTATTACATATTAATAATTATTTTTAATTGTTACTAAGTGATTTTAAGTGATCATTATTAAATCCGAAGAGATTTTTACTAATTTGTATTGTATTAAATTTCATTATAATACTTTCAAAACTGTGTATACTCGTCAGTCCTCTGGCAGTCAAATTCTGAAATTTTTAAAAATCTTACAATGTACTCAAAAAAGTGACTGGCCCGATTGGGAACAATATATTAGTTAGATTAGCTATTATATACACCCGAATTTATAGAAGTTTGATTAAATAACTATCGTAAACAAAATATCCTCAAAAGTTACCCAACTTTTGTATAATCACCCATCTGTAGTAGTCAGAATGTCAGAAATTCAAACGTCAAATGGATTTAAAAAAGTTTAAATCGCAAGTTTAGCCAAATCATCTTTTTAAAAATAGCGTTTAAATTTAAACTTAATGGCTTAAAACTTAGCCCCAATATCTAACCTTGAACACGAGATATTCACTTACGATTTACGAGCAAATTTGAAATCTATATATATAAAAATGAATTACTGTTCGTTAGTCTCACTTAAACTCGAGAACGGCTGAACGGATTTATCTTATCTTAGTCTTGAAATCTTCGTGGAGGTCTAGCGAAGGTTTAAAAGGCGAGAAAAAATCGAATAATTTCCGGGAAAACCCTAAAAACAGCCCTTTTCTATTTCCCATACAAACGTTTTCTAGAGTCAATTTTAACTTTATTGCTATTCAATAAAGTTCATATTAAATTATAATCACTCACTGTTGTCTAGTCTTCGCGTGCGTGTTGAAAATAGTCTTCGCGTGCGCTTTGGAGGATCTAATGTCGCGGTCCGAAAATAAACAAAAGTGAATCGCGAACGCGACAAAAAATGTAATAAACTATTACAGTACTGATTTCCAATTAATTTGGTCGGCTTCGCGAAACTTAATTTTAGCTAACTTCAGTTGTAATTGTATGAGATTATTTTTTTAAGTTTGATAATTCTTAAGTTTTGTCACAAACAAAAAAGAAATAAAAAAATCAGAACACGGAAAAAGTATTATACGATTGCTCTTTTTTTGTTGATATTTTGTGATAGTGACACTTTACTGTTAAGTTACTGTTAAGTGAGCGAGAAATTTTCTCACTTTGATTAATTACGTTACGATGCCGAGGAGAAGACGACCTGACTTAGGTCGTCACAGTCAATCAAATGTGCGAAGAGCTACCTCACGTGCTAACCGCACTGATGACGAGAGAGACAGATCAAGAAAATAGTCGTAAGCTGTGAACAGTGGATCTGGTGGAATTTATTTCCTTGATGCTCCCGGAGAAACCGGAAAAACGTTCTTAATTGCATTGCTTTTGGCGAGGATCAGATCGCGAAATGATGTTGCTCTAGCGTTGGCTTCATCTGGAATAACTGCGACTCTTCTAGAAGGCGGACGAAGTGCGCATTCTGCCTTGAAATTACCATTAAACATGCAAATCACCGAAACACCAATTTGCAACATCGCCAAAAATAGCGCAGTGGCCAAGATCCTACAGGTATGCAAATTAATTGTTTGGGATGAATGCACAATGACCCATAAGAGGTCACTGGAGGCGCTGAACAGAACATTGAAAGATCTTCGTTACGCACCACAAAACAAAAATAATATAGTTTATGAGAAAGCTTTAAATTGATTCACAAACTGTATCATAACAGTGTGTGCCTGTTAATAAAAATGTAAACCTTATAAATAGCCTGTATTTCAGGAACACTCTGTTTTTTTAAGTAAGCAACATGATGTGTCGAAAATAATAATACAACTTCATGCTTAATTAAAAAAATGTTTTTTTATTCAATACGTTTTGTTTGTTTTGAAATTAATTTATACAAAAGTTTAGGTATTTTATTTATCGATTGAGGCAGTGCGAAGTCTGCCGGGTCAGCTAGTCACGAATAAAAATAGTGCCGGATTTTTGATTTAGGTTTTTCGTCACTTCAGTAAAGAGCACGAATAACACTAAAAACTATTTTCTAAAAACACTATTTTCTGTCATTTTATATTAGACTTGGAGAAATTATAATTTTCATCTAATTTTTATCTAACAGTCTTAAATTTTACATGTTTTGGTTGAAGAAACCAAAAAAAACTCTGTTTTCAAATCACAAAACTACAAATTTTTAGTTCAGTGACTGTATGTTGTACCATTAGAAGGTTCTGAATCGCAGGCAAAAAAAGTTCGTTATTTCTATTTAAGTGAATATTTTGTTCATACATATTTTAAATTAATAAAAAATCCAATTTATTCATGTCACAAAAGTTTCAAATTGTTTCTTAAAATTCTCCAAAAAACTACTGGTAGTTAATAATTTTCTGAAAACCTCCTTGAAAGACGACATTTTTTTTCACAGTAACTAATTTCTTTACAAAATATAACGTACACAATTGTGTTATGTTTCTTCGAGACAATAATAAGCCCTTATTCAGCAAATTATTAAATCTCCTTAAAGGCACCTGGCTAACTTGGCACGAATTCACGTAAATTTTTCTTATGTTACTACAAAACAAAATTAAGCATTAATTTTCCAAAAAATCTTCTTTTTTTTCCATAGTCGGTCGTCAGTTGGGGTAGACATGTTTTTGCATCAATTTTTGTGTCTCGTTTTTGTATTTTTCTATTTACAGAACTCCAGACACAATTTATTTTGTGGTTTTAATTATTTTGATCCTGAGACATTGTATTGTAGTCCCTTTCCATTAAAACATGTGTTCATAATTTCTAATACAAAAAAAGAAAATTGCTACAGACTGTTGTTGATTTAACCGTAAGCCTTATTTTCATGGAAAAAAAGATAGAATGATTTTTAGTCATAAATTGAAATAAAATTAATTATAAAAGTCTAGACTAAACATAGACATGCCTTGGTTTAGACAAGTAATAAATTAACATAAATTAGGACCAAATTATTCGACCTTAACACGACCTACGCACGACTTTATATTACAGAGTTACTAATGGCTGAAGGGACAGAGTAATGAATTTGGTCATTTGTGTTTTAAAAAAAGGGTGTTTTTTTTCTAAATTGCTATCACTTTTTCTAAGGACAGGAAAACAAAAATAGAAAATTGTATTCTCATTTCATGGCAGCGAGTACAGCCATAAGACTCAACGCCTCATCTCAGTGGACCAACAACAATGTTGGGCACTCCATCATTCTGAACCTCTTTGGTTCTATACCAAAGTACATAGACTACACTATCCCAAAACCCCAATTTGGTAAAAACTTCCAGGTATCCATTCCATCCAGGGATGAATGGGAAGATAAAAAACTCCTGGATGACAAAAGCATCCATTTTTATACAGATGGATCCAAGACAAATGAGGGAGTTGGTAGTGGTGTGTACTCAGAAAAGCTTAATCTAAGCATCTCATTCCGCCTACCTAATCATTGTAGCGTCTTCCAAGCGGAAATTTTAGCGATCAAAGAGGTTCTCTCATGGCTAAGAGAAAACGTGATATCAACTTCTGATATCCGCATCTTCTCTGACAATCAGGCTGCTATCAAATCTCTTGACGGTGTCTCAACCAAATCTCTAACGGCCCTCGATTGTCGATCGTCTGTTATGGAGATGGCGCAGCAATTTAACATTCACCTCTGCTGGGTGCCGGGCCACAGAGACATCACAGGAAATTGTAGAGCCGATGAACTCGCTAAAAATGGAACCGTAATACCTATTTCACCTGAAAGGGAGAAGATAGGTATACCGATAGCTGCATGTAAACTTCTGCTAAAAGAAACAGCTCTCGAGATAGCAAACTCTAGGTGGTACAATTTACCAACATGCGCAGCCACAAAACTAATATGGCCTTCATTGGACCTTAAGCGCTCTAAAGGCTTGTTATCCCAAAGCAGACTTCATATTAGCTCCCTAATAGGTGTCCTTACGGGACACTGTCTTATAGGCAGACACGCAATACGACTTGGTGTAGCCTCAAATGACTTCTGCAGGAGCTGCATGGACGAGGAAGAAGAAGAAACAATCTCTCACCTCCTCTGCACCTGCCCTGCTCTTTCACGAAGACGCAAACTTCATCTGGGAAAATACTCTTTTGATGATCCCAGTGAACTAGCTAAAAAGGATATCAGATATCTCCTTCGCTTTATAAAAAGCTCAAAATGGTTCGACTAGTGGGAAGTAATTCTCATGTGGTATCACAATGGGCCTTTCTTCTGGCCTAAGTGTGTGGTTTTTGTATCCACAGCCACATTAACCTAACCTAACCTAACCATTCTCATTTCAAAAAGGAAGCCCCTAAATTTTGACACTTGTTTCAAGGTTAAGTTTATAACACCCTTTATTTAATGGAGAAACATTAAATTTTTGAATAGTTCCCAGAAAAGCAATGTAAACAAAAGCCAATCCATTCAAAGAGGTTGAATACATGAATGTTACTTTATTTTTATTTTGTTTAACATCAAGGATACACTTTCAACGCTCATTAGTTGCGTGTTCTTGTTTTAATTTTGTTTTTGTATTTCTATTATTTTTTGAGAGCTAATTTCTCCGCAACAAGCAACAAGGACTTACTGCGGCCTGGCTCTGATGTTCTGGGAGCCACTGAAATATTCTAGTAATTTAATGTGAAATTGTTGATGCTCTTAAAGTCTCATTTAAAAGTAAAATGTGAATACTTTTGGACACTCCAACCATCATAATCATCAACATCATCAGGATAGTAGCAGTAGGAGCATAAACAGAAACATAAGAAGTACCGCCTATTGCGTCCCTTCTGGGTGCCTATGTACCAACCAAGAGATAAAGAGAGAGAGCAAGAGATAATATACCTAGAGTCCTTTATATCCTAGATCCTACTATTGTATTTGTTTTTGTCTTTATTTTACAGTGTGAATGAACTTGCATACTATGTAAAGTGTTCCAGCTCATTCACATCCTCGTCGCGGTCGTCGTCGTATTCCTCGTCCTCGTCATCGTCCTAGTCGTCATCGTAGTCATCATCGCCGGAGTCAGCGAGTTCTCTTCGTCGTTCTCATCATCGTTGTCGTCGTCCTTATTCTGAAATGCAAACTGAATGATGACAGCTTTTGGTTTATTTTTTTTATTTTGCATTTCAACTCTTTAGAAAAAAATGTTTTCTTATTTTGTATGTTCCTAACATTTTGCTCTTGTTTATATATTACGTGTGAGATTGTCTTTCCCCATGAGAGTCCTTTGTACCCTTTTTCTTGTGGAGCAATTTTTCTAGGTCGTTACTTTAGAAAGATGATTATGCTCCAAGTTGCAAGGTAGTGTTTTCTAGTTTTCTTTTTTTTTTCAATTATTAATCCGACTGCTTTAATGACAGTATCGCCTTAAGGTTTATGTTGCTTTTTTATTCTTTTTGCTCGTTTTTTGTAATAGATACCTACATCTAACTTCCATGTGACTTTAAGGACTTTTTTTCTCTATCCATTTTAAAAGAGATTACCTTTCAAAAGTTATACGTTTAATGTGTTCTTCTACCTAAATGGGATGATTTTTAGAGCAAAACTTGTTAGGCATTTTGTCTATGAAGGTAAAATTAAAGACTTTCGAAGTTTAAAAACCCAAAATGAGTTTTTTTTTTTTTGAAAATACCCGTCAACACATTTAAAAAACTAGGTGGAGCAAAAGTCCGTAGAGAACTAGGGGCTAGTGACTTACAACCCTAAACCAATCCTGTGTGTGAGTAATGTTAGGGATGGAAGGGACCTACGGTTTTTGTGCCAACGCCGAAAGGCTAATTTGAGAAAGTACTTTTCATGACAAGAATTACTCCTAAAGGATTTGTCAATTTCTTGCAAGAACCAGTAAACGTGAAAAGAAAAACTTTAGGTGGCACAGGCAAGGATTTGAACCCAAGACGTCTAGCATGACAGTTCTGCGCACTTACCTTAAAGCCACGGTTTTTTCGTCCCTCATACTTGAAGAACCCGTTGAAATAACCACGATTTTATTTTAAACATTATGATGTTTTAACGTGTCCCAATCCGGTTGTCTATTTGATTAGCTTAAAACTTTTACAAAAAGTTGTCAGTTGAAATTTTCTAAAAAATAAACTAAAAGTTACCAACAATATTTTGCGTATGATGAAAAAGCTTGATTTCAAAATCTATTTTTGTTAACAAGGTTTTTAGTCGAAAACCAATTTTTAGCAATTTTAGTAGCATTTCTTGAAAGTTCTTAGAAAATTCAAAACAGAATAAAATTGTTTTGAAGTCAATACCTTCATTTATTCGCGAGATATCGAGAATCGAATATCAATTTTTACCAATTTTGCCTACTATTTTTTGTATATTTGAAAAAACTGACTGTTGGATTTTTATGAAAAATGAATGTCGAAAATAATATTTTGTATAAGATACAATTAGATTGAAGCCAATATCTTTAACTTTTAAAAAGTTTTTCGAGTCGATATCAGTCTTAAGCGAGTTTTAGTACTGTTTGTAAAAACACTGTCAATTCGATTTTTTCTAAAATTTTACTGAATGTTGAAAACAATATTTTTAATAAGATGAAATTAGTTTGAAGGCAATGTAAGATACATTTTTCAAAAGACATTTAAGCCGACAATCAGTTTTAACCAACTTTTAGTAGTGTTTTATTTTTTAAGTTTTTATTTTTCGTAAAAAACAGTCAATTCGATTTTTTCAAAATTGTATCAGATGTCAAAAACGTTATTTTTTAAAAGTTATTATTTCTGCGTTATTATGTGCGTAAAAAATTCATTGGAAGCTGATGCCTCTACTGGTTCTTGAGATATAAACGGCGAAAAAAGCTACCCGAACGTACGTACACACGCAGACATTTCTCTAAAAATATTTTATTTAGATTCTAGGGAACTTGCAACGTCGAGAAATGTCAAATTTTCAATTTGACATGATTGGACTGATTGATTGAAAAATTACATTTTAAAATGTAATAAATATCAAATGTCTCAAAAGAAATCACCTAAAAATCAAATTATAATTTGTATAATATTTGACGTTACAAAATATCAGGTTTCTTTTTCTAAACTTAAAACTCCTTAAAGGTCCTTAGAAGTCTGTACCTTCGGAATACCTTTTTTTGTTGACCATATCTCAAGAACCAAGGAAGATTTCGACTTAACATAAACTTTTCTACAGATAATAATATCAGAAGACGCTGTAAAGGCTCTAAAAAAAATGCTACAGTCAACTCTCTCTTATTCGAAAGCCTTGTAAGTCGAATTTGTTTCTAACTCGAACTTTTTCGTCATATTTTTGCATTCCCCTCAGTTTTGCGTACAGAAACCATCCTCTAAGTTGAACTACCTCTCAGTCGAAATTCCCTCTATCTCGAACTACCGAACTGGACTATTTTCAATCCCTTTAGTCGATTTTTTGTATATGCAAAAGTTAACAGAAAATTATAAAATTTAAATTTTACAAAAGTTAATTTTAAACCGTCTTCATGATTAGTTTGGTAGAAAATGCATTCTTCATGTGAAGGAAATTATTAGTTTTTACAATTCAATGCTAACTGTCATATAAATTATGAAAAATGAAAACATTTGATCTCGCCACGAAAATTCGTTTAATTGAAAATATTGAGAAAGAAGTTGAAAAGAAAATAAAAATTGCTGAAGATTTTGGGCGTTAAGTGTACTCTTTCTTCGATATGGGCTGAAAGAAAAAATTAGAATTCAGTAAGATTGCACCAATATTAGTGGCCACCTTAAGTGGAACAAAGTTAGTTAGTTAGTTTTCAAATGGTTGGAAAGTATGCGTGGCAATAGTTTGCCTATAAACGCTCCGATCTTAAAAAAGAAAGCTGTGGAATTTGCAAACAGCTTAGGATTGAATAAGTTAAAGGCAAGTAATGGTTTGCTAACAAGATTTAAAACCAGGCATAGTATCCGCAACAAAGTTTTGCCTATAAACGCTCCGATCTTAAAAAAGAAAGCTGTGGAATTTGCAAACAGCTTAGGATTGAATAAGTTAAAGGCAAGTAATGGTTTGCTAACCAGATTTAAAACCAGGCATAGTATCCGCAACAAAGTTTTGTCTATAAACGCTCCGATCTTAAAAAAGAAAGCTGTGGAATTTGCAAACAGCTTAGGATTGAATAAGTTAAAGGCAAGTAATGGTTTGCTAACCAGATTTAAAACCAGGCATATTATCCGCAACAAAGTTTTGTCTGGTGAAAGTGCTTCTTTAGATATAAATAAAGCCAATGAATGGAAACAACAGATTTCAGAAGTTATCCGATTATTTAAACCGTACGACATTTTGTATGTCGATGAAACGGGATTTTTTTTAACAAAGCTGACACGTACTTTGGCTTTGAAAAGGGACAAATGTTTTGTAGCGAAGCACAGCAAAGAAAGAGTAACATGCCTTGTGGAGTCCAACATGACAGGGTAGAGCAAAAATCCTCGGTGTTTTAATAGAATAAAATCTTTGCCAGTTGATTATGTAGCCAACCAACGTTCTTGAATGACAACAAATCTTCTAATTTGTTGAATCTTAAAGCTCTATGCAAAGTTTGGACAATCAAAGTGCAAGGTATTATTCTTCATCGATAACTGTCCTGCTCACCCAAAAAAAGTCAAGGATAAATTAGAGTTTATAAACCTACCCCCCAACATAACCTTAATAGTTTAAGCATCGGACATGGGCATTATACAAAATTTAAAAGTTCATAAAAAAACAGATGAGTTTCAAAACAGCCTTTTTAAAATAGAGTTATTTTTTAAACGAGTTAATACTCCAACCGTGGTGCCCGTGGCATGATGGTTAGTGCGTTGGACTGTCATGCGAAAGGTCTTGGGTTCAAACCCTGCCTGTGCCACCTTAATTAAAAAAAAAAAAGAGTTTTCACGGGTACTGCCTCTTGCGAGGAATTGATCAATTCTCCAAGAGTAATTCTTGTCATGAAAAAGTGCATTCTCAAATTAGCCGTTCGGATTCGGCATATAAATTGTAGGTCCCCTCCATCCCTGACAACATTACAGGAATGGTTGAGAGTTGTAAGTCACTAGGCCCTGGTTTCTCTACGGACTGTTGCGCCACCTAATTTAATTTAATACTCCAACCAATATCCTATCTCAATCAAAAATTACTAATGAGTTAAAATAATAAATAAATGAGCCATAGAAGTAGCAGCCTTTTGTTTATTTATTTAATTTATTAATATATTGATTGTTATTTTTAATATATTCAATAAAAAAAATAATAATTTCTATAGCTCGAATTTTTTAAAAACTCCTTTTAACTCGAACTTATTATGATATCCCGTAAATGTTCGACTTAGAGGGAGTCGACTGTCGACTTTGAAAAATTACAAAATCATGGTTGATTTCGGCTTCAAAATAATTTCTAATATTTCTTCTTTATATCTTATTAAAAACGTCTGATAAAATGTTTAGAAAAATGCAATTGACTATTTGTTGATTTATATAAAATAAAAATCTATAAATAATACTGCACAAAATTGGTAAAAGTTTTAGTTATTTTTTTTTTTAGAAAAATCCAATCCAAAATCTGATAAAATAAATAAATCATAAGAACACAGTAGCTCTTTAAAAAATTACCATTGCGATAAACGTGTATTGGGGAGAGTACGATAACTTTGGCGACAAAGTTTAATGACGGATTTGTATAGAACAGTTAAAAACAAGCATTTTTTACTATGGGAGGGGGGGTCTATCTTCCCCCGTTTAGGCGGTAGGGGCAGTTTAAAAAAATATGTACATTAAATGGAAAAAAAACATTAAGAAATAACGGTAATACTTATAATTAAGTATTATACCTTTTTTTAAAGCCAACACTTTTGTCTATTAGCTTGTTTTTAAATCAAGTCAAAACTATGCATAGTTTTTGAAAAAAATTGTTTTAAAGTCAAAATTTGTGCAAAAAAAAAGTTAAAAAAAAAAGGTTGAAAGTGTAATTTTTCAAAACTTTCAGGTTATCTACTATTTTTTTTATAATTCATTGCTCTTATTTGTTTTTGATCAAAAACTGAAAACTAGATGACTTGATGTCTTCTAGTTCTTGAGAAAATTGAAAATTACCAAAACAAAATATTTTAATTAAATTACTTTTTCCTTGCTTAAGTATTAACGTAGTCTAATTTTGATAGTAATAATCGATAAGATATACCTAGGGTAAATTAATTTTTCTTAAATTCAGCTTATTTAAATGCAAAAGAAACTTTGCATGCACCCCATCTAGCACCCACCGCACCTGGCTAAAACCTTGCACGCACTCCAACTTGCACCCAGCCCAAATCCTATAGTGTGCCCAAGCAGGGGGGTTGCAGGGGGGCAGCATGCCCCCCCTTACAGATGCCACTGTTGCATACACCCAAACTCGCGCACACCTTACTGTTGCATACACCCAAACACGCATTACGCATACGCAAATACCATTATTACTATCAAAATAAGACCACTCAAGCAAAAAAAAAGAATTAAATTAAAATAGTAGTTGTGGTTATTTTCAATTTTCTCAAAAACTAAAAGACATAAAATCATCTAGTTTTCAGTTTTTGATCAAAACAAATAAGAGCAATAAATTCTGAAATAAAAACAATGGGAGATACTCTTGAAGTATTGAAAAAGTTACACTTTAAACCTTTTTTTAACTTTTTTTACTCAAATTTTGAGTTTAAAATTAAATTTTTATTTTCAATTTTCTCAAAAACTAAAAGACATAAAATCATCTAGTTTTTAGTTTTTGATCAAAAACAAATAAGAGCAATAAGTTCTGAAATAAAAACAATGGTAGATAATCTTGAAGTATTGAAAAAGTTACACTTTAAACCTTTTTTTAACTTTTTTACTCAAATTTTGAGTTTAAAATTAAATTTTTCAAAAACTACGTATAGTTTTGACTTGATTTAAAAACTGGCTAATAGAACAGAATGTTGGCTTTAAAAAAATGTATACAAATTAATTGTAAGTATCACCGTTATTTTTTAATTATTTTTTTCCATTTTAAATAATAACTTTTTTAAATTGCCCCTCCCGCCTAAACGGGGGGGAGATAGACCCCCCCTCCCATAGTAAAAAATGCTTGTATTAAGACCCTCTACCAAAAACCGTTATTATATCTTGGCACCAAAGTTATCGTACTCGTGCCCGTGTATTTTTCCCTCTTACAAACAAATGTATGTATGTATATTAATCGTTCACTCAGGCGTACACGGATTTTTTGGTATATAATTTTGAACAATAACTGTTTTTTAATAGTAAAATTAAAAAATAAGTATTATAAATGGACTCAGTTCCTTAAGTATATGATCTGGGGTATGATAAATTTTATATAATTCACATCACTTGAAAAAGTATGTTAAACTTATCCAATTGAACCAAAAATAAAACATAAGATTCTGAGTTGAATATATATTTTTTATTATTAACCAATTTAAATAAAAATTCATGTTTAAATAAACAATAATACTAAATTAAAGTCTGAATTTGAGTTGAAATTTAAATTACTCGCATAAAAATTTCAAAATCAGTTTCCATTAATCATACATTTGGCTGGCCCTACCCTAAACTTTATTCAATTAATTTATAATCAATAATTTCAAGTAGAATTTGAGGTAGAAGTTTATAGTTTGTCTATAAATTTTCTGCATTAATAGACAATTTAATTCATATATATACATGTATACGACAGCAAGGATACCGCAAATTATAAACTTCATATATAACCCACATCGGTCCTTGCGTATATAAAATCGTAAATTTGTCTAAGTTTAATATTAATGGAAGTACTATGTACGAAAATGTATGTAGTCTCATAAAAGCTTTTCTCTCTTCAATGACTTTTTATGGATTAATATTTATGATGAATGGAATATCAAATTTGGTCAAAAATCAACTTCTATGGAGCGCTAAGTAACTGCCAAAACTATGATCGAATATCGTTAATATTCACATTTTTACTAAATTATCAGAAATAAACACTCTGAATCAATTGATTGATATCAAATACTAATTCATAGAACTTTCAATACTCATTCGAAGTTTTTTATTGTGCTTATTTTTGTTAAGTTTCGAAAAAATTTGTAAGCAATTTTGTTAAAAATTATATTAGCCAGGATGGTTTTTATAATTTTTCCCCTTTATATTTTTTATAAAATGTGCCTTAAAATTTATTGGTGTAGGTAATCGATTTTTATTAAAAAGTTAATGGGCTTATTTTTTAAGTTGTATGTTTTCTGTAATTTTGTCTCCTTGATATTTTTTCTAAAATTTGTTTAAAAATGTATTCTTGAAGAAAATCAATTTTCCAATAAAAAGTAAAATTTTTATTTTATTAAAAAATCATTTCAAAAGAATAGTGTGTCCATTTCTTCAGAATGCATGGATTTAATATGTATGCATTTTTTCCTTAGCTTAGTCAGAAATTTTGAACGAATGAAAGTTTTTAAAGTTTGTACTAAATCAAATGAATGAGAGTGTACGTCCTTGAAGTTATTTTAATGTTGACTTAGCCAATGTGAATTTTTACTAAGACGACATCGTTGTCGTCGTTACATGCCCAGCATATCAGAGGGAAGGCAAATGTAAAAAACAAAATAAGCATTCACCCATAGCGAATATGAAAGATTAACTTTTGGTCTATAAACTTCGACATAGTCTTAGTCTTAAGATTTATGTTAAGCACACAAGAAAAAACAAACCATTAAATAGGTCAAAATATAGATTGAGGAAAAAGAGTTCGTCGTTTTACCCAGTTCCTATGCTTTTTTCCTCTGCCTCTTCTTTTTATAGATGAATGAATAGATGTATGTCATTTGATGGCTAAGAGCAATATCTGGGGATGGTTTTTTTTTATTCTTTTGGTCGTCTTTCAAAAACCCGAAGGTTAAGTTTTCTATAGGAATTTTTCATTGAAATATTAGGTACGTGGTACTCGAAGGATAGTGTACCTAACTTTTCTTCATTCTTCGTCGAAAAAAAGGATGTCAAACTTGTCATTTTAGCAGGGTGTGAAATGGTAGAAAAAAAACCATAGCAAAGTATTTTATGGGCAGTATATTTATATGAACTCGAACTCGAGGCAGTACTTTATTTTATTTCAAAAGCGAGGCTGGAATATGTGACACTCTTTTCTTTGCTTTCACAAATGGCATCTACCTTAGAAAAAGACGGTTTTTATGAAATTGTAAATGTAGGGCAATTACAGATTTTTATTTCTTTTATTGATATAGAAGTTGTAGTACCCGTAGCGTGATGGTTAGTGCGTTGGACTGTCATGGAAGGGGTCTTGGGTTCAATCCCTGCCTGTATCACCTAACTTTTTTTCACGGGTACTGCCTCTTGCGAGGAATTTCAAATTCTCCAAGAGTAATTCTTGTCATGAAAAGTGCTTTCTCAAACTAGCCGTTCGGATTTGGCATATAAACTGTAGGTCCCTTCACAACATAACTCGCACACAGGGATGGTTGAGAGTTGTAAGTCACTAGGCCCTGGTTCTCCATGGACTGTTGCGCCACCTAATGTATGTATGTAGGGAAGGGAAGAATTTAAAAGCATACAAAAATTGGATTTACTTATGCTGTCCTGTATTTATAGCGTCAATTTGTGTACTTAAGAGTTTTCCAATAAGAGGTTTTATTTTGAAAAGCCCGCTTATTGGGCACCTGTCATTTATGAAGCATTTAGCATTTGAGTATTTACAAAAAATTAAACGAATAAAACTTCAGCAACAAAAATGTTGAAATATTGCAACTGTCACAGTTTGCAAAACGTATGTACATATGTGCGTCGACAATATTGCTGAGTGTATATCGTTGCATTGACGAAAATCTAGATTCTGTCGATTCCTAGTTGATTTTTGAAAATCGGCATTCCACAAATGACTTTATCCCGTTTTTTGACTCTGATTTTAAAGCTTTTAAGGTTCAGTTACCACGCGTTTTCAACCAGGTCGATAACCAACAACGTCTTCGCTGATTAGGTACGTGAAATGGGGAAAAATGGTTAGTATTTTCATCGACGGAGCACGAAGGCTACGTTAATAAACAGAACTGTCAAATTTGTGGCTTGGAAAATTCAAGAATGATTGTTGAAAAATCTCTCTAATTCGTTACTGTTTGGTATGGTTATTGGCTTGGATGGCGGCGTGATTGAAACTTACTTATACAAAAAAGAGGTTAGTAAAACTGCTAGGTTGATAGATTATGCTAAAAGCTGTGCTAAATGCTTTGTATGCCCAGAACTGGAAGATAATGATGATGCCGCGTTCTATACAAGTTACAAAAAAATATCAATTTTGAAAGAAGAGTTGCTTGACCGAATTATTTTTCGAAGAACTATCTGATAACAATTGGTCATAAAAGTTTCATTATTTAACCACCTTTAAGCTAACGGGTTTTTCAACAGGGACGATACGAAAGCGACAGGGACATCAAACGAGGACATATTTCTTGCCGCTCTTTCGACATTTCTCTTCAGTAAGGTTTGCTATTTCATGATGGAAAGATTTACGAGCCAACAACAAGTCCAATTTTTTTTTAAATTTACTACTGAAATTCGGAGTCAGTGGCCTCAACGTTAAGAGCGCTACGTCCAATAGATGGTCGTCATAATCGTCCTAACAGATCAACAATTGAGCGTCTAGTGGAAAATTTTGATTCCACAGGTCCAGTACAAAATATTCCAGTGCCAGTGAGACAAAGAAGTGCCCGTAGTGTCGAGAATATTACAGCCGCTGAGGCTTCAGTTGCAGAAAGCCCAAATGTGTCTCTCACACGTCGTTCTCAAGCGTTGGGCATCTCTGTGACGTCGTTGTGGCATATTTTGCGAAAATATTTTGGCCTACATCCGCAAGAGCTGAAGCCACTTCACCACCAGAAGTGTCGTGTGTTCGAGAATTGGGCTGAGCAACAACTTGAAAATGATTCGAATCTTCATCGAAAAATCATCTTCAGCGATGAGGCTCATTTCTGGCTGAATTGCTTCGTCAATAAACAAAATATGCGGTATTGGTCAGGCACAAATCCCCACGTACTCTATGAGTCATCATTGCATTCCGAAAAAATTACGGTTTGGTGTGGTTTATGGGCCGGCGCGGCCGGGCGGCGTCATTGGGCCGTACTTCTTCCGGCTTCGTCAAGCCAGTGACAATTGATGAACTTCGTACGAACATCAAACGTGAAATTGCAACAGTATCAGCCGATTTATGCTTGAAAACCGTCGAAAATTGGGTGCAAGGTCTGGACTTCTGCAAGTGTGCCCGTGGTGGCCATGCAAAAAGAAATCGAGTTCCATACGTAATGAAATGACATCGAATGTACTTTTACAGGAATAAAGAATTTTATTGATATCCAAAACTTTTGTAGCGCTCTTATTGAAAAACCCGATAAATTTTTGCTGGCAATTCAAGACTTCAAAGATTAAATTCGTGAAGCTATACAGTCGTGAAAGTGGGAACTGGGCATTTAAAATTTCTTAAAAAGGATATGGTGCTACTTAGCTGTGGCGGGTTTTTGGCTGATATCGTTTTCCATTGTAAATGGCATATATTTATTTTTATAATGAAATACATTTTATTCAAATATTAAAAATATACCTCTCATTGGAAGATCCTGTTTAAAGACTTTGCAATTTTGATAGAATTATGTTTGCATTTTTTGTATCTAAAACTGTTTTTGAAAAAGAAGACAATAACCTTTTGCTTCATTCTTAAAAACTTGAAACTTTGTCACAATCACCTCAATATTAGAGCAGTTCAAATGCATTCCTCGTCTCAAACAATTCAACCGCAATTCTCGCGCATGCAACTTCCCCCGTACGGAGATTTGTTCTTTAGCCGTACTTAGAGAATGTTAAATGCTTTATCACAATCTGTACAAAGTATTTATTGTAAGTAGATGAAAGAGATACTGGATCTAGAACCTAAACGGCTGCATCGATGAGCTTTAAATTTGGTATCGAGTATCTGTTCTGCGATTTATTGAAAAAATTTACATATTAGAATTAGAATTTTCTCAAAAATAACTTAATGGATTTTGATTAAATTTGTTATTAGTTATTTTTAAAAAAATTGCTTCTCTTGATTGCTAAAAAGATTAACTACAATAGAAATATTGATGCACTATAGACGGGCCATACTCACAGTATCTGCCTACTCCTTACGAAAATCCGCATCTATATACCACGAGACGACTCGACAACGCGACTTAAAGAAGACAGACATTTTCTCAGCGGCAAGACCAAAGAAGGTATCAGCATCATAGACTGATGTAATAATGGAATTCACATTTCAAGACATAGACGTATGTACATAAATGGCCAGAGCAAGGTTTCTCTATCTATCTGCCATCATCATCTAATCGCTCTACTATATAAAAATGTAAGATGGAAAAGTATCTATAAACCTACAAAAAAAAGATTGCATTTCCTTCAAGTTTGTTTCCAATTTGTATGTTGTTTGTTTTTTAGTCGTTTTTGTGTGTTTTTATCTTGAGCTAATTTTTAATGTTTTATTTTTCTAACCAATGATTTTTCTTGGTTGTTTTCTTGGTGGAACTGATGCAAGCCTTATCTATTGAGGCATAGAAGTTTGCATCGTAGAGATGCTATCACTTTTGATGCATATTGCATAATGGAATTCATATGCCCACTTGTATGTTTCAAGATCTACGCGAAATGAGAATTGATGTAGACTTTGACTCTTTTCTTACATTTGTTACATTTTTAATGTTCGCGCAAATGCAGGCGTTAGAGAATGCTACTTATTGCATATTTATTCATAGAGATTTTTGTTTTTGTTGTTGTTGGTTTTGTTCAAACATTTTGTGAATTGTATGAAAGGGTTGCATATGTAAGTAATGTATAAAGTTACTTGAGACGTTTTTTCACTTACTGCAGCATTCATGCAAAATAAGCTCCATTATAACCTACGTACTTATTGTTTGCGGGTTAACCTTAGGTTTTGCTTTTATTTTTTGAAAAAAGGGTTATGTTAAAGCTTAAAGTAGGTATAGTACTCGTATCATTACTATACTTGCTTTGTATAGATGACACGTCTTATGTGGTGTAATTTGTGGGAGTTAAGGATGGAATGTAATGTATATTTTTAGCTAAAACCTTTTAGGTATGAAATTTCCTTTATATACATAAAGGACTATTGACACGAAGGTTGTTCAACAATAACTTGTTTTTTTTTTTATGAACGAGTACGTAAGAAGAAGTATTCCTTTACAATTCTGATATTGCTGTGACATGCGAGATATTGACTTATGGAATTTGAATGTTTATAGGTTTGTTTCACTAAAAAAATGGGTATGACTGTTATTAAAAATTCAGAAATTGCTTCTGAATTCTATATTCTTAAACTTTTGGTTCAAGAAACGAATTTCTTACAGCTGATACTTAATTCACGAAACAAAATATTTGGTTTTGTTGTTTTTACTTTGCATTTTTTAACATTTTTCTTTGTATGATATAAAAATAACACAAAGCATACAATCGTGACTTTTGAGCTATTTATTTATTTATTTCTTAGAATTTTTCTCTCCTTCGAAATTTATTTGTTAAATAAAAATTTTCAAATTTCTCGATGTTTGAATGTACGTCCATTCTAAATCCATGTTTCATTTGTATTTTCGGAATATTTAAGTTCTCTAAGCAAATCTAAAGAACCAGGAGGGATATCGACTTCAAATATTTTGTTTACGGGTAAAAAACAGTTGTGCATAAAAACCTAAAAAACAAACAAGCTGAAGGTTTTCTTAACCACAGAAATTTAAAAAATAAATATTTTATAAACGAAGAGGCTATCGATTTTAATTTCTTGGTAGTTTTGACGTTTCAAACATTTGGTATGAATTTGGAAAAAAAATTAAATAGGTACCGTGTTTTTTGTAAACAAAACATTGGTATAGACTTCCCGATATTTCTATACTGCAGAACATTAAATGCATGTATGTATATTGTATATGTACGGATTTGAATTACAGTTGTGGTCCAGTATAACGAACGATATAATGTCCAGAGTCAATTCGTTATATCGAAAATTCGTTACATCGAAACATTTTTTTCATACAAATCTTTAGGTTAATAATGGGTGATTTTTTTGAGGTTAGGATTTTCATGCATTAGTATTTGACAGATCACGCGGGATTTCAGACATGGTGTCAAAGAGAAAGATGCTCAGTATGCTTTGACATTTCATCATGAATAGACTTACTAACGAGCAACGCTTGCAAATCATTGAATTTTATTACCAAAATCAGTGTTCGGTTCGAAATGTGTTTCGCGCTTTTTTATCGACAAATTTTGTTCAGCGATGAGGCTCATTTCTGGTTGAATGGCTACGTAAATAAGCAAAATTGCCGCATTTGGAGTGAAGAGCAAACAGAAGCCGTTCAAGAACTGCCCATGCATCTCGAAAAATGCACTGTTTGCGTTTGGTGTGGTTTGTACGCTGGTGGAATCATTGGACCGTATTTTTTCAAAGATGCTGTTGGACGCAACGTTACGGTGAATGGCGATCGCTATCGTTCAATGCTAACAAACTTTTTGTTGCCAAAAATGGAAGAACTGAACTTGGTTGACATATGGTTTCAACAAGATGGCGCTACATGCCACACAGCTCGCGATTCTATGGCCATTTTGAGGGAAAACTTCGGAGAACAATTCATCTCAAGGAATGGACCGGTAAGTTGACCACCAAGATCATGCGATTTGACGCCTTTAGACTATTTTTTGTGGGGCTACGTCAAGTCTAAAGTCTACACAAATAAGCCAGCAACTATTCCAGCTTTGGAAGACAACATTTCCGAAGAAATTCGGGCTATTCCGGCCGAAATGCTCGAAAAAGTTACCCAAAATTGGACTTTCCGAATGGACCACCTAAGACGCAGCCGCGGTCAACATTTAAATGAAATTATCTTCAAAAAGTAAATGTCATGGACCAATCTAACGTTTCAAATAAAGAATCGATGAGATTTTGCAAATTTTATGCGTTTTTTTTTAAAAAAAAGTTCTCAAGCTCTTAAAAAATCACCCATAGAAAGTACATTTGTATTTTTCATTAATTTATTTCAAACTTCATAAAAAAATAATTACATACTTCACTTAATAGAACAAAGAAAACATATATAACTTCATTAACATACATATAACGAAAGGAATATACTTGTATTAGTTTTGTTCAAATTATGTACATACATAAATAGTACATACAAATATTTGTACTCATATTTAAGAAAAAAAATCGTTAATATGCATTTGTTTTTTTGGGCGTTGAATGTTGTTATTGAATGCTTCAGTCCTTAAACTTCTTTGAACTAAGACTTTAGAGTTTTCAATTCCATTTTGTTCTGCCCATTGGATGCAATTGCCAAAATTTTGGACAGCTTCGTGATGATTAATTTTTTGAACTTCAGTTTCTGAGCTAGCATTTTCATCACTATTATAATCCACAATTTGGATTTCTTCAACATTGTTGCTATCAATAATTTCGGGTTCAAGGAATACTCGATCTGCATCATTCCAGGACTCTAAATCATGTGTAGTGAATTCAGTCTAAAAAAAATTATGTAAGACTTCATAGCTTACATACGTTAGTGATTTTAAAACATTTACAGTAATTAGTTTTTACTATCTAAAATTCGTTATTTTGTTCGTTATATAGAATACCTAATGGACTTGAAAAAAGTGTTCGTAATATCGATCATTCCTTATATCGGCATTCGTTATACTGGACCACCACTGTATTTAAATGTTATATAATTCAATTGTTATATTTTTTTCAATTTTAAGTACAAAATGTTTATTACATATTTCAAAGAAAAGTTAAATTAATCATAGAATTGGGTAAGAATCAGACGGCCAAAATTGCTGAACTTACTTAATCATCCTGTCAAAAAATCGGTATGAAAAATTAAGTTTTCTTTAGGCTTTGAGTACTGAAATCCGCTTTTAAAACTGAGTTATGTAGTTATCTACTATTTTTCACATATAGTCAATAAGTTCCCAGTCCCAAAAGTTTTAAAATTTAAACCCTAACATTATACTTATTCATTCTGTAATTATCACAAATTTGTTTATTGTTTTTAAAAAATACTATTGACACTTAATTAATGCAGAATATTGAAAACAAAATGTGCTTGTTTCTTTTAAATTCTATTTCACTCGATTTTGTAAGACTAACCTGTGAGTATAAACGCCGACAGTATTTAACCTTAAAATAGGGGTTATTTTTTGAATATTTTTTTTCACAGATTTTACGATCACAAATTTTGTTTTATTGATTTCTGATTTCGTATGAAGAAATAAAATGCACGATTGGGTCGCACGAACTTTTTCACATCTCCAAAGATTATATATATTTTTTTTTAAATATTTCCTGTATTTTAAGATTTAAAAATGTACCTGCAAAAAATTTTATTTAAAAATGTAAATGTTATTTGATTTTTTGAAACCTTAACTCGAAATTAGAATTCAAAACAAGGCAAAATCGAAAATAATCACTCTACATCAAATGTGTTTGCGAAAGAAGTTTTTTTTTGTCAAAGTGTAAGCAAAATGTTATAAATTATTAATATGCAATTTGAATTTGTAAGTTTTTCGTTCAACTTTTTGTGTTTTATTATTTTACCATCCCAATTACACCGGGAATTCGTGATTTTTACCAAATATTACGTTTGGACTTTCATTCATCTTTCTCATTCATTTCAAAATTCATCATCAGCGGGCACATGACTGTTTCGATTGAAGTCAAAACTTCGGCAAGTATTTTTGACATGGTTTGCTGTGCACGCCCAGCCTTCTTGTCACCACCGATTTGGTCATGGTTTTGATAACCTCTTGTTGCCAAAAACTTCATTGCTGCTGATAACTTAATAATAATCGGAACAGCATTTTGTCTTCTGCGAGTAGTCATGTCGGATGATATGGTGTTAAGTAAGAACATAAATCCGTCTTTAGAAAGACGATAGTTCTTAACAAAACTAAAACAAAAGTAGGCATATATTTTTCATTAAGAATGCGTTCAAATATTCTAGCGTATAGGTACATATATAAGGGTCCCCCAAATAACTTTTTTTTTGAAAATGCTATAAAAAACATCGAGTGTAGCTTCGGCAGTGTGGCACGGAGCGTCCTGTTGAAAGCAAATTTTGTGAACAAAAATTCGTTCAACTTGGCCCGATAACGATCGCCATTGACTGTAACGGCCACTCCTTGCTCATTTTCGAAAAAAATTGCCCAATTATGCCTCTGGACCGAAATCCGCACCAAACAGTAACTCGTTTTCGGTGTATCGGCTATTCAATGTATGCGTACGGGTTTTCTGTGCCCCAAATGCGACAATTTTGCTTCTTTACATATTTGCCAAGATCAAAATGAGCTTCATCTGAAAAGATGATGAAGCGTATACACAACCATATTCGTTCAGCGGAAAAGTAAAACTAATTAGGTCCGTTCGCGTACTTTCTGCACTAAAATTCGTAAAAAGAAATATTTTAAAGAGTGGGAGTAAAATTCTCTCACCAAAAAAAAAACTACAAAAAAGTAAGCGAACGGGAAAACAACAAATTTTTCACACAATATTACTGTCTTGTTGCTGTTCTTTGAAAATTTGTTTTTAAATTTTATAACTGACAGCAAAAGCGAGCAATTTATTTGAATTTCAAATATCACATTTGAAATTTTCACAAATCAGCCCAAAGACATTTCTTGGGCTAAAATTCGTAGGTTGGGGAAATATTTTACTCTCTCGTGAGCGCTCTCTTTTACGAAAAACTACGAAATTTTTGAGTACGCGAACAGGATTTGGTTAAATTTCGTATTTTTTCTTAAAATTGGACTGTTTTAGGAGGGTACGCGAACGGACCTATTATCTGTGAAATCAGACATGAGCTAAGTGTAACCATTCACGAAATAAGCACTAGTTTAAAGAAAACGTTCGATGGCAGACCCTAAATGTGCAAACCTTTTCTCACTCAGCTGTATTATTTTGGAATTATTTCTTATTGTTTTGCGTTCAATTTGCTAGTACCGTTCTTCATTTCTTTCCAAATTAAACCAAATTTAAACGGTGTCCATTTTTGTTATAATTATTCTTGTCCAAATATTTGATGTTTTATTTTTGTTTTTAAACTGTCAAACAACTCGATACTCGTTCGAAAGTAGAATTTTTTTTGAAAACAAGTTGGTATAACCGGCATTCGATTCTACTTTCATGCGTAGTACTATTTGAAATAGAATCGGAAATGAGTTTCGAATAGAATCAAAAGTAGAATCGAGTTACATAGTATGGCCCCTGCTATACGGTGCAGAAGCATGGGCTATGACAAAAGCGAATGAAAGCACCTTGGATCGTTTCGAGAGAAAATTTCTCCGTGTGATCTACGATTCCGTATGCATAGAAGAGGAGTGTAGGAGAAGATGGAACGACGAACTGTACGGGCTGTACAGCGACGTAGACTTAGCCATCTTAGTCAACGATTAGAGCTAGAAGGAAAAGTTTGTTGGTTGAGGCCCTAGTTCACACAGGACTGTAGCTCCACCTTTATTAAGTAAGTATCCTAAAATCTTAAATAGTCCCAATGGTTGGGGCTTTAGGGGCCACAGACAGACAGACAGAAGGACGGAATCGAGAGACTTACTTTTTCGACTTCTCTACTATCGTAATGTCTACAGTTCGAAATTTTTACGAATGTTGCTATATGTTGGAAGTAGGAAAAATACGTTTGGCCTAGAAATAGTTCAAAATCGTTAAAAAAGGGTTGATTTTCCAAAATTTTGACAGATATTAGTTTTTAAATAATGCAATAAATAAAGAATTGTTTAGAAATAGGTTTTTGTAGTATATATAGACTTGATTCTTAAAAGCATGATAACAAAATAAGATTTATAAACTTATAGGTTAGGTTAGGTTAAAGTGGCTGTTGGTTGGGAAGTCCAACACACTTAAACCAAAATATGGTCCTTTGTGATACCACATGGATCAGTTGATTAGCTTAACTCGTTGAACCAAGTGGAGCTTCGAATGAAGCGTAGGAGACAAATAATCTCAGAATTTTTTAGATCGCTGGAATCGTTGAAGTAGTAGTCTCCAAGGTGGATTCTACGTCTTTTGTCTATTGTCTCTTCTTCTTTTTCGTCCATGCAACTCCTACAAAAATCATTTGCAGGGGCTCCAAGTCGAAAAGCATGCCTTCCTATTAAGCAGTGCCCAGTCAGGACATCTATAACGTAGCTAATGTGCAATCTACTCAGAGAGATTAATTGTTTTGAGCGCCTGGCGCTAAGATTAGGCCAAATTAATTTTGTCGCCAAACAGGTGGTGGTGTTATTCCACCTGAAGTTTGTTTTCTCTATGGTTTCTTGCTTTAGCATGAGTTTACATGTAGCTAAGGGGATGCCTATGCTAGCATTGTGAGCCAGCAGAGGTAAAGTTGTTCCGCTTTTTGCAAGTTCGTCAGCTTTGCAATTTTCTGGAATGTCTCTATGGCCCGGCACCCAAAAAAGGTGAATGTTGAACTGTAAGAGATGATCGACAATTTAGGGCTGTTAGTAAGTTAGTGGAGACAGAGTCTAGGGACTTTAACGCAGCTTGGCTATCCGAGAAGATGCATATTGCATATATCATTAGTTGATATAACGTTTTCTCTAAGCCAGGATAGGACTTCTTTTATAGCCAGGATTTCAGCTTGAAACACGCTACAATGATCGGGTAGACGAAAGGAGAGACTTAAGTTTAATCTATCTGAGTATACGCCTCCATCAACCCCATCCTCCGTTTTTGATCCATCTGTATAAAAGTTTATAGGATCATCGTTCAAAAATGATGTATTCTCCCAAGAAGGCCTGGGAGTCACTTTGAAGCTATAGTTATTAAACTGAGGATGGGGTATGGTGTAGTCAATATTACTGTTTATAGTTCTGAACGAGTTCAAAATAGTGGTGTGGCCAATTCCATTATTGATCCACAACTTTTATAAACTTACAAAATAATAAATTTCAGTAGAAACTTATTGACGAAAAATAATCCTCTAAATTAGTTAATAATTATAGCCATTATTTCTAACATTTCTTAGGACCATTTTACTTACGACGATAAGGTAACTTAAACCGTCAATATGCTGATACTTTATTCATTTGGTTTAAAAAAATGGTATGACTTGTTTTTTAAATCTCTTGAAAACAATTTTTCTATTTCACCAGACAATATTCCACCAATTCTTTTTAAAAACTTGTGCTAATATACTTGCTACACCACTTTGTATAATATTTAACCTTTCTTTAAGTAATGGTGAGTTCTTAGATGAATGGAAATACTCTATAATAACTCCCCTTCATAAATCAGGTACAAAAAGTTCGATTGAAAATTACAGACCAATTGCAAAACTGCCAGTTAATTCCTAAGGTTTTCGAAGCTGTAGTAAAAAACAAATTGTATAACCTTATTCACAATTACATTTCAGTTTACCAATATGGTTTCTTAAAAGGTAGATCCACTACTACAAATTTATCAATATTTTCAAATTTTTGTCTATCACAGATGGAAATGCGTTCTCAAGTCGACACTATTTACACTGATTTTTTAAAGGCTTTCGACCGCGTTCAACATAGTGTTCTCGTAAAAAAACTAGAGATATATGGATTTCACTCTCAACTCCTAATGTGGAAAGAGCTATTTAGTAGGTAGGAAACAGGTGGTAAAAATTTATAATGCCTTGTCTAAGGAAATTATAAATTTTTCGGGTGTTTCTCAAGGTAGTCACCTTGGACCACTTCTTTTTATCATTTTTATTAACGACTTACCTCTGCATCTTACTTTTTCTAAATGTCTTCTATTTGCTGACGATTTGAAAATATTCAGTTCCATAAATTCACTTAACGATGCAAATAAAGTTCAAATTGATTTAAATAATTTAATTAAATGGTGTAATATCAATGGGCTATATTTTAACAATAAGAAATGTAGCGTTGTGACATTTTCTAGAAATCACAGTCCATTATATTATAATTATAAACTTGAAAATGACATTCTACAAAGACTTGATAGCCATAAGGATCTAGGCGTAATCTTCGATTCTAAAATGAATTTCTCAAATCACATAGACCATGCGATCTCAAAAGCAAACTCTATGCTAGGGTTTGTTTTTCGAAATTCAAAAGATTTCGAAGACCCCTATACATTAAAAATTCTTTATTCTAGTCTCGTCCGACCACATTTAGAATATTGTACTGTTATATGGAGTCCCTTTACCGCGTCTAGCATTTGTCGTATAGAAAGAGTTCAAAAAAGGTTCACAAAGTTTGCCTTACGAAAAATATATGGTTATTCAAATGTTCCATCTTATGAGACGAGGTGTATTTTAATTGACCTAAAACCTCTTGCGCAGAGAAGAAAATTAAACTCAATACTTTTTGCTTTTGATGTCTTGAATTTTAATATTGACTGTCCAGTTTTGTTATCTATGTTTTTTATTTATGCGCCTTCTAGAAACTTGCGCCCTCGTGACTGTGATTTCTTAAATGTTCCTTACCACAGTACTAGCTATGCTAAGTATAATCCTATCACAAGAGCTTGTATGGATTTTAATGAATATGATTTTGCAATTGATTTTAATATTAATAGAAATGTTTTGGAAAATAAATCAGTAAATTTGTAATAATGCTATAAGTAAATTATGTGTTTTATTTTTATGTTATGTATCATAATTATTAGTCTAAATGGAGTGTGTAACTTTTAAGACGAATAAATAAATAAATAAATAAAATAAAATTAATCTCTTTATATTTATTTAATATTTTGTTTAAAATTAAAATAATATAATTTTAAACTTTTTGTTTAATTTTTGCCTATGTGTGTATTTTGTATTAAAACCATATACATATATTACAATTTAATTGTTTTACTTACCGTAATATTTTAATTTTATAGTTAAAAAAAAAAACGTTTACAAATAAATTTTCTATCTTTTGACAATTTAAATAAATCTTAACTAAATTTAGTGTGTATAAAATTGAATTTATGTATATATAGGGAAAACAATCATGCACTTTCAAAAATATGTCCTAAAATTTTAAATTCATGCAATATAAATGTTTGTATTGATGTAAAATATTATCTAGAACATATAAGTTTATATCTCAAACACCTTTCATTCATAAAGCACAAAATTCTAAATCAAAAATATTAATAAAATAAGTTAAAATAAAAATTCAACATGAAAACATTTATTTAAAAATACAGAGAGAAATAAATTCAAAACAACATACTCATACAAAAACGTGATTTGGAAATAAAATGAAACAAAAAAGGTGGAGGGGGTGTATATATATTTGTATCATTATATTGATAAAAAAACAGAACTGAAAGTGTAATCTCTCTTAAAAAAAAAAACAAAACAACAAATTTTTGAGAGAGGAGATAGAAAAGTGGGTGATAAAATATTAAACAAAAGCGACCCCGACCTGAATGATATCGCTTCTCGTTGTGGGTAACTCTTCGTTGTGTCCTTCGTGTTCGATTCTGATGATGTCCACCACCACCGCCGCCTCCACTACTGCCCCCGCCTCCTCCTTCTCTGCTACCACTATTTCCACCACCCCCTCCTCCACCACCACCACCACCACCACCGCTTCCGGAATGATGATGGGACGATGAGGATTTGTGGTGTGAACTAGAATGTCGATGGTGGGACGATGGCAACGACGGAACTTCAGTCACATAGCTGTATCCTTCGCTGGATATTTGCACTCCACCATTGCCACTGCCATTATTTCCGGTCTGTTGTTGCAGATGTTGATCCTTTAGATTGTAGTAGGGTGGCATATTAACTACTCCAACTACACCTCCCCCGCCACCACCGCCTCCACCAACGCCGCCATTATTACTGCTTCCATTACCGGTATTATTAGCACCACCACCGCCACCTTTATTTATGATTTTTTGTTCAAGGATTTTTAGAAATACATGTTACACAATGTTAGTTTGTTAAAATACTGTTAATGAATTAGGACATAATACATATACAAGTTTCATGCAAACATTCAGACACACGCTCAGATTAACATTAGTCAATTTTGACACGTTCCCCAAAATACACAACACACACAAAGAGCCAGCGACATCTACCTGCCAAAGTTATTTTTGTGAATGAATGGATGGATGGTTGGATGGATGTTCCCAAGTAGGTACTTCCGGTTCCCAAAACAAAAACAGAACGACCCTCTCCCTCCTTCTGATGTCTGATGGAATAGTTCAAAACACCAGCTTATGGTAATGAATAAGGACACACGGCTCTGATGAGAGATAGAGAGCTAGCAAGGATGTCCTATTTCTATTTTAGGTGGAATATACCTACGTAAATATGTTAGAGTCAAAAGTAATTTCAATCAAAATGACATCCTCGACGAGAGTAGCTTAACTTGATGTGTCACTCAAAATGACGTAACAAGTACACCGACCGATGTACGAATAGGAGAAGGCTTTATAGAGTCATATAAAAGGTAGAAGGTAGGTAAAAGTATGTATATAAAAATCGAGGCGGGTTATCCTTTAAGAGAGTGATGTAGGATGGCAAAAAGGAAATACAACCTCTGACACAAGATACGAGTATTTGTAGAAGTATAAATGAGGAAAGACAGAAGCTTAATGGGTGTGAACAATAATTCTTGAGTTTGTTTTAAGCAACACATGCGGGTTTAATGACATTTTGTCGTGTGCTTAACTTTTTTTTTCAAAAGGACTCTTCTCAAATTTTTCTTTTCTCGAATGTATTTATATGAAGTGAAGGTATGTAATGTTAGTTACCGTAACCATCATCACGGTGTGACCTGTATTTCTTTTTTTTTTTTTGTTATATCAATTGACATGTCAGTTTAGTATAGAAAAACAAGCACAAGGACGAAAAGGTAGGTAGGTTGAACGATTACGAGCTACGAGGACGACGACGCCTACGACGACGACGATGTGTGGGTTTCTCCTTTATGGTCATTTTGTTCCTCTCAAAGTGAAAGTATGTGTAGAAAGTTTTTCTATAATTAATTTTTTCTTTTAATTCGAAGGACTAAATTAGGTGATTACTGACACGTTTAATATGACTAAAGCTGTCTTGAGAATTATTATATGACACGAATTTGCTTAAGGTAGGTATGTTAAATAAAATATGAAATTTTTTAACTTAATTGAAATTTAAGGTGCATTTTTTGTGAGAAAGAATTTGAGATGTTCTGGGAAAAAAGGAGATTTTTTATTTTAAATTTAAAAACTCTATCGATTCTGTTTTAAATATTGGATATATTTTATATTTTTAAATGCTTAGTTCAAAAAGGAAAACAACAAAATTTTGTCAATATTTGAAAAGTGATCGTATTGGAATTTTAAATAAGGTCCCACTTTTCAATTCTTTCTGAAGAAATATATTTTTAATACTTAATCTTACAGGTATACCTTAGGTATGTATATCTTTAGAAAAGAGTTAAAATTATTCTTTTTGTATAGAAATATTGGATAAACAATTTGAATCAATATAATGTTTATAGTCTCACAACTTTTCTTCTTTTTTTCAAGGGACTAATTTAGAAACATTTTTCTTAGATTGTTGATAAAAGACAATTTATTTTGCACTTTTGAAAACGGTAAACTTTGATCTTGAATAACTTTTAAACTTAACGCTTTATGAAAAATCAGGAATAAAATTTATGTAGAGTTTACAATTAGGTACAAAACTATATCAGCTCTTAATAAGGACAAAAGTTTATAGCAAAATAATCTCATACAAATCATGTTTTTTATTAATGAAAGGGTTCAAATTTAAACTACAGTATTTTTATAGCATGGCCGTTATTGCAAGAAAAACTAATATACACAACATATTTCATGAAATAGGCAATCTATACTAATATTATAAATGGGAAAGTCAGTTTGTTTGTTTGTTTGTTTGTTTGCGTGTTTGTCCGTCCTTCACGTCGAAAATAAGTAATATTATGGTATGATTTCTTGTGTGGAGGTAGTTACGAGGTTGGAGAGTGTTTTAAGCTACTTTTTACAGTGTTTAAATATCTCCTAAAACTTAACACGTAACACTTAGAATTAGATATTTAATATAATATTATTATACTATATTTAAGAACACTAATTAGTAGCATATCATTAGGTGCTGCCTGCTTTTGGATCATCGTCGTTGATTATCATTAGGCGTTTCTCAAAATGACATGCATCATTTAATGTAGGAGTTGGGCTGTTAAAAACCAACGCCGAGGGCTATGTGAAAATAAAAAAAGATTTTTGTTATTAAGAACTGAGTAATTTTGAACTTATTGCAAGTGTTAACCTTGATTTATAAAATAACAAGCATGACATGACAATCAATTTCTCTGTCAAATAACGATTCTAGCACTAAGAAACGAAAATAAATTCAAATATGGGGGAGTATTTGTCAATAGACGCTGTTATGGACTCGGAACAAAGCAATCCATACCAAGTAGAGTTTTTTTTTTTTTGCTCACTTGAGCTGTCCGGTATGCCCTCACGTAAGTTTCAATGGAAATTTGGCATGCCAGTAATGGTTATTATACGAAATTTTAATGCCCTTCTATTATTTAAGGTTTGTACAAGTCTTCGTAGTACTAATATTTTAAACGGCGACGTTGGAAAGGGTGATACTATTATTATTTCCAAAATTCCAATAATTCTTACAGATGAACCATTATCATTCAAAAGGCTTGAATTTCCTAATAAAGTTTTTTTTTCACTATAACAATTCATAAGACGCAAGATAAAAGACTAAAAGTAGCGGGTGTGAATCTAGAAAAACCGTGTTTCACCATTTTAACAAAAGCGTTTCTTTTGATTGTGGAAAGGTAACAAACTAACTCAAAACAAAATAACAAACAATATTTTATCCTTCTTTTTTAAATTTACTTTCTATTCCAAAATATTATTTTTTGTGAAAAAAAAAAACAACAAGAACTGAAATAAAAGAAAAGCATTTGGAATGTTTTTTGAATTATCTCGAACCACCAAAAAGACAGGTATCCAAAAAGTTAAAAATTTGAAAAAAATTTTGTGTCTTTAATATTTGGGGAATCTTGGCGCAGGGACATAGGGCTCAGGGACATAACGCACAACTTTTTTTTTGGGGCTGATGTCTCACTTCGGTGGGACATAAAACCGAAATCTTATTTGGGCCCTTAGTCCCACCCAAGTAAGACCGAAGCCCCAAATAAAAATGTTGGGGCTAATGTCCCACTTAATAAGAATCACCAAATGACACAACTTGGAGCACTTCAATACCACAAGACTTTGTTTTGTGGAGTTTAAATCCTGAGATCCCGCGAAGCAAGCCACCCACAGGTGCTTTTATTCAAAAAAGCTGTTGATATTGGCGCCTGCCTGGCGACTTTACATACTCTAAGCGGAGCAACGGAGTTGCGTGAGCGGGTGTGACCCCGAAAAAGGGAGTTAAAATCCTGAGATCCCGCAAATAATGTTGAAAATAAACTTTTTTGTTTTTCCTAATTTTTGTATTATCACCGTATCAAAAAATTATTGTTCATTGTATTGAAATACAAAAACTTTATATTCTTTTTTGGCTCTGCAAAAATTTGGGGACAATGGCCCATTTTTAACAAACAAATTTGGGACTTAGGTCTTACTTGGGTGGGATTTAGGGCCCAAATTAAATTTCCGCAAAAAAAATTTGGGCGTTATGTCCCTGGGCCTTATGTCTCTGCGCCGGGAATCTTTTGGTGCATCTTATGGTGAAATATCGTCGTAGGTTTTAAAAACCAGTTATACATATATACTGCAATAACTGGAAAAGACAGAGTGTGGTAAGGCATCACATTCGTGTAGTACAGGTAAAGAACGAATCTTTGACAGTACAACCGAAGCTGGGCTCCAGGATATACTGATGAGCATCTTTAGAAGCGCAAGTATTACGGTTGATCTGTTTAAGCGGAGGAATGCAACTGGCTATGTGTCCAGAGCATAAACTGTTAAAACAAAGGTAAAAAAGGGTGAGACAAGAAACTTTACACTGATTTTCAAGCGACGACGCACGTAAAGGAACCAATGATGATATTATCACCAATCAGTTAAAATACTCTACGTTCAATACTGTCCAAGAGGCTGAAGTAAGTTGCAGGAGCACAAGCCCAGAGATGGGAGTTATACTTAAGCTTTGGACATATGTACATAACAGCCACATCAGAAGGGGAGAAAGTGCTCAGGGGCACACCAGCATTTATTCTGTGGTTTTCAGACTTGAACTCATCCAATACTACTTGTATTTAACGATCCGAAAGGTAATTATTATTCAATGAAGGAAGGATTCATGAAAACCGAAAGCACGTATTTTCAATAAGAGAGCCTGATGTTAGACCCTATTAAAAGCTTTTGAAATATCAAGTGCAATAATCTTACTTTATCCCAAAGGATGTAAAGATTTTCTCCACTTTACGTGATGGACTATTAGATTACCAGTAGGCCTATTGCTGAAAATGTCGCACTGAAACTTTCAATTTTCGAGATATTTCTTGCACTGATAATAATTTATCAGTTCCATGACCTGAGAATTGACGTAAATGCAATCGGTGGGTTATTGGAGGGTGAGGAAGATTCGCCTTTTTTGGGAATAGGCTGAACAAATGCTGTTTTCCATCGTCTCAGAACGAGATCTGAGGAGTAGGACAGATAAAAAAGCTTACGCAGTGGTTTTTCCGGCGTTGTAGAACACTAGCGGGGATACAATCCACAGTATGATTGCGAAAAAAGATTGGTCCCATAGAATCACTTACTCGGTCAAGTACAGGCGGAGTCATTAAACTCACTGACAGTTTGAACTTAAATATCTTTGTTGTATTAAACACTATTGACTTCTATAGCTTTAAGTTTTACAATTTATTTGAAATGAAACAAATTACTAAATTTAGTGCCTCATCATGCACCAAATTATTTGCTGTCAAATTTTGGGTTGTCCAATGGGAGTAGGAAACATATTTATGTACACCATAACTACTTTTTCCCCGAACCTTTTTCGACGATAATCATTGAATTTTCAGACTTTTTAGCCATTAATAAAATTTGCACAGTTTATAACCATAACAAATGAATATGAAATTTGCGAACGTTCTGAGTTATTGTGCAAGGCAAGGAATCGATTACTTTTGGGTTTAATGCACCCGTTCCATTTTGGCGCTCTTCATTATTTTTATTTAACCTCAACTTTCTTACAACTCTTTAAGCAGATTTTTTCTTAGTATATTCTGAAATAGGGCTAATAGTGTAGTTAAGCTAATGGTAAATAGAATAGACTTGCAACAAAAACCTCTCACAAGTGTTACTCTTATCAAATTCATCTTAAACATTGCTTTTTCGAAAATCAAGTACCCAACAATAAAGAACTTTGAAACAGAAATATGTACTTTAATCAAATTTTATTAATACCTAATACAATTCAAATATGTGCATATGTATGTATATTGAAAAAAAGTCACTTTAGATTTATCCAATTTTACGTTTTTGAACAACTGTCCCATTAAATTCAATTTCTAAAAATAGAACTTTCTCCATTTTAACTTGCGCCTTAATTGCAAATTTTGTTTCTGGTAAATATGGTGGAAATTTTTCAACATCAACCACAATATCTTTCAATTGAAGATGGTAATCCTTTAAAAATATAAAAATAAATTTTAGAAAAATTACAATATTTAAAAAAACCTATAGGCATAGGTAGGTTTAAAAACTCACTTTGACAATAGGACACTTTTTTGGGAAATTTCCACCTTGAATCAATGTATCTCTATAAATTTTAACTAAATTTCCATCAAGTTTTCCCTCAAGAAAAGCACATCCATCGGCGTTTTGTAAATTTAGCAATGTAAAATGTTCACTATTACCTCTTAGAGCATCAATTGTTAATGAAAAAGTAAGTGTTGGTATTTCTTGAATAAATTCAATTTCAGCATTTGCTTTACCTTGTTTTATGGACTTATCAATAAAACAATTATTTTTACCTATGTATTTGGGATCGGCTGTACATTTTAATGTTTCCATTACGATATCAAAACCACGCTAACACAAAATTTAAAAAATTAAAACATTTATTAATACAATTTGTTTTTTAAAATAATTCTTACTTTTCCAGAAACAATATGTAGCAAGATGTAAAAAATCCAAATAAGAAAAATGTTTGAAGTTGATTTCATGATTGCAAAAGTTGAACAATTCGAATTTGGAAAAAAAAATCTCACCAATTTATATACAAAAGTTAAAAATGAATATGGATTTTTGTAATTTGATTTAAATTTAATTTTAATTGCTCAATTTATAAACAAATTATTATTGTTTTAATTACATTTAATTGGTTATTATATGGCAAATGGTCTGGAAACAAAAATAAGCGTTAACTATTAGGTACACAAAAGTACTAATTAAACTTGATTTTAAAGCAACACCATCAAGATCATGTTAAATATTTCAAAATTTGGTTTTTGACCATATTTTTAAAACATTTTTAATAATGTGCAAATGTTAAAAGATGCCAGCGTAATAAGGGGTTTTCCAATAAGAGGTTGAATTTTGATATTTGGAAAAAAAACGTATTTTTTAAGGAAAATAAATAGATTGTTATTAAATTGTAAAGAGGAATGTATGCAATTAACCTCTCAACAAACTATAATCCACGGCTACAGTTGCAGCTTAATAAATCTTTTCTAGAAATTGTTTGATTTATTTGATGATGAGCACATTTGAGGTGTTATATCTTCGATAACTTCGCAAATTCAACTTTTAAAGTCTTGAATCGTTTGTGAAGAACTTTTATAGACCTCATCTTACTTTAGAAAAAAGTCCTAAAGGTGTTAAATAACAAGATATCGGAGGCCTTATGTGATCATAATTTCGAAATATTTGTAGGGTCAGTAGGCTTTTCTTGCAAAATTGCTATAATTTCGTTGGTTGATGGATGCATTTCAATGACCCAATCTCCTAAGATACGTTCTTACATTTAATCGGACCGCGTGAGTTCTTGTGTTAACTGAACTTAAGAAACCTTAGGAACCAAATCTTAAATGATAATACGGTGTTATGTCGTTTTTTGAAAACCTTAGATACAAGAGGAATCGACAAACCTGGCTTTTCGTTGTTCTTGGTTTCGATTTTTGACATCACTAAATTGCCCAAGCAGCTCAAATTTTTCAACCATTTCAATGAGTTGTTGAAGCGTTTTTAGCAATGTTAAAAGTTCACAGCCTTAAAAGTGACAACACTCCAAATATCGGGCTATTCAAAATGAAACCTCTTAATGGAAAACTCTTTATATAATATTCTTCATGCATTTTACTATTCGCCTCAAGTTAAAAAACATTGCACATAAATAAATAATTTTCGCATCAATCTTCCATAAAAATGTTAATTGAAAAAAATTGTATCCTTTGTTCACTTTATTTCAAAAAAAAAACCATCTTGAAGTCTGGTCTTAAGGGCTTTCGACTCTTTCGTCTCCTCAACTCATCATAAATCAAAGTAAACTCGGTCACTGTTAAAATGTTAACCGACTAAGATTCATCTACACAGTGTTTCATTTTTAGACCAACCGACCAAGTAAACTTCAATCAATGGATCTCCTCTACTTTTGCCATCATCCTGTCAAAGTCTGTTCTTAAACAAAAAGCAGACAAAAAAATAAACTGCCTTTAGGCTTCAAACAAGCGCACCATCATGTCAATTTATTTAATTTTTATCGCTGGTTTTCACAATCGTAAAATCCGTATGTAGGTAAGGCTATACTTTTAAAGAATACTTTGTCGGTTAGGGTAGGTCTAGGAATTTGTATTCCTTGGGGTTATTTAGCCTCCTATTATAGGATGTGTTGTTATTTTAAGCGTCTACAACACATTTCTAGGATAATAGTTGGTTGTACATCGAGATGTCATCGCGTCGCGTCGTCGCTCGGTTGGTCGGTCGTCGTAGCTAGGTTAGGTATAGACTTTAGATACACGTTCCTATGTAGTTTTTACCACGCACTCGTTAACTATAGCCTTTCGAGAGACAGAGGATATATTCATCTGTCAATATAGGGCTTTAGACTATTCTTGATGTGGACTTGTGTACCTACCTATCCTATATATGATTCTATAATATTATACTTATTTCTTTTTTCTAGCTTGCGGGAGTCATTCGTTTGCTGATGATGATGGCTTCAAGGTTGCAAAAATAATCTTAAATGTCGAGATATTGTTTTTTTTGTTATAGACATAATCTTACAACAAAACCGTTGTGGAATTTTCAATTAAAAATTAATTTTCTTTTTTCTTCAATGATGATTATAATGATGATGATAATGGTAATGGCGATGCAGAGGATATATGTACATAGATGAGAATGGGAATTGCAGTAGCAATGTATCTACCTATAATGTAGGTAGGTAGGCACCTATATCAACCTTTATCCATGTATAGCTTGTTTGGCTGTGAATAAAATATGTTAACAATCTCGTTGGTTTGATATTATCTGAGACATTTATTTGTATTTCCTATGTATCTACATTTTATGTGGAATAAAGGGCTCTTGTACACTGAGAGAAAAAACAAACAAGAACACAATTGGTTTAAAGGAAGGTTTTCGAGTTTGGTCACTTTGGTGATTTTTAGAATTCGTTCTCTTTTTAAGAAATTTACTTGACATTTCCGTCGTATTAATGGCCAGTGAAAAACTTTTTGTGAGACTATATTATCGAAACTTTGCTGAAATTCTTGTTGGCATGGTTTTTTCGGGATTCCTAGTTTTAGCCCAGAAAACACCTTGTAACTGGTCGTTTTCAATCTGGGAATACTTTTTTCGAAGTTAGTTTTTTGACAGCTGTCACTTGATATATGCTCAATTTGGTTTAGCTTTCCATAATGAATAGACTTAGTCTTGAAAAACCTTTGCGAATTGTGCGATTTAATATCGCTGGACTATTTTTTGTTCGATTCGAGCTGTAAAGAGGTTATTAAGGAGAAAAAGTTCAGCTTCCGGTGTGTTAGAGCCAACCGAACTGAGGAAAACCAGATAAGGATTAAACAAGCCAGGAAGGCCTGCAGCTCCCAAATTCGAAGGACCAAATTTTTGCATGACCAAAAATTACGATCAAAAAAAATATTGCAATATTCCAAAGGCAGTAAGAATGTTTGGATATTATTCGAAAATTCCACCTTAAAAGATAGTGTCATGGCTCCCCCAGTTCTTGAACGGGTTAATGATTCTATAAAACCTATCTTTGTAGAAGTTTGTTGGGCGAGGCCTTAGTTCACACAGGACTCTAGCGCCACCTTAAGTAAGTAAGTAAGTAAGTAAGTAAGTAAGTAAGTAATCTTTTTTCGTACCCGAGCTGTGGTGAGAGTTTTAATAGATCTCAACATTCATAAATTCGCTGAAACTTATGGTATCCCCGTTATAATTCTGAATGTGTGTTTTTCTATGCTAAAACCACTGCGTAAGCTTTTATAACTATCCTATTCTTCTGGACTCGTTCCGAGTAGATGGAAAAGAGCATTTGTTCAGCCAATCCCAAAAACAAATTTAAAAAAAAAATATTCTTCTTCCTCAAATTATCGACCTCAAATTTACGTTCCTTCTTTCTAAGGCACACGGAAACGCTGATTAGTTATTAGCTTAAGAAATATCTTGAGGAACAAAAGCTTCTTCATAATCGGCAGTAAGGCTTTCGCAGCAATAGGTATACTAGTGATCTCATAGTTCATCTCACCGAACAGTGAAGCAAATCTTTACATCGCTTTGGAGAGAGTAAGATTATTGCACTTGATATTTCAAATGCATTAGATAAAGTCTGGAATCTTGCTCTCTTGTCAAAAATGCATGCTTTTGGTAACGACAAATCACTTCTTTGTTGGATTAGAAATTTTTTTTGAACCATTTAATACAAGTTGTTTTGGACGGATTCAAGTCTGAAAACCACAAAATAAACTCTGGTGTTTCCCAGGGCTCTGTTCTATCTCCAACATTTTCTCATTTTTATTAATGATCTCCCGTTTGCAACTTCTAATCCAAAACATTATTTTGCTGATGAAAGCACTCTTAGCTTTTCATATTCGTATTCAGACTCACATCCTTCTTCTTCGGATGTGGAACTGCAAAACTTAAGTATATAACTCCCATCTCTGGGAGTTAGCATCATAAACTCGATAACGTTACTCGAACATCGTCGTACATTTTCTTGTGGCACCTATTTTACCGTTATTTTAATAGACTTTGCTCTACTCTAGTTTACTCTTCGGCCATACTATGAAGTACAGAGATTCATTTTTTAGCCGTACTCTGAAGTACAGAGATTCATTTTTTAGTCGTACTACACGAATGTGGCATGCCTTTTTACGCTCTATCTTTCCCTATTAAAAAATGTGACGATTTGGAAGAGAATATTCGGCGCGTTAATGCTCACATACGGCCCCAATTGCTGCAAAAACTTTTCGAAAATTGGTCCCCTCAGCTAAAGCTCATTCAAGCCAGTCGAAATTTTATTTTAAAGCTGCATTTTTGGCTAATCTTAAATTGTATGAGTTTTATATCTCCTTGAAAACTTTACGTCTAAAAAAACACTCTTAAGAATGTTTTTCTTAGCAGGTAAGTAAACTTTTCTCTCAGTGTACAAAGGTAGTAGGTATTATAAATTGTATAAATTTTTTAATTTTGAGCTACGTTGTTTTTTGATCCTGATGATGAGTGTGTGTCTCTTGTACTTTAAAATAAAAGGAGAATGAAATATCGGCGATTTAGCTGACAAGTTGTTGACGTTAAGAAATTACTCTGAGAAAATAAACTTTAAGAAAAGCGATATAAAAATAAAGAGAAAAACTGCAGAAATAAAAGATTGTTTTAATAAAAAAGGATTTAATCTATTTATAGAATTATTATAGACAACTCTTGTTGACGTTGTTAAAGTGAAACAGTTTTATTTATTTCGATATAAAAATAGATATGTATGTATTGTTTCTATGTATGTACTTGTAGTTTTGTTTATTTCGGTGCGGAATACATTTAAAATGTTTTGCCTAGTTTAAGGACATAGATAGGTATCATGACATGAATAAATGATAGGACATAAAATCTGGAATTGTTAAGAAAAACTATGAAATGTTGTTGAAAGATTTTATGATTTGTTTTTTGCCGCAAAATGAAAACTGTTTAAAAAGTCCTCAACCATTCATGTTTTACTTCGACAATAAAAACAAAAGACAAAACTCAAAAACCAAATATCCATATAGTGCTTCATTCATAAGAACGTTTTATCAAAGTGAAAACTAAGATTCGATGCAGAAAACACCGAAGTCAAACTTTTTGATCTAAATTCTTCAACCTTCACTGATGCTTCACTATGCCAACCGCCCCAAAACATATCTCCTCCCAAAACCTCAATCAAATTCAATCTTAATCAAAATTTGCATACAACAACCCATCCACTGCCACACCGACCGCAACCACTTAATTTATTAAAATCAACCTCATTCATCCGCATCCATCATGATATGTACTGATGATTCTGATAACTGACCGAACCTAACCATATCATCAGACCAACCTTTCTCATGTCGCAGATCATTGATTGGAGTTTCTTATTAGAGAAACTATTATCGTCTTAAAATTGTTCTTCATCACATCGACATCACTTGCAAAAACTTATTTTATAATCTCGAATCTGCAAAAGAAAAAAAAAACTAAAACCACATTTTCTCTTTTTCTAAAATGAAAATTGAAAATGTGGTCACGTTTACCTTCAGCGACAGAGTAGAGGCTTCATTTGATAGAGGAAGGACAAAGTCCAAAAAATCTCTATGTCCATCTATAAGTTTATTTTTGTTGTTTTTCATTTTTTTTTGGGCTGAATTAATTGGTTGCTGGTTGGAAAACATACTCACACTTATATACATATATATATAAGTCTGATTAGCTTAGTTAAAAAAGATGTACTGAACTTGTTTCGTGTGGGTTCAGTATATCAGAATAGGTAAGATAGGTTTAGGGGATAGGTATAAAAGGTATGATGTGTAACTAAAAATACAATTTTCTAAAAATAACTATACACAAAAACATCATCGTCCTCATCCTCGTTTGAACTGAACTGTGTTGAGCTGTTACGACCACGCACTCTATACTCTTTAGATAGAGGATAACCACATACCTAATACAACAAACCAAACCAATTGGAATGGTCATCAGCGAGCGATAGTGGAACAAGAATCTAAAAAGCAAAAATTCATTAGATTAAAAGAAGTCCTCTATACGATGTTTAATGTACACCTTATATACAGTACATTATTATGTGTCCTATTTTTAGAATAACATTTTTGTGTTGCCTTCTTTGATATCGCTTATATGGGGAATGGACAGCAGGAAACTCTGTGACAACACCATTCTACAGCTACACTCCGTAGAGGATATTCACTTCTAACTTCTTCTAGCCGATTCGACTCTTTTGCCTGATGGAGGGAAAAAAAGAAAAATGCCAATTAATCACCAACATGTTCCATCGTAGATCGCATAACCGATCTAAGGTAACATATTTCACCGAACATTGCAGCTGAATAGTTTGGCTTGACTAAGCCAGGCTACAAGGCTGCCTTGAGAATGTGCTTGAGCAAGGATGTGTGGTACTATTGAGTCGTGCCTTGCTAGACTAAGATAAGAAAATAAGTTAGCGAACAAGAAAATGAAGAAGGAAGACTTCACTTTATTTGTTATGGAAGCAATTATGTGATACCCTATATAGTTGATTTGTATATTCGACTAGTTTATACAAATTAAATATATTACATATTTTTATTGTATTCACACTAGAATTGATTTTTAAATTATAACTTTTACTTTATACCTAATCAATAAACTAAAAATGATTGGCCGAATATTTAAATTTGAATAGAAAGAATTTTTAAAAGGTCTAATTTGATTTTAATAAAAGTAAGAGTGTATTAGTGAGTTTTATTTGGTCTAAATTTAATGTTTTAATTATTTGTTTACAGTTTAAATATCTTTGAAAAAATTATATATCCAATGGTCTAATGCTATTAGTTCAATATCTACAATTTTTGTAAATGTGTGTATTTTCAAGTAAGTGAAAAGAAATGATCATTTGTCTTTTAATATTAATTCCATGATAAGATAAAAACTTATCTGTTTCTATAAATGAGTTTGATTTGATGCAAAATAAAAAAATAGCAGCTGAATGGTCTTATTCAAATTCAAAGACAAACGGTAACATTTTCTTAAGTACATATTGCTTCGTATTTTTACTTCAGTTAGTCGGATTTTTGTCACATTTTAAACAAGAGTTAAATGGTCTAACACTGACTTATTTAAAATGAAAGGCTATGTGCACTTTTCTCCTAATACACATTTTTATTGCTATTCATTTGCTCATAATCTGAGATGAGTGTATTTAATTCAAATTTTTAAATAAAAATTATTTACTTTTAAATGGTATAATAGTTAGATAACATAAAGATAACATTTAAGGTGAAATTTCAAATAACATACTCATATAAATTTCAATATGTATTATTTGATCGGTATTTTGAAATGAAGAATAATGGAATTTGAATGGTCTAATGTGATAATTCTCAAAAATTAAAAGTTTACATTTTTTCGTTTAAATTTGAAACAAAGCATTTGCATGTATTTATGTACATAGAAGCGATTTTGATGTGATAATTATTTTGAAACGAAATCCAATAAAAGCTTAATGGTATAATGAAATTCAAATCAAAATAAAAAAAAAACATTAATTTTGCTTTCTTTAATATGCATCTGAAATAACTTTTCTTTATATCCCACTGTTTCATCACTCATGTTGATTTAATGTACATTATACAAAAATAGCATAGAAAATAATACCACATGAATGGTCTAATGAGATTAAACCGGCAATCAAAGAAACACAATATGTTCTTTTTTGACATAGACTTCACATTTTATTCATTTTGTCGTATTTGTATATTGGCAGTTCATTTATTTGCTGCCCATTGCAAAACTACGATTAGTAGAAGTTGAATGGTATAATTTAATTCAAATCAAACAATCAATGGTTTTCAAGAATTTTTATATCAATTTGATTTATTTTATGGTTTTTCTTAAAGACTGATTTAATTTTGAAGTTGCTTGTTTTTGTGTGTTCAAACGTTTTATACCAATCAGAGGATTTCTGAGGAAATGTTTACAATAACCTTTAATGATTTTCGATTCAATTTGATTGATTTGATGTTTTTCTTATAAGTATTGATTCAATTTTGACGTTGTTGCTTTTTGTATGTTCAAAGAGTTTATACCAATCAGAAGATTGAAAAAAAAAATGTTTACATATAAACTGGTCTTGTCTATAAGTGCCTAAAAACAGTTTTTATTATCTTAAAATATCAAACATAGTTATACTATTTTTTCATAACTTATTCGTTAGACCGTCAAAACCAACTCACCTTATTATTTTCAGCTCAAGAAAAGATTCTTCCTTCCTTCCTTTCTTTAGACCTAATGTAAAATGGTAATTAATGTTTGTTGGTGGTCAAGAAGGCTGCCTGCCTGATGGATTGGGTTGAGTTTGATGTTGTGAAGTTAAATTTTGAACCTACTTCATTGTAGGTATAGATGCCTATTTAATGTTTTCTAAAGCTTAAAAATTTATAAATCCATTTAAACTACAAGTTAACAAACGACGCAATCCACGACGATGGCTCTTTGTGTGTGCATTTTGTGGAAAATGAGTATTTAAAATTTTGTTGGTTTTATTTTGTTAAGATAAATCAAACCAATGAACAACACCTCAAAGTAATGAATCAAATTTGTTAAACTAAATTATTTAATTAGTAGGTAGTTTTTATTTAGAACAAGCAACAATCTCATCACACACAGATTCATACATAAAATTCACGAATGGATTCACTTCTTTTGAAAAACAAGACTTAAAATGGATACAAATATATTTACCTTGGTTGCCTTTTGTCATGTATGGCTGCAACAGTCTTGATCGTTTCTTTTCATATCCTTTTTGTGTGATATCACCTGAAAAAATAAAATTAAGAAAACAAATACATAAGTTTAAAATTGAATGAAATTTTGGTTTATAGAAAAAATTTTGAAAATTTGGTATTATGTTAAAAAAAAAAGGAAGCCAAATACAGGAAAAAATATTATTTCCTATAAGTTCAAAATTAAATTTGTTTTAATAAATTTTCATATTTTAGTAAAGGGTGTCCCAAAATTAACGCAAGATTTGAATTAAATAGAAAACGCCGTTTTTAGTCTTTTGATAGTTATATTTTTATTGACTCGTAAAGTACATAGGATAGGGTTATGTATGGAATAACACATCGGACAAATGGCCTCCACGGCTTTGCATGCACATGCGCACTCTTTTGTTGAAATTTTCCATGACCATTCTGCATAAATGTGGCTGAATTTCGTTGATGCAGCGTTGAATCTCCTCCTTTAATGCACGGGTGGTTGTGGGCTTGTTGACATAGCCTTGTGATTTCAAATAACCCCATAAAAAGAAGTCTAATGGTGTTAAATCACACGATCTAGGAGGCCAATTTTGATCACCGAAACGAGAGAGTACACGACCTGGAAATGTCTCATGCAGTAATTGAATTGTTTCACGAGCTGTATGACATGTGGCACCGTCTTGTTGAAACCACATATTGGACTTATCAATATCATCCAATTTTGGCAGAAAGAACTGTGTAATCATGTCGCGATATCGAGCACCAGTAACAGTCACTGCTTGACAGCATCATTTTCAAAAAAATATGGCCCAATTATGCCTCCAGCCCCTTCTACCTGAGCGTCGAACTTGTCGAGTTGTAGAAGCTGAGTAAGGGCAATGATTCTCGGGAATTATTTCCCCAGAAGAGTCCTGAAACCAAAGGTCGCTCGCCCCCTCCCCTTCCCAATCCTTTACCCCCCACATTCGTCAGCTCTGTGATATTATGCTGGCTGACGTCTCCTTATCCCCTGACTGTATGGTATATAACTGTCTGTCAATGCCTAGTTTCCTTCCTGGGACGCTTATGGCTTAATTGCTGTTCGTCTCTCCTTTTCCAAAACATATCCTTCCCTTAAACTTCCCAATTGGGCTGGATCTAAGGTGTTATACGACCCGTGCCGATGATCGGCCAGGCTGAGGGCCCAATTAAAAAACTAGCTCAGTCGCTAACGGAGTATCCGGATACCTGGCGACCTCCGGATTAACTAGCCTTATCTGTATACACGGATCTCTGTACAGATGGACCACCCCTTATCCGCTACTCGTGGGATTCAAAATGAACTTTCTTAAAACAAAACAAACAAAACAAAAACAAAATCAAAAGACCGAACCGGCCAGCAGTACGACGGCAAAGTTGTCTGCTGTTCATCCCTCTTCCACTGGTGCCGACAAGGCTGTGGACACTCACAGCCCTGTTGTCGCCAGTGGAATATCGGACAAACAGGTAACATCACCTTCTTCCTGTAGTGAGGCAGTTGTGAAGAACGGCTCCTCTACTACCACAGAGAGTAAACCTCTCAACTCTTCTACACTGCGAGTCGGAGGTAGTAGGGCTATGGTGCCAGGTCCTTCTACCTCCAAAGCAAATAATCCCAAAGAAGGTCCTGGGGGAGATGGGCGTAAGCTCAGACCCTCCAAGACCTACTACAGGGACATGCGTAATGCTAAGAGGATTCTCCAGACGTTTGGTGAACAACTAGGCGCTGGAGGAAACTCTCAGCATGACGCCAAGATAAAATGGGCCAAGAATTTTATGGCCAAAAATAATTTGAAGACCAGCCAAGACTCAACGTCGAAGCGACAAAGGTCTATGGAAGGTAGTGTTTCACTACCTAAACGCCCCAAAGTGCTAAACACCAGCACTTCTCTTGACCCTCGCAAGGCAAAATTGTCCTTCAGTGACGTTCTGAAGGACAAAATGGTAGTCGCGATTATCGGCAAAAGTGATGTAGATGGCACGATCTCTGCCGAGAACTGGACATTGGTCAAAGGACAGCTGGCTTTCAGTTTTGTCGAGATCATGTCTGACAATCCGGGACCACCGCCCATCACAAAAGATGGCGGCTGGCATCAGGGACACATCAAGTTGATGGTCTGTGATGATCAGAGGTCGTGCGACCTACTGACGCTGGCGGTCAGCCGACTTGGAGAGGTCTGGCCTGGTGCTAAGCTGGAGGTTGTAGCAAAGGAGGATATTCCTTGCAGACCAAGAGCTCGCATCACGGTTCCGGCCATATTCAAGGAAGCAGACCACGTATTGAAGGTAATCCGGCTCTCCAATCCAACCCTTCCTACTCACAACTGGAAGGTTGCGAAATTGGAGGATCCAAAGGGACCCTGCAAGGGTGCAATTGTAATCATCAATGCAGAGTCCCTTTCTCCTCTGGCGCGATCAAAAGGTGTGATTAGTTTTGGGTTCGATGAAATTACGCTGAGGGTCTATAAAAAAGATGGGGTCGAGGCACAAACCCTTCCCCCTCCCCCACCCACACAAGCGGAAACTGCTGCTGAGGAACCTGGTGCATCGGTCACACTTCCTTCATTGGAAGACGATGCAGCTCAGGTATCCCCAGTAACAGAGGAAGCTCCTTACACCGACCAAGGTTTTTCCGCAATGGAGGCCGAGGTCTACGACAGCGGAGATGAGGACATTCTTTTAGAATCGTCCTCTGATATGGATGACTCCGACATTACTGTGTTGGAGGCTGATCGGGAGTGCAGTAGCAAAAATGCTGCGGTTACTCCAGATTAACCTCCAACACTCCATAAAGGCTTCGGCCTCCCTTCTTCTTCGCCTATCCAGCAGCGATGATGATATTGTCCTGATTCAAGAACCCTGGATTGTTAAATCCATTGTTCGAGGAATCAGGACTCCCAGATACTGCGTGCTGTATGCATCAGGTGAGGATGAACCCAGATCTTGCATATTAGTAAAACGCAGCCTAATGTATATTTACTCCCTAATTTCAGCGATCGAGATATCACCGCCGCAAGTCTGGAAACAGCCAGAGGAACGTTCTGGCTGGCGTCGGCGTATCTTGGCCACGACCATCTTGGCCCTCTCCCGGGTGACACTCTGGAGAGATTGTTAACTGAAGCACAAAGGCTCAACATCGGCCTCATCATCGGTAGTGACGCTAACGCCCACCATACAGTATGGGGTAGCACGGATATAAACGACAGAGGTGAGTCTCTTTTCGACTATATTCTAAACACTAACCTACTCGTAAGTAACGTTGGTAATGAGCCAACCTTTATTACTAAAAATCGACAAGAAGTTTTAGATATAACTCTTGTCTCCGAATTCATTAATAATAATATTTTGAACTGGAAGGTATCTAAAGATCACTCTTTTTCTGATCATAGATACATCCAGTTTGACTTTATAAATGAACCACCTTGCCAACCGATCTTTCGAAATCTGAAAAGAACAAATTGGCCAAAATATAAGAGAACGTTAAATAGTTTAATAAAACCTGAACTTTTTAATACTCCCTCCAACATCGAAGATCTAGACGACAAAGTCAATAATCTAACATTAGCCCTAAACAAAGCTCTAGATACTGCATGCCCTCTTATACAAGTAAGAGGTAAAAAGAAGCCACACTGGTGGAACTCAGGGCTGGATCCACTTCGAAAAGAATGCAGAAAACTCTTTAACAGAGCCAAAGCTTCTAGAGACATGTCTGACTGGGATTCATATAAAGAATCACTGAAGATTTATAAAAAAGAACTGAGGAAAACCAAACGATCATCTTGGAGAAACTTCTGTAGTAACGTTGAAGATTGCTCCGAAGCATCCAGGCTGCGCAAAATCCTCTCCAAAAATCCAATCATGCCAAGTTGCTTGAAAAACGCCTCTGGCCTCTGGACCAATTCAAGCGAAGAATCGCTCAACTTGCTACTAGACGTCCACTTTCCTGGTAGCTCTAATATTATTAATAACGTTGCACTTAATAATGGTGACAATACTTTACAACCCCCACAAGGTCTAGTCACTAGGGAAAAACTCAATTGGGCTATTAACAGCTTTAAACCATACAAATCTGCTGGTCCGGATGGTGTAATTCCAGCCGAACTGCAAGAAAATGCAAGTTTTCTAATACCCATCCTAGAAAACATCTTCAAGGGTTGCCTTAATTTGGCATACATCCCGATGTCTTGGAGACAAGTTAAAGTTGTTTTTATTCCAAAAGCTGGAAAATCCAGTTATGTAAACCCTAAAGACTTAAGACCTATCAGCTTATCATCATTCCTTCTCAAAACTTTTGAGCGTTTGATCGATATTCACTTAAGGGCAAGTATTGATAAGTCCCTCCTTTCAAAGGCTCAACATGCCTACCACAAAGGGAAATCAGTTGAAACGGCTCTACACAGTATAGTACGTACAATCGAATATTCCCTCCATCATAAAGAGTACACCTTAGTTGCCTTCTTAGACATAGAAGGTGCATTTAACAATGTCGACACATCTGCAATTGCACGTGTATTGGCATCTCTGAAGGTAGATAAGTCGATCAGCGAATTGATTAATCAGATGCTGATAAGCAGGATTATCAATTCAAAACTGGGCGATTTTACTACACAAAGGGGTGTCAGCAGAGGTACGCCACAAGGTGGTGTCCTATCCCCTCTCCTCTGGAACTTAGTAATAAATGAATTACTAACTACTCTAGAAAGAGAGGGATACAGAGTGTTTGCCTATGCGGACGATGTTGCTATTGCAGTAACGGGTAAACATCCCAATATACTAAAAGAACTCTTACAAAACGCTTTAAATAAGCTCACCAGATGGGCTAATCGGTGTGGACTAGGCGTTAACCCACAAAAAACCGACCTTGTCCTCTTCACAAGGAAATACAAAGTTCCACTCATTGACCCTCCCCTCATAAACGGTGTACCACTTAAATTCTCTGAACAAGCAAAATACTTGGGTCTCATTTTAGATAAGAAATTAAGTTGGAAACCTAATATTCAAGAGAGAATAAACAAGGCCACAGTAGCCCTGTTCTCCTGTAAAAAGGCCATTGGTAATAAATGGGGCATACAGCCCCGCATTACACACTGGCTATACATGTCGGTCATAAGACCGATCCTTACTTATGGAGTAGCGGTATGGTGGACGGCGCTATATACAACGACAAACCGCGATAAACTCAGCAAAGTCAAACGAACAGCCTGCCTGTGTATGGGAGGAGCACTTCGCTCCACCCCCTCCGCTTCACTAGATGTTCTGTTCCATCTAATACCGCTGGACTTTTTCAGCAAGCAAACGGCCGCTAACACTGCCATACGGCTTCAAGCCTCCTCTCTGTGGATCAATAATGGAATTGGCCACACCACTATTTTGAACTCGTTCAGAACTATAAACAGTAATATTGACTACACCATACCCCATCCTCAGTTTAATAACTATAGCTTCAAAGTGACTATACCTCCCAGGTCTTCTTGGGAGAATACATCATTTTTGAACGATGGTCCTATAAACTTTTATACAGACGGATCAAAAACGGAGGATGGGGTTGGTGGTGGCGTATACTCAGATAGACTAAACTTAAGTCTCTCCTTTCGTCTACCCGTTCATTGTAGCGTGTTCCAAGCTGAAATCCTGGCTATAAAAGAAGTCCTATCCTGGCTTAGAGAAAACGTTATATCATCTAATGATATACGCATCTTCTCGGATAGCCAAGCCGCGTTAAAGTCCCTAGACTCTGTCTCCACAAACTCACTAACAGCCCTAAATTGTCGATCATCTCTTACGGAGATGGCTACACAGTTCAACATTCACCTTCTCTGGGTGCCGGGCCATAGAGACATTCCAGGAAATTGCAAAGCTGACGAACTTGCAAAAAGCGGAACAATTTTACCTCTGCTGGCTCATAATGCTAACATAGGTATCCCTCTAGCTACATGTAAACTTATGCTAAAGCAAGATACCATAGAGAAAACAAACTTCAGGTGGAATAACACCACCACCTGTGCAGCGACTAAACTAATTTGGCCTAATCTTAGCACCAGGCGCTCAAAACAATTAATCTCTCTGAGTAGATTGCACATTAGCTACGTTATAGGTGTCCTGACTGGGCACTGCTTAATAGGAAGGCATGCTATTCGACTTGGAGCCCCTGCAAATGATTTTTGTAGGAGTTGCTTGGACGAGGAAGAAGAGGAGACAATCTCTCATCTTCTGTGCACATGCCCTGCCTTATCACACAGACGTAGAATCCACCTTGGAGACTACTACTTTAACGATACCAGCGATCTAAAAAATTCAGACATTACTTGTCTCCTACGCTTAATTCGAAGCTCCAATTGGTTCAACGAGTTAAGCTGATTAACTGATCCATGTGGTATCACAATGGACCATACTTTGGTCTAAGTGTGTTGGATGCCCCAACCAACAGCCACTTTAACCTAACCTAACCTATGCCTCCAGCCCAAAATCCACACCATACAGTCACGCGTTGTGGATGCATTTGTTTTTCGACAATCACATGTGGGTTCTCCGAACCCCAAATGCAGCAATTTTGGCGATTGACAAAGCCATCAAGATGAAAATGTGCTCATCGCTTAGGATGATTTTGCTCGAAAAATCAGGGTCCATTTGTTGATGTTCAATAATCCATTCAACGAACTCTTTTCTCTGTCCATGGCCATTAGGCTTCAATTGTTGTGTTAATTGAATTTTGTAAGCATGAAGACACAGATCTTTGGTGAGTATACGCTGTAGAGGGGTTCTTGAAATTTGCAATTCTTGTCCACGACGTCGAATTGAGGTTCCTGGATTGTCAGCAACACTCTCACGCACTGCTTCGACATTCACATTTGAACGGCTTGTTTTTGGACGACCAGTGTGTTTGGCGTCTCCAACGGATCCAGTCTCCATGAATTTTTCAATTAATCTCTTCACAGTTGACGAAGTTAAAACACTATTCCGACCATATTTTGTATGAAATTTTCGAACTGCAGCCGCCAAGCTTTCACTATTTTTGAAATATTCTTTAATAATGAAGACACGTTGTTCTCTCGTGTAACGCTCCATTTTTAATAACCCTATACTGTTAGCTGTCAAATTGCTTTTTTTTTTAGGGTTGCCAACACTTCACTGCACAAATGGCGGCAAATTCAAATCTTGCGTTAATTTTGGGACACTCTTTATTATTTCACGACGTCAAGGTCAATAAAATTCCTTAACATGGCTTTTGGACTTCGGGATATTTTGAGACAAGTACAAATATTAACTTAAATTGAATGTTACATCAAATGTTTTTATTGAAATTAGGCCTTTAAGAGTTTTCGTCAATTGTTAAACGAGCCTTTCCATACTTAACGTTTCAGTATTTGGTGCAGTTTTCTGATAATTTTGTATGGTCTGAATTAAAAGATATTGATGTGAAAGCCGTATGTGAACGTCTAAAGCCTATCGTCAACAAAATGACAGGTCCTTATCAGTGTGGTCTTAGACCAGGAAAGACCACAGTCGATCAAATATTCACATTACGGCAGATCCTGGAAAAAAACACAAGCACATGAAATCGACACCAACCGTCTTTTCATCGATTTCAGGGCCGCATATGACAGCATCTACAGGGACGAGCTGTAAAGAGACATGTCTAGTTCTGGCATCCCTGTCAAACTCGTCCGTTTGTGGAGGATGACCATGGAGAATTAGCGCTATTTCATAAATGTTGGAAACAACTTAACAGAACCTTTCGATGTCAAAAAAGGCTTTAGGCAAGGTGATGCGCTGTCATGCGATTTCTAGAGGCACTATCTTTCAAAAGTCTGTTTAATTACTCCCATAAGTTGGTGACATTGACATAATCGGAAGAAATCAGGGTGACGTCAATGGGGCTTTGGTGAGTATTGAGGCAGAAATAGCAAAAATTGGTTAATCGGTTAATGATAATGAGGAAAAATCAAAGTTCATGCTGTCATAAAGAAATTGGCACGAGTACGATAACTTTGGCGCCAAGAAATAATAACGGTTTTTGGTAGAGGGGCTTAATACAAGCATTTTTTACTATGGGAGGGGGTCTATCTCCCCCCGTTCAGGCGGTAGGGGCAATTTAAAAAAATTATTATTTAAAATGGAAAAAAATAATTAAAAAATAACGGTGATACTTACAATTAAGTTTTATACATTTTTTTAAAACCAACATTCTGTTTTATTAGCCTGTTTTTAATTCAAGTCAAAACTGTGCGTAGTTTTTGAAAAATTTAATTTTAAACTCAAAATTTGAGTAAAAAAAGTTAAAAAAAAAAAGGTTTAAAGTGTAATTTTTCAATACTTCAAGATTATCTACCATTGTTTTTATTTCAGAATTTATTGCTCTTATTTGTTTTTGATCAAAAACTGAAAACTATGATTTTATGTCTTTTAGTTTTTGAGAAAATTAAAAATAACCACAACTACTATTTTAATTTAATTCTTTTTTTTTTTTTTGCTTTAGTGGTCTTATTTTGATAGTAACAATGGTAGGTGCGAAGTTTGGGTGTATGCAACAGTGGGGTCTGTAAGGGGGGGCATGCTGCCCCCCTGCAACCTCCCTGCTTGGGAACACTATAGGATTTGGGGTGGGTGCAAGTTGGAGTGCGTGCAAGGGGGGGAGGGGGCACGGTTCGGTGGGTGCAAGATGGGGTGCATGCAAAGTTTCTTTTGCATTTAAATAAGCTGGATTTAAGAAAAATTAATTTACCCTAGGTGTATCTTAATCTACTTAAGCAAGGAAAAAGTAATTTAATTAAAATATTTATTTTGGTAATTTTCAATTTTTTCAAGAACTAGAAGACATAAAGTCATCTAGTTTTCAGTTTTTGATCAAAAACAAATAAGAGCAATGAATTCTAAAAAAAAAAAAACAGTAGATAATTTGAAAGTTTTGAAAAACTACACTTTAAACATTTTTTTTTAATTTTTTGTTTGCATACATTTTTAGTTTAAAACAATTTTTTTCAAAAACTATGCATAGTTTTGACTTGTTCTATACAAATTCGTCATTAAACTTTGTCGCCAAAGTTATCGTACTCTCACCAAGAAATTACTTTAAACACCAACGCCTTGGTCAAAACGTCACCTTCGACAGACGTAACTTTGAGATAGTTAAGGACTTTGTCTACCTAGGCTCCACTATGAATGCAGAAAACATCAACAGCGCGAAGATCAACCGAAGAATTACTTTTGCTATCTTGGGACGTTTCGAGAGAAAAGTTTTTCGAGTGATCTACGCTCCCGCATGCATAGAAGGTAGAGTGGAGGAGAAGATGGAACGATGAGTCGTATGGGCTGTACAGAGACGTAGACTTAGCCAGAAGGATAAAATTCCAACAACTGAGATGGCTGGGTCATGTAGAGCGCACGAAAACCAATGCTCCGGCCCGGAAACCTGACTCAATCTGAAGTGCGCAACTGGAGACATATAGCTAGGGACCGAGCTACATAGATGAAGAAGTTTGTTGGATGAAGTCCTAGTTCACACAGGATTGTAGCGCTACCTTAAGTAAGTGATGTGAAACACATTTTTTAATAATCGCAATTAAAGAAGAAAAGTTTCCTGACCGTGTTATTTATCGAAAAGTTGGCACAGTTAGTCATCAAAATCTTTTTATATTACCTACACAATTATACTTTGGGACTAAGTGAAAGACATGGTCCCTTCCAATCGATTCAAGACTTTATGGATTGGATTCCAGAAGTTATATTAAACATACAGCCTCAAAGTGCAACTGTCACATTTGTTCTGAAAAGAATATGGTATTGGAAACGCAAAAATGGCAGCGATTTTAAATTGTTAAGGGCATTCAAATTAAAAACCGACACCCCAAAAACTTCTGATTTGACCTTATACATGACATTATAATATTGTGCGGAGTGACTTAACCATACTGCAATTAAAATTAAAGGTTTGGCACCCTATTTTTTTGCAAACGATTTGACCTCCTTTAAGCACCTTCATATATGCATCTACTCTGTATGTTACCCAATATTGCAACCATAATCCAAAAACTTTTAAACAAGTTTATCCAGCTTCTAAATTGTACCAAATTCTCAAAAAACAAAAATACCATATGCATAAATATAATAAATTCAAATAAAGATCAATGGACCGATATTGAACCATGATGTCCTTGATCAATAATTCATAAAAATATATGTATATAAGTTGCAAAATCTCAAAGGTAAGGCAAACTCAAACCCCGTTTATTTTTGACTTTGTAGGTAGATTTAGTTTTTCTTTTTGTGGACCAGTTTTAAGCATAAACAAATTTTTCGTTGCACGAATTTCCATTGAAAAGTCAATCTTGTATATGTCAAAACATATATCTGAATGCACATTTCATATCTAAGTACATTGTACATATGTATATGTCTATATAGTTTGACAACTTGAAAAGTTTACTGCATTATATAATATATAGGTATAGTAACTTATATTTCGGACTTTGGCTTCTTTGGCTTGGAACACGAGTAACACACAAAAGGTTTATTCTCTCTCAATAATTCCTAAACGTAACCAACATTGTAGATCTTATAAATCTTGACACATACTTTATAGTGAGTAAGTTACCTATAGCTAGATAGAGACACAAAAATATCTATAAGTTTGTAGATAGAGCCGTATAACTGTAAATTCAATTGAAAACAATAGACAAAGGTGTTCTTTGAAGGAGGACATATGTATGTAGGCATGCATATATGCAGCTAACAAATAATATATCTGCATGCATATTATAAAGTGAGTGATGGAGAATTAAGGCTTGGCGCCAGGTGTCACCGGCATTGCGCAAATCTACCAAACCCCCCTCTCCACACCCTTCCCTACCAGTCTTTCTTGACTTCCCTGCTAAGTTTGATTTTCGCATTTTAGAGCCATAGTGCGACGACGATTATACGACATCCAGGCATTCAAAAGTTCCATGTCAAATGTGTTTCAGGTGTGTTTTCGTTTGTGGGGTTTGTGTGTTTTTAGTGCATAAAATCTCGAACATAGGTACAAATAAGATACAAAAATATATCTAACTGTAAATCTGAAAATACGTCTCGGACTAGGTAAGTACAACAACAAACAACCAACAACGAACGGGAACTAGTTTTGAGTTTAATTTTTCAATTTTTGGTTATAACGCAAGAGACCCCCAATGGTACGTATAGGTATTTAGTGTGATTTTAATTGACAGTGGGGCAAGGAGAGTTAAAATTTTGGAACAAAGTTTAATAATTAGGTAGTACCCGTGGCATGATGATTAGTGCGTTGGACTTTCATGCCAGAGGTCTTGTATTCGATCCCTGCCTATGCCATCTAAAGTTTTTTTCACACAAATTCCCCAAGAATAATTCTTTTCATGAAAAGTGCTTTCTTAAATTAGCCGTTCGGATTCGGCTTAAAACTGTAGGTCCCCTCCATCCCTGACAACAGTACTCGCACACAGGAATGGTTAAGAGTTGTAAGTCACTAGGCCCTAGTTCTCAACGGACTGGTTGCGCCACCCAATTTATTTATTTATTTTAAGTAAATTAGAACAACCTAAATTCAAATTCCAAAAATAAAAAGGACTGGGATGCGTTAATATCTTTCTTTGTTCTCAAGATACTCGAGTCTAAAACCATTTTTTGACAGTTTTTAGTGGTTTTTGTAGGTTTTCGTTTTTTTTTTTGTAAAAAAAGGCGTCAATTGGATTTTTCTAAGGATTTAAGTTCATTAATTAAGACAAAATAAATTTGATTTCGAGATCTGTTTTTGTTCTCGAAATATTTTAGTCAAAAATCAAATTTTAAAAACATATTTTAAAAGTTTTTATTTCTTATAACAAAATACAAATTAAACTTTTCTAAGAATGTAACTCCATATTAAGAACAATAGTTTATAACGAACGAATAATTTTGAAGTCAATACCTTTATTTTACTCAAGATATTTGAATTGAAAATCAAAAAAATTCAACATACCTTTCCTTGTAAGAATAAAAGAAAAAGTAGTTTTTAGCTCGAAAGTTTTAAGAACAAAAATGATATAACATTTAGAATAATTCTTTGAAATGATTAAAGACGATTTTTTAAGGCCACTTCTACATTTAGAGGTCTTTCAACAATAAATTTTGGCTTTTCCAAGGTAAAAATGGGCCGAATATTATTTTTCGATTGAAAAAATTAAAAAGTGCTTTAGGCTTGCAAACTGTAACTAACAAATGTTCAAGAGATGGATTTTAACAATTTTACATTTCTCGTTCCATTTTTAGCAGTAGCGTTGTTTTCCTCGTCAAATGACAAAAGATGACAACTTTTAAAGTAGCACACTACCCAAAAAGCTGACTATTTAAAATTAAGCCTTTTAATGGAAAAGCTTTTACTTTTCCAAGTTTCGTAAATGTCAGTTTAACTTAATGCAAAGGAATATCATTTGCAAACCTTTGAGACAGCAATGGAAAGTTATGAGTATAGATGGTAGCCCAGCCTCTTTTCTTGATTTTTTAAAATAGAACGAAGCACATTTTGTATGTTCCTAAAGAGACTCGCTAAGCCTAGATAAGATACTTAACGTCCACTCTGTATGGTTTTGGCTGTTAAGCTTAACTAAAGTCTTACTAAATTTTTAGAGACAACGTATTAAAATTGTGGTTTCAAAATAGAACTATCACATTTTTAATAGCTCCAATCTTTTATGGAGTGGAATTACGACAAAAATCGATAGAAAATTGAAAAAAAAAACTTTCGGCTTAAATTTTAAGAAAAACTGATAAAAATACCTCTGATTAATATCTAGCATCAAAATACTCCTGACCTCACTTTTAGCAAGTTTTTTTTTTATCATCCAATTTCAGCTCTGTACTAACTTGACCTGCCCCACTGTTTGTTGAACAAAATTACACCCAAGTGTCACTATGGCAAACGAATTGCTATAAAAGCTGCATTATACCTCAACTCTGCATAAATGTGTTGTCGTCTCTGCCCACGTGATTATTGAATCGTGTGATTGAGTAACTAGTTGCGGGTTGGAAAATTGGGATTTTGGATTCGAGATTGCGGGACAAAAAGGAACAAACATAACTAAACCATTCCAAAACCAAACCAAATCAAACCACAAACGCATGTCACACCCTTTCAGGTGTCGTCGTCAGCAGCGGTGGCGGCGTTGGCGATAGCGATGGCGGCGTTAGTCAGTCGATCGGTTTTCAAGCCAAAACGAAACGATGTATGTTAACATTTTTGGCGGGTGCTGATTCTGAATCTGACTACCCTGCCCAATGGCAAATTGCGGCTTAAAGGGAGGCACGCACCCGCCGCCGTTCGTCGTGTCGAAGTATGCTATGAGTTGATGGAATTTATCCACCTTCTAGTTGTAGACAGTTTTTTGTTTTATTATTGCCAAACCAACAAACGACATCGCGCGCACGAAGCCTGTTAATTAGGAATTCGGTTGATTGGAAACGAATTGAAAATATGTGGTCCTCGCATAAGTGAATGTGCCAAGTGGATGTAGTTTAAATTTGTTGCGGGTGGCAACGGCCGGCCGTTACCCAAAATGACTCCCAGAAATATAGCCATCATGATCGGGTTCCGTTTATATCTATTGTTGATGGAGTTTTTGAAAACGCAGATCAACTTGGAAAATATGTCACCAAAAAGTCGTAGTGAAGTCGTTGAGGACGAGGTGTGTTTTCTGTTTTCCCACAATCAATTGTTTATGCATGTAAATGAGAGAATTAAAAACAGAAAAACACGCCTTTCATTAGGCCAAATTGCAATCCACCGCATTTAGTTGGCGCACAAGAGACTAGAGTTTTGTTTTTTTTTTTTATTTTAGTCGAAAGTGGGTGTTTTAATGTTGTTGTCAAATAACATAACGCCCACTTTTTATCATAGCAATTTAATTACACTTCTATCATATCGTATAGCATATAAACCGTTTCAACACAAATGAACTGGAAATTGATTGTAAATATATGTAGCTTTCCATACGACGACAATACGGCAGCGTACAGTTTGGATGCCAAACCCGTCATTATCACCTTCAACTGAATTGCGCCTTCAAGCGTGAGAGTTTGAATTTAAAAAAAAAGACAAAAAAAAAGTAATCATATGTATACTCGCGTAAGAGCTTTGAAGACAAGGTTGGTAGCACAATAATTATGACAATTTGTTTCAAATAATTCCTTTTCTTGTTGCGAGAAGTTCCTAATGCAAAAGACTTGAAGGTCTAGTATAACTGCAAATGATAGGTAATGACGGTATTTAAAACAAGCTCACATAATTCTACCAAGTTCATGAAACTATATCTTTAGGTCTAATAATAATTTATTTGTTTTACCAAACGCCAGGAAGAGCGAAAGAATCTGTGGCAAAAGTTCGCAACATTTGCGAAAAATTGGTATTCTTTTCACTTTTTTGGCATTTTAATGTTACCAACTTGAGATCCTTTAAAAAAGTAGTGTGTACAACTTATGAATAGATACGTATTATGTAAATTTGAATCTTCAAACAAAAATATTTTTCAAGATTTTACCAATATACTTACTACTTACATATTTATCTCAAAATTTGTAAATGGTTGGTTCACGCTTTTAAAAATCTAACTAAGGCAGCACGTTTTTTTTTAAAAGAAAAATGGAAAAAGACAGAATTCGATTTTGGATGTTTGGAAAGTAGAGAAGTCTAAGGATTTTTCATTTTTCTCAACAGCCTTAGTTTTCTAGAGCACAAAATATATAGAGCTTTTAGAAAAGCATAAAATAGTAAATTTGGTTTCAAACATAACTCATAACAATTGGATTTTCTTTGTTTTAAAATGAATACAGCAATTTCGCAGTTTCCAAACATTCGACACTTTCTTCTCTTCGCAGCATAACAGAAGAAACATTGCTCCGATGTTTTTTTTTTTTTTTTTTTTGACACTTAAATTGAAAAGTTACGCGCAGTCAATTTTAAATGTAAGAGTTTTGTAAAATCAGAATTTGCTAAAATTAAAAATTGTCGGCGAGGTCAAATTGTTTTATTTCGTTTGTAAAGAATACAAAATTGTTTGCAAATTTTGTAGATCAACATTTTATGATGTTTTGTGATGGCGCGATAATGCGGGCCATTCACAGTAACATGACGATCGTTATCGTCTAAGAAAAAATATGGCATAAGTTCGTAGGTCTGTCATGCTAGAGGCCTTGGTTTCAATCCATGCCTGTCCCTAAAACGTGCCACGGGTACTGCATCTTACAAGGAATTGACAATTCCTATAAGAATAATTCTTGTCATGAAAAGTGCTTTCGCAAATTAGGTGTCAAAAGCAGAAATGATAGTCCTACGTTGAAACTGGTGAGTTTACGGAATAAATTGATATTGACAGTTCAATGATAAGTGAAAGGGTGCGTTCACAAAGTAAATTCAATGTTGTCCTTTGGAAAACCCAATACTTTAATTACTTTTTTAATTAACTTCAAAAATTTGCAAAACTCGTTTAACTATGTAAAAGGGGAATTTCTCTGGGTAATAAAATCTTTCGATATTGTTGTACACAAATTTTAATAGTTTAATTAAAAAAATTATAAGTTGGTATGATTTTAATTTATAAGCAAAGTTTTAGAATAACCGTAGAATTAAAAAAAAATGATCAACTGGAAGAAGCTCAATTTTTTCATTTAAGGTTGAATTTGAACCTGGCATAAGGTGGGAAATTAGTTAAACACAGTACGAGCAGTTAGGAAAGGCGGATAGAATGACTGCACATTGTAATGAATGGGAAATATTCATCCTGGTAAAGCATTCCACATTCGTGTAGTGCAGCTAAAGAAAGAATCCCTGTACTTAACAGTACATACGTCCGAAATCGGACTTAAGGGAAAACTGATGAGCATTCCTAGAAGTACGGGTATTACGGTTGAATTGTTTATAGGGAGTAATGCAACTGGCTATTTCAATAGAGCATTGTTTATAAAAATAACGATAAAACAATGATATACATGGGCCTTGCGGCGGCGGCGGTGGTCTAGGAAAGCAAATGTCTCGGTAAGAAAACGATCTCCTATAATTTTTAAAGCTCTCTTTTCAATTCTATCCGCAAGACTCAAGTACGTTATTGGGGCACCAGCCCAAATATGAGAATTATACTAGAGTTTTGGACGAATAAAAGCTTCGTAAATTATAGCCAGATCTGCAGGGGTACAAAACTTCTTACATTGTCGGAGAAAACCTAAACACTTAGCAGCAGTTTTGGCATTGTCAAATATGTGATCACTCCCAAACAAGTGGTTTGTGATGCACATAACTAGAACTGAAAGCTGTTCAGTCTCCTCGATACAAGTACTACCCATGGATAGTAGACAGCATTGACTTTGAATTCTACACGGTTTATAATTCCTCATTGGACAATGCTCTGAAGACCAGAATTTAATGAGCTTATCATACACTGCCGTTGGTAGTCCAAATCCGAAGTACCAGGATGAGAATCTAAGAACGAATATGAAAAGCTGTCAATAGCGAAATAATTTAGTGGGTTATGTTTACCCAATTTATACAACATCTAACAAAAACTATTAATTTCTAATAAACTCTTATACTTGCTTTATTAAATGAGCCAAAAAGAACTTTGACAAGAAGATCTATCATTTAAATTTGTCTAAAAAAGAAACGCAAACATAAACATTTCTTTAAAAACAAAAGATTTAGATTGCAGGGACATAGAACCGATTACAATCACTTCCAATATGAAGTTGGATTGTCCATTGCTGAAAAATTGCTCAGGGAAAGAAAAACTTGATAAAATCAATGAACTAAACAAATTCTTCTCTAGCATAGGCAAAACAATCATCTCAAAATGTACATCTGAAAATATCCTCTTTCCAATTCAAAGGCAACTAGAAAGTTTCGTAATCGAACCGATATCACCTGGTGAAATCAAATATGTCATTTCTGGATTGAAGCCATCAAAAGCTAAGGACATTGATAATCTCTCTGCCGAATTAATTAAGAAGTGCAAAGAAGAGTTGTGTGTTCCGATTACAACACTCATCAACAAATCCTTCAAAGTTGGCTACGTTCCAAGTATGATGAAAACAGCCCGAGTTATACCTGTCTTTAAGAATGGCGATGTTGAAGACTACAACAATGATCGCCCCATCTCAATTTTACCAATCTTATCGAAGATTATCGAAAAAGTTATTAACAACCAATTACTCAAATATATCGAGCGAAATAAACTGTCAAGCACAACACAATATGCTTTCCGGAAAAAATCAGCCACCAAAACAGCACTGGTAGACATGATATCACACCTTGAAAGAAATAAAGACAATCGCAACCTTACCAGCGCGCTTTTCAAAGACTTGTCATAAGCATTCGACACCGTCAGCCATTAAATTCTGCTACCAAAGATTTTTGCTCTAGGAGTAAAAGGTTTGTTATTTAATTGGTTCAAATCTTACCTCGAAAATCGATATCAGTACATAAGTTTGGACGGATGTACAAGCCATAAGCAACCAGTTGAGATAGGGTACCAAAAGGTAGTGTACTTGGACCGATACTTTTTTGCTGGCGTTTTCGTTCGAATTCGTAGTAACGTACCTGAAGGTCTAAAAACACAAATGTATTTTGCCCTTTTTCATAGTCATCTGACTTACGGAATCAATGTATGGGATACAGCAGTTCACAGCTTGATTCGAAGTTTACAAGTTGCACAAAATAAAACACTCGTTGGATTTATAACCAGCTCCAAATTCTAATGGTTAAGGATGAAGCAGAAATGAACATGGTGCTCCACATTCACAAAATTAAACATTCAACAGTATTGTCTAACACCGAATTATCTTCAAGAAGTAGCTATCATAACCACCAAGTGAGAAGTCGAAACAACATCCATCAAGCCACAACCCACACGACAAATTTCGGAACTAGATCTACACTATATCAGTCGATCCAGTCTTACAATAGATATCCTAACGAAATCAAACAAAATAGTGATATTGTAAAATTTAAAGTCCAGGTTAAAAGAAAGCTTCTTAGCAAATACAATTCTTGTTTGAGTTTCATTGTTGAGATTCTTTCATTGTTATAATGCGTAATTTTTACTTTTTTTTGTCCATTTTTGTATTTTCATTAGAGTTGTACTTGCCAATGTATATATTGTACAAACATTTTAATATCTACTTTTTTGAATCTTAAAAATTAACATTTCTGTAAAAAACTTTTTGTTAACATACAGCCAATTACGAGATTTCGTCTCATAAGGCATTTTAAATAAAATAAATAAAAATAAAAGTTAGTAAATTTTTTTGTACAAAGAAATTGTCTTCTTCTTTACGCGAATAAGTCAATATTTTCAAAATAATTAAACAGACAATTAAATAAAGTACATGCAATTGAAATAAGTTAATAAGTTAAAAATAATCCCTTTAAGTTAATTTTCTAGCTTAAAAATAAAAGCCGTCCATTTTACTTTGCCTCCCAAGGAATTTGTTTCGTCCTTTTGTTGGTGAAAAACTTCCTAATAAAGTAAAGAAAAAGCTTCTATACCGTTTATAGTCGTACTGTGGCAATATAACAATTTTGCACTCGATGTTCTTCTCTTTGGAAAAAAAACTTTCAAACTTATTGTGTTACACGCTTTAAATGTTTCAATATCCAATTAAAACTTCTTTTCACCCTAAATAATATCTAAAGAAATAGCACCACCCAAACCCAAGCTTTATTTTTATTAAAATTCATTTAAATTTCCTTGAAGATTATTTTCCTAAGAAGCTGCCTATTTAGCCGACAACTTCAAAGATTTCTTTAAAAATAAAAAAATATAATAACTTTTCTGCGTTCTACTTAAAATTTTCTTTCATTTTATTCACCGCGAACTAAAACAAACAAAAATAACAAAAAGAAAAAGTCAACTGTTATTGACTTCTCTAAAATGCGACCTCCCTCCCTCCTTTCTATCCCCCACCGTACCACTGTCAGTTCCATATCTTTTCTGTTCTCTAGACGCTCACTCACGCCCGCCACCTACCTATGTACATAATTGAAATAAATTTTCTAAAATTTTGTAAGGATTCTCAAGGCAAAATTTATGAAAGGACTTCTTCAGCATCGTAGAACAAATAAAATGCAAAAAGACAACAACAAAATAAAAGAAATTATTGTTTGCCACTACTTTTGCCAACTCCACTTGTTCGCGTTCATTGAAAATTCACTTCGAAATGCTAAAACTTTGTCCACATTGCCATTGCCATCAGAATCCTGAATCTAGGAGAATGGGAATAATACGAAGAAGACTCCTCTTGCATAAATGTATATAAGAGTCGAGTAGTAGGATATTGAAGAGCTCGATGGAGGTGTCAGTTTTCTAAGCATTTGCAAGTGCATCCACTTTATCTCAGAAATCTATCTCTGATGGTCTTTGAACAAAAGTTCGTCTGCCTGCAACCAATTCAAATGACAGAGTAGAACCCTTCTATCACACCCCTTCTACACTTTATGGAATAAATAATTAAATTTTTGCAAAACTTACTTCCAGTGCAGCGTCGTCTGAGTGTTGAATGATTCTTGCCAACTTTTCGTTTGGACTTTTTTCGACGAATCTTCTTGCGGCCGCACGACGGGCTTCCCGAGTTCGCTGCCGCCATCGAGGCGTGTCGGCAGGAACAGAAGTCAGTGCTGGGAATCGGTGCACAAACACAATCGGCTAAATGGTTATCACAGTTCCAGCAGACGTCGCAGTTCGATAGGAACTCCTGCTCGCTGAACTCATCGCTGGCGATTGACGAGCACCGGCGCGAAGCGTCACGCATTCGCTTGAAACAATACGAGCAAGTCCCGTCGGGATTCAAAAGTGGGGGTTGTTTTTGCTGTCGTCGACGTCCACCGCGGTGGCCCGACGGCGGCGGCGGTATGGCATCTGAGTCGTACACAGAGGGGAACACATTGGCCAGAGAGATCTCCCGGCGGGATTTGTAGGCATCAGACTTCTTATAGCGACGTCCGGTACTTCGACCTCGCCCGGGGGTCTTTTTTCGCGGCGAAGTCATGCGCCAATGTTTGGGATAGTGAAACAGATCCTCAGTGTCCCGATGATTTCCGATACTGGCATAGGCGTCCTCTTCGTGGTGGTCCTCATCGTTAAAGGTTCGAACTTCCTGGAACAGACACTTGGATTTCTTCTTGTTGTTCGTGACTCTCTTGTCGGGATGAGGGAACTCAAAAGTCTGGCTCTCGGCTGGAGACATATCGGCGTAGATCTCACTCAAGGTCGCATCGTTAATTTTCTTGCGCTGCAGATAGTACTCCTTTAGACGCTTCAAATGCTCCTCGAAAAACGCCTCGAGATCGTTGATTTCCTGGTTGAAGGTATCATCGGCGTACTCCTTCCGCGCTTTCATACGTCTCCGGCGAGCCATGCAGAACTCTTCGAACTCCTTGACGAAGTGGTCTTGACTTGGATTTAGCTCGTGAGGAGATGCAATGGGGGCCAAAGTTCGTCGGGACTTTCGTTTTCTCGAAGAATTCCGCTGAAATCGAAAATCCTTATTCCCCTCGGGGGCATGCCGCCTTCGAAACATACTCTTCGGTTTTGTCAGGGTCAAACTGAAACCGGAATCCCGGGAAGACATAGACTTGAAGGATTCGTTCTTTTTCTTGAAATTTCCCCGCATATCGAGATCTTCACCTTGCCCCAAATTCAACTGTTTCCATATTCTTCCCAAGTTGACCGCATACAGTTCTTTTTGTCTGGTGAAAGGGTTTATTTTCACTCTCAGCGGGTACGGTATGGAACTGTCCGGAGAGATCATATCAGCATCGTCGTACATCTCGACTTCGGGATCATAGGAAAATGACGACTGGTATTTGTTGTAATCCGCCGCCATCTCCGGCGACTGATCGGGATCTTCACAAATCGTACTAATTCCATAGTGAACCTCGGAGAATGACGAACTACGGGAGATGGTTTTTTTGACAGGACTTGCAGGACCATTTTTAGACATCTGTAACTCCTTAAAGATTTCATAGGTGAACTTAGCATTACCCGAGGGTTCCTTTTGATCAGGAACTTCAGGGGATTCGACTATTTTCGGAGGTGCTTCTAACGTCCTCGGTGGGAGTCCCGGGGGATTCGTACCAGAGATATGAATAACTATACTCTCCCCAGGGTGGTTTTTGATTTGTTTTCGGTGAATATGATCGAAGGGATCCTCATAAATCAGTGTGGTTTTCGAAACATTCTGTCGACTTGAGGACGACAAGTCTGATTTTTTTGACGACGAACTTGTAGCGGCGCCGCCGGTGGGAAAATCATCGAGTTCCTCCTGAGATGTGTCAAAATTAGTCTCGAGATAGTTTTTGACGGCAGGTGGAGATGATGGTGATGATGTAAAGGTCTTGAACGTGATGCCTCGTGAATCTAACCGAACCGAATCGGCTTTTTCGTAGATATTCTCCTCAGATATCACAGAACGATCGTCGTCTTGTAAACTTCCCACAGATACCGTTGAGACATTAGCACCTACTCGTCCTCCGTCGGCATAGCCTGCTTCTTCGAGGACATCATTGTAGATCGTCTCGGAACTGTTGGAATTTTGAAAATCCACCGAAACCACTTGGACTTCAGTCTCTTGCCTTGGCAGTGGCTTCCTTGGGTCCTCCCAATCACCAATACTACCGCCACTGCCGCCGCCGCTGCCGCCCAGAAGATTACTAACAACATTATACCCAACTTCATCGTCATCCTCGTTGTGATTGTATTCATCTTCTTCAGCAACAGAATTCCTTCTCAACGATCCAATGAATATGCCATTCTTCACCTCCGGCACAGTCATCATTGCCGCTGGAAAATTATTGGCCTTAGCTTGTGCCAACGATGCTGCTGCTGATGATGATGATGCTGGTCGGAGTTGATGATGATTATGCTGATGATGACGGTGCTGGTGCTGGTGATGATGATGATAGTTATCATTCCTTCGATCTAATTTGAAAATTGGATTTGCTTCAAACTCTTCAGCAATCATTGAACTTGTTGTTGGCGGCGAATAATGATGATTGCCTCCGCCGCCACCGCCACTGCCACTACCACCAGTCCCAGAACCACCTGAACCACTGCAACTGCTGCTGCCAGTAGTCGTTGTATTGGCGCCAATTGCTTTAGCGCGTAACGCAGCTCTCTTACGACCCCGATCTAGATAACTTTTTCGAATGCTGATACGCTTGAATGAATCGCTACGCTTGAAACTAGCATCCATAATTCCACCACCGATGCCATCTTTATCTTTAGCTTTCTTCTTTGTACGAAGAAAGTTTCGTATCGACTCAAATGTCAGTGGTTTCATTTTGTTTATTTTTTTTTTCTTTTCTTCTCACTAAATCACTATTATTATTTTTTAATTTTATATATTTTATAATTTTTTGTTTAAATTAATTTTTATCTCAAATCAATTTTATCTAAAATAGTCATTTTAATTAGATTTCTTATGATAAATAATAATTGTAGTCTTTTTTTGATCAACATTTTTCTGTAAAATAAAACCGATAAATTGATGTTTTTTTTTCTTAATTTATTTAAATTAAAATGTTTGTACTGCAAAAGAGGAAACTTTAGGAACGTTTAGGCTATAAATTTAAGTTGTAAGAAATGTAAACCCTGAAAATATCTAGAGGTCAAGTGATGGCCAAGAATACAATTCACAAAGAAAAGAAGACTTAAACTATCTTTTTTTTTTGTAATACAAATTTCAATCGATTCAAAAGGCCCATGAATTAATTTAAATGAAGCAAATGACATTTTAAACTAAATTATTCATCAAAACAAAAACAAAATTTACATTCTCGCATTCTCACAAAATTAATTTTGGAATGTCTACTTTCATTTTTTAACCTCGCGAATAAAAAAACACCTTTTTGTCATATAACTAAATTCAACAAATAATAATCTATTAAACCACCCAAACAATTAATTAAGATTCAATTTAAATTTAAATGTCTGAATTGGCAGGTAGGTTGGAAGTATAAATAAACTGGCCCAATTCACAAAACAACAATAAAATTATTATTTAAGCCAATCATATAAACATCAGTTTATCTGTGACAGCGCAGAAAACAAACCTTCCACCAATTTCACACCATAATTTACAATTTTCGAAAATGAATCGACAACGTGCCAAACCGACCCGATCCAGTTTAAGTCCCAAATTCCAGACTTGGTGGACTCAGATGATGGGCATTGGGCATCCCCGCATTCGAATCATGTTGTCATTCTCATTATCAATGCCAATTTGAATGTTTTTGTGTCTGGAGCGAATCCAAATAGATAATCAACATAAATTACTGTGCTCCGTCCATTCGTTCGTTCGTTTCGTTCAGAAAATCAGAAAAAGAAAGATAGAAAGAAAACAACAACAACAACAAAATTATATAATTAAACCGGCGAATGTCAGATTCAGAAACGCTTCATCGCGTTTCAAGTGTTTTCTACAGACCTACGAGTATCTATAACTTTACTATGGTTTCTGTTTCATCAGATGCATTTAACTGACCAACGAATACCACCGCTGCAGATGCATACTTTCAGATACACCTAGAGTTAGACCTACCCTATATAAATGCATGAATACTCAAACTAAAGCTAAGAGCTGCCTGCCTACCTGCCAATCGGGGCCATATATATGTATGTATAATTTATGTAGGTACTCGTTCCTAGGTGCTTCAAAGTAGGTGAAATCCAAACCTATCTATACTCGAACTATACATAAAGTTTATCACGGCTTCGGCGCGCGCGGTGTATATTGTAATTCTTATGCGGAAAGGATTTGTTTTATGGAAATGTACAAAGAATTTTACTTAATTTTCTGAAAGGCAGGCACAGAACAGATAGCAATACACCGAAAGAAAATAGTGGTATTGAAAAATGTTGTAAAATAGAGTTAAAATTAAATGATTGATTGACTGTCGACTAACTTTAAGTCAAATTGTCTTTTTTCTTCGAATTTTCATGCTAGGACTATCCTTTCGGTCGAAATTCTATTGTTCCCATTTTGGGCAGATTAAAGTCGAATTAAAACAAAATATTTGAATATTTTTAATTTATAAAAAGATATTTGAAAACTAAACTATGCGCAAAGCTTGGAGCATTACACACGTTTTTTGAGGTTCAAAAATGTTTTTAAAAGACTCAAGTTAACGGTCTCAGTTCCAAAAACTCTATGATTCTGACTAGATTGTGTAACTTAAAACAAAATATGAATTTATATAAAAATGCGTATAAATTGGCTCATTTTGTTTATAATATTATGTCACTAATGGGGTTACTACTACACTCTTAAGCCTTAAGATATTTAAAATTTGAAAATGATGATTAAAATGATTTCAGGAGCAATTGCAGTGTACTTTGGTCTTAACCGAGTTAGGTAAAACATTCCACATTCTTGATGTGCGGATGGAAAAAGAATCTTTATTATTAACACCACGTTCAAAATTGAACTGCAGACAAATTTTGTTAGGGGTAGAATGTAACTCACTATTTTAATGGGACATTGTGTATACCTACAAATATAATTTATTATTTTTCTATGCTGTATTTTTGAGCTTAACTTTTTTACTCATGTCTTAATTGAAAAGTTTTAATAAGTTTTAATAAAACATGAAAGAAGGGAATTTGATCAATATTAAATATAGAACCGGAGTCTAACCTAAATTATATTAGTCAGTGTACACAATTTCAATAAAATCCAAATTTAAAAAAAAATTAAGAAACCAATTTTATTTTTTAAGCTTAATAAGCCAATTAACTATAGTTGACCAGTTGGACATTGATCTATTTTTTCAATGAGTTTGATTCAATAAAAAATTTGAATAATTTTATGTTTGTTAATATAATAATTTTGAAGTTTCTCTTTTTTACATAAACTTAATTTTTTTAAAGTAAAACTCAAAAAATGTTAAAGACATTTCTAAAACTAGTTTAAGTAATTTAGAAAGTTTGAAAACCGGATATGTAACTTCCAGGAATAACTCAAACAGAATAAAAACAATGTGCACATAACTTTTCGAAAAATGAAAATAAAATACAAATTTAGACATTTTTGTAGGACACACAAAATGTTTGGTTTCTAAGGTTTGTTTTCTTTTCTTCTTCTCTTTTATAAACATCATTTTTGAAAAAAAAAACATCGCTGGTTTTGAAAATCGTTAGAACGGGTTTTTTTAAATTGATTTTTATATCTAAAATGTTTTAATTTGAGTTGAAAAATATTTTTCGTATGCAGTTATTTAGGGCTACTTAATATACGTTTTAATTTTCAATTTCGTAAGAAAATGATGACCCATTTTCGAGATTTCGAATTTCGCAAAAAAATGTTTAATATTTTCTTAAAAATCTATCTTCTTCTTCTATCTTTTATATATATATATAAAAATGAATTGCTGTTCGTTAGTCTCACTAAAACTCGAGGACGGCTGAACGGATTTATCTTATCTTATAGTCTTGAAATGTTCGTGGAGGTCTAGGGAAGGTTTAAAAGGCGAGAAAAAATCGAATTATTTCCGGGAAAACCTTAAAAACAGCCCTTTTCTATTTCCCATACAAACGTTTGAACTTTATTGCTATTCAATAAAGTTCACATTAAATTATAATCACTCACAGTTGTCTACGCAATTTAGGTGTGTACCTAACGTCAAAGAGTCAATTTGCAATTTATAACCGCTGCGTGCGCTTTGGAGGATCTTATGTCGCGTTCCGAAAATAAACAAAAGTGAATCGCGAACGCGACAAAAAATGTAATAAACTATTAGTAGTACTGATTTCCAATTAATTTGGTCGGCTTCGCGAAACCTAATTTTAGCTTACTTCAGTTGTAACTGTATAAGATTTTATCTGGGGAAAGTTGTTGAGTTTCATGAGCACATTCACCTCCTTCAGGGTTAGTACCCCCCTTCCGTTACACGCTGTATATATGAAATAATTAAGGGTCAAAATTTAAAATATTACAGATACAAGGACAATTTTATCACTTACTGGGGCACTGTTGTTACCACTACCTGATGCAGATCATCAATTTTTACAAATTTATTTTATGGGCAATTCAGATGCGGAAGTTGATAATCGTTGCTCACAATCCAACAGTGAAGAGAACCATTGTCCAAGAATTACAAATGTTTCTTCATCAAAATAACAATTTAGTAAACATGTTCAAAATAGCATTGGATCGGATGCCAATAGCCATAATATTATCAATTGAGGCAGTACGAAGTCTGCCGGGTCAGCTAGTATAAAATAAAAAAAATGGCTTTTTTACCTTAAAATTTTACTAAGATAATATAAGAACCTATGCAGAAAAAAAATTATAGAAATCGGATGATTAATTCTTGAAAAAACTTAAAAACAAAATAACGGTTCTATGCGGGCACCCTTCTAGAGAAATAGTTAGAGAAAATTAAAAAAAATCTATTGGTTCGTTTTTGAGAAAATTTTAAATATTACTTTCTGGCCAAACAAATTGGTGTGGGGAGTACTGTTATTTTTAGTCTTTAAGAAAAATAAAAAAAAAACCCTAACTCGAATCGGCCTTAAACCTTGATTTCTAAATTTAAGGTTAATCGACCCAATGGTTTGGGCTGTAGACCCAAGGACGGACAGACAGACGGTAGGAATCGAGGGACTCACTTAATTAATGCTTCTCTACCATCGTAATGTCATGTTTGATTAAAATCTCAAGTTCGAAATTTTTTACGAACGCAAAAATTGCCATATATTTCCTATATGTCACAAGAAAAAATGCAACTAGTTTTTTCTAACACTATTTCTTCGTTCGTCAAGAAAAATTAATTTTTGAAAAATCTGTTAATTTTACCTTAACTTCTTAACACTTAAAAAATATCAAAGAAATTTTTTAAATAAGTTTTAAAATCGGTTTTGTAACTTCCAGAATAACTCAAACAAAGCAATAACAACGTAAACATATGTTTTCGGAAAATGAAATTGAAATACAATTTTAGATATTTCTGTAAGACATTCAAAATGTTTGGTTTGTACCTGGGTAAATAGATCAATTTCGAAATTTCGAACATCCAAAGTTATCTACAAAATTTTCCTCTCGTTTTTTTTAAAGTATCTTAAAAAAAACAATCAAAATTTAAAAAAAATAACTTATTACAGTGAAAATAGTTTTTAAAAATGTTGTTGTAATTTTTTTAAAGATCTTTTAATTAAAAAGAAAATCCATCTTATTGAAGTTATTGTGGTTACATTCTATTTTAAAACACGAATTCATCATGAATCATTACATGAAGATATAAAATTAAATCCTAAATTTTTCTGATACACTATTATTTAAAGTTGTGAAATAAGTAAAATTAGGTGGCTTAACACTCCGTATAAAATCAGGGCCCTATGACTTACAACTCTCAACCAGGTCAGGAATGGAGGGGACCTACAGTTTTTATGCCGAATCCGAACGGATAATTTGAGAAAGCACTTTTTATGACAACGATTTCTATTGGAGGATTTGTCAATTCCTTGCAATTCAGTACCCGTGAAAAAAATTTAAAGTGGCACAGGCAGGCTACGGAAAAAAGTTTTTTCTTCAAGATTATAGAAGGTTCTTGTAGGGGATTTATTCCAAATTTAGCTTTTTCCTTAATTTTTGTTTCTAGTTAATTTAAGCTAATTTTTCTTTAAGTGCATAAGAATTTTACAAAGAAATAAAAACTTGCCCATAACGGCGCGTGTTTGTTATGTATGGCCAGACCATCAATTTCCACTTGAGATTCATGCTCCTCGCACGAGGTAAAAGTGGTGAAGCAAGTAAAATAAAGTATTCTTATCTATCTATTCGTCTATGTTAAAACTATCTATAAGTTCCTATAGGAGTATCTATGTTAATGCAACACTCTCTGCAAACTATTATGATCATGATGAATAACATAATAATGATTCCAGTTTCAAAGCCTTATAGAATTTATTCAATTTACCATACCTAACTATAAGACGATAGATATATGAAATCATTTTGAATATTAATTTAATATTAATCACACACACACAGTTATTCAATAGAGCGAAGAGAATTCTTTTAATTTGATTAGGAAGGTAAGTCTACATAAAGTTAATACGGGACGGATTTTCTTTCTGCCCGAGTTTATATAAAATATTAATTATATTTATATTATTGTATAATCTATATTATCTATACTATATATAATATACATATAATAATTATAAAGAGGAAAGATTTGTATTTTTGTATGTAACGATTAAACTCAAAAAGTACTGGACCGATTTTAATAATTCTTTTTTCATTAGAAAGCTACATTATCACTGAGTAACATAGGCTATATTTAATACTAGATTACTACAGAAATCTTTTGAAATTCCTATATTAAAACCAACCGAAGGTGTAAAAAAATTAGCCATAAAATGTCTTTCATCGCATACGCTGCGAAGAGTATTAATGATAGGACAAAAAAATGTTTTCTAATTTAGTGATTCATGGTCGTTTTAATTAGGATGCTTATAACTTAAATATTTCTACCTATTTATGTCTACCCGTGCGAAGCCGGGACGGGCCGCTAGTGTAATATAAAAAGAAAATAAAAGAAAGAAAGAAATAAATGTTAGGTATATTAATTGAATATTCATTTGTTATTATTGAAATGGGCAAAGGCTATCATTAATTAATTAAGAAATGCTCTTACATGTGTCAGACGAGACGTATTGATAAAAGGATCAGAAACATCTAACTAATTCCTCCAAGGGAAACCAAAATAAGTATAAAGGTGCATTTGTTTTGCGCATTAAAAAGTTTCGATTGGTGTTGTCAGTATGAGAATGTCAAACTTTGTGCACATTTCTGTTCAGAAAGGGTTGGCAAAAAAGGTTAAGGTATTGACAAAAATAAAACTGTCCATGAAGTTCATAGAGCACTTCGTCTATTTTACTGTGTTAAGTGATGAAGCTCATTTTTGTTTACATGGCTCCTTCAAAAAGTACAATAAGTAACATTGACAGACAATCCTCAGCATTACATCATTTAGGTTTAGACGCTGCCGAAAGCCTCGGTTCTTATTTCTTTAGAAACCAAGCAGCACTTGTTTAAAAACAGTAAATATATTTAAAGTTTTACAAATAAACTTGCAACATAAGTTTATCTTCAATATTTAAATCCCATTTCATTCTTTAAAAAAGAGCCTGGGATGCAACCCACACTGATAACTTCCCATCCCGTCTGTGGATTTGTCTTGTAAGTAGGTTTTAGTGTTTTGTTAAAAAAGTTGTCAGTTTAATTATTCTTAAAAATTTTAAAATTACCAACAATATTTTCGTTAACGATATTTTTAGTCGAAACCAATTTTTACCAATTTTAATAGCATTTCTTATATAAACAAATACAAATTGGATGAATAAAATTTATTTGAAGTCAATAGATTCTATTGTTCACGAGATATCGAGAATCGAAAATCATTTTTTACCAAATTTGCTACTTTTGTTTGTAGATTTTATTTTTTTATGAAAAAAAACGTATTGTTGGATTTTTATAAAAATTTACTGAATGTCAAAAACAACATTTTCTGTGAGATAAAATAAGTTTGAAGCCAATATTTTTAATTTTTGAAAAGATATTTGAGTCGAAAGTAATTTTTTACCAAGTTTTAGTATTGTTCTTTTTTTTTAGGTTTTTTTGTAAGAAAACTGTCAATTCAATTTTTCTCAGAATTTTACCGAATGTTGAAAACAATATTTCTTTAACACAAAATTAGATTTAAGTAATAATCTCAAATTTTTGCAAAGATATTTGAGTCGAAAATCAATTATTACCAACTTCTATAATTGTTTTGTTTAGGTTTTTACTTTTTGTAAAAAAAACTGTCTATTCGATTTTTCTAAAACTTTTAGTAAATGTTGAAAAAAATCTATATATATAAAATATTCCTGTCACAGTGTTAGTGGCCATATTCCTCCGAAACGGCTTAACCCATTTCAATGAAATTTTGCATATACATTCGGTAGATCTGAGAATAGGTTTTTATCTATTTTTTATATTCCTAAGTGCTATGGTTTAATTGCATCAACATCCTATACGGTGCAACGATCTTACGATAGTATTCAGTGACGCTATATACAATAAAGCATTGATTGCTATTATCAGTGCCAACTTACCACTCAGTCAATTCGGTATGCATTCACCAAAATGCATCTGATTTAATAGACACTAAATTGAATCGTGAACCACAATACAAAACTGTAGAAATGGCTGCGATTGTTGCTCGCAATGCCCCACTAATGAATGAAGAACAAAAATCCATTTATGGCCACATCATGCTCGCAGTTTCGGCAGGACAAGGTGTATTCTGTTTTTTTTTTTATTCACCAGGTGGAACTGTCAAAACATTCCTTATTTCGCTAATTCTTGCTAAAGTACGATCGAATAATGGTATCGCATTGGCTGTTGCGGCAACTTTATTGGATGGAGGTAGGTGAATGCACTACGGCACACAAATATTCGCTTGAGGCGTTGAACAGGACATTAAAAAAGATATAAAAAACAACAACACACTATTTGCCGGCACTCTATTACTCCTTTCAGGTGATTTCAGACAAACACTTCCCGTTAATCCGCGTTCCACGTACGCTGATGAGATCAACGCCTGCTTAAAATCATCGCCACTGTGGCGTAATGTTGAAAGAGTACAACTGAAAGTAGATATGCGTGTTCAAATGCTTCAAGATCCATCCGCTGAAACATTCTTAAAAAAACCGTTAGATATAGGCGACGGAAAAATTACTTCAGACGAAACTGGATGCATACAATTATAGGTCGATTTCTGCACGTTTATTGATTCACAAGATGCTCTCATTGACTAGATTTTTCCCGATGTACACAGACAATATACAAATCATGAGTGGCTGGCAGAAAGAGCAATTTTAGCAGCAAAAAATGTGGATGTCAACGAATTAAATCTCAAGATACAACAATTGTTACCAGGAGACTTGGTGTCATACAAATCTATTGATACAGTTTGTGATGCTACCAAAGTTGTAAATTATCCAACTGAGTTTTTGAACTCATTGGATTTACCAGGCATGCCACCGTCTAATTTACAACTGAAGGTTGGATCTCCGGTAATTTTGCTTCTTAATTTTAAACCACCACGGTTGTGCAACGACACGCGATTAGTTATTAAAAATTGATGGAAAATGTTATCGAAGCCATAATTCTAAATGACAAATTCGGAGGTGAAAATATATTATTACCGCGAATCCCTATTATACCCACAGATGTACCAATTCAATTCAAAAGCTTTCAATTTCCAATTAGATTAGCATTTGCAATGACTATCAATAAGTCTCAAGGCCAAACGATGTCTGTCTGCGGCTTAAATTTGAGCACTTCATGTATTTCACACGGACAATATTATACGTGGCATGCTCTCGAGTGCGCAAACCATCCAGTTTGTTTGTATTGGCGAAAGATGGGATTACAAAAAATATTGTATACTTCGGCATGGTTTGAACTGAGCGCTTCCTCTATGCTGAATTTTTTTTTTGTCAAAAAGATTCCTGTTACTCTTATATCAGTGCTTAATTTTACTAATATTTTGTTTTCTAACGATTGTCGCGTAGTCGACGTCAGCATCATAGTATGGCGTTTTTCCCGGATGCAGGGTGTGCGGAGGCATTGGAAGTGGTCAGTAATAAACATGTTGTCGACGATGCGTCGACATCCGCCGCATAGAACAAATACGATTTGTCGACGACGCGTCGACATCCACAGTCAAAGTGTTAAGGGATTGATATAGTTTTTTTTTTGAAGTATTGTCATTATTAGCGATTAGTATATAATTTTAAAGAATTAATTTTAACAAAGTAAAGAAATTTGTTTGGTGATTTGTTATTTAAATATTTTGTCACCGTTTACAGTGCTCTATACCTCTCCCACATAATATACCACATCCTTACACACTTACAATAAGTTATTTGTTTCTATCAAAATATTCTCTAGAAATTATTTATATGACGAAGCAACGTTTGTCGGGTCAGCTAGTATTTTTTATAAGATTAAATTAATTTGAAGCCAATATCTCCAATTTTTCAAAAGGTATTTGAGTCGAAAATCAATTTTTACCAACGTTTAGTAATGTTTTTTTTAGGTTTTTATTTTTTGTAAAAAAAACTATCAATTCGATTTTTCTCTCAAAATTTTACCAGATGTCAAAAACGTTATTTTTCGTTGCCTAAAATTATTTTGGAGAGTGAATTATCTTTTGTTCGTAAATTATTCGAGGTGACAAATATGTTTGTCCAGTTTTTTTGATTTATAACAAAAGCGGTTAATTGGATTTTTTTTTCCAAAAATATATTTGTTTGGTATCGAGTTACAATTTATAAAATAAAATTTAATTTTATAGTCTCTAGCGTTATTGGTTCGTGAGATATTGAGGGTTAACCAAAATTTTCACTTTTTTTTTTTAAATTGCTATCGTAAAAAAACCACCTACCTACTCAATTTTTTTGAGAGTCCTTTCTGCATTAGTATCTGTATAACAAAATTTATTTAAAGTCGATATATCGACTGGTTCTGGAGCTATGGACGACGAAAAACGTCGCGAACGTATCTCTCATCTCTCTAAAAATCTTTTATTTCGACTCTAGGGACCTTGAAACGTCGAGAAATGTCAAAATTTTCAATTCGATAAATCGGACCGATTACAATAACTTCCTATAGGAAGTTAAAAAACTTAATTAACCAAAAGAAGTTATTGAAAGTTGGTGAAAGAATCCGAAGAAATCCCCTCCGCAAACAAAAAAACTATGGCTCGAGAAATAAAAATACCCACAAGAACGATGATTATAAAACAAGATCTGAGGCTTGGCGCTTACTGTCGAAGTACTGAACACGACCTGACTGAGGCTCTGCGCAAGACAAGTACGAAAAGATCAAAGGTGTTGCTTCAAAGAAACGCAAACGGAAATGGCAGGATTTACGCCCATAGGTCCCAGAAAGCTGCTGAAAAAGTTGGAACAGTTCAAGAAAGCCATCATCCAACTTCAGTGATGGTTTGGTGGGGAGTGTCATGTGAGGGTGTTACAAATTTGCATTTTTGTGAGCAGGAAGTGAAAACACGTTCTTCCAACTATCACAGTCATGTTATAGAAAAGGTTGTGAAGCCCTTAAATATCAACTTATTTGCGGACAAGCGCTGGGTTTTTTAGTCAAACTCTGCGCCGGCTCACAAGGTAAAAACCACCCAACATTGACTTAAGGAAAATTTACATGGGTTTATCGCCACAGAAGATTGGCCCTCGGGTTGCCCGCATCTTGCGCTGGACTACAGTCTATAGAATGTCTTGGAGGAGAAGGCTTGCTGTAAGCCTCATCGAAGTCGTGCGTGCAGCGATAGATGAATGGCCGGATCGTTTAAGAAAGTGGTTCAAGGCTAAAAGTAGCCACTTTGAATAATTTCCTACAAACTTTATATCAATTTAATACAAAATAAATATTGTAAAAATAATTTTGATAACTGGTTTATTATCTGAGTTAGACATGTTTGTGTAAGGGACAGAGCTTATGGCAGTACTACGTGTGTCTTGAACCAATAACACCAGCGAATTTAATTAAATTTTATATCATATATTGTGACGTGATACCAAATTGGTATACATTTAAAAAAAATTTAAATAACAGTTTTTTAAAAAATAAAAAAAAATAAAACAAACAAATATTTGTCATCTCGAATATTTTGCAAAAAGAAGGGCATTACCTCAAAAATGATTCTTTACATCAAACAATAGCGTTTTTGACATCTGGTAAAATTATTAGACAAATCGAAATGGTAGTTTTTTGAATACCGAAAAAACTACTAAAGGGTGTCCCAAAATTAACGCAAGATTTGAATTTGCCGCCATTTGTGCAGTGAAGTGTTGGCAACCCTGAAAAAAAGCAATTTGACAGCTAACAGTATAGGGTTATTAAAAATGGAGCGTTACACGAGAGAACAACGTGTCTTGATTATTAAAGAATATTTCAAAAATAGTGAAAGCTTGGCGGCTGCAGTTCGAAAATTTCATACAAAATATGGTCGGAATAGTGTTTTAACTTCGTCAACTGTGAAGAGATTAATTGAAAAATTCATGGAGACTGGATCCGTTGGAGACGCCAAACACACTGGTCGTCCAAAAACAAGCCGTTCAAATGTGAATGTCGAAGCAGTGCGTGAGAGTGTTGCTGACAATCCAGGAACCTCAATTCGACGTCGTGGACAAAAATTGCAAATTTCAAGAACCTCTCTACAGCGTATACTCACCAAAGATCTGTGTCTTCATGCTTACAAAATTCAATTAACACAACAATTGAAGCCTAATGACCATGGACAGAGAAGAGAGTTCGTTGAATGGATTATTGAACATCAACAAATGGACCCTGATTTTTCGAGCAAAATCATCCTAAGCGATGAAGCACATTTTCATCTTGATGGCTTTGTCAATCGCCAAAATTGCCGCATTTGGGGTTCGGAGAACCCACATGTGATTGTCGAAAAACAAATGCATCCACAACGCGTGACTGTATGGTGTGGATTTTGGGCTGGAGGCATAATTGGGCCATATTTGAATGATGCTGGTCAAGCAGTGACTGTTATTGGTGCTCGATATCGCGACATGATTACACAGTTCTTTCTGCCAAAATTGGATGATATTGATGTGTCCAATATGTGGCTTCAACAAGACGGTGCCACATGTCATACAGCCCGTGAAACAATTCAATTACTGCATGAGACATATTTCCAGGTCGTGTACTCTCTCGTTTCGGTGATCAAAATTGGCCTCCTAGATCGTGTGATTTAACACTTCTTTTTATGGGGTTATTTGAAATCACAAGTCTATGTCAACAAGCCCACAACCACCCGTGCATTAAATGAGGAGATTTAACGCTGCATCAACGAAATTCAGCCACATTTATGCAGAATGGTCATGGAAAATTTCAACAAGAGTGCGCATGTGCATGCAAAGCCGTGGAGGCCATTTGTCCGATGTGTTATTCCATACATAACCCTATCCTATGTACTTTACGAGTCAATAAAAATATAACTATCAAAAGACTAAAAACGGCGTTTTCTATTTAATTCAAATCTTGCGTTAATTTTGGGACACCCTTTATTAAAAGTTGGTAAAAACTGATTTTCGACTTCAATATCTCGTGAACAAAAAACTGATATTTAAATCAAACCTAAAAGCTGATTTTTTAGCTATTATCTTTTTGGCAACACTGGTTTAAACAGCTGACGCACGTTTCGTGTTTTGTTTCACTGTCAAACATCTTCAGTTTGGTCTATAATTTAACAATGAATCGTCCTACAAACGAACAACGCTTGCAAATTATTGAATTTTATTATCAAAATGCGTGCTCTGTTGAGAAAGTTCATCACGCACTTCTTCCATTTTATGGTCAGTTTAATCGATTCACTGAAGCGGCTATTCGGACTATTGTGATTAAATTTCGCACCAAATTTACATTGTTGGAAATTAAACCAACGACACGCTTACGTAGAGTGCGAACTGAAGAAAATGTCGCAGCTGTATCGGCCAGTGTTAATGATGACCATCAATTATCGATTCGTCGCCGTTCGCAGCGATTGGGACTCTGTTACTCAACAACGTGGAAAATTTTGCGGATGGATTTAGGTGTGATGCCTTTCAAAATACAGCTGGTGCAACGTACCAAAGATCGACCTTTTTACCGAAAAATTGTGTTCAGCGACGACGCTCATTTTTGTCTAAATAGGTACGTAAATAAGCAGAATAGTCGATTTTAGAGTGAATATCAGCCAGAAGCATTGCAAGAGCTACGAATGCATCAACAAAAAGTTACAGTTTGGTGCGATTTGGGGGTTGGTGGCATCATTGGACCGTACTTTTTTAAAGATGATGCGAATCGTAACGTAACTGTGAATGATGAGCGCTACAGTGAGATGATATGCAACTTTTTTTTTGCCCAAAATGCAAGAGCTTGAATTGCATGACATGTGGTTTCAACAAGACGGTGCCACATCCCACACAGCACGCGCAACAATGGATTTATTGAGAGGCGAGTTCGGTGAACATTTTATTTCACGTTCGGGACCGGTCAATTGGCCGCCTAGATCGTGCGATTGAACGCCTTTAGACTATTTTTTGTGGGGCTATGTTAAAGCTCATGTCTAAACAGACAAGCCCGCTTCAATTGACACATTGGAAGACAACATTGAAGCATTTATTCGTGAGATATCGGCCGAAATGTTGGAAAGAGTATGCCAAAATTGGACTAAGTGGATGGACTATTTGAGGCGCAGTCATCATTTGCATGAAATAATCTTTAAACGTTAAATTATATGGACTACTATCGATTCAAATAAAAATTTCATGCATTTTTCTGAATTGCATGTATTTTTTTTTTGAAAAACTTTCCTATAGCTTTTAAAAAATCACCCTTTATTTGTTTTTTTTTTCTTTTTATTTCTTAAAATTTCAAACTCAAATATGAAAAACATTCAAAAAATATTAAAAATAATCTTTAATTTTTAAAAAATCAACAATGCACTTTTCAAAATGCGGAATATAATTCACACAAATATTTACCGATTCCATTGTTTTGTGCAATTTTATCCATTAGGAATTCCAATCTGGCATTATCAATATTAACTGGAGTTGTTACCATTAAATTCCATTTGTATACACAAATCTCGCAAACATTCCTTAACCAACTCTCTGCCAATATTTTCCGGTCGTAAAGCCTTAAATGTGTGCAAGACATACTCAAAGCATTCATATATACACATTTTTATAACGCTGGCTATCCCCGGGGGCAAATCATTAATTGCTTTTATTTTTTTTTCTTGTATTATTATAATTACCTATCACAGTTAAAGAGTTCATTACCATCTTATAAAATATCTGGTTCAGCTAGATAAATTTATAGTTAAAATAGTTTAAGTTTGAGTTATTTATTATGAATGTAGGTATGATGTTATGCTTCATGCAATTTCAATTTTAGTACATTGACTGCATGTTAGCTTACTCATAAATTTGTTAACTCTTTATAACATCGAAGTGAAGTAGTTGCCAAGTATAGTAAGTATATCTTAACCTAACTCAATCAATTTTTTAAACGTGTTACATAGATGGAGAAAAAATTAAAATTAAAAAAAACATATCCAAGTGACTTTGCCTGGATGTCTCATAAGACGTCGCGTCATAAGGCATCATAATCATCGTTTAAAATTATAAGCTTTTACCATTTTTAATGGAAAATTGTTTTCAAGAAAGGTTAATTTCGTATCCATTTAAAGTTGAAGCGAAATTTTGTGAAGTCAATATCAAGCAAAAAAGTGATACCAGGAAAAAATGTGTGGGGGGGGGGTGGCTATAATCCCACGCCCTAAAACACCTTACAGTGGGCTTTCTATCTACATTTTGTGTACCTGCATTTCCTTACTGCTGATGCATAATAAGCTCTTACATAACAAAACCCATGAACTATAAAATCTTTGAAATTGTTAACCTGGCACGTATCTAATCGGGTTCAAAGTAAAAAATAAGATAAACACACATAAAATTCCCTCAAGTCGTATGAATTCTTGATGCTTTAAGAATGAGGTAGGTACAAATTTTTCCTCAGAATTTCTTGTATTTTTTGGTTAAGTGGAACGGAGGATGAGAGTGCTAACTAAAGTCTTGTAAATAATGATTTTGTTGTTACTTATTTGAAAAGCACAATAAAGTATAAGATTCTATGTTATTATATAATGGTTTGTGTTACATGAGAAGTAACTTTATTATTTATTTTATTTTATTTTTTCTTGAGTAAGTTTCTAGATCACGTTTTGACAAAGTTGACCATTGCACGTCAACTTTAACATCAAAAAATTCTTACCCAAAGAAAAAACGTGACATGGCTACCATAGCTATAAGTTACGATGAGAGTACAACAAAACAAAAATTGATGAAGACTTTAAATCAAGATGTTGTTTACATTAAGGACTGCAAATATTTGGACAAGAGTCAAGGTGGTAGTTTTTTTATTTTCGTATGGAACCTGTCTTAACACCTAGAGATCCATAAAGTCTCACATAACTTTTAAGATTTTACAACAAAAAAAGGAATCACATTTTTGAAGATTAATTTGACCAAGTGTGTTTTATTTTTAAATTAGAGACTGGAAGACTTATTGGCCCTTCAGAAGCAAAGTAACATAAGTAAAGTATAGCTTTAAAACACAGGGCTTTTGTCTCTTTGCTTTTAGAAGATGTAGCAGCAAAAAGATAACCTTTCACGTTTTATTATTATTGCCACATAAAAGTAAAGTACCTGTTTTTTAAGATCGAAAGCTTTAAAAAAGATACAAGGCCGTAATATTATTAGAATGCATATTTAATTATCATGGTACGAGTATATGTTTTTCAAGAAACATTTCCGCATACTCGTATTTCTGTCGAGACTTATTCGATCAGTGTAATTTTTCACTACTTTTTTCAATTAAATTAGATCTAGATTCTAGATGAAATTCGTATTTTTTGGAAAATCAATGCCAATATTTTCAAAAACTTAAATGTGATTTTGTTTTAAGTGAGATTTAAAGCTGCAGTTATAATAACAAACATTTTTTTTTAAAACTCTTTGATCCGATAAAAGTTTAGCGTACGAAAGAAAAACACATATTCGCCTTTTAACTCCACACACTTGACCCAGTGATGTTCCAATTTCTTTAATCCGTCTAAAAAATAGGTTTTCTCAAGGTTTGCAAAGTAGGCTTCCGGGGCCAAATCTGGAGAATACGGTGAATAAGGCAGCAGTTCGTAGCCCGGTGCGTTGTCATGGTGGAAGAACACATTTTTCTTTGCAAATGCGGCCGTTTTTTCTGCAATTCGGCGTCGAATCGGGTCAATAATTCGGCCCTGTGGTCGTTTTACCCTTCTCCAGGTAGTTGATGTAGATAACTAGAAAACAGAGGACATCACCTTTGGGGCCGATATGGCAGTCTTCGCCTTCTTCTTAGCACGTTCGCCGGGTGAATTTCATTGTTTCGACTGTACCTCACAAAATGACGCAGAAACTCCTTCGTATTGCGTTTAAACAGTGTCAAACACTGGTTTGGTGGTGTCACGGTTTCACTTGATATCCGGAGTGAGAAAACGCGGCACAAATCTCGCCGACATCTTTCTCATACCTAAAATTTCATGTAGGATATGACCCACGCGGTCTTTTGAGATACCTACGGTCTCAACTATTTCGCGTACCTTCAATCGGCATGCAGTCTGCCAATACGAGATTGTGAATTGTTCTTACGTTATCCTCAGTAGTAGCCGTTTTCGAGGGACCTGAATGTGGCTTATCAGAAACCGATGTGCGACCAGGCTATACCAATTTTCGACGGTCGCCATCGAAGGAGAAAAGTCAATGTAGACAGCAGTCAAGGTCTTTGATTTTGCTGCACGATTCCCCTTCTAAAAGCAAGAATCGGGTTACCGAACGATATTGTTATTTTTCCATTTTACTAAAATTTTCGGACATGTCTTTTTCCTAGCTTGGTCAAAACAAAACTACGAACCCAATTCATACATTTTTCTTGGCGCCTTCAGGCGGTGAGGTGAAAAATTATCGGACCACCCTTGTAGAATAACGAAATCGGGTTCCCTTTATTTTTCGGTTTGTATTTGAATTTGGAGCAACCTTGGCCAAATTTAAATTATTGAAAACTTTATAAATATACAGCCGACATTAAACCTTTTGTTTCAATATTAAAAAAAAAAAATTGAAAATATTGAACGGCTTTTGAGGTAAAACAAAATTTAACATCTCATTCTTTAATTTTTCAAAATTGATATGTCTCAAAGTTCTGGAAAAAACTACTACCTACTATAAAGCCCTGCCATTTGGAAGATAAATGTTTATCCAAGTTGCATTTTCAAAAGTATAGGGTTGGAATTCGACATCTGTCAAACTAAGTTTTTAAACCAATTTTTTTTTCAGTTGAAAGTTTGACATTTACAAAACATACAAATTGTTAAAACCTACTAAAAAATGGTGATTCGGCCACAGCCACATATCGTGCTTTAAAAAGAGAATATGGTTTACATAATCGTCCAACTACGAAAGCAATTAGCAAAATTGTGAAGAAATTTGAAGAGACTGCATTGGTCACAGATATTGTAAGGCCTGTGCCGAAGAACCAAATGTGTCGATTCCTCGTCGCGTCATTCTCAGGAAATAGGAGTGTCTTACGGCACATTATGGCGTATTTTGCATTACAACAACTGAAACTAGCTGACCATTCACAACGTCGTTGATACGACGAATTGCTGCTTGAACAACAAACGGTGGACGGCAAATTTTCGAACAAAATTTTCTTCAACGACGAAGCACATTTCTCACTCGGTGGATATGTTAATACAAAAAATTGTCGTATTTGGGCTTCTGAGAATCCTCAAGTAATTGAAGAGAGGCCATTATATTTACAAAAAAAGAGGCTGGGATGCGACCCACACTGATAACTTCCCATCCCGTCTGTCGATTTGTCTTGCTTAAAAGTTTGTCTACATGTATCAATTTTTACCAAATTTGCGTACTATTTTTTGTAGATTTTATTTTTTTTATGAAAAAACGGACTGTTGAATTTTTATAAAAAAAATTACTGAATATCGGAAACAATATTTTCTGTGAAATAAAATAAGTTTGAAGCCAATATTTGTAATTTTTGAAAAGCTGTTTGAGTCGAAAGTAAATTTTTACCAAGTTTTAGTATTGTTTTTTTTTAGGTTTTTATTTTTTGTAAAAAAAATGTCAATTCGATTTTTCTCAAAATTTTATCGAATGTTGAAATAAATATTTCTTATAAGTTAAAATTAGTCAGAAGCCGTTATCTCAAATTTTTGAAAAGATATTTGAGTCGAAAATCAATTTTTACCAACTTTTTTTAATTTTTTTTTTTCGGTTTTTAATTTTTTGTAAAAAACCTGTCAATTCGATTTATTTCAAAATTTTACTGAATGTTGACAACAATATTTTTGAAAGATAAAAGTAGTTTAAAGCCAATAACTCAAAGTTTTGAAAAGATATTTGAGTCGAAAATCAATTTTTACCAACTTTTATTAATTTTTTTTTAGGTTTTTATTTTTTGTAAAAAAAACTGTCAATTCGATTTTTCTCAAAATTTTATCAGATATCAAAAACATTATTCTTCATTGCACAAAATTGTTTTGGAGATGAAATCATATTTTAGTCGTAAAATTTTCGAGGTGACAAATTTTTTTTTTCAGTTTTTTTGATTTATAAAAAAACCGTTAATTGGATTTTTTTCCAAAAATATAATTGTTTTGTATCACGTTACAATATATAATATAAAATTTAATTCAAGTCTCTAGCGTCATTGGTTCATGAGATATTTAGGGTTAACCAAAATTGTCACTTTTTTTAAACTGCTATGGTAAAAAAACCACCCACGCAATTTTCTTGAGAGCCCTTTCTGCATCTTTCTGCCTTATTATCTGTATAACAAAATTTATTTGAAGTCGATATCTCTTCTGGTTCTTGAGCTATGGACGACGAAAAAAACGTCGCGAACGTACGGACGTACGTACACACGCACGCACAGACATCTTTCTAAAAATCTTTTATTTCGACTCTAGGGACCTTGAAACGTCGAGAAATGTCAAAATTTTCAATTTGTCAAATCGGACCCATTACAATAACTTCCTATGGGAAGTTAAAAATCACTGTTTGATGCGCTCTTTGCTCCGGAGGTGTGATTGGACCTTACTTCTTCGAAAACGACGCACGATGGAACGACTGTCAACGTCAATTCGAAGCGTTATGGTCATATGATAACCAACTGTTTTTGGCCTGCTATTGAAGAATACGAATTGGCGAATATGTGGTTTCAACAAGACGGTGCCACATGCCACGCAACTCGAGCGAATATGGCTTTATTGCAAGAGACATTTCCTGGCCGCGTAATTTCTCGTTGTGGCGATATCAACTGGCCATCAAGATCACGCGATTTGACACCGCTGGAGTTTTTTTTTTGTAAGGCTAACGCGAAAGACCTTATTTATACAGATAAACTTGTAACGCTTGAGCACTTAAAAACCAACTTTCGTCAAGTTATGGCTGAGATACCGCCTAATATGTGTCAAAAAGTGGTCGAAAATTACCTCAAAAGAATCGATGCTTGCAACAATTTCGCGGAAGTGTAAGCCAAGCTGGGTCAGATAAATTCTAGCCGAGATCTGCAATTTTCCACCACTTTTTGCAGCAATTGGGATCGTCTCGGGATTATCTGTGTTGACACCCGACTTCACATAACCCCTTAAAAAACAGTTCAGCGGTGTTAAATCGCACTTTTCTGGAGACCATGCCACAAGCCCACAACGCGAGATAATGAGATCACCAAAAATTTTCTTTTTTCTTTGCGTTACGCCAACCGAACCATCAGAAATCAGTGGCATCTTAATTCATCTATCTTATTTTGTATGACGTGTTACTGTTTCAAATAAAACTGTCAAAACATTTATAGAGCTTCCGTAACAAATATCATACTCTTAACCTATATTCACTGTCAAACTGTAAAATTATTGCATGCAAAATTATTCGATCAACTCCATCTTAATCAGGAAGCTTTTTGTAGAAATTAAAGCTAAAAGAATGCATCTTTTAAACTACCTACTTATCTATTAAAAAAACAGAATTTCAATAAGACCACTTGTCTCATCTATAAAGCCGCATTACAAAACCACATCATTTGTTTCTTTATTAATTATTTCTGTGATGCTCACATTAATCTCCTTCCAATAACTTGAATACAAAAAGTATCTCAAAAAACCGATTTAACATTTTAATTTGTCTATTTTTTAATAACTTTGCAGCTATTTATCAAAAACTAAACCAAAAAATAAAAATCGAAAACAAAACCTGAAATACCGCACCAAATGAAACAAGATCATCATCAAATCTATAACGTGTTTTGATGACGGTCTTAGACGGTTGGTTGGTGGAACATACCTTCTCTAAGCCTCTAAGAAGAAAAAAAAAAAAAAAAAATAAACGCCGATGCCTTTCAGAATCTGGTTTCAAAAACCACTTGGTTTTAGTTTTTAAGTTTTTTCTTTTTTTCTTCTAAATGCCAGGTGATGATTTGTTGTGATTGAGCCGCGTCTAGAGTGTCTACTCCACTAAGCTATAGTCAAATCGTAGTTTTTCTTGCGGTTTCCCAGATAATTATCTAGCAGATCCAGGAGAAGAGATCCACCACGAGCATCACCATCCACACCAAACCTATCTTACCAAACCAAACCTAAGCCAACCACCTGTCGTACGAGTATCTTCGTTAGATCGGGTTTCCTCTTTATCTATATGGACACGGACAGAGTCATAGATATACCTGCATTGACTTGACAGTGAGCGAGTGAATCTTGCTTTATATTGGAAAATTAATTGATTAAAAGTTGATGTCATCGTTATCACTGTTATGCAATTAAACGGATTTCGATGTCTATGAAGATGATGATGGTGGGCATGGGAGTTGAGAGTTGTACATAGACCGAACTTTGAACATAGACTGGACATGGACATGGACATTAGACGCTGGAGCACCATCGGCACCAAACATCGAACACTCTCTTTCTTCATCTTCTTGGAGGATACCTTTACTATTTTTTAATAGCACCGTTAAACGGAAGCTAAATTACAGTTTAGAACAGAGCTCATCTTTTAGAATGGGTAATTTTCTTTTTCTTGGAGGGATTTTTCTTCAACGATATGTGCACAAGAAAAAGAAGTAAATACAAAAATAGTTTAAAACGTTTTTCTTTCTTTTTTTTTGAGACGACAAACGGATGCGAGTTATAATATAATTACATCTTGTCCGACCTGGGGGCACTAAGTTTACCATACTCATAAAAATGTGGTATCTTATAAAACCTATGTACGTTAGCATCATAACACAACTTAATTACTTTCTTTTCTATCGGTCTCAAGATGGTCGGTGGTACTGCGGAACTCAATGTTAATCTTGAGATACATTTGATTATTTGTTTGAAATTGTTTTTCTCTTGTATACAGTAAAAGCTTGAAATAAGTGAACACTTTATTTTTCTTTGTAATTAATAAAGTTCTTCTAGGAAAGTTTGAGAAAATTTAAATAAATGTTGGTTGTTGGTTGTTGGAAGTTGAGAAAAGGAAAAAAGAGCAAATTTGGCGACATAGTTAAGAGTTTTTTTTGGAAGACTCTTGATAGCAAGATACATATTAATCATTAAATATCAAAACGTCTAAAATGCATTTTTAGTCAAAATTGATTTCTTTAAAACTTTGTGGAAATAAATTTAAGGTTCTTTTAAAAGCAATTCATGTGAAGCATGCAGTCGAAGATGTTAGAAGGTTTAAAAGCAAAAATTAAGTTCGAAAATTTATGAGCAGGTGAAACGAAATTCACAAGTACATAAACCTCGAGTTTGGTGTGTAAGATATGGTCGGAAGAAAGCATGTCTGATGGATGGAACCTCAGTATTGTTGGCCCGATTCTGAAAAAATGAGACCCTCTAAACTGCACCAACTATAGAGACATCAGTCTCTTTAACATCACTTAAAAAATCTTCTCTGACGTAATATGTGAACGTAAAAAGCCCATCGTCAACAACCTGATGGGTCTTTATTAATGTGGTTTTAGACAAGGAAAGTCCAAAGTCGATTTAATATTGACATTACGGCAGATCCTGGAAAAAAAAACATGAAAATCAAATCGACACCAACATCTCTTAACTGATTTTAAGACCGTAGTTGACAGAATCTACATGAACGAGCTGTATAGAGCCATGTCCAGCCAAACTCGTCCGTTTGTGCAGGAGGACCATGGAGAATTCGAGCTGCTCCATAAAGATTGGAAACGATTTAACCGAACCTTTTAATGTCAAAAAAGGCTTAATACAAGGTGATGCTCTGTCATGCGATTTCTTTAACATCATCCTTGAAAGAGTAATGCAGAGCTACAACGTCAACACTAGAGGCACTGTCTTTCAAAAGTCTATCCAATTACTTGCAAATGCTGATGACATTGACATAATCGGAAGATCTCAGCGCTGGTTCATAGCGGAGCTGAGTTCTTCCGAAGAATACGAAGAATTACTCTTGCTAACCGCTGTTTCTTTGGGCTAAGAAAGCAATTGAGTATTAAAGAACTCCCTCGAGCGACCAAAGTTTCGATGCGGAAGCATGGACTGTGGCAAGAGCGGATGAAAGCACAATGGGTCGTTTCGAGAAAAAAGTTCTTGGCGTGATCTACGGTCCCGTATGCATAGAAGGTGAGTGGAGGAGAAGATGTAACGACTGCCTGTTCGGGGTGTACAGCGACGTAGACTTAACCAGAAGAGTAAAAGTCCAACGACTGAGTCACGTAGAGCGCATGAAAACCAATGTTCCGGCCTGGAAAGTCATCGAATCCACGCCCACAGGACAGTGCAGTAGGGGAATACCGCGGCTCAGGTGGCGCGCAAAAGTGGAAATTGACCTCACCCAACTTGGAGTGCACAACTGGCGACATCTAGCTAGGGACCGACTTAGATGGAGAAGTATGTTGGGTCAGGCCATAATTCACACAGGACTGTAGCGCCACCTTAAGTAAGATTTGGTAATTAATTTTGGACACGTATCCTTTACTATTCTTAATTTTGTAAAATATCATAACCGGAAATTAATCTTTGTTTTTCTTCTGTTCACTTATTTCTTACCCTTACTGTCTATTTTCTATAGTTCATCTAATGTACACTTGTGTGACAGCTGCATTTTATTTTCACAGTTTTTAGTTATACTGCTGTTGTTATTGTTGTTGTTGTTTTTTTTTATGTTACTATTATATTATTGTTATGATTTTCAGGGTGTTTCATTAAAGACAAATGAAAGAGATTAGTGCATTATGTAAGATGCGGGAATTGCTTTATATAGTGTTGTAATTAAAAAGGCATTAAACTGGGAGAAAATCATATGTTTAATGTTTATAATCCTCATCTTAAAGTGTAACCATTGAGTGAGAGAGGTTGAAAGTTTTGACTTTCAACATTATTTATTTTTTACTCACGTACATATATGGGGTTAAGAAAACGGTTTGTTTAAGGTGTTGCAATTTAGAGCTTAATTAAGAAAAAGTTGTCTAAGGAAGCTTAATGGTATAATGGAGTGTAATTGCAAGTGTATCAAATGTCAGTTCTTTGTTGGCAGATATTCTCTCTGCCAGTAGTTTAGTTGCAAATTAGCAAAAGAAACTGGGGATTGCTTTTGACTCGGTTATTTAAGTTCTTATTAAAATCAAAAATTAATTAAATAGACGTTTTTCAATAAAAATGAAATTTTATTAAAAACTTAGTAACTTTTATTCAACTGCCTGATTTCTTTTGTTTTTTGATCTAGTTCTTAAACTAAAGGCAGGAAAGTAAAAAAAAAATGTTTACCTAAGTCACTTAAACATTCTAGGAATGAAAGCGACACGACACTTTTTGTCTCGGCATCTTCAAAACCAAGAAGTATCAATTGATTTTGACAGTTTATGACTTGGTCATTGACATTCTAAAATTTGTCTCCATAGATTTGAAATCATGTTTTAAAGAGGAAACGTTTTTAAAAAATTGATTTACGAGGAACTAGACGAAAAAAGTTTCTGTTTCATCTTGAACTTGGATTGAAACAGAGACGAGAAGTTAAATATATATCTTAAAGGCCGGTTTTTGCAAGTTTTAATATACATTTCTTTGGAATTATATTTTTGAAAACGAAACTTTAGTGGATGCTTATAATTTATTCAAAAAGTCATAACTTCTCCAATCACCCCAGTGATTCAAATCAATATAAGTTAAGGCTTAATCTAAAGCCACTCAGGTGTGATAAAAAATCAAGTCCTGATAGTATTTCACCAATTGCCTTGAAATCTTGTTTTGCTGCTTTGTCAGAACCATTACCGCGACTTTTTAATGAGCCCCTAAGAACGGGCCATTCTCTAAACGATTAGACAGTTTATTATATTATACCCATTCACAAATCGGCACCCAAGCAAGATATCACCAATTATCGTTTTATAAGTAGACTCTCAACGATTCCGAAGTTATATGAGAAAATCGTTTATAATAAACTAGCGGCCCGTACCGGCTTCGCACGGGTAGACATAAATAGGTACAGATATTTAAGTTATAAGCATGCTAATTAAAATGACCATGAATCACTAAATGGTATGCTTATCTTAAAGCCTCCCTGTACACCCGTAATGATAGTTGCTACAATCACATTATCTCTTAATTCTTTGATCAATAATCTTGTATTCTATAATATTGTCGAACATTTGTTTGTACTATCATTAATACTTCTCGCAGCGTATGCGATGAAAGACATTTTATGGCTAATTTTTTTAAACCTTCGGTCGGTTTTAATAGGAATTTCTAAAAATTTCTATAGTAATCTAGTACTCAATATAGCCTATGTTACTCAGTGATAATGTAGCTTTCTAATCAAAAAAGAATTATTAAAATCGGTCCAGTACTTTTTGAGTTTATTCGTTACATACAAAAATACAAATCTTTCCTCTTTATAATATTAGTGGAGATAAACTTTTATCAATCAAAGATCTCATTTCGCTATTTTAACATGGTTTTGTCCTAGGAATATCGACAGCAACTAATGTTACAATTCTATGCAATGAGATCACAAGTAAACTTGAGGATGGTTTTCAATCTCATGTTATTTAAACTGATTATTCTAAAGCTTTCGATAGAATCAAACACGACATCTTAATAGTTAAACTATCAGCTTTAGATTTACATTCAATTTTTATGTTATGGTTAGAATATTATTTAGTACGTCTAACCCAAAACGTCACCATAAATTCGCCTTTACCATTTCCAATATCTTTGTCCTCTGGCCTTCCCCAAGGAAGTCACCTTGAACATTTACTCTTTCTTCTTGGATCTTGGAGTCATCTTTGATCTGAAACTTTTTATCTCCACGTCGACTCCTTTGAAGTTTGATGATTTGTAGGTTAGTCTTCAAGACAGTTTGATCAAATGAATTAATATAAAAATAACGGTACTTTTCATGTAACCAATTCCTGCAATGGTTTTTTATAAAGAATATATTTTGTACCGTTTGTGTGATTTACATTTTAAGGAAAACATTTTAAGTGAACATTGTATCGCCCTTGACAAGATTTAAGTTTTATAGATGTGACTTGTAGTATCATTTAACGAGTAAGATAAAATAGAAATTGATTCCCTATTTCCCAAATGAATGAAAATGAAATAAATTATCTTATATGCTTGTCTAATTCTTTGCAAAATTTCTTTGCATCACAAATTAACAAAATTTAAAAAAGAAATTTAAACGTGTCAGTATCGAGAATACTATAATAATAAATTGAATATTCAAAAAGCGTTACTAATCGCAACTTGCAATTAATTCGTTTCTTCTCTCTTCTAAAACTTAATCAATACTTCTATTCATTGAATTTCTTTTAATTTTGTTTTGAACTGAATTAATTGTAATTAAACAAATCGTAAAGGAACTGCTGATGCACAGCTTCCACCCCTCTCTCCTCTGCTTCTACTTATATTTATATCAAAATACAATCATCTTGAAAATCTGCAATTCAAATTCGCATGTTACAAAAATAAATTGGTTAACAATAATTATTATCTTCTACAATACTAATCAAATCCTATTTCTACCTACATAACTAGGCTTATAGGTGATATATACAATTAATGTATCTACAATAATTTTGTAGGTAAGGTATTCTTCTTATTGATCGATTTGTTTCGCACAACAAACGAATCAAATGCGTGTATAAATGAGAATTTAATTTACTAACTCAATTGTGCCGTGCCTTTGAAATTTTATATGAGTGTATAGGTTATAAAGCGTTGATAAAATAAGAACTATATAAGGTGTGGTACTTGGTACAATGACGTAGCATTAAAGTTTCAATTTTGATGGGAATTGAAAACAGTATGTACTGCAAATTAAGCACTTAAAGTAGTATTTTTAATATGCGACACTTTATTAAGGGGTTGCCAGGGCCCGCTTTTGGGACAGCTGTCACTTTTGTAGCTGTCATATTTTAACATTGGACAATATATAAACGCTTCAAATCTGCATTGAAATTGTTAAAATTCACTACAAATTGAACATTTTGCAGCCAAACTTAAGCACTTTTGTGAATTCATAAAGCACCTTGTCAGCCAGGGCTTAAAAACTGGTGGACAAATTTTAGCTATTAGAACAATAGAACGCAATTCTTTAAAATAGGCATTCCAAAAACTACGTTAAGCCCTATTTAGCAGACAAACTTAAATCTTAAGGCTTCTTTTTGGTTACATAAGAACTCAAGCCAGTCGATCACCAGCAACGACGTATCTGATCGCTGATTTTACTACTGAAATCCATCAAAATAATCTGAGTTTTCGTCGAAAAGCAATTATCAGTGATGAAAACGAGTTCTATTTCGAAGACTACATTAATAAGCATCAGGATTGTCAAAATGATTGTTGAAAAGCCTTTCTAACCTTAATATGACATTGTTTGTTGGTCGTGCAAAATATCATGGAAAGAATATGGTGCTGTAACTAGCCATTTGGCTGATATTGTTTTTTATTATTAAAACCATATTTCCTACTCGTGTTAACTTGGATATACAAATTAAACCACTTATTGGAAAGGCTATATTTAAAATGCTTTAAGGAACGGAACATTCATTGCACAATTCTCTTTAGGACGGAATTTAATAAACTTATCATATTTTGTCGTTGTAGTTCCACATCTAAAGAAGATGGAATATATGAAAAGTTAAGAGTACTATCGTCAGAAACAATGTATTGGATTACAAATGAGAAAGAGTGTTGGAGACAAAACAGAGCCTTGGGGACATCAGCATTTATTATGTCGTTTTCAGACTTGAACCCATCTAATTTAATTTGTATTGAACGATCCGAAAGGATGGAGGAATTCATAAAAACCAAAAGCACGCATTTTCGATAAGAGAGCTTGATGTCAAACCCTATCAAATGCTTCTGAAATGTAAAGTGCAATAATCTTAAATTCTCTAAAGTGATGTAAAGATTTGCTCCACTGTTCGGTGAGATGAACCATGAGATCACCAGTGGACCTATTACTGCAAAAGCCGTATTGCCGGTCATTAAAAAGCTTTCGAGATTTATACTTAGTTAGTAATTGTTCCTAAGTTAAGTTCAGTTAATAGATGGTATGGAAATCATATTCAAGAATAACATTCACTGTGAACAAAAGTACCCTTAAAGTCACAAATTTTCTACTTTCTAAATTCTAAATGCTGTCTACTTATTCTTTTCTGAAAACACAAGAATTTCTTCCTATATATTATATTAGAGACATTCTAATCTCATTGGCATTTCTTTTCTAGATCTTCAATCCGGAAGAAAATTAAGACAAATATAAGGAACTATCACACCATGAACAAAATTGTGCCTTTTATTATTCTAATTTTCTTTCCGCATTTTATAAGAAAAATTGATACAGAGGTATCTTACCATAGGCACAAATCTAACACATCTGATTTATTTAAAATACAGAAAAAAAGTCTCACCTCGTTGACTATAGGCAGGTACCTAACTTACCTACTTTGCCAATAATAATTCTATTTCTTCCTAAACACGGCAAAAAGCATCCTCATTCTTCGTGCTGATGCGTCTCCACTTGACCATTACCCGATAAGCTTTAAAAAAAATTCAACAAGACCGAGTAAACTTAAAAAAAAGAAGCTATAATAAACCACATTCAACCTGCGACCAACCCAACTATCTAACTATAATATTGCCATAATCATCATCAAATCAGAAATGAGGAAGAAGGTAACTCAACAGCAACAATAACAAAACAATAATGTATATATATTTATAACAATACCATATCTATGTACATATACATATAAAATAAAGGTATATCGTAATAAACCTCCAATCAGCTCAATGAATATTCAGAATGCACTTCATATAGCTCAGAGGTGCTCTCCTGGCTCCTTAATCGTGTAAACGACCACTTTTTCTCAGTTCAGTTGTATCATTTTTCTTTTCGCATGAACAAGAAAAATGCCAACTTTTCGCGCAAAAGAAGCTCGCTCGAAGCTTCATCGTCTTTATCATCATCGTTATATGTTATATGAAATACCTATATACATAGCTACACCAAGTGAGAGAAAGAGAGAGAAAAGATAGATAGTTATGGGTTTGAATTTGATGTTGAAATCCGATGGTATTTTCGCCTAATAAAGCATTTTTTTTTGCATTCAACTTTGGAAAAATAAAATGAAAAATAACAACAACTGCAGTAACAACAAGAAGTGTATCTAAATGTTTAAGTTCGAGTATCTTTTACGGATGCAATGAATTTGTAGACAGTAGTCTAATTTGAAATAAAAACATGCATAAAACTTTATTCAAAATATCGAAATATTTCAGAAAAATTAGTGTTTCAAATAAGAGCATTATAATCTAAAAGTATCATTACAGTGTGAGCGTTGTTCAGAAAAAACAACAGTGGAACGGTAATGTGCTGTCTTACAGTAATGGAAAAATGAGACATTAATAGGGCAACAGTGCGACAATAGTGTTACAGTATAAAAACATTATTGTTACAGTATTGCTACAGTGTGACATAAATTTTACAGTGTGAAAACATTATTTTTACAGTATTGTTTTAGTGCTACAGGAGTTTTGCTGACATTAGCGCAATGGATGTGTATCGATTTGATAATGCTAACTTTGAAGTGATATTAAGCATGAAATTTTTAAAAGTTTGACAGTATCGTCTAAACCAATTTTTTACAAACTTCAAAAAAATTGAGATCAAATTGAGAGGAAGCTGTGTGAAGTGGAAGGAGAGATCCAACGAAATCCAAAATCTGAGTTCTTCCATGTTAGACTTATGGGGCTTCTTTAAGTCGTAAGCCTATTCTGATACTCTGCAATACACAAATTTAAAAGAAAAAAATATAGGCTTAGTTTTTCAATGCAAGTTAAACTCAAGTTAACTCCTGAAACATGTTTTTCAGTCTATTTTAATCTTGTAGTTACATAACTCTGAGTTAACCCTTCACATTTAGTGATATAACACTGGCTTAAATATTCAGATGTTTTTGACAGATTCTGAGATATTTCTTTTAATGGAAAAATGGATAATTTGTTGTAATATTCAAACTGCTACTTGACTTGACTTATGCCTCAAGTCAGTATTGGAAATTATTAATTGTGCTTAAGTTAAGATATGTCAAAAGCTATCAAGGTTTCATATGCCAATAGCAAGTTTTAATAATTCAGTTTAGTTTTTAATTAACATTGCAAAGGGATCAATATGTTGCTTTTTTTGTCTCGGAATTTTTAAAACATATTTCATAATTAAAATTTAAACAGAACTCGAGTGAAACTTATTCTTCTTTCAATTTCTTTAAATATTATGATTAAAAAAATTGTGAAAGTTTTTGATCGTATAAAATAAGGTTCTATTTTTCAAACCTACCATTAGATTGTAATTGATGAGAAATTGTCGGTCAAATGCATTCAATTCTTTTAAATTTAAAGTTCAATATCCCAACAAAAAATGTTCGTATTAATGTAATGTTGTTGAAATGGGCTTCAGGTCAAATAAATAAAACACTAAGTTTTCACGACGTTTCGTTCATGATTATGAACATCATCAGGTGTAAACAGTTTTATTAATTGTTACATTAAAAATTAAAAACAAAATAAAAACAACAAATTGACTTCCTTAAATAAGAAAGTGAGTCAACACTTCACAACGTTAAATTAACAAGTTCGTATTAATGATTTTAAAAAAGCTATCTGAAGCTAAATAAATAAGATATCTAGTTTAGATCATAGAGTTTTTAGATCTTTTCTTAAAAAATTAAAACACATTTCGAATTTTATAATAAGGATTTCACAACTTTTTTTTAAAATAAAACGCAAACCATTTGAGATATTCCAAAAACGTTTTTAGAAGGTTGAAGTACAATCAACACCATCGCGGGTACGTTTACAGCGGTGGATTCGTTGGAGCAAATTTTCAAAGACTCGGCATCACATTTCAGACGCAACGGCCGCAATTTCGCGTTCAATATCTGAGCTCTTTCAATATCATCCACTTCGAGTCAAAAGTGACGAACCCATTAAGTCAATAACACTGGACGACAAATTTCTTCTGGTTAAAGCCGACTTCAAAATTAATGTATCAGGTTTTTGAAGTATAACTTTTTAAAATTCGAAAAAAAAACACTAATATACATAGGTAAGGCTTTTTGAAGCTATCAAAATTTATGAAGTATCTTTTCTTTTTTTTAATAAAATCCGAAATGGTTTTAAAAATGTATAATCCTTTTCTTCAATATTGAGTTGAAATATTCACATTATTTCATATGATATTCGAAAAAACTTTAAAAGTTGTTAGATTTCACAATTTCTTACAAGAATCTTAAAGAAACGCTAAACTATTTATGCTAAAATGGTTTTCAACAGAAAAAGTCCAAACCGTTTAAAAGTTAGTTTGGTTCTTGTAACGAATCTGTTGTCTAATCCATTCTATTGTTGCAAACGTGTATTTTTAAAACTTGACCAAATAGCTAAGATAAGAGTTTGAATTCGAAACTAAATTAAGTCCAATACGTATTTATCAAAAGTAGTAAAGTATCGAATTCAAGTTTTTCTCGAAACTTCATAGAGGTTCAAATAAGGACTCATATAAGGAATGAAAATGTCAAGAAACTAAATACGATACTAAAATGCTTCAAATTGTAAATCATAAATCATATAATTTATTGTTGAAAGATATTTTGAGCTTTAATTTAGGCTTGAAAACCTCGTTGTTGGTTATTTTTAGCATTTTAAAACCTGATGTGAGAGAAAAATTTAAAGGCGAGATTCAAGTTCAGGACATCTTAATCCTTTAAAATATTATTCTTTTGTTTGTACAACAGAAAATAAGCCGTAATTTTGTCGACCATTGCAATCAGCTTCGTCACTTAAATACAAACAAGTATTTTCTTAAAGTTGCGATCACCGGATCCGAATATAACTTTTTATAACTTGCACGATAAAAATGTTGAATATACTGAAGAAAATGACACTGACAATTCAATTCACAGTTTTCAAGTCCCTGTTGAAAAACCCTTTATTTCAACATCACCAACTTAAAACTTAGAGACGACAATTTTTCACTGAATTTCAAAACTTTTTAAAAACACTTCAATTCTGATATATTTTTAAGTCCCTTGAAGAAAATTTTCAAGCGCAATTTTCAAAAAACCATTTGTAGAGCAAAATGGAACATATTTTAAAAACTGTTTACATGTTTTCTAGTAAGCAAAAATAATAAAGTAGTGTGAATTAAAAAACTGCTCTGGAATATTTTGTCAAAATTATTTGCTCAAAAAATTCCACTGTAAACATTTTTCGTATGATGCACACCGAAGAAGGAATATCTCAAAAGTATTTGCATGCTTCTTTTATGCAGTGAAGCACATACCTATATTACATACATTACATACATATATTTTTCGGTTACGTTCCAATTGGATTAGTGGATAATGGTACAGAAGATATAACTTTTAGAGACCTTATAACAAAAATAACCAAAACAAAAATTAGATGCATACGGATACAGTAAACACGGCTTCCGAGACGCTTTATAAACTCCAACTAACCTTAACCGGTCCTTTGGAGTAGGTTTTTACTTTCAAATGTGGCATTTAACTATATTCAAGTTAGTCGATGTGGTTTATTTAGCTATCCTCTTTTTCAAGCTTTTTCCTCTGCTTCTTCTTTTTCATGAATATATTTTTGATTTTGTTGTTGTTGTTGATTTAATTTACTTGAAGTAGAAGAAGAAGAAAACGAAGAGTTTCAAATTTGTTAGATGATGGTTTAACTATTTTACATTTTTCTGTTTTTGAGTCTGTCTCTAGCCAATATGGACTTTTTATGTAAGTTTATATCAATTAGAGTTTTTTTTACTGCTTTTGCATGAAATTTAGGGAAGGTAGTTATTTTTTCGATGGTGAACTTTAGTTAAATGATGCATGATCATTTGCTAATGGATGAAGGTAACGAACATTTCGTAACACACAGAAAACATATTTGTTTCAATCATTTTTCAAACAAGATACATTTATAGATAGAAGATACTTTTCTACAAATTTCCGCTGCCAACAAAGTTTCAATCTCATCGGAAAAAATCTTTAAAAATAAACTTAGAAAAATAGAAAAAGTATCCTGAAAAACTTCTAGACAGACATCATCTTAATACTCATATATACAATTCATTCATTTCACCTTGTCTCAGAGAATAAACAATCTGAAGGTGTGCATCAGCAGCACATCACATCACAACACCATATCCTTCTTAACACCAAACCATATCCTTCATATGGAGGCAGTTCCAATATTATACCAAGGATGAGGGAAATTGAATTTCTCTGGTAGGTGCCACGATGACGAGAACGACGAGGACGAAGAACAACGATGACAACGAGCAATGGTGAATGGTTTAAGTTTAATGCCACCATGTGTGTGTAGTGTATACCTGTCATACATATGATGATGTGATGGTTGGTACCTACTCCTGCCAGAGAGTCCTGAGACATGAGTATGAAATTCCATGAATTGCGCTATCATTCTACAGTAAATCTTATATAAAACCATAAACCCAACAAGGTGTCGGTTGATCCTTCTGTGTGCTCTGGTTGTCAGAAGTTAAACTATACAAAAAGAAAAGCATCCACAAAAATATAATTTGAGCAACAGACTGTTATAATGTATTTAATAGTGATTTTCTCTTGAAGCTTCTTTTTTGTTTCACACCCAGGAAACCAGGATGTACAATACTTTATATGACTTTGTGTATTAAACTTTTTAAAGCTAAGATAACAAAATCCGAGATCCGTTTTGAAGCTTAAAGAATAAGCATTTTATTCTTCAATTCTTTAAGACAGTTCATGAGAGAATATTTTTTTGTTTTAAATTGGATCATATTTCGAATATTTACAAAAATAAATGTCAAAAAAAAAAGTATTTATAAACAAATTTGATAAACATCTCTTAAAAAGCTTGAATGACATTTCTAAAGATAAATATGAGCCTGGTGTTATTTGTTATTTTATAAGTCTCGGTGTATCTTATTCTAAACTTAACCTTCATTAATATTAATAGAGTGAAAGATTATCATATTGAATATATTAAAAGAAGAAATAAACAAATCGACACGAACAAACTACATTCGGAGATGAAGACTGATTAAGTGATGAATAATTGTATAACCGGAATATTTAGTTATACTATAATCTTATAAATATACAACTTTAAATGCCCTTTCGACGCCTATTTTAGTTTTCGTTTTGATTTCTTGCAATTTGTATTCAAAATATAAATTAAACATTTTTGTATTGAAACGATTTGCGGGATTAATTAAAGCACTTAAATTAGGAAGTGTGGGTGTAAGTTGAAATATGGAGGAAGTAGTATGGTAGTGCACTTGCACTCATATGAAGAAAGGTACTTTTTTAGTTGAAAATAGGATCATTTAAAATCTGAATTAATAGTCTTTATTGTTTTGATTTCTTATATTTTCAAGTGATCTCCATAACTTTCTAAGACTCACATACATACATATATAAGACCTATCCTATTCTGATAGGTTACTATTTAGAACAAAGCCGAGACTTATTAGATTTTCATAAAATTTTTTTTTTTATTTTTTTATACTTGGAAACGATTTTCGGGTTTATTTACTTTTAGATATTGAGCTAACTTGAGAACTTTTGGGATTAAGTTGTAACCCATTTGTAACGATGATTTACTGATGTTACAAAGGTCCTCGTTTAAATATAATAAAAGAGGCGACCCACGCTTCCCATCCCGTCTGTTGATTTGTCTTGTTTAAAAGGTTTGTAAGTTTTCGTGTTTTGTTATAAAAGTGGTTAGTTGAATTATTCTAAATAACAATACTTTGCATTTGATGAAATAGTTTGATTTCAAATTATATTTTTGTAAACGAGATTTTTGCCGAAAAACAATTTTTACTTAGTATATTAGTAGCATTTCTTAAAAGTTTTTATTTCTTATAAAAAAAAATAAAAATGGGATAAATGAAATTAATTTGAGAGATATCGAGAACCGAACATCAATTTTTTAATTTTTACCAAATTTGCGTACTATTTTTTGTAGTTTTTATTTTTTTATGAAAAAACGGACTGTTGGGTTTTTATAAGAAAATTATTGAATATCGAAAACAATGTTTTCTGTGAGATAAAATATGTAAGTTTGAAGCCAATATTTTTTTTATTTTTGGAAACTTATTTGAGCCGAAAGAAATTTTTACCAAGTTTTAGTATTTGTTTTTTTAGGTTTTTATTTTTTGTAAAAAAAACTGTCAATTCGATTTTTCTCAAAATTTTACTTAATGTTGACAACAATATTTTTACTTTATTTTATCTTTTAAAAAATAAGATAAAATTAGTTTAAAGCCAATATCTCAAATTTTTAAAAAGATATTTCAGTCGAAAATCAATTTTTACCACATTTCGTAAATTTTTGTTTAAGTTTTAATTTTTTGTAAGAAAACTGTCAATTTGATTTTTGAAAACAATATTTTTAAAAGAAAAAAATATTTTTAAGCCATAATCTTAAAGTCTTCAAAATATATTTGAGTCGAAAATTAATTTTTACCACTTTGACTAATATGTTTTTTAGGTTCTTATTTTTTATAAAAAAACAGTCAATTCGATTTTTTTTTTAAATTTTACTAGAAAACGTTAAAAACGTTATTCTTCGTTGCACAAAATTGTTTTGGAGACAAAATCAGTTTTTGTTCGTAAAATTTTCGAGGTGACAAATATTTTTTTTTTCAGTTTTTTTGATTTATAAAACAAACCGCTACTTGGAATTTTTTCCAAAAATATATTTGTTTGGCATAACGTTACAATATATAATATAAAATTTAATTTAAGTCTCTAACGTTATTAGTTCGTGAGATATTTAGAGTTAACCAAATACCAAAATTTGTACCATTTTTTCAAATTTCTATGGTAAAAAAAAACCACCTACTCAATTTTCTTGAGAGCCTTTTCTGCATTTTTCTGCATTATTATCTGTATAACAAAATTCATTTGAAGTCGATATCTCATCTGGTTCTTTGGACGACGAAAAAAACGTCACGAACGTACGGACGTACAAACGTTTATACACACGCACGCACCGACTCTAGGGACCTTGAAACGTAGAGAAAGGTCAACATTTTCAATTCGACAAATCGGACCGATTACAATAACTTCCTATGGTAAGTTGAAAAAGGACCTAGAATAGATTCCTGTGGAACACCTTGTCGTAAAGGCAAGAAGTTTGAAAATGTTCCATTACTAACAGCCCATCTGAAGTCTGTCAGTTAGATAGCTTTCGAGTAATTTTAATGCAGAGTTTCTTAAACCAAACAGATTTTTGATATTCCAGCATAGAATTTTATGGTTGACTTTGTCAAAAGCCTTCGAGAAATCGAGCAGACAAAGAAGCGTAACATATTCTTTTATCATAGTGTCCTGTTTTATATCTTCTAGTATTTTAACCATGGCAACCAACACAACTGTGTTTAGACCTAAGACCAGATTAGCAAGGAAATTAAAGGCTATGTAAGAATAATTACTCAAGAATCTGGTTAGCAATTAATCCCTCAAAGACTTTCGATAAGGACGGTAAAATACTTATTGGCCTAAAATCACTTTCAGGCAAAGAATAATTTTTTTTTGGCACAATAGACACGATAGGCACAAGTGTAGCTTTCTTTCATGACTTTGGGAAGGTTGAAGTTGTAATGCAATAGTTAATAATATTAGTTAGATAAGGTATTATGTAAAGCAGAATAAGCTTTATAAATCGGAGTGGTATGCCGTCTTCTGCAACAGCGTTTTAATTACTCCTACACAATTTAAAACATTATTCTCATAAACTGATTCAATTTGAAAACTCCTTATGGTTATGGAAGGTATGGATTAATTCTTTCTGAGAAATCGAAAATATGGTCTTAAACATTGTTTCCAAGAAAAAATTATTTAGCACATCACCATCAATTTTACATTGAGGAAGAAATACCTAAGTGACGTAAATTGTTCCAAAGCGTTTTGGAAGAAAGTTTCGTATACAATTTCAATGCATAGCGATTCCTTTTGGAGTTTTTAGTTACTTCAGTGGAATGATTTCTTGATACTTTGTAAGCATTTCAATTTGAATTAGAGGGAACATTTTCCAATTTTCCATACAGTTTTTTTTAGATTTAATAGCTTCGGCAACCTCCGAAGTGTACCAAGGATAACGTTTGGTAGCTGATCTTTATCAAGCCGCGCTTCTAGCACCTTGGGAAGGGAGTAAATGTTTTAATAATTACTATAGAATTAAAATGTGATTTGCCAAATATTTAGAAAACTTCAAAGCAGTAATAGTAAAATGTGTACATAGATAAGTTACGGGTTGTTTAAAATTCTAAACCAATATTGTTAATTTTGATAATGAAGAATAATAAAGAAATGTATTAATTTCTTATACATATCGGATTTTCCAATAGGCACTTGACAATTTTGAATTTTATTTGTGAACGCGTCCTTTCACTAATCATCAAACTGTCATTGTCAATTTATTCAGTACACTCAAGATTTTCATCATGGTAAAATACAAGAACGAGCAACGTCTGCAAATTATAAATATTTTCTATTCATATTCGGAATCGGTGAATGCCAATTTAAGAACGTTAACTCCAATTTTTGCTCGTTTAGTGTACAAATTAGAGTTTACATATTTGTTATGTGATTTTGCCGAGCAATGAGATAACGGGTTGATGGAAGTGTCAAAAATATCGCAGACGTTCAGGTGTCTGTAGGTAACGATCCAAATCAGTCAATATCACGCGCGGCGTTTTCAAGGATTAAGTATCGCTCAGCCGCATTTTGATATATTTTACTTAAGGATCTTGGTTTGCACTCATACAAGACTCAAGACTCAGAAATTAAAGATGATGGACCTTTTCATCGCAAAATCATCTTCAGTGACGAAGCTCATTTTTGGCTTAATAGGTTCGTCAATAAGCAAAATATGCGTTACTAGTCGGCTAAAATTCTACATTTGCTTCATGGATCAGCTCTTCATCCACAAAAACTAATTGTTGGGTACAGTTTGCATGCTGGCGACGCGCGTTATTGGGCTATATTTTTTCGTCGACGATAAAGATCGTAACGTTACTGTGATTTGATTCATTCGTGATAGGTTAGGTTTAAATATATGGAAGAATACAATTTTATTCAATACCTTTATTTCCGTTAAATGTGATTATTTTACATAATAGTTAAGTCTAAGTTGCGAAGGAACAATTTTTTCTAAAAAAAGGGTAAAATCTTATTTAAACATTCCTTTTTACAAAATAAAATGTATGCATAAAATTATACAAAATTATCTACAGATTACGTTTAGGTACCATATCAGTTCTGTGTAACATTTTCATTTCGACACAATTCAATCTTCTTGAAAATTCGTTTTAATCCAGGGTAATGCAATCAACTCATATAAACACCTTTTCTCTAACATTTGATTACGTCAAAAAAGATGTAAAATCTAAGTGTGCAAGATTTCACTTATCAATCAATTTACCAAAAACTATACTTAAGTGAATTAAGAGCTCATTTTCAACAATAAATTTAACCTTTTTCTCTTAACAATTTCATTAAATTGTGAAACATTTTTTGATGTAACTTCAAACTTTAACTAATTTGAAGATTTATAAATCTTTTAACAGATCGTAATTTAAAGGAAAAAAAAGAAACAGAATTTGATTGGTAACTCATGGAAGAAACCTGACTGCAATTTATATTGTAAAATGTTTAACTCAATTCAAGGTTTCTCTATAGAGATGGTTTAACAATAAAAATAATGAACTTAATTTTCTATACAAAAGTACACAACATGATGCTAATGATAGGGTACCAGCACCGCACTGTGTTAAATGGTTTCAAAAGAGTCTCTTGTCGAGACTCTTGAACCTTTTTACTTTATTGTTGACGACACAGTTTGGTAGTTGGCAGCTCATTTGCTTACAACAACCAAAAACAACTCGTACCTTCTTACTTCATAAATTGTATTCCTATTGTAAAATGAGATAAATCACAAAGTCTTGACAATGTGTCAATTAGTTATTTTATTAACGCATTTCGTGATTATACTGACATTAAACAAAAAAGACATTGTGGTAAAGTATTATAGTTCAGGGTGCAGTGTATAATCTAAGACTTAACCTTCAACGGCAACGGGCGGGGGCAAAAAGCTGCGTGTTACAAAATCTTGATTAAATGTGCTACCTTCATGAGATTAACAACTTCGTGGGACTAACATAAAAATAATATGCCTATATTGTATATTGTTTACAAAATGGTGATGATTGAATTAAGATAAAACAAAAAGGTTTTTTTGTTTTTAACGAACTTTCAGATTTAGATAAATAAGCTGCTTTATGTAATCGTTAAGTTCGAGAAATTATGTTTGTTATCAAGGTTCTTTATTATTATAATTATTTTTTAAAGTTGAAAGCAAATATAATATTTATTAAAAGCTGTTTTATTTATTGAATTTTTTTTTAAAGTTATGATATTAATACCCTTAAGATAAAAACTGTTTTAAAATCATTAAAGTTTATGAGAGCACACTTGCCTAAGTGTGTCCGTTTCCATCATGGACAGCCACTTTAACCTAACTTAAGCATGAGAGCAAATATTGAATGGTTTCAGTTATGAGAAGTTTGATAAATTTGGCACAACAGTCCGTTAAGAACTAGAGCCTAGTGACTTCCAACTCTCAACCATTCCTTTGTGCAAGTAATGTTGTCAGGGATGGAGGGGACTTTTAAGCCGAATCCAAACGGTTAATTTGAGAAAGCACTTTTTATGACAAGAATTACCCTAGGAAGATTTCCTCACAAGAGGCAGTAAACATGAAAAAAAAAAACTTTTAGATGGCAGAGGAAGGGATTGAATCCAATACCTCTGGCATGACAGTCCTACGCAATAACCATCACCCCACGGGCACTTGGTTTGATAAATAAATTAATTTTAAAATATAAGGAAGTTTTAGAATATATATATTCAAAAGTAGAAGCAAATAAACCATCTTAATCAGATCTCTGTCATGTCCTTTATATTTGTTTGACTTGATTGAATGATTTACAAAAGGTGGTGGCTTATAAGTACTTTATTTATTTTTAATTTTCTAGCTGCAACAGTTCTGCCGTAATACTCGCGTTTCTAGGAATGCCCATTAGTTTAATTTTGAGTTCAACTTCGGCTGTACTGTAAATTACAGATATTCTCTCCTTAGCCGAACTAAGCGAATGTGGAATGCCTTACAACATTCTGTCTTTCCTTGTCATTGCAATGTTCAAGAATTCAAAATCAATGTACACAGACATATCCTTTTCAAACCTTCTCTCATTTTCTAATGCTTACACTGTGTCTCTGGCATATTAAATGCATTTAAAACTCCTGAGTGTGTGATAAGTATTGAAAACAAAAATTAAGATAATGTTTGGTGGGACAACGCAATTGGTTTTGTTTAAAAGGTATCCCAAAAATTACTTTATTTTAAGTGTGAAAAATAAAAACCTTTGTAAGTTAACTTCATATTATGATTTTTTAAACTTCTTCCAACTCTATGGGTCATAGTAGGTACTGTATTCAAAATGTATGTATGTATGTGCGACCAAAATATTAAAAAAAAAAAATCAAAATTCTTTATTTCAAAATGCTACTTCGACAAAGTTTTGTATTTCAGCCTTTTAACAACTTTTAACAACAACTTAACAACGAAATTGTTAAAGAATTACATGTTTTAGAATAATTTTTCATTTACCATTTTTTCAAACACTAACAACCAATTCTTTGACAATGTTCTAAAATCAATTTAAAACTCGTTATAATAACTCTCGGTTTATCTTTAAAATTTAGCTTTAAAAATATTTACAACTCGAACATTCCTTCACTTTTATCATTTCCATTGAACGCAGTGTAAATATATTATTAAGTTTTAAGGACTTAGATCTCAGTTTAATAAAACGAAGTTCTAAAGAATAATAAATTACTTTCGTAGCACCCGGTAGGATTTTTTGACATACATTTCTGACATTCTATAGAATAATAATATTAAATCTTTGTCAGAGTTGATTTAGCGGTAGACAATTTTGTCATTGATTTCAGTTTATTAAAAAATTTTTGTATTGTTTGTAAAACAGGGTCTAAGGACCATATGCTTTCCTTAGAACGTTTGGAATTTCAAGTAATTTCTTGACACATTGTTCACGCCGAGAACTAATATCCCAGACCCTTAAATTCAAACATCTAATAAATTGAAGTTTTATCTCAGATTGAGTTAGAACTCAACTGAATTCCAATGTTTCAATAAGAAAGAGGCTAGAACTCTAACAAGGAATTGGCTTTAACATTTTTAAGATGAGCGTTTTATACAGAGAGCTAGGAGGCCGAGTCAAGAACTCACATTTTTTTAATTTTTTTTTTTAATAATAAGAGATAAATGTCATCTTAATGAACTTACTTTTCATCTTCCTATAAATATGTGACTTTTTAATTAATTCTGGTTCATCGTGTGTTGTACATCAATGGAGTTCTGGCTTTATTTTTTCAAAGGAAAATAAAAGAACAGAACTGTGAGAAATTAAATTTTTAAATAAACAGAATTTTGAAGGGTGATTTTTTAGCTATTACCTTTTTGGCAACACTGGTTTAAACAGCTGAAGCTGACGACAACCCTTGCAAATTATTGAATTTTGTTATCAAAATGCGTGCTCTGTTAAAAAAGTTCACCCCGCGATTCTTCCATTTTATGGTCAGTTTAATCGACCCACTGAAGCGGCTATTCGGGCGAACTGAAGAAAATATCCCAGTTGTATCGGCCAGTGTTAATGATGATCATCAATTATCGATTCGTCGCCGTTCGCAGCAATTGGGTCTCTGTTACTCAAAAACGTGGAACATTTTTCGGAAGGATTTAGGTGTGATGCCTTTCAAAATATAGCTGGTGCAAGAATTGAAGCCAAACGACCTGCTGCAACGTAAATTGTTTGGTTAATAGGCTCTTGGAAAGTTGGCTGAAGGTCCACTTTTTTACCGAAAAAGCTCATTTTTGTCTAAATGGGTACGTAAATAAGCAGAATTGTCGATTTTGGAGTGAATATACGCCAGAAGCATTGCAAGAGCTACCAATGCAAATGCATCCATAAAAAGTCACAGTTTGGTTCGGTTTATGGACCGTACTTCTTCAAAGATGATGCGAATCGTAACGTAACAGTGAATGGTGAGCGCTACCGTGAGATGATATCCAACTTTTGTTTGCCCAAAATGCAAGAGCTTGACTTGCATGACATGTGGTTTCAACAAGACGGTGCCACATGCCACACAGCACGCGCAATAATGGATTTATTGAGAGGCGAGTTCAGTGAACATTTTATTTTATTTAACGCCTTTAGACTATTTTTTGTGGGGCTATGTTAAACCTCATGTCTAAACAGACAAGCCCGCTTCAATTGACGGATTGTAAGACAACATTGAAGCATTTATTCGTGAGATACCGGCCGAAATGTTGGAAGGAGTATGCCAGAATTGAACTAAGCGGATGGACCATTTGAGGCGCAGTCAACATCAACATTTGCATGAAATAATCTTCAAACATTAAAATTATATGGACCGTACTATCGATTCAAATAAAGATTTCATGCATTTTTCTGAATTGTATGTGTTTGCTTTTTGAAAAACTTTCTTATAGCTTTTAAAAAATCACCCTTTATAATATTTCGACTTTACAATTTTCAACATTGATTCTATCTAAATTTTTTGTCGGAGAATTAATTTGTTTATCTTTTCAGGTCAAAGTTTTCTGCTTAAAATTTTGTTCCATGATATTAATGCTAATATTAAAGAGGGTGTTATTTTATGTGTCAGGTTATGCCATGGTTCATTAATTCAAAAATTTTAAACTAAAATACTTTAAACGAATTAAAACAGGTTTAGAAAAATCATATATTTTTTTTCTTCTAAGACGATAATCAATAATTAAGAACCAACAATAAAATATATAAATAATAACTATGTATTATGAGATTAATTCTTAACATTTAAATTCAGTTTGAGTCTTTTTTTTCAAAACACAAAATAGGTTGAATAAATAAAAACGGATTAAAAATTTCATTTGAAAAATATAAGAGTTTGATTGACCCAGTAAACCCATCATCATTTAAAAATAACTGTTTCAATTGAGTTAACAAAATCAACATAATTCCTTGAGGACTTTTTCTGTATTATATGATTTAGTGACCGTAAAATTAAATCACTGTAAAATTCATTCAAAATGAAAAAAAAAAACACAATTTTTCAATGCACTTTGCACAATTTCATAAATAATAAGGAATTTTCCCAAGAGAAATTCGAAAACCATCTGATTTAAAATCAGAGTAATATACATAATTTCTCTAAATCTACCTTCCTCCTTCACAATGATGATGGATGATGATGATTATCAATTTCGCTTTCCATTTCAATGTCAATTCAAAATCAGTCAACATATAAAAAGAACAACAATAGTTGTCATCGATATTGAAATTTGCACAATGACACACTTTTTTTCGTCATCTTTTTCCTCTTTTTCTGCAATGAAAATCACCATCATCATCACAATACAATTGGATTGGAATTGGTAAACAGAGCGATAAAGATTGTTATAAATAAATGATTGGTATAGGTACTATACTTGTATATCAATCTTCAATCATCATTACCAATCGTTTAACCTAGTTGAACTTTCTTTAGCCTGCTTTGAATCGCGGCGGTTGTGTGTCATGTCATTGAATTCACATTCCAATTACCTTATAAAAATTGTTCAATTCATTTTAATGTTTAAACAATTACATAAAAATAAATACAATACAAAAATACGAACAACAACAACAAAAGATATCAAACGAGTTCTTACGAAAAAACAACTCAAATGGCCATTGAACCAATCTTTTGAGATACCAGTTTCTGATGCTGGATAATATGATGGAGTCTTAAGTTGAGTCTGGCTTTAACTGATTCTGATTATGCTGCTGGCTGTTAAAGACTTAAGATTTGACCAACCGAACGCACGGACAGACAGAAAGACCACCACCATCTACTACACCAACAGTGATGCCGGCTGCGACTCTGATTCTCATAGAAGGCGTAGGTATAACCACATTCATTGATTTGATTTTCCGGTTTTAAAGATACAGATACAAGACAAGACCATGATAGATACTTTATATGTTATATATAACCTACTCGTACCCATAACAAACGCTTTATATAAAAACCAAAACCGCATCTCATAGAATTGTAATAATTTTTATTAATCCAAAAATATGTACATAATAATATCATTTTTATATTTTTCTTTTTTGCTAAGGATTTTTGAAACATAGTCCCTGCATATTTTAGGTTGTACTTCTTGTAGCTACTCGTATACCAATAATTTTTATTCAGCAAACAAAAATATGACGATGGAACATTGCAATCCATATGAATGAGAAGAATCCGTGTCTGGAGGCGATCCCCTCATGTTCAACGATGTGCGTGGCATCGTTTCGATTCCAATTTCAACTGCAGGAATGAACATTTGTAGCAGAGGTAATGTGGGTTTTCAGGATAGTCTAGGACATGAAGTCACAATGTTTATCGGAGACTCTTAGTGTAAAAATAGGTAAGCAATGTTTTAGGGCTGATTGTTAAAAAATAGATCTGACCTTTAGAGCTGAAGATTCTGTGGGAAACAAAAGTACTAAATTTATATCAATTCGAAGTCAGAATTTAAAAGTACTTCAGTATTTCATTCATTTCGAGTACAAGTACTAGGTTAGGTACTGGTATTCTAATGGAATACAGTGGTAGTGATGTTTATAAAAACGCCAAAAAGGCTATGTTGGGGTACAATTGCCCACCAGGTATCAGGTAGGAGTAGTACTTGAAGTACTTGAATATCATTTTCAAGTACTTCTTAGCTCATTGCGAAACTATTGGTCAAGTTCTTTAGAGTACAAATCAAACTACTTGAAAGCATGTTAAACTGCTTTAGAGTACTTACTAATTACTTGAAGGAAGTTATTAAATACTTGCTAGTTCAACATAACTGATACTTGAGTATATATTGGAACTTAGCTTCTTCAAGTCTTAGTTGTGCCGTATAGAGTGCTTTTCTAAACTGTTTAGAAGTTTATATGATTGTTGTCCTTGATTTGACAGTTGAGAATATTAAACTGGCTGTTCAGTTGTGCAAGTCGTGGTGCAAGCCGTTTAGGATCAAACAACGCTTCTAAATCGTGAAAATGTATTTTAAAATAAAAATCAGTTTGCGAAATCAATTTTACGGTATTTCATAACGAACCAAACTTCAATTGAACTCGAAGCAGTGGCAGACATATGTCAAAAAATATATTTAAAAAATTATCTAGTAGATAAAAGAGTAACAAATTAATTCTAAAAATGTTTCTTTCTTCTAATATAAATCAGACTTCTTCAAAAAAAAAAAAAAAAAAACGATACTTGAAAGTAAATAACTTATTATTTGGCGTGTTTGATATACTTAAGTATTTGATATTTGGTGCTTTCGATGAAGTTCTTGAAGAATATTAGAACTTGGCATGCTCAAGTACTAGTATCAGAGTAAAGAAGTGAAAGTACAATTTTCAGTTTAAGTATTGGTCCTTTTACCTACTCGAAAACGTACAAATCTGTGGTTGCAACAAAACATCTTAGACTATTTGTAATAGAAGCAAAAGTCTTTTGCATTTTGTCGAAATCCGATATGACAAACGCCCCCGGAGAGCTTTGTATCATATTAATGTTGAGAGTTTTGTCTAAAATAAAAATAAAATCTCCTCTGAAGGACGTTTGATATCTAGATACATTGGTACTCTTATAAAAAGAAGGAAATAAGTTCCAAATATAAATACCTACTTGAGTAGGAACATTTATAAAGATTAATAAAACAAAACAAAACAGAAGAAATTGCTATGAAATGGTCATTTTAAAAAATTCGACATACCTATAAACTAATCCAACATTAATTGGCAGATTATTATCAAACTATAACTAAATTGGAATCAAATGTATATATTTATTATTTATAAGTGTTGTCACTCTTACAGGTAGACCAAGTTTGAGCAAAAGGCAAGTCGAATGGACACTTGTTAGTAAGCAATTATACGATCTATGATTTTATAGCTTAAGGCTATTAAAAAAATATAAGATTTGTATATAGCATTCGATTTGGTTTTGTTTACGGAAATCAAGTTTAGTGACTTTACGTTGTTTGTATTAAATTATTAAAAGAAATTTTATTAAAAATAAGGCTGGGCTTCCATCACTTTATGTTTGTAAATTTAATTGATATTTTATTGCTTAATTTTAAAGTGGATTTAACTATGTGTATATTTATGATGAAATGGAAGTGGCTTTCAATTTTTTGTTTTATTAATTGATTTAAGTTTATGTTTGTTAGAGTGTTTTTTGTTTTAAAAGTTAAAGATAGTTAAAAGAGAAGATTATACAAACAGTAGTAAGAAACAAATTACGTAATTTCATTACTTTTAATAAAGTGTCATCCTTATTAATGATTTAATAGAACAAATAGAAGTAAATTACATAAAAGCTGGAAGTTGGATTTCATTTTTTAATAAAGCAATAAAGGTTTTTCCAAAATTGTTCTTTTTTCAAAGAAAAATCATCAATGTTTATTTAATTGTAAAGAGGAGGTTATGCCTTGGAAAATGATATCAGCCAAGTGACCGTAAAAGCAACGGTTGCTTCGATAAATTCAAGAGGTCCAAAACGTCTAGAATTGACTGATTGAATATCTTTCGCGTAGCTCGAAACAAAATTCTTAAGTTGTGAAGTCACAAGTATCGCAAGGGGCCAAATGTGATCACTTCTTCGAGAATTTACACGGTCAGGCATTTTTTTTTTTAGCAAAATTACGATTGCTGGTCTGACGCTTAGAGTAGTTTTGTTAAAGATAAACGTCATCCAAGTCTATGTCTTCCAATTGCGGTCAGAAAAACCACCAATCAAAGCTCGCTAGAAAAGATTGAACTCACTGTTACACTTGCACCAGCCTCATTCGTCCAAGTCATATGTAAGGTCTAATAACACCGAAAGCGCAAAAGCAATAATTTTTCGATTTTTCAAGCCCCAAGTGAGAAAGTAGCCTTCGAAGTGAAAATGGGCCATATTATTTAAATTGGTTTTTCGATAAAAATCCAACTAATGTTAATGTATTGGGAAGACAAAATAACCCAAAATACAATCGATCGCCTTGAACTCTTTTGTTAACGAACTGTAAAGTTCTTTAAGGCCTAAGTCCTTATTATAAATACGGTGCAATGTCGTTTTTGGATTGTTTTATTCCAAAGATCGACGAAAAATGGACAAACCGGACTTACATCAACATGACGTACTACATCTACAATATTCTCAGTTATTTTTAGCGAAACAAACAGGGTTGCGGTTGCTCGTATCAAGTACTTTTGACGGCTTACATTTTTACATCAGTTTCACGACACACAAAAGTGACTTCATTTTGCGAACTGTAGTCTTAGCGAGAGGATTTGAGCAGTAAATTTAAATAATTTCCATTCTGAGCAATGGAGTAGTTTTTAATTGTCTAACGTCAAAAAATAAAGATAACGATAGACGATGATGCATTTGATGTCAAAAAAGGTATTAGACAAGTTATGCGACTTCTTCAACATCGTAATGGAAATAATTGTGCAAAACTCAATCGTCAACACGAGAGGCACAATCATCCAAAGAGCCATCCAGCCGATGATATTGACATAATTGGAAGATCAAAACGTGATGTAAGTGGAGCATTTTTGAGCAATGTGACGAAAGCGGAGCTGCCATCAAAAAAAAAATAAATTGAACAAAGACGTTTTTGGACAAAACGTCACCATGAACAGCTATAAGTTTTAGGTAGTTAAGGAATTTGGCTAACTAGGTATCGCTATAAATCCAGACAACGACAACTTACGAAGAATAACTCCTGAAAATCGCTGCTTCTTTGGACTTAGAAGGCAATAGAGTAGTAAAGTCCTCTCTCGAGCATCTAAAGTCACCATCTATATGACGCTTATCATCCCGGTTTCCATTTATGGCACTGAGGCTTGGACCCTGTAAGTCAAAAGATAACAGCTTTAAAAGTGACAACTGCCAAAAAACGGCCAAAACCTCTTATAAGAACCCTCTTTAGATTAAGCTACTCTACTTCAGAAACATGTACTTTAAGTTAACCATATTCTATTTTTTATCATTGTATTTGGTTCTATTTCAGTAATTTTCGGCATACCACAAGGAAGTTGTTAATGACCGGTTCTATTTTGTATTTTGTATTAAAATTCTTTTACTTAGTTAAATACTTTGGGCTGATCGGTGTGGACTGGGTGTCAACCCACACAAAACCGATTTAATCCTATTTTCGAGGAAATAGAAAATTTCATATGTCAACCCCACCTATATTAAAGGTATCCAAATAAAGTTCTCAGACGAGGCTAAGTATCTGGGCACTATTTAAGACAAAAATCTAAATTGGAAACGTAATATACAAGAAAGTGTCAAAAAAGTTACTGTAGCTCTCTTTTCGTGCAAAAAAACTATTGGTAACAAATTGGGCTTAGAATCCCAAATTTCGCTTTTGTTATACATATCGGTAATCAGACAAATTCCTGCACTGGATACCCTACTCTACCTAACACCTCTTGATACTTAGAAAACAAATAGCCACAAGCTAAACTATTCGCATTAAAGCTTCATCGTTGTGGGTTTAACAACAAAATTGTCACTTCGTAATTCTTTATTATTTAGAATCAATTCCAAAGCACAAAGACTACAGCATCTTCTTACTGCAATTCGACAGATACTCGTACTTCCATATTTCTATAACTTCCAGATCTTTCTGCGAAGATAGGGAATTCTTGGAAAACGAGTCAGTCACTTTTACACAGATGTGACAATAAGAAATGAAGGGGTTGGTAGAGGTACTTTTAACGACTGTAATTAAGTCTCTCAATTCGCCTTCTCAATTATTGTAGCGTGTCTCAGGCTGAACTTTTCATGATAAAAGAAGTCTTGTCCTGGCTTAGAGAAAACGTGATATCAACATCTGATATCCGTATTTTCTCAAATAGTCAGACTGATATCAAATCTTTGGACTCTGTCTCTACAAACCCTATAATAGTCCATAACTGCCGATCCTCTCTAATGGAGATGGCACGAAAGTTTAACATTCACCTTTGCATAGAGACATTCCAGGAAATTGTAAGACAGATAAACTCGCCAGAAATGGTACAGCACAACCCATATAACACGTTTGGCTAATGCTGGCATACCAATCGCAAAATGTAAAGTATTGATAATGCAGGACGCTATAGAGAAGGCAAAGATCATGTGGAATAACATCACCAAGTGTCAAGTAACGAAAAACATCTGGCCTATACTAGATTTAAAGCGCTCAAGGTGCTTGTTATCTGTAAGCTCTATAATCGTTGTCATAACCCGGCACTGTCTAATAGAAAAGCGAGATACGCGGCTAGTCGTATTATCAAATGACTTTTGCAGAAGCTGTATGGATGAGGAAGAGGAGGAACAGTTCTTCACCTACTCTGTACATGCCCTGCTCTAGCTTAAAAACGCAAGAATTACCTAGGAGAATTCTTCTATAACGATCTAAACGATCTCAATCATATTAACATAATCAGTCTTTCACGTTTTGTAAGAGATTTAAACTACTTTCATTGAGGTTAGAAGAAAGCCTCAAGATTCATGTGGTATCACAAAGGGCCATTAAACTGGCCTAAGTGTGTCCTACTCCATCACGGACAGCTACTTAAAACTAACCTAACCTATAAAAATAAATAAATTGGGTGGCGCAACAGTCCGTTTGAGAACTAGGGCCTAGTGACTTACAACTCTCAATCATTCCCGTGTGCGAGTACTGTTGTCAGGGATGGAAAGGACCTACAGTTTTAAGCCAAATCCGAACGGCAAATTTGAGAAAGCACTTTTCATGACAAGAATTACTCTTGGAGAATTTGTCAATCCCTCGCAAGAGGCAGTACCCGTGAAAAACTTTAGATGGCATAGGCAGGGATCGAACCCAAGACCTCTTGCATGACAGTCCAACGCACTAACCATCATGCCACGGGTACTACCTATGGTTTACGAAATTTGGAAGACCCTTACTTTAAATATGGAATGATTTAACTATTTATTTAGGTAAATTCTTTTTGTGGACAACAAAATAAAGCAAAGCAATATTCATTTTACTTTAAATTTTTTAAAACTATTAAACATACTATTTTCTTACTAGGTTTAACAATACTAGCCTTAAAATAATTGAAATAAAACTCATCATTTTAGTATAGTCTCTTATTAGAAGGTAAAACATTGATATTGATGTAAAAACTTTTCTCCTGGTTTTTTAAACAAAAAAATAATAAACTACAAAGCTTTTAAAAAACTTATCTAACTATCATTTCAAGGATATTTCCATGACAAAGAGGAAAAGGGTAATTTATATCATTAAAAAGATTTTTTTAAAAAACAACTGTAGGTGTTTTGTAAAACTTAACTATCCCCAACAGTTTTGTACGTACATTGTTTCTAATTATATGCTTCATTTAGAAGCTTTATGGTAATGTTATGTGCAATGCGCATTTCAGTCATCAGTTATTTGAAAAAAAAAAAACATTTTTCCATCTAAATGGTTCGGCCTTGTTAATAAACATTTTTAGTTACACAACATAAATTATTATTTGCTCTTTGCTTCTTTTTTTGTTTTAATTCTACTTTAATTTGTCACAATTTTTGAGGAATTTATAAAAATAGACGACATTAAGAGTGTCACACTTTCCTTTTTTTATTAGTTTTCATGAAAAACATTATTGCTGTGGGAATTTGCAACTTTATTTGCAAAAGAAAAAGTATATAAGTATACATACTTTTGTTGGTCTAGTTTAGTGAGATAGTTTTTATTTTCTTTTTAATGACTCAATTTTATTATTGTTGAAAGTATATCACAGGTATAAGCAAATAATTATACTTAATTTAACCCAGTACTATATTAGTTGAATATGTTTAATCAATTTTAAAAATTGTTTTCATGCTTAAAATTAAAATTGAAATGTATAATCATTGGAACAAGGTGATTGTATCATAAGCATCTGTAGATAAAAAGTTAATTATTTTGTTGTTAAATAACATCGTTGTTTATTTTTATTTAGTCGGTAAAAACTCACGAGATGAAATTAATCAATTTTATGGCATTGAAAAGCACATTTTGTTTCATGTGAATTTATTGTATGGATAAACAAAAAAGGAAATAATTTTTCAAAAATCCAAAACAAAAATATCAACAATGTTCGTAGCATGTCTATTAATTAAAATTCTAAATGTTGAAATATGTGGAAAGTATTTAATCGTGTTTTTTGTTTAATCAATTTCAGGACCATTTAAGACTTGAAGAAAAACTTAAGCTACGATTACACGGTCAACGAAATCGGTCAACGCGTTGACTCTCTGACGTCACAAAAAATACATATTTTCTCCGTCATCTCACCGTCAACGTTCACAGTATCAATGCTTAAAACATTGACTATCACACGATTGACACTATTAGGTCAATGTTGTCCCAAATTACGTTGACGCACAGGTGTGTCAACCTGACTTTTACTCATCAGTGTCAATGCATTGACTCGCAAAACTTTGATGATCACACGGTTTGACACAAAGCAAAAAAGCCGTCAGCACAAGTCAAAGTTATTTTGAGGAAATAAAATAAATATTGTGAGTTTATTAATGCACATATTTATATAGATACCTATATTTAACGCCGATATTTCAGTTTTTTTGGCCCAAGCGTATGCAATTTTTCCTTTGCGTTGCGCTTTTTTCTTTTTTTGGTCTTCATCTTGGGCAAGTGACTCCTGTCTTGGAGTAGCATCGTCGATATCTTCCATCATTATCTGATACATTTTTTATCAAAGAAAGGGACATTATTTTAAATTTAAAAAAAAAAACTTTCAATATATGTATGTCCTGTTTTGTTTTTTTATTTTTTGAATTAAATGATGTAAAAAAACCAGGGCCATGTTTTTTTTTTATATGTATAAAAATCACAGTCAAACTGAGACGATGACACGGTATTTAATTCTGCCCCGTCAACGCTGGGACACGGTCATTGCGATGACACGACTCCGTCAACGCGTCCCAATGACGTTGACAGAGAGATTACACGGTCATCGAAAAAAGTCAATGCGTTGACTCAAAAATGTGTGTCAACGAGAGTGTCATCGTACCCGTCAACGCAATTACACCAGTTTTCGTTAACAATCACACGAAGTGACACTCTTGGGACAGATTGTGACGTCATTTTTACGTCAGAGAGTCAACGCATTGACCGATTTCGTTGACTGTGTAATCATAGCTTTACTCCCAAAAATTAAATTTAAAGTAACTTTCCTGGCCTGACATTTTTTGACACATGTGACTTGAGCTCTCAAACATGTGTCATTCTGGAAATTGAATTTTATTTCGGTTATTTTACATTTAAGTTACCAATCAAACGACATTTTTAAGCTTAAGTACAACCAGATAAAATGTCTAGAACTTTAAATAAAAACAAATCAATTCCTCACATTACCATAAGCCTATTAACCTTATAAACAAAGAACCACAAGAGGTAGAGCTTATACTTCTTGTTTTAAAATCTTTATTTACACAAAACAACCCTCCAAGGCATTCCGACATTTTCCCTTAAATACAAATCTTAATTTTCAATCTTCCCCAGCAAACTTTTTAGTAGATAGGTAAGGTAGTAGGTACTCACCATAAGAACATTTAACAGAATTTCAAAATAAAGAAAAGAAAACAACACAAATTTCAAAACTTCAAGCAACAAGGTAAAATTCTTAAAATACATTGACCCTATGTGTCTATCTTTTATCTTTTTACTCTTCTCGACATTTATGTTTATTGTTTAAGAGAAAAAATACCTACCTCGGGTGTAATTATTATTATTATTACCTACGAGCTATCGATTCTTAAAGACATTTTTTAAGAATTATTTTGAGATGACGCGACAACGTCGTGGTCGTGTTAATAAATACAATACAAACAAATTATGATAATATTTTCTTGAGACATTTCTATCTAAAGAGCAATAATTATAGTCGATACCATTTTTGGAAGAAAAAGAGTCAACCTTGAATGAAAGAAAATTTACATTGAATGCATAATTGATTTTTTGATTTCATTTTTAATTTTGCATTCCAAACTTAAAAGGTGTAAATTGAGTGCAGTAAAAGCTCTGTTATTTGAATTTCGGATCAGTTTAGACCAAAAATAATTGGTATGGAATTAAAAATCAAATGTTCCATTTTTTGTTTGTGCCAAACATAAAGGAAAATTTTAAGATCTCCTCTTTTTTGAAAAACAACGTTGGCAACTCTTAACGAAAAGAGAAACAACATGACTTTACTTAAAAAATATTTCCGAATGATGAAAGTTTTCCGAAACCCATTTAAATGTCAAAAATGGTAATTTTGAGAATTGCCAATTCAATGTTCAATTTTTCACAAATTCTAAGACGGTCGGTCAGTTGACTATATGAGAGCCGGAGTTTTAAAACTTGATTTTTTTTTTAATTTTGGACAGCGAAATTTTTATTTTATAATGTTACTGTAAAATTTAACGGGTGTTTTCTTTAGATGTGTGGTGTTATATCAGGCAATACTTTTTTCAGAGTTGGTCTTTTTGACAGCTGTTACTTGAATTATGCTCAGTTTGACTTTTTATTTCAAAATAAGTATACTTACTCCTGAACAACATTTGCAAATCGTGCTAATCTATTACCAAAATAGTGGTTCTTGTATATGCATTTTTTTTCTTCCTGAAAACAACACTTCTAAGAAAACAACATTTATTAATGAACAAAAATTAGAAGATTTAGAAAGTCTAGTTTGTTTACTAAAGTGAATTCAGAGATGTAAGAATTCAATTCTTTAAATCCAGAAACTTTACCAAAACTTTTAAGCTCCTGCTGTGAAGGATTTAAATGTGGATCCGAACTTTTAGGCCCGTTGAAGAGGGCGAATAACCAACGGAGAATTGTTGGTAAGTTATGTGATAAAGAACGATTCCGGATGCGCTACAATCAAGAACTATATGTTATCTACCTTGAAGCTGATATTTTGACACCTGGACACCTAGCTCGTATCAGTGAAGAGGAACTACCAGCTCGGAAAGTACTTTGTAGTACGTTTTATAGTAAGCGATAGCGTGGCAGATCATGCTTACCCTGGAGAATGGCGTAGACAAGGACACCCAAAGTCTTGGGGTGCGCAACTGGATGGCGGGCGTCGCGTCGGCTCGCGATCGGGATAAATGGAGGTACTTCTTCTCTGAGGATTGGACCGGATCCCGGTTGTCGAATCGATGATGATGATGAAGAAGAATTCAATTCAATCAAAAAAAAAATACCGAAAACAAAATACCTTTTAACAACTCTGAGCTGAAATTTTCTGTTCTGGGATTGATATACCTAAAATATTCAAAGATTTGAAATTAAACATTATAAAAATGTTCAAAGTTAATGATTTGATACTGCTTCGTATTTTGAAATTATGAATTATATAAATAATGTTCTCACAATTTGCACTGTCATTTTTGATTTTACAAAAATTTAAGCTATTAAGCAATTCTAGATTTTATTTTTTAAATGCATTCAACTTTTGCTACTTCATGCAGTTGTTCAAGATTTTTTTGTATGCTTCCTATTGATTGCACTTGACTTACAAATTATTTAAATATTTGCAAATGTGGTTGAAAACTATAGAGGGTATTTGGAAGTATTTTGTATAAGCGCTTAACCAACTGGGTTGAGGACCATCAGATACTAAGTGAATTTCAAGCTGGCTTTCGTCAAGGATATTCCACTGTAGACCAAATTTTTACACTTAGTACTATTGTCGATATCAAACGCACTCAGAGTAAAAAAGTGTATGCTTATTTTATAGACTTTAAATCCACATTTGACAGTGTTGATAGAGATTTAATGTTTTATAAACTATCGGTATTAGGTCTACCATTTAAAATGTGGAAAACACTAAAAAAAATGTATACAAATTGCTCAGCAAAAGTTTGGGACGGGACCTCGATGTCGGAAGTTTTTTTTTTACTCCTATGGGATTGAGACAAGGATGTATCTTGAGCACACTACTGTTCTTCCTCTTCCTTGATGATATAGTTTGTTATTTAAATGGTGGTATTAATATACGAGGCAGTCTAATCAAAGTCTTGATGTATGCTGACGACATTGTGATGTTAGCCGACACTCCCATAAAACTTCAGATGATGATTACCAAATTGGAAGAGTATTGCAAAAGATGGAACCTAACCGTAAATCGTGCAAAATCTCAGATAATGGTGTTTGGTAGAGGTAAGGGACTTCGGAGTGGTAATTTTAATTGAAAACTTGATGGGGTTCCTGTAGAAATAGTAGACAACTACAAAAACCTTGGCTTGATAATGACACCACAAAATAATATGAAGTTTCATTTAGTAGAAAAACTAAAATGTTTAAAAAAATGCTATCAACTCTACTTGGTTCAGCTGCATGAAAAATAAAAATATTGGTCTACGTGCAAAATACCAGATATTTGAGGCTTCTGCTCGATCAATTATGTTGTATGCAGCCCAGGTTTGGGGATACCTTCAATACGAGACTTTCGAACAACTGCTTATATTTTTTCTCAAACGAGTACTACACCTGCCCATTTCAACGCCCACTTATATGTTACATAATGAAACTGGACTTCCACCAATTATACATCACAACACTGAAACTACATTTCGACTACATCCTATAAGTGCTTAACATGAATGTATCTCGTCTTCCTAAAATAGTAGCAACTTGTGCCTTGGAAAAAAATCGTCATGTTTTGAAAAGTGGAAGGAATTGGCTGAGAAGACCGGATGTTCGCTCAATCTAGAAGCGTTTAACTTTCATCAAATGAAATCAGAATTATACAATATTCTTCGGGTTCTGGATGAAAGTATGCACAAATTATTTATCGGAGAAGCACAATCTTCAATATACAGAGTATATTATCCCAAGCTCGAGCACGATCTCAGCAAGATAAGTTATTTCGGAAATAACGAGAGTGTTAATAAAATATCTACCATTTTTAAAACACGAGGAGAGTTACTGCCGTTAAATTTTATACCCCACCGCTTAGATCTCCTTATCCAACGTAGTATGTGTAATCTGAATACTCGTGAAGATATAATGCATTTTGTGGGAATATGCCCATTACTTAAAGAAATACGAAAACTATACCTAGGAAAAGCTATTTTCACAACGGAAGAAGTTATTTATCTTTTGAATGGAAATGATTGGTCGGCTCTTTTCAAATTTGTAAAATCCGCATTACGATATCAAATCCAAATTTTAAGAGAAGCATTTTAATTATAATAATTATAGGTAACTTGAGTAACTATTTTGTTAAATTACATTTATATTGTCAATCTGACAGACGGCTTTTGCCATGTCATAAAAGATTTGTAAACCTTATGTAAATTTTTATAAATTATTGTATCTAATAAAATCTTATTCTTATCTAATCTAATTATATATTATTCTATTTGCAAAGCATTAAGTTAGCACCATCAATTGGAAGCTTTTCTAAATCTAAAACTTTTCCGAAATGTGTTGGTGGAATTTTTTTTTGCGAAATTTTACGAAGCATCATTTTCATACATCGCAGAAAATTTTAAACCGATTTGAATCTTAGCGAAATTGATCAGCTTGTACTGTGAAGTGCTAAATAATAGCAAACAAAATCAAACAAATTGAAGGCTTTACAAACCCTCAAGAAAAACTGTGTATCAACCTTCTTTTTTTCATTTTTTACAAACTGGTCTACAAAACCTTGCAAATCGTTATTATCAAGTTTGTGTTACTTTTTCAATTTAAGTTATTTAAAAAAAAAAAATCACTTCAAAGAAATTTTAAATTTTTTAAATTTTAGATTTACAACAAAAATTGTGAACTTTAAATGCGTGGAAAATAAATTAAAACTTTTTTATTTGTTTAGGAATCTTTTGTGTAGAAAAATTCGACATAGAGAGACTACACTGTGATTTTGAATAAATTCAATCATTGTTTAACAGGAAGTGATCTCAACACCTCAACCTATATAGTACTTAAAGATTTAAATTTGAATACAAATTTGGTTGAAGTGAAAATTAAATACAACTACATTATAAAAATAAAATAAAATTGTATAGCTTAATAGGTCTGAGTATGAAACTATCAAAAAACAAAGTTGTAAAGATAAAATTAAAATTCGGCCTAAATTTGTTACGGTTTTTAGAGAGAATATGTATATAAGAGCATACAATTAGGATTAAAATTATTAGATCTTAGTGTAAGCAATTAAAAGTACAAATTTATTCGTTAAGGTTAAAATACAGTTGTTTTTTAAGAGGTAAGTTTAATGATCAAAGCTAGCTAGCTTGTACTAAAATTCAAGTGAGAGGACTTATTTACCAACAAATTCGAGAGTTTAATTGGCCATTTAAAATTTAACAACTGCAAAACCATACTCGAAGTCTACGAAACTATGAAAAAGTAAAACAAATTGCTTACTTGGATTTTGATCTTTAAAAAAAAATAGATTTTGTGTAGGGTTTTCCAATAATAGGTTTCATAATAGTATTTCAAAAAACACGAGTATTTTTACAGATAAATCAATGGATGTTTATTTCATTATAAGGAGGAAAGTATGCCAATAGTAGTAAAAAAAAAAACAATATCAGTTAAATGGGCACTACACTACAATTGCAGCACCATATCCTTTTCATGAAATGTTCTATTACCAATTAGCACATTTGCGGTTGTTTGTATAACATAACTTCTAATTCTTCCTTAAAGGTCTTGAATTGATTGTGAAGCTTGCAATAGACCAAATCTTTTACGTTGCATCAAAGAAAAAGTCTAAAGATGTTGAAAATAGGGATCACTCTTTTTAAAAAATATCAGTCAGGAATTTAAATAAATTCAGTACGTTGTTGAAGGGTGTATCGTTCTAATTTTCTCAATGACGTTGTTTAAGTTCTCAAAAGTGAAAAGATGACAGCTGCAAACTGACAACTTTTCAAATAGCAAACTGTTCAAAATTAAACCTCTTATTGGAAAACCCTTTATGCAAAAATGGTCCAGTCAATACCACTAAAATGTACCGTTTTATTTTACACCGCAATTAAACAAGTCTCGTATTAAATCACAAGATCATAAAACATTTTGTATGTCAGCAAAATTATTCCACGAAATCAAATAATCGATATTCGGTATTTTTGTTAACTTTTTAAGTAAACACCAACAAAAAAACAAAATACTCAAAAAAGTCGTGCTTCCATAATTATTCCTATATAGGTATCCTCTTTTGCAGTACAAAAATTTTAAAAAATAAATAAAGAAAATATAATAAATTTATTAGTTACGCTATCCGGCAATGAATATTAAATCCAATAATAAAATGTGCCGCCAATTAAAAGAAGCATACATAATCCGAGAGTGTATACTTCTTATGAAGTTTAATTATTGTGAGTTCTTAAGACTCTGGAGCTGCGGGCGGCGGCGTTGATGATGGTGATTCGTGGCTTTGTCATAGTTTTCGATTAAATCCACAAGATTTTTGTTTTATTTTTGAATTCTTTTCTTTTAATTTTTTTCTAATTTCCATCTTCGACACGACCAACGACCAACGACACGACGACGAGGGATTTATAAGACACACCCGATATTTTATTAGCACTCAAGATACAAATAGATAGATAGAAAAGAATCTATACACACACCAAACACCAGAACCACTCGATAGAAAGAAAAACGGATATATCTTGGTTATAGGTATAGCCAAAGTGGTAGAACCACTTTGTCAGTTATCTCAAAGAAGTACAAAATAAAAAGAACCATACAAAAATAAAATAACTCTTTGGTCCAGAATATGGACAACGCTGCGCAACGCGTCGACGATGACGATGACGACGACGACCGCGACGACGGACGTCAAAGAACAACTTTAACAACTATTCAATAGCCGCACTTTTCTTAATTCGCAAGATATTCAACCGTTGCGTTGATGCAAAACTATCTACAACTTCAAGTTAACACCAACGCATTAATTTTCAACTTCAAAGATACTTTTTGTTTTGTTGTTTTATAGGTTGGTAATTAGAATTACAGGTTTACTACATTTATTTTTGAAATTAAGAATTGAGCATAAATTTGGCATATGCTCTAAACTAAAGTATCTTTTAAGCCCTTTTCAAGATCTTTACAAAGGCTAAACTTTAAGGGAGAATTATTTCATCCGAAATGCCCGACTAACCGTAACCGAAATGTATTCAAAACGGCCTTGCGCACGAATGTGTATATTTGGGAAGTTGTATCTGCAGGCATCCGTTGCCGTGTCGAGTGCTATGCGCACCGATCGAGACGAAAGTGGGTACCTATAAGATTTGTAACACTAAAACGCACACGAATTATCTCATTGTCGTCATAGGACGTCTTTCTATATTTTCTTTACAAGAGAAGATACTTTTGTATCTTTTAGTATGTCTATGCAGTTTAAAGAATATAAGTTTGGATGCACCCAAGATAAATTCTTGTAGTTGTTGTTTTGATAAAAATTCATGATAGAAAAACAAGTTACTGGCCAAGTCAATTCGATGACGCAAAGGGAAACAGAGCAGCAGTAACAACAACAAAACACAGCATCAAAACAAACGCGGACGACCAACACGACTAACGACGCTGGACGCAACGCGGTTTTATGTGCGCACGGCTTGAAAGATTCGATTCAACTAAAAGTCATGAGATACTATTGGCAATGTGAAGCCCATCATCGAGCTCTGGTTGAGCTTTGGATTTGTGTATCTTAAAACAAACCACCACAAAATAAAACAACAAAACTCAAATAAATCGCATGAGAGTTGTATACGACTCGTATAGGATTGTTGTTTGAATTGGATTGACTTTGGCTCTTTTGTGGCTTGGCTCTGGCTCTGGCTCTGGATGTGGAGAACGATGAGACTTTATATACCTACTCAGGTGAAAAACTAAGATCAATGCTGGACCTGGAGCTGAAGCTGATTGAATTGAAGATATCGAAAGAATTTTTAAGTTCAAAGAGGTGAATTTGAGAGGATTTTTTAGTGTATACTTTTGTTACAGGGGTTTTAATAAATTTATAAGTGGAAATCTATTTTTAGATAAAGTGCATTTTACATTGTAGGGTATAGTTTGGTATTGGTATTTTGAGAAAAAGTTGGTACTTTGAATATGCAGGGAAATGAGCCTTTTAATTACGATAGAACGGAGTGGATTTCAAGTATATCAATGCCAATAAATACATAAGTTATGTATATATCTAAATAGAAGGAGGAAAACTGAACCAGTTAGTTTGTGTAGGCTAAAAGATCACATTTACTGCCAAAAGACATGCGACCTTGATAAGATTTCAATTATACGTTACGAAATTGATATAACGGTAAGAAAAAAAAACTATAAACTGGTCTAATTTATTTGTCTTAAATGTTTTAATCGGATTTGCGAGCTAATTTTTGTGACCTTTGAGGAGAGGTTTTTGAACTTTTGATAGTTCACGCACTTAAAAGAAAACTGTCTTTAAAATCAGCTTCTTTAAAATAGTTTTCATTTTCAGTTTTAGAAGTATTGGCAGAAGTTACATATATCAGGATTTTTACAACGATTTTTAAGAAATTTAATAAAACTAATAGAACTGCGTAGAATTTTTTGAAATTTGATGTTTAAAATTTTGTGCTAAGGTCATTTAGTCAAATTTTGATTAAATTCTCGTTTGGCATGTTCTTTTATTAGTGACAATCTAACTGTCAAGCCAAGGAAATAAGTTTGACATTTTATTCAGTATACTTTGACAAATCAAAAACCATACACCAGAAAAACGTTAAAAAATTATGGATGAATCTCATTTCTTTACTGTCGTGACCACAAACAAAGAAATGTTTAATGCAGTTTAAATGCCGAAATGGTCAACAAACAATTTGTCTTAAAATTTGAAACCAATGATAGAAAGAAACAATTAAAATTTGACGTTTTCGCAGACATTTACATTTTTTTTAAGTAGGTATGTAAGATTTAAACCGGCCATAATTTATACGGTTAACAATTCAGGATTAATAATTTCTTGCCTCAAAAATAGTTTTATAGAAATATTTATGATAATGTTAATTTTCAATCCAAGTTCGATTTGGGACGTAAACAATTTCGTCTCAAGACTTTATACAGGGTGCGGCAGAGCCGACCGACGAGTTTTGATGGGCTATAAATAACGAACAATAAAACTTAGAGAAAACATTTTTTTTATTTAAATCAGTATTCAATCCTATTTTTAAAAATTATTTTTTGAAAATTATATCTCCAAGATGGTGGCCGTCAGCTTTGATACACTGTTGTAGACGATCTCTGAAGCTTTCACATGATTTTCGGCACATTTCGACTGGTATGGCCTCGATTTCCGCGGTGATTTTCTGTTTAATTTCTTCTATGGTATGTGGGCAATGTCTGAAAACCTTATCCTTAAGGTAGCCCCAAAGGAAAACATTTATTTACAGTTCCAGAAAGATGAAAATGGGCCTCATCTCATCGCTAAAGAAAAAAGTTGATATCGGAGGAATTTGCAGAAGAATTTGCTGACAGAGATTTTTGCAGTTTTTGTAGGTCAGTAGCATTTAACTCTTGCACAAGCATTAATTTATAGGGATGGAATGATAAATCTTCGTGAAAAATTCTCCTCAAAGAACGGTCTGAGATTCCCAAAGCTACCGCGTGTTTCCAGGCTGAGCGTCTTGGTGACTGCTCAATTGACTCTCTAACCAACTGCACATTTTCGGGGGTTCTTACCGTTCTGGGTGATCCGTGTACAAGTCTACTTAGGGTACTTCCAGTTTCTTTCAAATTCCGTATCCACAATTTGATAGTGTTTGCAGAAGGAACAGATTCAGCACGTGGAAAGCCGAAGTGTATACGAAAAGCCCTTTGTGTAGCGATCACAGAATGATTATTTTCTTTCCAAAAAGCATTTCTCAGTTCTTTAAAATTACTGAATCTCAAAAAAAAAATATTATCATACATCTGGAACTTTGATCGAAATTCATGACACAAATATTGTTTTAAAAAATTGTTTATAAAAAGCAATACAAAGAGTTTAAAAGCATTATATACCAACAAATTATTAAATTTTAAGTTAACTTAAAAAAAATCGTCGTCTTTACGTACGTCATAAAAATGTATATTTTTAAAATAAATGCACTCTCTTTAAAATGTGTCTGTTTTTGTTTCTTTTTATATTTTTTTTAATTTTAAACTTCCCTGGAGTGATTTACAAATTAGTAGTTATTATGTATAATTTGAGGATATTGACTTTTTTTTACTTGTACTTATTTTTCTAATTGGAATTACTTTGCAAAAAAAAACGATCTTTTTTCTGGAATATATCAGTCATATCAAAAATTCTCTTAAAAAAAATTTCATTTGCTATCCACCACCGCATCTAACTTCTCCAGTCTTCTAAATTTGTTAACTTTATTAAAAATTTAAGGTGGTTTTAGGAATTTTTAGGGACGGATAAATAAAGCCCTCTACCAAAGTACACTTTCGTCGAAATGTTTTCCAAGTGACTTTATATACAATTTCTGAATAACAGAGAGTTCACAAATTTAGCGAAACAAGAGGAAGTTAAACTCCATATACTCAGGCCCAAAAACTATTCTGCCGAGGAACGCTTTGGCCAAATTTTGATCAAGAACTTAAGGGGTGATACTCTTCTACAATTTTGCGAAATTGATAGACCAAGCACCCAGGGGCGGAAGTTTGTCGGAAAAGTGCTGCCACCCGGATGTCTGTCGAATTTTGATTTTAAATAAGGGGTTAGGTGGTAATTTAAATGGTTTCTTTCAATAATCTGTTTTCAGAAAAGTTGTACTATTAATGCACTTTTTCTCGGAAACCCTTATTTTTTTTTTAAAGGACTATACACGTAACTTTAACACCAACTGGTTTTTTATTGCGCCTAAAATAAGCTCTCATTTCTAAGACTTTGATTTTTTTAAAAAAGATTGTTGTATGTACTCTCAGCATACTTTGGTTTTAATATTAACCTTCGCTCACAGCTCCCTTAAGATGTTAAGAAAAAGTTTGAAAAGAATTATCCGAAATCAATGACTAGTTTCTCTTTTGCCTACTTGAAAAGATTTCTACTAGAAAAAAGTTAATATATTTTTGATTCAACTGAACAGGTACAAAAATTAAAATTGTTATTGGATTGGAATAAAACAAATTTTTGGTAATCATTTCGTTAATTAGTCTCGGTATGAATAATACAGTCTTTTGATAAAGTTCGACCATATTCTGCTGAACGCTAACTTAAACGAATAACCGCATTGACTATGGGTACCAAGCATCCTCAAGACTATTTAATACTGTTTAGATCAGATGAGTACGGCAGTTTTTGCTAGAAGTGCAAATTTCGCTCTTCCGTCCAAGCTTTTATTAAGAGCACCGAGTGAATAAGCGTAGGCCAAGTTTATGGGTCAAAAAATGTTAGATTATATTTAAGAAAATTTCTTTCCAACATTCCCTTATACCCAGCTGCAGTAATTTTGTATGTAAGCACCTCAACTTTAACTGTTCTATAATAACTGACTGACTGACTCGCAATAAAACAACGTCGCCTTCCAAGTTGTAATGAAGCTTTTAAAACATTTTTATTTTCTCAAATCGTGAATTGTCTGAAAAAACCTCGTGATACCATTCAAGATTTTTCAAGATTATTTGAGTTTTGAAAAACTCCAATGGAATAACTTTCCGTTGTTCGTCAAGGTGCCGTGAAATAAGACCAACTTTTAAAAGTTGTCCTTATTGCACTTTACAAAATCGAAATAAAGCCAATTTTCAGCAGCTGGTCATATTGTACTTTGACAAAGTGAAATATGGCCAAATTGTTTTGAGAAATAAGACCAACTTATTTTTAGGGTGAAGTATGTTAGGAGGCATAATGCCACTTTCCAACTCCATTCCCTGGGCACACTATAGGAGATTTGGGGTAGGTGCGGGGTTGAGTTTTTCTGTTCAAAGTGAAATAAAACTAATTTGGCTTTATTTCACTTGTTCAAGTGTAACAAGACCAACTGTTGGAAATTGGCTTTAATACACTTAACAAAAGTGTAATAAGGTCAATTGTTAAAATTTGGCCTTATTACAATTGTCTTTATTTTACGGCACCGTTGGTTGTTAAGGAACTGGCTTTTAAGCCAATTTCTTGTTTTAATTTTGCCCTTGAATCAAAAGAATCTTATGCACACCTTAAAATCTTTAAGCTGTTGTTTTTGCAGTTCTTTTTACCTCCCTTTACGTTTTATCTGTACGAATCATTTTTTTTTTAGAAAGAACTATTCGACGGTTGACCACATATTTACTTTAACATCAATAGTAAAAGCATTTCAAGAAAAAAAACAAAAAAGTATACACATTGTTTGTCGATTTTAGCTGCATTTGATTTGGTGAATGGTAATGCTTTATTTTTCAAACTTTCCCAACTTGAAGTGTCAACAAAATTCATTCAAATAATCTGCTGTTTGTACACATATACTAAAGTTTCAGTCTGGGATGGCAAAACATATTCAAAACCATTTAAATCACTTACTGGAGTAAAGCAGGGATGTCTACTCAATGCTCTTCTTTTTGCTCTTTTTATGAATGAATAGCGGCCCGTCCCGGCTTCGCACGGGTAGACATAAATAGGTACAGATATTTAAGTTATAAGCATGCTAATTAAAACGACCATGAATCACTAAATTAGAACAAAATTTGTTGTCCTATCATTAATACTCTTCGCAGCGTAAGAAATGAAAGACATTTTATGGCTAATTTTTGTACACCTTTTCGGTTGGTTTTAATAGGAATTTCTAAAGATTTCTATAGTAATCTAGTACTAAATATAGCCCATGTTAATCAGTGATAATGTAGCTTTCTAATAAAAAAATAATTATTAAAATCGGTCCAGTACTTTTACCCTTCAACAAAATATAATATCTTCAATGCAGTCGTGAAATCTTCGCTTTGTTATGAGGGACAAATATGAGGTATGCCAGAATACAATTAAATTGAAAAGTTGCAAAAAAATGTCTTAAAGAAAATATTCAATATATTCCCTTAACCGCACCAAAATATTCAATTTATTTGGAAACATGCCTGCCAAAACTTTTTACTTCAAGTCTAAAGTTAATTAAAGTGTTTGGTCTTCGGGAAACTCGGTTATGTGAGATAACAATGCTCTACGAAATTCGGAATAAGGACTGGTGGATGAGGACATGGGAAAACATTGCTGCTTCCTGTGGAGAAGTTGTACAGATCAATCTTAACAATATTGGTCAGATGAAAACGAAGTTCTACGAAATCAACTTGACGAATCTAACCGAAATCAGATGATTAAAAATGCCCGTCAATCGGAGAGCAGATTACTTTACAGCCAGCTTAATTATAACTTGTGTGATGCGAACTTCTACATTTAAATGGAAAACCATACAACGGAAGCTTTGATCAATTTTACAATTTATGTAACTTGGGGGCTAAAGAAGATTGCTTTCATTTCATCAGTGTGTGTGCAATTTTCAAATAGAAAAGAAGAGTATGCTTTGGTAAACCATCCCTATCAGTACAGGAAACGATTGAAATTTTAAATGGAACCTTGTCAAATTGGTCAGAGCTAGCTACAGAATGCTTATAATAACGGAATATACATAAATAATATAATGCAAATATTTATACATTCAAATCAAACCTTTTTTCTTTTTTTTTAATTTTATACCATTATACATACATATGTACTTGTTCAATTGTATACTTAAATATTTTAAAGTTACCAGTCGAGCTAAGCCACAGCTTAAAAAATTCATAAAAGCTTTTGTTTAATTTATAATGATTACTTGCAATAAATAAATATTTGAATTGAATTGAAATTTTCATTTTTTCTTTATTTTCAAGTAAGAATAAAAGCAATTAATTTTTCTGACAATTTTATCAGCTGCTACACGTCCGGTTTGGTCTTGGTGTCGGATTAAGCTTTTGAAACACTTCTAAAGCATGTACATAGATGTACCCATTGGTTTTAAAATTGAAATTCAATTAAACCATAAAATTGTTAATTTAAACTTGTATCAAGTATATTTAAAAACGCTCATAAACAACCATAAAATTGTCGTTATACCTATTCAGTTGACTCAAAAAAACACTTCTTCTACAAGTGGGCGAAAAGAAGACTAGCAGTTTCATTTGGACATTTTTTGGAAATTTTGTTCTAAGCATCTTAGGGAAGAAAAACCCTCAATATTTATAAAAATGTAAAAAGAATTTTCAAAAATGTTTGTGTACCTATTCAGTTGAAGCGGAGTGTATGTTTCCAAAGAATTACCAGATATCATTAGGAACAAACATTTCAAATAGATTCAAATACTCTATTAAAAATGATTCTGAAGCTTCCATGGTCGTTTTCAACAGCTGAACTTCACGCTATGTCAAACATAGAACCAGTATTGCAAAGAATTGACAAAATCAATGTACGCTATAATTTATCTTGTTTATCTTCAGATAACATATTGATTTCAAACCTAGCTTGTTAGTTATATATAATTATTATTGAAAGTACATTTTCGTTCTTTTTTCTTATTTTCCTTTTTCTAAGACTGACTTTGTGATATTAATTTTATAATTTACTTTTTAATTTATTTATTTATTATTATTTTTCTATTTATTTATTCTTTATCTATTAATTTATTCACTTACTTATTTATTATTTATTTATTTATTTATTTATTTATTTATTTATTTATTTATTTATTTATTTATTTATTTATTTATTTATTTATTTATTTATTTACATATATATTTAATTATTTATTTATTTATTTGATAGCTAATTAATTAATTTATTTATTTATTTATTTTATCAATTATTTGTTTAATTTATTTAATTTATTTGATTTTTTGTTTATTTATTATTTTTTGTTTATTATTGTTTGTTCATTAATTTATTTACTATTCATTTTTTCTTTTTTTTTTTGCTTGTTTTTGAATTGTCTTATATATATTTTGTTATTTATTTATTTAATTGTTTGTTTATATATTTATTTATTTATTTGTTTATTTATTTATTAATTCATTTGTTAACTATTTATCATATAATGAATATATGTAAAACTTTAAGTTGGGTTTGATTTAAATACCTCACCGCCCACCCTTCTCCACTCTAAATCCTCAAAACAATTTAATGAAGGTTTTTATGTAGCTTTTCCTTCAATATACTGTTATTTGCTTTTCATTACTTGTATTAAAATTTTTATTATTTGTCAGTAGTAAGGTAGATTTATACCGTAACTCTGTAAATTGTGCAATATAGTTTAAGAAAAAATGTAAGAATATTCTGCTACAATAAATACAATACAATACAATACAAAATACTCTATTATTCATTTTTACCTCGTATATTTTTCATCTAATTCGGAAACATATAATTTACATTCTTGCATTCATAAAACGCAAAGAAAAAATTCTAAACTCCTTCACCAGCTAAAAGTCCAGTAGGCTTTAAAACTCGCTTTCGTTTTTGACTTTTTGCCATACCAATAAAATTCCATTTCTCTGTTCATTAATTTAATTTATTCTTTCATGATACGATGACATTGCATATATACTTTATATATGTATATATTTATATGCAGGTAGTTCCTTTATCTATAGATGCATACATAATTACAACGAAATACAGTAGCAACATATGCATATTGTTAATTTACTGCAGTTTTCACTTTCTTGTCGGAGTTATTAACTTTCCTCATTTATAACTTGTGCCATGTGACATGTAACACATGAATCAGAATATGTATAATAATCTGTCAGATACAAAATGTTCTCTCATTTGTTTGCTATAAGTCTGTATATATGCACATGCAAACATGTTTAGATACACGGATATAGATACACATGCAGAAGTCGCCAAGAAACTTGCTTTAAAATAGATAAAAATTTTAAGATACATTAACTAAGATCTCACGATTTATGTTTCGTTGGAATTAAAATCAATTTTTTCTTTTGCTCTTGATTCTGGACTTGTGCGAATGAAGGTCTGTACTTGTAAGCATTCGTCTATATAAATTATAATATATTTTTTTCAAGATGCATATTTTATAAACATAATGTAATAAGATTCTAATCCTTAATCCTGATGGGCGAATGGAAATTCCACACTTAAATCGCGTATCCCGAATTATAAGGTCTTTTCTTATATACATATATTTTGATGAGGCTCCCTTGAGGCTAAGCCATTTGGTGTATAGTACTCGTATATTGTACGCAAGGTATGTTTTCTTTGGCATTTCTTCACTTTAATCTAAGTGCATATTGTTCGGTTTTTCGCATAAAAAAGATGGACGAAGTTACACAAAAATAGGTATAACGAAAAGAAAAACCAAAAACCGCATACCTTACGAGACGACCGACGACGAAGACGACGATGATGACGCGAAGAAGGTACAAAAATATTTCCACCATGCGATGGCCATAACATTTGCCTCCTTCAACTTTTCTGCACCCATTCTTGGCAAGATCGTTCTTATGGTATTCACTAACCAAAAAATCAAAAACAAAAATGAGAATCCGAATCCGAATCAAATACAAAAATCCCCTAACCTGACCGCCTTACTCTGGAGTGTTGTCTACCCAGAAAAGGTACTATGGAACCTGTTCCTTCACCACCTCGATATGTATCCATAGAAATGGACGGGACGTACCTACATATATATATTTTGTGTATATCTTCCTGCAGAGTCCACCACAAGGGTTCCCAACTGATGGTAACCAAAATATCTCAAAAAAGAATAACCAGCCTAACACAGTGAACGTGAATTCAAACATCCGCACAGTGAACCAATGAACCTAGACTAACAGGGTTGCCATACTGGAAGTTATTATTTTTCGTTTTAAGAAAAACTTTCAATGTCTCTATTTGACTTTATCGAAGTTAAAATGGAGAGAATTTTTAAACAAGTGGGTAGTAACTTAGGAAGCCTAAAAACCTTTTCAAGAAATAACCAATTTCCCAAAGTTTTTTTTTTTCAAGTTGATTGAGGATTGACTGAGGCTAAAGCTACAAAGCTTTAAAGCATCATTCACATGAGCGCGACCAACGAACGACGAATGAATTACAAAATGTGAGTTTATATACGTTTGAAGACATATTTCCACACAAATTCTTAACAAAACGATAGCAATATAGTTTCTATTTGATTTATGATGCGTACTTTTACTTTTCAATATCATATATTAATAAATTTAAGAAAACAAATTTATTCGTCGCGAAAAAAATTATAGTTGATACGAACAGTCAAACTTTATTCGCGTTCCACATTATCCACACTCGCAACGAATAAAAAAATCGCGCGTACTTAACCTAAAAAATCGTTCTTGTTTTGGTTTCAGTGGTGAATGTCAAACTTCATTCGCGACGAATTAAAAACTCTCATGTGAAAAAAATGTCAAAATCGACGAATATTCGTTCATTCGCTGGTCGTTGGTGGTGCTCATGTGAATATTGCTTAAAGGAAGAATTTTGTTCATCTTCTTTTTTAAAAAATCAGATTGGTTTTAAACTAAATCGAGACATTTGGCAATCTTTCTAGACTCAATAAGAGTATCCATAGCAAGGAGTAGACATAAAAATACCAAAGTAAAATTGCACAAAATTCGAGAAAAGACGGCATCCAAGGCAGCCCCGAGAGAAGATGCTATGAGATGTTAGGTGGTGCAGTTGTTGTTGTTGTTGTTGTTGGGACATATATAAAACGGCAGACAATCTTTGTGGAGGATGATGATGATTCTGATGATGATGATGATGGAACTAAAAACTAAACCTGGAACTCTGTTAAGGTTTGAGCTGGTAATTTTTGCTGGTGTTGTTTTTGTTGTTCTTAATGCACCCAATATGCCCCCACAAACAAAAATAAAAGAACACAAAATAAAAAGAACTGGTATTTTGATTTTGGTTGCAAAGGAGTCTGTAGAAATATAGAAGATATCATTTTTCTTATTTTTATTTATATATTTTTTATTTCTACAAAATTCATCTTCAGTTTTTTCTTTTCTTGTGCATTTTATGGATAGAGTGTATGAATTTGATGTGCATTTATATGAAGCTAATAAAGTGAGGTGAATTTTTTTTAAATAAATTTATATAGCTAAATAAAAGAGAGTATCTAATGGATAAATACATATAAATACGATTTTATGTTTAATAAAATAAATGGTTTTTGTTGAATGCAACAGATTGCTAAGTTTATATGGGAATATTTAATTTTGAATGTTGAACTCTCATTAACATATTTATTGATGATTTCATTAAGAAATATTTAAAGTACGAAAGGTTTGTTATCGTTGTTTATCGAAAATGATACCTTTATAAAAAATGATTTATAAGTAAATTGGTATTGGGGGAAAGATACAAAAGCTCAATGCTTTCATTGATCAGATAATAAAATTGAATGCAGGATCCTTGAGTCTTGTGAGGAAAGATGGGGGAATTCTGTTTTCCACCCAATAAACATTGAACAGCTTAGGTTCAACAGACTCCTTCGAGTTCTTTAATACTCTATCGGTGCAAATTTTAAAATCGGAGCCTATGAGGGGTTTGAGTTTACGTTTAAGGAAACAAATTGTGGAGTGAATTAGTTGGAAAATCACAAAAAGGGTGGGGAGTTAAAACAAAAATTCACAACGTTTTAAGGAACAAAATTGTTGAATATTGTTTGTAATACTTGGAGAACTGTATCAGTGTTAAAAATCATCGTTTTGAATACTTTACAGAACATCTCCTTCAAAGAGAACACAATCTCTTTCTCTGGTATGATCTTCCTTATTCCTTAAACTTACGACAAGTTTTATGCCTTTGTTTCAAATAAACAATCAGTCGAAAACTAGGGCCCAGCGACTTACATCTCTCAAATTATTCTGTTGTGTTGTGTGCGAGTAATGTTGTCTGGGATAGAGGGGACCTACAGTTTTAAGCCGAATCCAAACGGCTAATTTAAAAAAGTACTTTTCATGACAAGAATTACTCTCGGAGGATTTGTCAATTCCTGACCCCCAGACCTCTGACATAACAGTCATACGCACTAACTTTTGATTTTTTTTGTTTGGTAGAAGTGGGTTTGAAAGCTTTTCAAACTCGTTTTTTAAGGACCAATTGTCAACAAAAACATTTTCAACAACTTTAATATAAACAAAATTAAATCAGACGATGATTTAAAAGTATAACGGAAATCATTCAAAATATCAAACTTGAGGTTTGTAGTTTTTTCAAGATATATTCATTTTTATGTTAACTGATTTTATTTTTTCGTTTTATCAAATGTAAGAAAGATTTTATTTGAAATAAAATCCATCCGAATACTTAATTAGTTTTGATGATATTGAGTAAAACAAAAACAATTTTTGACAATTTTATAGAAGTATTTTTAAAGGTTTTTTTGTGATTATTTAAGTTAAATTGAAGATTGGAGTGTTTTTAAAATTGTATCCTTTTAACAAGTTGTTTTTTTTTTACAGAAAGTTGAGCCATGATGGTGTAAAATTTATTTAAACCCATACATGATAGTATCATTCGTTCATGAGATATTCAAGGTCGCCATATATTTTTGTTTTTAAATAGCTATTGTATAAAACCGCTAATATATTTTTTGAAAATCTTTAAAAATAAACGATTTGAATTCCAGGAAAATTTACAATGTTGAGATATTCCAAAATTTGAACCGATTGCAAATTTAAAAAAGTGGCTGGGGTGCGACTCACACTGATAAATTCTTATTTCGTCTGTCGATTTGTCTTGCTTAAAAGGTTTGTAGGTTTTCGTGTTTTGTTAAAAAAGTTGTCAGTTATATTATTCTACAAAATTTTAAAATTACCAACAATATTTTGCATTTGATGAAGTAGTTTGATTTCAAAATCTATTTTTGTAACGAGATTTTTATTTGAAAGCAATCTTTACCAATATTAGTAGCATTTCTTAAAAGCTTTTATTTCTTATATAAACAATTACAAATTGGATGAATGAAACTACTGTTTTTTTTCTAGGTTTTATTTTTTGTAAAAAAAACTGTGAATTGATTTTTTTCAAAATTTTACCGAATGTTGAAAACAATATTTCTTATAAGATAAAATTAGCTTGAAGCCATAATCTCAAATTTTTGAAAAGATATTTGAGTCGAAATTAAATTTTATACCAACTTTAAATAATGCTTTTTTTTAGGTTATTATTTTTTATAAAAAAAACTCATACGATTTTTCTCAAAATTTGACCGAATGTTGAAAACAATATTTTTTATAAGATAAAGTAAATTTGGAGCCAATTTCTGAAATTTTTGAAAAGATATTTGAGTCGAAAATCAATTTTTACCAACTTTAAGAAATGTTTTTTTTAGGGTTTTTATTTTTTATAAAAAAAACTATCCATTCGATTTTTCCCAAAATTTTACTGAATATTGACAATAATATTTTTAAAAAAGATAAAATAAGTTAAAAGCCAATATCTTAAAGTCTTGAAAAGAAATTTGAGTCGAAATTCAATTTTTACCAACTTGTTTTAATTATTTTTTTAGGTTTTTATTTTTTGTAAGAAAACTGTCAATTCGATTTTTCTCAAAATTTTTCCGAAAGTTGAAAACAATATTTTTTATAAGATAAAATAAGTAAGAAGTTATAATCTTAAATTTTTGAAAAGATTTTTGAGTCGGAAATCAATTTTTACCATCTTTGAGTAATGTTTTTTTAGGTTTGTATTTTTTATAAAAAAAACTGTCGATTCGATTTTTCTCAAAATTTTGTCAGATGTTAAAAATCTTGTTGTTCGTTGCACAAAATTGTTTTCGAGATAAAATCGTTTTTGTTCGTAAATTTTCCTAGGTGACAAATATGTTTTTTTAGGTTTTTTGATTTATAAAAAAATCGTTAATTGGAATTGTTTCCAAAAATATATTTGGTATCACGTTACAATATATAATTTAAAACTAAATTCAAGTCTCTAGCAATTTTGGATCGTGAGATTTATGGTTAACCAAAATATTCACCTTTTTTTAAATTGCTTTGGAAAAAAAACACATTCTCAATTTTTTTGAGAGTCCTTTCTTCATCTCTCTGCATTATTATCTGTATAACAAACATTTATTTCAAGTCGATATCTCTACTAGTTCTTGAGCTTTGGACGACGAAAAAAGCTTTGCGAACGTACGGATGTACGAACGTACGTACACACGCACACACAGACATCTCTCTAAAAATCTTTTATTTCGACTCTAGGGAACTTGAAACGTCGAGAAATGTCAAAATTTTCAATTCGACAAATCGGACCCATTACAATAACTTCGTATGGGAAGTTAAAAATGAGGCTGGGATGCGACCCACACTGATATGATGAAATTGTTTGATTTCAAAATCTATTTTTGTTAACGAGATTTTTAGTCGAAAACCAGTTCTTAAATCGAACATCAATTTTTACCAATTTTGCGTACTACTTTTAGTAAATTTTAATTTTTATGGAAAACCCAAATGTTGTAATTTTATAAAAATTTACTGAATGTGGAAAACAATGTTTTCTATAAGATGAAAATAGTTTGAAGCCAATATTTTTTTAAGGTTTTTATTTGTAAAAAAAATGTAAATTAGATTTTTATCAAAATTTACCCAGATGTCAAAAACTTTATCTATCGTTGCATCAAATAGTTTTGGAGATTTTGTTCGTAAAATATTTGAGGTAATAATTATTTTCTGTTGAGTTATAAAAAAACCGTTATTTAATTTCTTTTTTTTTTTTTAATTATATCATTGTTGTATCAAATCACAATATATAATATAAAATTTAATTCAAATCGCTAGCGTTATTGGTTATTTTTAGAGAATCTTTTCTGCATCTTTCGCATTATTATTTGTATAACATTGTTTATTTGAAGTCGATATCTCTACTGGTTCTTGAGATATGGACAACGAAAAAAGCTTCCCGAACATATGTACGTTCACACGCACACACAAATATCTCTCTAAAAATCTTTTATTTAGACTCTAGGGACCTTGAAACGTCGAAAAATGTCAAAATTTTCAATTCACACATAGGACGGATTACAATAACTTCCTGTTGGAAATTAAAAATTTAGGAAAAAAAATCTAGCGGTTCGTTTTTGAGAAAATTCGAATATTCGATTTTTGACCAAAAAATTAAGTCTTATTATTAAGTCTTAAAAACTGACAAAAAATGCCTAAAGCGAATCCGCTCAAAGCCTTAATTTCCAAATTTGAAGTCAATCGACCCAATAGTTTGGTCTGCATGAGCGAGGACAGACAGACAGATAGAAAGATAGACGGACGGAATTGGGAGACCCACTTTTTTCGACTTCCCTACCATCGTGATGTCATGTTTGATTCAAATCTCGAGTTCGAAATTTTTTACGAATGCAAAACTTGCCATATACAATATACATAGTTCCTATTTGACGCAAGTGAGAGAGTAACGGAAAAATCGGCACTGGAAAAATGTACGTCCAATTTTTTGGTGTTTGAAATTTTCCAATATCATGGTTAGTTTTTGTAGGTCTGCAACTCTAAAAGAAAAAAAAAAAAAAAACTCCGATGCAGCGATCTTCATTTATTTTGAAAATTTACTCTAAAGTGTTAACTTTCTGACTGTTCCTAATTTTTTTTAAGTAGAAACTGTTACTAGAATTGTTTTAGATTCTTTTTATGAATTATATGTATGATACTTTAATTTAAGATAACACCAACAATGAAAAGATTAACGTTAACTAAAGTCTAAATTTGGATTTAAAATCAATCTATTTGTAATAAATTCTATCGTATAAAAAAAGCATGTATCTTAAATAAAATATTCAAAAATAAGCATTTAAAATACTGGACTTTATAACATATACATACATACTTATAACTTATATACATACATACATTTGGTTTATTTATTTTATAATTAAACATTTTACAAGAAATTATAATAATTAATGATAAAATTAACCCTGAAAATGGTTGCTTTTAGTTTTATCCACTTCACATTAAAAATGAATGATATATTATAGTTGTGTTTTTCGTTCGTTTTATTATTCTTCTATAAAACACGCTATGTACCTATGTATATAAATTATTTTCACGCAACTTGGAACCAATTATCAAAACGAAAAAAAATAACCTTTTGTTAATTTATTGATATCACACGCAAGACCACTGATATATAGCTCGTGGAAATACTTTCATACGATTTGATTTTTATGAAGGGTATCCTTTTTTAGTATCATGATACATATTCTGTATCGCAACAAGAAAGTTATATTTCCTGAATCAATTTTTATTATCGTTCTTTTAAACTTACCGTAAAATAAGTTTTTCTTTTAGAAATTCAACAAACATACCTGGAAGAAAAATAAAAAAATAGTTATGTTAATGTTTGTTTCATTACAAAGTATTAAAATATTTATTCTTTTATCTTATATATAAAAATGAATCGCAAAATGTGTTGGTTACCGCATAACTCAACAACGCCTGGACCAATTTGGCCAATTCTTTTTTTTAAATTATCGTTCAAGGTCAAGGATGGTTTTTACAGCGAGAAAAATTCGAATAATTGCCGGAAAAACCATAAGAACAGCCCTTTTCTTTTCCCTATACAAATGTTTCCTAACTAAAACGAAGTCGGCTTAAAGGATTTGACTTCAAGTCATGTCAAATGAAAAAAAATAACAAAAAAAAAAGTGTTGATGTCAATTTGCTGGTATACAAGTGTTGTTTTTCTTGGATCTTCTGTTACCCAATCTACTGAGTTTGCTTTTGTCAACTGATAAACGATTGAAACAACTTCTTACATCGTGTTTTTTGCAGAGTGATTAGTTAATTAGTGCTTGTTTAGTTAGTGTTTAGTGACGAAATAATTTACATATACTTGATATGCCTCCTATAAGACGAAGCAATTTCGGGTAGAAGAAACCAAGCTAATTACCGATATAATTGTACTGCACAAGAACGTGACGACCGAATTGAACGTGAAAGAATTCGGATATCACAAACGCTTGAAGCGCGACATTTAAATAATAATCGCGCAAGTTTGAATCGAGCAACAATTGAATATTAGCAACAATTCGCTCACAAAATAAAATTTCGCTTGCATTCGCTTCGTCGGGAATCGCAGCAACTTTGCTTGAAGGTGGTCGAACAGCCCATTCAGCACTAAAATTGCCATTAAATATGCAAAGCAATGAAACTCCAACCTGCAACATTTCGAAGAACTTTGCAATGGCAAAGGTTTTGCAACAATAAAAATCTTTGGAGGCTTCAGACAGAACCTTAAGAGATCTACGAAGCAATAATAACAGATTTGGTGGTGCAATGATTTTATTAGCAGTGATTCCACGATCAACGCCAGTTGATGAAATCAATGCATGTGTAAAGTCCTCCAATTTTTGGAAACATGTCAAAGTACTTCATTTAAGCAAGAATATGCGTGTCGAGTTGCAAAATGACCTAACTGGAAACATATTCTCTAAACAACTTATTGACATTGGCAATGGCAAATTAACTTTCCTCAAAGTCTTTGTCAGTTAACGGAATCGCAATCAAAAGATGAACTTATTCAGAAGGTGTTTCCAGATGTTTCTCAAAATTACAGAAACCATGATTGGTTGAGCGAACGCCAATATAGCGGCTGCAAAAAACATTATGTAGATGTAAATGAATTAAATTCCAAAATTCAAGAACAAATTACAGGCGAATCGACGATATATAAATCAGTTGATTCGGCTACTAACCAAGATGATGTAGTCAACAACTATCCACCGGAATTTTTAAACTCGCTGGATTTGCCAGGATTGCCACCTCACAATCTTCAATTAAAGGTTGGATCAATAGTTATAATGTTGCGAAATATCAACCAACCGCGTCTTTGCAACGGTACATGGTTAGCGATAAAAAAATTACTAAACAACGTGATAGAAGCAACTATACTCAGAGGAAAGTAGAGAGGAGAAGAAATTCTCATACCGCGCATCCCAATGATTCCGACTGATGTGCCATTTGAGTTTAAACGACTACAGTTTTCAGTGCGACTTGCTTTTGATATGACGCATAAACAAGTCCCAGGGGCAATCATTAAGTGTTTGTGGTATTGATCTGGAAAACCAATGTTTCTCACATGGTCAATTGTATGTTGCCTGTTTCCGTCTTGGAAAACCATCAGATTTGTTTGTCTATGCGCCAAGTAATCAAACAAAGAAGATCGTATATCACAAGGCACTACAATTATTATAAAACTGATTTCTGTTAATAATTATGATTCACTTGATTAACAATAAATAAAAAATTTAGCCACGACTATAAAATACGTACAAACAAAAAACTAGAACATTACAAATCTTTATGACAGGACGAAGTCTGTCGGGTCCGCTAGTTAATACACAATTTTTAATTTTTGGTCAAACATTTTCAATTTTAGTCAACTACTGAAATATTTTTTGAAATTAACTTGAACAAAATATTTAAAAAAATCTGTTTTTCAAAGCTTAAATAATAAATAAATTATTTTTTTAATTAGGAACAGAATTAAAAAAAATTGTTTACTTTAAAAGCAGTGACTGACTTTGATATATTGATTTTCTGAGCAAATCTTTTAAGTAATTCAAAGACGATATTAACACCTTATACCATTATATCATTTATCATTTTAAGTCAAGTCCTACTGGGTTTGTGTATTTCCAAGTTCACACATTAATTCAAGCTTAAAATTTTTTCTTAAAATCTCTTTGAAAATAATATCTGATGACAAAACCATTTTAAAGTTGGTAAATAAATTATTAACTTTAACGAAAATGTTAATCCTGACATAAAAAATTAGTTGATATTTATCACAGAATCAATTAAAAAACAATCCATTAAACATTTTAAATATGACATCTAAGAAATTAACCAATAAATTAAGGCGAGAATCTAATACAACAACTTCCCTGAGTATTTACTCACGAGTATTTAACTTAAACTATGTGTGTATCTGCCCCCCCCCCCCACCATTTTTTTGACAAGAAACTATATAACAAAGTCAGAACAAATTACTTTCTGATTTATTAACGTTTTACGATTCAATTAATTAAACTTAAGGTTGCTTCTGGCTGATGCTAGGGCTATACAAATGTACCATCTTCAAAGCCTTAGAAATAGCAAACTCTTTTGCACGCATTTAAGCCAAGTTCAGTAAGATTTAAAAATGTATCTATGTACCTACATAAATATGTGCATATCTTATGTAAAGCTTCTTTTTCACTTCCTTATTTTGTTTATTTAGTTTTTTTTTCTACTTTAATCATTTTTCTTTCTTCCGTTGGCAATAAATCTTACAGAAAATACCAGACGAAATTTTTATTCACAAAGGTACATAAGATACATATTACATGTATAGATACATTTTTCGTATATAGAATTTAACTTGATATACATTCTGAACTAGAAGAACTAACATCTTTTTTGTTGTTGTTGGTTAGACTATATCTTATGCGGAGGAGCAAGTTGTTGCTATTGCACACGCTATGCATAGCTATAAGCAAAAGTTAAAAAGATTTATTGCGACAGATAATTTATTTCTGCATATAAAGAGTCAAGTGAGTGTTGTTAAGGACAACATCATGCAATGTTTTTAAGTTAAAAGATAGAAGACGCACCAACACCGCACCGTACGGAGTACATAGGGTAGGGAGATATATTTATTTTCTCAAGAACATCAAATTAGGAGAAACTTTGTTTGACCTATTGGTTTTATTTATGTACACAAGAAATAATGACAAGTGGCAAATGTTGTAACTGATAAGGGTATGTTTTATGTACAACTGAAAATAAATACAGGATTTATTAGTTTTTATTTTAAACTTTTTATCTATACTCTATATTGAAACACTGGAAAATCCTTTTAGCATTAAAAATTCTGTTATTGGTTTTTGCAAATGTTTTAAATAATTAAGTGTAGAATTCGTTTCATTTTGAAAAGCATTGAAATAAATTAACTATGGAAAGAATACAAATGTTTTTGAAGTTTTTCTTCAAAATTTGTGAAATCAATTCCGTTTTCAGATTTTTCTTAATCACGAAAAAAATTCAAATTTCAGCAAAATATTTTAAACACAGGCAGAAATATTCAATAAGATAGATAGATAGATATTTTTATTCAATAATTTTAAGGTTCTTGTTACATACATTTTTTGGTTTAAAGAATAAATAATAAGGCATGACAATGTTATTTAATTCTATATTCAATTTAAAATCACACAATTTTTAGTTTTTTCAAGACTTGTTTACTTTTAATTCAATCAAACAATAAAAAGAAGAGTAGTTGTGACTTTTAGTTTAGTCGAAACAAAATTACTTTAATTACTTTTACTGAAAAATTAAAATTTGCTTACTTTAAGTTTATTTACAAAATCCAAAGAAAAACATAATTATTAGTAGACACAAAAATACAAAAAAAAAAAGGTAGCTTAAAAATTTTCATCTACGATTCTTCTTTTATAGATCATCGCCTCGGTGGTATATTTTTGGATCAGCAACCAATCTTCGCCATTCAGGTAACTTATTGCTTCACTGTCGCTTAGTTAGCTTCTTCCAAAAAAGAGTCTCCTTAGCTCCTTTAATATTGGACATACACCGATAGTGTTTTCGTTCACTCCCATATTGCATAAGGAGCAAATATTAACCAAATCGTTTCTGTGTGGCATACAATTTAGGATAAGAAGTTCACCTCTTACTTTAAAAATAGTTCCAATAGTTTTCCTTGAAAAATCGAGCCTAAAGTAATTATGTTCATTTAGATTATAATTAAGTTTCGAATAAATGTCCGTTTCCGTAGATGTTCTCGCCTTTTCTATGCATGTGTTCCTTTCATTTTCATCGATCGATTGGATAACCTCGTACAGTGCTTTCTTCATCTGGAGACCAGTACATCCATTCAGTTATAGAATAATACCACAATTTGCAGCAAGATCAATTAAATCCTTGTAGAATCCAGTTTTTCGACTCATGACACTTCTCAACATAATATTTGGCAATCGGTTTCGGTCCATATTAATCACCTGTATCAAATAGTCTGCGCTCAGCTTTAATGTTGATATAAAGAGTGTCGAAAGCCCTGTTTCCAAATGATACATGTACTTAGGCGTACTTAGAGGGAGGAGAAATACTTTTCTAAGGAAGAATCGAAGCAAATTTTCAACAATTTCGTATTTCCGAACACCCGAGATCTGTGCTCCATAAAACAGTTGCAGTTGCGTTAAAAACTTCATATTTGGCGTTTGTTGATATGTTGTTATTATTGAAAATTTTCTTCCAGTTCGAGCAAATAGCCGTTCTAGCAGCATCGGCCTTGGCTTTGAGGTGTTTGTCCATGTTCAAATTAAACTCGAGAGTCATTCCCAGATAAACATAATCATTGACTACTTCCAATACTACTCCATTATATTTCCAGTTTTCTCCTCTTGCGGTCCGTCCTGCGCCATTTTGGAATACCATTATCTTAGATTTTGCTGAATTTAATTCCAGTCCCCATTTTTACAATAATTTTTATTTTTATTTTTAAGCTTTCAAACTCCACTCCACAAGGCATCCAATCAACCAAGTCATCAAGAAATAACGCAAATAACAAAGGGCTGAGATTGCATCGTTGACGTAGTCCTCGATTTATTTGGATCTCCTTTGATTTGACACATCTATTATGAACGCTAGCTGTCGTTTGATTGTAAATATTCAATAAAATGTCTATTAAACAGATGTAGTTTTGATTTTCAAATCATTGATGGAATTCCAATCGATGCTAAATTAAATTAAAAAGAAGATAGGATGCAACCCAACCAAATAAGTTCCCATTCGTTCCAGTCTGGCAATATTTCTAAAAGTTTTACAAAAAGTTTATTAACAGCATTTTCTTTCTTTATTTTCAAGATACTTGAGTGAAAAACCATTTTGTATGACTTTTTAGTTTGTTTATTTTGTACGTTTTCGTTATTGTGAAAAAAAAACCGTATTAATTAGATTTTTCTAAAAAAAATAAAAAAGTTTGATTTCATTGTCTGTTTTTTGCTTTGGAGATATTTTAGTCAAAAACCATTTTCAAAAATGTTTAGTAGAATTCTTTGAAGGTTTTTATTTCTTATAACAAAAAATGTAGTTTGGATTTTTCTAAGAAAACTACCCCACTTTGAAAACAATATTTTATGTAGTATGAAATAATGATTTCATTTGTTCTCGAGATATTCGTGTCGAAAATAAGTTTTTACCAAGTTTGTGTATTATTTTTTATAATTTTGTCTTTTGTATAAGAAAACTGTCAATCGGATTTTTTGTAAAGTATACAAAATGTTGAAATAATAAATTTTATGTGTTAAAAATATAAGAACCCAATAACTTTAATTGTTGCCGAGATATTCGAATCGAAATTCAATTTTTAATAACTTTTAGAAGTGTTTTTGTAGGATTTTTGTTTCTAAAAATTATACCAGATTTAAAAAACGTTATTCTTCGACACATACAATTATTTTGGAAGTAATATGGTTTTTTGTTCGCAAAATATTTTAGGTGACAAATATTTTTCTTTCAGTTTTATTAAACAATTGTTTGAATTTTGTTGGTATCACATCACAATGGATAAAGTAAAATTGTATTGTAGTTACTAGCTTTTTAGTTCGAGTTATCCTTTTTGGGGTCAATCAAATTTTGCACTTTTATTTTAAATTGTTATAGTACAAAAATCTCCTCCACAATATTTTTCAAAGTTGTTTCCACATCTTTTGATGTTATTTTCTTTGAAACAAAATGTATTTGAAGTTCTTGACAACGTACATACACGAATACACATATATTCTAGAGACCTTGAAACGTGGAGAAAGGTCAAAATTTTCAATTTGCTAAATCAGAACGTTTTCCACATTTTCCTACGGAAAGTTAGTTAGAAATTTAAAAAAGTTTTACTTTGTATATCGAAAACAAAATGCTCCTCTAGCCATGATAGCCCTACATTTTTAATCAAACACGACATTACGATAGTAGAGAAGTCGGAAAAAGTGGGTTCCCCGATTATGTGCATCTGTCTGTCTGTCTGTTCTCGCCCCTACAGCTCAAACAATTGCTTCGATTGTGTTCAAACTTGAAATTTAAGGTTTTAAGTCGATTCGCTTTAAGCGTTTTCGTACGTCCGTACGTTCGCGAAGTTTTTCTGTCGTCTATAGCTCAAGAACTAGTAAAGATATCGACTTAAAATAAATTTTATTACACACATAATAAGGCACAAAGATGCAGAAAGGACTCTCAAAAAAATTGAGGTTAGGTGGTTTTTTTACCATAGCAATTTAAAAAAAAAATGAAAATTTTGGTTAACCCAAAATATCTCACGAACCAATAATGCTAAAGACTTGAATTAAGTTTGTAATTATGTATATTGTAACGTGATACTAAACTAGTATATTTTTGAAAAAATATTGAATATTAAATATTGAATTGAAAGTTTTTTTTTATAAAAAACTAAAAAAACATTACTAAAAGTTGGTAAAAATTGATGTTTGACTCAAATAACTTTTCAAAAATTTAAGATTATCGCATCAAACTAATTTTGTCTTGTAAGAAATATTGTTTTCAACATTCTCCAAAATTGTGAGAAAAATCGAATTGACAGTTTTTTAGCAAAAAATATAAACCTAAAAAAAAATTACTAAAAGTTTGTAAAAATTGATTTTCGACTCAAAAATCTTTTTAAAAATTTGAGAAATTGGCTTCAAATTAATTTTGTCTTATAAAAAATATTGTTTTCAACATTCAGTAAAATTTTAAGAAAAATCGAATTCACAATTTTCTTGCAAAAAATAAAAACCTAAAAAAAAAAACAATACTAAAACTTGGTAAAAATTTACTTTTGACTCAAATATCTTTTCAAAAATTAAAAATTTTGTCTTTAAACTAATTTTGTTTCACAGAAAATATTGTTTTCGACATTCAGTAATTTTTTTATAAAAATCCAACAATCCGTCATAAAAATATAAAATCTACAGAAATTAGTACGCAAATTTTGTAAAAATTTATGTTTGGTTCTCAATATCTCATAAACAATAGAAGACTTTGGATTTACTTTGGATTTAAAGGTTGAGGTAATGCTCGAGGTAGCATCTTGATAACTACCAGTTAAAAAAAAAAAAAAATATTTCAAAAACAGCTTAAAAAATCAATAATATTTTGGAGATATTACATTAAAAAAAAAACAATTTTGGTTTAGTATTTGTACATTAACACACAATAAAAACTTTAAGTAACTTCAACTACTCTACACACACCAGTAAAATAATGAAAACTGAAATATGTCCAGTTTTTTTTAAATATTCTGCATCTTAATTAAAAATAATCATATCAAGATTTAAAATAAAAAAAAGACATTTTAGGCCGGTTTTGTTCAGTCAAAGTTGAACATAACTTAAGGATTTTATATTATCTACTCGTGATTTTGATTTTACTCACTCAAAGATTACGTTTTCAACTGTCGATTTTCAACTTTAGAGTTAATCAACCTTAAAAGATCTGTACTTAATTTTTAAAGTAGAATGGTTGAAAAACAGAGCGAAAATACTTATGTTTTAAAAAACGGATGCAGCGTGTGGTTATCATTATTATTAATAGCGAATCAAATATTTGAACGTAAGTTTTGAAAACCCAAGGTTAACATGATTGCCAAAATACTAAGAATGGCGAAGATAACGATACGGTCACGTACACATGGGTTCTTTTTAGTCTCTTTAGCATTGTGCGTAGTTGAACCGCGTATTGTCTATAATGTTTATTTTCCCCTCAATCAAAAAATAAAACCCCTTTTTTGGACACGATATTTTCGCTTGATAAGTACTTCTTCTTATTAAAAACTAGTTATATTTTAATTATAAAACGGACAGTTTCTGCTTCAATTTCAAAAATATACCAGGGTTTTTTTAAATTTTAAAGTAGGCCAGCTTTCCATTTTAAACTAAGGAGAAAAGAAACAAATTGGTGAATAAAAATAAATTTAAACTTGCGTTCTAACGTTCTAACATTGTCTTAACTCCAAGTATTTAAATATTTTTTTTTTGGTCAATGAAATAATGTTCAGAACTAAAAAAGCAGTTTTTTTAACTTTAATTCTTTCTTTTTAAAATTCTCGTTAAGACAAATTTTGGCTGTGGTATTGTGGAACTTGTGTTTAAATCTACATACATAAATATAAGTATCATTTATTATTATTATTATTTTATATTTGTCCTATTAAATGATCAATTAAAAATAATAAAATTTACTAAAATCTTTATTACATAGTAATATTATTATATTAAAATCAAAGTTTTAAAAAAATTTCAAAAATAATTGCGAAGACCAATTTTTTTAAGTGAAATATATTTTTGTATAAAATTGGTAAACTATATTTTTTAAAAATTAATTTTGTGGGTTTTACTAAAAGGTCATGTGTTTGATCGATATTCACTTAAGGGCAAGTATTGATAAGTCCCTCCTTTCAAAGGCTCAACATGCCTACCACAAAGGGAAATCAGTTGAAACGGCTCTACATAGTATAGTACGTACAATCGAATATTCCCTCCATCATAAAGAGTACACCTTAGTTGCCTTCTTAGATATAGAAGGTGCATTTAACAATGTCGACACATCTGCAATTGCACGTGTATTGACATCTCTAAAGGTAGATATGTCGATCAGTGAATTGATTAATCAGATGCTGATAAGCAGGATTATCAATTCAAAACTGGGCGATTTTACTACACAAAGGGGTGTCAGCAGAGGTACGCCACAAGGTGGTGTCCTATCACCTCTCCTCTGGAACTTAGTAATAAATGAATTACTAACTACTCTAGAAAGAGAGGGATACAGAGTGTTTGCCTATGCGGACGATGTTGCTATTGCAGTAACGGGTAAACATCCCAATATACTAAAAGAACTCTTACAAAACGCTTTAAATAAGCTCACCAGATGGGCTAATCGGTGTGGACTAGGCGTTAACCCACAAAAAACCGACCTTGTCCTCTTCACAAGGAAATACAAAGTTCCACTCATTGACCCTTCCCTCATAAACGGTGTACCACTTAAATTCTCTGAACAAGCAAAATACTTGGGTCTCATTTTAGATAAGAAATTAAGTTGGAAACCTAATATTCAAGAGAGAATAAACAAGGCCACAGTAGCCCTGTTCTCCTGTAAAAAGGCCATTGGTAATAAATGGGGCCTACAGCCCCGCATTACACACTGGCTATACATGTCGGTCATAAGACCGATCCTTACTTATGGAGTAGCGGTATGGTGGACGGCGCTAGATACAACGACAAACCGCGATAAACTCAGCAAAGTCCAACGAACAGCCTGCCTATGTATGGGAGGAGCACTTCGCTCCACCCCCTCCGCTTCACTAGATGTTCTGTTCCATCTAATACCGCTGGACTTTTTCAGCAAGCAAACGGCCGCTAACACTGCCATACGGCTTCAAGCCTCCTCTCTGTGGATCAATAATGGAATTGGCCACACCACTATTTTGAACTCGTTCAGAACTATAAACAGTAATATTGACTACACCATACCCCATCCTCAGTTTAATAACTATAGCTTCAAAGTGACTATACCTCCCAGGTCTTCTTGGGAGAATACATCATTTTTGAACGATGGTCCTATAAACTTTTATACAGACGGATCAAAAACGGAGGATGGGGTTGGTGGTGGCGTATACTCAGATAGACTTAACTTAAGTCTCTCCTTTCGTCTACCCGATCATTGTAGCGTGTTCCAAGCTGAAATCCTGGCTATAAAAGAAGTCCTATCCTGGCTTCGAGAAAACGTTATACCAACTAATGATATACGCATCTTCTCGGATAGCCAAGCTGCGTTAAAATCCTTAGACTCTGTCTCTACAAAGTCACTAACAGCCCTAAATTGTCGATCATCTCTTACGGAGATGGCTACACAGTTCAAAATTCACCTTTTCTGGGTGCCGGGCCATAGAGACATTCCAGGAAATTGCAAAGCTGACGAACTTGCAAAAAGCGGAACAACTTTACCTCTGTTGGCTCATAATGCTAGCGTAGGTATCCCCTTAGCTACATGTAAACTCATGCTAAAGCAAGATACCATAGAGAAAACAAACTTCAGGTGGAATAACACCACCACCTGTGTAGCGACTAAACGAATTTGGCCTAATCTTAGCACCAAGCGCTCAAAACAATTAATCTCTCTGAGTAGATTGCACATTAGCTACGTTATAGGTGTCCTGACTGGGCACTGCTTAATAGGAAGGCATGCTATTCGACTTGGAGCCCCTGCAAATGATTTTTGTAGGAGTTGCATGGACGAAGAAGAAGAGGAGACAATCTCTCATCTTCTGTGCACATGCCCTGCCTTATCACAAAGACGTAGAATCCACCTTGGAGACTACTACTTTAACGATACCAGCGATCTAAAAAATTCAGACATTAGTTGTCTCCTACGCTTCATTCGAAGCTCCAATTGGTTCAACAAGTTAAGCTGATTAACTGATCCATGTGGCATCACAACGGACCATACTTTGGTCTAAGTGTGTTGGTCGTCCCAAACCAACAGCCACTTTAACCTAACCTAACCTAACTAAAAGGTCATAAGATATTACAAGCATTTTATTTTTTTTTTTTTTTCAAAAAACTAAAAACGGTAGACCAACCTTAAAATCACAATTCGATTTCTTTTTGCTTATTCGACGAGTAAGAGTCTTAAAAAATTGTTTTGCATTTTAATTGAAAAAAAAAAAATCTTCGGTTGACCAATTACTGAAATATACTTGAGATTTTCTTGGATCCAAAAATGACCTTTTAGATGGCATACATTTTTTTCGAGTATTCAATATAATAAATCTTTATTTTGTTGTTGTTTTAATTTTTTGTTTTATAACTTTGTGTTTGTCCACTCAACACTGGTCGCAGCAGCACCGACATTAAAAAGATAAAATAAACCATGAACTCATGTATCCAGTTTCGACCCATTTCTTGCAAATATGAAGTCAAGACAGACCATTACCATCACCATCGCCATCATCTTCTTTTCGTGAGTGGACCAACCATGAAAAAAAGAAATGCGGACTTACGATTCTTTATTCTTTTCATTTGCCACTAAATATTTTCTTTTAGATTCTTTAAAATCCTTCTTTGTTGTGATTGTTCTTCTTGTTCATTGGTTTTTTTAGTTTTTAAAATCTCCCCCCCCCCTTTACATCCTCCTGTCTTAAGATTGTATTCGTTCGACCTTTTGCTAGACTTCTTTAACATTATTTTATGCGACGACCTTATAGAACGAACAAAAATTGTTTCTACTATTTCTTGGTGTAAAGTTGTGCATTCTAGAGTTTTATATTTTTGTGCCCCTTTAGCAAAAGCATCGAGTGTATGCTGCTGTAGTTCTTACACGAAAAACTATAAATCAAAATTCCAATTGAAATTAAAATGGAAGCGCACGGTTTTAGCTGCAGCGGCAATAGCAGTTGCCCAGAGCGGCAACCATCAACTCGCTTCATAGGCTTTTTGTATAGTAAAACAAAATTACTGCTATAGTAGCCATAGCCACGGTTTGAACTAGTTAAAGAGTTAGATACTTCTTAGAGCTTCGTTAAAAATGTGTATATACACGTATAGTGCAAGACGTTCGTTCTCAACAGATGCAAAAATCTTTTGTACTTTGCTGCTCGTTCCATTGGAAAGTGTGTTGAATTCTTTTGACCGTTTTTATTCACAGTCAGTTTTGCATAAACATAAAAATCAACCTATATAACATTTTTGCAACTTGCTCTCCTAATGAGAGTTGACACGAACAGCAGCTTACCGTTTTTAACCTACGACGACGAGCGACGCGACGGACGCTACGAGAATGTACCTACTCCGTTGATGTTGGATGATTAGCTATAGCAAAATAGCTTACAACAGTCAGTTAGTCCTTGGCTGATGGATATCGAATAACAAATAAAATTCAAGGAATTTATTAAAGATATTTAAGTTTTTGATTCAGTTTAATTTAGATTGACACGTGTGGGTATGGACATTATGGTTCTCTTTTAAGATTGAATTGAAGTTAACAACGGTGCAACGTTAATTAGAAAGTATGCAAAAGAGGCGAAACAGAAACAGGGTCATAAATTCTTGGATTTATGGCTGTTGGACAAACAGGAATTTGAGTACGGTAAACACTCTAAGGTTTTAAAGGCTGCATTCGAAGTTTTTGGTTCGATTAAGCTTGTGTAAAAACAAATTAGGGAAGTTAATTTATTTTGTATTAGTTTTTATTTTTGGTAGTCACTGTAGCTTATTACTATGAGCTTAGGAGCAGGTAAGCTAGGTTAATATGTATAAGGTGCGCTCTTAAAGCCTTCTGTAAATGTTATTACTTTTGGTAGTTGATGATGATCATTCTCCTGAGACTGATTTTTTTGGTCGGTATGATAACGGAATATAATAAAATTTTGATTTTAAGAATATGTATTTTCCACCACTTGTTGTTTTAACTTTACCTTCATTTCAACATATTTGTGAAGTCATTCCAAAATCATATTGGAAAACATGATATTTGAACTCACAGCTTAAAAAAAAAATGTATTTGTTGGAAGTGTTTAGAGCTACAAGTATCACCGATAATTTTGAAATTGAAGCCGATGGGTTAAAGGATCATAAGAAAACTTGAAGAAGGAATTGACTTCTTAAGTGTGGTATAGCTTGTAATCAAAAACTCAAGTGAAGTAAAACTTCAATATAATAATGCTTAGAAGATATGGGACATTGCAATTAGATGAAATTAAATCGTCAACAAAATTTTGATTTTTCAAAGCTATCTTGTTTTGAGGTCTTTCGAAAAAAAATATTAAAAATAAATTAACATCTTAAATAAAGTGATGATAGATAAAAAAAAAGAGGCTGGGACCCGCACTTCCCATCCCCTCTGTTGATTTGTCTTGCTTAAAATTTGTTCCATATGTATCAATTTTTACCAAATTTGCGTACTATTTTTTGTAGATTTTATTTTTTTATGAAAAAACGGACTGTTGGATTTTTATAAAAAAAATTACTAAATATCGAAAACAATATTTTCTGTGAAATAAAATAAGTTTGAAGCCAATATTTTTAATTTTTGAAAAGCTATTTGAGTCGAAAGTAAATTTTTACCAAGTTTTAGTATTGTTTTTTTTTAGGTTTTTGTTTTTTGTAAAAAAAAAACTGTCTGTTCGATTTTTCTCAAATTTTTATCGAATGTTAAAAACAATATTTCTTATAATATAAAATTAGTTTGAAGCCATAATCTCAAATTTTTGAAAAGACATTTAAGTCGAAAATCAATTTTTACCAACTTTTGTTAATTTTTTTTTAGGTTTTTATTTTTTTGTAAAAAAAAAACTGTCAATTCGATTTTTTTCAAAATTTTACTGAATGTTGACAACAATATTTTTTGAAAGATAAAAGTAGCTTAAAGCCAATATCTCTTTTTATGAATTTTTTGTTTAGGTTTTTATTTTTTGTAAAAAAAAACTGTCTATTAGATTTTTCTCAAAATTTTATCAGATGTCAAAAACATTATTCTTCGTTGCACAAAATTGTTCTGGAGATGAAATCACATTTTAGTCGTAGAATTTTCAAAGTGAAACAGTTAATTGGATTTTTTTCCAAAAATATACTTGTTTTGTATCACGTTACAATATATAATATAAAATGTAATTCAAGTCTCTAGCGTCATGGATGCTATGGAGCTATGGACGACGAAAAAAACGTCGCGAACGTACGGATGTACGAACGTAAGTACACACGCACGCACAGACATCTTTCTAAAAATCTTTTATTTCGACTCTAGGGACCTTGAAAAGTCGAGAAATGTCAAAATTTTCAATTCGACAAATCGTATCCATTACAATAACTTTCTATGGGAAGTTAAAAACATTATATAGAAGAGCTGGGTCCTATTTCAAAAAAATTAACTGGTGAACATTCTACCAATTTTTTCACACTTGTCTGACGTATCTGTATTTTATAAAATTGGGACAGGTGACAAAGTTATCATAAAAATACAATGACAAATTTGTCATGACAATTTTATCACAGCCATACTTACCTTTGCTGATAAATTCGTGGAGGCAATTTCATTGTATAGCCTTGAAATGTTTTGTGATAAATTTTGTCGATGTTGGAAGAACGCTGACACTCTTTCAATTTTAAAATGTAACAGTTTGCAAAATCGTGTTTAATTATTAAATAGTGAAATGCAAAAAACATAATAAAAACATAAAAGTTTTAAAATGTATAACATTCTAAAAAATAAGTGTACTTAAGTTTATTTTAAAAAAAAATATCTTGTTCGCAAAATTTATAAAAATCTTGAGCTATGATATGAAGGTTAATAAATGGAAGGATATCGCAGAAAAAGTCTCAATACAATAGATTTAAGCAAGGACTGGAAGCACCTTTGAGATACCATTTGCCAAAATTGGGAAAAACGAACAATTGTAAACTATTTATTGCACACAATAATATATAATAATAATAATAGTATAAATTGTACATTTATTTTATTTTATATTAAATTTTAAGAAAAAATAGACAATTGAAAAAGAACGGGGTCGGGAGGCGGCCATTTAACGATTCGAAATCATTATTTATTCTTTATTTTAAATTCCGAGGGCACCGGCAACGTATAACACGGAGAACCAACTGAGAATCACACCCTTCACTTGAAAACAAGTCGTTTTTATCATTTTAGGCATTTTTACTGCCAAATTTTGACTGTAACTGAGTTTCCTGTCGCAATTGTCAATTACGTACTGACACATATGTAAATTATTAACTTTTTTTAATTTCTTAAAAATTCATCAATCATAAAATTGTCAGTACAAATTTGTCAGAAATTTCCTGACAATTGTGGAAAATACTTGACAATTCATTGTCTGGACAATATTTCTGAAAATATCACAATTTTCGGAATTTTCCTACAATTCTTCAAAATTGTCAAATTGTTTATGGATTTTGACAATTGTCAAGTTGTAAATTAACAAATTGTCACCTGTAATCCCGTCGCCATTGTTTATATTAATGAAATAGGCCACGGGATTCTTTTGTTAAGCTATAGCTTGCAGAACACTATTTCAAAGAACTATAAATTCCAAGATATTTTTTCCCAAATTATGGAAATCATGAAAAAATATTGACAGTTAAAGAAACTAATTTTTTTCCTTAACATCTGTAATTAATTTGTGGCAAAAATAAACAAGACTTCAAAATGTAGGAGTAGTTTCTTTTGAAACTCAAAATGTTCCTTGAAATAAAGTGAATCAAACAGGAAGCGCCAAAGAAGCACATAACTTCTTTGGTAAGCTATAATTGCTAATGAAAGGCTTTAAGGAGATTCAAGACAATAACTTCCCTTAAAATAACTACCAATTTATATGAAACCCAACAAAAGAAGAATGAATTCAAAATATTGACTTATTTATCTTCTAACAAAGAAGCCGTTCAAATGTTAGCACATTTTTAAAAAATTAATTCACTCTCTTGGTCAGTATTTAAACATCTTATGGAAGTCAAATAACTAATAATCAAGGTTTAGTGGTTGGAAACAAATTTTAACACATATTTGAGTAAACTGCTTGTTTTCAAATGAACTCTTTTTAAGAAATTGAAAAATAAAAACACACTAACCTTAAAATCCTTAAATAATCTTTTTAGTTGTTTTAAAATTGTTACAAAGTAAAAGTTTCATAGAAAGAATGAAGTGGTTATCGAAACTTCTTTCAACAAGAGGCTTAGCTAACCATCAATGGTATAATCAAGTCGACATGAGTCAATAAAAAATTCATTGACACCGATTAAACCATTGCTCAATTCCCGTTGTTCTCATTCAAAAAGAAAACCCCTGCTGGTGCTTCTGCATCTGCATCAATGGCAAATCGAAATCCAGTTTTTAAATTTGTTTTTATTTTCTCTCTCAGTTAATTTTAAGTTTTTTAAATCCTCAAACATATGCGAATAAACTTGAACTTGGTCATCATCTCATCACCTGCTGGTCATTGCGTCCCTCGTCTTCACCGTCATTGACTTCGACCAACGATGACGACGACGACGCACGTCTCGTGTAGACATTTAAGAAGAAGATGATGTTTAAATGCAACTGTTTATGCAACTTTATAACGTGGTCCTGGTCATCAAGATGAGATGCGTGAAAAAGAAGTACCCATTTATACGAGTTTATACCTTACCTACGGTAAAGGCCAGGCCAGTTCTTACAAAAAAAAGTTACGTGACGTTTTATTTTATGCACGGTACACACTGCAAGCACACAACATTCGCATTCATTCATTTATGATGCGTTCACATCACAACGCAAGCACGACACTCCACCCATTTACATGCGCCATACCACTGCACCGTGCCTCGACGAACCACTGCTGGCCGCACCACACCACCGCGCCGGGCTGGGTGAACTGATGAACAACAGCAGCAGCATAAATTTAAAGCTAAATTTAAACTTATGACCGGTGATTTAGCACGCAAGTCAGGTGTGGTGTTTTAATTCCGTCTTCGTGTGTTAAGTGCAACCAATTGAAATTGAAACTTCTTTTTATTCTGCTGTAATAGAAGTGATTTTTATCACAAGGAGTTCAAAATAAACTAACAACAACAACAAACACAGACAATAATAAAATAATTGTAATTGCAAATAACAACTGTTACCGGTGTCTCTGGTAATAATTGTTTAATGATGGTTAAGTCTAAGTGGCTATATGGCTATAGGTCGATGACAAGCAGATAACTTGAATTGCAATTATAAGGAATTATCGAACCTATTAGACGCCTATGAATTTCTTGCGGAAAAATATTGTGTTTTTTTTTAAATAGAAAAAATATTTAATCACGTGCTAACTAGCTTGAGAAAAATGTTTTTATTTGAAGGATTGTGACTTATTTATTTCCTTTCAATTAATCAATTTGCTTGAAAAATCACATTATAGAAGTATCTTGCCGCTGTTAGAAAGTCAAGACAATCCTTTTAAAAGTGCATTTTTACACATTCATGCCATGTACCTATGAGGTTTTACTTAATGCTTTAACAAGTCACTCCACTCTAAGAAATGTTACTTTTAAAGACCAGTTTTTAAAAGTTAGGTTAAAATTTATCAAATCTTCATACCATTCTAATTTAACTATGTATGTTATGTTCACTCTGAAAAACTTCACACTTGATGTTTTGATGCCTTAAATTTGTTACAAATTTTAACAAAGTCAAAGCTGATCGACGCACAATACTTCTATAGTATTCTGGATATCCGAACATTGACTAGAACCACTGTATCGTTCTTGCCAAGGTAAGGCTACTGATATATCGATCCAAGCCAAAACAATTAAGAATTGTGAGAAGATTCGACGTTAGACGGCTACAATCGTAAGAGACGGCCATGTCCTTTTCAGATAGAATCTCTAACAACCTCTTTAAAAGTCATATGCTTTTCACCTAGACCCTTTTTTCGAAAATTAGTTTAGTTCCTCTGAATATTTAAAATTTTCATCTCATCCACTAGACCTCTATCAACAAATCTCAACAAAATTCTAGGACCCGTTTTTTTTTTTTTAAACTCTTACTTTTATATTTTCTTTAGATTCTAAAAAGTGTTCTTACCATTGTTTCAAAAACTTAGAGTAGTGAAATACCCGTGTTTTGTTGGAAAATCTATCCATAGTATAGTAGGATTTTACACGAATAACAAAAACAATATCCATAGTATGAATACTACCGATAAAAGTTAGAGTAGAATCTTACTATGGATGGGTTTTTGACATTTATACGAGTCTCGAATGGATCTTATGTGATTTCGTTCTCAAATGTTGGTACGATTGATATTGCATTTGTATCTCGATGGCTGTATTCGTTGAGTAGTTGTGCATTTGGAATCATGTGTATTTTTCATTGGGGAAAAAATCAATGCATTGATATTATTTAGTTTTGTTAGTGAAAATGGACTAACTGGGCTTATTTTGCAAGAGAAAACAATAGAAAAGATAATTAAGTTTTCTATGTTTCCAACAAAGGTCTATCTCAGTTTAGATTAGGTAAATCTTTTTGGTGTTTCCACCGCACAAGAAGGTTTAAAAATGATTAAGTTTGACAGCACTTTCTGAAATGCAAATGGTGTTTCGATGTTTCTTATCAAGTGCAAGTGAGATATTTTGATTCGTGTTAAACAATGAAAAACTGAATAGTTCAGCACCAATATAAAAATATGCTACGAGTACCTACTCCATGTGCATTTTTTTTTTAATTTGATTAAAACAAAACTATATTTTTTGTACACAAACATGCAAATAAACAGACCATAACGCATTATTTGTAAAACCAATTCCTCCACAAATTTTGACTCGACTCCGATCCCCGACCGGAATCGAGGCGAATCAAGCTCATTTCAACTCGATTCAGGTATATACATAATTTAGGCGAGCTTCAAGCTCGCTTTAACACCACATGTTAATGAAGTAGTCTACGAACAAACCCCTTCCTGAAGTTTTTATTTTATGTCAAATTGTTTGGTTAAAACTTTGAAATCGTCTATCACATTACACAGACGTATTTTCTTGATTTTGATAGTCAAGTATCAAAAATCAGCTTACACGATTTCACCTCTGGTCTCGCTATTTTTTTTGTTTGGAATTTTTTGATAAATTATTCTGGCAAATATTCAGTTGTATCAACTTTCAAATATAAAAACCGGACTACTGCGGATCGTTTTGTTGGCAATTTCTTAAATTAATGTAGTAGGTACATATATTTTAAAAGATATCAACCCCGACTTTTTTTCAAAAATGCAAAATACGTCTCCCCAGTTTTTTTTTTTTTTTTTGAATTAAGACTACATTTTAATAAAACGTGAATAAACACAGGTGCAGAAACCAAAACTTGGCTAATAAACTACTATTTACGCTCATGATCGAACTTTCAAAAAAATTTCCATGTCTTTTAACTTTGTTAACATCAAAATCGACAATTCAAATAATGTTAAAAGTCAAACCATATTTCCCCCAGTTCGTGTCCAAATTCCGTCCAAAACCATAAACGATTATAGCTAAAAAAAAAGAATTTTTCTTCTGCCTTGAACAAATTTAAAATTTTAAGCCAAAGCTGTATTCTTTCAGCAAATACCGAAATGTCTTTAAGAGTACGGTTCGCAATTGTTCGGGGGGTATTCTAAATTGTTTCAGAGATTCGTTGCTTAAAATTGAGTTTTGGTATAAACAATTTACAAAAAATGCTCCCCGTCCCTCTTTTTCCCAAATCGAACATCTAAAACTTTTTTCCTATTCAAAATTACTCAAATCATGTTGTTCCAAAGATTCATTCAAAAATGAGGATTTTAAGCCGAAAAAACACTTCAAGTTGAATAACCATTTATCCTTGTTCTGGCTCCCCTATTATGAAATTCAAAGTTCAATCAGTCTCCTGAACATCACATATAAGATTCTTTCTGCCGTATTATTGGAACTTCTGAAGCCGTTAGTCAACAACCTGATTCAGACCAAGAAAGTTAAACATTGACCAAATATTTTTAGATCTTGTAAAAACCCAGGAACTTCAAATCGATACCCACCTTCTCTTTGCCGATTTTAAAGCCGTGTATGACAGCATCTGTAAGGAAGAGATTTACAGAGCAATGTATAGTTTTGGCATCCCTGTCAAACTTATTCGTTTGTGCAGAATGACGATGGAGAATACACGCTGCTCTATCAAGGTCGGAAAAGATCTCACCGATGCATTTGATGTCAAAAAAGGTTTTAGACAAGGCAATGCACTGTCATGCGACTTCTTCAACATCGTTCTGGAAAGAATTGTGCAAAACTCAACCGTTCAACACTAGAGGCACAATCTTCCAAAGGTCCATCCAATTACTCGGATACGCAGATGATATTGACATAATTGGAAGATCAACGCGTGATATCAGTGGAAAATTTTGGAATATTGCGACGGACGCGGAGGAGATAGGTTTTGTGGTCAATAAGGGCAAGGCCAAGTTTATGCAGTCATCAAAAAAAGAACACTAAAAGACAACGACGCACGTCTTGCACAAAACTTCACCATGTACTCGTACAGCTATAACTTTGAGGTAGTAAAGGACTTTGTCTACCTAGGTACCGCTATAAATTCAGACAACAACACCAGCGCTAAAATCAAACGAGGAATAACTCTTGCAAATCGCTGCTTCTTTGGACTTAGAAGGAAATTGAGTAGTACAGTCCTCTCTCGAGCATCTACAGTCACAATCTATTAGACGTTCATCATCCCGGTTTTAATTTATGCCGCTGAGGCTAGGACTCTGTCAAAGAAAGATGAGAGCTTCTAAGGATGCTTCGAGAGAAAAATTCTTCGGGTGATTTTTGGTAAAGTCTCTTTATAGATGGAGAGTGGGGAGAAGATACAACGACGAACTGTACGGGCTGTACATTGTACAACTACACCGACCTGGTTAACAGGATTAAAGTCCAACGACTAAGATGGGTGGGTCATGTAGAGCGAATGGACATTAACGCTCCAGCCCGGAAGATCTTCGAATTTAATCCCGAGGGATGGCGCAATAGAGGAAGACCACGACTTAGGTGGCACACGCAGGTAGGAGACGACCTCAACCAACTTGGTGTACGAAACTGGAGACTGCTAGCTAGTGACCGAGCTGGATGGAGACATATGTTTGTTGGGGACAAGGCCCTTCCCGGACTGTAGCGCCATCTTAGGTAAAGCTGTTAAACCTTATTCCTTCAACATTAAAAAACTGGAGCAAAAAGAAAAGGACTTGAATTGGGCGAAATTTAATATTTTGTTTTTCTTTCTTCCATTTATCACAATTTTTACGGGCACTGCACTTTTAGAGGAATTCTTGCCATAACACAAGCACTTGAATTGTTACGCGCTTTTAAATCACTTAAAACGTTATAGAATAAAAAAATAAAATTTACACAATCGTGGGGCTCCTCTTTAAGGATCTTCTTTCCAAAGTGTTAAAATTACATGAAAAAAAAATGTATGTTAAATCTTATGTTAAATCTCCTTATAAACCTCACATTGGGCGCCAACTAAAATATCCTTAAAGAAGATTTTTTGCTCTTCCTTGTCGCACAATTTAATTAAATCATTTTTTTTTGAAAACTGGATACTTAAATGTATTTCCGTTTGGAGGTATGTTCTTAATCAAACTTACCGTCTTTTACTTCGAACTTAAAGATTTTCGTGAAATCCTTCAATGGCAAAGACAACTTTCTTTTAAAGTAAAACTTTTTGACATCATTTGTTGAAACTTAAATTCGAATAAACTCTTTTAGATATTAATTCACTCCGCAAAAAACACACACCTTAAACATTCGTATCACATTTGTCACTGTTTTTCAAAATGCATCGACAACTTAATCAAAAAAAAAACAAAAACAAGACATAATGTTATTTTGTGCAATCTAACTTGATAATGGCGCACTCCAAAACCGAATTGTTTTTAATTAGTTTCTTTGAATTAAGTACATATCCACAGTCTCTCTCACAAGTACTCATACATACATACATACATACACATATATATCTATACGAAAACACAATTATTCTTCAAATACCAACTCATTTATTAAAACTAATATCAAATAATTACCCAACTTTGAACGTCACATCAATCTAAAATGTTTGCTTTATTTGACTGTAAAGTCTTAGATACATGGAAAATATACAAATAGGTACACCATCAATGTACCATCCAAATAGCTCTGAGTCTGAAGTACCTACGTGTATCTTATAGTCGATGTAACCAAAAATGCAAGAAGCTTTTGCTGTCATTACCTTACGATGCGATGGTACACATCGTCTGACAGACACCCACCATCCAGATACTTTATATCCTCCTCGAGGGCAAGTCAAACCAAAATTAATAGTTTTCCGAGACCAAAAAACTTACTAACTTAAAAAAACAAAAAAAATCAAAAACCTCTACTTGCATATCTCTTTGGTGATATTTTGTATCTTGTGCAGTACCTAGGTACAACATCAACTGCATCAATGCAAAGTAATTGAATAGGGTGTTTTTTTTGTATCATTACCTTTTAATAATATAGAAAATAAAAAGAAGCGAAAATAAATTATAGAAGTGATTTAACAATTTTTTAAGGTACTTTAAAAAAATTAATTAAACTGAGCATCGTAACGTCGTCGCTCGTCGTCAGAGACCTATCGAGTTAAACTTATCTTAAAATTCGATAAAGACTCGCTTCGCATTCAAAATTTTAAGAATTTTGTAAGTGTGTTTAAAAAATCTGAAAACAAAATTTTAAACGCCAAAAAATAATTTAATAATATTTACTTTTAAATAACATGAAAACCTTTTAAAAAACACCCTTTTGTGTAAATTTCCCACTAGTAATATACCTTTATCTAGGATAACCGCGAAATTCATTTACACTGGGGATGCAGGAGTACAACAGACTACATGACAGACAGACCCACAAAGTATATCTAATCTCCTCCTCTTATCCAAGCCAGATAGGAGAGCTAGCGCACTGGTTGTGGCTCCTCTAGGTAGATTATACAAGTCGACTATGGTATGGTATGGCATGGTATGGTACTTTTTTGAAATATCATCACGACATCTGAACTACGATTATACAATTTCGACGACACATAGTGGAAAGTTATTCACCAACAATAAAGTATCGCTCTGTAGCTTCAAAATAAATATAAATAAAATTCAATGATGGTAATAAATTAATTCGATTGTATATTATACAAGTATTATAGGACCCATGGTTATAAAGAGAATTTAAGCGGGTATAGGATCGTCCTAGACAATATAAACTTGTATGTTGTGGCCGTCGTGGTACACTGGATGGCTTTAACTGGTGCCATCGTCTCGTCTGTCTGTCGGTCGCTCGGCCAGCGGCATTAGTAGATATATGAACCGTGCAGATGCGTTTCGTTTTGCAGAAAAATTCAATTTACGAGGTCAATTAAAAGGTTAATGTAAAAGCAAAAGTCTATTTTATTGGACATACCCAATACCTTCTTACTCGTACATAGATAATGTTGGTATGTCCTTCATATACACATATTCATATATCCATAAAATAAGATGAAATAAAAGTTGAGTAAATTAAATGTTGTAGAGCAGTTTGTATCTGTTATGTTGATTTATTTGACAAGGGATTAACATTCATCACGCCTTTAATCCTTATTTTTGTTTATTTTTTGAAAAGTAAGAAATACTTTTTCTTCATTTGGATAATTTTCAGTTGGCGCCCAATGTGAGGTTTATAAAGAGATTTAACATAAATCTACATAATGATGAATGCGAAGGCATTTTGTTAATTAAAATGACACTAAAACTAGTTTGATATTTGTTGTTTGAGTAATATTTCATTTTTATTTAAGGAAACAAACAATTTGTATAAATAGCGCCCAACGCGAATGATTTTTCTGTCTCGTGAAAATTACTAATGGTTTTGACTGAAATTGAACTCTAAATTAAGAAAAAAGAATAATTGGAGCCTATTGTAAGTATTATAAACAGTAAAACCCACTTAGCGAAATGATACAATTTTTACTCTATTCAAGTTGGTGTGTCACTAAATGTCTGTGAAGTGGAGACCTGATGAGTGAAAAAATCACTTATCAGGTTAAAAAATATTTAAAAAACTACATACAAGTGTGCTGTCGATTTCGGGATGAAACTGTGATGAAATTGAAAAAAAAAAAAAGAGAAATGAAAGTTTTTGAGCTAATTGTTTGTTCCGTTTCTATTATTTTTTTTTTTGTATTTAATAACGCAAAAAATGGGTTGGGGTCGGTATCCCGTTTTTTATATTAACGATTCTTAAAATCCCGTTTTTTATAATCCTGCTTTTTGTAATCCCGTTTCTTATTATGCCGTTTTTTATAATCCCGTTTTCTATTATCCCGATTTTGCAATCAAAACTAGTTGTTTAATTTTCGAAAATCGCGCGATTTTTTAAAATTAATTGATTGCAAAATCGAAATTAGAAAAAAATTAAAACAAATTAAAAAATGAGATATTTTTAACTTCCCATAGGAAGTTATTGTAATGGGTCCGATTTGTCAAATTGAAAATTTTGACATTTCTCGACGTTTCAAGGTCCCTAGAGTCGAAATAAAAGATTTTTAGAAAGATGTCTGTGCGTGCGTGTGTACGTACGTCCGTATGTCCGTACGTTAGCGACGTTTTTTTCGTTGTCCATAGCTCAAGAACCAGAAGAGGTATCGACTTCAAATAAATTTTGTTATACAGATAATAAGGCAGAAAGATGCAAAAAGGGCTCTCAAGAAAATTGCGTGGGTGGTTTTTTTTACCATAGCAGTTTAAAAAAAAGGTGAAAATTTGGTTAACCCTTAATATCTTACGAACTAAAAATGCTAGAGACTTGAATTAAATTTTATATAATATATTGTAACGTGATACCAAACAAGTATATTTTTTGAAAAAAATCCAGTTAACAGTTTTTTTTATAAATCAAAAAAACTGAAACAAAAAATTTGTCACCTTGAAAATTTTACGAATACAAAATGATTTTATCTCCAAAACAATTTTGTGCAACGAAGAATAATGTTTTTGACATCTAATAAAATTTTGAGAAAAATCGAATTGATAGTTTTTTTATAAAAAATAAAAACCTAAAAAAAACATTACTCAAAGTTGGTAAAAATTGAATTACGACTCAAATATCTTTTCAAAACTTTGAGATATTGGCTTAAAACTACTTTTATCTTTCAAAAAATATTGTTGTCAACATTCAGTAAAATTTTGAAAAAAATCGAATTGATAGTTTTCTTACAAAAAATAAAATCTTAAAAGAAAATTTAACAAAAGTTGGTAAAAATTGATTTTCGACTCAAATATCTTTTTAAAAATTTGAGATATTGGGTTTTAACTACTTTTATCTTTTGAAAAATAATGTTGTCAACATGCAGTAAAATTTTGAGAAAAATCGAATTGACAGTTTTTTTTACAAAAAATAAAAACTTAAAAGAAAATTTAACAAAAGTTGGTAAAAATTGATTTTCGACGCAAATATCTTTTCAAAACTTTGAGATATTGGCTTTTATCTTTTAAAAAAAATTGTTTTCAACATTCAGTAAAATTTTGATAAAAATCTAATTCACAGTTTTTTTACAAAAAATAAAAACCTAACAAAAAAACAATACTAAAACTTGGTAAAAATTTACTTTCGACTCAAAAAGCTTTTCAAAAATTAAAAATATTGTCTTCAAACTTTTTTTATTTCACAGAAAATATTGTTTTCGATATTCAGTGGTTTTTTATAAAAATCCAACAGTCCATTTTTTCATAAAAAAATAAAATCTACAAGAAATAGTACGCAAATTTGGTAAAAATTGATGTTCGGTTCTTGATATCTCTCAAATTAATTTAATTCATCTAATTAGTAAAAATTTAAGAAATGCTACTAAAATTGGTAAAAATTTGTTTTTGACTAAAAATCTATTTAACAAAACTAGATTTTCAAACTAAACTATTTCTTTATATGAAAAATATTGTTGGTAATTTTAAAATTTTTAAGAATAATTCAACTGAAAACTTTTTTAACCCAACACGAAAACCTACAAACTTTGAAGCAAGACAAATCGACAGACGGGATGGGAAGTTTTCATTGTGGGTCGCATCCCAGCCTCTTTTTCTAGATTAATTTTATTGTTACCTTTAACAAATAACAAAATATCAAAAAATAAGAATATAAAGTAAAGCAGTATTTTTTTAAAAACAAACTCAAATCAATTAACAAAGTCAGTGATAGCGGTAAAACCGTTATCGAGAGGTAGATTTGCTGTAGGTTATTGTTTGTGCAAAAGTTAATATTGTCAACAAAAATTAATGTTTTTGTACAGTAAAAACAAAAAAAAATTACGATATTATTATATTTTAGTCAAGTAATTTAACATAAAACCTTTGACTCATATTGTTATTTAATTTAATGCACGTATTTTAAAAAAAAAAACGGGATTGTCGGGATTTGGCGGGATTTTAAAAAGCGGGATTGTAATTGATCGGGATTTTGAATAAGCGGGATTTTAAAAGGCGGGATTTAAAAAAATCGGATTAAAAAAGACGGGATTTTAAAACTTTCTTTAGGGATTTTTTTAAAGATACCCTCCCTCGAAAAATACACGGGGATTAAAAAAGTGTATCCGACAAACAATGTTTTTTTAAATGAGTTTCTCATAAGCAGGTTCTGATGTAATTTTTATTTCTTTTTGGATGGTTTATGGTTTTGGCTATTAGACTCTAAGTTTCTCGTTGTTTAGCGAACTGTTTCAGTTTCAGTTATCTTGTAGCTTTTAACGCTGAGTTTCTCCAAGAAGTAAAATTAAATTTTGAAATGACCAGAGCCAATCATTGACCCTTAAAATACATATGTCAATATGGGTAATGGATCTCCATCAAATTACAAAAAGGGTGGCGAGAGAAGTGGAGATAATGGAACTGAAAATCAAAACGGGACAAACTCGGAACCTCCCACTCATTCTCTCTGGGAAACATTGCATAGCAATCAGTAGAAAAAGTAGAGAGTTTTCAGTATCTTGGAAGTACGAGCTCTACCCAAGGCGGAACCCAACAAGATATCGCTAGAAGTATAGGGAAATCTAAGGCTGCTTTCGGGATGTTGTCCAATGTTTGAAGGAACAACTCTCTCAGCTTCAACACAAAGCTACGACTGTTCCGCTAAAATGTCGAATTAGTACTCTAATACGGTTGAAGCACCTGGAAAATAACAACAACAACGATTACTAGGAAACTTCAGACTTTCATTAGCAGGTGTCAACAAAACATCTTACCGGTTTTCTCAACCCAATTGTATATCCAATAAAGAACTATATAGGATAACGGGTCAAGAACCCATTTACACTATTTCACTATTTTACTAAGCCGCCAGTAGCAGTGGATTTGACTCACGCTTTGATAGCGTGGGGCCCTATGTACCTTTAGAGAACAAACGCGGCCTTAATAGGTCTGATGACCTAAGTAAGTAAGTAAAAGGTTGCTTTGTGGACTTGAAAACAAAGTGTTACTTAACAAACCATTGAAAAATAACGAAATCGGGTACCAATTCAAAACTGCTTTTTTTTTCATTTAAAAAAATATATTTTCCAGACAAGTTTCATCTATTAAACACCCAGCCAGATAAGGATCATCAGCATCATGAATAATGCCTGTATCAACCTCGAATTTAAAAATGTGTCTTGAATGCCAATAATTTGTTGGTCACAAATTAGGCGAACAAATTTATTTCTTCTATCCAATATAATATATCATAACTTGTTACGGATATAATACGTAAGTAGGTGCTGTTTGTTTTTACGTAATTGATGTGTTTTTGAAGTCGCCGACATATCACCAAATATTATAAATCTAAGCTTGAATTTAAGAAATTATCTACAACAAACGATGTAAATGGTGAAACTTTATAAATTATTATTGAATCAATCAAGTAAAAGTATAAAATGAAAATACAAACCTGGATTTGTGCATTAATTAAACTCTAAAATTGGCTAGTACTACCTATGACGAATATTAATAATCCAAAAAAAAAAAACAACTTGTTCAATTATCTCTAAACTATATCGTTATAAAAATTCACTCAAATTAACCCATATCAAAAATGCATTTTATTCTCCAGCAGTTCAATGCTCGTTATAACCCAATTGCAATCCTTGCACGTTTGCATCGAATCAAAATCGAAGCTTAAATATTTAAACACAAATATATTTATATGTAGGTCTTTGCCTCATTTTTATTTAAAAATAATTCTCCAAAAAGAAAAAAAAAGTGGAAAAATTCCTGATCGACATTTAAAAACAAGTAAAATCTTTGTCACGTAGCTATATATCCATTTATTTCCCAGGCTCTACTAACTAAATGCATATATAACGTAGATACGTACCTCGTCCTATAATCAAATATGTTTTTAATTCTGAGTTGCAACCAAACAACGATGCACATTTCCTATCTTTTGTATGTTTATATATTTTTGTTTAAACTTTTTTTTTTTTGCGATATCAAATGTGCAGCGCTGAACGAGCTAAATCACGTATTTAATAATCTAACTGCGGATGCGAATGATGCTTTGGCGGCCGCGGCCAGAGGCGGCAATGGCAGCAGAAACAGCATATCGGTAGCGCGACAAGCATACATTGCAAATAGAATCAATAGATATCGATAGACACAGCAGCGGGAAAAATTTACAATGCATCTTCGTATGTGGATATGTATAAATTTATATCATCGATACACAATTCTCATTCATAGATTAAAAAAAAAACTCAGCCAGGAGCAAGCATATTGTAGATATGTATCTGTGCTTTGGATTCAGTTGAATACACTTCTTTTGCTTATAGATATATTTTTTTTTTTTGTCAAAATGTCATCCGTTGCCTGTCAGAGAAGAGTTGACGCACAGTGGGGCAGGCTGTACTTAGTTATTTTTCAGATCAAAAACAATTTTCTTAAACCATATTTTCTATTCAAGCTCACTGCCATGGAAAATATTAGAATGTTAAATGAAAAAGTAAAGTACAAAATTTGTATTGTTTAAGAATTTATTTTAAATATAATTAATAGAGCTCTGGCTGGACACCTGGGTACCTGGAGTTCACCTGTAAGATACAAGTTCACCGTACTCGATGCATTCACGCGTATTCAAAACGGAGTTAGGTACCCAAAAACTGGACAGATAAACGGATTTGTATAAGTATAGTATAAATGAATCATTAACTTTCATATGACACGGGAAAATTGATACTTTAATGTTTAAAGAATAACTATGGAACTAAAAGAAACATTCCCTGCCGACAAAATAATGCCATAAAATTTAAGCTTTACATTTGGGCATCTTATTTCAATTAAATTTTATTATAGAAAAATTCTTCATAATTGAGAATATTAAATAGTTTTATTTACTGCCTTATGTTTATAATAAAGGAACACTTGTCAACATGATTATATTACTTTACCCAATCATTTTTAATATGTTTTTTTAAATCTCAATTATCACCTTTCAAAAAGCATAGACACACCTTGAGAAAAAATCTGCATTTGCATTCAATGCTCAAACCAAAAAGATGCAGGTACAAATTCTTATAAAGGCTGAGTTTGTCCTTCGGTTAGACGACAGAACCAATTTTTCAACAGAAACACTTTAAATTTAAACATTAATATGAAAAGAAGCAAAACGTTTAATTTAATTTAATACATTTTTCCCAACCTATTAGATATTCCCTTTTTAATTTTTTTTTATAAACTTAAAACGAAGTGAACATTTTTCAAAAAATAAATGTTATGAAAAATAATCGGTTAATAAATCCATTTAATTTTATTAGTTCTTGTTGATTCTCATAAGAATAGACAGTTGCCTAAAATATTAATCATTATAATGCACAAACTATTGTTTTGATAATTTATTTTCCAAATATTGCATATTTTTATTATATGAAAAAAGTTAAGTTTTTCAACAAATTGCATTTGTGAAAATTGTTTTAGTTTGATACCCGGACTCACTAACGAAATAATATAATATGTATGAGATTTTAAAGAGAATTAACAAGAACAAATCTGTGCAAATAAAAATAAAATTGATTTAACTTTTGAAGTAAATGAACTAAAGACGTTTTTTTTTTGGTCTTTTGTCCTACTGTTAGACAATTGAAGTGCAGCATCTGCAGTATCATCGATGATGATGGCATATGAATCGATATTTTGTTTTTCTTCTATTTTCAAAAACATTGTTATAGTCGAAGGAGAATACAAAAAACAAAGAGATAAGCTTGCATTACTGCAAAGTATCTAAACGATTAGAGTTTTGTTGCGCCAAATCAAAAAAAAAAAGATATACATATGTATGTATATACTTTTTTATTTCGATTTTGTTCGATATGTTCGTTTTTGTATAGGAACCCAGTACCAGCGCACTAGTGAACTAATAGTTGGAATTTTATTCTAAGCTGGGTTATTTAATAATATCACGATTGGACGTATTTTTGTTTGTTTTTTTAATTTTATTTTCAACGAAGTTTCAATGTGGGGAATAAAATTAAAAGACTAAAAAAAACTTTAATTTAATTTAAAAAAATGAGATAAAATTAAATTTGTTTTAAAGTTTTAAGCTTAATTGATAACAGTGGAGGAGTTTAGTTATTTTTGTTTTATTTAATCGAACTATTCATTCAACTTTTATACAAAAAAAAACAATCGTTGAATATAAACAAGAAATGATGTACGAGAAGAAAGTAAATCTAAAAAAGAATGACTTTCATAATTTCAAGTTAAGATACAAATTTTTTTTAAGGTAACATAAAGTAAGTACAATAAAAAGTTTAAATTTTATGAACTTACTGGTGAAAAATTGTTTAAAATTATGAAAATTTGTTTCATTTATAGATGAGAGTTTAAACTTTTTATCAATTTGACAATTTTTTTGATCAGTTTAATGTGATAGTCACAAGATAGATAAATAGCTGTCACACTTAAAATAATTAAAATTTTGTGAATTTTGGAAGGAATATGATATTTGAATCGAGCTTCCAGACGCTTACCTATTTTTTTTCTCAAACATTTATTTCCGTGATCGAAAACGCTTACGACCTTAGAACAAAGAAAAAAAAGCAGGCATATCTTCACAAGGCAGCTGAATTGTTGACTTTTTTTTTCAAAATTTCACCATGGAAACCATTATTTTATAAAACTTTTTAATGAACATTTTTTAATTAATTTAAATAATTAAAATTACTGTTTAGAGACGGAAATTTTAAAGTTATTTATCACTTAAGATTTTTCCAAATCAGGTCTTGAGGATGAGATTTATGACGAATCTGGAAAGTGTAAGTTAATAAAGGAGCACAGAAGTCTAGGGGATGAGGCAATCTATTTCTTCAAAATTGGAAAACTTTTTTTTGAATAATTTACTTTACAAGAAGAAAAACTTACTAATAAGAATAACTTTGAAATTAAAAAAGAGGCTGATAACAACCCAGACCCACTGTCAATATTACTAAAAGTTGTACAAACAAATATTAACATTTTGTGTAACATAAACAAAAGTTAGCAGTCAATTTATTTCCTTGTTCTCAAGATTCTTAAGTTGAAAACCATTTTCTCTTTTTCAGTATTTAGTTGCGTAGGTTTTTGCTTTTGTTATTAAAAATAGTCAATTGGATTTTTCTAAAAAATTAACTAAAAGTTGACAACAATATTTTGCATATTATAAAATAAAGTATTATATTATAAAATAAAGTAGTACCCGTAGCATGATGGTTAGTGCGTTGGACTGTCATGCAAGGGGTCTTGGGTTCAATCCCTGCCTGTGCCACCTAACTTTTTTCACGGGTACTGCCTCTTGCGAGGAATTGACAAATCCTCCAAGAGTAATTCTTGTCATGAAAAGTGCTTTCTCAAATTAGCCGTTCGGATTCGGCATATAAACTGTAGGTCCCTTCCATCTCTGACAACATTACTCGCACACAGGGATGGTTGAGAGTTGTAAGTCACTAGGCCCTGGTTCTTCATGGACTGTTGCGCCACCTAATTTATTTTATTTATTATAAAATAAATTTATTCAATACCCGTTTTTTTCGAAAACAAATGTTTACCAATTTTTAGTAGCAGTTTCTAAAGGTTTTTATATCTTGTGAAAAAATGCATATTAGATTCTTATGTCAAGAACAATATTTTGTAAAGAATAAAATAAGTTTGAAGTAAATAAATCCATCTGTTCTGAAGATATTAGAGTCGAAAAATAGTTTTTACCAATTTTGTCTACTATTTTTTGTTGATTTTTATTAATTTGACTTTTCTAAAAATTTTACCAAATTTTAGTAACAATGGGGCAATATTTTAAGCAACCTATTGTTAAAGGTTTAAAAATTTACTAGTTAGCAATTTGCTAAATATTTAGCAATTAACTAAGGGACTCCAAAATAATAAACATTTTTTTTTTCGTTTTTCCAATTGGTAATTTCCTTTAAAAAAAAAAAATGGGCATCCGCACATGCCTTAGCAGTGAAAGTTCGTGAAAATAAATTAAGCAAATACGCTTTAACGGACCTATTAATTGGAATTTCCAACTGTTGACGGGACCATTCTATCAACTGCTCTTATAAGAATAATTGTACAGTTGTCATATATGGATTTAGCAAATTGCTAAAAAGTAAAGTAGCCATTCCGTGATTTTAACTTTAGCAAATTGTTAAAAGATACTAAGATGTTAAAATCGTTTAAAATTAGGTAAAACATCTATTAAGCTTAGATAATTTCTAAAAATGGTTTTAGCATTTTACTAAATAGTTAAAAAATTGGCAACAGTATGTTTTTTCATAAGATTAACTTATTTTGAAGCCAATATTTTTAATTTTTGCAAAGAAGTTTGAGTCGAAAATCAATTTTAATCAATTCTTAGTAGGATTTATTTAGGTTTTTATGTTTTGTTAACAAAACTATCAGCTCAATGTTTCTAAAAATTTGATCATATGTCATACGTTTCTTTTTGATGCATATTTTGCAGGTAATATTAATATTCGAGGTGACAAATATTGTTTTCAGTTTTTTTTTTGTTTTTTTTTTATAAAAAGACGTTTATAGTTTAGTTTCTTCGAATTTATACCAATTTATTATCACGTCACAATGTTTAATATAAAATATTTTGTACTAATTACAAAAATAACTTAAAAAAAATTTAAGTATTTTTTTTTAATATTTCTATGAATATCTTTTTTAAATGCTGATACCCTTCCCCTTTTCTTATGAAATTGATTTTAATCTATAAAGGGGTATGCTCATTTGAGTGTACAGCAATGAATTTGGTATCAAATTAAAGGTTGTTCTAAGCCAGATATGTCTGCAAAAATATTTTGTCGATAACTCATAGGAGATCCGAGATATTTAAGATTGAAGTTCGAAATGTCCAACCATTAAAAATCAGCACTTTTTCGAAATAAATGCTAATATCTTTGGATACAGAAAAGATAGGAAAATTAAAAAAGGTATTAAAATAAAGGTATCAAATCTTTCAAATGATACTAAAATTACATTTCTATGATTTATATATTTTGAGTTATTTTTAATCAAACCTTTGAATAACAGCATTTTTTAGGCAAACTTGTACAATAATATCTTTTAAAATTCAATGATGACATTTATTTGTTTTGGCACCAATAAGTAGCTTAGTTCACAAATTTTATTTTCATATATAATTTTTTAGGGTTTCTTCAACAATTTATTGATTTTGACACTAATAATTGAAAAATATGCTCCCAAAATACAAAAAAAATCTTATACCTAACACTAAAATAAAAATAATTCTTATAGTAATAGTGGAAAAATTAAAACAAAAAATAAATAATTCTTATTAAAGTGGTGGAAATATTAGAATAAAAAAAGTAGTTGTTATCACAATATCAACAGAACAAAATTAAATTAATTCAAAGAAAAATAATAAATAATTATAAACTAAATAATAATTCACAGAAAAATAAATAATTTTAATGGCAATGGGTTTGGCAAAACATAATTCTAATCTGAGTCATAGGTCACTAAAAGATTATTTAAGAATTGAGAAGGGGGTCTTAAATTACTATCATATCTTGCCCAACTTAGAAACCATATTATGGTCATAACATGAGCGCAGCATCCAACCGTTCTTCAACCTACTAGGCAATTGCAATAATATTGTTTAATCGCTTCTCTGCCCTGTTGATTATTATTACATAAAATTTAAACAAAATATACTCTCCGGCTTAAATGCCTGCTCTGAATCCTACCACGTAATAATTTAGCATATCTTGTTGAGGGTAAACCTTCTGGGAGACTGCTGGTTGGGTCCATGTTTATTTCTATAAGATATGAGCCATCATTTCGGATATGCTCCCCGTAATAAGATCGCGCTTGTTTCAATTGATAGGTTCCACAACTAAACAAAATAAGGTCATTATAACTTAAGCGTGGGAAAGAAACATTATTTGTGTTTATATCTACACTGCCGGTCATTAGATTAGAAGCAGGCATTTTCTAGAAGTAAAATCGATATTTCTCCCGTTATATGATGGATTAGAAAAAAAATAACTATGGTAAATGAGGGACCATTTTGTTAACAACAAAATATAAAATTTGGGTAAAGGAGAGATTTAGTTTACGGAACTTTCATGGCAAATTGTTAATTGAGTCAAGAATATGCGAAAATAAATCGGGTCATTAGATTAGAAGCACATGAAATAAATGGAAATAAAATGCAAGTATTTGTATTTTGTTATGTTTTTTAGTTTTTATTAGGTTTTTAATAATGTGTGCTACCACCAGCCTTCAAAATAACTTCAAAAATTCTATCTTTTGAGGATTTATAAAGAGATTCCAAGCAGACCAAAGAAATCTCACTCCAGGCCAATTTAATACCATGAATTAGCGCTTCCTTGTCATCGTATTGCTTTTCTCCTTCATGTACCTACCTTATTTGTAAGCTAGCCCTACACATTTTCATTTATGTTAAGGTCCGAGGAATATGGTGGCCAAGGCAGCAAGTGGAAGTTTTGGTTCGCAATAAGGGATTTTACCTCTCGGGCTTTGTGTATGGGAGCGTTTTCCTGCTGAAAAATCCATGAAATTGGTCCAAAGAGCTGGCTAATATTGGGGAACACTGATTTTAGCAAGGCCTTGTATGTTTTCCTAGTCATTTGGTATTTTGGGCTACCAAGTCTACAGCGCCATACAATAAAATTGAGCTTCAGACCATAACGCCTCCTTCTTTGTTATGGTGACGGTTTAAAAATCACTACTCTCTCCTCAGGTGATGGAAATAATAATTATAACCATCTGGCCCATCTAGGTTAAAGTTTTCGTTGGAAAAAAATAACCTTCCGCCAATCATTTGCGGTCATTTTATTTTACACATCTCAGCTCATGTGATCTTTCTCGAAACACAAGCGTTCCTTCTTCCTTGCGTCATAAAGTGGTGGTTTTTTCCTAAGCTTTAGGCGCTTTAAGTATTTAGAATGGCGTATTGTACATTTAACAGTGGATAAGCTGGCCTTAATATTAGCTTTATCCCTAGTTTTAACTGCCGATAAAGCTGAATTTGGCGCTATTCTAAGGACATTTGGCGTTTCGCAAAATCTTAAGGCAGAGGAAGTGTTTTTCTTTTTATAATTTTTCGAGTAAGACAATGGTTTTTTAAATAATTGCTGACACAATGATCACTTCGTTTTTTTTTTTCAGGCTATAGCAAAGCATTAAAGACCTTTAGAGCAATAAACATCTTTTCTTGTCCTTTCCTCCACTGTCAAACATTTTTTGTTGCCCATTTCTGTTAACACTCAATCAAGAACAATTAATTTATAAATTGTACCATTTTTCCGAAAGAAAAATGTATGCACTTCACAAAACAACGTTGATTTATTCACTGCTTCTAATCTAATGACCCGATTTATTTTCGCATATTCTTGACTCAATTGACAATTTTGTCATGAAAGTTCCGTGAGCTAAATCTCTCCTATAACCAAATTTTATATTTTGGTGTTAACAAAATGGTCCTTCATTTACCATAGTTGTTTTTTTCTTATCCATCATGTAACGGGAGAAATATCAATTTTACTTTTCGAAAATGCCTGCTTCTAACCTTATGACCGGCAGTGTATATTAGTAAAATGAATTCGTCTTCTGTTTATATTGTTTTTCGAACTTCAATCTCAAATATCTCGGATCTAGTTAGTTAGTTAGTTAGTTAGAAAAATGGTTTTAAAATTAACAATTATCATACTATATACACAAGTTAAATATGGTTTGGCTAGTGGCCGTCTACCAGATTGACAATGTATTTAAACTTAATTGTATAATTAACCTAGTTGTTTAGCTAAAAGTCTCCTTCGCGGATACGTTGTCTATAGCGCAATGCGGTTGTAATATATTTATATAAAATTTTCCAGCCTACTTTTCCATTCAGAACTTCCAATGTTTCGGCCAATTCCATCACAGCTGCTCCAAAATATTTTATACGAAACTCTTTCAAAACAGGACATCTTGCAATGAAGTGGTGTACATCTTCTCTCTCATTAAGATTGCAAAGGTCGCATAGGATCGGCAGATCTGGTCGATGCGGACTGTAATTTAAATTTAATAGTTCGCCTCTAACTTTAAATATATCATTTATCATACTTATGGGGAAACGGTTGTGGAGGTATGTTCGTTCTTGAAGATCTAAATTTAGTTGACTGTAAATCATTCTATGTTGCGAAGATTGAGCTTCCTCTTTAAAACTTCTATACGCGACATGGCTTAAATTCTCTATTATTGTTTTAAGATTGTCTTTTAGATCTGAAAGGCTTATACCGGGTAGGAATTCGATGCTTTCACCTAAGCTAAGAGCCAACTCCTTCCACTTTTTGACTAGATTACCCCTGGATGACAAAATCTTTTTAAGTACTTGTCTCGGCAATCTTTCTTCGTCCATTTCCATCACCTTAATAATGTAGTCAAAATGCAGCTTTAAGGTCCTTAAGAACAATGGAGGTTCAGTTGTTTCTAAATGTAGCACATAAGTTGGAGTGCAAATTGGTAGCCCAAAGATGCGCTTTAAGAAATACCTGAGGTACCTTTCCACCTCCTCGTATTGGCAATATCCCCAAACTTGCGCGCCATAAAGCATTATAGAAGCTGCTGTCGCATGAAAAATTTTTAGCTTTGAACTATGCTGGACACCTTTAATATCGATGACACGTTTCCACACAGAAGAAACTGCTCTTTTCGATTCCGCTAGCTTGGACTCAAAATGCTTTTTAATGTTGAGGTTAGATGTTATTAAAACCCCCAAGTATTTGTGCTCTCGAACAATTGTAACATATTCACCTTTGTACATCCACTTTTCATTATTTGCATATCTTCCTCCTCCGCCCCGAAATATCATAATTTTAGACTTCTGTAAATTAACTGACAGATTCCAATTTTCACAGTATGTCTCTAGTCTGTTCACCATACGCTGCATTCCTTCCACCGATATCTCGGATCTCCCATGAGTTATCGCCAAAATATCCAGCTTAGAACAACTTTTAATTTGATACCAAATTCTTTGGAGTACACTCCGGGCCGGATTTCCCTTATAAAATGAGCAATCCCCTTTATGAGTTCAAAGTAAGTAAGAGGTTTTCTAAAATAAACAACATTTTTTTAACACTATGGCAAATTTAAAGATCGTTTTTGTTAATGTTTTCCTTATTCAAAATATATGTCAATGCTGGTTAAAAGGAAATAAATTTTATTGAAATCAATAAACAATAACTGTTAAAGCTTTAAAAAAATATGTATATTCTTAGCTTAAAAAATTGTTACCAAACATTTAATGTCAAATTTATTTTTGTTGTATTTTCAAAAGCAAAGTGTTCACACCCATTAAATATGATTTTGATCTATTTTTCTGTTGCCCTAATTTTTTTTAAATATTGAAAAAAAATATATAATCCTTTAAAGATATAAACAAGGTTTACAAAAATGTCTCCTTTTTAAACAGAATTAAATTTAGTAGTTAACCATTTATAAATAGATTTTCGTTATGAATTTCACGCGTATCGCATTTCACTAATTATTATTATTATTATTGTCATAGTAACAAGAAATTCATGAAAGCCACCTCCCAAAAATTAATTTAATCCCTCAATTTATCGGTCCCAACGTTCAAAGTTACGAGTATATCACAAAAAACCCCATCCTCAGCATAAGTTTTTGCCCAAAATAGTGTCATGTTTCAAAAAGAGAAATAAAATAAAACAAAAGTAACAACAAAACTTTTTTGTGTATTTTATAAGCATTATTATATCTAGAATACAAAAAAACTCCACCCGAATTATTATAGTCCTACCCTACAGTTTCAATGAAGAAGAAAGGCTTCTTCTTATTATGTTATGTCTTGCAGAGAAACAATGCAGCAAGACACGCAATCATTACGATTTTCCTAAATCTTTTTACATACATAAATACGTACAAGAAAACTTTATCTAACTGTTACTGGGTAGATAGGTAGGTATACTGTATAATCAAACAAGCCATATGAATAAGAGTATAATATATCCCATAAGGTAGGTAACCTATCCAATAATCCACCTCCGACCTAATGCTCCTCCTCCTTCCCAACAACAACAATAACAACGAAGAAAACGCTTTATTCCCGAAATGACTCGACTTGAATTTGTGTCCCTGTCCATCTTTGTTTTGTTGGTATGTTTGAATTTGTGTTGTGTGCCAAAATCTATTTGGCATTTTCAATTCTCCAAACTCTCAAACCAAGCAAGAGGGGCCAAAGTTTGTACGTCATATTCACTACCTCCCCCCACCCCAAATCCTCCCTCCTTCAACCCTCGATGCTGCAAAATGTTTCCTGATAGATACAACCAACTAACTATTCATCGGAATTTATCTCGCCCCATACAATCTCACTAAAAACATACAAAAATATATGCTTGCATATATTTATATCTCTGCTGCTGACCTTTGGGGCACACTGGATCCCCGTCACCCGCCGACGCCACTACCGCGCGCCATCACCACACCACCACCGCCGTCGGCCGCCGCCGAGGCCGACGAAACCCGAAAGTGTTTTAAGTTCTGAACTCTGTTGAAGAGTTTACCTAGTTGATGAATGTATTGTGTTTGTGTATACGAAGAACAGGAGTATATTTGTTTTTGTGTTTGCTGCATACTGCATGCAGCAGCCAGGAGCAGAGAGCAGCAGCAGGCAATGCTTTTGCTTATGCTGTGTATACAGTTAGCTGTTAGCTATTAGCTTTGACTGCAACTTTAGGGAATTCCATTGAAAACATAAAATCTACTTCGCAGAAATGCCGGATATTGAAAAGTCCTCCACACGTTGCATGAATAGGATTTATATAGTTGGCCTACTGATGTGATGCAGTGAGCAACTAGAAGCGAGCAACTAGCAGCACAAATGCTTATTCTAAATTTATAGATATTGAGAATGTTTATAGTGATTGTGATTGTAATTGTTGTTGGCATTATAAATTAATCCAAAAGTAAAAATTTTAAACAAAACAAAGAATAAACAAGAAGCAAGTATTCGGCCTACTTTTGTTTATTACGTGATGGATGAGCGAGAACAAAAATGGATGGATTGGAATAGATAAGTTTTTTGATGGTTCGAGAAGTTTTGTTCTTTTAGAAGGAGTTTTAATTTATATAGTATTTGAAAGCTGATAAAAGATACAAGATGTAGTGGAAGAAATTAGTTCGTTACAAACTTTTATGAAGGCTTAGGTTTTATGTTATATATCAATCAAATAACTAAAACTTGACATAAAGTCGTTTCCAATAGGAGGTTGCATTTGGAAAAACACGATATTTGGACAGCTGTCACTTTCATAGCTGCTATCTTTTCACATTTGACAAGTTAAAACTACCTTATTACTAAAATATTGCTACTGTAGCCCGTAGTGTTGACAAAACCCCAAGTTCTTCGATTCTTTGTCTATATTGTAGAAATTGCTAATGATAAAGATGAAAATTGTTATTTTGTAGTTGTTGATGATTTTAACTTGCCTAATATTAATTGGAAATTCTCTGATGATGAAAAGCAATTATTTCCTTATAATGTTGTCAAAGATTATGAATATAATGTTATTGATAGTTTATCAGTTTTAAATATGTATCAAATTAACAATATTCCTAATTCTATTGGTCGTATTTTGGATTTAATTTTTATTGATAATTGCCTTGAAACTCAATGTAATGAACCATCTTATAAAATGTTAGAAAATAGCATTCATCACAATGCAGTTGAAATAATTTTTAATTTTTCAGTTTTGAATGAATCTAAATCTAAAAATAATTCACAATTGTATGATTTTAAAAAAGCTGATTATGATTCCATAAAAACTTATTTAAACACAGTAGATTGGCAACAAATCTTAAGCAGTAAAGATACTAACAAGCTTTTACTCTGTTTCGGAACATTTTAGATTCAGCGGTTTCTTCTTACGTTCCTAAAAAAACTTTATTTAAAAGTTCAAATAAACCTATTTGGTTCAACAAAAGTATATCAAGACTGAAAAATGTCATGAATAAACTTAATAAAATTAAAAAATCTTCAATTCATTTAAATGAACAGTTCAAACAAATAAGAAGGGAGTATGAGTTTTTGAAAAAAATTGTATACAAGCAATACATCTCGTCTCTTGAATCAAATGTTAAGAGTAACCCTAAGAGTTTTTGGTCATTTATTAACACGAAAAGAAACTCAACTGGGATTCCATCTAGCATGACTTATAATAATGTGTTGTCCGATGATAATAATATAATTTGCAATAACTTCGCGTCGTTCTTTCAATCTAATTTTATAAATCTCAAATTAGACTATGCTAACTCAATAAATTCAGACACTATGGTTGATCTTGGTAATTTGCAGTTATCTGTAGATAATGTCTTACTAGTACTTTTATCTCTTAAAAAAAGTTTTTCTATTTCACCAGACAATATTCCAGCAATTCTTCTAAATACTTGTACTAATATACTTGCTACACCACTTTGTATATTATTTAACATTTCTTTAAGTAATGGTGAGTTCTTAGATGAATAGAAATATTCTATAATAACTCCCCTTCATAAATCAGATACAAAAAGTTCGATTGAAAATTACAGACCAATTGCAAAACTGCCAGTTAATTCCTAAGGTTTTCGAAGCTGTAGTAAAAAACAAATTGTATAACCTTATTCACAATAACATTTCAGTTTACCAATATGGTTTCTTAATAGGTAGATCCACTACTACAAATTTATCAATATTTTCAAATTTTTGTCTATCACAGATGGAAATGCGTTCTCAAGTCGACACTATTTACACTGATTTTTTAAAGGCTTTCGACCGCGTTCAACATAGTGTTCTCTTAAAAAAACTAGAGATATATGGATTTCACTCTCAGCTCCTAATGTGGATAAGGAGCTATTTAGTAGGTAGGAAACAGGTGGTAAAAATTTATAATGCCTTGTCTAAGGAAATTATGAATTTTTCGGGTGTTCCCCAAGGTAGTCACCTTGGACCACTTCTTTTTATCATTTTTATTAACGACTTACCATTACATCTTACTTTTTCTAAATGTCTTCTATTTGCTGACGATTTGAAAATATTCAGTTCCATAAATTCACTTAACGATGCAAATAAAATTCAAATTGATTTAAATAATTTAATTAAATGGTGTAATATCAATGGGCTATATTTTAACAATAAGAAATGTAGCGTTGTGACATTTTCTAGAAACCACAGTCCATTATATTATAATTATAAACTTAAAAATGACATTTTACAAAGACTTGATAGCCATAAGGATCAAGGCGTAATCTTCGATTCTAAAGTGAATTTCTCAAATCACATAGACCATGCGATCTCAAAAGCAAACTCTATGCTAGGGTTGGTTTTTCGAAATTCAAAGATTTCGAAGACCCCTATACATTAAAAATTCTTTATTCTAGTCTCGTCCGGCCACATTTAGAATATTGCACTGTTATATGGAGTCCCTATACCGCGTCTAGCATTTGTCGTATAGAAAGAGTTCAAAAAAGGTTCACAAAGTTTGAAAAATACATATATGGTTATTCAAATGTTCCATCTTATGAGACGAGTTGTATTTTAATTGACCTAAAACCTCTTGCGCAGAGAAGAAAATTAAACTCAATACTTTTTGCTTTTGATGTCTTGAATTTTAATATTGACTGTCCAGTTTTGTTATCTATGTTTTTTATTAATGCGCCTTCTAGAAACTTGCGCCCTCGTGACTGTGATTTCTGAAATGTTCCTTACCACAGTACTAGCTATGCTAAGTATAATCCTATCACAAGAGCTTGTATGGATTTTAATGAATATGATTTTGCAATTGATTTTAATATTAATAGAAATGTTTTGGAAAATAAATTAGTAAATTTGTAATAATGCTATAAGTAAATTATGTGTTTTATTTTTATGTTATGTATCATAATTATTAGTCTAAATGGAGTGTGTAACTTTTAAGACGAATATAATATCGGGATTTTCAACAAGAGCGCTACAACAGTTTTTTTTTTTAAATAAAACAAAAACGGTTTTGGATGTCACTGAAATTCTTTATTCCTGTGAAAGTACGTTCAATGCCATTATGTATGGAACTCGATATCTTTTGCATGGCCAGACGCTGAACCCATTTTCGCTGAACGCTAAACCAAATATTCGTACGAAGTTCATCAATCGTCGCTTGCTTGTTGGCATAGACCATAGACTTGACGTAGCCCCACAGGGAATAGTCTAATCATTTTCAAGTTGTTGCTCAGCCCAATTCACGAACATACGACGCTTTTGGTGGTCAAGCGGACCTCAATTTAATCTTGTAAGGATGTAGGCCAAGATCTTTTCGCACAATTCGCCACAACGACGCCACAGAGATGCCCAACGCTTGAGAACAACGTGTAGAGACACATTTGGGCTTTCTGCAAGTGATGCCTCAGCAGCAGCAATATTCTCGACAGTACGGGCACTTCTTTGTCTCACCGGCCACGGGAACATTTTGTACTGTGCCTGTGGATTCAAATTTGTCCACTAGACGCTCAATTGTTGATCTGCTAGGACGATTATGACGACCATAAATTGGACGTAGCGCTCTTAACGTTGAGGGTGAGGCCACTGAATCCGAATTTCGGTAGTAAATTTTAATAGTTTCGACTTGTTGTTGGCTCGTATATCTTTCCATCATGAAATGGCAAACCTTACCGAAGAAAAATGTGAAAAGAGCTGCAAGAAATATGGCGTCGTTTGTTGTCCATGTCGCTCTGGTTTTGAAGCGTCCCTGTTGAAAAACCCTGTACAAACGACGGACGTTTAAAAACCCAGACATTGGTCGGAAATATTTTAAAGTCGATCGAGTAAACAAAAGAACTCAAGAGCAAAATCAAAACTTCACTAAGCGGGTCCGTCAAATATAACGGGTTATCCATCTTGCGGGTTTTAAAAGTATGGGGCTGGAACTCGACATCTGGCAAACTAAGTTGATAAACCTTTTTTTTTTAAGTTGAAAGTCTAAAGTTTACGAAAATGGATCGCTTAACTATCGCACCACACATACAAAAGTGTTAAAACTTACTACAAAAATAGTGATTCTGCCACAGCCACATATCGTGCTTTAGAAGGAGATTGGCAGAGACTGCGTTGTTTACAGATATTTTAAGGCTTGTGCATCACCACTGAAAATATCGCTGCTGTAAGTGAAAATGTGTCGATTCCTCGTCGTTCTCTGGAATTAGGACTGTCTTATTATTTTTTTATTTTTTTTATAATAAGCGCACACTTAAGGGGATATTACTACCCTTATTATGTAAAGACACAGTGTGCACTAGGAAAGGGAGAGAGGGGTTAAAAGGAGGTGTCGGTGCACATTGGTTTTGAATTCCTGAATATTGCAATGGCTGGGAAAGACAGAGTGTGGTAAGGAATTCCAAATTCGCGTAGTACGGCTAAAGAACGAATCTCTATACTTGACGGTACGACCGAAGTTGGGCTCGAGGGTATACTGATGAGCATTCCTAGAAGCGCGAGTATTACGGTTGAACTGTTTAAGGGGAGGAATGCAGCTGGCTATTTCACTAGAGCATAAACCGTTAAAATAACGGTAAAAGAGGGTGAGACAGGAAACTTTACGACGATGTTCGAGCGACGTAAATGATCCTATTATGGTATTATCACCAATCAATCTAAATGCTCTACGTTCAATACTGTGCAAGGGGCTTAAGTAAGTTGCAGGAGCACCAGCCCAGATGTGGGAGTTATACTCAAGCTTTGGACGTATATAAGTCTTGTAGATAACAGCCAGATCAGAGGGGAGAAAAACTTCTTGCATCGCCTTAGAAAACCCAAACATCTTGCGGCATTTTTGGCGACATCGCGTATGTGTTCGTTCCACAAAAGGTGGTTGGTGATACACATACCGAGAATATCGAGATGTTCAGTCTCCTCGATGCAAGTGCCATCCATGGACAATGGCAAGGGGGGTGTATCTCGCTTTAACGATACAAGACAGCATTGTGATTTCGAAGCATTAAATTCCACGCGATTTTTTAATCCCCATTGTAGAATGCTGTTTAGCTCGGAATTTAATGAACTTATCATATTTTGTCGTTGCAGTTTCACATCCGAAGAAGAGGGATGTGAGTCTGAAAACGAATATGAAAAGCTAAGAGTACTATCGTCAGCGAAACAATGTATTGGATTAGAAGTTGCAGACAGGAGATCATTAAGAAAAATGAGAAAGAGTGTTGGAGATAGAACAGAGCCCTGGGGCACACCAGCATTTATTTTGTGGTTTTCAGACTTGAACCCATCCAATACTACTTGTATTGAACGAACCGAAAGGTAATTACTAATCCAATGAAGCAGGGATTCGTGAAAATCGAAAGCAGACATTCTCGATAAAAGAGCCTGATGCCAAACTCTATCAAATGCTTTTGAAATATCAAGTGCAATAATCTTACTTTCTCCAAAACGATGTAAAGATTTGCTCCACTGTTCGGTCAGATGAACCATGAGATCACCAGTGGACCTATTGCTACGAAACCCGTATTGCCGGTCCTTAAGAAGCTTTCGATCTTGAAGATATTTCTTGAGCTGATAATTAATCAGCGTTACCATGACCTTGGAAAGAAGGGACGTAAGTGCAATCGGTCGGTAATTAGAGGGTGAGGAAGAATCGCCTTTTTTGGGGATAGGCTGGACAAATGCAGTTTTCCATCCACTCGGAACGAGACCTGAGAAGTAGGACAGATGAAAAAGCTTACGCAGTGGTTTTGCCAGCGTTGAAGAACACCTCTTCAGAACAATAGCGGGGATACCATCCGGACCAGCGGATTTATGTATGTATGTTGAGATCTTTTAGGACTCTCGCAACAGTACGAGTGCGAAAATAGATTTGCCCCATAGAATCCCTAACGCGATCGATGACAGGCGGAGTCATAACACTCACTGGCAGTGTTGAATTAGCGGCGAATTGCCTAGCGAAGAGGTTAGCTTTCTCGAGAGAGCTAACAAATGGAGTGTCATTGACAACGAGCGTAGGAACCGAGGAAGAAGAAGAATTTCTCATGTTTTTTACGAATGACCAAAAATTTTTACTGCCTTTGGGACATTGCAGTATTTTTTGCCGTAATTTTTGGTCATGTAAAAATTTGGTCCGTCGAATATGGACGTTGCAGGCCTTCCTGGCTTGCTTGAACTTTTTCCGGTTTTCCTCAGATGAATTGGCTTTAAAACAACGGAAACTTACGTTCTTAACCCTAATAACCTCTTTACAGCTCGCATCGAACTATGCGTTTTCCTTAGGTCTGATGCTTTTAACCCTGTTCGGGATAAAAGTTCTCATTCCCAGGAGAATTAAACTTGTGATCATATCAGCGCTGGCGTCAACGTCACTATCGAGGAAGCATAGTCTTATGGCACATTATGGCGTATTTTCAATTTGGATCTACACCTACATCCATGTAAAGTCCAGCTCACACAACAACTGAAGCCAGCTGACCATTCACAACATCGTAGATACGTCGAATGGGTGCTTGAACAACAGGCGGTGGACGGCGATTTTTATTACTCGGTGGGTATGTTAATAAACAAAATTATCGTATTTGGGGTTCTGAGAATTCTTAAGTAATTGAAGAGAGGCCATTACATCGACAAAAAGTCACTGTTTGGTGCGCTCTTTGCTCCAAAGGTGTGATTGGACATTACTTCTTCAAAAACGGCGACGAACGTCAATTATGTTGAGCGTTATGTTCATATGATAACCGACTGTTTTTGGCCTGCTATTGGAGAATACGACTTGGCGAATATGTGGTTTCAACAAGACGGTGCCACATGCATATATAATGGCTTTATTGCAAGAGACATTTTCTGGCCGCGTAATTTCTCGTCATGGCGATATTCAACTGGCCACCAAGATCATGTGGTTTGACGCCGCTGGACTTTTTTGTTGGGCCTACGCGAAAGACCCTGTGTATGCAGATAAACTCTATTCGCTTTAAAACCAACATTCGTCAAGTTATAGCTGAGATACCGCCCAATATAAGCTGTTATCTTTTGATATTTGAAAAGTTAAAAAACTACATCATTACTAAAAAAACTAAACGATATACCCCTCTTTGGAATTGTTAAAATTCAAAACAAATTGGATTTCGGAAATTTAAAGCGCTTTTGGATCTTCTTGAAACACCTTCTCGGCCAGCAGTAGTAAAATTAGTGGACAAATTTGAGCTGTGGGGTAAGTTAGTGATGTGAAAAGAATCAAATCCGTGTGTATTGCTTAAGAAATTGTTGACGAAAACCCAAGTTTTTCGATTCCTCGTCGATCTTTGGAATTAGGCATTCTACAAACCGCATTTGTTTAAAGACTTAGATCCTAAAGGTTTAAAAGTTCAGTTAACAGAAGGACTCAAGCTGTTTGATCACTAGCAAAATCGTATCTTTGCTTAGTGGGTCCCTTAAATGCATACAAACAACCCGGATCTTCATACTTAAATTATATAAAAATGATCCGGATCTTCATCGAATGGGCCTGATATCGTTTTTTATTGTTAATGGCATTCATCCCACTTTTTAAAAAAAATAATCAATTATTGATTTCTCTCATAAAACAAATTCTTATTGGAAAACCTTGTTAAATAAAAACAATAAACAATAAAATATTTTCCTCAAAAACGATATTGTATGAATTTTAATGTAGCTATCAAAAATCTAGTTTTCGTAGAATATTTCATTTTTCTTGTCACTTTCAAAAGTAATGCATTTCTTAACCTTTCTCTTGGAGCAAATAAACTTTTTTTAGAACAGAAAAGGGTAATTTTAGATATTCAATACATAAAAAGTGATTACCGGTGTAATTTGTTGATATTTCTTACATCAAGCCAATAAAACCCAATTAGACACTAACTATGTGTGTTTAAAGATAAATTTAATTTGCTGCGACTTTTTACAAATTAACATGGCTCAGTAGGATCTCCAAAGTGGCTTCATAAGACAACATTTTACACAGAAAAAAAACGTCACTTTTATTTTCTTAATTTTGTAAAAAAAAAAACAGAGCTTGTTTTTGTATTCAAACTAACACAAAGGGAACAAATAACAAATAGAGATTTCTTAAAAATTGAAATAAAAAAGTAAGTATACGCCCGAGTGTACTTTTGTAGTTTTATGGAAAATAATAAAAAAAGGTGGAGCTCTTTTGGACTAGGAGTGGATATGAAAATAAACAGTGAAATTAGTGAAGCATATTTTAAAAAGTTATTTAAATTGTATGCATAAGGATTTCGAGATATTGTGTTGGATGTTATCAGAGTTGGAAGCATCATAACCTCTTGATTTTTCTTTGATTTCCACACTGTTGGTTAATTCAAAATTAGCTTCTAATTTTTCCATTCTTTTCGATCTTATTTTGTTTTACTAAATTCCAAATTCTATTTCATTAGTTTGTTTTTATTCTTTCAACTTTGCATAATATTACTTTATTTTTTTTAGTGTAACAGAAAATAAAAAAAGAAAAAAATATTCCACGAAATGAAACCCGATAATTGCACAAAATGTTATTTTAGACCGCATGTTTAAGCATTTAATTCATGCTTACCTATGTTTAGTTTTTTTTTTAATGTTTCGGTATAATTTCTGAAGGAAAATGAAGAAAAGAAAATTCTATTTTTATATTAAAAGAAAAATATTGAAAATCTTATGAGGGGAGAGAAAATGAAGGCATGGTAGAATATAGAAGTTTGTTTTTGCTTTAGCCGTGGCTGTGGTTATGGCAGACAACCACTAAATAAAAAAAAAAAATACCAAAGTAAAATAGACGTGTAAAATGTAATTAGGCTTAAAGTGTGCTCTGATTCATAAATATGTACATCATGTTGGAAATTTAATTAAATAATAATTATTCGTTTTTTAGATTGTGTTCTTGGATTTTGTTTGGTTGATTTTTGTGACGCGTAACGATGGAAACGCGGACGTTTGTATCTTTAAGATACGGATTTTCTATTTTACATAATTATGGATAAATTAAAATGCAACTTAAAAACATTGCAATAAGATTGATGCTATTTTTGTTTATAAAAATATGTTAAATTTTATACAATATCAATTAGTTTTAATTTGAAAACAAGCAAATTTTAAGGCAATTGTAAAGGTGGACATGACACAAGTTCTTTAGAAGCACAAATCAAAGCATAGTTGTTTTATAAATAAATAAATTAGGTGGCGCAACTGTCCTTTGAGAACTAAGGCCTAGTTACTTACAACTCTCAACCATTAATGTGTGTGAGTAAGGGAGCGTTCAAGTATTACGTAACGCAATTTTTGAAGATTTTTACCCCCCCTCCACCCCTTGTAACGCACCGTAACGTTTTTATGTACTCCCCCTCCCACTCTCTAAACGTTACGTAACACTCAAGTGACCATTTTTACCCTAAAGTCGCAAAAAAGTATGTTGCAGATTTTATCCTTGAAATTCGATTGAAATTACTGCTCCACTGTCCATGGGTTTGCTAGCCACTCAGATTCTTTCATCACTGGCATCTGGAGTGCAGACAAAGACGGTTCTGGAATTGTTAAGCCACTTGCATCAACTTCGTCTTTGTCGAGCCAGTCACATCCTCAGACGATGTTTCATAACGACGCACAATGCAGAGAAGCTCATTCGCCCTTCTGGCAGCAAGGCACTGTGGCCGTACTCTAGTTTCACAATGGTTTGGGACAGTCTTGCCATGCACGTAACGACAGTGCATTTGGAAACTCTTGTAAGATGTGAAAAAACAGGTTGGACATACTTTTTTCTTCAGGTCGGATTGTACAGATGGACAAAATAAATCGTAAGGCATCTGCTTAAACCCTTCTAGAGGAGGTGACAGATCAACGGACAACCTCACAAGAAGTGGCGAAACCCCCCCCCCCGCTCCCCAAAATTGCGTTACGTATTACTTGAACGCTCCCTTATGTCAAGGGTGGAGGGTACATTAATTAATCGACGAATCCGAACAGTTTAAATAAGCACTTTTCATGAAAAGAATTACTCTTGGAGCATATGTCAATACCTCACAAGAGGTAGTACCCGTGAAAAGGCTTTAGGTGGATCAGGCAGGGATTGAACCCAAGATCACTGGCATGACAGTACTACGCACTAACCGTCACGCCAGGGGTTCTACGTAGTTAGTTTTCTATTAAGAACTTTCAAGTGTGTGAAGATTCGAAATTCATTCGTCTAGAACACTAAATATAAAAATTAAAGAAAAGAATATTATACCTTTAAGAGTAATCCAGGACATTAATTCAACTCTTGTTAGTCGTCTAATTAAGTTGTTTTGCTTAAGTAAATGTAAATTATTAATATTTATATAGGTGTCAAAAGAACATTTAAAAAATTTAATACATTTTTTAACTTGTCGAAATTGAATTAAGTAGTAAGTAGTAGTAGTAATAATGACTTTATTTCAATATAAAAGTTACAAACAATTTTTGTTTTCTAAGTCTATTTTGGTTTGGCCCAAGGCCGTCTACCAGATTGGCATTGATTTAAATAAAAAGTTAAGTCTATAATTTATATTTATATTATTTTAATTTATGCGGATGGATTAGAAGTCACCCTCAATTATGCGTTTTCTGTAGTGAAGTGCGCTTACGGTGTAGTTGTATAATATGTCCCAGCCTTGTTCTCCGTTTAAAATATCGATGGCAGCAACGTCATTCAGAACATATGAACCGAAAAATTGTTTTCGAATTACCTTTAAAATTGGACATATTGCTAGAAAGTGTAAAACGTCTTCCCTAGCTTTCATATTACATATGTTGCATAATATAGGTAGTTCTGGTCGGTGTGGGATGTAATTCAAATTAACTAATTCTCCTCTCATTTTAAGAATAGTGCTTATTTTATCAGTTGTATAGCAGTTTAAAAGATATGTTTGTTCTTCTAGATTGTATTTAAGTTTGCTATAGTACACCCTGTATTGGGAAGCTTGGGCTTCATTGACATATTTTTGATATACAGTGTTGCTAGTTTTTTCTAATAAGTTATCAAACTGTCTTCTTAGAGATTCAGAATTAAGATCTGGCGTAATGTCAAGGGCTACTCTACATTCAGAAGCTAGACGCTCCCATTCTTGCATTAGATTTCCTTTTGTTCTTATAACATGCTTAAGGACTTTTTTAGGTAACCTCTCTTCCTCCATCGCAATCACTTTTATCATGTAATTGAAATGCATTTTTAATGTGTTCAAAAACATAGGAGCCGTTCCCGTTTCTAAATGTAGCATGTAGTTGGGTGTACTACTTGGTAATCTAAATATTCGCTTAAGAAAGTAGCGCAGAAATTTTTCAACTGCTTCAAATGAACAGTATCCCCACACTTGGGCTCCATATAAAAGAATTGTGGATGCTGTCGATTGGAATAGCTGTTGCTTAGCACTGTGACTTACATGTCTATTACTTATGCATTTGCCCCAAACTGAACATATCGCGCGTTTAGCTTCAGATAACTTGCTTTTAAGATGTTTGTTTAAGCTAACATTAGGGGTGATAAGAACTCCAAGGTACTTGTATTCTCGAACAATTTCAATGGGTTTATCTTGCAAAGTCCACTTTTCATTTCGACTGTATCTTCCGCCACCATTTCTAAATATCATCATTTTGGATTTTGTTAGGTTTACAGAGAGATTCCAAGTGTTGCAGTACCCATCAAGCCGGTTTATCATAAGCTGCATACATTCTACAGTATCTGCAAGAAAAACGATGTCATCTGCAAACATAAGCGTTGGAACACTTGTTCGGTCTATCTCAATCCCACCTCTTACGGTCTTCGTTATGTCGTTTATATATAGTATAAAGAGTAATGTGCTCAATACACAGCCTTGCTTCACACCCATTGTAGTCTCAAAACCTTCGGACAAGAAGTTTCCATCCCAAACGGAAGCTATATTATTTGTATACATTGCTCGCAAAACGTTTATTACTTTTGTCGATATTCCATATCCATAAAGCTTATAGAAAAGCGCCTCTCTAGAAACAGAGTCGAATGCTGCTCGAAAATCTATAAAAAATGCGTAAAGTTTTTTGTGGTTCCTCTTGTAGATTTCAACGATGTTAGTTAGCGTAAATATTTGGTCGATTGTGGAATAGTTCTTCCTGAAGCCCGCTTGAAATTCATGAATGATTTTCTTCTTATCTACCCATTGAATAAGTCTGTTAAAAAGCACTGCACCAAAAAGCTTGGTTGAAGTATTTAAAAAAGATATTCCTCTATAGTTTGTCGGGTCATTACAATCACCCTTCTTGTGCAGTGGAAATATTATTGATTTCAAAAAACTCCCTGGTATATCAGCGTTTTCAAAAATGCGATTGAATTCAAATACAAGCGCTGAAAGGAATTCACTCGTACAGTTCTTATAAAATTCAAATGAAATGCGGTCGTCTCCTGGGGCTTTGTTATTTTTAGAGTTAAAGATTACATTTTGAACCTCATCTAGAGTTATCGGTGAATCTAGGAATTCATCAACAATCCACGGTGCTGCATATTGAAATGGCTGGGAGATTTGTGTTGTGTTGAGCAAGTTTTTAAAGTGATCTTTAAGTTGTTCCGCTTGCAAGCTTAGCGCGATATTGTTTTTTCTACCATTGACATGCTTAACAGCTTTCCAAAACTCTGCTGGGCATTTTGCTTTGTTTAAAAGGGCAATATTTTCCTCGTTAAACGTTTGTTTTTTAGAAAGGCATACGTTTTTGAAATGCTTATTTGCTTCTGCATAAAGTGTTTTTAACGTATTGTTGTTGTTCTTTCTAACAAGCTTGAGAAATGCAAAAGATGCATCTCTAGCTCGCTTGCAGTCTATATCAAACCATTTTTGTTTGCTCCTACCTTTGGCATTTTTTAATGGTGTTATTTTGGGTACGGCTTTTTTCATTATTTCTGTAAGGCTTTCAATATTTGGTGTCGCATTAACATTTGTCAGAGCTACGAGTTCTTTGTTGAGGTTTATTTGATACGATCTTCTAAAACTATCTCTCCATAGTAGTTTTGGTAGGAGGCTCAACTGTGTTATGCTGCTAATTAGTGGGTTTTCGTGCAAGTATAACGTAACTTCAAGAGGCATGTGGTCAGAATATGTCTTTGTTCCTACCTTGAATTCCTTAAGAAATGACCACAAGTTTTCGGTTATAAAACAGTAATCTATGACAGAACATGCTGTCCCACGTAGAAATGTGAACTCCCCACGCGAATCTCCCTCACAGCTTCCATTCAGTACTCGGCAATCAAATGCATCCATTAATTCCAGAATCGCACCACCTTTGGCATCACAGATCTCGTCCTTAGAGTCGCGTTCTGTATTTATCAAGGATGTACCCAATTCACTGACAAAGTTATTTTGCGACATGCCTATCCTTCCATTAAAATCGCCGATAAGTACTAAATTCACCGAATCTAATGCGTTCAGTAGGTCGTTTATTTTGTTGTAGTCACGCGCCCAGTGATTGCAGTTTAAATATATCGGCACGATGTGAGAGGTGTTTAAGTCCGTTTTCAGTTCAATTACGTACGATTCTTCTATGTTTTTAAAGCTAATTTTTGCTCCTTCCATCTGTTTACGGATTCCGTATAGTTCACCACCGCTTCCTCTTCCATACACGCTTGTTTTTATTGCAGGTATAAATTTTAATTCATAATTCTTGAAAATATTCTTAACTATTACATCTTCATTATCTAGTAAATGTGTTTCAAATAATAACAAAATATCAAATTCTTTAACATAATTGAAAAATTCTACAAATAACTGTTTATTTTTTAGCCCTGATACATTATAACTTAATATTCTTAAATTTAATAGATTATAATTGTTTTTCTGGTAAACGGATTTATCTCAAAAAGATGGCTCGTGTAAACTCCCACTTGTGTGTGCGCCTAAATTGATTACAGCGGTTGTTCTTGGTGAGCTTACGCCTTTAGGTGCTCTTGCTGGTTGACTTCTTGTACTGTCAAATCCAGATGACGTTGACATTGACGTTTTGTGCACATTTGTGTTGTTTTGTGATTTGTTATGATTTTGTAATTCACCATTAATTTTTTTTAAGGATGCCGGTATCGCTCCAAAAACTTCATGGATTATTTTCACACCGTTTTCTCTACCACATTTTAGTCCCTCTGATGAATCCCAAGTGAATATTTTCCCCCCTACATGCAACTTGTCGTCTCTCAAAGCTATTTTCATTTGTGGCTTCGAAAACTTCTCGCGCAACTCAATCATTAAAGGGATTAGCTTTGCCCTTCTTTGACGAACGTTAGGCGGTAAATCCTTACGGATGCTGATATTTGTGTTTCTTAGTTTGTTTGTTTTGCGTAGAACATTGATAGCTGTGTCTCGAGATTTCATTTTGACGATTATTGTAGCTGTTCTCTCGTCCCGGGTATTTATCTTGTAGGCAGATTCAACAGCAGTACTTGTTTCGCCTTCTGCCAGCAAGCCAACACATACAGATTTTGCCTTTTCTGTGGGATCGCTGACGTTTTCTGAAGGGAAGCGTACCACAACATTAGTTTCGGTGCTTTTCATCATTAGTTTGTCCATTTGCTCTTCCAGAAGCTTGTTGCGATTTTCCAACTCCACAACCTTTGCTGAAATCACATCTTGTTTTATTTTGATTCCTGACAGCTCAGAATAAAGCTGTTGAAAGTCGGATTTTGAGACAAGTTCTTTTGCAAGTTCCCTATTCTTTTCTTCAAGAATCTCCTTTAGTTTGTCTATTGTGATGCCAGTTATGTTGTCCGATGACATATCGTTGGAGTTGTTGTTGGTTCGCCGCTTCTCACAATTAAAATGTTCTGGAGAGGTTTCTTGTAACACCCTTTTGTTCATTTAGTTAGGTTAACTAAAGTTAAATTTTGCTTTCAGTTTGGTGCTTAGTGCTCTAGGACTTACTCAGAATTTCAATGTGTTGCGTGTTTAGATACTTATATTTAGTTTCAAAATACAAAAGTTTAGTTATTGTCACTTTTTTTTTTATTTAAATTAAATATTTTCTCGGAGCACTTCTAAAAGACAACTTTACTATGAAAAGAACAGTGATGCCAATCACTGAATTATTAAACTTCACTACATTGAGAAATTATGTATTAATATTTTAAAGTCGTAGATTATGTTAAAATTCAGTAGCAGAATGAATTTATTTTAAAAACCAAGCCAATGACAAAATGCTAAATTTGACGATTTTGTCACTATCGTAACATATTCTTCTTAAACAAAATTAAAAGATTACGAACAAATTTCACCTGTAAAATAAAAGAACTTTGATTTTCAAATGATAATAATTTATATTTGTTTTGAATCTACTTAAAATTCTGACATCAAGATGTCTCTCAAACTCAAAATATAACGTAATTTCTATTTTTTTTAAAATGTGATCGAAATTCTGTTGCAATAAAATTAAATTCCCGTTTATAACATTTGTATGCATACTTTGTTGCGTTCGTAACATTTACATTATTACTCCACTTAGATTTTTAGAAGATATTTTTTAAAATATGCATTCACGCATGGTCCGAAAAAAAGGTGGTAAAATTCCACCTTCAAAAGCAGATATATTGCAACTAAGCAGAAAAAAAATGTAGTCCACTTCCATTAAATATTTACAGCTTCAAAAGAGGTAAAAATGTTGGGTATGACTTTTAGTTCTAATTTAAAATGGAATATTCAGTTCAAAAACGTAATTCTTCCAATTAAAAAAAAATGACATAACCGTCTGAAAATGATATGCTCCAAAAAAAAAGAATCTTATCTTGAAACAGCTTCGACTGCTTACTTCTAAACCACTCGTTGAAGGTACTTTACAACATGGGTTTACTACAAACATGTATACAACATTCAAAAACTGCAAGGACATCGACACTGCGATCAACAATTTCTTTCGTTAGACCTCAGGAGCACTAAAATCAACAAAGATCGTGGATCTAAGACTAGAAACTCGGTATCACTCCTTTCATAATTTTGAAAGAAAGAAGAAAGAAGAGCTATTAACTTAGTTAATAAGGCCCTTGCTGATCCCAAGCATTTCCTGTGTAACATTGCCATGGAAATTAATAGTTTACTAATAAATAAAAAGAAAAACTCTTAATCTGCACTTGTTTAAGTATTAACCTTGATAAAAGTTCAATCAAATAGGTGATAACTCTTTTTATGCTGTAGTCAAGTGGGAACAACATTCTCAAACTTCCTCGGTCTGGCAACGACTACTACCTAAAGAAGTAAACAGCTTCATTGCTGAATTAGCCGCAGTTCAAAAAGCTACCCACTCCGAACCAGTCTTGGTAAACAAATTTTAACAACCGAGCGTCTGTACCATAATTAGGTGGCTCAAAAGTCCTTTGAAAGTAGAACCTAGTGACTTACAACTCTCAAACATTCCTGTGTACCAGTAATGTTGTAAGGAATGGAGGGGACCTAAAGTTTTATGTCGAATTCGAACTAAGATTTGAGAAAGCTTTTTTAATGACAAGAATTACTCTTGGAGGATTTGTCAATTTCTCGCAAGAGACAGTAACCATAAAAAACTTTAGGTGACAAAGCCTGAGACTGAATCCTAGACCTCTAGCATGACAGTCCTATGCACTAACCATTTATGAAGCTGTAGAATACAAATTTTCCAAAGCAGAAATTACCAAATTTTGTTTACTAAAGTTGATTTTAAATTTGAATTATTTTTCCCATAGAATGAGTCAAACGACCGTTTGCAGTTTAATTTATACCGTTTTTAACCGTTTCAAGGTTCATGTACCCACTAAAAAAAAGCTTTTACCGACATCTATTTCCACCTAGATAAAGCTTATTGAATTCTTGTTAGCAAAGACAAACATTTTTTTTCAAACTAACGAATTGAATTATTCCACACGATCATTCAGCACTTTAATATGTTTTTCCCACTCAAAAGCTTAATTTAAGTTCAAAAAAGAACTTTCGCCTCTCTTCTCACATAAAATCCACTCATTCTCTCTCTGAAATTTTTTGACTCACTCAAACGATCGTCAGCGTCACAAGCGGCGCAAGTGCATTTAACTTTAAAAAAAACAACAACAACAACAAAAGAAGAAAAAAGCAAAGAAAGAAAAAGATTGCCGCTTCAGCAACAACAATACCAGCTGGCTGACATCACTGAATAGAATAACTCAGAGAAACGTCAAAGCAGTACTTTACCACTCAGTTCTTGAGAAAAATGGTAAATGACAGAAAACAAAAACAAAACAAAACAAAATAAAACTTTAAAAAACAAAAAATTACTACAAAGAAAGCATCAGTCAAAGAAAAGAACAACAAAATATAAATATGCGAAATCGTGCAGGTAATTGCTTTGAGTGCCCTCTTGCGGTGCTCTTAACGAATTTATTATAATTAAACACCGCAATCTAATTGCACACTTAACAAAAAAAAAACTAAAATAAAAATAAAAAGAACTTTTTTAAAACTGCAACTTTTCACAAATATGTTGATGTTGTTTTGAGTTCACATTCACATTTTATTCTTTTTATTGTTTTATTTAAAGTTTCTGTTTGAGGAAGTATGCTGGCTGCAGCAGGTCTTTTGTCCGTCAGTCAGTCTGTCCGTCTGTATGTCGCGTGCGTCGTCGTTACAGTTGGTTTGTTCGTTTTGTTTCAAAAACTCAAATTTTCGTTTTTCTTAATTTGTAAAATGATTCACAGAATTTTGCACGGTTGTTGGTCAGTTTTAGTTCTGTTGGACTATGGCAATGCTTACAATTCCTACAGACTCATCTGTTTACATTTATTTATAATTTTATATTTTTGTTACTACTAACTTAATCATTTAGTTATGTTTAGGTCTTTAGAGACATTTTAAATGAGATAAGGTGGAACGTTGTCGTCGTCGTAAGTCCAATGAATTGTGGTTGTGGCACACAAGGCAGCATCATTATCTCAAGAAGTTTATAATACCCGAGATCATTGGCATTGTTGCATCTTGAACAGAGAAGTTTTGCTATAGCTAATATACTTAGAATCCCAACTTGCATCGGGGTAAAATGTGTACTATGGGAATACTTTATGAGGCATGGTTTATATCCTATAGATATAGATAGGTATAGGTACGGTCTTATAAATTTTATGATGCAAACTGGTTTGGGAGCTATATTGCTAACGCATGCAAAGTGAATCATAATATAAAAAGAAGTAGAAATATTTTAATAAGAATACTAAAGCAATATTATAAGTCAATCTTGGATATGACTTTTTTTGTTTAGTAGGAGAATTATGTTAAAGAAATTGAATTCATACATTTATGTACATAACTTCATACATACAGAAATGTGTTGTTTAAAATAAACTTCTATATTTAAAATGACTTATGATGATGTAATGGCATTATATCATAAAATGAATCATTCTTTAAATAATTGTTGGTCAGAATTGCAAGAATATCATAATTTTAGTGATTCAAATATTTTTTTTCTATTTTTGGTTTTTGAGATAATAATGACTGGTTTTCTAAAAGTCATAGCCTTACTTTTAAAACATGACGTGTCAAAAAAAAACTCACTCTCTAATGTTTAAAGAACAAGCATATGTTTTTCTTACAAATAATCTAATTTCAATGTTTCTTCAAGTTCTTGAAAATAAAATTACAAATAAAATTAGTTTACATCGCACAAACATTTTGTTATATTTTAAGTTAAAACTCCTGAAAAGATTTTGAGAAAAAACTAAAAGCGCAATTATCTCTAACTAAGACATGATTGTATGGAGAAGAATTTCAACTATCGGTAAATCAATACAATAGACAAACTTTTTGAAAGAATTATTCATTATTTCTTTGAGGTCTAGAGCTTCCGATAGAAATAGCTTTCAAACTAGCTGTCAAAAAATTGAAATGTTTAATTTTTTTTTAAATAAATATTTTTTTTTTAGAACTTAAAGTTGGCAACACTGTCTTAATTGGACACAATTTTTTAAGCTGTCAAGTGATTTATTTTAATTTTAAGATTGGGTTAACGAATTGAAGCCACAAGATCACCTAGCACGACGCAAATTCGGTGAATTGGTTCAAAACAAGAATGCTTTTGATGCCAATTTTCATAAGCAAATTTTGTTTAGCGTAGAAAAGCTCAGTTTTGGTTTAATGGATACTTCCATAAACAAAATTGATATAATTGGATGATGATAATGGTCTGTTAAGACATCGTTACATCCACAAAAAAATATTGTTCCGTGTGCTTTATGGAACCGGTATATCTAGCGATACCTAATTCCAGTTGTGAAAAGACTGTGAACAATAGCCCCACCACTACTACCGTGAGTACAACTCTCTCATAAAAGTCCAGAAATGGAAAGCAGAAACCCTCAAAAAGCCTGTATAACAAGGGCGGCAAGCTACAAGAATCCTGAAGGCCTCTGGTGTATCATTGGAAGCTGGAGGGATACCGCAACAAATCACTTACGTTGAATGGGCAAAAAGTATTCTTGCTGCAGCAAGTACCTATAAAGATTCTACGTCTAAACGTAAAACGTCGGTGGAGGCGACACACCTAAACCAAAGCGGCCTCGTGTGCACAACAGCACTCTCCTAAATCTCCACTAACAGTACAAGTTTCAGCGACGTCACGAAGGGCAAAGTCGTTGCAGTCATTGATAGGAACGATGCTGATGGCACAATCTCGTCTGATCGATAGCAGTTGGTCAAAGTAAAGCTCTCAGGGGACTTTTAAAGCATTTTGAGAGAGCTTTCAGGAACACTTCCTTCCATAAGCGATCGGGATTGGCATGAAGGTCATGGCAAATTCATGGTCGGTAGCGATCAGATCAGGTCTTGTGACATGTACAGAACAAGCTTGCTGTCAGCCGGTTAAGTGAAGTTTGGCCAGGTCCGAAGCTCGAGGTCGTTTCTAAGGTAGACATCCCTAGCAGACAGAGAGCCTCCTGGTATCGAAGAAATTTTCGAAATGATCAAGGAGTACAATCCAACCCTGCCGACTCATAATTGGAAAATCGCCAAGCTCGAGGGTCTTCATAGGATTGCCATTGTGGTACACAATAAATAGTTCCTTACTCCTCTAGCGCCGACCAAAGGTTCGATAACATATGGATATGAGACGATTACCCTTATTGCGTAATTGTAGCCGAAATGCTGCAAACAGTACAGATTAATCTCTAACACTCCAAAAACTCTTCAGCCAAAATGCTGCAGGTAGTACAGATCTATATCTATATACTAATATTATATCGGGTGATTTTTTAAGAGCTTGAGAACTTTTTTTAAAAAAAAAACGCATAAAATTTGCAAAATCTCATCGATTCTTTATTTGAAACGTTAGATTGGTGACATGACATTTACTTTTTGAAGATAATTTCATTTAAATGTTGACCGCGGCTGCGTCTTAGGTGGTCCATTCGGAAAGTCTAATTTTGGGTAACTTTTTCTAGCATTTCGGCCGGAATAGCCCGAATTTCTTCGGAAATGTTGTCTTCCAAAGCTGGAATAGTTGCTGGCTTATTTGTGTAGACTTTAGACTTGACGTAGCCTCACAAAAAATAGTCTAAAGGCGTCAAATCGCATGATCTTGGTGGCCAACTTACCGGTCCATTCCTTGAGATGAATTGTTCTCCGAAGTTTTCCCTCAAAATGGCCATAGAATCGCGAGCTGTGTGGCATGTAGCGCCATCTTGTTGAAACCACATGTCAACCAAGTTCAGTTCTTCCATTTTTGGCAACAAAAAGTTTGTTAGCATTGAACGATAGCGATCGCCATTCACCGTAACGTTGCGTCCAACAGCATCTTTGAAAAAATACGGTCCAATGATTCCACCAGCGTACAAACCACACCCAACAGTGCATTTTTAGGGATGCATGGGCAGTTCTTGAACGGCTTCTGGTTGCTCTTCACTCCAAATGCGGCAATTTTGCTTATTTACGTAGCCATTCAACCAGAAATGAGCCTCATGGCTGAACAAAATTTGTAGATAAAAAAGCGCGAAACACATTTCGAATCGAACACTGATTTTGGTAATAAAATTCAATGATTTGCAAACGTTGCTCGTTAGTAAGTCTATTCATGATGAAATGTCAAAGCATACTGAGCATCTTTCTCTTTGACACCATGTATGAAATCCCGCGTGATCTGTCAAATACTAATGCATGAAAATCCTAACCTCAAAAAAATCACCCATTAAAAGCGAAAGTAACTCTGTCTGTATGTTACTCAATCACGCCTAAACTACTGAACCAATTTGCATGAAATTTGGTATGGAGATATTTTAATACCCGAGAAAGGACATAGGCTACTTTTTACCCCGGGAAAATGACGCATCCCCATAAGAAAATGCAGGTGGGCCGATCACTTTTACGCCTAAACTACTGAACAGATTTAAATGAAAATTGGTAAGGAGATAGTTTGAGATTTAAGAAAGGACATGAGTTACTTTTGAACTCGGGAAAACAACGCATTCCCATGGGAAAAATTACTTTCTGATCGCTTTCACTCCTAAATTACGAAATATTTGAACAACATTTGGATACAATTGGTATTACGGGAAAACAACGCATTCCCAACCCTTCTCATAAGTTGAGATTGAAGGTTGGTGTTCCAGTCCTGTTAATGAGAAATCTTGACACACCAAAGTTTTGTAATGGTACACGGCTACAGATTACTCACCTAGGACGAAATATTATAAAAGCTATAATCAGGACTGGAATGGCAAAAGGAAAAAATGTTTTAATTCACCGCATTCCGAAAATTCCAACTGATTTGCGGTTTAGCTTAGAAGAGTGCACTTTCCTCTGAAAGCAGCATTTGCAATAACAATAAATAAAGCTCAGGGGCAAACGCTGAAAGTTGCAGGTGTAAATTTGGAAAACAAACTGTTTTTCCCATGCACAATTATATGTAGCGTGCTCACGAGTCTCAAACCCACAAAATCTTTACGTTCTGGCCAAGGAAGGAAAAACAAAAAACGTCGTATATAAAAATGTATTGCAATAACGTATCTTCTTCTTAAAATGTATTAACCTAACCTAACCTATGGCCTCATCCCATCTCGGCACAATTCAAACATACGTACAAAAAAGTACAGCTCAGTTTTTTTCATACTACTATCCAAAAAAAACTATCTTATGCGGACGAAGTCGCGGGTAAAAGCTAGTTAATCTATAAAGCTCCAAAAAGGCCTCTATCTCACTTCTTCTTCGTCCGGCCAGAAACGGGAAAGACATTGTCCTGATCCAAGAGCCATGGATTGTGAGATCCATTGTTCGAGGACTCAAGCCTCCCGGGTATTACACACTGTATGAAACTGATAAAGGTGAACCTAAATCTAGCATATTAGTGAAAAGAAGCATTAATGTATTTTTACTCAAAACTTACAGTCAAAGGAAAATATTGGCTAGTGTCAGCGTATCTTGGCCATGACTACATTGGCCCTCTCGCTGGTAAGATTCTTGAGAGAATCATCACTGAAAGAGAACGGCAGAAGATCAGCCTAATAATTAGAAGCGATCTTAATGCTCTTTACACGGTAGGGGGGTAGTCCTTGGTACTAACTTCGTAGTAATTAATGTTGGAAATAAATCTAAAATGTAAATTTTGGAATCATCTCTTGAGACTTTGAATCGGTACATTTGTCTTTATATCAGAAATTAGTGCCAACATCACCCTGAATGGCAATTGTTTAGTAATTTTTTAAATAGTTCAGACAAGACGGCGCAACATGCCATACAAAGTTTGCAATTATCAATTTGTTGATATAAACTTTTTGTGACCGAAAGATATCAAGAAGTGGATCTGTGAATCGGTTCCTTCATTCGTGTGATTTTTGACACCTTTATACTTATTTTCGTGTAGGTACGTCAAATTTCTGCTATATGCTGATAAACTATATCAACGATTGATTATTTAGAAACCAACATTCGACGCACTATTGACTAGACAAAAATGTTCGAAAAAGTGGTGCAAGCCAATTATTTATATTTGTAAAAACTTCTTATGTTATTAAATTTAGGAAATAATTGCGGTTATTCAATCCATTGGATTAAATGTGTTTTAATTAAAAGAAAAGTTGTATGCCTCGAAAATAACATCTGATTTCAAAAATAACAAATTCAAAAATATTCGTGAAATATCAGGATTCCAATATTTTTTAGATTTGAAGATCCGTGTGTGCAGTTTTTTTATTAAAAGGAAAAAGGAAAATCTCATCTCAAGTAAATTTGTTTAAGCAAAATGTTTGTGGCTTTTGAAATTAAATACACACATAATACCTACATTTTTTTAATTTTTAATGTATCAACAAAATGTGAATCATGTATGGTATGTGTAGGTTTAATATATTTAGCCTTTTTAAAAATTTTACAGGAATTGCGAACAAAGGCTATTTTTTTTTTAATTTTGACGAATTTACCAAAGAACATGAGCTTTGAATCTTAGGGTTAGCGCGTCGATTTATCTCAATTTCAAAAATCTCTGATTTTGTTGAGGTTTTTTTTTTAATCCATCGACACCGTTATCATCGTTCAATGAAATTTGACAGTTTATAGCAAAAAAAAACTTTCTTTCGTTTTGGGACGGATTAAGCAAAGCAACTGTTTGCAGAGTAGTTCATTGAGTGTCGAATATTACCTTTGATGAATTTCTTTCTAACACCAATTGTTAAGGCATAGCCTTGGAATTTTTTCTCTAGGAGCATTCCCTTATACAGGGTGTCCCGTAAGTAATGGATAACCCTGAAATGCCGCATAGTAGACTTTATGACCGTCCTGAAAACTGATAAAAAAAAGTTCTATCCCAACCACAAGAAAAGTTATATGCATTTTTTGTTCAGTGCATTATTTTTTTCTTACTTTACATTTTTGAATACCACGACTACAAGTGAAAGAGTTCAATCATTTTTTTTGCAGGAATATTTTACATTACTTGTGCCAACACATAAGTAGAAGAAAATTATTATACATAACTGTTGGACTTCTTAGAGAAAAAAATTATTTAACATTGAATTTCAATGCAAAATGTGAAAACAAATAATTTTTGGAAAAGTTAAATCATAGCTGGTATAAAAAAAATGCATGAGTACCTGAGTGGCCAACTATTTTAAAAATATGCGCGTTAAATGCAGATTTCAAAATGGTATTACTTATTATTATATCTAGAGTCAATAGCAAGTTATTTGTAAAAATCTGCAATACTAGAGTAAATTTAGCAAAAACAAAAGTTTTTAAAATTAGCACAGTAAACGTGAAAATAAAACCAAGCGTTGAACATAGCAGATTTTTGATTTATTGGCTGTTTCTATACGATGTTGTCCTTATGATAAATCTAAGCTTTCAACTTCTAGGGCCGAATGCATTATTGATAAAAATGCCAAAGAAGTGCAAAAAACGGTTACATTTTCGAGCTTGTTTTGAATTTTACCTGTTCTATTGGGCTTTAACAAACCCATCAAATATTTTGTTGGTTGCTATTAGTTTATTTGTTATTTTCTCCAAACAAAAATGTAAAGTAAGAAAAAAAAATAATGCACTGAACAAAAAATGCATATAACTTTTCTTGTGGTTGGGATAGAACTTTTTTTTGTCAGTTTTCAGGACGGTCATAAAGTCTACTATGCGGCATTTCAGGGTTATCCATTACTTACGGGACACCCTGTATTTGTAGTTGGATGTATTGACGGTACCATGATATACATTGATTCACCAATTTTGTTAAATTCATATTTGATCTTAATAAACACAATTTAAGATTTACTTTGCCACTTTTCAAAATACGAATTAATTGCAAAGTTTTATTTTAAGTGAAACACTTTTACTTTTCACTTTTCAAATAAAATCTGAAAAATTGAAAAATAAAAAGTTTTTACACTTTGCAAATTTTGTGAAACACTTTGCACTTTACTTTGCTGAATATTATTTTGTTTGCAAATTTGCAAAGTGAAAAGTGTTTGGTGAAATAGGTCCCAGGTACGAATTCATTGAATATATGGTTCAGAAGCTTTTTGTCTAGTCTTTTGTCTTTTGATCGAACAAATGACAACAGCAACCAATATCGAAAAATGAGGAAAAAGAGAAAAATATGTATTTTCATGAAAGTTGTGATTGTGGGTTCAAAATCTGAAATAATCACAGCTTGCTTTCAAAGCTTTTGGTGAAGATTTTAAGTGTTTAAAAAGAAAAAACCAAATCATAGTCACGAAATTGTAAGACCATATTTCTATCAACTTGTTTATTGTAAAATTATATTTCAAGACCTTTTTGCCGATTTCTTATAAGAACTCGGTCAAAAATCAATATTTAGTTTCTATTGTAAAAATAAGACGTTAAGACTTCTGATGTCTTTATGACCCATTGGTAACCCCTTTCTTCGTATTCTTCATATTTCCAACTAACTTACACTTATTAAGTGCTGCCAGATGTTGTTTTGTTTTGTTTTTTATTTCTTCAAAGAACATCGCATACGACACGTAAGAACATAATAAAAACACTGTACATTGTCTTCATATAATATTGACGACCTTTGTGGCCTCTATTGTTGATCTACACGTTCTGTTAGACTTCTTATGAATTAATCAACAAAACATTACAAAAACAAAAACAAGTCATACCCGTGCCGTGCTATTTTTATATAGTTAAATATCCATCATCAGTAACCTCTCTTGGTGACTCTTTGGTTATGTAGCTCTGTCACTTGACTTCAGGTATAGGAGCTTCTATAGGAACGCTTTTATTTGCTTTCTACCTTTGGATGTGTAGAATAAAAAAGAATATTTGACATTTGTTTTGTCGTTGACAATAAAAACTTCTTTTTCACAACGAAGTTTAACTAAATATGCAAATGCATATAGACAAAAACATTAAAAAAAGTTTTGTACCTTTTTGTTCCTGGAAAGCGGTACAGGGGGAGCTGAGAATGGCAGCGGATTGAGTGCGCACAAGCAACGCACTTAGCACGCTTATATGAATATTAAGTGTTAGAGACCTCGCTATTATAAAGACCTACAAAAGATAACAGACTCGCTACGATATGCACGCAGCACTCACTATGCAATGTTTACAAAGAAGACGAGCGACTAAGACCAAGACCAAGACCGAGACCGCGACGGACGCGACGAACGACAGTTTGGTCTTAAACGCAAAAGAAGATTCATGTAAATAGAAATTTTTCCATTTGAAAAACGCGAAGGTCATTCGAAAATAATGTTATTGTTACACCAAGCGGTTGTTATACCAGGTATACTCGTACTTATATGTAGATACGTGAGTGCTGTTATGATGTCATTTTTGTCACTCAAGTCACCCCAGCTTCATCCGTCGAAGTCGAAGTCATAGTCGTAGTCGTCGTCGTTGCCGTCACGTTAGCCGTCTTCGCACATTGATGGGTGGAAACTGGAGAGACGCGGATGTGCGTAGGTTTGTAATTGAGATGTGCATACTATAGTTCTTGAGAGTGCTCAGGGGAAAGCTATCTCATAGGCAGCTAAATTATATTTAACATAAATTTATACTGATGAAGTGTCTAACTTAAGTTATTGTCAAGTCGTGTTGTAAATTTCTAATGAAATTTCTTTATTTAGACCACCACATCGTGCATAGTCGTTGTCGTTGTTGTCAAAGTCGTAGGTAGGTGTCAGCGATATAAAGGGACAGTAGCTATATAAGCGTTTTGTAGGGTTTTAATTAGAATACTGCATTTATGCCTATTTGAACGTTTGGAAAAAAATAACACTGCCCTATTTAGAAGTTTGTTAATTACGTGAACTTCCTACAAAATTGGTTTCATTTTGAATTTAATTGTTCTTGGTTCTCTTATAAAAAGCTTTACAAACTTTTGTTAAAACATAAAGTAAGAATTGAACGGAAGTATGTGTAGTACCATGACGGAAGTGTGGTTAGAGTAGAGTTTTTGGAACCAAAAAAAAAAACTGGGATGCTTAACTTGTCATTCGAAAAATATGCAATAAATATAAATAATTGAAGCATAAACTGTTTTGTCGAGATTTTCGGAAAATTTAACCAATTCAGGGTGGAATTTTTATTAATTTTTAACTTTTTTGTAAACAAAATTGTTTTACCGAAAGTAAAGAAAAAAAATATTTTTTACAAAATGAATTAAGATTAAAGTCAATACCTTTATTCATTCTCAAAATATTACAGTCGAGAATCAATTTTTACCAACTTTTGGTAGTATTTTTTTCTTTGACTATTCGTTCGATATTTCTAAAAATAACTTTTTAAAATTATTTTGGAGGCAATATCCATTTTTTATTGTAAAATATTTAGAGTGACATAAAAATATTAAATTAAGTGTTTCTAAAACAAATATAAAATACATGTTTTAATCAAATATTTTAATGTTCTTTTTTGCAAAATTATATTTGTTGTTTTTAAAAAATAGCTGATAATTAAAATCACGTCTCGACAAAATTACGTTTTTTTTTCTATCCCACAAGCAAAACAATACTTTTGTAAATGATTAAGATATCCTAAATTCAAATCCCGCCTTTTAATTTTTATAACACATCAGGTTCTTTATATGCCTTTAAAAATGCTAAAAACCATCAAACACGGGGTTTTTAAGGTTAAGTTAAAACTCAAAATATCTTTTAACAATAAATTGTATGCTGATTTTGCAAAGTACAAATCTTTCTCTTTTAGGTACAATTCAAATCATTTGATTAATATCTTAATTAGTTATGAGTCTTTATTTGACTCTATATGAACTTTTGAGCAAACCTTGAATTTAATACTTTCATTGTTTTAAAAAATACGTTTTTGAGTTAATTTTAGCGCCCGTTCGAAACAAAACTTTAATTTTAAATGTTTGCTCAAGTTTTCAACGTTATTTTTATATTTTTTAATATATTTCAAAAACTTGATATAATACGTAGAATTGTTTCGACAACAGAATACAAGATCAAAACTTTCATTTCAAACAGTTTTTCTATTTAAAACCGTTTAAGCATTCATTGGCTTAACGTTTTTATTCAGATTTTTAAAAAACATGTGAAATCTAACATATTATGAAGATTTTTCGAATATTAAAGGAAATAATATAAATATTTCAACTGAATATTGAAGAAAGGGGGCGGGTCAATAAGTCCGTGACTTTTGGAATAAAACACAGATTTTTTGATAAAAAAATAATTTTATTTTTCAACGTAGTAGTATTTTTCAACGTAAAGGAAATAATATAAATATTTCAACTGAATATTGAAGAAAGGGGGCGGGTCAATAAGTCCGTGACTTTTGGAATAAAACACAGATTTTTTGATAAAAAAATAATTTTATTTTTCAACGTTAGTCTCCCTTGAGCTCTATACACTTTGTCCAACGCTTCTCCAATTTTTGTATCCCTTCCAAAAAAATGATTTGTCGAGGTCCTCAAAATAGGCCTTTGTTTGCGAGATGACTTCATCATTGGAGTCAAATCTTTTTTCACCAAGCCATTTCTTCAGGTTTGGGAACAAGAAGTAGTCGCTCGGAGCCAAATCTGGAGAATAGGGTGGAATTCATAGCCCAATTCATGGATTTTTGCCATGGCAACTGCACATGTGTGCACCCTTGCATTGTGAGCAAACGCGGCACCCATCTTGCGGAAAGCTTTCTCATGCCCAAGTGATCATTGAAAATTGAAACCACTGAGCCATGCGAGATCCCTACGGCTTCCACAATCTCTCGCACTTTCAATCTTCGGTCGGCCAACACCATATCGTGAATTTTTTTGATTGTTTCGGGTGTAGAGACCTCAACTGGGCGTGACGGATGTTCGGCATCTTCAGTGCTTGTACGGCCACAACGAAATTCAGTAAACCACTTTTTTACCATTGAAATCGATGGTGCAGAGTCCCCATAGTATTTATCAAGCTTAGCCTTGGTCTCGGTAATGGTTTTTTTTCGCAAGAAATAATGCTTAATAAGCACACAAAATTCACTTTTTTCCATTTTCTCCTCAAATTTGTGAGTAGTCTGATAAAAATAGCTGTCAAACACAAACTAACTGACGCAGCAAGTTTAAATTTTGACAGGAGTCAACTGACAGATGCCAGTTGACAGGAGCAGTGTTGCTGTTTCAGTAAAAGTGTCAGAAATTCAAAAAGTCACGGACTTATTGACCCGCCCTTACGTGTAAAAACCTGATGTGTTACATAATTTTTGAAGTCGAATTTGAATTAGTCGTCAAAAAATCGTCGGGATTTTCGGGAAATTTAACTAATTCAGGGCGAAATTTGTTGAAATTTGAAATTAAACGTTTTTTAAACAAATGTAAAACACATTTTTAAAACTTTTTTTTTCTGAAAATTTGAATGTTATTATTGGAAAAAGAAAATTTTATATAAAGTTAATATCCATAATCTCACTCTTTTCTTCGATAAATCCCGAACGTACGTACAAACGCATACGCAGATCTTTTAAAAATATGGATTTAGATTCTAGGGATCTTGATACGTCCGCTTCGTCGAAAAATGCTAATTCCACAAAAAAAAAGACATTCAAATTTACTTCATTTAAAAAAAAACTAAGATATTTGTTCAGTTTACATTTGTAACAATATCAAAAATAAATGGTTCGGAAAAAAAAAACTTTAAGAAATTTCAAAAACATATAAAGGCTTTTTATAATTGTATTAATATAAGTGTATAAAAATATGTATTAAAGGCCTATTTTCAAAATTAGATTTGACAAATTGACGTATTAGTTTCGTTATGTCTAGCACATGGCTTGAAAAGTGACGTTTAGAAAGTTATATAACTTGTCAAAGTATGCATTTCTTTCCATCAATCAAGATATTAATACAATAAACATACAAAACATTCTTAAAATTGAGGACTGATTCCGGGGCAAAACAGAAAGTTGTCGATATTGACATGTTGACGGCTCTTTTTATACGAAAATTCTGTTAACAACAATCTTTATTATTAACACATTGTCAGTTTTTCAACTGAGGAACCCGAACTTTCATATATTTTTTTTGGGAAACTCAGCTATAAAATTTATGTTTACGGTTGCCCAAAATTTACTACACAAAAAGCCATGAATTCTATAAACGTTAATTTTGGAACACTCTTTAGTGCATTCATACTTAGTAGACAAATTGTTATTTTATTTATGTTTGAATCTTCAGAAGACCACTTTTTGTTGAAATTGAAATTTAAATCAATATATTTTTATTGAATTCACTTAAAATATTTTTTTTTTTGTATAAAGTTTTAAAAATCGAGAATAGATTTGAAATGATTTTAAAATGAAGTTCAAGCGAATTTCAAAGACAATTTTAAAAGCTGTAGTAACCTTCAGAACCTAGAATCGCATTAAAAACGCAATAAGATAATTTGTTTAACAATTATTCGAGTAATTTAAAAATAAATTACATAAAAATGAAATAAAATATAATTAACAAACTTTTCTTTCTTTTTTTTGCATAAACTTCGATATAAATCTCTAACAAAACCACAAAATTTATTTCTTTAAATTCTTTTCATTAGCAATAAATTAAAATTTTAATCGAACGTGGGATTTAAATGCTAAACAAAAAAAAAACTATCTAAAAATTGTAAAATTTCATTAAAATATTGCGGTTGGTTATACATTTATGTACAAAAAGATCGCGTTTAAAATAGTATGACGTCATTGTGTTTTATGACTTCAAATTATAATTATATGCAGGTCCATTAAAAGGTGCAGTCCCGCCTCAGTAGGTAACTATAAAATGCATTTTTAAACATTCTTATTTTTCATCTCTCTGCTGGAGTACCTTCGTATATAAATTTATAAATGTATCTCAGTCGTTACATACGTACTCGCACATTGAATTATTTGTTGATCTTGAGGTTTTTATCTGCGCGTACCTACCTACAATGCAATGTACAATCGTCTGACACGACCTCTTCTGATGGAAGCACTAAAATTAAATAAAACAAGAAAAAATATATTTTGACGTCTACGACAACGATCTTTTGCGCGCGTCTGTAATTATTCAACACAAGCGTTCACCTGCTTTTTTTTTGGCCAACGCCATATCGTATCGTACTCAGTCGCGTGCGATGAATCTTTGAAAAATAAAAACTTTAAAAAACAAAATTTAAAAATAAAAACATAAACGGTGCGGTGCGGTGGTAAATTGAAGTCGGAAGAAAAAAAAACTTGAAGAGTAGGTACCCAAGTAGTTATAAGGTACGAAGCGAAACTTGTCGGTGCCGCAAGACGCAAATTATAACTTTTAAGTCTTAGCTTCTGTATAAGTCTATAACGTGACTTACTTGATAATTAATAAAAAAAAATAAGAAGCCAATTTAAGCATACCCCATCTAATTGATATAATGCTTGTTTTTAATACATACCTACCTTCCACTTTAAGTTGTGCTATTTTTCCAATTATTCGTTTTGTATTCGATGATTTTAAGAAGTAATGAAGAGTTCATTTCATTTCATAAACACTTGATGACATTTCAGTCATCAGTTACTTCAAAACAGTGAATCTGGTGTCAATGACTTTCTTCAAATTTAGTGGAATAGTCAGAACTCGTATACAAGAAAAATATACATACATATTTCTAATTGAATCACAATTTTTGTTTATAGAAAAACAAAAGACTCATCTAATGTTGTTTATTTTGAAATTATTAATAATAAGTTTTATGATTATTTTGATGACTTCATTGTTACAAAAAGTTACCAATCAAGGCGTGCATCGTTATCGTTAGTTGAGTTTACACAAACAAAAATCAAATATACAAACAAATTGTAATCATCATCATTTAATCGAAGACGTTATGCATTATTAAGCTTAAGGCCTTGAATCCCAGAACGAATAACTATATTTATTGCAATTGCGTTGTTTGAGTTTGGTTTATATACATATACATATGTACATACGTACAACTGATTCTAATGTTTTTTTGGAATTTTACATTTTATTGTTTTAATAACAAGTTGCTCTTCATCGGAGCGTAAAAATATGACTATGTAAACATGCAACATATAAAAACAGATAGAAGTTATTTTGTATGTGAATTTATATAATTTCATATGCCTATTATATGTTTTATGACACTATATACGACTTTCAATAAAATTTAATTTTTATTACAAATTATCCTATCCGTAGTTTAGATTGAATTTTGGGCAATTTAACTCTATAAAATGACACTTTATAATAGAATACTCGTACAATGAAAAATTCAAGGTAGGGCCGCAAGATATCAATATTCTTGTAGTACAATGTAACGGTCAATCTTGTATTTAGTGTTTTGAAAAATGAAGTTCAGAACTGTCAAACACAGGTTTTAAAATTTCGCATTTCAGTATCTGAGAACAAGGAAAATATGCAGTTTTTGTAAAAAATAGTTAAAGCTGTTTTTGAGACAATTACTATGATCAAAAGGTAAAGGCTCTTAAGCCGACTTAAGTGGTTTTAGCTGTTTACCTTTTTTGCATACATTTTTTTTTACAAACTATTTTTCTTTTTTACTCTCGTTGATAAATTTTTTAAAACAAGAGTGTTATGACATTTGGTAAAACAGGTTAAGTTTAATTCGTAGGGTTTCGCGAAAGGTAAAACATCTTAAGTAGAGGATGATTCGTCTTATGTATCAATTTATTTTATTTATCAGATAATATTGGTTTTGGTGAAATATCTTAGGTTGTTTTTATGTTCGATATGAATCAAAAAAGTAAAATCGCTTATGTCAACTTAAGACATTTTACCTTAAAACATTTCTTGCATTTCGTTTCTTATATTGGCTTAAGATATTTTACCATATTTTTTTTTCATAATTTACAGGCACTCAAGGGGTTATTAGTACCCTTTATATGTTTATATTTTAACACAGTGCGAGCATTAGGAAAATAGGGAAGGATTTAAGAGGAGATACCGATGCACATTAGTCATAAAGTTCTGAACATCAAAATGGGAGGGAAAAACAGAGTTGGCCAAAGCATTCCACATTCTCGATGTGCGATTGAAGAAAGAATCTCTATACTTGACAGTACGCCCGAAATTGAGCTCAAGGGTAAACTGATGAGCATTCCTGGAAGTGCGAGTATTACGGCAGAATCGTTTAAGGGGAGGAATGCAACTGGCTAATTCAACAGAACATTGTTTGTAAAAATATCGATAAAACAACGAAAGACATGAAACATTGCGGCGGTGTTCAAGCGATGTAAATGTTTCGATTATAGTTCTATCACCTTTCATTTTTAAAGCCCTTTTTTGTATTCTATCCAAGAGATTTAAACTTGTTTTAGGGGCACCTGCCCAGATATGCGAATTACATATATTCAAGCTTTGGACGGATGAAGGCTTTGTAAATTACAGCCAGATCAGAAGGGGTGAAATATTTCTTGCACCGACACGGAGAAATCCTAAGCACCTGGCAGCATTTTTGGCAATATCAAATATGTGATCATTCCATAAAAGGTGATCTGTGATACGCATATCGAGTACTGACAGTTGGTTAGTTTCCTGGATGCAAGTGCCACTCATAGATAGTGGCATCGGGGGTGTGTTACGCTTTAATTAATTAAAAAAGAATACTAATAAAAAAAACACAATAACGGTTTAACCGACCTAAGAACATCTTAGAATACATAATTAGTAAATGAAAAACTGTAAAAGTTGTTTTGGTAAAAGCATTGAATCCAAAAAAAAACATTAATAAATGTATTTATTACTCCACTTATCAAAATTTAATTTTACTATTCATATAATTGTTTGTATAAAGGTAAAATTATTATATTTTCATATCCTTCTTAATTTTGTTTAAACAAAGTTTGCAAGTTAAAAATTCACTTTCTGAAAAACTATACAAAAATAGACTTAAGAGCTTTTACCTTTTGAACACAGTACCCTTTAAAAAAAGCTATACAAAATTTGTATAAAAGAACAATCTTAAATATTTCTTCATCTACACAATTTTTCAGAAAACAATATTTTTGTATTCGTTTAATTTCAGCTTTTATCATACAATTTCTGTTTTATTTCAAGTTATAAGCGTTTTTGATGAGACGAACAAATTAAAACCTTTAAAAAACATTAAACGTGAACCATTATGAGTAAAAACATGAAATCTAAACAAAAGAATGAATTATTTGTCCCTTTTTAAAAGGAATTAGAAGATTTAAAAAAGTAGCTGAGTTAAAAAATTATTACAAAAATTTAATTTTTTTGGCTAAGTTATTATTATTATGCAAAAACCACAAAACCAATATTTTTAACTCGTTAAGAACCGATTATTAAGACATAAACGCTTGAGGAATGTAAACTTTTTAATATTATTGAAATTAGCCATTTTAACCTTTCTATAAACTGACTTTTAGATAAAATAGAAAATAATATTGAAATTTTGACAACAAACATTTTATGTTTTCTTACAAGTATTGTTTATAGGCATTGCATGGGCAATTAACTTGACTTTTGTTTAAGCAAAGATTTAATGTTTTGCTGTTTGGTGTTTTAATATGAGTATGAGTGCTTTATATTTTTTTAGAAACACACCATTTTGAGTTGACTTTTAATTTTCTCAAAAAGCGCTTTAAAATGCTGAGGTTTTTGGGAAATAGCAGACTTTTTATATAACCAAAACATACTGTAACTGTTACGCCCATCGACGATTTCCCATTGGTTTCAGTGGTTAGGTAAGGTAAAAGTGCCTGTCTGTGACACATTTAGGCCAGTTTAATGGCCATTGTAAAACCACATGAATCTTTTAGCTTTCTTCTAAGCTCAATGAAACCAGTTTGAGTCCCTTATAAAACGTGAAAGAATTCTCCTAGGTAAGTCTTTCGTTTAACTGTTCCTTCCTCTTCCTCATCCATACAGCTTCTGCAAAAGTCATTTGAGAATACGCCTAGCCGCGTGGCGTATTTTCTTATTAAACAGTGCCCTGTTATGACACCAATTATCGAGCTTATATGCGATCTTCTTAGAGATAGCAAGCACCTTGAGCGCTTTAAATCTATTGCAGGACATATGTAAATTTTTCGTGACTTCTTTATAGCCTCTTATGTATTAGCAATAGTTTACATGTAGCGGCTTTTGGTATGCCAGCATTAGAAAAAAGTTTCTGTGGAATTGCATCTAAATACTTAAGAATTAAGGAGTGGCCAATGCTGTTGTTAACCAAATGCGATGAAGCTTTGAGGCGAATAGCAGAGCTTGCTTATATTTGTTTGCTAAATATATCAAGAGAGATGTTAGTGAGAGCAGGGTAGCCAATCCTGCAGATAGGGTCCTGCGAAGCGATCCGCTTATTCGTAGGCAAGCTAAACGTTTGACTTTATTTAGTTTGTCAAGGTTTATAACTTTTTCTAAAGCAATCCACCATACTGCCACACCGTACAGTAAAATCGGTCTGATTACCAATGTGTGAAACCAATGCATAGTTCGGGGTTGCAAGACCCATTTATTATCAATAGCTTTTTGCAAGAAAAGAAAGTTACAGTAGATGTTTAGTATATGGAATTTTGTATTTCCTCGAAAATAGGACTACATCGGTTTTGTTTGGGTTGACACTCAGTCCACACCGGTCAGCCCAAAGTATTAGTTTATCTTAGGCTTTTTGTAAGAGTTCTTTTAGGGTGTTAAGATGCTTTTCGCTGAAACCGCTATAGCAACGTCATCTCCATAGGCAATCACTCTGAACCCTTCAGCATCCAGACCAGTTAGGATTTCATTTACCACTAGATTCTAAAGGAGAGGGGATAGAATATCACCTTGCGGTGTCCATCTACTAATGAATCTTTTCGTTAACAAACTAACGTTAGAACTTAAGACTAATATTACATTTATTTTTAGATTTTCAATGCTTTAAGCTAATTGCAAAAAATAAAAAAACTGGGGTATGGAAGAAATTTATTTTAAATGTTTTACTTTTAAAATTATCGCTTACGGAATATACGAAAAAGTAATACTTGTTGTAAACTGAAATCAATTGGTTGAATGGACTGTTTTTACCATAGTTCGATCTGCTTGATATAGGACGTAAAGGAACTTTCTTCTAATACTTGAACGGCTATAAATAAAGTTTAATTGTTCCAAAATTGATGGTGATATGACTGACCCATTGATTAATTTTTTAATAAAGCACAGCTTAATGTACTCTCTGTGTTTAGAAAGCGATGGAAGATTTATGAGCGTAGGGTAGAAGTTCGAGCCTATTGGACCATGGGAAGAAACGGAGGCAGAAGCGCATGAATCTTCTTTGTACTCCTTTTATTCTGTTTATATGGACTAAATAAAATGGTGCCCATATTATGCAGCCATATTCCAATATTGGTCTTACAAATGATATATACAGAAGTTTAAGAATATAAGGGTCGCGAAAATCATGTGAAACCCGTTTTATAAATCCGAGTGTCTTATTTGCTTTTTTAATAATATAGTCATAATGATTTGTAAAAGTTAATTTTGAGTAAAGAATAATACCTACATAGGTCAGAGAAAGTAGAGAGTTTAGTCAAATAAGAAGAGTCTAATTGATAATTGAAAGTCAAAACATTTTGTTTGCATGTAAAGCACAGTGGTACGCCAGAGTTGGTGTAAAAATATGATGACCGCTCATTCCTAAAAACTACGCTGTATGATCTATTATATAAGTACGACGAAACCCAACTTACAAATTTATCATTAAAGCCTTGGGATTTAAGTTTGGAAGTTAATGTTTTATGGCACAATTTATCAAAGGCCTTACTGAAGTCTGTGAAGACACAGTCAACTTGTTTCCGTTTTTCAAACGAATCTAATCAAAAAGAACTGAAATGAAAGAGGTTCGTAACTGTTGACTTATTTTGAACAAAACCATGTTGACTTTCACAAATTATAAACTTACAATTAAACGATATGACTTTACAAATAATGGACTCAAATAACTTAGGGATGACGGACAGTTTTGCAATGGGACGATAATTTTGTATTTCATTTTTGCTACCCTTTTTATGTATCGGTGTTATGTACGAACTCTTCCAAATTTCAGGAAAAATTGAAGATTTGAGCGATTCATTAAAAAGAATATGAAGTGGATAGGATAAATAGGATGCGCATTTTTTCAAAATATAAGAAGGTACACCATCTGGACCAAGACTATAACAAACGTCAAGTTCTGAAGCTTTGCGAACGATTTCATCTTCAGAGATCAGCACTAAATGAGTTAACTCTCCAAGCAAACCCTCTACGTTCAGAGATTTTAGTGCAGATGTGTGTCCACGTTTTTTAAAAGCGCCTTCGATGTCAAGGAAAGCATCTTTAGTGAACTCTATATAAGAAGGAATGATAATAGACTTATAGGCCGTAGATCTTAAGATCTTTAGAGTTGACTTGTGAGCATTTTTCTGCTTAAAGTATGAAAACGACTTTCACTTCTCTCCATGATGAAGGAATATGGACCAGATTATATCCAACTGTTAAACATTTGATCAAGGATTTGGACAATTATGTCTGAGTCTTTTTGTAGTTCGGTTGGTATTATATCATCTGGTAAAACAATAAAAACAATTTCATACACAAGCTATTCAATTATAACTCTTGGAAAGAAAAACGTCTAAACAAATTAAACTAAAGAAAAAGAATTTGTATTTAAACAAAAACTGCGTTTGTTCGACAAACTAACTGCAATTAAATATAAAATCTTTAAGTAAGTTTACATTTCAAGTGAAAATATTTTATTATGCATGTTAATGAAGTTCAATAAAGTATTAACATGGTATTTTCTATCGTTAATCGATGTGCCCAAGTGAGACTACCGGAACGAAACTCCAATACACCAATTTTTAATGAATTTTAAATACTCGTGAAACAAATTTTAAAATATTTGTGTATACGTTTTTTTTTTTAATTGTTTGTCAATATTAATTAAAATTGATTAGTTTTATTTATTAATTTACTGTCTAAGAAAAATAATTTTCAATTTATTTATACAACTTACATATTATTTTTATTTAATTATATCATTATTATCATTCTCACCAGCAGCACATTAAATAAATCTATCAATTTCAGATCTTTTTGATTCTAATTACTCTTAATATACAAAATTTAATGTCAGAAAGTATCTACACATAGTGCATTTATATAAACTATAAACAAGCCTCTGTCTCTGTCAAATTAGTAAATGCAATCATATATGTACATACCTGCAACAGTATATATGTACATATCTGCTTAAAGTTACTATATACCAAACCCATTTTGAAATGCTCATAAAGTGTGTTTAAATTATACACAGTAACAGCTTGTCGGTTTAGTTTTCATTACACTGTAAATAATTCACAAGTCATGTTAAGTATGGGTACGGTATATGGGCACAGTTCCTATATTCAATCAGACTTTTAATACTTTGTATAGTTTTGAATTATTTTTTAAGGCAGTTAGAGGTACCTAGACAGTTTTAATTGTTAAATTTAAAAAGAAATGCACTTTTGTTGTTATGCATCGTTAGTTTTTTTTTCGGATCCAACCGTTTTACCAGACTTAAAATATTTGTTTTGAACTTTACTAAGTTTTTTAAATCTATGGAATTAAATACAAAATCTGTGCTAATCTTTGTTTTTCTACTCAAAAGTTAAACAAAAAAGTAAACACCCACAAGACCTTGTGTTTCAGCTTTAGCTCGTTAAGTTTCTATCATATTTATTGCCCATTCAATTTATTACCTTTCACACCTTTTTAAGTTGAATTCATAAGGTAGCGGGGGAGAACTTCCACCACCGCTACTGGGTCAAGTATCGAAAACCCAATTTCCACTGAATTTTTGTGTTTATGATTCGAACATTTTTCAAATATTTCACCCACATTATCGTTACATATCTGATATCTCCAATTGGACTTACAAAAAGAAGAAAACATTAACAAGTCATTAACTCTTTACAAAATAAATAGCTTGTCAGAAATTATTGCATAGACACATTTGTACGTCGTCGGCGGCGCGGCGGTGGCAGCCGGTATACTCCCCATTGTGCCGGGTAGGGCCCGACACAGCATACCAACTGTTAATGGTTTCCTCAATTTGTTATGGCATCTCATGGATACAGATACAAATTTGTAGAATTAGGTGAGTACTGAGTAGTGAGTATACCTATGTATCTCACCATCATCATCACCACTAGCTCAGTCAGCAATTCCAAACCAATTCTGAAGTCGAGCGACCAACAATTTTTATATGGGGTCAGATGGCTGATGATGGTTTACTCTGGTCTCTGGGCACTGCCTAACCTACTGATGCAAACATGGAGCGCATAGTTTTAGTAAACACTTTTCCTGCTGCTGATTTTATAAATCTTTATGGAAGGAACTATGACTTGGACCTGGTGCACTGTGAATTTGTGTTTTATTCTTTTTCTAAATTGAAAGTGAAATCTGGCATAGATTTCCTCATTTTCTTATAACATATATTTTATAGTTGGCTCGATTGTTAATTAGACATTTTATTAGACGGACACTTACTTATTTATTACTTGTTTTGATAAGGCTAATTATAGATTTTAAGCTCGCTATACCAGGCGCTAGCGCTGTACTGTTGTGTTTATAGTTTATGTTCCATTTAAAGTCCAATGAATTCGTATTCTATTGCTGCTTTACGCAGTTTAACAGTTATATAAACGATGATGATAATGAGTTGGGGAGCGATGCTTACCTAGAATGAAAAAGAAAAAATAGATGTTTTAATTAAAAATTCGTTTTGAAGTATATAAAGACGTCGCGTAGTCGGTCTATTTTATAATAAATTAAACAAATTATATATATTTTTTACGAGTCAAAATGATAACGAAAAGATTTGAACGGAATCTCTCATTTCGAAATCTCAAAAAGTATTAGGAAATGTAAAGACTTTAAAATTGAAATTGGTCGAAATGTGAAGACATGAATTTTTTTAAGCTTTTCAATTTAACAATTGAAAATTTAGAATGAAACAACAACAACTTGTGTGTGCTACCACCAAGTTTGGCTGGAGTTATAGCTATTTCACGGGGGCCAACCCGATCATCAGACTCCTTTAGTGGTGCTTAATCGCTTTATGTTCAATTTAATTTTTGAAAGAACTTTGCCCGAGCTGGGCTTGAACAAGCGACCTAGCGTGTGAGGAGCTAGTGCACTACGCACTACGCCACCGCACCCACATGAAAGTTGTAAGCCAATCACAGGTTTTTTCGTTCTATCGAACTATACTGAACCGATTAGCATTTTTCTAAGTACACACAAGTAATTGTTGTTGTTTTATCCAGGTTCTTTCTATTATCTCCTCTCTTTTTCATAAGCCAACAATTCGATTGGATTCGTATGAGGAGGGAGATGAGGCGAAAGAGGTTGACGCTGGTCAAGATTTTTAATTTTAACAATTTTTTAAGGGGTTTTGTGTGAAATTTTACACTCGCAGGTTAAGGCAGCTGCTTGCCGAATTTACAATTGAAAATTTAGAATGAAACAACAACAACTTGTGTGTGCTACCACCAAGTTTGGCTGGAGTTATAGCTATTTCACGGGGGCCAACCCGATCATCAGACTCCTTTAGTGGTGCTTAATCGCTTTATGTTCAATTTAATTTTTGAAAGAACTTTGCCCGAGCTGGGCTTGAACAAGCGACCTAGCGTGTGAGGAGCTAGTGCACTACGCACTACGCCACCGCACCCACATGAAAGTTGTAAGCCAATCACAGGTTTTTTCGTTCTATCGAACTATACTGAACCGATTAGCATTTTTCTAAGTACACACAAGTAATTGTTGTAGTTCGATAGAACGAAAAAACCTGTGATTGGCTTACAACTTTCATGTGGGTGCGGTGGCGTAGTGCGTAGTGCACTAGCTCCTCACACGCTAGGTCGCTTGTTCAAGCCCAGCTCGGGCAAAGTTCTTTCAAAAATTAAATTGAACATAAAGCGATTAAGCACCACTAAAGGAGTCTGATGATCGGGTTGGCCCCCGTGAAATAGCTATAACTCCAGCCAAACTTGGTGGTAGCACACACAAGTTGTTGTTGTTTCATTCTAAATTTTCAATTGTAAATTCGGCAAGCAGCTGCCTTAACCTGCGAGTGTAAAATTTCACACAAAACCCCTTAAAAAATTGTTAAAATTAAAAATCTTGACCAGCGTCAACCTCTTTCGCCTCATCTCCCTCCTCATACGAATCCAATCGAATTGTTGGCTTATGAAAAAGAGAGGAGATAATAGAAAGAACCTGGATAAAACAACAACAATTACTTGTGTGTACTTAGAAAAATGCTAATCGGTTCAGTATAGTTCGATAGAACGAAAAAACCTGTGATTGGCTTACAACTTTCATGTGGGTGCGGTGGCGTAGTGCGTAGTGCACTAGCTCCTCACACGCTAGGTCGCTTGTTCAAGCCCAGCTCGGGCAAAGTTCTTTCAAAAATTAAATTGAACATAAAGCGATTAAGCACCACTAAAGGAGTCTGATGATCGGGTTGGCCCCCGTGAAATAGCTATAACTCCAGCCAAACTTGGTGGTAGCACACACAAGTTGTTGTTGTTTCATTCTAAATTTTCAATTGTAAATTCGGCAAGCAGCTGCCTTAACCTGCGAGTGTAAAATTTCACACAAAACCCCTTAATCAATTTAACACTCTCACTTTGAAAATGTTGGGGAACAAAAATTGGATAAACTGTCGTGTATTTGTCGTATTTTTGTTTTTATATTTTACAGGCACTCAAGGGGTTATTAATACCCTTTATATATTTATATTTAAATACAGTGCGAGCGTTAAGAAAATAGGGAATTATTCAAGAGGAATTATCAGTGCACATTGGTTTTAAAGTTCTAAATATCAAAATAGGAGGGAAAAACAGAGTTGGCCAAAGTATTCCACATTCTCGATGTGCGGTTAAAAAAAGAATCTCTATACTTGACAGTACGTGCGAAATTGAACAAGGGTAAACTGATTAGCATTTCTGGTCGTGCGAGTATAACGGCTACATTGTTTAAGGGTTGAAATGCGATTGGCTAATTCGATATTGGTAAAACAACGAAAGGGATGAAACATTGGGGCGGTGTTCGAGCGATATCACCTTATCAAAGCCCTTTTTAGAATTCTATCCAAGAGATTTAAACTTGTTTTTGGGGCACCAGACCAGTATTGCAAGTTATTATTTTAGCTTTGTACGAATGAAAGCTTTGTAAACTACAGGGAGATCAGAAGGGTTGAAAAATTAAATTTTACACGATTAATAATTCACCATTGGATAATGCTGTCGAGCTCAGAATTTAATGAACTTAACATACGCTGCCGTTGAAGTTCCACATCCGAAGGACAAGGATTTGAATCTAGAAATGGATATGAAAAGCTGAGGTTACTTTCGTCAGCGAAACAGTTTAATGGATTAGAAATGGCAGACAAAAAATTGTTAATAAATATCAGGAGACAAAACGGAGCTAAAGTAAGTTATTATAATCGGTCTACAAAATCCAAATTGGTACAAATTCGGAAACTAGTTTAAACTAATGGTGTTTCTTACAAATCAAAAAACTGAAAAACGAAAAATATTATTACCTTTAAGTATCAAAGCATGACGTTTTTGACATCTGGCAAAATTTTTAGAAAAATACAAGTGTCAGTTTATGTACAAGAAAATAAAAACTACCTATACAAAATACTACTGAGAGTTGATTTTGTACACGAATATCTAGGAAACAATTTAGATAATTAAAAAAAAAAAAAAAAATTAGCACAAAATTTTAAAAGATTAAGTAAAATGTTAAAGCCATTTTTAGCAATTTAATAAGCTTAAAAGATGATTTACCTAATTCTAAACCATTTTAACATCTTACTTACTATCTCTTACTAAAGTTAAAATCACGGAATGGGTACTTTAACTTTAAGCAATTTGTTAAATCCATATGACATCTGTACAGTTATTGTTATAAGAGAAGTGTATGGAATGGTCCAGTCAACAATTGGGAATTTCAATTAATAGGTCCGTTTAAGCGTATTTGCTTTGTTTATTTTCACAAAAAGTCACTTTTTAGACATGTTTGGATGCTCGTTTTTTAATAAAAAGCAATTTGCAATTTACTAGTTAGCAAAACTAAAAGAAAGGTTTAAGATTTTGGAGTCAATTAATATATTGCTAAATATTTAGCAAATTGCTAACTAGTAAATTGTTAAACCCTTAACAATAGGTTGTTTAAAATTGTGCGCCATTCATTTAACACTTGGAAAAATATAGTTGACAGTTATTTTTATAAAAAAAATCAACAAAAAATACTACACAAATTTTTAAAAACATATTTCCAACTCAAATATCTCGATAATAATGAAGGTATTGACTTCAAAATTATCAAAATATTGTTGTTCATATAAATAAATTTCCTTAGAAAAATAAAATCAACATTTTTTAAGAAACAAAAACCTTAAAAACATGCTTCTTAAAAGTCGTAAAAATCGGTTTTCAAGTGAAATATCTAGGAAACAAACACATATATTGAAATCACTTATTTTATTATATTTAAAATATTTTTGTTAACTTTTAGTTATTTTTTAGAAGAACTTGATTTTCAGCTTTTTTACAAAAAAAAAAACGAAAACCTACAAAAACAACTAAAATTTTATAAAAAACTGTTTTCGAGTCAAGTATCTTGACAACAAAGAAAGATATTAACTTCAAACTTCTTTTATCTTATACAAAATGTTGTAATTAATATTTTGTAAGACTTTTAGAAATATCGACAGACGAATGCACAAGGTTCGATCATGTTTTTATGTGTTTTTATAAAATCATAGTTTTCTCTCAAATAAATATTTCCTCGCAACCGGTGGAAAAAGTGGAGAACTTTCAATACCTTGAAAGTATCGTCTCCATTGAAGGCGGAACCGAACAAGACGTCATTGGCCGCATCACCAAAGCAAAAGCTGTCGAAAATTTGGAGGAATAACTCTATTAGATAAAGAACATAGCCACGACTGTTTCGCACAAATGACGAATCTGTGCTTCTTTATGGGTGCAGAACCTGGAAGGTTACTTCAGCCATTACAAGAAAGCTTCACGAAGGTATAGATGTCTTCGCAACATCCTAAGGATTTTCTGGCCAAATGGACTATCCAATGAGGTCCTTCATAGAACGACAGGTCAGGAACCTATAGACTATATTTTACGAAGGCGTAAGTGGCAGTGGATTGGATATACGCTTCGAAAAGGTAACCACTGCATTGCAGGCCAAGCAATGCAGTGGAATCTGCTCAAATAAGAAGGAAGACGAGCTGGACGACCGTGAAGCACATGGCGCAGCACAGTCGAGAAGGAACTAGGCAAGAATCAGAGGGAGCTGAAACACATCTCCGGAAACCGCACGCAAAAACGATTTTATTGTATGGACAAACGTGGAAAAATGGTGGAAAAACAGTTATATTCCAATAACCGGTTAAAAAAATGTTGAGTTTGTGGTTCTGACTTCACAGAGCTGAAGTAACAGCATACTTCTGGGGTTTTCCAATAAGAAATTCAAAAAGTACGAAAAGAACGAGTATTTTTTAAAAGAAATCAATAGATGGTTCTTTCGTTGTAAGCAGTAAGATATGCTATTATTAATGAAAAACGACACTAACCAAATGGCAACTGCAGCCACAGTTGTAGCAGCATATCAATTTCAGGAAACTGTTCATCCCCCCATCTTTTACGTCGCCGCAGAGAATAGCCTAAAGGTCTTAAATTAGAAGATTTCGGAGTTTAACTGTGATCACCTCTTCCAGAAATAAGACGGTGAGGTAACTTTTCTTTCAAAAACTGCGATTGTTTCGCTGCTTGTGGGGCACGTAGCACCGTCTTGTTAAAAGTCAAAGTCATTTAATTCAATATGTTCCAATTGTGGCCAAACAAATTCATTAATCACATCTCATTAGCTCAGTAATGGAACAGATGCACCAGCTTCATTTTCGAATAAGCGAACTTTAAGTGCAAAATTTTCACCATATTTTATTTTAATTTAAACGATGTCAATGTGTTTTTGAAGCATTTATCGTTCCATAACTATTAATGGCGTAGTTTTCACTTGTCAAATGTCAAAAGAAATAAGAGGCTGGGATGCAACGCACACTGATAACTTCCCACCCCGTCTGTCGATTTGTCTTGATTAAAAAGTTTGTCTATATGGATCAATTTTTACCAAATTTGCGTACTATTTTTTGTAGATTTTATTTTTTTTATGAAAAAACGGACTGTTGGATTTTTATATCGAATGGTATATGAATATCGAAAACAATATTTTCTGTGAAATAAAATAAGTTTGAAGCCAATATTTGTAATTTTTGAAAAACTATTTGAGTCGAAAGTAATATTTTACCAAGTTTTAGTATTGTTTTTTTTTAGGTTTTTATTTTTTGTAAAAAAACTGTCAATTCGATTTTTCTCAAAATTAAAATTAGTTAGAAGTCATTATCTCAAATTTTTGAAAAGATATTTGAGTCCAAAATCAATTTTTACCAAGTTTTGTTAAATTTTGTTAGGTTTTTAATTTTTTGTACAAAAGCTGTCAATTCGATTTTTTTCAAAATTTTACTGAATTTTGACAACAATATTCTTTGAAAGATTAAAGTAGTTTAAAGGCAATATCTCCATGCTTTGAAAAGATATTTGAGTCGAAATTCAATTTTTACAAACTTTTATTAATTTTTTTTAGGTTTTTATTTTTTGTAAATAAAACTGTCAATTCGATTTGTCTCAAAATTTTTCCTAATGTTGAAAAAAATATTTCTTATAAGTTAAAATTAGTTAGAAGCCATTATCTCAAAGTTTTGAAAAGATATTTGAGTCGAAAATCAATTTTTACCAACTTTTATTAATTTTGTTTAGGTTTTTTTTTTTTTTTAAACTGTCAATTCGATTTTTCTCAAAATTGTATCGAATGTTGAAAACAATATTTTTTATAAGTTAAAATTAGTTAAAAGCCATTATCTCAAAGTTTTGAAAAGATATTTGAGTCGAAAATCAATTTTTACCAACTTTTATTAATTTTGTTTAGGTTTTTTTTTTTTTTTTTAACTGTCAATTAGATTTTTCTCAACATTTTTCAGAATGTTGAAAACAATATTTCTTATAAGATAAAAAAAGTTTGAAGCCATAATCTCAAGTTTTTGAAAAGACATTTGAGTCGAAATTCAATTTTTTCCATCTAGGAGTACTGTTTTTTTTAGGATTTTATTTTTTATAAAAAAAACTGTCAATTAGATTTTATTCAAAATTTTATCAGATGTCAAAACATTATTCTTCGTTGCACAAAATTGTTTTGGAGATGAAATCATATTTTAGTCGTAAAATTTTCGAGGTGACAAATTTTTTTTTAGTTTTTTTTGATTTATAAAAAACCGTTAATTTGATTTTTTTCCAAATATTTAATTGTTTTGTATCACGTTATCTTTTTTTTAAACTGCTATGGTAAAAAAAACCACCCACGCAATTTTCTTTAGAGCCCTTTCTGCATCTTTCTGCCTTATTATCTGTATAACAAAATTTATTTGAAGTCGATATCTCTTTTGGTTCTTGAGCTATGGAAGACGAAAAAAACGTCGCGAACGTACAGACGTATGGACATACGGACGTACGAACGTACATACGTACACACGCACGCACAGACATCTTTCTAAAAATCTTTTATTTCGACTCTAAGGACCTTGAAACGTCGAGAAATGTCAAAATTCAAACAAAATAAAACTTAATACAAACAAAATAAAACTTAATACAAAAAGTTTAAATTTAAAGAATAAAGATAAACATTCAATATCTTAGAAAACATACCTAAAACGTGGCAATGAATTTGTCATACTATTTATTACAAGGGTTAAAGTAGGTTTAGGTTGAGATATTTTGTAATCTATTTTTAAAGTAGAAGATTCAAGGTTTTTGAAATTAAATGTTATTTACCTGTGTGATGTTGCAAAGAACTTTAAACAAAGAAAAAACCAAAATCGTAAACAAATATAATAAAATCCCTTTACCTTAACCACAGAGGTGTCCATAATAAAATATGAAAAATATGTGTGTGTTTAAAGGCCTGCACCTTATATCTACCTCTATACAGGTAGAAAAGTAACTAGAATGTATAGAACTATGAAACCTCAAAGGGTCATAATAGTTGACTGGACTGCTTGAGGTTTTCTATCTAAAGTTCGAAATCTACGTGCTTGAGGTTTTCTATCTAAAGTTCGACATCTAGGTTTTTCTTGTCTTTTTTAATATACCTATGTGTATATTGACAGAATGGTCACATTGCCAGCATCATCATCATCATCATTACCAGGTTCGATTGGACAATGAACAGGAACTCAAAAAAAGGCATTGAAACGTTACAAATAAATTATTTTAAGCCCAATCGAAACGGGTGTGCTGTTTTGTACTCTTGGGTGTAGGGTGTCTGAATTTGCATTATGGCCAGAACAACTAACCTAGTCAGACAGACAGACAGTTAGCGGCGGGCGGAGGACTGAAGTTGTATTTTTGAAGTCTGTAGGTAAAGCGTAAAGGTAATTTTATCTACCAACGCTACCTCAAAAGTTTGTTGCGGTCTTGAGCAGCAGAGAAATTAAAAAGAAGAATACCGCAAAGTCAGTCGAACGTTACATAAATGTAATTGAGTATGAATCCAAGAAGAATTCCTAAAGCAGATGCAACATGCTAAAATATTTACCACCATCATCATATCGCCACCACCATCGCGGAATAAATCGGCTTGCATTCAATTAAGAAAAATGATTCAAGTTGGAAAGCTCATAGATTTAACCAATTTAAATTGAAGAGATTATGTAGATAAGTTATGTGCAGATAAAAATAAATAAAATAAATTTTGAAAAATTGGTTTTGCGTTGGTTTTTATTTATTATAAACTTAATTTTTCTTTTGTCAAGACTCTTTTGTGTTAGGTATTACAGACTGTCAGACAGACATCAGGTCAGGTAACAAAAGAAAATGTTTAACATGAGAAAACTTATGCTCTTCAACAAAAGCCTGTTTGACTGGAGCTATTGTTTTGTTTTTAATTTCCCACTCGATGCTTAAGAAGCCTAAGAAACAGCCGGTGAACTTATAAGATGAGTGTTAAACATATGCAAATGCAGCAAAGAAGATTAAATTTCAGACAGTTGACAAGGTCGTTTGGTGGAGAAGATCAGAATGAAAATTACAGGAAAGAGTAGGTTGACGTAAACGACATTTGAAGCTGATGGAATTAATGTTTATAATTTTATATACTCGTATATACTCATTTTGTTTAAATATTTATAGTTTGATTTAGAAAAGGCAGTCTGAAAAAATCGAATGCAATAAAATATGCCAAATAGTAATAAAAACGAATAAACTCGGGCGTATTTTGTTACTAAGTTTAAATAGTTCCAAAAATATAAATTTCATATTTTAAAGTCGGGCATGCACTTCCTTTTTCTATTTTCAATGTTCGTTTTCTTTAGTATAAGAGTTTCCAGTTTCCAGGGTTTTAGGTAAACAATCGTCATCAACGTGTTTCAAAAAATCATCACATGTTTTCCTTACATGACTATAGAGTTATTTTACAAACTAAAACAAGTACAAACAAATTAATATCATATTCCTTTAGAAAATTTAATAAGCTTTAATTTTGTAGAAGATTATTTTTTGATACGACAAATAGTTTTCACGAAAAACCGAAAAAAACATATGTTTCTCTTCACTTTCGATAGAGCTATTTTATAAACTATAACAGATACGAAAAAAATCACCAAAGATTTATTTTTATTAAATTTAATGAGCTTCAATTTTGTGGAACAAATTTTTTTTATACGACAAATAGCTTTCGAGATAAACGTGAAAAACTGAAACAAACACCACGTTTCTCTTAACTGCCGCTAGAGCTCACTTCGAATTCTTGGAGACTTTTTTTTTGGATCATCACCAGACATCCCTTAGTAAGTGTGCCAAGTTTCAAAACTGTTGGATTTTTTTTGAGATGAAAACCTTTACTAACTGGACTGTTACATTGTTTTTTCAAGTTTCAAAACTGTTGGATTCTTTTTTGAGATGAAAACCTTTATTAACTGGACTGTTACATTATTTAAGGTGAAGGATTTTATTTTTGTAGAAAAAAAAATGTTGTCTTGGATTTTACAGAAATTTTACCAAATACATATAAACAACAACATTTTATTTAATATAAAAGACGTGTGGAATAAATATATTTCATTGTCTTTAAGATATTTGAATCTAAAATCCATTCTTACCAATTCCTGTTTTTGTTTTCTTAAGGTTTATTAATTTAAAAAAATCTAGTTGGTTTTTCAAAAAATTATTGGAAAACTTAAAAAGAGGCTGGAATGCGAACCACACCGATAACTTCCTATTCCGTTTGTCGATTTGTGTTGCTTAAGACTTTAACAAAATAATCATAACAATTTTTTGTTTGAGATAAATACTCGTAATTTGACGTAAATATTTGTCTTTGTTCTCCTAATACTTGAACCGAAAACCATTTCTTATCAATTTTTTGTTGTTTTCGATTTTTTTTAAAGTTGTCAATTGAATTTTTCTAAAAGATTAACTAAAATTACCAACAATATTTTACATTATGATGAAATAGTTTGATTTCAAAATCTATTTTTGTTAACGAGATTTTTTAGTAGCATTTCTTAAAAATGTTTATTTCTTATAATAATATTTTTTGATTCCTCAAATAGCTCCTATTAGATGATTATTTTTATTTTTATTATTTAGAATTATTTTTATTTTATTTAATATAATAAATTATGATAGATATAAATAAAATGCAGATCAGATTTTTCTAAGAACAATGTCTCTCGTTTACAACAAAATTTAGCACATTAAATTGATTTATTCACGAGATATTGAGAATCGAATATCAATTTTTTCGAATTTAGCGTACTATTTTTTTGTGTATTTTAGTTTGTATGCATTTTTATAAAAATTTTACTGAATGTCGAAAACTATGTATATTTTTTTTAAAGATGAAGTTAGTTTAAAGCCAATATCTCAAATTTTTGCAAAGATATTTAGGTCGAAAATCAATTTTTAGCAACTTTTAGTAATGTGTTTTTTTTAAGTTATAATTTTTGCAAATAAAACTGCCAATTCCATTTTTCTAAAAAATTTACCACTCCTCAAAAACGTCTTTAATGGGAAGTTAATAAGTTGAATTTTTGTATATAGATTTACAATTTATACCAATTAAATCATTATAATTATATGAAGGGCAACAGACGAAGTGGGTCCTCAGCAAATCTACTGAGTACATATTCTATGAATTTCTTCTCTCTTTCGGAAACTCTTTTTAGTGTACGCATAATCTTGTAAATCAAAACATACAAACTATGATTTTGAGATAATTCAATTCTACCATTCAAACGATCTGCGATCATGGTTGATCTTAGCCACGTTTTGACTCTCATCAACGTGCTAAAAGTTCTTCAACTGAGCTGGTGGTGCACGGTAAAGAAAGGCCAATATAAAGAGCAAGTTTAATTGACGGGAAAAAAACTTCTGCTTCTTGTATCTTCGATATGGAATAAGTTTCTGGAGATCTTTGGGAGTTATTTTATTTATCTTTCAAAGGATTGTACCAGCACTCAGGCTTCCCTAACAAAATTTTGTAATCGTTTTAGAAAAGGCTAGTAATAGAATATTAATGGTAGTAATAAAATATTAAGTTTTTAATTATAATTAATTTGGAGAAACTCAATACCCTAAAATCGTTATCTTGGTAATCATTGTTTTTTTTCCAATCGATCAAAAATGTCTAGGCGGGCAACTGCCCCACCCCCTGACATTTTTTTTTTGTATATTGAGCGCGCACTAAAGGGGTTATGAATAACCTTATAATTATTTTACGCATTGCAAGCAATTAGGAAAGAAGAATAGGATAGGAAAAGAAAGGAGAAACCGATGCACATTGGTTTTGAATGTCTGCACATAGTAATTAGTGGAAAATATTGAGCCACATTCGTGTAGTGCGGCTTAAGAAAGAATCCTTATACTTAGTACGTCCGAAGTTGGTCTAAAGGGTAAACTGATGAGCATTCCTAGACGTACGGGTATTAGGGTTGAATTGTTTGAGGGAAGGAATACAACTGGCTATTTCACTAGAGCATTGTTTGTGAAAATATCGATAAAACAACGATAGGTATAAAACCTTACCGCGGTGTTCAATAGAAGAAAATGTCAGAGTAATAGAACGATTGCCTATTATTTTCAAAGTAATTTGTTTTTTCAATTCTATAAAAAAGACGTTATTGGAGCACAAGCCCTAATTATACTCGAGTTTTGGACGAATAAAAGCTTTGTAAATTACATTACATTACTACATGGGTAGTGGCTTTGGGGAATGATTATGGGTTAGAAGATTCAGACAAAAATCATTTATAAAAATAAGGACGAGTTTCGGAGACAAAACAGAGCCCTGGGGCACACCAGCAGCGTTTATTTTGTGGGTATCAGATTTGAACCTGCCCAATACCACTTGAATTGAACGGTCCGAAAGATAATTACTAACCAACTATGGTAGTAAGGGCATACGCTCTTATGAAGGATTGTATTTTTATTTTTCTGTAACATTTTTCAATAAAGGATTATATAAGCAAAAATTATTTTTTTTTAAAATGATTTTGGGCAAGTCACCGTCAGGGCTGGCCCAAATAAGTTCCAGACGAGATGACCAATTCGACCACTTCTTGCAGTAATTCTGTGGCAGCTTTCAAAAACCCTGACTCCCGAAAATGTATATTGTTAGATTGAAAACCCGTTGAATGACAATGTCGACAGAGTAACTTAATTCTTCTTTAAATTGGTACCTTTTTTTAAAAATTTTGTATTTAAAAAGTATGTAATTCTTAAATTCATCAGTGTTTTGGTCAAATATAATTCCAAACAGACACACCTACAATTTTCATTGATTGATTTTAGACATTTTTTCATTTCAATATTTTTTTACTGAAAGTTTTTAAGACAAAACAATTTTAATTTGTTTTAAAAATGTATGCCAGTGCATTTGCATGTTAAAAATTCTAAGTGTAAGCCATAACATTACAGACAGACAGATAGACTTACTGACTGCTTTCTTTAAATATGCCATCAAAATTCTTTCTTTTGAAACCTTTATAGGTATTCAACTTAAAAATAAAATTTTATAGGTAGGTACAATATGTATGTATGTATGTATTGTTAAAACGTGAATATCAATTTATTATTATGAGTCCAGCAAACTTTTTAATATTCACCTCAGCTCAACTATCCATAACAACGTCATGAATACGGTTATAGGTAGGTAGGTAAGGTAAGGTATATAACTTTGTCAATGATATAAAACAAAAAAGGGGAGAAGCCCATCACCATCACATCACCTGAACTGCTTTTCAATTCACAAAATTATATGCAGATGCATTCAACTTCTATCAAAGGATACAAGTTTATAAATAAAATAAAATTAAAAAAAAATTGTAAAAAAAATATAAATAAAACTTGCAACAAAGGTGTTAAATCACTCAAACTGAGTGGCGGTTGCATATTTACCTACCTTCTACAAGTCATGAAACAAAAAGTCGATAAAAGAATAATTTAAAAAAACAAAAGCAACAACAACAACAAAAATTTAAATAAATAAACAAAACATAAACTTTTCAGACCAATTGAACCTGAATTAAATAGTTTTACTTATTAAAATACCCCAACAGTTTTCAAATTAACTTGAACTTTATTCCTTTTTTTTTTTTCTTTTGTTGTTAAAGTTGTTGTTGTTTTTGTTAGTGCTTTAATCTTTTACTACTGCAGCAGCAGCAAAAGCAGCAGTGATGCATTTTCCTCCTCCTGTCACGAAGAATTTACAAAGCCCAAGAAAAACAGCTGGATCAAACTAAACAACAACAACAAAAAGAAAGAAAAAGTTTTTCCAGTCAAAATGATACAAACTCATTCGAACTGATTTTAATGGCATTTCCCAGTTAATAGTGAAAAATTGAGCTAATGGACGTAAAGCAAGCCCGACACCATCATCAGCTTCTAGGACCGTCATCGTTAGTTCGTCGGCTTCGTAACGTTCCGTTCCGTTCTCCGTCCTATTTGTCGGTGTTGTTGCCGTATAGCCATTATAGACGTCTTTGTGCCTTCCTCAGGCTAGCGTTTTTTTTTTTCATCCGATGGCTATGCAGCAAATTAAAGTTTGAATTTGGAAGGTTGGAAGGTACTTAAAATAAACAACAACAACACAACACCAGTCCAAAACTAACAAAACAGAAAAGGAGACGAAAACGCAAGAAACAAGGAAACGAAGCAATTAAAATAACAAAAATAAAATATACAAAACTTTGGATTCCGGAGTGACCTAGTTTTTTGAAAATTTCGGTGAGTGGAATGGTGCAGCAGCACTGTGCTAACTGTTTTTATTACTGTTGTTGTTGTTGTTTCTGTTGATGTTGCCGGTTGCCACTGCCACTGCCACAGACACTGATTGGACGCAAAGTGCAATGAAGTAACGATACGATTTATGCATACCTGCTACAGGGGCGTAGTTTAGATTTTCGTGTTATTAGCTTATTAAGGGTTTTCCAATAAATGGTTTTGAAGATGATATCTTTTGATATTTGACAAGTTCGTTCTATGTACCACACAAGAAAGAAAACAATTACAATTTTCCAAGAAAAGTTTTCAATTCTCAATTCTCGAAGAGGTTATCGCAATTATGCACCGATATCTTGTAATTTAAAAGTTTTGAACTTTCATTAGTACCCATGGCGTGATGGTTAGTGCGTTGGACCATCATGCCAAGAGTATTGGGTTTAAACCATGCCTGTGCCATCTAAAGTTTTTTTTTCACGGGTACTGCCTCTTGCTAGGAATTGACAAATTCTCTTGTAATTCTTGTCATGAAAAGTGCTTTCTCAAATTAGCCGTTCGGAATCCCCTTGAAACTGTAGGACCCCTCCATCCCTGACAACATTACTCGCAAACAGGAATGGTTGAGAGTTGTAAGTCACTAGGCCCTAGTTCTCATAGGACTGTTGCGCCACCTAATTTATTTTTAAACTTTCATTTTTGGAGCCAAGTCATAGACAAGTGTGCTTCACAATGAATTTAAGACCTTAAAGATGGTATTTAAGACCTCAAAGATGGAATTAAAACCCTTAAAGATGGAATGTATGACATTAAAAATGGAATAAAGAGAACTGAACCTAGTATACTTCTTTGTGGTATTCCATTTTGTTTATCTACCAAAATCTACTTTCCCATTATTTAATGTTATTAATTTTGTTGATATGTGACACAAATATTTAATTTTTGACTTAATTCCGAACGGTTTAACTAATTCTGGTGAATAAGTTGATATTAATAACTGGATATTGAAGACTCGTATCCGCCTTATTTAATTTTATTCTACACGGTATCTATTTAGTTTGTGTGGATAGTGTAAATAGGTGCTAACGGCGAGAATTTTCAACGTGCAATACCATGCATCGATTTCACTAAGTTTCTTAGTTCATTAAACTTAAGATAAGTATAAAGACGATTGTCAGATCCACAAATATTTTAAAATCAATGCATATTAAAACAAAAATAAACTTAAACTTAACATTTCGTGTGACAATATTTTTAAAATTAGCACGTGACGACAAAATTGTTAGACTTTGGCCAAAGTCTACCCACCTTCTGAACTCAAAATTATTTGTTGAAATGTAGTGCATGCTGTAGTAAAAATGACTTTTAAGTGTTAACAGGCATGCAACATGGTTTAAGTAGTCATATTAAAGATCATTTAAAGCAATTTAGAAAGAGCAACTGGTTAATTTGCAAAACCAAAAAAGGGGCTGGGATGCGACCCACACTGATAACTTCCCATCCCGTCTGTCAATTTGTCTTGCTTAAAAGTTTGTCAATTTTTACCAAATGTGCGTACTATTTTTTGTAGATTTTATTTTTTTTATTAAAAAACTGACTGTTGGATTTTTATATCGAATGATATATGAATATCGAAAACAATATTTAATGTGAAATAAAATAAGTTTGAAGCCAATATTTGTAATTTTTGAAAAGCTATTTGAGTCGAAAGTAAATTTTTACCAAGTTTTAGTGTTGTTTTTTTTAGGTTTTTAATTTTTTGTACAAAAGCTATCAATTCGATTTTTTTCAAAATTTTACTGAATGTTGAAAACAATATATTTTGAAAGATAAAAGAAGTTCAAAACCAACATTTCAAAGTTTTGAAAAGATATTTGATTCGAAAATCAATTGTTACCAACTTTTATACATTTTTTTTTAGATTTTTATGTTTTGTAAAAAAAACTGTCAATTCGATTTTTCTCAGAATTTGTCCTAATGTTGAAAATAAGATAAAATAAGTTTGAAGCCATAATCTCAAGTTTTTGTAAGGACATTTGAGTCGAAATTCAATTTTTACCAACTTTGAGTAATGTTTTTTATAGGATTTTATTTTTTATAAAAAAAACTGTCAATTCGATTTTTCTCAAAATTTTATCAGATGTCAAATATATTATTCTTCGTTGCACAAAATTGTTTTGGCGATGAAATCATATTTTAGTCGTAAAATTTTCGAGGTGACAAATTTTTTTTCAGTTTTTTTTTTGATTTATAAAAAAACCGTTAATTGGATTTTTTCCAAAAATATAATTGTTTTGTATCACGTTACAATATACATATAATATAAAATTTAATTAAGTCAATAGCGTCATTGGTTCATGAGATATTTAGGTTTAACCAAAATTTTGACCTTTTTTTTAAACTGCTATGGTAAAAAAAAAACACCTACGCAATTTTCTTGAGAGCCCTTTCTGCATCTTTCTGCCTTATTATCTGTATAACAAACATTTTTTTGAAGTCGATATCTCTTCTGGTTCTTGAGCTATGGAACTTCCTATGGGAAGTTAAAAATAAAGAAAAAGGGACTAAGCACACTTACTTTTGGTAAACCATTTATTTTCTAAAATATTGCATATTCTTGTCTTTTAACATATTTTTACATTATCTTATTTATAAAACTGTGTTCGTAATACTTGATTTTTTGATCCGATGGCGACAAAAACGGTTTTACTTCGACCAGACTTGACTTTATTCAAGATTAATGGAGCTCATTAACACTAACTAACGAATCGCAATCCACAGCTTTCATTTCAAATTTTACAACTCATGTTAAGATAACAAATATTTTAAAGACCACATTAGGTAATTAGAATCGCTATCGTGACATAGTGATAAACTTAAAATTTTGTGTATGGACAACTGTGGAACGTATTTGGTTTTCATTAATTTGCTTCTGATATTAATAATGGAGTCAATGGAGTTTAACAAAAAAAAAATTAAGGACTTTCAGCATTGTTTCCTTTGACTGAAGTCTTTTAAAAAGTTCTCTAAGAACAGAAAATTTAAATCCGGACTAAAAATAAGTTATGAATATATTGAGGCTGTGAAAAGAACTATGAAACTTTGAAAACTTTTCCTTATTTCAAGCCAACCTTCCACTGGCTACGTGACTGACCTCTATTAAAAATGTATAAATGTATAAATATGTCTTCTTGAACCTATAGATTTTTCCCAAGTATAAAATGAAAACAGAAAGCGAAACACAATAAACGTAAATTTCATCCATAATCCGATTGCAGAAATATACTACATCCTTATAATGGTTTCCCGTTCAACACAACACAACACAACGGGTTATCTCTCTTGTTTTTAGTGTAAAGGTATTATTTTGGATAGGAGGAATGATGCTGCATGCAGCATGATGCATATACTTTCCTCACTTTGTATACATATATGTATATGCATGCATAAATAGGACACGTTTTATTTGGATTATTTTGTCATAAAAGCTTGCAGCAGCAGCAGCCACCACATCGGCATGTTCATTAAATTAGTGTCGGCTATTTTTCACTTGATTTATTAAGTGGAATAATATACGAAAGTAGGTATAAAGTATTAAGGCTTGAAAACTTTCATAATATTGTGTTTGCATTATTATAATTTATCGAAAAATATAGGTTAAACACTTATACTTGAGTTAATATTTTTTTTTGAAAAATGAAATGGTACGTCAATTTTACACACTCTGAAATGAGATATGAATACGTTCCACAATATTTTCTAAGCAATTTTTACAATACTAGCGGCCCGTCCCGACTTCGCACGGGTAGATATAAATAGGAACAGATAATGTAGCTTTCTAATGAAAAAGGAATAATTAAAATCGCTCCAATACATTTTGAGTTTATTCATTACATACAAAAATACAAATCTTTCCTCTTTATAATATCGGGTGATTTTTTAAGAGCTTGAGAACTTTTTTAAAAAAAAAAACGCATAAAATTTGCAAAATCTCATCGATTCTTTATTTGAAACGTTAGATTGGTGACATGACATTTACTTTTTGAAGATAATTTCATTTAAATGTTGACCGCGGCTGCGTCTTAGGTGGTCCATTCGGAAAGTCCAATTTTGGGTAACTTTTTCGAGCATTTCGGCCGGAATAGGCGGAATTTCTTCGGAAAAGTTGTCTTCCAAAGCTGGAATAGTTGCTGGCTTATTTGTGTAGACTTTAGACTTGACGTAGCCCCACAAAAAATAGTCTAAAGGCGTCAAATCGCATGATCTTGGTGGCCAACTTACCGGTCCATTCCTTGAGATGAATTGTTCTCCGAAGTTTTCCTCAAAATGGCCATAGAATCGCGAGCTGTGTGGCATGTAGCGCCATCTTGTTGAAACCACATGTCAACCAAGTTCAGTTCTTCCATTTTTGGCAACAAAAAGTTTGTTAGCATTGAACGATAGCGATCGCCATTCACCGTAACGTTGCGTCCAACAGCATCTTTGAAAAAATACGGTCCAATGATTCCACCAGCGTACAAACCACACCAAACAGTGCATTTTTCGGGATGCATGGGCAGTTCTTGAACGGCTTCTGGTTGCTCTTCACTCCAAATGCGGCAATTTTGCGTATTTACGTAGCCATTCAACCAGAAATGAGCCTCATCGCTGAACAAAATTTGTCGATAAAAAAGCGGATTTTCTGCCAACTTTTCTAGGGCCCATTCACTGAAAATTCGACGTTGTGGCAGATCGTTCGGCTTCAGTTCTTGCACGAGCTGTATTTTATACGGTTTTACACCAAGATCTTTGCGTAAAATCTTCCATGTGGTCGAATAACACAAACCCAATTGCTGCGAACGGCGACGAATCGACATTTAACGGTCTTCAGCAACACTCTCAGAAACAGACGCAATATTCTCTTCTGTACGCACTGTACGCATTCGTGTGGTTGGTTTAATGTCCAATAAAGTAAACTGAGTGCGAAACTTGGTCACAATCGCATTAATTGTTTGCTCACTTGGTCGATTATGTAGACCATAAATCGGACGTAAAGCGCGAAACACATTTCGAACCGAACACTGATTTTGGTAATAAAATTCAATGATTTGCAAGCGTTGCTCGTTAGTAAGTCTATTCATGATGAAATGTCAAAGCATACTGAGCATCTTTCTCTTTGACACCATGTCTCAAATCCCGCGTGATCTGTCAAATACTAATGCATGAAAATCCTAACCTCAAAAAAATCACCCATTATTAGTGTAGATTTAAGTCCGCAAACGTAGAATTAGAACACTAATCTTTCACGCAATGTATAATATTGAAGTATTTTAGATTTTTGTATTGACATGTTCCACACTCTTTTTAGATACACATTTTCAATTTAACTCCGTGAAATAAAAAATTCACGAAATTACAATTTTTTACCACCTTGTAACAAGTTCAAGTTTGACATCAAACATACGTTCCACTCTTTTCATTACATTATGTTTTGCAAAAATATAGGTAAAAACACTTATTCTTCAGTTACTATTTTTAAAAATAAAACTGATACATGAATTTCACATGTATTTGCAATAAGATATGAATACGTTCCACACTATTTTCTACGCTATTTATGTAATATTTTAATCCGTAAATATAAAATTAGCACACTAACCTTTCACGAAATTTGTATAATTTGACCATTTCTCATTCTTTTATTGACCATATTTAGGTCATCAGAACAAGTCCCACACTCTTTTTCGGTACATTTCTTCAATTTGCCTCTGTGAAATGAAAAATTCACGAATTCAAAATTTTTCAACCACCTTATAACAAGTTCCACATTGTTTCTACGCTTTTTATTTAAAAGAAAATTTTACGAATTCCAAAAATGTTAACTGCTTAGATTTTAACAATAAACATACGTTCCACTCTTTTTTCACATCATGTTGCACGACTTTTCTCCCATGAAATTGATTGAAAATTAAGTCGTTTCAAATTATTTGTGGATGTACACAGATAAAAATAAATTAGCCTTTGGTGTGATAAGAAACTGTGATATGTGAAGTGAAAACTTTTTTACAGAGGAAGTCAGAATGGCTAACAAATACGTTGATCAATCAATTCAACTTCATTATAGAAGCAGCTAAGATAGAGGATCTTCTTCTTTCGTTACTTACAATCAGACAGTATGGTTTAAAACATTATATCCTATAACAAATGATACTATAAAGTTGTCATATTTTTGTAAGTAAATATAAAAAATGCACATGGCTCATTGTAAAAGACAAATCAGTTAATAATAAAGCACTAAGCATACTTCCTTGTGGTACCCCATTTATTTTGTAAACTCTACCTTTTCTAGTAAAAGTGTGATAAGAAAATCTTCGACATGAAAATTAATAAGTACAATTTTCATAACCACTCGTTTTCGAACAATATTTCCTGAAAATTTAGCCATAAAATACATATGGTGATTTAAAGAGCTAAAAGTACGAAAAAATCTAAATACATAATAATTCAATGTATTTCTTTTTTCGTAACTAAACTATTCAAAAAGGAACAATGAAAGAAATAATAAGAATAAAACTAAAGATATAAAGATAACAATCTTAGGTCATTGTGCCATCAATGTTTCTTTTCTTCTAACATAAAAAGAAGAAAGAAAAAATAAAAATTCTTAGCCAATTACCCCTTTCCTTAGTAATTAATCTTCCCAATTGAGAAAGATACAGACTTGATGTGATAAATCCACAAAACCAGTTCCAAAATAAAAATAAAGAAATATTTATACAATTGTTGTTGTTCTTCTTATTCTCTTTCCTATCCACGCACATAACATATAAAATCCAAATGAAGATAAAACCCAAGCTTACTCGTACTACCTCAAGTATAGATAGATAGACAAGTAGATCAATTCAAGTCTTTGATACCTGCTTTAGGCGAGCAACTTTAAAATCTACTCGTAGATGCACAAACAATCAATGACAATGACAATAAAACCAGATGACAATGTGTACCAAAACAAATGCACTTGATATACTTCTTTCAATCCACTTATAAAATCGGTCCACTTATATAAGGTACATAAAATGGGCTCTATCCATAAGACAGGCTTGCTTGTTATAACCCTGAAGGTAATGTTGCATCACTAGTTTTAATTTTTGTTCATAATATTGTTTCCAATCTTTCAGTCGCTAATACATTTTTCCATTTTAACCTAGTGGCTTCATTTAATACAAAAATATAAATAAACAGCAGGGGACCAAGAACACACACTTGTGGTACTCCATTTATTTACGAAAATACCGTTTGCTCTAATCTTCACAGATTTTATTTTGTTTACTTTGCTTTAGAACATTTGAAATATAATGTTTTATAAACACTTGATTTTAAATCACATCCAAAATGTCGGTATTACAAGCATTTGGGTAAACTTATCTTTTACAAGTTTGTAAAGCATTCTCCTGTACTATTGACTTGTTGCCACAGACTACATTTCTTCTTTTCCATTAGAAGATCATGATGCTGTGTGCAAATATTTACCAATCATAGGATATCGAGTGAATAACACAGATTCGATCGTTTGGGTAAAAGAATGCGAACTCGGGCAAATCTGACTTGGATTGGAATTCTGATCTTGAAAACAAAATCAAGAAAATACGTATTTTCCTATTTTATTTTTCGTGGTAATTGATTTTTTCCATGTCTAGATTTGCTGGTTTCAATTTACTAAAAAAAACATTTTAAAGGATTTGGATTTTTGTACTGAAAAGTGTTTTCAAAGAATTGATGTTTTTTTGGTATGACGAAAAATTAGCACATCATAAACTAAGCTCTTCAATATGAATAAACGTTGAAATTTGTTTGGAAAAATAGCTTTAAAATAAATCGATAGTGTTAAAGTTTTATTTTTATAATAAATATAATAAATTAGGTGTCGCAACAGTCCGTTGAGAACTAGGGCCTAGTGACTTACAACTCTCAACCATTTCTGTGTGCGAGTAATTTGTTCAGGGATAGAGTTTTAAGCCGAATCCCAATTTGAGAAAGCACTTTTCATGACAAGAATTACTCTTGGAGAATTTGTCAATTCCTCGCAAGAGGCAGTACCCGTGAAAAAACTTTACATGGCACAGACAGGGATTGAACCCAAGAACCCAAGGCCAACGCACTAACCATCATGCCACGGGCTTTGAATTTACTTAATTAAAAAGAAACTTAGAACTCATGGTTTTATGGTTTTGAAAAAAGAAAAGGTTTAAAACTAAGTTTCTTTTGCTGATTTAGAATTTAAACTTCGCTTCCAGCTATCCACTAAAATTTAAAATATAAAAGTTTTCGTTACAAAAAAAAAAAAAAAAAAACAAAAATGTGAAAGCCGCTTTACTACTTTTGTGGCTGCATAAATGGTTCGTCTTTTCTTTAAGGTTTTTGAAGGTCAGACTAACAGGATGAGGATTTTCGAAGAAGTCTATAATTTCCTAAATATATTTAGATCTGATTAAATTATATCTTATAAATAAGATAAAATCTACTTCATCAATTAAGGAACATAATTGAAGTATTTAAGTGAACTTGAAGAGGTAATACCAAAGAAACTTGGCCTCATAATAAAATATGTTCGTATTGAAATGGAGAAGTAAGGAATTGCCTTGAGTTTTAGAGCAGGGATATTACATGTCCTCAATACGTAAGCCCAAAAATGATATTTTGAAGAATTTATTCTTAATTTTAGTTTTCAATTTTTCTCCTAGTTTTCGAGTTATACAATCTAAAACATTAAATATTGATGTCATAAACGGATGGGAAAATGTAGTACAATTTTATGTTTCAACTCCGTTTTAGGGTGAGGATAAACATAAAAAATATTTTGTCGAAGTGATTTAATTTTTAAATTTTGTTAAACGATTTTGTTCATTGTTCATTTTCTAAAACTTCTTATATTCTATTTTATTCTTCTATTTCTTTGTATAGTTTTGGACTTAAAATTTCTGAATTTCGACCAAAAAATCTGTCGCATTTGTTGTCGAAAACAAAATGGAATTTGGAAAAATGCATTTTCGAAGAGAATAACAGGACTAAAAGCAACCCATTGATAAATTAATATTGAAAGAAATTGAATTCACATATTTTTTGAACAGAATTTAAAGACACTAAAAATTCTTTATTTTAAAAATGAAAGAGAGATAAGAAATATTTATTTTAATTCTAAAAATTAAATAATTGTAGAATTGTACAAAAAACTAATTGTGCTTAAAAACCGTATACTATTCAAATGATAAAAATCTTCTGTGAAATATGATTGGTAGGAAAGTGGTATTTCGTCACAAATATTTAAGTTCATTCAGCGAAAGCTCTGAAGTTCTTAACATTAATTAAATGTTACGAACTTATAGTTGAAACGACTCCGTTGGCTTTCATAAAATTGAAATATTCAATAAAAGATTTTCTAAATTGATGTAAGCAACAGCAAGTATGTAAGCTTGACAAAGCTGACTTTGAAAAAAACAACAACAACAAAAAAAGCCTATACAAACATTTTAAATTAGCTTAAACAAGGATAAAACCTACACGCTCCTGTATTTTGTTGTTATTTTATAAATAAAAAAACGTTTCCGTCTTTAATTACGAAAATACTCTGATATGCACAAGTACTTACCTAGCTACCTTCGTCTAGCAACAACATAAATCTGTATGTGAAATATTTGTTTAAACTTTGTAGTTTTAGGGCAAGTATTGACTTCACGAAAAAAAAAAAAAACAAAAAAAAAAAACAATTTAAAAAAGAAAAAGAACGAAAAGCTTTTAAGCTTCAATTTTTCGAAAGGAAGTTTGACAAAAGTAAATTAAGTCGCAATATAAACACTGTTAAGCCAAATCAGCCTTACTACTCGTAGAATGGCATATAAGTCCAATCATAATTAAGCTAAGAATAACCTAAATCTAATCTTGGAAGACTTTAAGACAAATTGCGGATTTTTTCACCTAAAATTCATGTCAATAAAATGTCAAAACTCGTAATTACGGAAATTCGCTGTCCACAATTCTTGTCTTATGTAAAAAGAAATTAAAATATTTCAAATTTGTTCGTTGAAATTACATTTGTAACTCATATTAAGATCAATGTGGAACGTTGTGGATTGTATTTATTCGTATTTCAAATATTTAGTAACTTTAAACATTTGAAACAATTTTACTACACAGCTTAACTCATTTAAAGCTTTACGTGGATTACAAGAAAAAATTCAAGCTGGAATATACGACTCAGACCTAAGCCACAACTGCAAATTTTGCAAAAATTAAAGGACTAACAAAAAATCACATACAAAATGTCACACACATATACAAAAAAAGGGTGGTTCCGGAGACACTGGCTGCTGGTGTTGATATCCGTCATCTGCAGTACCACGACATACGTTACCTTTTATCACAAAAAAGTGTTGCCAAATGGATATTTTTAAACAATTTTCTACTTAAAGAATATCTTAAAAAGGAAGTGTATAAAATTTGTTTAGGTTTTGTAAGCCTAATTTCAACTTAAGGATCCATAGAAAAATGAGACTTGTATTAAAGTAATATGAATCCTATACACCTTTGATTATTTGGCAACACTGTTCCCCACTATGGCTTGTGTCGCCGTCGTCGTCGTCTTCGTCGACATCGTAGTTGTCGTCGCCTGTGGTATATTGGACACAGGAATATGGCACAGGAAATTGTTCCACTGTTTAAGGGATATTAGGTTGCGCTCAATTTCAAGTACTCTCGGTCTGTTTTGTTTTCATTTTTTTGTGTTGTGTTGTGTTGTGCTGCGTGTATGTATGAGATTTAAGCCAGGAATTTCGGCTTATTAGACGAAATAAGCTCAAAAAAAGAAAAAAAATACATATAAAAACAGATGAAAGCAGAAAGCACAATGTCCCAGGACTAACAAAAGGGAAGTCACGAGGCTGCTATATTTGTATTTACGCTCTTGATGAAATATATACCATCGTATAAGTAAACAATTTATATGTACAAAAGCGAATACAAAAAGTAAACCCACACACGATTTATACAAGCACATACATACAGTTGTGGTCATATAATTAAGCCACTGAAACTGAAGTTATATATCTATATTAGTTCAAAATTAAATATTTCATAATCCTTGATAGATAACCAATTTTTCGTTTTCGACGTTTTTTTTTTGGTTCATACATGCCCTACTTCAATCTTTAACCGTGTTTTTCTCAACATTTCTTCAAAATCGGAAACCACCTTATCTTATATATACCGAGTTCACCGATTTACTTAAAATTTCTCAAGATATTTTTGGGCAAAAAGATGTTTTAGGAAAACATTTTTATTCGACACTTCTTATTTGCTTCTAGTAAAGTGTCCATTTGGAAGATCTTATTTTTTGATGGTAGTACCCGTGGCATGATGGTTAGTGCGTTGGACTGTCATGCGAGAGGTCTAGGGTTCAATCCCTGCCTGTGCCACCTTAATTAAAAAAAAAAAATGTTTGCTCGGGTACTGCCTCTTGCGTGGAATTGACAAATTCTCCAAGAGTAATGCTTGTCATGAAAAAGTGCTTTCTCAAATTAGCCGTTCGGATTCGGTATAAAAATGTAGGTCCCCTCCATCCCTGCAATTACTCGCACACAGGAATGGTTGAGAGTTGTAAGTCACTAGGTCCTGGTTCTCTACGGACTGTTGGGCCACCTAATTTTTTTATTTTATTATTTATTTATTTTTTGATGTTGATGGTCATTTAAGAAAAAAATTATATGTTTAATCATTTTGCGGGATTTTTAAAAAATGCGTTGAATTTATTTGTGCCAACTAGAATGAATAAGAATGTCGCTAAGCCCCCATGGTATAATAAAAGATTGAGTCATTTGAAAAAATTTAAAAACGAATCTTTTGCTATATTTAAAAAATCTAATCATGTAAGTGATAAAATACAATTTTGCAACCCCGTAAAGATTTCATCACTCTTATTAAATTCACACCCAGAAAAACATTATGAACGCCGAATTGAACTTAAAAAATGGTCCAAAGCAATTCTGGTATTTTATTAATTCAAAGAGGAAATCACTTGGAGTTCTTAAGTCTATGATTTTCAAAGGTATTAATTCTAACGATATTAATCATACTCTTGAACTTTTTGCTAACTTTTTTGAATCAGTATATTGTAATTCTCAAGGATATACTGTCATTCCATCTAATGACCAACCTAAGGTAGACATAGGATCGATGGAACTAGACTTCATCGTTGTTTTTTTTTTTTTTTTTCAAAGACTGCAAGGTCTTAAACCGAATGCAAAACCTGGTGCTGACGGTATTAAAAAATGTTCTAATTCACTTTGCCTTATTTTCAATCTCTCCTTGTCTACTGGAATGTTCTTGAATGAACGGAAATCATCTTACTTAATACCAATTTTTAAATCGGTTTCGAAAAACAACGTTTCAAACCACAGGGAAATTTGCAAGTTATCTGCGACTCCTAAACTATTTGAAAGTTTAATTAAAAATAAGCTTGATTTTCTGTTCAAAGAAAACATTAACATTCACCAACATGGATTTATTTCAGGTAGGTTAACTTGTTCCAATCTAGCATCTAGCATGCTTTATTTCTTTGGTAGTCGAATCTATCAAAAACCAAAGCAAAGTTGATACTATCTATACAGACTTTAGCAAGGCTTCCCATACATTTTGTCACACAATATTGCTTCGTGAACTTGAAATATTCGGTACTCATTCCAGCTTAGGTTAGGTTAGGTTATAGTGGCTGTCCAAGATGGAAACGGACACACTTAGGCCAGTTTAATGGCCCATTGTGATACCACATGAATCTTGAGGCTTCCTCCTAAGCTCAATGGAACCAGTTTGAGTCTCTTACGAAACGTGAGAGGCTGCTTATACCGATATGATTTAGATCGTTTAGATCGTTAAAGAAGAATTCTCCTAGGTAATTCTTGCGTTTTCGAGCCAGAGCAGGGCATGTGCAGAGAAGATGAAGAACTGTTTCTTCTTCTTCCTCGTCCATACAGCTTCTGCAGAAGTCATTTGAGAATACGCCTAATCTCATGGCGTGCTTTCCTATTAGACAGTGTCCGGTTATGACACCTATTATCGAGCTTATATGCGATCTGCTTAGAGAGAGCAAGCACCTTGAACGTTTTAAATCCAGTGTTGGCCAGATGTTTTTAGTGACTTGACACGTGGTGATGTTGTTCCACCTGGTGCCTGCCCTCCTCACAGCGTCTTGCATTAGCAACAGTTTACAAGTAGCGATTGGTATGCCTGTACGTGCCAAACGTGGTAGAATGGGCTGTACTGTACCGCTCCTGGCGAGTTCATCTGATTTACAGTTACCTGGAATGTCTCTATGGCCCGGCACCCAGCAAAGGTGAATATTAAACTGTTGTGCCATCTCCATTAGAAATGATCGACAGTTATGCACTGTTATAGAGTTTGTAGAGACAGAGTCCAGAGATTTGATAGCGGCCTGACTGTCTGAGAAAATACGGATATCAGATGTTGATATCACGTTTTTTTAAGCCAGGACAAGACTTCTTTTATCGCCAAAAGTTCCGCCTGGAACACGCTACAATGATTGGGAAGGCGGAAAGAGAGACTTATTTCAGTCGTTCAGAGTACACACCTCCACCAATCCCTTCTTCTGTTTTTGACCCATCTGTATAGAAATGGATTGACTCATCTTCCAGGAATGTCCTATCCTCCCAAGAAGATCTGGGAGGTATAAATATCTGGAAATTTCTGTCGAATTGTAGTTGATGGATGGTGTAGTCTGTGTGCTTTGGAATTTCCAGCTTACTTCAATGGATCGGCTCATTTTTAAGGGAGAAAGTCCGAAAAGTAAAAATCATTGAATACACTTCAAGGCCCATTAATTGTTCTTCAGGTGTTTCACAGGGCAGTCATCTTAGTCCATTTCTGTTTATCATATTTATCGATAACATTGTTAATCTTATCAATTTTAGCTAATGTTTTGTATATGCTGATGACCTCAAATTATTTTTGAAAATAACAAGCTACGAGTATATTGATTGCCTTAAACTTCAAATGGACTTGGATAACTTATCCCGTTGGTTAAATTAAACTACATACTTGAATACTTGAATCTTAACATTAAAAAATGTCTTGTTATTTATCTCTAGGAAACACTTTGTATATGAATATCCATATTCTTTGGATTGAAATCATCTTCAGAGGACTACAAAACTAAAAGATTTAGGAGTAACCTTTGATTTGGATAAAAAGAAACTCTATTCACATTTTTGACCCATACACTCATGTTGCGATCTATACTACTTTAGTTAGATCTATTCTCGGAATATGCGGATGTTATATACGAAACCCTCACAAACAACTTTTCTCCGATAGAATTCAAAGGGTTCAGAATCGCTTTACAAGGTTTGTCTTTCATAAAATGCATTGCAACTTCTATTCCAACTCTGTGGCCAGGCAAAATCTTTTGGGAAGATGCTTAAATCAAGAAGAACAATTCATGATGTAGTTTTTGTGTGTGATATTTTATGCTACCACATCAAATTTCCTAACTTACTCTCTTTTAATTTGTATCTATGCTCCATCAAGACCGTTAAGGGAAAAACACCTTCTTTTTAAGCCTATAGACACAGAACTAACTACGGTATGAACGAGTCAATCTCAAGGTCAGTTAGAGAGTTTAATGAAATTGATGGTAATCTTAATTTGACATTCTCAAGAATTAAATTCAAAAATGATGTATATTATTTATTTCTAAGAAGTTAATATTATAATTATTTAATTTTTAAGATAATTTAAATAATTTCTGTACATATTTTTTAGTAATCTGTGTAGCCTGAAACTCGTAGAAAAATAAATAAAAAAATGAATAAATAATTATATGACCACAACTGTATATGAATTCACATATAGGTATATTGAGATTTACATATGGCATTGTGTTTGCAGGGCATAGTCTAGCGGTAATGGACGGTTCATTGGCTTAAGTCGGTTGGTTTCACTTTCAACGACATGTATGTAATTTATGATGGATGGAGTGATTATTATTTGTGCAAATTTTTCTTTCCTTTTTTAATTTTTTCTGCGTTGTATGGTAAGTATTGGAATACCAAAACAATGTGGTTTTGAAATATTACTTCAATAAACACTAAACAAAAAAAAAAGTTGGGTATAAGCTTAAAGTCAAATATTTTTCATTATTTTTTTAGTGAAAATAAGCCATAATGTTTCTTCCCCTTTCAGCTTGAAATTTGTATCACAAAACCAACATTTTTGAAGATTGTTAAACAACAGATGATTTTCCTTAGTAGAAGACAATGTTCAAACTCAATTTTTTATGGTCGATAATTTGACACGATTTTGAATGAATTCTAGTAAAAAAAAAAGATTGAAATTTGAAATTAAAAGCTTTTTGCATGCATTCAAAAATTTTAAATTTATAAATATTGTTCATAAATGAACACAAGACAGATAAAAAGTAATCTTGTGATAGTGTGTAGCGTCACACATGTGTACACACAAATACCCAAAGATACCATGGGGAGGAAATGTGTATTCTATTTTTATCAGTATCTTATCTCTCGTTCGTTAGATTTAAGTAGGTATAAATAGTTGTAAGTAGTTTAAGAACAATTGCATCGAAATAAAAGCACAGACGAATTAAGACGTGTTTTTATTTCTTTCTATAATTATTTTCTTTGGTCCTTCGAGCCGGATTACTAGTTAGCGATTGAACCAACAAGAAAAAATAGTTTGTATTTTCAATAACCGATTAGGTAAAGAAATTCAAACTAAAACAAAAAGCCTTGGTTAAAAACTAAGCAGGGTTGGTATTTTGAGCACAGAAATTTAGCTCATCCAACATAAAAAAATACAGAAAATTCTAAGCAATACAAAATAATTTTTGATTGTTCTTGTTGTAAGAATAAAAATAACTTACGTTAATCAACGATTTGTGAGTCGAGGCACAGCTAAGCCAACCTGGCGACCAATACAAAAATACCTCCAACGAAAATCTTTAAAAGTTCTTTGGATTAAAACAAAATCAAAAGAAAAGATTGCGGCAGCAACTCGAAACCTTGATACTTACCGATTTAAAAGGATAATAAATAGCTTTAGAAGAAAAATCGGCGACTTTCGAGTACTGGAAGCAGTTGGTACAACCAAAATAAGGTATTTGGAGATTTTGTTTGAAGAAATGGAAAATCTGCATACTAACAAACTCTCCAAATATAACAGCATAGAAGTGGAAGATTTATACTACGAAATGCTAGAAGAGTTGCGCACAGTCCAACAGAATCAAACATAGATAGTCTCAAAGTTAATGCGCAAACCATAGAGAAGCCTAACAAAGTGCAGACTATAGACCAGGATAAACTTGAACCCCAGTACCATAATACGATCGCAGTTAATTATGAAAAGTCGCTATTCGAATTGGTATCAGAGGCTACACTAAATGTATCCATCAATTGTGAAGATAATGAAGAAGTAATTTTTCTACACTTGACCAGAATGCAGACTAATGAATCGAAATATGATAACAAGCAATTACACAATAATTTGTTTCTAACGCCAAATACAACGGCTTCATCGAATATTAAACTGAAAACGGAAGCAATACGTACCGAAGAAACAACGGTTAACGAAAATGGTGTGTTCTCTTCAAAGTGCAAAGTAATTGAAAATCTGGACAAGGCTGATTTATTCCCGTTTAAAGAAGGTAAAGAACTATGTAGTTGGTTTACGAAAACAAGTATCTTCTAGTTCGATTTCGATGCAGAGAAATTCAAATTATAATGAGAGTCAGCACACAGACCACATAAATATCAATCTTGAAGACACGACCAAAAGAACAGGCACCTTATGTCAAAAGTATAATCTTCTACAGCTGGCAGTTATACGGAAACAAAGTCCCACTGCAAATCTTCGTGTAATTTCCGACGCTTCAACTAATTCAACAAGTGACACAATTTCCAATAGTTTGATACAAATAGAACTTAATTTACAACGTGATATCTCTGCCATATTTTTGAAATGGAGGCTTTGGAAATACCGTCGCAAGGTATATTGCATTAAACACAACTTGGACAGTAGCTGAAGATTGACCACCCTAAGGATTTTCATAAATGAACAACATTTTTATTAGTATCTTATCTCATGTTCGTTAGATTTAAGTAGGTATAAATAGTTGTAAGTAGTTGAAGAACAATTGAGTCGAAATAAACATTCACAAGAATTGAGACGTGTCTTTTATTTCTCTCCATAATTATTTTCAAATATTATGTTCAATTAGAAACGGGACGGTTGGCATAATTTGTTTTCAACAATAAGCAATTTTACTTGGGATTAATATTTTAAATAGCTGTTAAAAAATATGATCACAAATGCATTCTTTTCAACATGAAATTTGAGTCTGAAACTCCTAACCCCTATAGAATTCATAAGCGTACTGGCGGGAAAAATTTCGTTCAAATAGTTAAGTCCAAACTAAAAAAAAATTAAAAAAACTAGCATAGAATCTGTATAAGATCTGGAATCCAGGATTTTTTTAATCATCAGTTGAAACAGAAAGTGGTTTTAAGATTTCAAAGCACGTAAAATACTGCCGTAAAAAATTCCTTCCCTGGTGGAACGAAGACCTTTCTGTACTAATGAAAATTACCACAACGATCTTCAATATCTGACAGAACCAAGATTTCTACCAACCATATAAAGACTGCCAAAAAACAAAGTTGGAGAGAATATTGTCGATTAATTGAAGACACAAAAGATTCTGCCACATCCAGACTTAGTAAAGTCTTGTGGAAGGAACATTGCAATCTATCTTTTTTGAAGAAACCTGATGGATTGTGGACATCCTTTCCAGCTGATTCCTTGGAAGTACTGATGGCGACATATTTTCCGGGCTGCAAGAATTGCAACCCCTAAACGCGGCTAGGATGGCATACTAGCAGTAATGCTACAAAAACTGCAAGACATAACCATAAGATGGATGGAGACCATCTTCAAATGATGCCTCTATCTCAATCATGTACCGGAGACATGGAAACCGGTTAAATTAGTTTTTATCCCGAAAGTGGGTGGGAGTGGTTATGAATATGCGAAGGATTTTCGGCTAAATAGCTTGACCTCTTTTGCGTTTAAAACACTAGAACGTATTCTAGATTACCCATATCAGTGACATTCTCGAAGAATTCCCCGACACGCATATCTCAAAGGCAAGTCTACTGAGACGGCCCTGCATGAGGTAGTGCGTACCATTGTGAAGACAATTCGTTATAAAGAATTTACTTTTGCTACCTTTTTAGACGTAGAAGGTGCTTTCAATAACGTCCTTACTGAATCCATTCACGAATAACTTACTCAATTAAGGGATAGAAGTTTTTATTCAAAAATGGTTAATTTCTATGCTAAGTGATAGAACGAATCTTCGTTAGGTTAAACAATCTCTTCCAAACATGTGATTAGAGGAACACCCCAGGGCTGTGTTCTCTCCCCGCTCTTATGGATTTTAGTCATGAATATGAATAAAATCCTCAAAAATTTAAAAAGTTGTGGATTGAAGGCGGTAGCCGGTAGCTTTTGCTGATGATTTAGTTTTGCTGATGTCGGGGAAGTTCGTTAATTTGGTTAGCGAAATCACGGAGATGGCTCTAAAGAAATTTAGCAGCTGGGCTACGAGCAATGGACTAGGTTAATTAGCTAAGGTAATGAGAGTAAAACCGAACTGATGCTTTTTACGACCAAAACTAAAATACCTGCCTTCACCTTATCCCGACTGAACGGTTAAATCGTATCTTCATCTTCCAGCGCGAAATAACTAGGAGTCATTGTAAACCCCAAACTAAACTAGAAAGTAAACATTGAAGAAGGGAATAAGAAGGCCTGCATTGCCTTTAACACCTGTAAAAAAAAACTTTTGGTAAAAAGTGGGACCTTTAATCGAAGATGATTTTGAGGACGTACACAGCCGTTGTAAGTTCTATTTTGTCCTATGGATCGATTGTGAGGTGGCCTGCGCTTAGCAAGAAATACAATATCGAGATACTAAGGAAGGTTTAGTAGTACCTGTGGCAAGATGGTTAGCGCGTTGGACTGTCATGGGAGAGGTCTTGGGTTCAATCCCTGCCTATGCCACCTAGTTTTTTTCACGGGTACTGCCTCTTGCGTGGAATTGACAAATTCTCCAAGAGTAATTCTTGTCATGAAAAAGTGCTTTCTCAAATAAGCCGTTCGGATTCGGCTTAAAATTGTAGGTCCCCTCCATCCCTGACAAAAGTACTTGCACACAGGAATGGTTGAGAGTTATAAGTCACTAGGTCCTAGTTCTCAACGGACTGTTGCGCCATTTAATTTTTTATTTTATTTATGAGGAAGGTTTAAAGAATACTCGTAGTTAGTGTTGGCACTACAGGGGCTCGTCGATCCTGCCCAACAGATGCCTTTAATATAATTCTGCACCTCCTACCAGTAGACCTACACATTCCAGGGGATTCTAATTGTCAAAAATCAATTAAAAGAATTGGGGACATTTTGTAGTTACTTTTCGCAAAACTTAAGCATTTTTCGGTCGTTTTAAGCGTCTTTTTAGCCGGCATGTCACCTTTTTAGGTGACAAAATTTGAGTCGTTGTGACACACGCTCATGTTTGTCGATTCTTCACCGATTTTAGAAATTAGACAATACACCAACAACAATGCACGGTGTTCTGCATACAAACTAAGTCTTAAGGCAAGAGCACACGAACCTAAGCTGGTCGATCACCAATAACGTCATTGTAGCTTGCTAATTGGGTTCTTGAAATGTATTCAAATGATCCGAATTTTGAAATGGACTCGAAGGCTATGTTACAATAAGAAGAATTGTATTAAGAATTGCATTTGGGTCTCATAATGCAAAATAATACTTGTTAAAAAACCTCTCCTCAACATGTCATTGCAATTTCTTGAAGTGGTGATTACAATTGGCCACCGAGATCTTGTGATTTAACACCATACCTATGACTTTTTTCTTTGGAACTATGTACGTGAAAGATAAATTCTTTGCCAATGAACATTAAATCATTTGAGACTTTAAAGATCGAATTCTTCTATAAGTGTACTTCTGTTATATTTTATTGTTACAATGTTAAATTTCTTAGTAATGTCTCACAAAGATGCAAAGTTCCGTAAAGTTTATATATTAATACTTTTCCAACTGATTAATAATTATGTTCTACACTTTATATGGATTCTATTTTAATAACGAAGACTATTAAAAAAAAAACACTACCAAGAGATTAATATTGTTTCTGAAAGTTCTGTTGAGAGAGAAAAATTAAAAAATTTAATGAACCCGATTTCGTAATAATTTATGTTAATTGAAATTTACATCACTTCTCGAATTTCATAATTTTGTTCTTGGGTATAATTATAATTTTCAGTGGTGTTTTTATTTTTAATCAATTTATTGCAAAATAATCATTAAATTATCAAATCTGATCAAATGTACAATAAGAGCAAGACCGAAGGAAAGTGATCGAAAGAAAAAAAAAATATTTTCTATGTTAGTTTATATTTTACATGAGTTTTGAAAATGAATGCATATAGTCTGGGCGGGAGGGTTGTAAATACGAGATATATCGATTTAATACTCTAGATATAATACCTAAACAACAATCAAAAGGTCAAAATAATTGAATGAAATTTTATGATTGGAATCGACGGTGCAGCCATTGACCCTGAAAAGTTTTTATCAGCATTTAAAGAGGTTGAAAGTAGGGGGATCAAAGTGGTAAAATAAAAACATATGATATTAATTTTACATCTAATAAAAATAGTAAAATAATACTAAGAAAAGTAATCATGCTTATTTTGAGATTCGAACGAAACTTTGATTCGAGTGACTAGATCTATTCGTTCGAATGAATTTTGTTTATTTTGAGATTCGAATAAAATATATTCATTGCAAAAAATGAACCGAAATTAACCTTATTTTGGAGATCAGCTGTTCTAAATGATTTGACATTTTGATTTGATTTAGTGTGACCACAATAATTTTTTATTTTTCGAAGAATCTTATTTTTAATTCAGAGTTTGTTACAGATTAACAGTTTCTGAATTGAAAAATTAAGTGAAGTTAATAAAGTAATAAAGAAAATCATTCAAGACATTAAATTAAACATTTTTTCAACTAACGTAACCATTTTGGTTTAAATTTCCATGTTGTGTTTATACCGTTTAAAATGTTATGTATATTCGTCACACATGGTCACACTTTCAATTGAAATGAAAACAATCAAAGTTTATAAACTTCAAATCGGTGTAGTTTTTCTTATTTTGGACAAAGTAAACAATGGCAATAGTTTTGTTTCTTAATTCTAATGGCGATGAACGAGAACATGTTTTTAGAAGAAGGATTATGAACTCATCAAATCCGTTTGAGTTTAACGATTTAAATTAAGTATACCTATGTACCTATAAAATTTATGTGAAATTTATCTATTGCAAAAACAAATCGTGGTGACTAAATTGATTTTGTTTTGTAGACTTGTAAGGAACTTTCGCCTCAATAAACGGGCATTTAAATATGTCTTGGATGAGCTTTCCATCGAGATACAGGGGGGAACTTCTTTGTCCATACCGCCCATTTTAATGCTAGCTACAACCTCCATGTAGCACCGTCTTTAGATGGAGGCCCATGGCTATTGAGCTTCACGGCAGCATCTCTCCAAAACCGGTCAGCATCTACACGGTTTACAGAAAAACCCTTTGCTACCTCCGGATTCTCCTCCATCAACCTTATCAGGACACTTCTTTTTGCTCCCTATTGCTTTTTAAAATAACAAAAAATAACTCGTCAATATAACCAATTTTGTTTAATTATCGTATAAAAATTGTTAAACTTACATGTTTCTTTAGCTATTCACCAGAAAATATCTGAACGACACATTCGAATCATTCGAAAGTCAAAGTTTACTTAGTTTTTTTTAAATGAACTTTCGAATCGATCGAATCTCAAAATGAAATCTTCTCGAATTCGAATAACTTTCGATCGAAAACGAATCTCAAAATAAGCGTGAATAGCCGATTTTCTAAAGTAATGTTGTTTTTTTAAGTTCAGCAGTTGAACTCATATCAAAAGAGCTTTTAAAATTATATTAAATTGATAAAGCTTGAAATATGGTTTAAATTTGTCTTACAACATAAGAATAAAAAGACTAACATAACAAAATATATAAAAGGGTGTTTCTTTGAATGATAGGGAAGCTGTTAAACTAATACGAGAAAGTTGGTCAAAGGCCATTTAAAGGTATTTTTTAGGAGTATAAAATAACCTGTTCAGAGCTGAGATGTGGCAGAAATTGTATCAAATGCTTTCGTTAAATCATTGTAGATTTTTTCAATTTCGAATCCATTCCCAAGTCTTAAATATTTGGAAAACAAAACATATAAGATTAATAGTTTTTGAATTTTATTTTTTAGAAAGTCGTGAGTCATAAACAAAGCAATTGAAGATTTCCGGAATTCAAGAAAGCTAAACTGTCGGTCTATACCGTTTCTGATTACATTGTTGAGACTATTTTTTTAATGTGGGCAGTCAAATAATCTTTCAAGAACTGAGAAAACACGCAGTTTGAGAGGGATGGCAGAAAAATATTAGTGAGAGATTTGGATATGGCATATATGGCTTTTAGATGGATCAATGGGGACCAGAATTGAGTTTATTAATTTTATCAATGTCTTAATAACTAGTTATTTGACTGACATTAACGAAGTTTGAGATAAAACTTTTAACTATAACTATAAGAAAACAGTCATTGGGTATTAACAAGGTTTTGTTCTATTATTGAGAAAAGACTGAAGGAAAGAAGTTTGAAATCGTTGTGAGGTAAAAAGATGTGGAGTACGAGAAAAAGTAGATCAAAGTCAAATCCATGTGATTTTTTTTCATGCGTTCGGGATACTTTTTATCCTCGGCCAAATTTCAAGAACCAGTAGAGGTATCTACTTCAAATAAATGTTGTTATACAGATAATAACCATAATAATTTAAAATATTCAGCCCAAAATATCCACGCAAATTTTACGAACAGATAATAGTTTTATCTCCAAAATAATTGTATTCAACGAAAAATAGTGTTTTTGACATCTGGTAAAATTTTGAGAGAAATCAAAATGACAGATTTTTACAAAAAATAAAAACACAACTAAAAGTTGATAAAAATTGATTTTCGACTTGAACATCTTTTTAAAAATTAAAGATTATGACTTCAAACTAATTTCATCATGTAAAAAATATAGTTTTCAATATTCAGTAAGATTTTGGGAAAAATGGAATTGACATTTTTTTTTTACAAAAAATAAGAACATATAAAAAACATTTATAAAACTTGATTGATATTCGACTGAAATAATTTTTTAAAAATTTAAGATACTAACTTTAAACTTAGTTTATCTTATACAAAATATTGTTTTCAATATTCAGTATATAAATATACTGAGTATATAAAGGGTGTCCCAAAATTAACGCAAGTTTTGAATTAAATAGAAAACGCCGTTTTTAGTCTTTTGATAGTTATATTTTTATTGACTCGTAAAGTACATAGGATAGGGTTATGTATGGAATAACACATCGGACAAATGGCCTCCACGGCTTTGCATGCACATGCGCACTCTTTTGTTGAAATTTTCCATGACCATTCTGCATAAATGTGGCTGAATTTCGTTGATGCAGCGTTAAATCTCCTCATTTAATGCACGGATGGTTGTGGGCTTGTTGACATAGACTTGTGATTTCAAATAACCCCATAAAAAGAAGTCTAATGGTGTTAAACCACACGATCTAGGAGGCCAATTTTGATCACCGAAACGTAAGGGTACACGACCTGGAAATGTCTCATGCAGTAATTGAATTGTTTCACGGGCGTTGTGGATACATTTGTTTTTCGACAGTCACATGTGGGTTCTCCGAACCCCAAATGCGGCAATTTTGGCGATTGACAAATCCATCAAGATGAAAATGTGCTTCATCGCTTAGGATGATTTTGCTCGAAAAATCAGGGTCCATTTGTTGATGTTCAATAATCGATTCAACGAACTCTCTTCTCTGTCCATGGTCATTAGGCTTCAATTGTTGTGTTAATTGAATTTTGTAAGCATGAAGACACAGATCTTTGGTGAGTATACGCTGTAGAGACGTCGAATTGAGGTTCCTGGATTGTCAGCAACACTATCACGCACTGCTTCGACATTCACATTTGAACGGCTTTTTTTTGGACGACCAGTGTGTTTGGCGTCTCCAACGGATCCAGTCTCCATGAATTTTTCAATTAATCTCTTCACAGTTGACGAAGTTAAAACACTATTCCGACCATATTTTGTATGAAATTTTCGAACTGCAGCCGCCAAGCTTTCACTATTTTTGAAATATTCTTTAATAATGAAGACACGTTGTTCTATCGTGTAACGCTCCATTTTTAATAACCCTATACTGTTAGCTGTCAAATTGCTTTTTTTCAGGGTTGCCAACACTTCACTGCACAAATGGCGGCAAATTCAAATCTTGCGTTAATTTTGGGACACCCTTTAAATCCAACAGTCCGTTTTTTCATAAAAATTAAAATCTACAAAAAATAGTACGCAAAATTGGTAAAAATTAATATTCGATCACAAAAATAAATGAAGGTATTGACTTTAAATGATTTCATTCTGTGCTAATTTTTTTTAAGAAAAATCCAATTTGTATTTTTTTATATAAGAAATAAAAATTTTCAAGAAATGCTATTAAAATTGGTAAGGAATTGGTTTTCAACTAAAAATCTCGTTATCAAAAATAGATTTTGAAATCAAACTATTTTATCATATGCAAAACATTGTTGGTAATTTTTAGTTCATTTTTTAGAAAGATTTAACTGTCAACTTTTTTAACAAAATTCGAAAACCTACAAAAACAACTAAAAACTAATAAGAAATAGTTTTAGGAGAATAAAGAAAGATATTGCATTTAGATTATTTATCTAACAAAATATTGTTATAAATATTTTGTTAAGGTTTTAAGCAAGACAAATCGAATGACGGGATGGGAGGTTATCAATGTGGTTCGCATCCAAGCCTCTTTTAGTTTTTGACTAGCTATAAATCTTACTTATTGTAAATGAACATTAAAAAAAAACATCTTAAAAAACTTAAATCCAGAAAGACGCCATTGCTTTACAGACTATGAAATATTGATATGGTTACGTTAACCCTGCATCATCCACTTTTTAGAAATTTTAATATTAAAATAAAATTAAAAAAACTGAAACTCGAAACTAGTTCAACGCATAATAATTTTTTTCTGATGTGAAATTGCGAAAATTTTTTCCATAGGTACACAAAAGTTTGTAAAATTTTAATTTTAATTTACAAAGTTTGTTTGTCATCTAAAAACAAACATAGTATAACTGTCATTAGATCGATGTCATGATTGAGAATGCATTTTCTGTCCAACATGTAGGTAGTTATTTCTTTTTTGTTTAAATAATAAAATCAATGTGACTCATCCCTTGGTGGACAAACAAAGTAAGTACAGGATATATGACTGATGGCTTTGAATAATAGGTATAAAGTTTAAAGGGACTATAAAATTCTTATACTCGTATTCATTTTGCAATTTGTTTTTTGTTTTTTTAAACAAAAATAAAAGTCTCTTGATTTAAATTAATGTTTTTGTTTAAATTTCGCCTTGCTTCTGAATATAGTGAATATATACATATGTTTATATGCAGATCATCAACATCATCATCATCAGCAGCAGTATAAACATTGAAGCTTTTTGTTTAGTGAACTGCAATCAATTCGTTAGAGTGTCCATCCGGCTCCGATGGCGTTCGTTTGTTCGTTAGTTCTAAAGGCAAACTTCAAATTCATCACATCAACATAAAAGGGCAAAACTTTCAATATACAGGTACATGTCGACGGGTGGCAACCGGCGCGGTGGCGTCTACGCTCGTAGTCGTCGTCATAGCGTATGGGTTAAACAGAGCTCTATCGGAAAAGAGATCAATTCGGAGTTTGATGACTCTAACATACCTTCTACGGGTATAGGAACCTTTCTCTATGAATGAAAAAAACATTATGATTCCTGAGATAAAAACTCGTGAACTTTAATGATGACACAGGGGTATTTTTGTGTTGTTGATGACGACGTCACGATGACGACGCGACGTCGACGACGCGAAGTAGGAAGGAAGTATAGAAACTGACACACATCAGCTACTATTTTGCACGATTGATATTTTTCTTCCCTTTTTTAAATTTATGAGTTTTAGAGGAAGTATGATTTAATTGGTGCTGAAGGAAGGCAATAATAATAAAATTAAAAATAGGTAAATGTGCAAACTGACAAGAGGGTGGGGAAGGGGGTGGTAAATTTTATCAATTTTGTATAGATATTTGGTATGATTATTCAAATATGTGACATAAATAAGAAAAAAGCTTGTATTCTCAAATACGCTAATGGGACTTAACTTGAACATTCTTCCGCTTTTTCCTTCGCTCTTTGAAAATATACGACACTTTGATAGCAGGAACTTGCTGCTATATTTCAAGGACGTACAATTTAAGGCTAACTCGTGAAAACCCATAATTTTTCTAAGAAATGTGTAGTGTTATTTCTTAAGAAGTTACACTTAGTCAGAATTTTCGAAAAAAAATCGATTTTTTGTTTTCGACAAGTTTTAAAAGTATGACATTTTTCAAAAATTTCAAAATTGATTGGCACGACCAAACTTTATCTGTGTGTTTGTCAAAAGGCTGTCTTTGCCAAAATCAGTGACCATGTTTCATACAAAAAGATTGAACTTATGTGATTGTAATGTTGGAGGTAATATCAAAGAAGATAAAGTGGTTCCTCGACCTAAATATATACTTTCACTTTTGATCGGCGACCATTTTTCAAAAACTGATAATTTTTGAATTCCTTTCATTAAAAACTAAGTTCATTAAGTTTTGTGATTACTGATTACACTGGTCAGCAAAATTTATTGTGATTTTTTAAAGGAATTTGTTGTCCTGAATTGAAATTTCACCTCATTATTTTTCTATAAAATCACGTTTTTTAAATATTCAGGGCGTCTAGTTGCAGATTTATGTTTTTAAATATAATTATTTAAAAAAAATAATAAACGATGCGGGGGAGTGGTTTCATTGGAATCAGTGATCGTGCGGATTTATCAGTCACGATGTCGCACTGGTCAAGTGAGCATCACGCGTTCGCCACTAGAGAATTTTTCTAGAGTTACGATTCGTACGTAACTGCGCTTCGACAGTTTTGTTCACTTTTCGGTATACGAATAGAGACCAGTCGATCTATAAGGACTCCCGAAAACATTGAAATGGTTGAAGAGAGTTTACGTGAAAATCCATGACTTTTGATACGGAAAAGGGCAGTCTCACTGGGACTTCCAAGAGTGATTATTCATGAAATGTTAAAGAAGGATTTAAAGTTCCATCCATTCAAAATTCAAATCGTTCATGAAATCAAGGAAAGTGATTTTGTTTTACGCACAAATTTTTTGTGAGACGAGTTGGAGCGTTTTCGTACTATGAATTCCATTTTTTGGAGGGAGTAGGCTCATTTCCATTTGATTGGGCACGTTAATAAACAAAACTGCCGTTACTGGGATCCAAGAACCCATAACACTCGACTGAAATAACAAAGCCTTGCATTCTAGGGTAACTGTTTGGTGCGTCTTTTCCACGTATGGGATAATTGGATCATTTTTTTTTTGTTTTCAAGAATGCTCGGGACTAACCGACGCATGATTACGTATTTCTTTTGGCCGAACCTGCAAGGTCATCCATCGTTTTTAAAGCACACGTGGTTCCAACAGGATGTTGTGACCGCACACACGGCTACTGATTCAATGAATTTGCTTTTCCTCAAAATCTTATCAGTCGCTTTGGGGCATCCCTTGACCACCGAGCGTTGATCGACGTTCCCCGACTTAACCCCAATGGATTTTTTCATATGGGGCTACCTCAAAGAGACAGTTTACAGCAACAATTCCCAAACTGTAGTGATCCTAAAAGAAAACAAGCAATTGAATCAAGTTTACTGCAGCGTTTGGCGCGTAACAAAATGCCCCGTTTCGACAGTGCGTGCAACTCGACGAAAGACTTTTGGATGACATAATGTTCAAAAATTGAAATCCGCAAGTTTTTTTTTTTTTTTTCAAATAAAACAATATATCAAATAGATTATTTTGTATTTAATTTTGAAAATATAAATCTACCGCAAACAAAAATTACATAATAGGCTGTTGTAATGCTAGTCTAAAATGTAATGTAGTCATTAACATAATATTTTACGATGTTTTCACAAAGTACAAAGATGATTCCAAACTTTGATTTTAGCTAAATGTGCTCAAAATTTAAAAATTACTTGTATTTCAATTTTTTTTTATAATTTGTATTCTAAAAACATTAAGACTACGAATTCGAAATAAGAAAAAAATGCTGCTATACCGTTGTGCGTTTTCCGTTTTAGGATAAATACTTCCCCGTTGAGGATTTTTTGAAAAATAAATATTGTCTAAGAGCCGGCAGCAAAATTTGGGAGTGGAGTGATAACCAAAATATATATACATGTATGTGTAGATATACGAAACATTATGCCAAATTCAACCGTCTGGCAGGTTTTTTTTTCAGCCGGAAGCGGGGGTGGGCGTTCGAAAATGGTAATTTTTTCGATTTTGGGGTCGAAGTGATAACCACTTAAAATATATAAACAATAGGGGATGGTGCCCTGATGTCAAAAATGTGTGTCCAAAACGTTTTGCTTTCAGCCTTCCCATAGCCAGACGCATTTTAACACTTTTTAACAGAATTTTGAAACCTTAAGTATTTATATGCTAAACCATTTTATCTGAAGGTTTTGAAGGTAATTTATTGCCACCAAACAGAAGCGTCTTACTGCATCAAATTAATCGTTGCAACTATATATGCCATATTTGGAAAAGTGCAATATTAAATACAGGGATACAACTTTCCCCATTTCAATGCGGCTGGACCATGGAGGATGACATGGTCAAATTGAAATGGTTCAACGGAGTCGTGGCCCCAGAAACCATTGAAAATTTAATTATCTGTGATGAAAATGATAGTGAAGAAGACAATATTTCGCAAAATTCTTCATCGGACGAATCTAATGATGAAGAATAGTTTTTTTTTATAATTTCTAATTTCAAGATTTCATTCAATTTTATGTCATATGATTCAATAATTTGTTTCTAAATAAAATACAAACGGTGGAAAACGGTGGTTTTTGTGCCCTTTCTTTAGGGTTTTCTGGCAAGCATAAGATTGAAAAGAAAACGTATTGGAAATCTTCTGATATTTTGGTATATAAGTGTTTTGGTTATGGTTAATAGGAAAAAATTTATTAAAGATTTAAGTTGAAAAATTCTTTTAAGAAGTATTAAAATGCGTCTGGCAAGGGGAAGGCTGAAAGTAAAACGTCTTGGACACACTTTTTGTGTGGCCTATCTACTATTGATTATATATTAATTTAAGTGGTTATCACTTCGACCCCAAAATCGAAAAAAAATACCATTTTCGAACGCCCACCCCCGCTCCCGGCTGAAAAAAAAACCTGCCAGACGGTTGAATTTGGCATAATGTTTCGTATATCTACACATACATGTATATATATTTTGCTTATCACTCCACTCCCAAAATTTGCTGCCAGCTCTTGGTCTAAAAAGATTAGAGAAGAAGATAGACTTTTTAATTGAAATAAAAGCTACTTCGTGAATTTACATAGACTCAAAAATTCTAATACTCGTATAAGGTTTTTACGAATTCTAAAAACTTGTATCTCAAAAAATAGGCCTGTTTTAAACGTACAGTTTAAATCCGTAGAATCACGTAGACCACTGATAAGAAGGCGAATGGACGGTCGCCTTTCCCGCGGTTAAGATAGCTGTTTTAAATCGCCCGTACCGACGAATAGTCAAAATGAGAGAAATAAACATATTTTGCTAAAGTATTCTTCATTCTTGATGTGCGACTAAAAAAAGAATCAAACGACCAAAATTGGGACAAATGATAAGAAGGTGGCAATTCCTGGAAATTCGAGTAAGACGACAGAATTTTTTTATTGCAACCCTGATTTTAAATTTTTAATAGCTTAAATGATCCTTTTTGACAAGACTCATTTCTATCATGCCAGAGGTTTCTTCATGCAAACTCACTAAATTTGATCTAGTTTTGTTCGTTTACCCATTTTCAAGACTATAATTTGTGAAACTGAACATAAATCTAATAAATAATATTCAAACCAACTCAAGTGTAAACTTTTAAATGTTTTAAACGTATTCATACCAATCGGTATACTCTGTTGAACACCTGTCATCGCAATTAACAACTTTGTGTATGAATTATGATAACATTTAATTTTTACACATAATCATCGGTTTAAAACATATTAATTCTTTTTTTCTTTTCCTTCAATTTTTCTTTAAAAACTTATTTTTTTTTTGTATAGATATTATATCTCTAAGACTTTAATACGCGTTACCCATCTGCTTTTCAAGTACAAGTTCACTGAACCAAACCAAGTCGTGCGACAAGACCATCGAATCATTTCTGCTGCTGTTGCTGACGATGGATGAGATGGCACAGGAAGTCTGCAATGTACTTTACTCATAGTCTACGAGTATGTGCATTACTTGCTGAAGCATTCCTTTGTGAAACTGATTAATTGAGCGCAATGAAAAATGCGCCAGTTTTGCCATCTCAAGCTCCATAGAGTATCTATAGTCAAGCCAGAGTATTTACGATACACACTCACAGTAGTGTGATGTGGGTAAAAAATTGTAAATACTTCATTTTTATTCGCAGGAATAACTTTCATATACATTTTAAATGAAATTTAAAGACAATCTTACAAGATACATAATATTGTGGTCTTTGATAGGAAAGACAGAGGTATTTGCATTACAACATGTGGTTTTAATTTGTGTTCTTTTTTTCATTCTTCAAGATACTTTTTTCTTTAACTGAAATTCCAATTTCCTTCTTTCAAAATGTCGGAGAGGCAATAACAATTTTATAGGAAAACCCCCACCTGATGACATTCAAATATAAGACAGGATAAGTTTTGAATTTAAAAGACATTTAAAAATGTTCCAATATTTGTGTTTTGTCGTGACGATTTATTCAAATTGATATTAATGATTATGGTGTATATAAAGTGTCAAGTCAATTAAGATCAATTAAATAATATTAAACAGTTTTTAGCGTGTCGAAGTTCAATGAACAAGGAACTTTAAACAATGTTTTTTTGTTATTAATATTTAAATAATGAACTTAAATGGTCATTTATCAAATAACAAAATTGCTTTTTTTATTAAGAAAAAAAAATCATTACATTTTGGTTGAGAAATTATTTAGAATGCCAATTTTTTTTTTCTATGGAATAAAAATAAAATACGAAGACGTAACTTATTTCTTCTATAAAACATTTTGAAGGGAATGTTTTGAAATTTTTCAAAAGTATGTACTTCAGTGAAAAATACAGGGTTCTAAAATAAATTGTTTTGTTTTTCAAAGACCGATGATTTTTTAAGAGAAATCAATAGATATTTATTTCATTAAAAAGAGGTATAGGCATTCCCTAAAAATGAGAAGAAATGGCATTCAAATGAACGCCAGGACTACGGTTGCAGTTCCATATCCTTTTCATTAAATTTTCAACGAATAATTCATAAATTTGCATCTCTATGTTCTCTATAAATTCAAGAATTCTATATTTAATGTCTGAATTGATAAAGGAACGCATACAAATTGTTTTAACCTACTACAAAAATAGTGATTCGGCCACAGCCACTTATCGTACTTTGCTTTAAGAGGAGATTATGGTTTACATAATTGTCCAACTACCCAAGCAATTGGCGAAATTGTGAAGAAATTTGAAGAAACTGGATTGGTTAGGCCTGTGCATTATAGTTTCGCTCTTACCACTGAAAATATCGCTGCTAAGTGAAAGTGTTACCGAAGAAACGAATGTGTCGATTCCTCGTCGATTTCAGGAATTAGGACTGTCTTACGACCCATTATGACGAATTTTGCATTTGGATCTACACCTACATCATCATATAAAGTCCAGCTCACACAACAACTGAAACCAGCTGACCATTTACACGAAGCTCATTTCTCCCTCGGTGGGTATGTTAATAAACAAAATTGTCGTATTTGGGGTTCTGAGAATCCTTAAGTAATTGATAAGAGGCCATTACATCCACAAAAAGTCACTGTTTGGTGCGCTCTTTGGTCCGGAGGTGTGATTGGACATTACTTCTTCGAAAACGACAATGAAACGACTGTCAACTCGGAACCTTATGGTCATATGATAACCAACTTTTTTTTACCTGCTATTAAAGAATACGATTCGGAAAAGATGTAGTTTCAACAAGACGGTGGCGCCACATGCCACACAACTGGGGCGAATATGGCTTTATTGCAAGAGACATTTCCTGGCCGCGTTATTTCTCGTCGTGGCGATATCAAATGGCCAGCAAGATCATGGATTTGACTCCGCTGGACTTTTTTGTGGGGCTACGCGAAAGACCGTGTTTATGCAGGTAAATCTTTAAACTATTGAGCACTTAAAACCCAACATTCGTAGAGTTATGGCTGAAAAACCGCCCAATATGTGTCAAAAAGTGGTCGAAAACGATCTCAAAAGAATCGATGATTTCAACAAGACGCGTAGTTTTCACTTAAATGATGTAGTGTTTCACACATAATGCCAACGTTCAAACTTTATAATAAAAAAGAAATATCATGAAAAATATTTTATACGTCTTTTATTAACGTTTACTTTTGAAACCGCAAAATGGATAATCCTGTACATACAAATAAAAATGAAAACATTTACATATTAGCTCTTTTTAAATTTTTCAGAAACCTTCATTAATTATTCCTTCTCTGAACTTTAACGCGATTTACAAAATCGTTTTTTTTTTTATCTTGGATAGCTTTAAAAACCACCTTCCTATAACCAAACGGGACTTAGGTATCTTGATGACATTCAGAAGATAGTTAGCTTAGGCTCGTTTCACACTACACGGTTTTGACCGTACGGCAAAAAAACCGGACGGCATAAACCGGATCAATGGCTAATTAAACATTATACGGTTTTAACCGCACGGTAAAATACGATATATGTACACGATAAATCAGAAGTAATCGTGTCTTGAAGTTGCTGATCGAACTCTGCCGCACTAATAAAATCGTATGATGTGAAAACATGCATTTCGTCACGCACGCCACTAAGTTTATCACGCCGTCCGGCTGCCGTATACTGTAGTGGCTCGTTCACACTACACGGTTTTGACCGTACGGCAAAAAACCGGACGGCGACATTTTGTTAGAGGCGCGAAGAAGAGCATATACGCTTTCATATTATACGGTCACTGCAAAATGCCGGCACCGCGCCGCCGTGTAGCAACCGTCTACTGCCACTACAATATACGGCAGCCGGACGGCGCGATAAGCTTAGTGGCGTACGTGACGAAATGCATATTTTCACATCATACGATTTTATTCGTGCGGCAGAGTTCGATCAGCCACTTCAAGACAAGATTACTTGAGCGACGTGAGTGTTGTTATAAAATTAAACCTGTGAAAAAGTATACTAAGCACAGGAACCCTGCATATATCGTGTTTTACCGTACGGTTAAGACCGTATAATGTGTAATTAGCCGTTGATCCGGTTTATGCCGTCCGGTTTTTTACCGTACGGTCAAAAGCGTGTATCGTGAAACGAGCTTTACTGTTTTAATGTTTTAATAAAAAGAGGTGATAGTCATGTTTCTAACATGATAACGTAATTCGGAGTATTCGATGGTAGGTGAAATATTTTCTTAACATAGGGTGTTCAGAGTTTTTCTACATTATTATGCTTTTTGCAACCCTACACTTGGCAGCCATACAGAAGGAAACTTTTAGCAACCGCTTCAAACACTTTTTTGCAGTTTTTTGTAAATTGTTTTTCCATCCTCTAATTTCTTAAAAAGATTACGCCAATATATTTGTATTCCCTTACACATTCAATGGTCTCACTATTATACGTCCATTTGACGCATTTCGACCTCCACATTGTTTGAAAACCATAACTTTTGACTTTTGTGTGTTTATAATTAAGTTACATAAACTGCAGTAGCGCAATAAGCTGTTAATCATGAGTTGCAGAGTTTCTGGGGAATAAGCAAACATATCTATATCATCCGCAAATAATAAAGCTTTGATACAAACGCATGCAAAATCGACGCCACCAGGAAGATAACCAATGAGGTCATTGATGAAAAGCGAAAACAAGGTCGGTCTCAACCTTGCCTCACTCCTATTCTTCGACCGAATTTGATCGATACTCCTTAACCATACAACTTGTAAAATAAATCTCCCCGATTAATTGTGTCGAAAGCTGTTTTTAAGTCGACGAAAAATACATACAGTTTTTTTAATTTGCGTGTTAGAGCTCTCCGCTAGACTTTTAAGAATTAAAATATTATCAATGGTGGACAAACCTGCTTGAAATTATTTCAAAACTTTCCCTGTTTCAATCCAAGTTATGAGCCGTTTTAAAAATCTTGTACGTTGCGTTAAGAAAAGAAATTACACGGTAATGGAACTTTATTGAAAAGTGTAACTAGGCGTTCCATATATATGCAGCCCAACTGGAATACCGTTCGTATCTGCAGCTTTTTTATCATTTAGACACCCCATTGTTTGTTCTAATTCTCTTAATATGAATTTTGAGTCTTAAAGTTCACCAATGAATCGATGATGCATAATTCCAAATTTTTGTTGACGAATTGAGATTAAGTAAATCCTTGAATTAGGTGTGTAGCACCGTTGTGTTCAGATTTTTGGGCACATCAAATCTCTAGCCATTTAAATCCCATATTTTTATTACAAAGGTAAGGGTTTGCCTTTATGTTTAAAAATTATTTCGTTCTAGTGCCTGCGAGAGACCTAATTTTCGAGCAATTTTTGCAGAAATTCGGGCAGTATGTCAGTAAAAACGGGCCAAATAATCTCTTCAATCTAGACCTGTGTCAATCGTGATTGATTCTGTCTTTATGACCCGTTCATCAAAAAGATTGAGTGATTGCAATCGTAGTAAACCAAATCAATCGTTCTAAATGTCAATCGTTTTATCCAGCTGTCTTTCGTTTTAAAGGAAAAGAAATATGTTTCGTTTATCCAACTTATTCTCATTTAAATGAAATGATATAAAATGGGAATTAAACATAGCTTTGAAACAATCAATCAATTATTTCAATACTAATCGTTCTAAAGACCGAAACTGAATTAAAATGAAGTACCTTACATACTCTACTGCAAAAAAGTTCCATTTGGTTCCACTCGCTTATTTTCCAGTTTCCTAAGGTTCGCTTACACTTAAATTCATACTTATTTAAATTTTCTATTCAGCTGTAAAATTAAAATGAAATTTTTTTGATTTAAATTTTTGTAAGCATTAATTTGCTGCCTGAGCCAATAGGTATGCAGGTAGGTATTTTTTATGTAATTTTGAATCGCAACCAAAAACCAAATACCAAATACCAGAAGAAAGAAAATAACGAAGTTGTCCCATTTCATTCCAAACCAAAATGAAACAGAAACCTAAATGATTGAAAAAGTGATCGATTGAAAAAAACGAATTATTGAACTTAACGACATATGAACGATTGAATCTTTTAAAATGAACGATTGACAAACCTCTACTTCAATCGTCTCGGGATTGTCTGTGTTGACAAGAGACTTCACATAAACCCACAAAAAATAGACCAGCGTTGCTAAATCACACGATCTTGAATACCACACTACAGGCGCACAATGCGAGATAATGCACTCACTAAAAGTTTGATTCCATAAATTGATTGTTTCTTGCGTCGCGTCGTGCGAACTTCGAAACCATTATTTTGGTAATAAGTTTGCATGATTTGCAAACAATCTTCAGGAGTTAGTCTATTCATTATGAAATGTCAAACCAAACTGAGCATAAATCAAGTGACAGCTGTCAAAAATACCAAATCAGATTTTGTATTTTTAACAGCTGTCAAATTAGAAATCACCAACCTAAAAAAAACGTTATAATCAATTTAGGTTGCACATCAAAATTTTATGAATTTAACCCAAAAATATGTTTTAATTGTTGAAAGTTACTTTGTTTTCAAGTGACTTTGATGTAGTATCTGTCAAAAATTGTAATCCTTCATCTCAGATCTCAATTTTACAAAATTAAAAAAACTAAAACAATGATATTTATTATTTTGCTTGTGCACTGTACTAATACTTGTACATATAATACCTTTTTATCTTCATTATAATAGTAGTTTCATGTAGGATTGAAAAATTAGCATATTCTAGCAATTTGCCAGCCTCCAAAAAACCATGTCACCAAAACGCACTTAGTTAAATCACAACTTTGAATAAAGTAGATAGGTACACTTTCTGCTTCCTCCACACGCAATATTTTTCCATCATAGAAAGAATAAAATAATAATAAACTACAGCCTTCTCTTTACATTTACTTAGGTACTTACGCATAGCTGCTATTTGAATAAAGTAGACGAAACGAACGGAAAATGCTATATAAAAAGAAAATTACTGACATTTAGGGTAAATTGTTCAATTGTTATATATATATTTCTATATTTCTCTTAAAAAAAACGATTGACAATTGACATATCCTGCTTTTTATGAATCTGTCATTTCTAGCCTAAAATTATAATTTAATATCAGCTTGAAATTTACATGTGTCTTTCGTAAATTCCATAGAACTTCTTTTCCACCAAAATTTGTCACTATTCTTTACAAAATTGCAATGTCTTTGAGAATTTCTTGACATTTCTTGAGAATTTTACAAAAAAAAGTAAATGAGTTCTTATTTACATTGTCAAGGAAATGATGTGGCATTTACCCTATATTTGTCATAATCAGAATTTCAAATTCAATTTAATCATCATTATCATCAAGCATCAAGTATCGCTGCCATCCATTTTAATTTGAAAATTTACTTTATATAGTCATTCCTCCCTCCCCCTTCAGTTTTTTCTCTTTCTCACTGTCAATATGGGGTGTGTTTGTAATAGACAGAGGAGGGTTGTGGGGGGTGGGGTTGACAATTGAAGAGAGTGTACCTACTCATAATGCAACATCCACTTTAAAATAATAACAACAGTTGATAATTCCAGCCATTTTGCATTACAATAGCGGTATCGGATCAGCACTGCAGATGAAGATCCATATTTGTTACACATTTATGCGTTTATTGTTATTTATGTGTCGACGTCTACGATGACTGTCGACAACGACGAAGACGCCGACTTAACGCCGCGTCTTTGTAGCGTCTTCTCCTATTGTATCGTCGAATCTCTGCACTCCGATTTTCTAGATCTGGACAAGAAACACATCATCTCGCCGCGTCGCCACACTGAGTCGTCTCTGGAAATTAAGGAGACATTCCTTGGTCTTGATCACACTAAGCGATCTCAATTACACGCCTGACGCGTCGATGATGATGAAACTCTTTCTTTTCTTTGGGACAACGAGGATGATGTAGCACGCATCTCCTTCTTCTCCTTTGTGATCTTTATGGCGTTGCCTTCTGCAGAAAACGCACAATGCGCGGTGCTGACTGTGAAATGGAGAATAATATGGGTGTGAAGCAGCTGAGACCGTTCAAATCAATACCCACGCGTATTTGGTCATAAGCTTTTGTTTGGCAATTGTTTGTTTATCAATTGACAACTTGCTGAATTGAAGAGTCCTTGGATTTTTGTTGCGTTTGCAATAATACATTAAATTTTTCTGTTATGCCTTTTTGTATACCTTCAGCTGATGTCGATTTATTATTAAGAGTTTTTGATGATGATGATGATGCAGCTTTGGTGATGATTGCGTAAGAGTGTTGCACAGATAGTAGGCGGAGGGCGAGACCTATCATTCCAATTTTACTATTGTCTAGTTAAAAGAAATTAAATTTTTCTTGTTGTTGTTGGAAATGTTTTTGATCTTTTCTTTCGTTATCGCGTCGCGGTCATCATGGCTTATATTTACTTTTTTTATTTATACAAACAGAGGTGTTGTGTTCATGTTCATTTCTCTAACTATATATGTATAAAATGTATCTATAGTTATTATGGAACGAGGCAAATTGGCAATTAGTCTTATTAACCTCGTTTGAACTTTCTATTCCTCGCGTATTACTTTTTATTAAAAGAAAATGAAAAATATAAGTGTTTTTGCTATTTTGTATTCTTTTTCAACATAAGAGTCTACTAAGTTTGAATTAAATGGAGAATTTATGATAAATTATAAAATACGTTACATCATTTCGAAATATCTAGGTAAAAAGTTTGAATTGTATTTTTGATGTAGGTTGTACTAATAGGAAGTTTTTAATAAAGAAAAATCTTAAACGTTGAAGCAATTTTAGTGAATTCTTAAATTAAAACTATAAATTTTATTATTTAAAACGATTTTGGCATTATTTTATTTGTTGACATGTTATTATTAAATTTAAAATCACTAAAGGGTTACTTTTTCTTTTAGTTATTTGATAAATTCATATAACTTTTGAGTTTCAAATATTTCAAATCAACAATCCCCAGATTAAGGTGTATGTGTTATGTTTAGTGACGAACTGTCACTGTTTAGACGTGTTCAGCAACAATTGTGTTTGTAGGCTACATGTATTATGGCATGTTTCTTGTTAATGGAAAAAAATTTAGTAACAGAAGTGGTATACCTCTAAATTTCCTGAATTCCTGAATTTTTTGTGTTTTGATTTGAAATTTTACAATTTTTTGTGTAAACAAATGCTCTCAGTAAAAAACAAATTTAATACACGGTCTATTCCTGACAACTTTACACGCACACAGGAATGGTTGAGAGTTTAGGCCCTAGTTCGCAACGGACTGTTGCGCCACCTTATAAATATAAAAAATACACGGTTTCCCAATAAGGGGTTACATTTTAAATAGTCCACTATTTGAGCAGCTGCCACTTCCAAAGCTATCATCTTTTGACATTTAACAAGATGAAACTAGCTATCACAAAAACTGCACATGTACACGCTTAAAAAACGTATTGAAACTGTTTAAATTCACAAAAAAAAATGCTAAAAATTGTAGAGTAACCATTCATAGTGTGAACAAGTTTCCTCACAATGTTGTTGTATTTGAAACCTTTAGAAGAGAAATATAAGGTCTATGTTACTGGCCAACAATCGCTTCAAGACCGTAAAGACGGAATTCGTTATCGAGGGCATACAGCTGGAAACGTTCGGATTGGTCCTGGAAGATTTCATCAAATGGATATAGTGATGTAACCGTAACCTCAAAGGCCATTTGGCTGATATTGTATGTCATTATTAATGGCTTGCTCTTCCTCTTTGGAAGAGGACCCCAATTTTTGCCGAAAAATCATTTTTAGTGACGAGGCGGATTTTTGGATGAATGGCTGTGGTAACAAGAAAATTGCCGTATATGGGGCGACAAAGACACCAACCCACGCGAGGTTCACCAGGTGATAATGCATCCTCAAAAAGTTACCGTTTGGTATGGATTTTTGGCCGACGGCGGCGTAATTGGTCCGTACTTTTTTAAAAACGACGTTATTAAGGCGGTCACGGTCAACCGCACGCGCTACATAACGATGATAACTAATTTCTTATGGCTCAAATTGAACCATGTGGACCTAGACGACATGTGGTTTTAGCAGGACGGCGGCGCTGTGTGCCACACAGCAAACGCCACGGTTGACATTTTGCATGATTTTGCACGATTTGAGGGTATAAGGTTATCTCTCGCAGGGGTGATGTGAATTGGCCACCAAGGTCATGTGATTTGACCCCGCTAGAGTTTTTTCTGTGGGGTTTCTTAAAGTCGCAGGTCTATGGAAATAAACCACAATGGACCGATGCTCTAAAGGTGAACATAACATCCATCGGCCATCGCTCAAATTCAACCGGGTCTATGCGGAAGTCATTGAAAATTTTACCACTCGGATCCGTGCCACTGTAAGAAGCCGAGGCGGGTATTTGAATGATGTCATATTTCACACTTAATGGTATACATGCGCCTTTCAAATAAAAAAATAATTTTCTTAATACCTCACACACAGCTTGTTTTATTTCATTTCAACATCTACCCGCCCTTTTTGAAAAACCCTTTAGTTCTTGAGTTATGGATGACGAAAAAAGTTTCTCGAACGTGCGGACGTACGGGCGTACGAACGTAAGTACACACGCACACATACATCTCTCTAGAAATCTTTTATTTAGATTCTAGGGACCTTGAAACGTCGAGAAATATCAACATTTTTAATTCGACAAGCAGGAATGATTACAATAACTTCCCATCGGAAGTTAATAAAAAGATGCTGTGATGCGACTCATGATGATATCTTCCCATTCCCAAATTGTCGATATTTCTTAAAATTAAAAAATATATTAATAACGTTGTCAATTGGATTTTTCTAAAAAATTAACTAAAAGTTAAAAACAACATTTTACATTTGATGATATAAGTTTGGTTTCAAAAACTTCTCTTTTTCCCGAAATTTGTTTTTCTAAAAATTATACAAAATTTCTAAAATGATGTTCTTTATTAAATGTTCTCAAGATATTCAAGTCAAAAATCAATTTTTTAAAAAACCATTAAGAGTAATTTTGTAAGTTTTTATTTGTTTGTAAAACAAAACAGTCAATGTAAGAACCGTTATTTGTTTGAGAGATATTTGGCGTCAACAATGCTTAATACTTTTTTTAAATTGATGTAGTAGAAAAAACGTTATTATGTGTAAAACAAAATTTATTTAAATTCAATATTGCTTCTGGTTCTTGAGATGTGACCAACGACAAAAAGGCATCCCGAAATAACGGATGCATATGAACATATGTACGCACGCACAAATAGACACATTTCTTAGAACCTTTAATATTAGATTCTAGAAACCTTGAAACGTCAAGAAATGTAAAAAGTTTCAATTCAACAAATCGGACCGATTACAACAATTTCCTTTGGGAAGTTAAAAACCTTCTTCATTTTATTTAAAAAAAAAAATAGATTTTAAATGCTTACCATAAGGAAATAAATATCAAAAATGGATCATTACCTGAAAGAAAAAGAAATTTAAGAAATTAATAACTGTAATATTTAATGGTTTTTAAAAAAATTCATACAATTTAGTAAATGCATTTTAGAAATAAAATAAAAATAAATTGGGTGGCGCAACAGTCCGTTTGAGAACTTGGGCCTAGTGACTTACAACTCTCAACCATTCCTGTTTGCGAGTACTGTTGTCAGGGATGGAAGGGACCTACAGTTTCAAGCCGGATCCGAACTGCAAATTTTTGAGAAAGCACTTTTCATGACAAGAATTACTCTTAGAGAATTTGTCAATTCCTCGCAAGATGCAGTACCCGTGAAAAAACTTTAGGTGGCATAGGCACGGATCGAACCCAAAACCTCTCGCATGACAGTCCAACGCACCATCATGCCACGGGTACTTCATTTTAGAAATACAAAGTTTAAAAATTGATATAATCTTCCATGAATTCTTTTAAAGAAATGTTAACAAATTATTGCACATCACACATTTAATGATGAAAATTTTTTAGAAAACATAGTTAAGGTATTGTACTACCACAAATTTCCGACGATTAATCGAATAATTAGATTTTTAATTTTTTTTTTTTTTTTTAGGTGGCGCAACAGTCCATGAAGAACCAGGGCCTAGTGACTTACAACTCTCAACCATTCCTGTGTGCGAGTAATGTTGTCAGAGATGGAAGGGACCTACAGTTTATATGCCGAATCCGAACGGCTAATTTGAGAAAGCACTTTTCATGACAAGAATTACTCTTGGAGGATTTGTCAATTCCTCGCAATAGGCAGTACCCGTGAAAAAAAGTTAGGTGACACAGGCAGGGATTGAACCCAAGACCCCTTGCATGACAGTCCAACGCACTTTTTTTTTTTTTTTTTTTTAATTCATTTTTATTAATTCATTTTTAAGACTATCTTAAAGCTAGACAAAAATTCATAAAACTAGCCTAATTATCTATAACTTACAACTAACTTACTGGTCCCATACGGACACTCTAAGTTAAACAATAATACTTAATGCTAATGCCTTTCGGCCCTAAGATCTATTTTAACTTCAATTCAATTTTATTTATTTTTGTATTCATTAGAAAATTTAAAAAACTAATGTCAATATCCTTTTTTATTTTTACTTAAAAACTACTTAAAATAAGGTCCTTAATATAAAACTTAAAGCTAACTAAAACTACCTATTCTACCTATAACCTACTTAAAACTAGAACAACCACAGCAGCAAATCTAACTATCTAACGTTTTTTGTTTTTCATATTTTGTCTTTTTTTTTTTATTATTCCATGTTTTTTTTTTAATTTTTTTTTTTTGTATTTTTTTTGTATTTTTCCTGTTTTGTATTTTTTGTATTTTTTTTTGTATGTTTTTTTTTGTGCCACCATGCCTATTCTACTTAAAACTAAACCCTTAAACTATAAAACAAGTATGTAAGCCGGCCAAGGCTTAAAACCCCATCCCGACTACTCACTATCAAGTGCCGATTGAAGCCACCAAAACTGGCTCTCCTGCTTCACCCTATCAGTTCGGTCCCTTTCGGACACAGCCCTACTGAACCGAAGGAGCTCTGCTCCGCCTTGTGCCATGACGTCCCGATTGTACAGGAGTCGCCTATCCACGGTTCGTCGTCTGACGTGGTAGATTAACGGAACTGCCAATCTATCCTGTATCAGACCGCATCTATCTAAAAAGAGGAATGCCTCTGGTGGAATGAAGCCGCTCAAGCGTGCACTTTCAAAATACTCGTCGTTCGGATAGAACGCCCCGAAAATTAAATTGTTGGTCGAAGACATAGCTCTTGCAATGTGACCTCGAACGAGTTTTATCACGAAATTGTCAATTCTGTTGATTCGAGCCCCGTTGTATAGGACTTCGTTGGAATAGTAATGCACGTAAGAAGATTCGGCTGTTCGATATAAGCCGGTACAGCGTCGTAAACACTGCCGCTCGAACACCCGAAACCTCTCCATCTGGGAAGGGGCAACGTTGAACCACACAGGACAACCATAAACGATCATCGGCCGTATGAGGGCCATGTAGCAAATTACCTTCACTCTGGGGTCAAGCCGACTGCTGTAAAACAGCCGTTTCGTCAGAGCGAAGGCTCCTCTGGCCCTGGTCAGAGCAGCATTTATATGTCTGTCGAAATATAAATACTGATCTAACCAGATACCGAGGTACTTCACTACACTTTTGCTCGCTAATGGCTGCCCGTGAAGATCAACGATAACCATCTTGCGCCAATTCTTGCACGTATCCCTCGTGGCCCCAGCCAACGGAGTCCGGAACAGAATTGTCTCCGACTTCTGGACATTTATTTTCAGTTTCCAGTCGTCGCAATATCGCTGAATCTTGTCGAAATCACGCTGCAAGAGAATTCTAATAACCTCAACCTTTCGGGCCGTTCTGTACGCAATTAGATCGTCGGCGTACGCAATTGCCTTTGTAAGACTACCTATCAGATCGCTGGTGTAAATGCTGAAGAGAATCGGCGAATTCACCGCTCCCTGTTGAAGACCATTTTTAACTAAAAATGTTGTGGTAGAAGTTACATTGCCACTTTTGACAACAAACTTTCTACCGTTAAGCATATCATACAGTATATACAACAATGGCTTGCTTATGCCAAGCCTGCTCAGTTTTAGGTAAAGACCCTCTAACCATACGGTGTCAAAGGCCTTTTCCAAATCAACCAGAACAGCACCTGTGCATTGTTGTTTTGTTTTATTCCATTGGATATCAGAAACGAGTTTAGACGCAGCATGAATTGTGTCATGACCCGCCTTGAACCCGAACTGTTTATCCGGAATTATTTTGTTGTCCGCAGCCCACTTAGTCAGAGCCCTATTAATGATTTTTTCGAAAACTTTGCTGATGCTCGGAAGAAGACTTATCGACCGAAGATTTGACGGGTTGGAGTTGTCCTTTCCCTTTTTCGGGAGAGGATGAACCACAGCGGTCTTCCAATGCACTGGATAATATGCATTATTCAGTGCATTATTGAAGAGTGTGGTGTAAATGTCAATTGCCTCCATCGGTAAATGTCTTAGTACAACGTTGGATATACCATCGACACCTGCTGACTTTTTATTTTTTATTGAGTTGAAGATGAGCTGAAGCTCAACCTTCGTCACTAACAGGGGACTTGGTCCCGTTTGCTCGGCGATTATGGCATTTGCCAAGGAATCGTCATCGAACCGCATAAAACCGCGGTTCTCAGATCGCCAATGTGTTATATCATTTCGAAGGTAAAAGTGATTAAGTAGGGCTCTGTTTTCCAGGTCGTGGTTGGGGCGAATGCTAACATTCACCTTGTACACTTGCTGGAAAGCAGCTCCCACCGCCTCCACTTTTTCCTTCGGATCTTCAATTATATAAAAGTCATCATCAAAGATGGCTTCTTCTGGATCTATTTGCGCTGTCATGAGTACGTCTCTGTTCTCTTCAGTTCTTTGGAGTTTCAGACACGGAAGGTCATTGTCGTTCTTTTTCCTGAATATCTTGTTGATTTTCGGGAACATACTAGGGTCACTGGAATTAACTGACCGGATCTTGCGGTCCCAGTACTTGTTAATTGATAACCTGTAGTTCTCCTTAATCAACAGATTGACATTTTTTATTGACGACTTCAGTGTCCTAACCTCCAAGTCGTGTGGGTCTGTAAGTCGTCTGTACAAGTTTTTGAGTCTTGTCAGTAAGCCACTCTTGTGCCTACGTAGTGCGTCAATAGTCGCGTTTCTGTAAGCGTCCATTTGGTCCCGTTCTTTGTACTTTGGTATTGTCCGTTCCATCGTTCGTTTTATTATTTCGTCCATCTGTTGTAAATGTTGGTCAATTTCTGTATTTGTCAGGTTTCTGTTGTTTGGTGGGGCTATGTCACTCGAACGAAGTTCTCTCGCTAGGGCGTTGGTGAAACGAGGCCAGCGCATCTTACTGTAATTGTAAGAATGCGTTGCAACGTATTCCTCCAACTCCACGCGTTCGTTCGAAATCTGCATTACAGCAGCCAGTCCGCAGTGATCACTGTCGTACTCGATTGTCTGTAAGCAGTTTCGAGGGTGATTACCCACTTTGTCTGTACAGTCCAACGCACTAACCATCACGCTACGGGTACTACATTTTTTTTATTTGGTAGTACTAAATTGAAAACCACCTGAAAATGGAAAATGGATTTCACCGATAACATGGAAAGTTTTACTTTTCAAATAAAATGCAAAACTATGGAAATAAACATTAGTTAAGTATTAGTTTTTTTTTTTTTAGTTTTTAGTTTCAATAGGTTGTAACTTTGTATATTAAATAGTTATCTAATATACTCGTAGTCATTAAAAGTTATTTCTTTTTTTTTTTTTTACTTAAATAACCAGAGTTGCAAAAATTCCAATGTCAATTCAATGCATTACTCAAAATTTGTTTAATGGATATTGTTCTTGACTGAAATAAAATATATAATGCTAATTGTACATCTATGAATTACCCATTAAAAATTTAATTTATTGCCATCAATATTAAACTAAAAATTAAAAATTATTTTATTGCAAGTTTTATTGAATTAGTAAATAAATGTTATTTTATTGCAACTTTAATTGAATTAAAATTAAAAAATAACTTCTATTCAAAATGAGCTACAATTTTTTAATTCAATGCCTAGTGGGAATTTATTCAATTATTTTCATTTATTTCAGTTAATATTCGAAATCTTGACGTAAAAATGTCCCAGGTTGAAGATTGACTGATACTAACAAATAAATTTTGAAAAAAAAATCGTTTTTCGGTCGAACAATAATAATAATAATAAATTATAATATTTGAATAATTGTTGTTTTTTGTGTTATAATTGCGTGATAACCGTAAGTCATAACATTAATCAGGTTAAAAATGTTGGAAATAAAAACTTAAAGTATTTTAATTAATAATTGCGAAAGTCTGCCAAATAAAATAAAAATACGTATTTTTATTTTAAAAGTTTTGCATTGGAAAACAATATTTTAATTTGATAGAACACATTTAAAAAATAACATTAAATAATTAATGCCATACGGTAACATTGAAAAATAAAATTTAATAAATAATTAAAAAAAATAGAATTAAAAATTGAAAAATATTTTCTAATTTATTCAAAATGCATTATAAAATTAAATGCATTATTTGCAACTCTGTAAATAACTTCCTTACAAGAAAACTATTTGACTTAAGTTACTTTCCGTATCAAAAAAAAATCCTAAACTTATTTTTACACCTCATTAAGCACTCTTTTCTCCTTTTTTATAAGTCTTTATTTTTAAAATTTTCACACAATGAACAAAAGAAAACAAAATAAAGAAAACTAATAAATACAATTTGCCAAAAATTGCTTTTCAATCTATAAAAGAAATAAAAAGAAAATTTCCAACTCTCAGTCAGAGACATAAAAATACATAAATACAAACAACTAAAAAGTTATAACTTCATGCTGACGTCTACAGAGACAGACAATATGATAATATGAGTAAAATATAAAAGAGCAAGGACGAAATGCAAATAAGGGATAATTTTCATGGCTAAAATGTATATCGTCATAAAAAGAAAGAAAGACAGAAAGAATGAAAGAAAACCAACCCCTCCCTATAACTCACTCCCTTTAGAGCAAGTTTAGTGAACCGTGAGAAAAATATTATGTACCTACTACTATTTCCATCCTTAGCAAAAAATTATACATACCAACACATATATATTTAAACTTTTGTTCACAATTATTATTCTACAAGTATGAAAAGCTCAACAGAAAAAATCACAAAACACAAAACATACAAGTGTCCAAAAATATATGCAACATAAAAAGGGAGCGCCCACCCCCACTAGACTATAGAAATAGAAAAAGTCAAAAAGGACTTTTCACTTCACCCGATTCTATTACAACACAGCTCCACAACAAATATGTCATACGTATGTACGTTTGTATGCATAAAATCGCGCGAGTTCAACTTACAACATGGGTTGGGTATTGTGGGTGGTGGTGGATTTGACTCCCACCCTTATCAAATCCGAGAAACTTACTTGAAGTTCCTTGCACTATAGCACAGTTGTTCTGATTTTTGTCCTGCACTAAAGGGTGGGCGCGGACAGGAGGCGGTACAAGGTGATAGAAGGAGGGTGAAGTCGATATATAGAGTGCATAGAGCGAGAGCCAAGAGGGTGATGTAGGCAGAGTGTAGACAAAGCATCTTTTCTGGCATTTCTTTGGAGAGTCCTGTTTTATTTTTTCCCTGATTTCGTAGTACGTATTATGTTATCCTTTTTTTCCATTTGTTGTTGTGTTTATTTTTGTTGCTTCTGTCGGCTAAAGAAATTGAAGTCGTCTCGGTTATTCACCGAGATTTATAACTCTATAACTACGAGTATAGCCGGAGCCAAAGCCTCCACCTCCACCTGCTAAAGGAGCAGACGAACAACAAAAAGAAAATACGTTTGGTTTTGTTTTTATTTTTCATTTGGATTGCTGCGGATTAGTGATAATCCAAACAACAAAAAAGAATTTCCTTCATTTTCTTTTTCTTATTTTCGAACGATAAACTTTAAATATAAGAATTTTCATGTCTGTTACAGTTAATCTCCTTACTAAACTTAAATGGTATTTTATTTTTTTTTCATGTTCTGTGTGATGGGTCTCTGAAGACTTTGATACTCGTATCTACCGAGAAAAGACAGATTTGATTTTGAAGTGTGTCAGAAACAAAAGATGTCAGCAGATTCCTGCAACAACAACAAAAGAAACAAATGAAATATAAAGCTTTCTTAAATTGATTTCTTTTCTTTATATTTTTCCAAAAATCACATTTCACGTGTATCTACTTATGCCCTATATGTTTTTGTGTCTCTATAATTTTGAGTCATTGATTGAATAATAAATCGATCTCATTTCACCCTACTTTTTTTCCATTAACGAAAATAAAGCCGATCCCATTTTTCTCTTTTCAGTCAAACATGAAACTTAAGACTTGAACTTCAAAAATGAAAATACGACCTTGTCAGAGTCATTGTACCTATCTTAACTTCAGCTGCTGCTATAGACAAGGTAATTGGTCTTGAATTTGTAATTTAGATTTTTAAATTTTGTTTTGTTAAAAAGAAAGCGAAATAGGATAAAGGTCTATTCACACGAACTTATAAGAAGGTAAGGGTGTGTCTGGTGATGTATTTAATCAAAATAAACGATTGGATTGATTCAAAGAAGGTATATTCTTATGGTTCAGGGCTAAGTAGGTTTTTAGTACAATTGAGTTGTTGTGGGAAAGTGTAACAAAATTCTGAAAAACTTTTCAAATCTATATTGTGCAATTTCAAATTCTTAAACGTGTGAAAATGACAAACACGTTTGGAGAGGAAAATTCTCTGTTTTATACGATTCGGTAGTTGGCAATTGATCGAAATTCGTCTAAGACATTTTCTTTGACATTTTTTTTGACAGTTTATTGTTTTTCGAATTCCTCTGAAACAAATTATGTTCGGAACAAATTGAAAATTTTAATACAATTTTGGAAGCATGTAAGAAACTAAGGAAATATTTATTTCAGCACATTTTTGTACTTTTTCTTGAATTTGTGTTTCCAGGGAAATCGCAAAAGAAATACAAGCACGCAACGAGCGGCTGGTCTTATTTGTCAATAGACCTTCGTCGTTGCGCGCACCCGCTGTATGGTATGTCGAGTCATCTTGCTGAAAGCATTCTATTTCTCCAAATGATTTGCAAATTTATGAGGAATTAAAAAAATCACGAATCGTTCCGCAAACCCAACAATACACGCTAAGCCCGAAATAAACTTCTTATCGTTAACCTTACCTTTAGCGTGACCCCAAAGAAAAAACTCTTAAGGTGTTAAATCTCGGGGGCCAATGGTTATCACTTCTTCGAAAAAACACGGAAGGGAAACTTTTCTTGCAAATTCGTGATAGTTTCGTTTTCGTACACGTAACATTTACACCAATTTTTCTACTAAGTAAGGTTCAATCACACCGCCGCGCCAGTCCAATGCCAAAAAGTGCTTTGATTTTGTGAACAGTGACTTTAGTAATTACGGCAGATCTTGGAAAAAAACCCAGGAACTTCAAATCGATACCCACCATCTCTTTATCGATTTTAAAGCCGCGTATGACAGCATCTACATGGGAAGAGCTCTACAGAGCAATGTCTAGTTTTGGCATCCCTGTCAAACATATCCGCTTGTGCAGAATGACAATGGATAATGCACGCTGCTCTATCAAGGTCGGAAAAGATAACACCGATGCATTTGATGTCAAAAAAGGTTTTAGACAAGGATATGCACTGTCATGCGACTTCTTCAATATCGTTCTGCAAAGAATTTTGCAAAACTCAATCGTCAACACAAGACGCAAAATCTTCCAAAGGTTAATCCAATTACTCGGATACGCAGATGATATTGACATAGTTGGAAGATCATAGCGTGATGTCAGTGGAGCGTTTTTGAGCATTGCGACGGAAGCGAAGAAGATGGGTTTAGTATTCAATGAGGGCAAGACCAAGTATATGCTGTCATCAAAAAAGGACATTGAACAACGACGTCTTGGACAAAACGTCACTATGGACAGCTATAACTTTGAGGTAGTTGAGGACTTTGTCTACCAAGGTACCGCTATAAACACAGACAACGACATCAACGCTGAAATCAAACGAAGAATAACTCTTGCAAATCGCTGCTTCTTCGGACTTAGAAGGCAATTGAGTAGTAAAGTCCTCTCTCGAGCATCTAAAATCACCATCTATAAGACACTCATCATCCCGGTTCTCATTTATGGCGCTGAGGCCTGGACCCTGTCAAAGAAAGATGAGAACGTCTTAGGATGCTTCGAGAGAAAAATTCTTCGGGTGATTTTTGGTCCCGTACGTATAGATGGAGAATGGAGGAGAAGATATAACGGCGAACTGTACGGGCTGTACAGCGACACTGACCTAGTTAGCAGAATAAAAGTCCAACGGCTTAGATGGCTGGGTCATGTAGAGCGAATCGACATCAACGCTCCAGCCCGGAAGGTCTTCGAATCCAATCCCGAGGGACGGCGGCGCAGTAGAGGAAGACCGCGACTCAGGTGGCGCACTCAGGTGGGTGAAGACCTCAACCAACTTGGCGTGCGAAACTGGAGACAGCTAGCTAGGGACCGAGCTGGCTGGAGACGCATGTTGGTTGAGGCCCAGGTCCGCCCCGGACTGTAGCGCCACCTTAAGTAAGTAAGTAACATTTTAATCTATGCGGATGATATGAAAATCTACATAAGTATACAATCTATATACGAACAATTACAACTCCACGAGGATATTAACAATTTTGTTATTTAGTGCAAAAAGAATGGGCTAAACTTTAACCCAATTAGTTTGATTGATTATAAAATATCGCAGCACTCTATACATCGCGTTCATTGTTTTAAAGACCTTGGAGTTAATGATCGTTAGTAAAGCCAACCCTTTGTTAGGATTTATTAAACGTTGTTCTAAAGAATTTCGGGATCCCTATGTTACTCTCGCTCTACATAACACTTTGGTCTTCTCCCAATAAGAGTACGCAAACCAGGTATGGACTCCTTTTTACGAAATCCATAAGAATAGGATAGAATCTTACTTACTTAAAATGGCGCTACACTCCTGTGTGAACTAGGGCCTCACCCAAAAAACTTCTCTATCTAGCTCGGTCCCTAGCTAGATGTCTCCAGTATCGCGCTCCAAGTTGGGTAAGGCTACTTTCCACTTGTGCGCGCCAACTGATCAGTGATCTTTCTCTACTGCGCTGTCCTGTGGGTGTGGATTCGAAGATTTTCCGGACCGGAGCATTGGTTTCCATGCGCTCTACATGACCCAGTCATCTTAGTCGTTGGACTTTTACCCTTGACTTCCCCAGTTACGTCTGTCGATGATGACGTTTTGACCGAGACGTTGGGCTTTGTAAGTCCTTTCTTGACGACAGCATGTACTTTGTTTTGCCCTCATTAACCATTAAACTCATCATGACGCCTCTGCCTTAATTCTCACAAAAGCCCAATGACATCACGCTGAGTTCTTCCAATTATGTCAATGTCATCAGCATATTATGCTAGTAATTGGACAGACTTTTGAAAGATAGTGCATCTAGTGTTGACGTGGGAGCTCTGTACTATTCTCTCAAGTACGATGTTAAAAAAATCACATGACAGCTCATCACCTTGTCTGAAACCTTTTTTGACATCGAAAGGTTCTGTTTAGTTGTTTCCAACCTTTATCGAGCAGCGTGAATTCTCCATTGTCATCCTGCACAAACGGACAAGTTTAGCAGGGATGCCAAAACTAGACACGGCTCTATACAGCTCCTTTCTCTAAATGCTGTCATATGCGGCCTTGAAATCGATGAAAAGATAGTGGTGCCGATTTGGTGTTCTTGGGTTTTTTCCAGGATCTGCCGTAATGTGAATACTCGTATTTGATCGACTGTGAACTTTCCTGTTCTAAAACCACACTGATAAGGACCTATCAGGTTGTTGACGATGGGCTTTAGACGTTCACATATTACGGCAGAGAAGATTTTGTAAGCGATCGATGTTAAGTAGACTGATGCCTCTATAGTTGGTGCAGTGTAGAGTGTCTCCTTTTTTCAGAATCGGGCAAACAATACTGAGGTTCCATTCATCGGGCATGCTTTCTTTCCACCATATCTTACAGATAACTTGGTGCATGCTCCTAACCAACTTATCTCCAGCTGCTTTAAAGAGCTCGGCATTCTAGAATCTGTTCAACGCAAATTCATATGATTCCCCTTAAGAGGGCACCCATGGTCTGATTCCTATAACCTCCCTCCTTATGAACATCGGATAAACCTTTTTCAAATGCAGCCTCTATCGCAAAGGAGGGTTAATAATGATATTGTCTCAATACTCATCAGCTTTAACCTGGTGTAATGAATGCACTTGATTTATTAAATTGTAGATCAACACAACAATAATCGTAGTTTCCAATTGTAGTTTCCGAATTGCTTGAGTTCGATAATTCATTTTCCTTTCATTTAAAACCTTTTTTAAACAGAAAATTATAATAAAAGTAATTCTGACAGAATGTCATGTAAGATTATTGACTTAAGACTTCGAAAATATATACAACTCTTTAAGTTGTCAAAATTATTTTAACTTATAGCCATTTTGTCAGCTTTCAAGGGATTCATTTTTAGTTTGGTTAGACATTGAATCAGACAGGATCACATAAAATGGGGTAGATTCGGTGAATAGGCCTAAACTTTTCACTTTTGGTTGGAATGGAAAAAATTGGTAACAGCATAATTTAACGTTACGGAACCGTGGGTTGGCCTCCAAGATCGTGTGATTTAATACCGCTTGACTATTTTCTGTGAGGATTATGTTCAGTCGCTAATCTACGCTGATAAACCCGAAATTATTTCCCACTTGTAAATAAAAATAAGGTCACACATTTCCAGATTAGGCTACGTCCGATCCAGCCATGGCGTTCATTTGCCAGAAATCGTATTTAAATTATAATGCGCGAAGTGTGAATTTAAATAGTCATCTTTGCTTTTTTCCACTTTAAAGTTGTATACCGTTAAAAGAATACCCTTTAAATATATGAAAACCCTATAGTTTCACTTAACATTTTTTTTTAAACATACAAAACTCAAACTTTCAACAAAACGTTTTCGATATAATACAAACTTGTATACTAACAGTTCTTTCACTCATCAGTTCAGTGAATCTTCTTTAAAATGTCTCCGGCATGCATGCAAAAATCTCAAGAGAAAGTGATGAATGGTTTTTATATCATATTAAAGAGCTCTGATGCAGCACCAGCAACAGCAACGGCCACAGCATTCACTTATAGCTTTTGAAAAGATGTATACATACTCGTGGAGTTTGTATATATGCAATACCTAAAGTGCACACCCTCTTGGCCATCAACGATATGAAGCCTCAAGTGTCTTTTCCTCATGATGATGTGCTATGGATATAGATATGGAAATAGGGAAACCATCAACAGACAATTTTTCAATTGACAAGAAATAATACAGAAATACAAATGATGCAGGTACATAATGTTACATGCCCATTCGTCGTCGGCGTCCAAGTCGGTCGTCGAATAAGTGCATATGCATCAACGAGCTGTTTTAATACTCAACACTTGTAATCTTCTTATTTTTGATTTTCTCGTTTGCGCTCAATTGCCGGCCAAGTCAGTCAGTCAACTGTTCCCATTTAGACTCTCACCTTTTTCTCGTCGTGGTTTTGGTTTTGGTGTACCTAGCAAAAGCTGATACCGAAAAGAGACCGCGTTGTTGGACGTACAATGATTCTTCCAAAAGACACCAAACACCGAAACCGACCACCATCGCCATCACCATCATTCAGAAACAGAAACAACAACAACAACATTTCACTTGCAATAAAATGAACCGAATTAAGTGACTAATGCACTTATCGGCTTAGTGAGAGGAGGCATACACTACACAACATAGTATATCGGTTCAGAACCTCCGGACTTTCTTGTTTTCTATCTTGCTGTCGATGTCATTCGGTCGGCTGAAATATCCAAGAGCGATTGATGGTGGTTCTCTGGTGGGGGGAATCACTTGTTGGTGTAGCACGAATCTACTTGGACTTGGAATATGACTCATCACACCTTTTCAAACACTCCAAAACAGCTAAAGCCTATATGACACACGGCACACGACTGAAGCCACGACGCGACGGACAAAGAAGACGTCGGTGTTGGTTCCTATGACGGAATAGAAAGGTGATTATAATGATGACGACGATGAAGGTGGGGGTGTTATAAATATTCATTGAAAACGGGAAAAGGTTTCGGACTATATACACATCCGAGTTTAGTGTCATTCAATGAAGTACATCATGATGTCGTGTTTTGAGTCCATCATTCGAAAAAGGTTACGAGATGTTGACATGAAGTTTTCATGTATTCTAATGATAAAATGTATGTTTATCTCTATCTCTCTCTCTCTCTGTGGAGTTTATGTCACATAAGTTTTTCCTTAGTTTCATTTTGTTTTTAAGAAGAAGGGTTATTCTGGGAAATTTATGTGAGTTTTTGAAATAAACCCTTATCAACATCAAAAAAGAAAAATGTCACATGTAACTAGGTAGTTAACGAGGATATATTTCGGTTTTCGGAAGCACATCGTCAGGAGAACAAATTGTGTTGGGAAAAAAAGGTGAAAACAAAAGTTGTATGGAACGAAAGTCTTTTGTAAATATCAAAATTTAATTTAAAAAAAAATTAGAGATTAAATTAAAAAAATTCGAAAGAAAATTTAGAAACCTATGCACAGGGGCGTCTTTAGACTTTTGGGGGCCCTGGGCCCAATAGGATTTGGTGGCCAAAAAAGTAGGTATAACATATTTTTTTTCTTTGGGTTGAAAAAATCATTTTAAAATTAATTTGTGTTTTTACTTTTTAAAAAGCATTAAAAAAAAACATAAAACAGATATTTTTTGTATATTTTTATAATTCTTTTAAATTTAACTTCAATAGTTGAACATTTTTCTTTATAATTAGTTGATTTTTGATAATTTTTATTGTTTTTTTGATTGATTTCTAATGTTTTTATATTTTTTTTTTAATTTTATGTAAGTTTATTTCTTTATATTTGTTTTCATTTGTTTTTTTTTTTAGATATGTGTTTATGTAAGTTTAAGTATACAATAAAATATTATTGAAGGCATACTTTTCTGACTTTGTCAGTTGCAAAATCATGAATTAAGTCATCAAATTCAATTTCCTGTAGTAATTCATTTTCAATTGATAAAATTGGCAAGCTGTTTAGTCTATCTTGTAGCATTGTGCTTTGAAGTTAATTTTTAATCCGATTCAATTTCGAAAATGAACGCTCTCCACTGCTGTTTGAAACCATCAAAGATGAAAAAAATTCTACAGGCAGTTTTTACATTTGGAAATGTTTTCCCAATTTCATCCATTGTAATTAGATTGTACAATTTTGATATTGTAATAAGATTTTCATTTACATCTTTATTGAATTCTTTTCAATACTGTACGAGGTGCAAGCATTCTACCTCAAGTTCTTCTGCATTAACATCTCTATGGTTTTTTGAAAACTGTTCGCAAGAATTTTGCAAATCCACTGAAGTCAAATATTGCAATCGACAAAAAAAACCAAAAAATGCATTAATTTCTTGATAGCAATTGGATTGTATTTTTAATTGCAAAGTAATAGTGTCAATAATTGGAAAAAAAGTTGATATTTTAAACTTTTCTTTCCCAATTAGCTGGACGGATGGTGAAGGACCATCAAAATATGTGGCACACGAACTCCGTACTATTTTTTGGTACAATAAGTCTTTATAATTAGCATCCGGATTCTGAATTTTGGCAAACGCTTCAAATTTGTCAAAATTCTCCCTTATATCATTTATGAAAGAACATAGTGAAAAGGCAAATTGGAAGCAACGTCAATCGTTATTGTTTCTTTTTGAAAGCTCTTGCAGGTTTTATGAATTCTTTCTAATATTGTGCTCCAAATTTCTGTTAAAATGACGAACTCCAGTTTTTACATTTTCTTAGACAGGCTTAGCGTTTCGCTTTTTGTGTCTGGATCTCTAGAGATAGATGTCAAGGCTACAGTAATTTGCTTATAATCATGATGGAGCGCGTTAAGAACTCTATGTGAACCTAAACATTCATTCAATTTATTCCAGCGATGGGTAGAAGCAGAAAAAAAGTTGTATATTTTTTTTGAACCACTTGAAAGAAACTTGTTACCTCCTGCATACAACCATCCGCATGAAGGCCTACTAAGTTAAGAGAATGTGCTGCACAAGGTACAAAGGTAGCAAATTCGTAAAATGAAACTTGTTCTTCTGTTACTGTCTACTAACCTTATTTCGTTTTCCATATAATTCTTGTATAGATTCATTCATTTTGAGTTGGTGGATTTGGGGGCCAAATAATTGCGGGGCCCTAAAGACGCCACTGCCTATGCAGAACATACAAATACAATTCAATTTCATTTGTGTTTGAATTTTGTTTAAAAAACAATTTGAAAAATTAAAAAATTCTAAAATTTTGTTTAGGAATCATTTCATTGGAGTATAGATGACCATTTATTTATTTATTTCTTAACGTTAGTTATAATGGACGGCTGTAAGAAACTCGCCAAATTCGCGACCCACACTGTTTACTTCCCATTACACTGGCCTACAAGTTTTGACTTTAAAAAAGTATTCCTTATGTTCAGTAATGTTGTGTTTCTTTTTCGCGACATTGAAACGTTCCAATGGACTTGATACCGATTTTCCATATTGCCGATATCCTAATGAAAGCACTCGCCATGCTCGTGACTTAAAGCTCCGCAATTATTCGGAAAGAACTCCAAGTGGGAATGTTAAAAGGGGTTTTTCAAAGACATATTGCAACCCAATTTTTGGTATGATGACAACATATTTTCGACAAGTTCAGTATAATTGTCAATCCTCTTATTTCCCAGGAAATTTTGTGCGACAAGGCGAAAATCATCCCAGAACCGAATCAAAGTTGACATTTTTAAATAAATCTCTTATCTGAGGACCGACGACGCATATATACCTTCTTTGACTTTAGCCTTAATAAGTATTTGAAATTTTTGGCGAAGGTATTGAAAAGCAGCTCCATCTTGGTTCATTTCTCTTACGAAATTTGTCATGAGTCATAGCTTTATATGCAGCAAGGACGGAAGTAACGCCTTTTGTTGATCAACAAGAGGGTCATTTTTGACGTTGAAGTGACTGATGATAAGGCCACAACTTTTTTTATATAATGCTGTTTTCTCTCACGACAGTCCCATTCACAGATGAAGCAACAAAATTTCGTGTAGCCTAATTGCAGTCCAGGCAGTAGAGCTACGACTTTCAAGTCCCTGCAGATTAACCAACATATCTCCAGCTGCTTTAAAGAGCTCGGCATTCTAGAATCTGTTCAACGCAAATTCATATGATTCCCCTTAAGAGGGCACCCATGGTCTGATTCCTATAACCTCCCTCCTTATGAACATCGGATAAACCTTTTTCAAATGCAGCCTCCATCGCAAAGGAGGGTTAATAATGATATTGTCTCAATACTCATCAGCTTTAACCTGGTGTAATGAATGCACTTGATTTATTAAATTGTAGATCAACACAACAATAATCGTAGTTTCCAATTGTAGTTTCCGAATTGCTTGAGTTCGATAATTCATTTTCCTTTCATTTAAAACATTTTTTAAACAGAAAATTATAATAAAAGTAATTCTGACAGAATGTCATGTAAGATTATTGACTTAAGACTTCGAAAATATATACAACTCTTTAAGTTGTCAAAATTATTTTAACTTATAGCCATTTTGTCAGCTTTCAAGGGATTCATTTTTAGTTTGGTTAGACATTGAATCTACAGGATCACCTAACATGGGGTAGATTCGGTGAATGGGCCATTGGTGTTCATTATATTTAATCCGCAGCAGAACAGTTTTATTATATTTTCAAAAGACTCTTTCATATGAACTGCGTAACCAATAGGAATCGAGATCAAATATTTTGGTTATGCGACAGCACAGCTTTTAAGCTTAACTTAGAGCTATCTATAAAAAGTTTATATTCATTCGGTTTATAAGTAATGTTAAGGACTACCATCAAGCCACTGACATCATTACAAAAACCTAAACTTTTATACATTTCAAAATATCGTTGGAATTATTTTTGTCGAGTACGGAAAGATGTAATAACCACTGTGCAGTTCTATCTTTTGCATTAATTTATCTTCAGAAAGGAAAAACCAAAAACACTCTATATGAAGATATAAATCCTTCGTACGTATCACCCCTCAAAACCCATTTGTTTACATTGTTGTATTTGTAATGTGAAAGAATTCAACGAGTAAAATTGACGTGTTTTCACGCATACATAGACACATTTACTGAGTTTTTAGGGGAAATTTCATAAATTAGAGGAGAAATTACACACACACTAAGACATACTTTATGAGGCCAGTTTCCGGTTTAGCTTGTAGGCAAACCAATATGGCTACCGAGGATTTATATATTTACTAGAGTGTTTTTGGAAAAAACAATCAACTTTCAAATGGCTTCCTCACGCACCCTATTCGCCATATTTAGATAGCTAGATAGATAGATAAATCTTTATTCATTAAAACGATACATATTAATTTACAATAGAAAAAAAACTTACAAGCATGGCATTAGAGCCGTCTGCAGAATATTATCAAGACATTTACATTGAGAAAAAATAGTATACAATTATGGAATATAAAATAAAGAACATATGTATATAAATAATATTACAGAAATGTGATCAACTTGTTAAATGTTGTTTTGTTAAAGTGGCAAAATAATTTAAAGAAGAAAAAGAATAGTTAACAATAAATATGTGTTACAATGAAAAAAGAAAACAATTAACAATTAGGTACTTTAAATGATTGTTCAAAATATATAAGTTTAATTTTTTTTTAAACTAAAAAAACCGAAGATGGCGAAGAAGTGGAAAAGTTTCGGAAAATATGGACTTTTAGTTTAGTTAAAACGAAAAAAGGCGAACTCTAAGAGATTCAAGTAATGGAATATTGGGGCTTTTAGTTTAGCTAAAACAAAACTTTATTTTCTTTTTTTACTTAAGTAGATACTTCAAAACAGACTCAAATAAGAATTTCTGTAATTATTTGCATGGGAGACATAGCGTACCAGCAATTTCCAACCATACTCCCCGTTCAAAACACGTAAACATTCTTCCGACGAAAAGAAGCTTTTATCAAAATGAAGTCTTCGGATTTCTTGTAAAATAGGACAAGTTGCTTACTTACTTTTTTTTTTTTTTTTTTATAAAGTACAGGCACTCAAGGGGATATTAATACCCTTAACACGTTTACGGTTAAACACAGTGCGAGTATTAGGAAAATAGGAAAGGATTTAAGAGGAGATACCGGTGCACATTGGTTTTAAAATTTTGAATATTGAAATGGGAGGGGAAAACAGAGTTGGGTAAAGCATTCCACATTCTTGATGAGCGGCTAAAAAAAGAATCTCTATACTTAACAGTACGTCCGAAATTGAGCTCGAGGGTAAACTGATGAGCATTCCTGGAAGTGCGAGTATTACGGCTGAATTGTTTGAGGGGGGGAATGCAACTGGCTAATTCGACAGAACATTGTTTGTAAAAGTATCTGTAAAACAACGAAAGGCATGAAACATTACGCCGGTGTTCGAGAGATGTAAATGTTTCGGTTATAGTTCTATCGCCGATCATTTTCAAAGCTCTTTTTTGTATCCTATCTAAAAGGCTCAAACTTGTTTTAGGGGCACCTGCCCAAATATGCGAGTTATATTCAAGTTTTGGACGAATGAAGGCTTTGTAAATTACAGCCAGATCAGAAGGGGTGAAAAATTTCTTACACCGTCGGAGAAATCCTAAGCACCTGGCAGCATTTTTGGCAATATCAAATATGTGATCATTCCATAAAAGGTGATCTGTGATACACATACCGAGTACTGACAGTTGATTAGTTTCCTGGATGCAAGTGCCACTCATAGATAGCGGCATCGGGGGTATGTTACGCTTTAACGACAAGAGACAGCATTGGGTTTTCGAAGCATTAAATTCTACACGGTTTTTGATTCCCCATTGGACAATGCTGTCAAGATCAGAATTTAATGAGCTTATCATACGCTGCCGTTGAAGTTCCACATCCGAAGGACAAGGATGTGAATCTAGAAACGAATATGAAAAGCTGAGGGTACTGTCGTCGGCGAAACAGTTTAATGGATTAGAAGTGGCAGACAAAAGATCATTTATGAATATAAGGAAGAGAGTCGGTGACAAAACGGAGCCCTGGGGGACACCAGCATTTATTTTATGAATTTCAGACTTGAAACCATCCAATACAACTTGTATTGAACGGTTCGAAAGGTAATTTCTAATCCAACGAAGAAGTGATTCATCAATACCAAGAGCACGCATTTTCGATAAGAGAGCTTGGTGCCAAACTCTATCAAATGCTTTTGAAATATCAAGTGCAATAATCTTACTTTCTCCAAAACGATGTAAAGATTTGTTCCACTGTTCGGTGAGATAAACCATGAGATCACCAGTGGACCTATTGCTACGAAAGCCATACTGCCGGTCATTAAGAAGCTTTCGTTCTTCAAGATATTTCTTAAGCTGATAATTAATCAGCGTTTCCATGACCTTGGAAAGAAGGGACGTAAGTGCTATTGGACGATAGTTAGAGGGAGAGGACGATTCGCCTTTTTTAGGGACAGGCTGGACAAATGCTATTTTCCATCCACTCGGAAAGAGACCTGTAGAGTAGGAAAGATGGAAAAGTTTACGCAGTGGTTTTGCCAGCGTTGAAGAACACCTCTTCAGAACGATTGGGGAGATACTATCCGGGCCAGCGGATTTGTGTATGTCAAGGTCTTTAAGTACTCTTGCAACTGCACGAGTGCGAAAGAAGATTCGTCCCATAGAATCATTTACGCTCTCAAGAACAGGAGGACTCATGACACTTTCCGGTAGCGTCGAATTAACAGCAAACTGTGCTGCAAGCAAATTGGCTTTATCGATCGAGCTCACATAGGGAGTGTCATTGTGGACGAGCGTTGGAACCGAGGATGACGTGGTGTTTCGTACGTTTTTTACAAATGACCAGAAATTTTTACTACCTTTGGGACATTGTAGTATTTTTTGCCTTAATTTCTGATCATGCAAAAATTTGGTTCGTCGAATATGACCATTACAGGTCTTTCTAGCTTGTTTGAACTTATTCCGGTTTTCCTCAGTAGGGTTGGCTTTATAACAACGGAAACTTACATCTCTGAACCTAATAACCTCTTTACAGCTCGAATCAAACCATGAGTTCTCTTTGGGTTTGATAGATTTCACCCTATTCGGGATAAAATTTCTCATTCCACAAAGAATTAAATTTGTTACCATATCTGCGCTGGAATCCACGTCACTATCGAGGAAGCATAGTGACCAGTTAAAGTTCCTGAAGAATTCATTGAGACCGTCCCAGTTGGCTTTCTCATATTGCCAAACGGTTCTCATAGGAGTTTTTTCTTTAACTGGGGTTTTTTGACATGAGAATTTTGCAGATATGATACAATGGTCTGATGTGCCTAGAGGCGGTAATACACTGATTGTGTATTTATTAGGGTCAGAGGTAAGAAACAAATCTAGGGTGTTGGCGGATTGACCTGCAACGTCAGGGATTCGAGTTGGCTCATCAACAAGCTGAGTTAACTGATTTAACTCAGCAAAGACTTCAACATACCTTCCTTCGGGTGTTGACTGGCCAGAATAGCGAAGCCAAGAAGAATTGTGTACATTGAAATCGCCCGCAATGACGATTTCAGTGTGAGGATAATGGGCAACAATTCTTTGGATGGAGTCAGACAGAGCATCAAATTCGTTGAAAGTTGAATTTCTGTCCAGGTTTGGACTTCGATATAGAAAGCATGTGTGGATGATGTGCTTATTTACCGTAAATTTTAACCACATGAAGTTAAAGTTTGTGTTTGAGCACAAACCATATTGTGGCTGAAGTTGGTATGCAACATCGTTTCTTATATATACGGCTAATCCATGGTGGAAAAAGAATAATGGCACTAAGCTATACCCATTTAGATTAAATTCCAAATGATCGGAATCTTCACCTATCTGAGTTTCACTTAATGCCAAAACAGCTGGCCTGTGTGTCTCAGTGTGAACATATGTCGCATAGAAATTCTTTCTAAGACCACGAATGTTGCTAAAATCCACTCTGAAATCACCAAACATTGCAATACTCAAAATTAACAAAACACAATTCGGACAATTACCTATAATATATGTACTACCTAGAATCCAATTTGAACTTTTCAATAACAGATTTCCACTAGTGTTATGCCTTAGTGAAAATCTGTGTACTGATCCGCCCCTGGTTAACTAGATAACACATATACTAATCTATCCAAAAACATATGAGCTCAATCGTTGTATATACTACATAGGTATACTACATATACTTACTTACTTAAGGTGGCGCTACAGTCCGGGGCGGACCTGGGCCTCAACCAACATGCGTCTCCAGCCAGCTCGGTCCCTAGCTAGCTGTCTCCAGTTTCGCACGCCAAGTTGGTTGAGGTCCTCACCCACCTGAGTGCGCCACCTGAGTCGCGGTCTTCCTCTACTGCGCCGTCCCTTGGGATTGGATTCGAAGACCTTCCGGGCTGGAGCGTTGATGTCCATTCGCTCTACATGACCCAGCCATCTAAGCCGTTGGACTTTTGTTCTGCTAACTAGGTCAGTGTCGCTGTACAGCCCGTACAGTTCGTCGTTATATCTTCTCCTCCATTCTCCATCTATACGTACGGGACCAAAAATCACCCGAAGAATTTTTCTCTCGAAGCATCCTAAGACGTTCTCACCTTTCTTTGACAGGGTCCAGGCCTCAGCGCCATAAATGAGAACCGGGATGATGAGTGTCTTATAGATGGTGATTTTAGATGCTCGAGAGAGGACTTTACTTCTCAATTGCCTTCTAAGTCCAAAGAAGCAGCGATTTGCAAGAGTTATTCTTCGTTTGATTTCAGCGCTGGTGTCGTTGCCTGTTTTTATAGCGGTGCCTAGGTAGACAAAGTCCTTAACTACCTCGAAGTTATAGCTGTCCATGGTGACGTTTTGTCCAAGACGTCGTTGTTCAATGTCCTTTTTGATGACAGCATATACTTGGTCTTGCCCTCATTGACCACTAAACCCATCTTCTTCGCTTCCGTCGCAATGCTCAAAAACGCTCCACTGACATCACGCTTTGATCTTCCAATTATGTCAATATCATCTGCGTATCCGAGTAATTGGATGGACCTTTGGAAGATTGTGCCTCTAGTTTTGACGGTTGAGTTTTGCACAATTCTTTCCAGAACGATGTTGAAGAAGTCGCATGACAGTGCATCGCCTTGTCTAAAACCTTTTTTGACATCAAATGCATCGGTGAGATCTTTTCCGACCTTGATGGAGCAGCGTGCATTCTCCATCGTCATTCTGCACAAACGGATAAGTTTGACAGGGATGCCAAAACTAGACATTGCTCTTCCCTATGGATGCTGTCATACGCGGCTTTAAAATCGATAAAGAGATGGTGGGTATCGATTTAAAGCTCCTGGGTTTTTTCCAAGATCTGCCGTAATGTGAATATTTGGTTGATAGTGGATAGGACAAGTTGCTAAAAAATGGTAAACATCTTCGTTTCGGTTTGAGTTGCAGTGTGAACAAATTGCATCTAAGTCAGTTCTATGTGGCCTGTAGTTGAGTTCAAGAGTTTCAGTCCGTATTTTGAATATTAAACTTATATCAGAAGCAGAAAGGTCCTCACAGAAATAATTATAATCGCCCAAAGTCAAATTAAGACGGCTATAGGTTGCTCTATAAAGTGATTCCCTAGCCCTTTCGAGATTAGTTTTGTACATTTCCTCATCAACCATCGAAATGCAGTTGTAAAAGGTATTTCTCCATCCTTCTTTGTTGTTTGCATTTAGATTCATTGCTAAATTATGTGCTGTGGCAAGAGCATGCCAATTTCTAAAAGGGGAATATCCACAATGGAGTGATATAAGCAGGATTTGCTTGTGCAGATTACTATCGGGTCTATGCATAACTTTAATAAGATAGTCTGCGTTGGCCTTTAAATTTCTAACATATATTTGCGGAAGCCCGGACTTAACATATATGGCGTAATTAGGCGTGCTACGCGGTAGCCGGAAGATTCTTTTGAAAAAGTATCTTTGAAGAACTTCCATATCCTCTAGAAATTGGTATCCATACACTTGATTCCCATAACAAAAGCAACTGTTCACGGTAGCCTTAAAAACTCTAAATTTATAGAGTTTATAGCTGGTTTGGCTAGTACCAGTTTCTCTTTAATATGATTTTTGATGTTCAAATTATGAGTGATAGTAAAACCAAGATATTTATACTCGCTGACAACTTCTATAGTAGTACCATCTAATGTCCAATTTCGTACATTATTATCTGAACGGTTTTGAGGTTTAAAAATCATAATTTTAGATTAAGAAATGTTGATTTTGAGATCCCACGAATCGCAATATTGTTTAAGTTTATTTATCTGAAGCTGCAATGTCACTGGGTTATTAGAAAACACCACCAGGTCATTAGCATAGAGCAACATCTTCAAAGATAAATCGCCATAGTTGACGCCTCCCGGTAATTTATTTTCAATATCATTGATAAAAAGAGCGAACATCAGCGGACTTAATATACAGCCTTGTGGAACACCTGTTTCGGTATTAAAGGATTTTGACATAGATATACCATTACAAACCATTGCAGACGTGTTTAATAAAAGTTGTTCATAGATCCGAATAAATTTGGTTGAAAGGCCAATAGCTGCTAGCTTATATAAAAGTGATCTTCTGTTGATGGTATCAAAAGAAGCTTTAAAATCGACGAAAAAAGTGTATAGGGGCTTCTTTTTGTCGATAAAACGCCTGGCAACACTCATAAGAGCAAAAATTTGATCAGTCGTTGAAAAGCCCGCCCGAAAACCAGCCTGATATCCACTTTCCAAACTTAAAAAAATCGTTCGAGGGTAAAAGCTTTGCCAACAATGAAGAGGTAGAGTCTGTGGTTGAGGACTATTTTGAGGAGCTCGACGGTTCTTACTGTAAACAGGGTATCGAAGCTATTGAACATCGCTAAGAAAACTGTATTGAGCTAAAAGGAGACTATGTAGAGAAATAAAGATATTTTTTCCCAAATTTTGTATGTTAGGTCGGACTACCCTTAACAATATGTTCTTAGAAAAGTCCAATCGGTATTTTTTTAAAACAATAAAAACTTTTAAATAATGCTGCTAAAATTGATAAAAATTGGTTTTCGACTAAAAATGTCGGGAACAAGGGCAGATGTTGAAATCAAACTTTTTTAGAAAATCCAATTCACAACATTTTTACATAACACGAAAACCTACAAAAACAATGGTTTTCTACTGAAGTATTAGGAGAATAAAGAAAGATATTGACTTCAAATTATTTTAAATTACATAAAATATTCGTATTATATATTTAATAACTTATATTTTTTTGTTAAAATTTTAGAAAAATCGGCAGCTGAACACGGCTGGAAAGTTATAAGCGTGAAACAACAATTGATATTTTTTGAAAATCCTCTCATTTTATAATCTGTAAGACTAAATTTATTTGAAGCCTATACATCTCGGGTTTTTAAGTCTTGAGATATTATAGACGAACAAAGGTATCCCGAAAGCATGACATCTAAAAGCGATGGACTTAGATTATGAGGAGCTTGAAAACGGACAAACTGGACTGATTAAAATAACTCCCAACCAAAAGTCAAAAATATCACTGCTCGTAATTCAAGAAAAAAAAATTGTATTAAACATTTTTGTTTGTGTGCAAATGTTTAAATAATTTATTTAACATTTATGTACATATGTAGATTTAATATTTTATTCAATGTCAATGACCTGCTTTGTGAATTTCTTTAAATTAAAACCATCAAAATGCAAATCAGATGAATTTAAGTTAGCAAAACAAATCGTTTATTCTTGTTGTAGATATAAAAAAAATCCCACTCAATAGTTTCTCAATAAACATACAAGAAAATCAAAATTCAAACAAAATTTTCAAAATTGACATAATCTTTTGAACTTGTTCTTCTTAATTATTGCATCAACCAATCCCGCAAACCGAACATAAAAATGCTTTCTCTTCTGAAAATAAAACTAATTAGCAACATGTGGTGGTATGTAGAGTTAGGTGGGTGATGTTAAAAATTCTATCTCTATCATCCAAAAATAAATTTTCAAATTAAATTTAAATTCATAAACAAAAATATACACTGAAAAAAAATAAGTTTCAACTAATTTAGTACCGTGAAATACAAAAGCTATAAATAGCGTGGAAGTGGAATATAAAAGAGATCAACTGAAAAAAGAAACATTTTCGTTCGTTTCATGAAGTCAAGTTTGTGGAGCGTTCTCAGAGTTTTCGACAGTGGACTTGGTTTTTAAGGCTATCTTGATTATAAAAGATTTTAAATGCATATTTGCCAGTATTACGTATACAAAAGTTAAAACAATTAAAGTATAAGACCAGCAGGGTTATAAAATTCACAGGAAAAAATTGTGTTCGCCCGAAATTTTAAAAGATTCACCTGTTGCAAATTCAACTACATAAATTTTTTCACCGCCTCCAAGAAACTAAATAAAACATTTCAGTTGTGAAAGGAGTTGAATTTTGAAGAAATAAAAGCTCAGAAATGGAAATTCGCGGTAGTGGAAAACTTAAATGAAATTTTTCCGGATGAAACTCCAAATAGTGATGATTGGAATTTTGTTGTTTATGAATTATTTTTCGCATTTATCTCCTTCTGAATGATAAAATTTCTTTCTGTGTATGATCTGTACTGTAAAAGTAAACTGGCCTATTTAGGCCTTTTTGGCATCGTCGTGGGTCGTTGTCTCAGTCGGTGTTTTCTGACGTCCCTCCCAACGCAATGCCCACCCAGCCATCAAAATGTTTATGCAATTTTTATTGGAGCAAAAATCAAAAAAAGAAAAAAAAAATAGAAAGAAGCTGCCAAAGCATTTTCTGAATCTTGATTTGTCTTATTTTATTATCGTTTTTCTTTTTCTTTAAGAAACCTAACTAGGTCAGCAGACTAACATCTGGGTGCGGGTGAGGCTAGACGATGAAAATGATACAACAACAACAAAAATATTGATGAGAAATTTTTCTACTTTCAATCAGCAAACTCATTATTATAATTTTTTTTTTGAACAATATGAGATGTTTTAGGACTTCTGTTTTTGGATGAAATTAGTTTTATATTTTTTCGTTTTTTGATTAATTATTGTCCCATTAGCGAGTCTACTTTAGTTAGTTGGAAAAAAGAAATCAAAACAAAAGAAAAACTTTTAGGCTGTTTATTGTTGGGTTTTGTTTTGACAAATGATTGATGATAACAAGGATTTTGTTGGTTTTTTGTTATTGTTGTTGTTTTACTGATGTTTGATGAATGACACTTGAAATTGTGAACTAATTGATGGATAAGCAAAAGTTCTATACATACTTTGCCGTAAAACAGGTAAGATTCTTGATAAATGGAGGAAGTTTTTTTCTGTCCTCTTAATACAATTAAACGAAGTGTCTTGATAAGGTAATAGCTTTATATTGCATTTCATTAATTTTGATAAAAATCAAACGAACAATTGGATGAAATTGTTTCTTCAATATGATTTGAATATAAACCGAATCATAAAACTTAACCGAATTCTGATTCAGACAAATTGTCAGTCTTTTTAGCAAATGAACACTTTAGGGTTTTCTTAAATAAAACCACAATTCGAATTTTATCAAAAACTTTATTTAAAAATGACATTAGGACTATTATAGCGTTTACCTTTAACTAAAAGATACACAATTTAATAAAACAAAATGTGACACTTAAAAACACAGTACTGTCATTATTTCTTTATTTTCCCTTTTTTGTTAATAAAGAGTTGTCCAAGGTTTAATTTTGAATAATCCGATAAATATGTAAGTTTCACATAGAAAGCTGCCATCTTTTACTTTTAACAAGAAAAACTACTCCAATTCTATTTTTCTTGGAGGTAAGGTGAGTGATAAGATCTTTGTCAATGCCCAACAATCTATTTAAGACCTTTGAGATGAAATTCTTGAAGTTATCAAGGACATACAGCCGCAAAAGTGAGAATTGATTTTTCTTAAGAAATACTTATTGTTTTAGTATTTGAATATGAAACCTCTTAATGGAAAATCTTCAATTTTTGGGCCGACTCTTGGTTTGTGTTCTTTTTTTTCATAATAAGCGCACACCCAAGGGGATATTACTACCCTTATTATGCAAAGACACAGTGTGAGGATTAAGAAAGGGAGAGAAGGGTTTAAAGGAGGTATCAGCGCACAATGGTGTTGAATTTCTGAATACTGCAATGACCAGTAATACTGCAAAAAGTGGGAAAGCACATTCGCGTAGTACGGCTAAAGAACGAATCTCTGTATTTGAGAGTACGACCGAAGTTGAGCTCAGGGGTATACTGATGAACGCCAGTGTTACGGTTGAACTGTTTAAGGGATAGCAGGTGGCTATTTCTCTAGACAATAAACCGTTAAAATAACGGCAAAAAAGCATGAGGCAAGAAAATTTACGACGATGTTCAGGCTCTAAGTTCAATACTATCCAAGAGGCATACTCGTAAGTAAGTTGCACGAGCACCAGCCTAGAGATGGGAGTTATATTCAAATCTTGGACACACATATATCAGTCTTGTAGATAACAGCCAGATCAGAAGGAGAGACAAATTTATTGCATCGCCTTAAGAAACCCAAATACTTTGCGGAATTTTTGGCGACATCGCGTTTTTGATCGTTTCACAAGACGTGGTGATACACATACCTAGAATATCGAGATATACAGGCTCATTGATGCAAGTGCCATCTATGGATAATGACAAGAAATGATATTTTCTCATTGCAGTTCCACATCCGAAGAACAGGGATGTGAGTCAGGAGATCATTAATAAAAATGAGAAAGAGTACTAAAGACAAAACAGAGCCCTGCAGCACACCAGCATTGATATTTAATGTTCTTCATAATTGAATATTCCCTTGGATTGTTGAAATTGATGTTCGATATCATTAATTTTGATTTTTGTTCATATTTCTTCTTGTTATTTGCTTAATCCAAAATCCAGATCTATAAATTAAAACAAAAAACAAATTTTAATTCCATTTCCTACCAAATAAATGTTTATTGCAAAATTAAACAAATAAAAATAAATAACGTTAATGACAGTTTCGATACTGGCAGCTTAACGGCACTGTGTAAGACCTTTAATTTGTTTGGAAGCCTGAAGAAATTTGTTTATTACATTTTCTTTAGAACTATCAGTTAACAATTGGGAGGGAAGTTTAAACCTTGTGCTAATTTGGGGATAGCTTTTAGATTTCGTCGAAACACTAAATTCAGTTTCAGAAGGAGATATAAATATGAACCTGACCTGAAAAGAATAAAATATAAAGAGAACTTGGAAAACTTTGAGATTCGCTCACCTGAAGTAATTTGTCGAAGGTATAATTGAGCCGTTTATTTTGAAAGTGGCATAAGTCACTTTTTCAAAAAAATGGAGTTAATGGCAACACTAAATACAATTGAACGGTATCTTTTCATTTTTAAAAAATGTGCACTCAATAAGTTGAGAACTATTGAGATTTCTTCGAGAGAAGTATTGGTAATTAACGGTATAACAAATATGTTAAATATCTCAACTTAAAAAAAGTGACTTATGCCACTTTCAAAATAAACGGCTCAATTATATCTTCAAAAAAAAAAATAGGAGACGGGCACAATACTGAAAATGAATCCAGAAAACGAATAATTACAATAACCCAGAAAAGCGAAAACAAAAAATCTGGCAAGGTCAAAATTTCGATAGTAACATAAAATATTTCTTTGAAGTAAACATTCTCAAATTTTAAGGAACTAATACAATTTGTGAGTTGCGCCAATTTTCTGGGATTTGCGTTTCAGGATTTTGGGTTTTCAGTATTCATTAGGTGTTAGTTTATTAAAAACGGTACGTCTGAATAAGACTTAACAGTGACAGTTTGTGAGAAAAAAACATACCAAACAAACCTAAGTTTGTGAATTAGTTAATAAGTCTGTGAAATGTCAAATGCTTGGAAGTCATATTGATTAAGCAATTCACTAAAATATAAGTATCCATTTAACTTTGGTAACATTTTAAGAGACAGTAAGGTATTCTAAAATCATTGAAATAAAATTATTAAAATCTTTTTAACTCATCAATCCTCAAAAATGCTGCGCCATTTTTTTGACCACATGTCCAGACTTATTGGTTTTGACTTTTAACTCCCGATTGTACAGGTAAATATACGTGTTTTCCATGATAGATATATTAAACAGTTCGGTACTCGCTCGTCTGGAAGACATAGCTCTTCCCGGAATAATTTCATATTACGGTTACTTATTCAAAAAATTAATGCTACGTGATTGCGCTTTTTTCACAGTTCAAATATTGGTTTTTCCGTTTAAAAAATTCACCAAAACTTATCATTACCGAATATTACTTTTCCTATTAAAATCAGCTTCATCAAAATTCATTTAATGTCCACCCCACCAAAAATGGAAACTCCATAGTTAACAAACTTAAAAATCCGTTAATATTTTTCATTTATTTATGAAAAATGTTTGTTTATTTGTCTGACTGATGATAAATTCAAAAGTCCATGTATGTATGTCAAACAAAAGTCAATTGAAGACAATAATTCTAGAATTTTTTGTATTAAATTTCAAAGCTGAATCGTGAGTAAGCATAAGTATTTTATATTAATTTATATTGTTTTGTCATTTCAATTTATAGAAGAAAAACAAAAAACAATTAAAAAACATCATTACGGTTTATCCATAACAGGAGGAGTGCCAATGAAGGAAATGTTACAAGCGCTTCTCGTTTTCGATTATACTGACAGTTTGAAGAAAAACAACATTTCCTCCATTGAATAGAAGGAAAACAAATCAATAAAATTTTAACCACATGATATATGGAAACAAGTACATAAATAAAAATGGAAAATGTATAAACCCATCATTTGCAGACTTAGTCATCAAAAAGAAAACAAAATATAAAAACACATTTACGACTTGTTTTTATTTTTAAATATTTTACACACTACCTTCCTAAAAATGTAAAAATGTGGTTTTTGGTTTACCTACGATTTTGAGAAAAGGGTTGATTTTAGAACTTTTATTTTTTCCCACATGTTTTTGTAAGGTTGTAAGATTTTGATTTACTAAGGGTTGTTTTCAATTTTCGAAGAATATGATTTAAAGGATTGAATTTTTTGTAAGTTGATACTATAAGGGCGCAGGTGCATACGAAAACAACAAAACAACGGCTTAGTAGAAGGGACTACTCACAGTTTTAGAATTTAGGAAAACAATTCAATAGTGAGTGCAGATACTTTTGAGGGCTGTAGTTTTTTAACAACATATTTTTATTTTTAGAAAATCAATAAGATTTCCACTATATACAAACTTAATTTGGTAAGTTTTGCATGCGATTGATTTGCAGGCATTTCCAGAATAAAGAAATGCTTCTTTAAATGACACAAGGGCCTAAAACTTAGTTCTAGAAAAACCGAATGAAATGTACGATTCTTTAAGGAAACCGCACACTTAACAACTGAGTTGTGTGCAACTTAAATTTAAATTTATTTTATTAATTACTTCAAACACTTTTATCTTTAAATTCTTTACATTTAGAAAATAAAAACATAAGGTTTTCCCAATAAGTAGCTTCTATTCGAATAGACCTATTTGAACAGTTGGGTGTATTCATTAACGTCAGCCTAACTAAGAACTGCGTTATCTGCATTCATAAAGTCAGATTTTCGATCGAACTAACCTAGTCGAACTGCAATACCTACCGTTCATAAACGTCAGACTGTCGTCAGTGTCGGGCAGATTGTGCAGCTGAATTTGTTTGGCTGCAGAAAGAGCAAAACTAAAGCGATATTTTAGCTATGAAGACACTTTAATGATGTGAAGAGTTAAAACCGTGTGATGCGTTGTTCAAGAACAAAGAAACCCAGATTTGTCTATTCCCCGATGATAGTTTGAATTAGGTATTCTACAAACGACATTACGCAAAAAAACTTAAATCTTAAGGTTTTTCAAGTTCAGTTAACAAAAGAAACGTCATATTTTAACCGAGTTACTCCCTGAAAGCATCAAAATTATCCAGATTTTCATCAAAAAATCATCTTAAGTAATGGGGTCCATCTTCTACCCTGAATAACAAGCTACGTTAATAAGCAGAACTTTCATCCTCAACGTGTGACTTTTTTGGGGCAGTTTTTGGGCTGGAAGGCGAGGCGGTGTATTTGGAATTTTTCTATTCCAAAAGTTGATCACAATTGTGATTTAAAACCTTTTAACTATTTCTTTGGGGCCACGTAGAAGTACCCGTGGCGTGATGGTTAGTGCGTAGGACTGTCATTTACTGATTGAGGCAATTGACATTTATACATATTATACAGAGCATTGGAAGACCGCTGTGGTTCACCCTCTCTCAAAAGGGAAAAGGACAACTCCAACGAGTTAAATCTTCATTTGATAAGTTTTCTTCAGTTCGGGTTCAAGGCGGGTCATGGGACAATTTATTATGCATCTAAACTTGTTTCTGATATCCAACGAAATAAATCAAAACAACAATGCACAGGTGCTGTTCTGGTTGATTTGGAAAAGGCTTTCAACACCGTATGGTTGGAGGGTCTTTATTTAAAACTGAGCAGGCTTGGCATAAGCAAACCATTGTTGTATATGACGTGCTTAACGGCAGAAATTTTTTGTCAAATTTGGCAATGTGACTTCTACCAGAATATTCCAAATTAAAAATGGTCTTCAACAGGGAATGGTTCGACGATTCTCTTCAGGGTTTATACCAGCGATCTGATATTATACTATAGCGATCTAATATGTTGTCTAAAAAAGTCAATTGCGTACACCGATGATCTTATTGCATGCAGAATGGCAAGAAATATTGAAGCTTGATTTCGACAAGATTCAGCGATATTGCGACGGCTGGAAACTGAAAATACAAGAAGTCGGAGAGAATTATGTTTCCGACTCCGTTGGTATCTGGTTAGATCAGCATTTATATTTCGACAGACATATGAATTGCTGCTCTGAGGAGCCTTCGGTCTGACGAAACGGCTGTTTTTAAGCACTCGGCTTGAACCCAGAGTATAGGTAATTTGGTAGATGGCCCTCCTACGGCCGATAATCGTTTATGGTTGTCCTGTGTGATTCAACGTTTTTTCACGGGTACTGCCTCTTGCGAGGAATTGACAAATCCTCCTTTTCATGAAAAGTACTTTCTCAAATTACTTACTTACTTACTTAAGGTGGCGCTACAGTCCGGGGCGGACCTGGGCCTCAACCAACATGCGTCTCCAGCCAGCTCGGTCCCTAGCTAGCTGTCTCCAGTTTCGCACGCCAAGTTGGTTGAGGTCCTCACCCACCTGAGTGCGCCACCTGAGTCGCGGTCTTCCTCTACTGCGCCGTCCCTCGGGATTGGATTCGAAGACCTTCCGGGCTGGAGCGTTGTTGTCCATTCGCTCTACATGACCCAGCCATCTAAGCCGTTGGACTTTTATTCTGCTAACTAGGTCAGTGTCGCTGTACAGCCCGTACAGTTCGTCGTTATATCTTCTCCTCCATTCTCCATCTATACGTACGGGACCAAAAATCACCCGAAGAATTTTTCTCTCGAAGCATCCTAAGACGTTCTCATCTTTCTTTGACAGGGTCCAGGCCTCAGCGCCATAAATGAGAACCGGGATGATGAGTGTCTTATAGATGGTGATTTTAGATGCTCGAGAGAGGACTTTACTTCTCAATTGCCTTCTAAGTCCAAAGAAGCAGCGATTTGCAAGAGTTATTCTTCGTTTGATTTCAGCGCTGGTGTCGTTGCCTGTGTTTATAGCGGTGCCTTGGTAGACAAAGTCCTTAACTACCTCGAAGTTATAGCTGTCCATGGTGACGTTTTGTCCAAGACGTCGTTGTTCAATGTCCTTTTTTGATGACAGCATATACTTGGTCTTGCCCTCATTGACCACTAAACCCATCTTCTTCACTTCCGTCGCAATGCTCAAAAACGCTCCACTGACATCACACTTTGATCTTCCAATTATGTCAACATCATCTGCGTATCCGAGTAATTGGATGGACATTTGGAAAATTGTGCCTCTAGTGTTGAACGGTTGAGTTTTACACAATTCTTTCCAGAACGATGTTGAAGAAGTCGCATGACAGTGCATCGCCTTGTCTAAAACCTTTTTTGACATCAAATGCATCGGTGAGATCTTTTCCGAACTTGATGGAGCAGCGTGCATTCTCCATCGTCATTCTGCACAAACGGATAAGTTTGACAGGGATGCCAAAACTAGACATTGCTCTGTAGAGCTCTTCCCTATGGATGCTGTCATACGCGGCTTTAAAATCGATAAAGAGATGGTGGGTATCGATTTGAAGCTCCTGGGTTTTTTCCAAGATCTGCCGTAATGTGAATATTTGGTCGATAGTGGACTTTCCTGGTCTGAAGCCACACTGATAAGGACCTATCAGGTTGTTGACGAACGGCTTCAGACGTTCACATAGTACGGCAGAAAGGATCTTATATGTAATGTTAAGGAGACTGATCCCTCTGTAGTTGGCGCAATTTAAAGGGTCTCCTTTTTTATGTATCGGACAAACTATGCTGAGATTCCACTCATCGGGCATGCTTTCTTCCGACCATATTTTACAGATGAGTTGGTGAATGCTCCCTACCAAGTTATCGCCTGCTGCTTTAAAAAGTTCGGCAGCTATGCCGTCAGCTCCAGCAGCTTTGTTTGACTTCAGTTTAGATATAGCTATCTTCACTTCGTCTAGGTCGGGTAGGCGGAATTGTTGATCTGCGTCGCCTAAGTTGAGTAGTTCTATCTCCCTTACAGCGGGATTCGGTTCGTCATCGCCGTTATATAATTTGGAGAAGTGGTCTTTCCATATTCTCAACATAGACTGCGGTTCTACTACGATGTTCCCCTGATCGTCTTTACAGGCTTCGGTTCGTGGCTGGTACCCTTGGGAGTTCTTTTTTACCTTTTGGTAAAATTTACGAACCTCATTCCTGTTGTAACATCCCTCTATCTCCTCGATCGCGCGCTTCTCGTGCTCTCTTTTTTTCCATCTAAGAAGCCGGTGTTTCTCTCTCCTCCTCTGCTCGTAGAGCTCGCGAGCAGCTCTGGTCCTTCTGTGCAGGGCCGTTTTGTATGAATCTTGCTTCGCTGCGTGCGCTTGCCGGCATTCGTCGTCAAACCAGGGGTTTCGCTGTTGTGGACGTGTGAAACCTAGCACTTCAGAGGCGGCATCTCTGATGGCTGCAAGGCAATGTTGCCACTGGTTTTCAATGCTTAATGCGTGCAGCATAGGACTCCTTAAGAGGTTACTAGAGACTCGATCGGAAAAGGACATGGCAGTCTCTTGCGATTGTAGCCGTCTAACGTCGAAACTTCTCACAGTACTTCCTTGTTTTGGCTTGGACCGGGATATTCGTAGCCGTACCTTGGCTACAACGAGGTAGTGGTCCGAGTCATTGTTGGCCCCTCGGAAAGTTCGGATATCCTGTATACTGGAGAAGTGTCGTGCGTCGATAGCAATGTGGTCAATTTGGTTGACGGTTGATTGATCAGGAGATTTCCATGTCCCCTTGTGGATATTGAGATGTGTGAACTGCGTACTAGCTACCAGAACGTCGCGCCCCGCAGCGAAATCGATCAGCCTGAATCCGTTGTCGGATTCAAATTAGTCGTTCGGATTCCGTTGAGAGTTGTAAGTCACTAGGTCCTAGTTCTCAACGAACTTTTTATTTTGGGGCTAAGTGAAAGATATTCCAATTCCTGAATTTTGAAGGCCGCAAATGCCCAAATTGATTTATGAGAAGGATTTGACTCTGCAACCATAGCCGTGGCGACCATTTGGTTGAACAAACTATTTACGGATAAGACTCATAATATACTGATTGTCTATTAAACAATTAAACCGGCGCACCGGGGCAAATTTTTAAACCAATAAGTAAAATGTTGAAATAATTTAGGTACGAAATTAAGTTAAAAAGATGACATCATAATATCGACCTTAAGAGTCGGGGATTCTGGCATTTCGAATTTATATAGGGTGTCCCAAAATTAACGCAATATTTCTTGCGTTAATTTTGGGACACCCTTTATAAAGACAAGTATTTTTTTAAACACTTAATCAATCCAAAAAGGTTACCATTTGATGAGATTTCGTTTCTCAATAAATATGTATATCAACTTGTTTGAAATTAACGCAAGATTTCTTGCGTTAATTTTGGGACACCCTATAGTTTCGTTTACCAGATTTTGCTTTGTTTTTTTTTTTTGTCACAAGCTGTCACTGCTTAGACGTGTTCAAATGTCTTAATTTTTATTAAAGGGAATTATGTCCGATTTCATAAACAAACACTAAAAGCACTTTTATCTAAATGATTTTTAAATTTTATCAGGCCTTTAAATTTTTTCAGTTGCACCAAACTTGAAATCTGCTCCGGATTAGATCATGATAATAAAACAGCATTGGATCATCATATTTTTTATTATTTCAAGTTTGATAGCAGTGTCAAATTTGTTCTTTCAAAAGTGACATTTCGAGGCAAAAAAAAACAAACACATACCAAAACTGGAAGCTCCACAACTTTTGAAAATGTTTCTGCAAATCACCATTACACTCTCAAACTCAAAGCATCCAGGAACGCTTTGGTCTCACATGTAGTCCAGATTCTTTTTGACCTTAAATAATTTAATTTAGAGATTACTTACAATTTATTTGAACATCTTTTCTCCCATTTGTGCTGCAGCTTTCTCGATTTTATTTATATTTTTTGACATTTAAGGGGGTATTCTAGGGGTATTCTAGTGTAGAATTTTGAAAAATTAAACATTTTTTTTCATATTTCCAAAGTTTAGACATTCAAGAATATGCGTTTAAAAGGATTTTTTAATATTCCTGTTATTTCACAAGTTAATTGAAGGTCATAGAAACTGGTTTTGAAGGTCATAGAAACTGTTTTGTCCTTTTAGTTTCATTTTAAGTTACTTTTGTGGCAACCTTTATACTGAGAAGAGGAAGGATTTTTATATGGAGCAGGAATCGGTGATTAAAAATATGTACGTTTTCTGTATCATTCTATAAGTAAAATTGTCGAAAACTTGTCTCAAAACTTTCAACGCGTTTTTCTCGAAACTACTTTTTTCGAGCTGGCGGTAAGGATATATCGAGTTCTAATGGACCGATTCACTTCAAATTTGGAGGATGTTCTTTATACATCTCTTTATCGTGTGGTCCTTGCCCAAAAATATAACTTCTCATTTAGTATTTTTAAAAAATTAGGAATTGTTGAAAATATGCAACAAGAACATTTTTTTCAAGACTGTTGTCATTTTGTTAAATTTTTTTTTTAAACTTATCCAAGGGTGAAACAATAGCGACATCTATTATAATTAAGAATCCGTCTGGTTTTTGTTTTTCAGATCACCAGGAGGGTTGGTAGGATGCCCGCCAGGACACCCTCTTTTATTTAGACCTCCAACTTTGACTGCTTGTAACTTTGTTAATTTTAATTTTTTTATTTTTTATTAATTTTTGTATGTATGAACAACAAATCAATAAACAAATGATAAAAAAATAGATACTAAAAATATTTTTTGTTTCCTTTATACAACGCTTCAAAAACCGGGCGGCGAAATTCATGTCTCTACACTAGAATACCCAGCAGGGTTGCCCAAAGAACATTTTGCTCAATGATTTTTTATAAATTATGTCAAATATACATTTTTTTGGCTTAATTATTTTAATTTCACCAATTAATTTAATTTTTAAAAAATATTTTATTTCAGTCAAATGGAAATGTTTATATGGCAATACAGGTTTTATTTAATTTATTTTGCAATGATACCAACATTTACATGTGAAATTATAATGAAAAAGCGCTCCTTGTTGTGAAAAAAAGAATTAAATTTTGGATCTCAAATTGAGATCAATACATAAAGCAGGAGCTTGTGTTGTTGTTGTAATGCATGTAAATTCAAGATCCGGATCAGATCATGGTGATAATAAAACGCGGCTATTCTAATTAAAAATTTAAATCATAAAAATGATATTATAAATGCAATATTGAATTTGATTACCTATTCATTCTGTATCTCCAAGTATTGAGAACACAAATTTTACAACACAAAACATCAGCTGTCAATGTTTCATATTAATTTTTTAATGACACTTAAAATTTAATGAGCTAAAAATGGGAATTTAGTCTTAAAAGGTGTTTAAAAGCTTGTTCACTTTAAAAACGCTTGGTGAAACCAAAATATCCCATTTTACAGTTTTAAATCCTGTTAAATGTATAAAAGCTGTTTACCTACGAAATTGGGCATTAGTATTTTAGAAAATAACAATATGAAAAAATGTTACAATTTGGGAATATTTAGACAACTTTTATGTTGTTTGAAATTTTGTGCCGTTATTTTTAAGTTTTCAAAAGTGTTCTCCTTTTTAAATGATCAACCGTTCAAAAGTTATATATAAAACACCATTTTTCTGTCATTTTACCTTGAAGAATTCATAACACGCATACAATTTGTGAAGGATCTGTTCAAGCAGCAATTATCGCCTATGTATATTGAAATGAATGAATACTTAAAACTTTTCCATATCACTCAAAACAGATCTACAAACAAATATTTTAAATTTGAACTAACCAAGTTCTCATAATTCGTGTTTACTCTTACGTTTAAAATGACGATACACTTCAAATATTGTAACTGGTTGTTAATAGTTAAGTACCTACCTGTCTTCCTATTTATTATGAAACTAAATTAAACACAAATTTTATAAAAACTTTTGAATTTATGTAACAATGAAATTGCAATCATTCTCAACAATTTGTCAAATACCAAAGGTGAAAAATCGTAAATTTTGTTTGTTTGCAATATAAATATAAATATCTTCTTAAAACTTCTTCACTTACATATAAAGGGTGTCCCAAAATTAACGCAAGATTTGAATTAAATAGAAAACGCCGTTTTTAGTCTTTTGATAGTTATATTTTTATTGACTCGTAAAGTACATAGGATAGGGTTATGTATGGAATAACACATCGGACAAATGGCCTCCACGGCTTTGCATGCACATGTGCACTCTTTTGTTGAAATTTTCCATGACCATTCTGCATAAATGTGGCTGAATTTCGTTGATGCAGCGTTGAATCTCCTCCTTTAATGCACGGGTGGTTGTGGGCTTGTTGACATAGACTTGTGATTTCAAATAACCCCATAAAAAGAAGTCTAATGGTGTTAAATCACACGATCTAGGAGGCCAATTTTGATCACCGAAACGAGAGAGTACACGACCTGGAAATGTCTCATGCAGTAATTGAATTGTTTCACGGGCTGTATGACATGTGGCACCGTCTTGTTGAAACCACATATTGGACACATCAATATCGACACATCGGCTTGTTTTTGGACGACCAGTGTGTTTGGCGTCTCCAACAGATCCAGTCTCCATGAATTTTTCAATTAATCTCTTCACAGTTGACGAAGTTAAAACACTATGCCGACCATATTTTGTATGAAATTTTCGAACTGCAGCCGCCAAGCTTTCACTATTTTTGAAATATTCTTTATTTATTTATTTATTCGTCTTTCAAGTTACAATACTTTATGGAGAATACATTAAAATCAAACATTATATTTACAAATTGACAGTGGTAAAAACATAGTATTACAACAAATTCAATACATCTTTCTTAATATCTAATCTATTTTTATTAAAATCAATTACAAACTCAAATTCGTTAAAAGCAATACAAGAAGCAGTTATTGGATTATGTTTCGCATAATTTTTGCTATGAAAAGGAATATGTAGAAAATTACCATTTCTAGGACGCAAATTACGAGATGGAACATACATATTAAACTGAGACAACAAAAATGAACAATTTATCTTACAGTTCTTCTAGATACTAAAGGTTTTAAGTCAATTAAAGCACATCTGGTCTCATAAGGTGGCATATTTAAATAATTATAAAGCTTTCGTAAAGTAAATTTTGTAAATCTCTTCTGAACTTTTTCAATCCTTAAAATACTTGATTGCGTAAAGGGATCCCATATTATGCAACAATATTCAAGTAAAGGTCTTACAAGGGATACAAAAAGAGTTTTTAAAGTATAAGGATCTTCGAATGACTTAGAAGTTTTTGAAATAAATCCCAACATGGCGTTAGCTTTTGAAATAACATTATCAATTTGGAGAGAAAAATTCATATTTGAGTCAAAAATTACACCAAGATCCTTTTGACTTGTTAACCTCATTAAGAACTGATTCTCAATTTTGTAATCAAAACATATCGGATCCTTTATTTTAGAAAACGTAACAATACTACACTTTTTTACATTAAAATTTAAACCATTTATGAAACACCACTTGGTAATATTATCAATATCCAATTGAATTTTACCAGCATCTGATGAAGAACTTACAGAACTAAAAATCTTGAGATCATCAGCATATAAAAGACATCTAGAACTTTTAATGCAATTCGGTAAATCATTTATAAATAAAATGAAAAGGAGTGGACCAAGATGACTACCTTGCGGTACACCGGAAAGATTTTGTATTTCATTGGACAGAACATCACCAATTTTAACATATTGTCTTCGTCCCACCAAATAGCTTCTAATCCATTTTAGGAGATTCGAGTGAAAGCCAAGCAATTCAAGTTTTTTCAAGAGAACATTATGTTGTACCCGATCAAACGCCTTGGAAAAATCGGTGTAGATTACATCTACTTGAGTACGGTTTTCTAAAAAACCAAGACAGTAATTTGTAAAAATTGCTAAATTTGTTGCAGTAGACCTACCATATATATAATAATATATATGGTATATAATTCTTTAATAATGAAGACACGTTGTTCTCTCGTGTAACGCTCCATTTTTAATAACCCTATGTTAGCTATCAAATTGCTTTTTTTCAGGGTTGCTAAAACTTCACTGCACAAATGGCGGCAAATTCAAATCTTGCGTTAATTTTGGGACACCCTTTATTTACTTAAACAAATAAACTTTATTTGCGCTTTGTAATAAAACAACAACACAACATTCGTTTCTATATTAGTAGGCCTAAAGACAAGTTAACTAATTAACTTAAGTGATGATGAAAACAACAAATAAAATACATACATATGTATATGATGAAAAGTAAACAATGTGCACTTCTTATCAAGTTTACAAACGCGCATTAGGCATTAGGAAATTATATTATAGAAACCCCTATATCAGAATTATACATACCTACATATATCTACCTCAAAAAAGAACGACTTATCACCCCTCTAAGTTAATTTAAATAACTACGCACACGTGTAGATATGCCTCTTAAAAGTTATAAGTACGATATATGCTTACCTTCCTATTTATAAACCTACCCTTTTTCCTTTTATAGGTTTTATAGGTTATATACAAATTATAATATTGAATGTCATCCTTGTTTACATTGCTGTCACATTCTCAAGTCAATTTTGTTTATGAGAAAGAGAACAGCCAGAACGCGACGTGGACAGTTGTCGCCACCACCGCGAACCGCGTCGCCGGCCGGAGCCGCTACCATCATAAATTATCATCAACCCTAGTCCCATAATTTTGCTGATAAAACTTTATTCGTTTATGCATTTAAATAAACAAAATTTTCAAGGCGCACACATTATTCAAACAAATGCATATGATAAAGTTCTTTGTCTCTTTCTTTCTCTGTCAGTGTGAAAACCTATAGCAAATCTCACCAAACGTCAATATTATAGACGCGGCACGGCGCAATAAATGATATTTATTTCTGTATATTTTTGTATTATTATTATTATTTTCTTTGATAAAAAAAAGTAAAATTATGCATTTTTCTCCTACCATATACTAGTAATTATATTATAAATTCTTATCGCTATATAACTCTTAAAAAACTATGCCGCAGAAAGTTGAAATAATCAAAAGAAAAACTTTCCTGCACTATTTTTAAAAACAAAGTCAGAAATGATGATTATTGAGGTCACGTTGTCAGCGCATACAACCGACCGCGACCGGCTGACGAGCGACGAACAACGACGACGCATACACTTCACGCTTTTATTCTGTTTTTGGCTTTTTTTCTTTATTAGTTGAAATTTAATTCCTGGCCGAAATGGAACACAAAACCAACGAAAAGTTTGAATCAAAATAATGAATCATGATCAATATTCTCAAGTGTGATCGTGCCAGCCTTAAAGACACTGTGCGGCCATTGTGTTGGGTCTGTGAGTGGTGTTCATATAATGTTAGTGAAGCCTCGCACTATCAACAGAGTTTATTGGGTAACGTTTCCATCATCATATAATAAATGATCTTCTTTTTTGATGTAAAAATTATATTTGTCAAATAAAATGGTCCCCAAACTATTATATGCCCTCAATGGGTCATAAACAACGACAGACGATTACGAAGACGACTGCGACGCACAATGGTGCGAGAGCGGAAAAAAGTCTTTTTAAAAAGTCATATTTATCCTTTTAAACTTTATGTTTAAGTACTCTAAGATTAAACTGAGCTTATGATTTAAAAGTATTTTTTAACATATACATACATACATATGTATATATTGTATTTTCTGATTTACAAGCCCTCAAAGTTGAAAAATAATTTTACTCAAATCGCGAACCGTATTTTCAACAAATTTTGAGATGGTTTTTCCCGAAGTTCCTTTAAATAAATTCTGTAGCTTCTTAAATAATTTAATTTTTCTATTTTCGATTATCTAAAAAAAATGATTATTTATAAAAGATACCTTCTATAAGTAGTCTGAAGCTTAGTACTAGGAAAAAATGCGTTTTTTTTTAACTTTTTGATTTCAAAAAAAAGCGCCAAAAGATACCAAGAAAGTAAGTATGCCAGCATATATGCTCCATACATTCATGTTCAAGCACAGAAAAAATCAGCTGCAGATACGTGCAGATGTGGAAGTTATGATCAAAAATGTTTCACTAAATCGGATTGCAAAAAACTGCGTTTTGACGGTGGTGTTTACCAAAAAGTTTGATTTCTTCGGTATTAATTCTCAGAATCAACTGGTTAAGCCCATTATTTTAAGAAAAAATGTCAAACTTTATTTTAAAAATGAAACAAAGTTAATACATTGACCCAGGTCTGAAAATTTCGATTTTTGCGAAACCATTTATTTCTACCTGGAAAATTTTTTCAACTTTGAACTTAATTTTCTTGAAAACAACACACGAAAAATAATATACAAAAAACAATATAGTTTTATGATATTTTAAATTATATACTTACTTACTTACTTAAGGTGGCGCTACAGTCCGTGGCGGACCTGGGCCTCAACCAACATGCGTCTCCAGCCAGCTCGGTCCCTAGCTAGCTGTCTCCAGTTTCGCACGCCAAGTTGGTTGAGGTCCTCACCCACCTGAGTGCGCCACCTGAGTCGCGGTCTTCCTCTACTGCGCCGTCCCTCGGGATTGGATTCGAAGACCTTCCGGGCTGGAGCGTTGATGTCCATTCGCTCTACATGACCCAGCCATCTAAGCCGTTGGACTTTTATTCTGCTAACTAGGTCAGTGTCGCTGTACAGCCCGTACAGTTCGCCGTTATATCTTCAACTCCATTCTCCATCTATACGTACGGGACCAAAAATCACCCGAAGAATTTTTCTCTCGAAGCATCCTAAGACGTTCTCATCTTTTTTTGACAGGGTCCAGGCCTCAGCGCCATAAATAAGAACCGGGATGATGAGTGTCTTATAGATGGGATTTTAGATGCTCGAGAGAGGACTTTACTTCTCAATCGCCTTCTAAGTCCAAAGAAGCAGCGATTTGCAAGAGTTATTCTTCGTTTGATTTCAGCGCTGGTGTCGTTGCCTGTGTTTATAGCGGTGCCTAGGTAGACAAAGTCCTTAACTACCTCGAAGTTATAGCTGTCCATGGTGACGTTTTGTCCAAGACGTCGTTGTTCAATGTCCTTTTTTGATGACAGCATATACTTGGTCTTGCCCTCATTGACCACTAAACCCATCTTCTTCGCCTCCGTCGCAATGCTAAAAAACGCTCCACTGACATCACGCTTTGATCTTCCAATTATGTCAATATCATCTGCGTATCCGAGTAATTGGATGGACCTTTGGAAGATTGTGCCTCTAGTGTTGACGGTTGAGTTTTGCACAATTCTTTCCAGAACGATGTTGAAGAAGTCGCATTACAGTGCATCGCCTTGTCTAAAACCTTTTTTGACATCAAATGCATCGGTGAGACCTTTTCCGACCTTGATGGGGCAGCGTGCATTCTCCATCGCCATTCTGCACAAACGGATAAGTTTGACAGGGATGCCAAAACTAGACATTGCTCTGTAGAGCTCTTCCCTATGGATGCTGTCATACGCGGCTTTAAAATCGATAAAGAGATGGTGGGTATCGATTTGAAGCTCCTGGGTTTTTTCCAAGATCTGCCGTAATGTGGATATTTGGTCGATAGTGGACTTTCCTGGTCTGAAGCCACACTGATAAGGACCTATCAGGTTGTTGACGAACGGCTTCAGACGTTCACATAGTACGGCAGAAAGGATCTTATATGCAATGTTAAGAAGACTGATTCCTCTGTAGTTGGCGCAATTTAAAGGGTCTCCTTTTTTATGTATCGGACAAACTATGCTGAGATTCCACTCATCGGGCATGCTTTCTTCCGACCATATTTTGCAGATGAGTTGGTGCATGCTCCCTACCAAGTCATTGCCTGCTGCTTTAAATAGTTCGGCAGCTATGCCGTCAGCTCCAGCAGCTTTGTTTGACTTCAGTTTAGATATAGCTATCTTCACTTCGTCTAGGTCGGGTAGGCGGAATTGTTGATCTGCGTCGCCTAAGTTGAGTGGTTCTACCTCCCTTACAGCGGGATTCGGTTCGTCATCGCCGTTATATAATTTGGAGAAGTGGTCTTTCCATATTCTCAACATAGACTGCGGTTCTACTACGATGTTCCCCTGATCGTCTTTACAGGCTTCGGTTCGTGGCTGGTACCCTTGGGAGTTCTTTTTTACCTTTTGGTAAAATTTACGAACCTCATTCCTGTTGTAACATCCCTCTATCTCCTCGATCGCGCGCTTCTCGTGCTCTCTTTTTTTCCATCTAAGAAGCCGGTGTTCCTCTCTCCTCTTCTGCTCGTAGAGCTCGCGAGCAGCTCTGGTCCTTCTGTGCAGGGCCGTTTTGTATGCCTCTTGCTTCGCTGCGTGCGCTTGCCGGCATTCGTCGTCAAACCAGGGGTTTCGCTGTTGTGGACGTGTGAAACCTAGCACTTCAGAGGCGGCATCTCTGATGGCTGCAAGGCAATGTTACCACTGGTTTTCAATGCTTAATGCATGCATCATAGGACTCCTTAAGAGGTTACTAGAGACTCGATCGGAAAAGTACATGGCAGTCTCTTGCGATTGTAGCCGTCTAACGTCGAAACTTCTCACAGTACTTCCTTGTTTTGGTTTGGACCGGGATATCCGTAGCCGTACCTTGGCTACAACGAGGTAGTGGTCCGAGTCAATGTTGGCCCCTCGGAATGTTCGGATATCCTGTATACTGGAGAAGTGTCGTGCGTCGATCGCAATGTGGTCAATCTGGTTGACGGTTGATTGATCAGGAGATTTCCATGTCCCCTTGTGGATATTGAGATGTGTGAATTGCGTACTAGCTACCAGAACGTCTCGCCCGGCAGCGAAATCGATCAGCCTGAATCCGTTGTCGGAGGTGGTGTCGTGCAGGCTGTATCTTCCGATTGTGCCACCAAAGATGTCTTCTCTTCCTAGCTTGGCATTAAAATCTCCTAAGACAATTTTAATGTCATAGCCAGGGCACTGCTCATATGTCTTGTCCAAGAGCTCGAAGAATATGTCTTTGGTGTCTTCATCTTTCTCCTCTGTTGGGGCATGCTCGCATATTAGGTTTATGTTGGCGAATTTAGCCTTGATGCGGATTGTCGTGATGCGCTCGCTCACACTGTTGAAACTCAAGACTTTTTGCCTGAGTCTAGTTCCAACAACAAATCCACACCCAAATAGACGCTGTCTTTGTTCTCGGTAGCAGTCGCCGTAGTATATATCGCAGTCTTTTAGTTTGCGTTTGCCCGGTCCATCCCATCGCACTTCTTGGATGGCGGTAATATCTGCCTTGCAGCAGTTTAGGGCTTCCGCTAATTGTTCGGCTGCACGTGGTCTGTTAAGGTACCTAACATTCCACGTACAGATCCGAAGTTCGTTGTCCTTATTTCGTTTGCTTGGGTTGTCAACAGTGAATCCGTCCGTATCCGATGCTTGTTGGTGCTTCGCAACTAGAAAATTTGTACGTGGTCAGGAAGTCACCCTGACGGCACAACCCCCAACCTGGAGGGCCAGATCCTTAGTATAACTCCAAGGACGGGGAGCCGGATAAACCGCTCCTTATAGGCCTGGGCTCCGAATAAGTCGTAGAAGCCCTATAAGGTGTTCACTAAGTAGTTCAGCCTTACTGGAACTGTAGACGCCACCGTTGATTCCATCTCGAGAATTCGTCCGCTGCCGTCTGGATAAGGAGAGGTGCCTTAGTGGAAACACCTCTCCCCCCCTCTCTCGTTTGCTGCCCCCAACAACTTTCCACTGGGGTTAGAACCAAATCTCCAGTTGAGGTACTAGGCACCCGATGTTCACCACGGGGAGGTGAGAGTAGGAGTTGATAGACAGAGGTGGGTTTTGAGAAAAAACCTGTGGACGCTTGTGTCCTCTTGAATGCACATGTCTACCATTTGAACATTTTAAATTATATGATAGAGCTTAATACAAAATAAAGAAAAGGATTAGGGATAGTCCTTTATTTTTTTTATTTTTCGCTAAAAATAGGGCAGGTAGAAATAAAAAAGGTGTTATTTTTAAAGTTTTATTGCTTTGTTTTTGTTGTGTATTGCGTAATTTTGTATAACCTGGCTTATTAGAATAAAATCTCTTACTTAAATCTATATATACATATATATAAAGGATTAATTTAAAAAAAAGTCAGTATTGAGTTATTGAGCATTTGTGCAAGGCGTTTTAGAAAAATGTTTACTCTTTGATCAACCAATAAGTGGAAGTGAAGTGAAATATAATAACAAACATACATATATAGTGAATTCAATACATTAAAATATATTCAATCGAAATTCCTTATTCGGTGTTGTGTAGTGAACTTATTACTAATGGTCATGATGTTCAAAATCTTCTACCATATTTTGTAAGGGAATACCTCAACTTAATTTCTGAGCAAATAGAAACTGTGCTGTCAGAATAAAAGAAACGTTTTATGTCTCATTTTTTAAGTCGATGGAACGCAGTTCATAGAAAAAAAAGTCATTTTGAAAAAAAATACACTCATTGGCTCGAAGGAGTTTTCGAAGTAGAACTAACCCAAAGTGTATTGCCCGAAACGTCAACTGAGTTTTCGAAGTAGAACTAACCCAAAGTGTATTGCCCGAAACGTCAACTAATATGGGAAGACCAGGAAAGAGTTTTGACGAATGCAGTGATCGAGCTAAAAGGTATAAGAGGGACGAAATTAGAAATATATTTCCTCAAGAAGAGATAAACTATGCAGCAACATCAGAGAGCTTTTCCTGCTCACAATATACATACATAGTTAATAATAATATTTTGTTCAAAATAAAAAGTTAAGATTTTACTAAAAAAAACTTTTATATTAAATATAACATCAAAAGCCTCAAATTTTATAAAAATGTCAATAACTTTTTTTCTAATAATTTTTTTTGACCAAGCGTGTATAAGGCTAATATAAACATGTGTGTAAAATTTCATTAAAATTCGATTAATTCAGATTTCAGATTCAGATTTTACAGACTTTTTTCCGCTCTCCCACACAAAAATCAAAAACCCTCAAATTTTAGAAAAATGTCAATAACTTTGTTTATAATTATTTTTTTCAACCAAATTTTGACCAAATATGTATAAGACTAATCTAAACATGTTTGCTAAATTTCATTTAAATCCGTTGAACAGTTCAGATTAAACAGACTTTTTTCCGCTCTCCCATACAAACCGAACCACTGTGCGACGTCGCTTCCAACAGTGGACACAAACGCGGCTGAGCAGTGAGCATGCCGAAACTCTATAAAAAATATCGTGAGATTTTGAATTGCAACATAAAGGAACTATATTTTTTGCATTCGTAAACAATTTCGAACTCGAGATTTTAATCAAACATGACATTACAATGGTCGAGAAGTCAAAAAAAAGTGGGTACCCCGATCCCTTCCGTATGTCTGTCCCGGACCTTATAGCCCAAAGCATTGCCTCGATTGATTTTAAATTTGGAAATTAAGGTTTTGAGCCGTTTTTCTAAAAATAACAGTTGTCCCCAAACAAATTTGTTGGTCAAAAATTTAAAATTGAAATTTTCTCAAAAACAAACCGATAGATTTTTCTTTAATTTTTGCTTAAGTTTTTTTTTTATTTGGCTTCTTTAAAAAAAAGTGTAATTTTTTAAAAGCTAAAGGAAAGTTGTTCAAAAAAAAACACATACAATTCAGAAAAATGCATGAAATCTTTATTTGAATCGATAGTACGGACCATATAAATTAATGTTTGAAGATTATTTCATGCAAATGTTGACGTTGACTGCGCCTCAAATGGTCCATCCGCTTAGTCCAATTTTGGCATACTCTTTCCAACATTTTGGCCGGTATCTCACGAATAAATGCTTCAATGTTGTCTTCCAATGCGTCAATTGAAGCGGGCTTGTCTGTATAGACTTGAGCTTTAACATAGCCCCACAAAAAATAATCTAAAGGCGTTAAATCGCACGATCTAGACGGCCAATTGACCGGTCCCGAACGTGAAATAAAATGTTCACTGAACTCGCCTCTCAATAAGTCCATTGTTGCGCGTGCTGTGTGGCATGTGGCCATTGGGCAAAAAAAAGTTGGATATCATCTCACGGTAGCGCTCACCATTCACAGTTACGTTACGTTACGATTCGCATCATCTTTGAAGAAGTACGGTCCAATTATGCCAATAGCCCATAAACCGCTCCAAACTGTGACTTTTTCTGAATGCATTGCTAGCTCTTGCAATGCTTCTGGCTGATATTCACTCCAATATCGACAATTCTGCTTAATTACGTACCCATTGATCTAAAAATGAGCTTTGTCGCTGAACACAATTAAATGGAAGAAGCGCGCGATGAACTTTCTTAACAGAGCACGCATTTTGATAATAAAATTCAATAATTTGCAAGCGTTGTTCGTTTGTAAGACAATTCATGGTTAAATTATAAACAAAACTGAAGATGTTTGACAGTGAAACAAAACACGAAACGTGCGCCAGCTGTTTAAACCAGTGTTGCCAAAAAGATAATAGCTAAAAAATCACCCTTTAATAAACAATTACTTCTGTATTGCTCCAGAAGGGTACATTCCATAGAACCGTTATTTTGTTTTTAAATTTTCTCAAGAACTAATTAACTGATTTTAATATTTTTCTTCTGCACAAGCTCTAACACTGTTTTTATAATATTTGATGATCAACAATGTTATTGCTTTTATCTTTGATTTTTAAAAAATACATTTTTCGAGATTCGATATTTTGAAAATGGGTCATCGTTTTTTTTTACGAAATGGAAATGTAAAACGTATATGAATTAGTTTTAAATAACTGCATACCAAAAATATTTTTAAACTTAAACTGAAAGATTTTATATATAACAAATAATTTAAAATTAAAACCGCTTTAACGATTTTCAAATACAAATTTTGAAAAATTAAGTTTTTTTTGAGAAATCAAATGGCATAAAATTTTTTTAAAACCCAACTTTTGTTACAGGTAAATTTCTAAATCTTAAAATACAGGAAATATCTTTAAACAGACCCTTTGGATACATGTGCAAGTTTATACGACCCAGTCGTGTATTTTGTTTAAAAAAAGGCTATGTCAAGAAAATGGTCAAACTTTGTAAAAAAAAATATGAAAAAATAAGAATATCCCAGCCAAATGTATAAGAATTTTAAGGTTTTAACAAATAACAAAATAAATTAAGGTAGAAAAAAACAATAAATTTATTAATTGACAGGATTGCCATCTTATTTTTTAAAACATTTCATAATACTGAACGTATCCTTTCACTAAACAACGAACTATCATTCCTTCAGTCAATTACTCCGGTAAATTCAACTTTTCTATGATGGAAAAGTACACAAACGAGCAAATTATAAACATTTTTTGCCTAAATTCGGAGTCGGTGACTGTAACTTTAAGTTCGTTAACTCCAATTTACGATCGTAATTTTCGCCATCGTAAAAAGGCAATAACAAATTTAAAAAACATTTGATTCTACATATTTATTGTTTGATGTTTTGCCTGTGACAACGGGCTGTTCGAAGTTTCGAAATTCGTAGCAAATGGTCCAAATTAGTTAATTTCACCGCGTTTTCAAGAATTAGGTACGCTCAGACTATGACTTATTTTGTGTAAATATCTTGGTTTACACTTATACAAAATGAAGCTGTCTCAAGAATTAAACTCGATAGACTAGTTAAAGCGACGTATGTTCTCCGATTGGGCAAATTGCCAAGGCCTTATTTGATAACCTTTTATTAAAACAAAACAAATTAAAATTTTGAAATATTTTCGTTTTCATTAAAGTTCGAAATAAATAAAATAGAAAACATTAAAATTTATATCAGATAACTAGCCATTTCCTCCCAAATTTCTATTTTTAAATGAGTTGAGTAAAAACTCGAAAACTCAAAACTTTATCATGACCAAAATGAACATTACCAAAAGATCGAATTTCAAAATAATTAAAATTTTACATAAAGATCAGCTTAATTAAAAAAAAAAAAAACTAATAATTAAAAACAAAAACAAGTTCATAAAAAAAAACTAATAATTAAAAACAAAAACAAATTCATAAAATAAAAACATATTCAGAAAAGGCAAGCAGATCTCCCTTTTGCTATAACTACGCTTACGTTTCTTGCAAAACCCAAACCCAGAACAAATAAAGTGCTTATTTGAACTGAAATTGTTTCTATTTTAACAACAAAAGTTCAGATTTTGTTTTTTAAACAATACTGAATAGTTAATTTCTTATACCTAGCTGTACTTCTTTGTGTTTAAAAATAAGAGGGGCATTTTTGAAACACAAACACAAATATCTAAACAATGTTTTTTGATAATACAAATATAAACTTAAAAAAAAAAAACGTATATTAATAAAATTTTAACAAATTTTAAACAAAAAAAATCCAACAATACCACTGTTCGACAATAGGTTTTGATGGCCTTTTCAGATCCTACTTCAAAATGTATGTATTACGTCAGGTTTTTGGGATATTACTTTTTAAAATTTAAAAAACATATATATTTTTTCCAAATCTACAATCCCTTTTTTCAATATTCAGGCTAAAATATTAAATCATTTGATATTCAAAAAATCGTGATAAAATGTTAGATTTCACTTGTCTGACAATCTTGTCATGTTCATATATTATTTTGATTTTCAAATTGTAAAAAAAAATGTTTTTTTAATGAAATAAAGGAACAATAATAATAATAATAATAACTAGCGGCCCGTACAGGCTTCGCACGGGTAGACATAAATAGGTATAGATATTTAATTACCCCAGCAGACTACATAAATTATAGAAAACTCAACGTCGAGAGAATGCAGAGGCTATCGAAAAACACTTGGTACTTCCACCTGCCAACAGAAACCTCCAGAATAATGAAATCGATGGTGCCGTCGAAATTCTGGAAGCGACAATCGGCAACGCACTTGACGTTCAAAAGGTTCCCATGACCTCCAAAGATAGGTAACAACATCTCCCGGAATATGTACAAAAGTTGTATTCGCACCGACAAAGGTTGAGGAAAAGGCTACAGAGAATTCACCAGAGAGAACTCAACACAGTGAATCGGGAATACCAGACAGTGAAAAGCGAACTCGAATGCGTTAACATCATGTTCCGGAACTCTATTCGACACCACAATGACAAATCTCTCAAGAAGAGATTGCGAGAAATAAAACCCGGACCAGACGCCTTCAAAGAAATCAACCGCTTTATAGGAAGAAATAAACCACTACCGGAAGTCATGATGGACAACACCACTGAAATTACATCGTTGGTTGACAAAGTGGAAGCCTTTGCCAACCACTTCGAATGCAACTTTACCCCCAACCCTCCGTCTAGCCCACTTTTCATAGACGAAGTGGAAAATTCCATCCAACAAACTCTGACTCCTACTTCAGAGAGAAGTGTATTCAATGAAACCAACTTGGCAAATAACCCAATGGAATACTTGAGCACTACAGAGGAAATATGTGAAATAATAGACCAGAGCAAACCAAAGAAGTCAACAGGGCCGGATGGGGTTTCTAACTTCATCCTGAAGAGTCTACCGCAAGCAGTGTTTGTATTCCTGACAATCGTCTTCAACAACTGCCTCAACAACGATTACTTTCCCCAAAAATGGAAAACTGCTAAGATTGTGGCAATTCCCAAGAAAGGAGATCGGAACTACATTTCTAACTACAGACCCGTATCTCTGCTGTGCAACATCAGCAAACTCCTGGAGGAACGTATATTAAGGAAACTGAAAAAATTCTGCTGTGAAAACAGTATAATTCCTGACATGCAGTTTGGTTTTCGGAAAAACACTCGACGCTGCATCCTTTGATGAAGTTTCAACACGACATCACCACAGCTCTTAATAGCCATCGTGTCACCGTTGCATGCCTTCTGGACATGCATCTTTCAGAAAATTTTATGTACAATTGGAGAAATGCTCATCGTCAATGAAGAACATCAGGGCTGGAGTTGCCCAAGGATCGAAGCTTGGCCCGTTTCTATACAACATCCTGACATCTGACCAACCTAACCCCGTCAACTGCGAGAACCTTCTATACGCCGATGATTCCTTGACCTACTGCTCCTCAATGTCACCACATATAGCCGTGAAGAAAGTAGAAACACACATCCACCGTCTCTTTGATTTTTACCATAAATGGGGTATTAAAATCAACACAGCAAAGTCGGAACTCATCTGCTTCAGAAGGCCGTCAACTGTCGTCCGTAGAGGATCTCAAAAAGCGACAATATGCAGAAACTTGAAGTTGAAACTCCCAGATGGATCGTCACTTTCAGCCAAGAGGACCGTCCAATACCTGGGAATTTATTTCCACGAGCTGTTAAAGTTTAACCCCCAAGCCCAGAAAGTTCTTAGGAAAGTCAGCTGGGCCTTTCATCGTGTACATCCATTGATGAAGAAGAACAATGGACTAAGTCAACAGACCAAGAACCTGATGTACAAACAACTGCTAAGACCAGTCATTGGATACAGCTTTCCCGTTTGGTACACCATCTCCAAAACGGCCATGAAGCAACTAAAAGGCTTCGAAAGAAAGATCCTAAGAATCTGCACTGGGCTTGTCTTTGACAGGGAGCGTCAAAAATATTTTAAAAACGACAGAATTTATTCTGAAGCGAGAATAAACACATTGGACAACTACCTACTACTCTTGGCTAAAAAGTTAGTAGGTAACTCATCTAGCCACCCGAACCAACTAATAAGAAGGATGACAACCCAACAGCGACTGCCAGAGCCCAGGTACCTCAGCGTCATGGACATTATGGATGAAAACATAATTTAAGTCAACAACGAAGATGCCGTTGCAATCTACGCTGACCCCGTGTCAGCCCAACGACGTGGCTAAACATGCCAACAACCCTCTAACTAATCAACAACTCCAACATATGACAACCGGGAAGGAACACCCCGAGGATAACCAAGTCAACCAACTTTTATTTTTAGAACACCACAATATTTAAATTTAATCTTAAGCCAATATATAAAGTTAGGCCCCCTATGTGCCAACAATCTATTTTATTCTAAGACAATGTATCTATTTAATCTTAAGACTATCCAATTGTATATATAAAAGTTCAATAAAAATCTTGAAAATCTTGAAAAAAATCTTGATATTTAAGTTATAAGCATACTAATTAAAACGACCTTGAATCACTAAATTAGAAAAAAAAATTGTCTTATCTTAAAGCCTACACTACGTTGGCTGTGGTATTTGTAGGTGGCAACAAAACGTATTGATTTTCAGGGCATCCTACTCGAGAAAATGCCATACATACAATTGCCCGTGGGAAAAGCACTCTTTCCTTAAGTCGATACCAACTATGGAAAAAGTTTGTCCCTGGGTTTTATTTATTGTTAGGGCAAAGGATATACATATCTAAAGGGAACTGCAACCTTTTAAAAAGATATGGGCAAATCAGTTGGTATCATCGGGATCCGCGGAACATGTGCGAGCTGACCGGCCGCGAGACCCGTAATTATAGCTTTAAAATCACATTATCTCTTAATTCTTTGATCAATAGTCTTGTACCATTAGATATATTGGGAGGGCTTAAATTTCTTAAAAGCATAACAGGCGTACCTATTTTTAATTTAAGTTCATAAGGTGGCAAGCAACCTGTGGGTAGTGCACTGTATCTTCGATGTTGCACACGGTTTCAACAGATTTGTAACATTTAAAATCACCTGGTTTTTTTTTCAATAATAATTTTGTTTATCTTATTTATATTCTAAAATATTGTCGAACATATTTTTGTCCTATCATTCTCTTCGCAGCCTACGCGAAAAAGAAAATATTTTATAGCTAATTTTTTTACACCTTCGGTTGGTTTTAATAGGAATTTCTAAAGATTTCTATAGTAATATAGTACTAAATATAGCCTTGTTACTCAGTGATGATGTAGCTTTCTAATGAAAAAAGAATTATTAAAATCGGTCCAGTTTCTACTTTTTGAGTTTATTCGTTACATACAAAAATACAAATCTTTCCTCTTTATAATATTAGTGTAGATAGTGTAGATAACCTGTCTTACAAAAATCTGAAAAAAAAACCCTGAACCATGTATACTAAAAGTATGCTAAAAACGGTTTTCTAAAGAAAAAGCAAAATGTTGTCTACACAATTTTGTTATACCTTTCAAAATTTGAGTTGTATTAAAAAACATACAAATTATTTCGGAAACGAGTACTTTTAAAAGTTGAGAAAATAGTTAAAATTAAAGTTTAGATTCGAAATCAGCACTAAAAATTAACTTCAAAACGTATTTTTAAAAAATATAAAAGTATTTAATTCAATGTTTTCTTCATACAGATTCCAGTAAAGAAACTATCAGGTAATAAAATGAATTAAATTAAGACTAGAAAAGGAAAATTTGTACTTTGCAAAATCATCAATGTATTGTTAAGAGATATTTTGAGTTTTAACTCAGACACCTTTGTTGCCTGTTTTTACATTTTTAAGAGGGGCATATTTTAAAAACCTCACCGTGATTTAAAACTTTTTTTTAGCTTTTATAACCTAGTTAAGAATATTATTATTTTATTTTATACTTTTTTCGACTTGATTTCACTACTTGTCATCGAACTAATAGGTAAAATGCTATATTGTCTTAAAAAACAACATTGTCAAAATAAAATTCCAGCACAAATTTCAAAAAAAAAAAAAATAATTTTGGCACCCAAAACGGCCCACTGTGAGTGTCGACGGGCAACATTATGTTGTTTGATCTTGATCTGTTTGTAAATGAAAGCCTCCAATTATACTCTCTCGAGTTGTATTTCAATTCGAAGTCCAAGCCAGTAAAAGGGAGTTCCGGGGAGGCTAAAAATCAAAAAATAAAATAAAGTTGACCAATTGTTATTAGCCTTATTAAGTGCACACACTATATTTATACTGTACACGCACAGCATAGAGTAGGTTTAGAAAATTTTAATGCGCTTGAAGCATTTTGAATTGAAATTATTGCTACGAACATCATCATCATCATTATCATTATCAGGCATCGCTCTATATGATGAATAACAATAATATTTTGAATTGAAATTACGAGAGGTATAATGATGTAGATATCTGATGATTAGACAGAGGGACAATGTCAAATATCATATGAAAGCTGATAGCCTGCCTATCTGTATCTGTATCTCTATCTGTAAGCTATGTGCATATGTGAGTTTGTGAAATTGGTTACATAAGTGATGGAAAATCTAATAAGTAGCGAGTTATTAACATCGCCTTCCTAATAAATAACTAAATATTAAACTATACTGATATCGAGCTGAAATGAAGTCACGTTTTTTTTGTGGCGTCATCCCGGTTGACGGTCGCCTTGCCGGACCGGCCGCGGCCATGGCGCGTCGCCGTTAAGTTTTGTTGGAACGATGCCATAGTTTTATAATTATTATTTGAATTGAACTTATAAGATTGAGAGTTTATATTATTCAAATTAATTCATGATCATTAATAAAGATAGATTCCTGATGGGGGTGGATGTTGATTGAATAAATGACTTTACTTAGGACTATAAGATCATTTTTTCGATAATAAAGAAAACTTAAATGATGAGTACTAATTTTATGGTTTTTTTTTGATTACAATTCACTATTTAAAATTTTTAAATTTTAAGTGTCGAACAAGCAAAGAAGCCCACTCTTTTTAGGCGACTTATTTCGACATTTCATTACCTCGCTTCTACTAATTTTTAAGAAGTTAAGAAATGTGTGCCTCACTTTTCAACTGGAAAATAACTAAATGTGAACACCATAATTTCATAATATGAAATAATAATAATGTGCAATTTTTAAGGGCCGATGTTGATTCTGAATAAAACATAAACTATTTAGGAAATTCTTTTCATTTCTTTTTATTATCATATTCATAATATTGTTATGGTTCAATTATGTATGGAACAAAATATCGGCCAAATGGCCGCTGCGACCTCTGCGGCATAACTCCATCCGATATGGTCCAAATTTTCGATGACACTTGCACATATTTGAGATTCTAAGCCATTAATGTGCAGAATTATCTCATCCCTTAGCTTTTAAATTGTTGCTTGCTTATCGAAGTAAACCTTTTCATTCAATTAACTCAAAAGAAAGAATTCCATCGGTGTCAAATTACATAATCTTGGCGACCAATTGACATCGCCACCACGTGAGATTACACGGCCATTGAATTTGTCGATCGAAAGAGACATTGATTCGTTAGTTGTGTGGCAAATTTCACCATCCTGTTGAAAACACATATCGTCCATATTCATTTCATCTAATTTAGGCCATAAAAAGTTCATTATCTTCTCAAGATAGTGGAAACCATTGAAAGCAACTGCCTGACCGGCCTTATTTTGGAAAAAAATACGGCCCCACGATGACGCTAGTATATAAACCACTCTTTGTGGGTGCATTGGTTTTTTGACAGTTGCTTTTGGATGATCATTCGCCCAAATGAGGCAAATCTGCTTCTTGACGAATCCACTGAAGCGGAAATATGCTTCAACACTAAAGATTGATTTTCTTCGAAAATTGATCATCCGCTGTTGCCATTTCTTGCAACCATTCTGACCATTTGGCGACGCTTAAAATGATTACGAGGCTTTAGGTGTTCTATCAATTGCACCTTGTAAGCGTGGAAATGGAAGTCTTTATGCATAATGTTCGTCAAGGAAGAGCGTGCCAGTGGCAATTGTTGCACGACGACGACGAGTTGATGTGGACGGCTTTTCAGCCACAATATGGCGGACAGCAGCAACATTTTCTGCAGTACGAACATGAACAGGTATTTCTCAAATGTTCGCACGATTTTTCTAATGTACGCACATTTGGACGATTAAATTGACCGAAATAATCACAAAGTGCACGATATGCATTTTAATTTGAACGCCGATTTTCATAATAAGCCTGAATAACTTAAACGCGTTGCTCGACTGTGTATCTTTCTATAGTTCAAATTGAGTTAATCGGAAATTACGAAATGTCAAATGAAATGCATAAAAAAGAAGCTTGACGTTTAAGTGTGGTTCACATCCAACATCAGCACTTAAAATGTAGTCACCCTTTAATATTAGGTTCGTTTAATATTTTGCACAGAAACAAAACACACAAATTGTTTTAAGTTATGTCCGTTTTTTCAATAACTGTTTTGAAAAACATCGTCATTTGTGTAGTATTTTTGGTTTTAAAAAAATTACAAGCTACTTGCACAATTGTGCTTCAAGGTTTAAGAGCATATAAAAATTGACTTTTCTTGCATACAACAATTAAACCTCATTCTCTCAACTCACCTAAATTGCGATAGTTACTAAATCATTAATAATATATTGAATCAAGATTATCTTTCAAACAAAATCTGAGCTTTACTTTTCAAACTAGAACATACATAACTATACCTGCTGCTTCGCTAAAATCTAGTTTTCTTCTTTTTTTTCAATAAACACGCCTTTTGTAGAATGAAATTATGTAAAGTAATTTGAAAAAAAAAGTTGTTAGAAAAAGAAACAGAAACAATTCATAGCAAAAATGTAGCACTGTAATTTTTGACAATTGAATTCTATTTCTTAAGCCGCTTTGAAGCAGAGAACTTCTAGCAATCCTATTGAAATAAGAGGTATGTTAAAGAAAATAAGATGAACTATAAGTTGTGCCTTCTAAAATTGAACAATAGCATTACCATATCAGTAAGCCACATTTAATGTAGTTATAAACCATAATTAGGGGTTTACTATAAATTTATTATTTATTTTATAATTAAATTTTATTTTTTCATATTTTGTCACGAATTCTTGAAGAGATACACAAATATGTCTGTCAACATAACCAGTTAAACATTTTTAAAAACTTATAATTTAATAAAAGTAATTTCCTCGCTTAATAGATTTTCCCGCTTAATTGATTGAAAAATTCGAGGTCGAAAATTTCCCATATTTTGATCTTACAAAAATGCAACTATCAAACTGAAACAAGCCAAAATCAATAAATTTGTAATCAATCTGTAACTTGGAAGCACTGCAATTGTTAGCACTGCTGACTTCATAACAAATTACATTGTTTTCTGTCATTTGCAATTTTAGTTTTGATCGTCGTAAAGTCGGTGTCGGTTCAATTGACCAACTGGTGTAATTAATTGGTTTTCGCTTCGGGATTCCGTTTATTGAACTACCCGGATAATTGACCAAAAATCTGACAAAAAAGCCATTGCAACTAAGCGGGGAATACTGCAATCGATTGTTAACAAAAATTGCTAAATCTTTTTTATCGAATTTTGTTGAAACTATTTTAATCAAAAAGTAAAGAAAATAAATTTCCTAGCAGAAAATTACACATTTTTTATTGTACAATATCAGATCCCAAATTAATTTTCCTAAACATTAACCAAAAACACAAAAAACGAAACAAAATTACGTGAGGTGTTAATTTTGTTTATGTTAACATTTAAAAAATTGCGGATGAAAATTATAATAAATTCTTTCTTCTTCGAAAAACTTAAGCACCTCACTAAAATTTAAATAAATGTAAAATATGAAACTATTTTTGAAGGTGTTTATTTGTTTATTGTTTACTTTAAAAAAAAAATAAAACCTGCTTCTTTTCAATGGTTTGTTGAGTGTGTTTTATTATTTTTATGTTTGTTTATTGAAGCATTCAAGAATTGCCTATTGAGTTTAATTTTTTTGTATTTCGCACTTAAATTAGTTGTTTTGCGCATATCATAACGAAGATCAAGTTTAAGACACCACTTCGATCTTAAAAATAAGTTAAAAAAAAACACTTTATTTTTAATAGAATTTAAATAAAGTGTATTGTTACTAATTGAATATATTTTTAAATTATACACCTAATTTTCTTAAGTAAATCTACATTATGCATTTAGTTAACTTTAAACAATCTTAAGTGTCGTAGCACCCAGGCTTCATATCGTTATACGATATTAATGTTTAATTAAATTTGAGTGAAGAAATTTAGTTTGTATGGTATTTTACATAAAGATACCAACAACTCAGTGACGAAAACGAGGTAGGTTAGGTACTTACTCATTTGGAAATCGTTTCCTATATTCAACAAATCACTATGCTTAACTTTGCTATTACATAAGCCATTATTAACAACAAATTTACAGAAACTTGCACTTAGGCCTATATTGAATAAGGCTTTATAAAACAAAAAAGCGAATCATTGTTAAAACAAAAATAAAAAAAACCTCTTCACATACATCTGCTAATTAAACCAACAACTGTGATAGGTGAAAACTATATATTTTTTTAGCAAGTTCTTGTTTCATTCACATCACATACAATATTCACACCTTATACAAAAATAAAATAGGTCATGTGATTAGCAACAAATATTGTACATATACATATATACTACACAGGTAGTATATATAAAGTATAAGTATCTTAAATCAATATTTTTCTGTTTTATTTATATCAATCGTTCAGTTGGTCATCGAACTATACAAAAATACTGCAGTTTTCAATTTTGTTTTCTGTATAACTCTTTTTTTTAAATATTTAAAAAATAAATATACATATGGACATATGATATTGAGATTAATTTTTGAAACAAATTTGAACAAAACAATTGTTACACTTTTCAAATCACGGAATGGGTACTTTAACTTTTAGCAATTTTCTAAATCCATATGACATCTGTACAACTATTCTTATAAGAACAGTTGATGGAATGGGAATTCCAATTAATAGGCCCGTTTAAGCGTAGTTGCTTTTCTTTTTAAAAATGTTTGGATGCTTGTTATTTAATAAAAGGCAATTTACTAGTTAGCAAAACGAAAAGAAAGGTTAAAAATTTTGCAATATTTAGCAAATTGCTATCCAGTCAAATGTTAAACTCTTAAATATAGGTTGTCTTAAATTAAATACGCGCACACACTTGAATTTAGGTCCAAGGTTTTCCTTGGTTTTGTTCTTTTACTGATCAAATAAAATTAAGTTAACACAAAACAATAGCTTTGGGGTCGAAGTGATAACCACTTAAATGGATATATGTATAGGCATTTTCACAGAATCTTTCATTTTCAACAATTGAATTTTTTTTTTTATTTTCTTGATTGTTTATCATCTAAATAACAAGAAAATACTTGCGTGATTCATTTTGAAACATCGTTAATATCCGTCACGTAATATCAATGAAAAGCATTCAATGAAAAACCCTAATTTCATAAAAAATTTTGATTTTCTACTGTCGTACAAACTTTGAAATTTCAAAATTTAGATCAACAGCTTTTTTTTACTATCGATTATTCGTAAAATTATCATTCACAATCATTTATTTTGCTGTAAGATCTTATCGATAGGTGTGCCGCTAAAAAAATCACATATTCTATACCAATCACGTTTTCAATTTTAAAATTTAAAATGCCATTATTTATTTTTAAATAGAGGCACATGATCCAATTAAATTTTAATTGATATATTGATTGATAGAGAATAATTAAAGCCTATAAAATACTACCAGAATCGATCGTTGAGAAAGTTATATAGAGAAAAGATTTTAATATTTGTAAAAACGGAGGTACTCTAATTTAATTGCTTTGTACTATTTTTTAAATGGTAGCACACCTTTCTTTCGAGGTTTTTCTATCAGTGTATATTATAAATAATTATAAATTAATGTGTTAAGTTGTTGCAAAGGTCGTTGAAATGTTTTTTGTTTATGAAACTTAATAAATTTATATCTGGTACGCTATTTTTTATTAATTTTAATTAAAAATTTTAATCCAATCAAGTCAAAAGTAGGTTATATAATTGAAATAAATCATGATACGAAAATCTATCCACTTAGAAAGTGTCAATTTCATTTCTAAGGCTTAATATACTGTGGTAACATGAAAGTTAAAAATACTGTGGAAATGCCCATATATGTAAATAAAAGGGGATGGTACCCTGATGTCAAAAAAGTGTGTCCAAGACGTTTTGCTTTTAGCTTTCCCCTTGCCAGACGGCCGCCAAAATGCGCGAAAATCAACTTTTTGGGTCGAAGTGATAACCACATGAATGATACAACAAAAAATCAGAACAATTCTACTGATTGTAAAAATGTGTGTCCAAGACGTTTTGCTTTCAGCCTTCCCCTTGCCAGACGCATTTTAACACTTTTTAATAGAACTTTTCAACTTAAATCCTAAATTACTTTTTTCCGACGCTTTGTTGTGCACTTCCCGCGTTTCACAGCTTTACTGGTTGTGACTACACACCAAGCTTTTTCAAAATTCGGACAAAACTTGTAAACCGACTTCGAAAAAAATTTTCAAACACATTAAAAGTAAGTTAAAAATTTAAAATATTTCTTCAAAACCTTAAGCAATTGTATGCTAAACCATTTTATCTGAAGGTTTTGAAGGTAGTTTATTGCCACCAAACAGAAGCGTCTTACTGCAACAAATTAATCGTTGCAACTATATATGCCATATTTGGAAAAGTGCAATATTAAATACAGGGATACAACTTTCCCCATTTCAATGCGGCTGGACCATGGAGGATGACATGGTCAAATTGAAATGGTTCAACGGAGTAGTGGCCCCAGAAACCATTGAAAATTTAATTATCTGTGATGAAAATGATAGTGAAGAAGGCAATAATTCGCAAAATTCTTCATCGGACGAATCTGATGATGAAGAATAGTTTTTTTTTTAAATTTCTAATTTCAAAATTTCATTCAATTTCATGTCATGTGATTCAATATTTTTTTTCTAAATATAATACAATTGTTATGCTTTAAAGGAAAACGGTGGTTTTTATTCATTCTTTCTTTATGGTTTTGTGGCAAGTATAAGACTGAAAAGAAAACGTATTGGAAATCTTCTGATATTTTGGTGTATGATTTTTTTGGTTATGGTTAACAGGAAAAAAAGTTATTAAGGATTTAAGTTGAAAAATTCTATTAAAAAGTGTTAAAATGCGTCTGGCGAGGGGAAGGCTGAAAGCAAAACGTCTTGGACACACATTTTTAGAATCAGGGGTATTTGACTGATATTTTGATGTATCATTCATGTGGTTATCATTTCGACCCAAAAAGTTGATTTTCGCGCATTTTGGCGGCCGTCTGGCAAGGGGAAGGCTGAAAGCAAAACGTCTTGGACACACTTTTTTGACATCAGGGCACCATCCCCTTTTGTTTATATGTATATCCATTTAAGTCGTTATCGACCCCAAAATCGAAAAAATTACCATTTTTGAACGCCCACCCCGCCCCGGCTGGAAAAAAAACCTGGCAGACGGTTGAATTTGGCATAATGTTGCGTATATACATATGTACATGTATTTATATTTTGGTTATCACTCCACTCCCAAAATTTACTGCCGGCTCTTGGTCTATAAGCTCAATGATACCAGTTTGAGTCCCTTACGAAACGTGAGAGACTGATTATGTAAATATGTTTGAGATCGTTTAGATCTTTATAGAAGAATTCTCCTAGGTGCTAGAGCAGTGCAAATACAGAGGAGGTGAAGAACTGTTTCCTACTCTTCCTCATCCAAAGAGCTTCTGCAAAAGTCATTTGAGAATACGGTGCTTTGGTATTGGATTTGGTATTGGTAGTGAATACTTTTTTGTGCTCAGTTATGGGTTTCAAATGTTTTTAGATTAACCTATCGAACTAGTCTAATAACTGGCAAACCTTTTACTTAAAATTAATTAAAAAGGAAAACAATTTTTGTTCTTTCGGTACAAATTTTCGACAAATTCACAACTGCGATTCCAATTATTTGTTCCTTAACTGAGTCCAATTGCAAACAAAAGACCTTCTTTTGAAAACAAAATTATTGTCTTACAGTTCTAACACAGTACCTACATAGTTCGTACAAATCATCCGAGGCCGTAAAATTGTTAAATTTTGCTTTGTTTTTTTTTTCTTTGTGCAGCATGCATTTATTTATTTTTGGTTTTCAACTTTACAACTTAGGTACCTATAAACTTAAAGAATGAAAATTATTCTGAAAATAGATATTATAGAAAATTATACACTTCGAATCACTCTTAGACTGTCTTGAGTTATGCAGAGCAACACCCATTCTGGTTATTTTTGTTGTATTATAAAATGTCAAGTGCAAGTTCAACAATCCTACATATATATGTACATATTGTTGTTATTTTGTACATATATCTAAAGAGACAACACTCTGTTCTGTACATATGTACAGACTTATAGGTATGACATTCATGTTTGGTCATTGCATCTGCTGCTGTCAACTTAAATTATAAACGAGCGTGCTAGGAATAATTTTTAAAATATTTTTTTTTCCTTTAGTTTATTTTCCATGAAATTGTGCATTCATACTTAGCAAAAATAATGACAACAGAGAAAAGCCTGGAGCATTGTGAAAATGTGGAGATATCATAGACACACTATATTATAACCATATACATAGACATACCTACATTTATACGTATGTATAAATTGCTCTATAATTAGGCATCGATAAATAAATAGTTCTGGGAATTGTTATTGTTATTTTATGGAGACAAACAATTTTATGATTGATAGCACAACAGAGAACCTACGACGTTTGCAATTCAAATGAAGACTCATTTTTCCATCTATTATTCAGAACCAAAAGTGTTTGATTTTTTTTTTACTAAAGTAGTTCAGAAGTTTCGAAATATAACACCAAACAAGGTTGTTTTTGTTATTAGAATTTATCATGTTGATTTCTTCGAAAGCAAACGTAGAACCAAGAAACAAATATCGTCGTTTTATCTACCAAACGAATAAAATGTTTCGTATCGTGACCTGCAAAATAAGTTTATCTGCAAAATATAATTTCTCAAAGAAAACCTTATCCAATTTATGAATACTTTTGTTTGAAGATTGTTAAAGAAAGTTTAATATTAATTTAATTCGTATACATACAATTTTTCAATATTTTTTATTTGATGTGCAGTTATGTTAGCTCCTGGGTTTCGAAAAGCCACCAACAAAAAACCCCTGGTTTAATAAGGAATGTCGGCATGCAAATGCAACCAAACAACAGGCACGCAAATCGGCGCTGCATAGAAGGACAACAGCTGCTCACGAGCTCTATGAGCAGAAGAGGACAGATGAACATTAATTTCTTAGAAGGAAAAAGAGAGAGCATGAGTGCGATCGAAGATGTTGAGAGGTTAAAAAGCAGAAATGGAGATCGAAAGTTTTATGACCAAGTGAAACTAAATTCACAAGTACGAATACGAACCGAAGGCTGCAAAGACGAAAGTGGAAACATGATAGTGGAACCCCAATCAATGCTGCGCAAATGGAAGGACCACTTCTGCAGACTGTATAACGGCGACGACAAACCGAATTATGCTGTAAGAAAGGATGATTTATTCAATATAGACGACGAAAGCCAACAATCACGTCTTCCCGACACAGACGAAGTAAAGATTGCCATATCTAAGCTAAAGTCTAACAAAGCCGCCGGAGTAGAAGGCTTCAATGCCGAGCTCTTCAAAGCAGCTGGAGATAATTTAGTTAGGAGCATTCAAGAACTGGTCAGAAAAAAGCATGCCCGATTAATGAAACGTCAGTATTTTTTGCCCGATACTGAAAAAAGGAGACCCTCTAAACTGCACCAACTCTAGAGGCATCAGTCTACTTAACATGCATCGCTTACAAAATCTTCTCTGCCGTAATATGTGAACGTCTAAAGCCCATCGTCAACAACCTGATAGGTCCTTATCAGTGTGGACTTAGACCAGAAAAGTCCATAGTCGATCAAATATTCACATTACGGCAGATATGTAGATTTCAAGGCCGCATATGACAGTATCTACAGGGACGAGCTGTATAGATCCATGTTTTGTTTTAGCATCCCTGCCAAAATCGGTCGTCGCTGCTCCATAAAGATTGGAAACAACTTAACTTATACGGTGCAGAAGCAAGAACTATGACAAAAGTGGATGAAAGCACCTTGGGTCGCTTCGAGAAAAAAGTTCTTCGCGTGATCTACGGTCCCTTATGCATTTAAGGTCAGTGGAGGAAAAGATGGAACGACAAGCTGTAGGACTGTATAGCTACAAAGCCTTACCCAAAAGGATAAAAGTCCAACGACTGAAATGGCGGAGTCACGTAGAGCGCATGAAAACCAATGCTCCGGTCTGTAAAGTGTTCGAATCCACGCCCACAGGTCAACGCTAGAGAGCTAGGGATAGAGCTAGATGGAGAAGTTTGTTGGGTGAGGCCCTAGTTCATACGGGACTGTAGCGCCATCTTAAGTAAATAAGTAATAAGAGGGTTTCTAACAATCATTTTTTAATTTTCCGGGGTGCAACTGCAACAATTCTGCTTATTAACGTAACCATCGAGGTGAAAGTGGTGGCTGATGATTTTTGATGAAAATTGAAGGACCGAATTATTGAGGATACGACTTTGAAAATCATTAACCGGCTTGAGTTCTTGCGTTAAATGATATTTAAAAACCTTAAGAGTTAAGTCTTAATGAAAATATGGTGTAATGTCGTTTGTGAAATGCTTTATAAGATGGACAACAGACGAGGAATGGACAAGCCAAAGTTTTCGTTAACACTACGGGCTACAGCAGCTTCTCATCAATTACGAGTCTCAGAAGCTAAAACGTTTCCACCACTTTTACTATTTCCTGTCGAAAGGAGCTTCACAACGTACGACCCAAAAGTGGTTAAAATTTTTTAACGAGTTATAAAAATGCTCATGCGTTGGTGAAGCGTAAATCTTTCCATTTTCAGTAATGACAAAGTCTTCAATTCTCAAATTTCAAAAAAATTACGGCTTCAAAAAAGACATCTATATAGCGGACTATTGACAATAAAAACCTTTATTTTAAAGCCCTTTACACAGGGGCTCTCTAATGACTCAAATTGGTTTATCATTTCGAGTGGTATCGTGCTCATAACCGTCAGGATATTTATTGAAGTGATAATTGAAACACTAAACTTAATTTTCAGCGATATTTTAAATACTTTTTTTTACTGAAAAGATATCAAATAACTCCCTTAAATTTCCAATCAGTTCTCATCAAAATTAATAGTCTCGCTTTTTAAAATCTCTTCCTCTTTTATAGCAAGAAGAAACTGCATCCCCACTTAAGGAGCTACCTAACACTAGAAGCAGCAGCAGCAGCTGATCAATTAAAAATAGACGATGATGACAAACCCAATTAGAATATCACCGCCGACACCCGAACCACGTCAACCGTCGCCGCCGCGCCCCCACTATTCCCTTACCAACAAGAAAAAAGAAAAATACCTTCTGTCAACATGAGAAGAGATGTCATCTTGGAACTACATCACCATAAGATACATATTTGTACCCAACATACCTCAGTTTAAATGAAAATAAATAAAATAAAAACTCAGCGGCATTCCGTAATCTGAGGAGGTCTTATATTTTATTTTTTTTTGTATTTGTTGTATTTTATTTACTCGCTTTGCATTTAATGTTTATTTTATTTTACCTGTGAGTTGGGATTTAAGAGATTTTTAAAGACAAAACAGGTGGCACGATGCAATATAGAGATTTTTGCTGTTGTTATTTTCTTTTGTAGTATTTTGTATTTTACCCCTCATACAATATTGATATTTGTTATTTGATGAAAAACAGAAGAAAACAAAAACATATATTTGATTAAGCTAAAGAAGGTACAAGTGAGGTTGGTATATTGTAAACGGAAAACAAAAAGCAAAATACAGAAAACCGAAAGTAAAAGAATAACGATTTATCATTTGGAAAACAAATTTCAGAAAGGTACGAGTGATACTGGAAAAAAAGACATTGACAAATAGGTAAACCTTATAAACACCCCAAGTCACTTGACTAAGTACACATTTTTGGGGATATCGTGAATAAGACACAACTCAAATGTTTGAAAGTTTGGAAGAAAATAGTAATTTCAAGAATTACCCTTGGAATTTACTTATATAGGTAATTAGGATACTGTGAGGCTTTGGCTCTTATTTCAATAAGACAAATCTAAAAGGAGGCTCATATAGGGTCTCTAGAAAGAGTTTTTTACATTTTATTTATGTTTATTGTTTACCTAAATACATCTTGAAGTTGTAGCCTATTTAGATATCCATGGCCCTTTAATTTTTCTGCTCAAATTTTAAGGCAAAAACTGGCTCTATCCAATTGATCTAGACTGTAGATAAAATAAGAGTAATGTAGGTAACTAGGTGATAAGCTTAATCGAAAGTTTTTAATATCATTTTTTTTCGGAATCTTTTACCCTTTGAGGTAGGGTAGATAAGTTTATGAAAAATAAGTGATTCTAAGGCCGTTGTTGAACACAGCTGGTACTCAAATAAAACATTTGATTAGATAAACAAAATAAGAATAAAAGCCGACAGCAAATTTAGAGAGTTAGTGCATAGTTTCATTCGTTTTTCGGTTTTTAAAAGTAAAGTTAAATCAAATACACACAATTTTGATGTTTTTGTGCGAAAAACAATATTATTCAAATTGATAGCATGAACTACTAAAGATTATAAACTTCTTTCACTGAGCATACATTACGATGGTGCACAGTTAATATGACATCAGTAATGCTTCCAATTAAAATTTTTCGGATCAGCACTTTTGTACTAAGACTCTCAAAAATAAAAAAACAATAAAACACCAGGTAGGGACGGTATACCAATGTAATTCTATAAAAACAGCACTTTGGAATTTAAAAATTTCCTTGTAACCTTCTATAATAGATTGTACAACGACGCTATCGCTCCAACTATCTAGTTTCAAGAAATCCGTTATTTTTGCAATTTTTAAGAAAGGTGATGCAAATACGCCTGAAAATTATAGAGGTATTTCGGTATTAAATACAATTCGAAAAATTCTTTCAGTCATTCTGAATGGAAGACTTATTAAATGGATTGAAAGTAGTAATCGTTTGAGTATTTTTCAAGCCGGTTTCCGCCCAGGTTATTCTACAATGGACTATGTTTTCGCTATCTCCAGTATCGCTAGAAAGTTTATTGAACGGAAGAAGAAACTATACACTTGCTTTGTTGATTTTAAAGCTGCTTTTGACAAAGTCAACAGACAGGCTTTAATTTATAAAATGTCCTGCATAGGTGTATCTCGAAAGTTTTTATTAATGTACGAAAATCTAATTTTCGCATCAAATGCAAGGGTATAGGATGGTTATGATTTCTCGAATAGTTTCGAAACAACAGCCAGTGTGCCGCAAGGTTGTATTTTGAGCCCTTTACTGTTTTCTCTCTTCATTGATGATATTTGTGATCATCTTCCTGGTGGTCTCTTTTGGTAACAGCATTGTCAAAGTTTTATTATATGCCGATGATTTGGTTATGTTTGCCGACAATCCAGTTTTGCTACAGATGCAAATTAACCGACTTTGCTTATTTTGTGAGACCTGAGGTCTGCAAATAAATGTACAAAAAACAAAAATTATGATTTTTGAAGGAAGGCAAACATGAAGACGCTCTGATGAAAAGTGGTCGCTCAATAACACCGTTATCGAAATAGTCCAGGAATTTAAATACTTGGGTGTTCTTCTTACCCACAATTTAGATTTCGCCAAACATGTTAAAATAAAAAATAAAGAAGCCAAATTGGCACTAAATTTGATGTGGCCTAAGTTCTTCTCCAACTCCAACATTGATCTGGTATCTAAATATAAAGTCTTTAATGCAACAATAAATTCATGTTTGTGCTATGGTGCACAAGTTTTCGGTTTTTTGAACCTAGATGCTTTCGAGAGCCTGCAAAGGCACTTCTTTAAACGCTTGTTTCGTTTGCCTAACTCAACTCCAAATTACGCCATTTACGTAGAGTCAGTCATCACCTCTATTTATATATAAAAAATTTAAAGGCTAATGCGGATTTTATTGTTTAGGTGATGAAAAGAAGTGAACTGTGCCTTCACAAAATAATTTTGAAAAAATTGCTGCAATCGAATGCATCTCCGTTTAAAGACTGGTACCAACTCGCAATAGCAACAGAATCTTTTCTCAACCTTTTGGAAACCAATGTTGACGACTGGCAAGCGCATTTATCAGGTGTTATTGCTAAGTTTGACCAAAAGTTGTATGTAGAAAATCTTTTTAGTGCAACTTCTTCAGCATCTAGAAACGTTTATAGAAACTTAAACCATCAATTGAATTCAGACATGAACTACTTCAGAAATGATTACTCAGTTGCTCAGATAAGTATTATTTTTAAAGCCAGAGTCGAAATTTTAAGATATCTACCACTTTTTAGCTATTTGCCCAATTTTACAAGAAATTCGTAGATAACACTTTCGGAAAAGTATTTTAACAATGCAAGAATTTTACGAAATCATAAATGGAGCACTAGGTTGGCGAAACGTATTCAAATTTTGTCGACAAGCTCTTAACTACCGGAACAGTTTCACTTATTAAATTTACTTTTAGCCTATCTCATTTTATGTTGCAAATCATACAAAATTGTCTTTTTTGTGTTTCAAATCACGTAAAAATGGTCAAAACTTTACTTTGAGTAAAGCCTACTATCCAAAAAATTGTATTATTTTTATAAATTGTAATTTTGTGTTTCAAATCACGTAAAAATTGTTCGAATTATTCTAATATTTTTATTTAAATAATTTTACATTTTCTTTTTAATTTATATATTTTTTTATCACTTATGAAATTTCAATTCAGGCAGACGGCAGTCAATGCCATGTCCTTATTCTTAGGAAATTATATTGTAAAATCTTATGATGAAAAAAAAAACAAATAAAGAATTTATCTATGTATCTATCTATCTACTAAGATTTGGTTAAAATGTCTTTAAATGGAAAATATTCAACTAGTATTATGATACTTCAAGTTGCAGCTGAATTTGACAGGTGTTTAATGTCAGCGCCAGTACAAATTGAATGACCCTTAAAAAATAAAAATTTGTAGGTACACGTTGGGTTGTAGGCAAAAGCCCCATGATACGGAATATAAGTAAAATAAAGTAAAGGTTGGTAGCTTTATTTCTGGCCAGAGTGCAATGAGTTTTGTTTGTATAATTAAAAGTATGGTGAGTCAAAGTAATACAAAATTTTTAGATTACAAAAATGTATGATAGAAGTTTAAATCACCTTCTTTTCAGACACCGTCAAAGTACCTAGTTGACAATCTCAAAATTTGACAGAACAATATTTACAAATCATACAAATTTATTCCAAAAACTCGTACTCTGGCAAAGTTTAATTGCACTTTTAGCATTTAATCATTTTAAACAATGAGCACCGCTTTCTGTTTAACGGATAGGTACATATGTGACCAATAGAGTTAAAGTTTGTAAACTAAGGCACAATTCTCATGAGACCCCATTACATTTCGAAAAAATCAATTTTCTATGATTTACTTCACATTTGTACGAAATCACTACCAACATTACCGAGAATTGCAAATATTGAAATCATTTAGGAAGAAACGTTTAGTGAACGAATCAACTCAAGATATTGAACAGTGAATTGGCCATCTCATTGGAGGGCTCAACTTTCCATTACCGCAGCACAAATTTCGACTCGCGGTTTTTTTTATTTGATAGATTTGTATGTGCAAATAAATAATAACTATAGCAATTTTAGAGCGAGGAAACATTTATTTCTATTTATGAAATTAATTTTTCAAGTTCACTTTTTTACATACAAAACACGCACAAATGGTTGATTTTGACATTTTTCCCTGTTTTTTGTTCAGTGTTGCCATACTTGATTTTTTTTTGTTGGGAATTTCTTTGATATTAGTGCTTAAATGCAAAAAATATTTTGCATATACCCAAACTCGCATCCATCCCAAATCCTATAGTGATCCCAATCAGGGGGTTACAGGGGGGGGCAGCATGCACCCTTACATACCTAGCTTTTAGTACGCCATGCTCAATTCAAAAAAACTTGTTATAGGCTCAAAAATGAAATACAAAGAAAGTAGGGTTAAGTCCGAAAAAGAAAATATTTTTTCTATGACTAAAGGTGTGTCCTCGCCTTAATATTTAAAATATGTTCTATTGAGACCCCTACCTAACTGTAAAAAAAAATCAAATTCGTGCTGCGGTAATGGAAAGTCGCCCCTGTAAGCTTATAAAGGGTGATTTTTTTGAGGTTAGGATTTTCATGCATTAGTATTTGACAGATCACGCGGGATTTCAGACATGGTGTCAAAGAGAAAGATGCTCAGTATGCTTTGACATTCATCATGAATAGACTTACTAACGAGCAACGCTTGCAAATCATTGAATTTTATTACCAAAATCAGTGTTCGGTTCGAAATGTGTTTCGCGCTTTACGTCCAATTTATGGTCTACATGGAATGGCTACGTAAATAAGCAAAATTGCCGCATTTGGAGTGAAGAGCAACCAGAAGCCGTTCAAGAACTGCCCATGCATCCCGAAAAATGCACTGTTTGGTGTGGTTTTTACGCTGGTGGAATCATTGGACCGTATTTTTTCAAAGATGCTGTTGGACGCAACGTTACGGTGAATGGCGATCGCTATCGTTCAATGCTAACAAACTTTTTGTTGCCAAAAATAAAAGAACTGAACTTGGTTGACATGTGGTTTCAACAAGATGGCGCTACATGCCACACAGCTCGCGATTCTATGGCCATTTTGAGGGAAAACTTCGGACAACAATTCATCTCAAGGAATGGACCGGTAAGTTGGCCACCAAGATCATGCGATTTGACGCCTTTAGACTATTTTTTGTGGGGCTACGTCAAGTCTAAAGTCTACACAAATAAGCCAGCAACTATTCCAGCTTTGGAAGACAACATTTCCGAAGAAATTTGGGCTATTCCGGCCGAAATGCTCGAAAAAGTTACCCAAAATTGGACTTTCCGAATGGACCACCTAAGACGCAGCCGCGGTCAACATTTAAATGAAATTATCTTCAAAAAGTAAATGTCATGGACCAATCTAACGTTTCAAATAAAGAATCGATGAGATTTTGCAAATTTTATGCGTTTTTTTAAAAAAAAAGTTCTCAAGCTCTTAAAAAATCACCCGATACATCCAACATTTTTTTCATGTTATTGATTCTGTTGTGTTTTAAAAAATAAAAATCTATAGCTCTAAAAAAATAATCCATAGTAGGTATGCGATGCTATTCTAGATGTCTGCTTTTTTAATCACGCCATCTCTTGGAATACCTACCTGAGAGGATTGTTTCTGCGAACTTGGCAAGTTTATACTCTTCTGAGAATGCCGAGAATTTTTCACAGTCAGATTGACAAAGCAGGACAATGAAATAAAACAAAATTCTCTATTATTTTCACCTAGCAGACAAATACCTAAGCTTTATATTTCTTTACAGCCTTTTCTTAATTGTGTGATGTAGAATACTTGGAAAATGGAATCATAAAAATTATATTCCTAGAGTTCTGACAGCAAAAGTTTAGTTTATAGCTGTGTTCAACCAGCTGCACTAGACTTTTCTGTCAAAAGCAGGTGGTGTCATTATTTAATTATATTTTGGTAACAGATAAAGTTAGAACAGGACGCCCGAAGACTTGGGGTCCTCAACTGGATAGACTTGTTGTATGAGGCCGATAATGTTGTTGTCGAGCCGATAATGTGATAATGATAACCCAATAAAGTTACTCAGAGTAAAGGGCAATCTCAGGTTGTTCCTAACACCGAATTAGTATATTTAAAGGAAAGTAAGAAGATTAAAAAGAAATACCTACTAATTAAATAATCTTTTTAATTGTTTTTTTTAATTATTTCTTCAATTTGTATTGTTTTCATCTTTTTAAAATCTGACGTGTGACATTTTTGTTTAAATTCGATCTGACAATGTTCATGAATTTGCACATGCTCTACTCTACACTAGAATTTTTCTAATTGAACAAACCTTATATTTCTGAAAATACAGAAATCTTTGTTTGAAATCTTTCTTTGAAATATTGTTCAATAAATATGAAAAACGACATAAGAAAATAAATGAGTAGCTTTGGAGGGAAAAATAATATGTACATATAATTTTTCAATATTTACTTTCTTATTGTGCACCTATTGCTTCTGAGAAAAACTCCAATCAACAAAATTCTATTCGATAGTGTTTCTAGAAATAATCAGTAAAATTTAATTGGTGCCGTTAGGCAATATTTAAATTGTTTTGATCAAATCTTTGATTTATTGTTCAGTAATTTCATATCGTTTTATAGTCTGTTCAAACATCTATGTAGATAGAAATGTATCTATTAAAAGTATCTACTAAATAATGTTTTTAAACCACAAAAATGCATAACTAGCGTTTTATGGCTTAACAATTGAAAAAGTAAACATGCATCCATAATCAGAAATTTATTTTCTATTCTCATTTATCAGAAACAGAAAAAAGAGAATTCAAATAAAAATACATTTTTAAAGAAAACAAAATCTCGTCTGTGGTTCTATCCGGCGGCGGGGGTGGTGCGGTGCGGTGGATGATGACAACAAAAAGTAATTTAAAAAAAAACATCTGTGGGTATATAGTTTATTATTTATCCGCAAAATGGACACACCGCTTTGGCTCTGGCTTCATTATACAAAAACAACAACAATAAACTGACATTTCGAAAAGAGTGATACAACTATAAGTAGCAAAGCACTATACCACCGTACCCGGTTTGTACTATAAAGGATAAGAAAAAGAGAGACAACTAGTGATGGTTGTTTTCGCAAAAGCTGACACAACGAAGAAAAATCGAATAAAATTTTATCGACCCATTCGTGGTCGCCTTCGACTTCGCCTTCCTCATCGTTCGGTCTGATGATAAATTCGAATTCGAACAAGAATTTCAACAAAAATTTATTTAAACAAAAAGAAAATTCTTTTCCAATGATTTTATTTCATGAGATTTATTAAACTTTTATTTAGGATTCATAAAGAATGAGGTTTTACCTTCTGAGAGTTCCAAATCCAATTCGGCCAATTTCTCCCGGATGTCATCGGGCAGGACCGATACATCAAAAACCATGTCGGCAGTGGAAGACATTTTCTAGTTGTTGGTCTTCCTACTCCTCGTTCTCGTAGTTGACGTCTTCGTCTTGGGTTGCGGCTTCGTTGGGGAGCTCAAGCTGATCTAATCGTTCTCTTACTCTTGGTCTTGGGGTCGTTGGTTGTTTGATGATGTAGAAGAAGTAAAAGATGATGAGATGTTGCGCCTATCGCGGCGGCACGACACCCCCGATTCGTTTTGCTCTACCCACAACAACAAAACTAAACAAATTAACACTTAAGCTGATTAAAAATATGAAGAGGAAAAATAAGAAGGAACAAAAAGAAAAACAGGGCTTGTTTGGGTTGGAAGTTGGTTAGAACACCGGGAAAGCTCCGGAAAATCGAAGTAAATTCCACACACCGAGACTGTGAGCGAGTATGATTGATTTTCACTCACTCCACTCACTGCAAATATACACTGTGATTCTGATTCAGATTCTGATTCCGATTTGGGATGTTTCACTGGGAAATTTTGCACATTTTAACTTATCAATCGGATCGGAAAATCTCGAAAAGGGAACACTCCTTGGAATTCTGATCTTTTGGATTGAAAATTGGATTGTTTTCAATCAGAAAAGATTTGATGAGTGGAGATTGTTGCCTAAGCGGCACGACGACGACGACGGACGACGGCACAGACAGACACTTGCACTTTTTTTTCTTCTGTGCTTTGCTTTGCTTTTGCTTCTCTTCGAATTTTATTTTCTATTTCTTTTCCTTTTTAGGATTCACTCAATTCTGGATTTTTCCCTTTTTTGGTCACCACCACGGAGCACAGAAAGAGGGTTTGATGTGTAATTATTCCTTAAAGGAATTCACTGGTTCTGGGAAACATTTTTGTATTTCAATCGAGATTTGGGGTTGAACTTGAATATATTTTTTCTAGAATCTTGAAATGGGAATTGAATTTTTTGAAGATTTTTGTATTTATTTGACGCGGCGACGAGACGTTGTTTCTACGGACGCAGAAACAACGAATTTATCTCACGATTTCAACTCAACTAAAATGCTGTCGAAGTTGGACACGGTGAGATTTTTTTGCTTGAATTTTCTTGTTGGGTCCTCTCGGGTGGATCTTTTCTAATTTTGTTTGTGTAGGTTGGCAAATAGTTACGAACGAAAGAGAAGAATACATTTTGTGGTGTGGTGAATAAGCAGAGAGCGATACAAAACTTATTTTCGAAGATGCGATGTTAAAAGGGGAGATTTTGTTTAGTGCGATGTTTTGACATTTCAAAGTGTTCAAAGCCATCTTACGGTAAATAGGCAAAGCAGAAACATAGAATTGTATTTTCGGTTATTTTTTGAAAGAAGAAATATTAAATGATTTTGTATTGGTTTTTTTTTTTTTTTGTGAAATGTAGGTAAATTGTTTATTCCATTGTCAGATTATTTTAAGAACATTCGCGCGGAATTGCAGCATATGTTCAAAATGATTGCGCCCACAATTAAAATTCACTCCTACACAATTGAGCACCAGTCAAGAGTCTAAAACGTCAAACCCGTATGGAAAGTTGTCACCAAGAGGCCTTTTGATGATACATTGAGTGATCTCCCTGATCTTTTCTTCGAAAGATTCTTTTGTTTGACAGATGTCATATAAGGCGTTGTTATTTTAAAAAAAAGTTTGTGTTTATTTTTTCAATCAAAGCTAGTGGAGCGCGCTCTGTATGCATCTTTCATAAAACCAAATGGAGAAAAGTCAATAGGTTATTAAGATCATCCGAATTGGCCATATGCATACCTTTTTAAAAAAATTGAATAATAAATTAACTAAAAATTTGAAAAACGCAACATGTATAGTATTTATTCAAGTTATTTGTCAGTAATATTTATTTTAAAGTTACAATTTATGAAGTCATACTTACCACAGATGTCATAGAAATGTCAGACAACGCTCGAGGTTTTGAAGCCAAATTTCGTTTTAGGAATTCTTGTATCCCGCTTTTTGAAACACACAACGAATCTGGCTATAAAGCCCAAAGTTTGTACGATATTGTAACAATATAACGCAATCACGTCGTCGTTCTTAAACATATTGTTGAAGTGTCAAACGATGAACTGTCAAAGTGAATGGTTCGATTTACGAACAAGCAATCTTTTCTATTTCTAAAACTATAAGAAATGGAATATTTACTCATTGCAAGTGAAAAAGCAGTTCACCTACTCAAAAAAAGGAAACAAAATTCGGTGGTTAAATAATATAAATAGTATTTTCTTTAAAAAAAAAAGCAATTATTAAATTTTTAATTCTGGTAGTTTGGCATATCAAGAATTTCTAACAATAGGTCATTCCTAAGTAATTCGTTCAAATTCCAACAGTTTGTAAAACGATTGCTGAACATTTTTGTTTACATAACAGCAATAGTTTACGGTATCGTAGTTTACCATACACTGAAAAAAAAATCGTTTATAATATCAATAAACAGCGTTTATTGACTGGTTTTTCATTGGCTCAATAAATTTTTTCTTGATATTACAAAAAATTTTGGATTATAAAATTTGTCTTCAATAAACGATTTATTGGCTCAAGTAATCGCCGTTTATTGAAAATTGAAATTTTAATATCAATTAACTTTTGCTTATATTAATAAAAGTTTTTATTGTACCAGTAAACTGATACATTGGGCCAAACAATTTGTTTATAAAAACACATTTTTCACTTTGATAAATACGTTTATTGGCTCAGTAACCTATTTATTAATGGTCAATAAACTTTTTTATTGATATTATTTGTTTTTTTTATTGTCACAATAAACTCATACATTGCGCCAGGGAACCGTTTGTTGGGACAATAATTTTGACATTTTTGACATTGATAAACTCGTTTATTGGCGCAATAAACAAATTTTTTTAATTTCAATAAACTTTTTTACTGACAGAAACAATTTTTTAATTATCGCAATAAACGTCGCATACGTCCATTGTTAGAAATTTCTTGGAAAAAAAGACATCATCTAATATGTACCAACTATATATAGGTACCTCCATAACAGGCCCCATATTTGGTAGAACACATTTTTTTGTCCGGTGTCTCCTACGTCCATTTTTGATTGACTTAAACGCATATTTATTATTGTTTACTTAAAACTGACTCATAGGTACCTGCAAGATTTTAAATCAATTTGTATGTGAAGTCAAATTCTGATCATGTATACTTTTATGTATGTAGGAGACACAGGGCAAACAAAATTTAGTTTATCAAATATGAAAATGGGCAATGAAAGAAATTATTCGGACTTTCTGCCATAGAAAAAACTTGCGTTGCACAAAAATAAAAAAACAATAAATGCAAAAAAAAAACAATAGTTTGATACCTAGCTTTAGTTCAAGGAGAAGCAAACAATAGTACCTTCCGTGTTTGTTTGTTTTGCATAGTTTTTTCTGAATTTAGATTTTTTGTGCATTATTTTATATATTTAAGTACCTATGTAGGTATATCTATGTACAGTGTAAGTTTACAAACGCATCACTGCGCAATTAGTGACCTCAAACATTCATAAAATACATTAAACTGACACCAAATCTTGTATCGAAGTGAAAAGTCGCGATCTTTATAGAGCCATGAACTTGAACACATACAAACAATTATGCGGGTTTTATGTATTTTATGAATGCTTTCAATCATTATTTGCAACAATCATAGACAGTAGTGAGTAGACACACCATATATGGTGTGTCTATGCCAACAATCTTACAAACGATTTCTTTTTTTACACGTGTCTATCTCCATTTTCCATCGTTGAACTTAAAGCTCGTCACACAATGTGATGAGAAAATGGGACGAGATCGAGACATGATCCGATGTAATCTTTTTCTAAAGTATCTCTCAAACCAACGTGGAACCTGCGCTATGCAGGGCTAAACTACTATGCCAAATAACAACAAAAACTATTATCGCGTTGGCGAATGTGCCACTTCCGCGTTGGTTGGAGAACCCTAAATCGTTGCCCAATAATTCATAATGTGTGTTTTTACACGATTGAGATTTTTAAGCGTTGATTCTCTTTAGGCCCCTTTGCTTTTACAATGCTGTTGTTTTTAACAAAAGTATAAACTTTGTTCAAATGAAAAGACTACACAAAGCACAACAGGGAAAGATGATACCTAAGGGCAAGACCGCACTCAACAACAATATCGCACAAAGCGGCAACTAAACTTCATAAAATTTCATACAAATCCTTGTGAATCGCAGTTCCGCTGCAGTTCATTTCCGTCGAGTGCGGTCTAACCTTATATGTCAATCTCCAGTCATTTTGTCTACGACCCTCAACATCTTGCTTAAAAATCGCAAGCTCAGATTGCAAGGTACAAAATCTGATTTTTTGTTCACGAATAGAGTGGATTTTAAAGCGGGGTACACATTATCAAACAATTCAAACAGATTTGCGAAACAGATTTGATACTGTGCAGCTCGCTTTTTTCATGTTCCGTGACAATTTGACTAGGGCTGGTCACGAGACAAGAAAAGTCTCGGTTTCGGTCTCACTTGACGAGACGAGACTGCCTTTTTTACATCCGAGACTAGACCTAGACGATACCGAAAGTCTCGTCGGTTTGGGTTGTCTCGGTAGAAAAAAAAGCTAGTAGATTGAAAAATTCAATTTCAATTAAATATTTATTTTCTTCTGCACAATATTGAAACTATATGGGGGATAAACTATATTTTGACGTATTGAGAATATTTTATTGAAAATATCAACCTGAAATCGTATTTTTCCGAGACTAGACCCAGACGAAAAAGGCGATTCTGAGACCGAGACGATCAAACTATCATAAAATGTTGTCATAAATATGAAATCGCGTAAACTCACAATGACACCATTTTCACAATTATGACAAACTGGAAGAAAGATTGAACATGCTCATTCTTTTATGACAAATTGTCATTATCTGAAACAGTCATAATTTTGTCTTCGTGTAAATGCATGTTATAAATAAATTGATGTTGTCATTATTATGACTGATTTTATGACACTTTTGTCATTCGTGTAAATCCCGCATTATACATATTACATTTTCCCGATTTACACAGTCCGATTTTTCCAGTGCCGATTTTTTGTTGTTGTTGTAATCGTGTAAGATTGAGAAGTACAATATTCATGCAACAGGTCGGCTGTACCTCACAATCTCACATTATTACAGCAAAAACAAAAAAACGGCACTGGAAAAACCGTTCAATGTAGTTCGGGACATTAACACTGGGCACTAAACCAATTATCATGACGACGAAACCTTAATCGAAAATTTTCAATCTCGTCTCGGTCTCGTAGTGGTCTTCCATAATAAAGTCTCGTCTCGTATGTATATCACCTTTTTCGCGAGAAAAAGTCTCGTCTCGGTCTCGTCAACCGAGAGTGAAACCAAGACTTTTCTTGTCTCGTGGTTCCGACGACGGAAATTTCATTGTCGCACCGAATTTCGCGTTGGTCTTTATTAAATGCCAACATACGATTTGATATATAAAAAGGTAAGCCAACTTATTAGAAAGCACTTGAAATATTTTTTTCACAAAAAAAAATTCTTTGCATCAAATAATTGTTTCATTATGATACATTTTTTAATAAAAAAAAACTATTCGTATTCTTTTTTATTCTCGCGGTCTTTTTCTAAGTTTTCGAATTCTGGCACCAATGAAAAACTCTGTAATATCTAATCACCGTATGCTTTTATGGATTGAAATCGGTTAAAAACTATGACGGGATCTCATCTTAGTCCCGATTCAGTAATCGGAATGATGCATATCAGAAATGACGCATACAGATATTAAAACATGCATTACATGAAATGTGATCCTTAAAAAATCTGGATCTCGTGTCATGAATTAAATGTTTTTTTTATGATCTATGTATGTATGATTATGCATAATTTCGAATCGTCTCGTTTCCGTGTCGCATTGTGAAAGAGCCTTAGCGTGCATGAACATGCATGAGCACAAAGCACCATTTTGAAGTGATAAACACAAACCCATAAGGAAAAGACAAGACATCAGTGTTACCGCAAGTTTATTTTTAAAAGAGACGCAAATGCTAAAAAAAAGGATCATTGAAAAGAAAACTTGAATAGTTTAATAACAGTCATATTATTATTAACTTGTTTTAAAACACGATCTACGGCAAAACTAGTTTAGTAAAAGTTTCAAGTTGCGAGCTTTCAAAAAAATCTGTATTATTCATGAAAGTTTTGGGATTTAAAACCCAAAATATTGAACAAGGGATATCAAAACTTCAATACCGATTTTTTTAAAACTTGGACCACGGAGACCTCTATGGAACTAGTTTTACCGTAAGACTTGGTTTGAATCAATTCAATAATATGACTTTCATTTACGTGAATTAAATGTGTTTTATTTTTTGTTATGTTTGGTGTTATCAAGAAGTGAGTTTTATAGACTTAATTTTTTTTAATGAACTTATTTTTTCCGCCTGTAGCAATCATCTAAATATAAACCTGCGGCAACACTGGAACCGAATGTAAATTTAAGCCATTTGCTTTTCTTGCCATTCCTCCTTTATCCAAAGAAAGAGTTTATTTTATTTATTTAGATAAAATTTAGTACAGTAGGTACCTTTTTTTAAAAGTTTTAAATAATATAATTTATTGGTCCAAAAAATAGTTTATTGGCCCAAAATATAGTTAATCCTGCCAATAAAGGTTTTTATATTCAAAGAAGTAGGTTTTATTTTCCCAACAAAGTGTTTTTTGACCCAAAAATCTCGTTATTGTTCCAATACAATCTGTTTTGTCTCAAAAAACTATTTCTTGGTCCAATAAACCATATATGTATGTATATAAAACCCCATACATTTCTCCCTGTGCCATAGCGTTAGACGTTAAAAGAATTTAATTCCTCATTCTGTGTTCTGCCATCTTCGAGAGCTGAAGCTTAATCAGTCGTGTCAGTGCGTGTTTAATTAAATTAAAAAAAAAAATAGTAAATTTATTGTGTGCTGGACTCCTGAAAAAACGTATGCAGGTGAGTGCAAAATATATTATATTGTACGTAAAGGTGTCCTAAAAGCCATATATTTTCGTCAAAATTTCTCGTGGTACCTACCATTCAAGTGTGAATTTTTTTTTGTGGCGTCACGTAACACGATTCCACCAAAAGGCAGGTGAGTGCAAAAAGTATATTCAGCCCTATCACGAGTTCCATCGTAATCGGAATCTTGTTACGAATACTTAAAAAACGATCCACAAACTCCATCGTTATAAAAAACTTTTTATGAATCCCGAAAAAAAACTATCACCGAATCTGTTATTAGTGGCAATTTGTATGAGATTTTCTACTACGATGGATTCTATGATCCATTTTTTAGGGATTCCTAACAAGATTCCGGGATATTGATTTCGTGGCCATTCCAAAAGTGTTTGTCGAAAATAACATTTTAACCCTAGAAAGATAATCTACGTCTGCGGGACGTATGGCGCGAGGAAAAATTGTTCGTTCTGTTTTCAAGGTGGTTCAGATTTTTTATAAATTTTGCTCAAATTTTACTTCTTTTGTACTTAATTATTGATTCATTTTACTTAAAATAACCCAAATAATTAATTAAAATACAAAATAATGATACAAATCAATGGTCATCTTTAAACGCGCTTAATAAGTGCCATACTACATACATACATTCACGCACTAAAAAATATGATTATCTTTCTAGGGTTAACATTGTACCCTCTTCAAAACTTTTTCAAAATATTCAGCTTGCTCCAATTAATATTTATATCTATTTTTAAATTTTTTATTGTCAACGACTTTTACACTTTACAGGAATTTTACCGAACGAGCAAACGTGGTAAAATTTACAATAAATATTGTAATTTAAAATTTACGTTCAAGGCGATAAACGAACCTCAAAGTATCAGACAAACAAAGACGAGTGGAAAAAGGGGAGTTCGAGAAGAGATTCCAGAGTTAAGTAAGTTTAAAACAATTATTTATGAAAATTCAAGTCATTTTTTTCTTATTTACGAGCTTTTTTGTAAATGCTTCTTATTTCCATGAATTGCGTATTTAAAAAAAATATTTCTATATTTTTTTATCAGTTGCAGAAGAAAACGCCGAACAATGCTTGCGGGCATTAAAATTTGATAACCTTTCTTTGGAAGAAACTGATAGATGTTGGATGGCAAGTTCCCAATACAGGCTCTTGGACATACAAAATTCCGAATCAACGTCAGAAGTCTTTAAAAAATGGCCACAATACAAGCAACCAGCTGGCTATCGCTTTGTGAGTATTTTTGAAACAATAATATAAACCAGTTACTAAGAATGTAATAATTCTTTGCACAGTAACTTCAATTAAGATATACACCCATCTAATCCGTCATGTCTACCTACCTGTTCAAGCAATTCGATAGCATTCCCGAATAGCACAAAATTTGATTTGCAACAAGAAATTTGTTGTATTTGTGTTCTATTAAAAAAAACAAAAGCCATTATAAATCAGTTCTATTTTTGTGCACGAACAAATATTTGTAACTTTGTCATTCGAAATGCTTCAAATAGCTTATACAAGAGTTAAAACTTGTTCTTGATGGTGTTGTTAGGTCGAATGTTACTCAATCGGTTAAGTTACCTTTATTATATTTCTATTTTCATATCTTCTAACTTAGATGTTTATACAACTTTTATGCAAAAATCCTTCAAATAATTAAGTTACTTAATTACAATGTAAATTGTATAACTATTTGATAGAAACTAATAACGTTTTAACAAAGACTAACGGCAATAAGTTTTACTTTACAACATTTCATTAAAAGATCATTGAATTGAATAGATGGATAGATAAGTAGATAAGTTCTTTATTTTTTCAATTTTCTTATAAGTACAATATTTCATAATTAAAGATATACAAAGCATAGCTTTATAAGTCGTCTGCCGGAAAAAAACTAATTAAATAAAAAAAGAAACAAAAAATACAACATTTGAGTAAAAAGAGAGAATATTTCACAAAAATAAATTTCATAGTTAAAAATATGTAGGTAAATATAAATATTAAAGAAAACAAATTTTTAAATTATTATTTTCATAATGTGACTTTCAGTTTAGTCAAAAAAAAAAAAAATAAAGAATCACTTTAACATCTTCTTACAACTCAGAACAAATTCAAACACTCGTTTCGATATTTTCTTGCATGTGAGACATAGCGTATAAGAGGCTTCCAGCCACGATCCCCGTTTAGTACACCGACACATTCCTCTTGGAAATTGTCGTACAAAAATATGCATAGGTATACTGTATACGACATACAAAACATTTTCAGAGACTTTGTTTTCTATTAGAGAGTTAAATTAACCACCATTTACAGCGCCAGCGTCTAGGTTAGGTCAAAAGAGTAAAACAATCATACTGGAAGGGGTTCTATACACCCCCGTTTTTTCTCAAAAAATGGCTTAAAGCAGAAGCAACACTATTGAAAAACAATGGTAGCACCTGCAATATTCTCTTATAGCTTATTTTAAAGCCAGAAACAAAAAACTTTAAAAAAGGAATTAGCTCCAAACATCCTATTTCTACTAGGTAATGAGTAGAATATTCTTTTTTTGAAGTTTTGAGTATGGAAATTAAATTTTCAAAAACTTTCAATTAAAATAACTTTTTTTTTAAAGTATGTTCAACTATGGGTTTGTGGTTTTCAGTAGTGATGCTTATGCTTTAAGCCATTTTCTGAGAAAATTACCCCTCCCATCTTAACGGGAATATACCAGATTTGACGCATATGTGGTTGTATATATTAATTGTACTAACTAACTAATAATGATATGATAACTAATAACGATATTAAAAATGTTTAAAGGTGGACATGGACTTTGGCTATTTGCACAAGAACTGCCCTTCACTTTTAGACACTTGGGAAGAACTTCATGAGAAAAAAATAGACTTTCTGTGCAACGAAGACCACATCAAAGAAAAATCAATAAAGCAGACTCTCATAAAAATGAGATCGATGAATCCATCCGATAGTATGTTACAATATTTGCTCAAAATAAAACTTTATTTCCTTAAGAAAATAATTATTTATTTTATAACAATAACCTTATCGTTTATCTATTAACAAATTTAGATGTTTTGCATAAGATAAATTCAAACACTAATGCTTGTAGTGTCGATTTGTCTTGCTTAAAAGTTTGTAGGTATATATATATCAATTTTTACCAAATTTGCGTACTATTTTTTGTAGATTTTATTTTTTATGAAAAAACGGACTGTTGGATTTTTATAAAAAAAATTACTGAATATGGAAGCCAATATTTGTAATTTTTGAAAAGCTACTTGAGTCGAAAGTACTTTTTTACGAAGTTTTAGTATGGTTTTTTTTTAGGTTTTTATTTTTTGTAAAAAAAACTGTGAATTCGATTTTTCTCAACATTTTATCGAGATATCAACGGACGGATATCTATTATTAGGTCTCAATATATTAGCGTTAAGGTTCTCATTTTAGTATTTAACTTGAAATTGATCAAAGATTCAAGCATTAAATATTGAAAAAAAGCTAGAGAGTAACGAACATCTCTGGTACATTACTTGTCAAATCACTCGTTTTTATATATGGTTTAGTTATTTTTGATACGATATAACTTTAAGCAAATATCTTTCTAACACAGTGAAAGTATAGTTTGGCATTTTCTTCATTTTGTTTTACAGATTGTCGAGATGCTACAATTATGTGGTCACTTCATGGGTACTATATTCCCAGCCAAAAATCTGTGCGAAAAGACAGATTTGGAAAGAAAAGCACCACTAAGTATACTATCAAGGACTCCCAGGAATCATTTCTTTACATTGGGCGAAATACACAGGTGGTTGAAGAACATATCGGATTTTTGAACCAGAGATCAGAAAGTGTTCAGCCCTTCATATATGTCCTTGGAGAAGATGTATTGAACTTTCAAGAGATATACGTCTACTTTGACGGTGTTAAATTTCCAATGGTATCATTTTCTAGGGCAGTAGACATTTGCTTCAAAATATTTTTTTTATTCAATTTAAAGTTTCCTACTGCATCCTCTAGTTTTTCGAATTTTATTGAATCCTTGTATTTTAGAAATAAGAAAAATCAATGTTCAAAAACTCATATACCTATTGCTTAACGCAATAAAACCAATAAATGTATGTGACTAAAAATTTGTATTTTACTTTCATATTTTCAGAAAAGAAAACGTATTGGACGTTGCTATAAGAAATTCACTTGGATATATTTCAGAAAACGTATTAGACTTTTCTCGAAAAATTAATTGGCTGTATACAAAAAAACGTATTGGACGTTGCTATATTTGGCCGTATATAAGAAAACGTATTGGACGTTTCTATAGTAAAGGAAAGCAATTTTGCAAATTTAAGAAATTATTTAATTGACTCAACAAATAATTTTGCTTGAGTCAAACAAATAATTTATTGGCTCAAGAAACAAATATATCCAAATCAATAAACTATTTAATTGGCTCAACAAATAGTTTTGCTTGAGTCAAGCAAATAATTTATTGACTCAAGAAACAAATATATTTAAATCAATAAACTATTTAATTGGCTCAACAAATAATTTTGCTTGAGTCAAACAAATAATTTATTGGCTCAAACAACAAATATTTCCAAATCAATAAACTATTTAATTGGCTCAACAAATAATTTTGCTTGAGTCAAACAAATAATTTATTGGCTCAAGAAACAAATATATCCAAATCAATAAACTATTTAATTGGCTCAACAAATAATTTTGCTTGAGTCAAACAAATAATTTATTGGCTCAAGAAACAAATATATCCAAATCAATAAACTATTTAATTGGCTCAACAAATAATTTTGCTTGAGTCAAACAAATAATTAATTTGCTCAAACAACAAATATTTCCAAATCAATAAACTATTTAATTGGCTCAACAAATAATTTTGCTTGAGTCAAACAAATAATTTATTGGCTCAAAAAACAAATATTTCCAAATCATTAAACTACTTTATTGGCTCAGCAAACAGGTTTATTGGCTCAACAAATAAGGTTGCTTGAGTCACTGAAATATTTTATTGGCCCAACAAACAAAGGTAAATAAATTTATAAACTGGATCAATAAACTTTTGTTTGAGCCAATCTGCGTTTATTGAGCCAATAGACAGCCTTTCTTGGCCCAATAAACCTGTTTGTTGGACAAATATTGATTAACTTTTTTATTGGCCCAATAAATTTTTTTATTGTATTTACGTACCTTTTTGGTTCAGTGTATGGTAAGAAAAAAAAAAAACAGACCGGTCATCCCAGCAAACAGAAAATGTCCAAAAGTATTAAGTATCGTGTTCACTTACAAATTTTGTCTGACAATACTACCAGAAACGTCTTTAGGGGGTTTACATCATCAAATATATTTTATACTCCTTGTATTTTGTATTGTAACGAAAAAAGTCTTTTTTATTTTTCCAATATAGCAAGGAACGCTTTTTACACTAAACTTTAAATAAAATTGTGCATTAAGTAAAGTAAATAAAAAAGCATGATCAGCTGACATTTTGACATAAGTAGACCTGACTTGATTGTAGGGGAGATTGGGCAGGTTCAGACAACATTAGGGACTTCATTTGCAGTCAACTGCATTCCTTGAAGGCAAAATAATAACAAGGCAGCAAGGTAATTTTCAGATGTCATTAATTTCAAACTTGGAACTTACTTGAGTATCATTTACTTGCAGAAAGTACCAACAACTTTAGAATCTAGAAAAAAATCATTACACAAGTTACCAAGTCCATCATAAGTTTTATTTTGTATTGTTGAGACAAAGTCTTTAATACTTTTTCAACATTACAATGAAGCCTTTTAGACAAAACATTACATTGAATTGTGCAGAAAATAAATAAATCATAGAGTAATAAAGTTCAGCTTTCAGTTGAATGAAAAATCATTATCCATTGTCGTTTTGACATCAGTAGACTTGACTTGATAGTAAGGGTTTTTTCTTGACTAACTTTCCAGACAACTTTCCAATAATGTTGCCTTAATTGGAAGGCAATTTTTTCGCAGCTGGCCAATCAGATACTGAAAACTTGCCTTACTTTCAAGTTCTTTATGGCGTCTGAACTTACCTTTTCTTTTTGACTGACCTTAAAGAAACTTTCCAATAAACTTTTTTTTTAACTGGAAGGCAATTTTTTGAGATTTTTGAACCGGACCAATATAAATGCAATCTTGTCAAAATTTTAAGAAATGGAACAGTAAATAGAGAATTGTTACAGATGAAGTGACATTTAATGGACATTTTTCAGAAAATTTAATTTTTCCGCAGACTTGAAAAACACAAATTAAGGACATCTTTTTTCAAAGAAAAGTCTTGTTTGTATTTTTGAGATCGCAGATGGTATTCACATTGAAATCTTAGGCGACTCATTTTGACATTGAAATTACTTACATACATATGTATGTATATAGTTTTTTAGTTTTTTATTTTTTATTTTCATATTATCTTTAAAATAATATACAATTTGTAGTAAGATTACGGACTTGGCATATTTGCCGTCTGCCGGAAATGGCATTATATAAATAAATGTAAATTAATTTAAACATATGTACATATATGTATGTATGTATGAATCAATATGATATATTAATTAAGTCATAAATTCGTTACATAACAAATTAGTTTTTAAATTAAAATTTTGTATGAATAAAATTTTGACGTGATTTGAAACACAAAAGATATTAATGTATTATGAAAAGAAGTACAATTTTATTTTTATTTATTCAACTTGAATTTAAGCTTAATATTAATTTTCATAAATTTCATAAATATACAATTTTTGAGTGATTTGAAACACAAAGTGCGAATGATTGCAAAAACTATTTCTATATGAAAGGGCAAGCTTACAGAATTTGTACACTTTCGACCAAACATCAGCACCATTTAATAACCCATTCAATCTTTCCACAGATATTATGCTCTCTTCAAAAAACAATCTTCTTATTTCCTGCAAAATAGGATATACAGCAATGAAATGATGGACATTTTCTAGTTCTCTTCTATTGAATAGATGGCATATTTCCTGCCTATCCATTCTATGTGGGATAAAGTTTAAATTGAATAGTTCAACTTTTGCTTTGAAGATAAGACTTATTTTTTCGGCAGAGAAATTTAAGTTAAAATATACCACATCGATGGTTGAGTTTTCGGTCGTTGAAGCTTTGCTAAGATGCTGGTTAAAATTATTTTCATCTATTTTCGCAATGAGAAGTGAAAATTGATCAAGCCACTCTGAAATGTTGTTTTCTGAAATCGATAATGTGCAGTTGTATGTATCGGGTGATTTTTTAAGAGCTTGAGAACTTTTTAAAAAAAAAACGCATAAAATTTGCAAAATCTCATCGATTCTTTATTTGAAACGTTAGATTGGTCCATGACATTTACTTTTTGAAGATAATTTCATTTAAATATTGACCGCGGCTGCGTCTTAGGTGGTCCATTCGGAAAGTCCAATTTTGGGTAACTTTTTCGAGCATTTCGGCCGGAATAGCCCGAATTTCTTCGGAAATGTTGTCTTCCAAAGCTGGAATAGTTGCTGGCTTATTTGTGTAGACTTTAGACTTGACGTAGCCCCACAAAAAATAGTCTAAAGGCGTCAAATCGCATGATCTTGGTGGCCAACTTACCGGTCCATTCCTTGAGATGAATTGTTCTCCGAAGTTTTCCCTCAAAATGGCCATAGAATCGCGAGCTGTGTGGCATGTAGCGCCATCTTGTTGAAACCACATGTCAACCAAGTTCAGTTCTTTCATTTTTGGCAACAAAAAGTTTGTTAGCATTGAACGATAGCGATCGCCATTCACCGTAACGTTGCGTCCAACAGCATCTTTGAAAAAATACGGTCCAATGATTCCACCAGCGTACAAACCACACCAAACAGTGCATTTTTCGGGATGCATGGGCAGTTCTTGAACGGCTTCTGGTTGCTCTTCACTCCAAATGCGGCAATTTTGCTTATTTACGTAGCCATTCAACCAGTAGTAGTGCCCGTGGCATGATGGTTAGTGCGTTGGACTGTCATGCGAGAGGTCTTGGGTTCAATCCCTGCCTGTGCCACCTTAATTAAAAAAAAGAGTTCACGGGTACTGCCTCTTGCGAGGAATTGACAAATTCTCCAAGAGTAATTCTTGTCATGAAAAAGTGCTTTCTCAAATTAGCCGTTCGGATTCGGTATATAAAATGTAGGTCCCCTCCATTCCTGACAACATTACTCGCACACAGGAATGGTTGAGAGTTGTAAGTCACTAGGTCCTGGTTCTCTACGGACTGTTGCGCCACCTAATTTATTTATTCAACCAGAAATGAGCCTCATCGCTGAACAAAATTTGTCGATAAAAAAGCGGATTTTCCGAACAGTGATTTTGGTAATAAAATTCAATGATTTGCAAGCGTTGCTCGTTAGTAAGTCTATTCATGATGAAATGTCAAAGCATACTGAGCATCTTTCTCTTTGACACCATGTCTGAAATCCCGCGTGATCTGTCAAATACTAATGCATGAAAATCCTAACCTCAAAAAAATCACCCATTATTAGCCAGTTCTTTCCACTCTTTAAAAGGTGATGCATTCGATCGTAGTGCTTTAGTCATTATTTATTTATGTAGATTTGAATCATTTCTGCCCATGATTTTAATACAGTAATCTGCATTTTGTTTTAAACTTTTTATAAAAATTGGGGGTAGTCCTGACTCTACATAGATAGCATACGTTGGAGTTGACAAAGGTAACTTGAAGATTCGTTTGAAAAAGTTTCTTTGAATTATCTCAAACTCTTCGAATTGAGTAAAACCAAATGCTTGACTACCATATAGCATACATGAATTGATGGTTGCATTGAATACTTTGAATTTCGTGGCATTGCAAACGTTTATATTTCCGAAGAATTTTGGCCACATTAAGTTGAGTGCTAGTTTAGCTTCGCTGCATTTTTGTTTGCATGTTTGAGAAGTTTAAATTGTATTGTAGATATTTAAATTCATTTACTGTTTCGAGGCGCTCGTTGCCAATCTTCTTCTGCTCATTCGTTTTTCAAAAATCATTACCTTGTTTTTTTGTATGTTGATAAAAGGATTCCACGTGTTGCAGTACGCCACTAGTTTGTTTATTTGATGCTGTAGTGTGTAGGAATTTTCAGCTATAAGTACTAGGTCATCAGCATACATAAGTACTTTGATTAGATTCCCCGCATACACAACACCTACAGGTAGAATCGATGAAACATCATCTATAAACAAGGCAAATAAAAGAGGGCTCAAGATGCATCCTTGAGGAACACCTGAAGAAGTTGCAAACCACTCAGATATCTTCAACCCATCCCATACAGCAACTGAAGATGTCGAGAGAAAATTCAAGTATAACAGTAGGAATTTTCTTGACAAGAGTTTGTCTGTTAATAGTGTCAAAAGCTGCTTTAAAGTCGACAAAGAATGCGTAAAGTTTTCTGTTTTTTTCGAGATAATTTCTTACGATACTTGTCAATGCATAAATTTGATCAACAGTAGAAAAACCTTTACGAAAACCAGCTTGGAAGGCGCTTAATTTGTGTGTGTTTTCGCTCCACCCAACTAACCTATTACTATAAAGTATCGCGGTGAAAACTTTTCGAGGGGAATTTAAAATGGAGATTCCTCTATAATTTTCGGCAAGATTTGGGTCGCCCTTTTTGTAAATAACATTTATAACAGCTTTCGTAAAATTCGGGAGTCCATAAGTGTCCTTATATAGTGAGTTGTAAAGGTCGAGGATATATTCTTAATTCTCTACTACTGTATTTGAAAAATTTAACAGGAACTCCATCAATACCAGACGCTTTATTGTTTTTTAATTGTTGCAAAGTAAAATCAAGTTCCATTGGTGTTATATGAGCATCGATTTCGTCAACTTAAATATTTGGAAGAGCGAAGCTAAAAGTGTGAAGAAGAAGATTCCCTTCGGCCGACAATAGAGTTTTAAAATGAGCAGCTGGAGTTTCAGCTTCAAGAGTTTTCCCATCGGTTACTTCTTTTACAATATTCCAAAATTCTTTTGAATTATTGCTATGAGACAATTTATTTGCTGGGATGTCAAAAAAGGTATCCGAGAATTTTTGGTATATAAGGGTATCTGACAGAACAGCTGATTCAACATATATGTACATACATTTATGTTTTAATTTGAAGAAGCCTGAAAATTGATTTCAAATTTGTACGTTTCTTGGTAAAAATTAAGTGAATTATTAAAATTAACCATTGAAAATCTAAATGTTTGTTTGCTTTTTGTGAACAGCTGAACGAAGTTTTTATTTTTTGCCATAACTAGCTCAATTAAGGTATCCTACTAGTTCAATAAAGTATCTAAAAATTCACCTATCCTGGATACAATATTCAACACGAAATTGAACGAAGCAAATGTAAACATCTTGTATGTGGAACTTGTTCTTTTTAATGAAAATATCCTTTACTTAAAATGTATTTTTTAACTATAAATTTCCATTATTTTTTAATAAAATGCTTGTAACTCTAAATTTGTGTTAATAAAAGGCCTGTATCTACCTTTCAATCCATGGTTATTCACTATTCATATTCGAAAATCAAGTCCGATCCCTTTAATTCCTCCTTAGTCCACAGATCAAATTTCTTTGACAATTCCGATGAAAATATATTTTTCCAATCTCCAATTTTTCCTTTGCGAATAAATTTCGCATTCGAATTATTCTCCTTATTATCCTTATCCAAACCTTCAATATTCATATATTCCAAATTAACCGCAGGATTAGTTTGCATCCGATCGAACCGCAAATGTTCACAGATCTTCTGCAAATCTTCATCGGACATTTTGTAATCCACTTCCAAGAAATCTGCACATTTTTTGATGATAGAATTAATGTCATGATTCATGTCTTCGTATTTGAGAAATAAGACATTCGATTGATTGCGTCTCTGCCAAAATGGCAGAACATGACTAAAATATGGTCCAATGGGAGTGGAACCCTTGAGAAAGAGCTCGGAGAATTCTTCGAATGTTCCTTTTAAACCATGAACAAGCTTGCAGTAGTAGTAGAAAGATACACAGAGGTCCTTAGGATTTCGAGCTGTATATATTATCTGCGAAAAACAAAAGAAATGAAAGACAAAAATAAAACAAACAGGTTGAATTTTATACCTTTGGACAAACTTTTTCCAGATCTTTCGGCAATAGATCCCATGGCAAATGAGACCGCACCAATCTTGGGCGTGGCGTTTTTTGAACCAGTTCAACAGTATTTCCAACAGCGGAACTAGAATGAAATTAATGCATTTTTGAACTGCGTTAACCTTTTTTTCAACTTACTTAATCCATTCATTGTGATCCTCATCAAATAATGCGGTCAGTTCAATCAAAGGGCATCTTGTTTGCAGCATCTCTTTGGCACCTTTAAAGTCGAGTTTATTTGCCAATAGCCAAATCATCTCCTGAGCCCATGTTGAACCTTTACAAAATTAAAAATACTTTCCTAAAATATTCTGTGTAAAATATAACAATAAATTTATGATAGTTACCAGTTCTTGGATAAGATACCAGCCAAGTGTCATCCTCATAGACCGTTAAATTCCTAATAGATTCTGCAATATTTTCATATTTCCTTGGTACCATCACATTTCCGGGTGTGACTTTGATAAAACAATCGGATATTGGAAAGAGGCTATTGATTTTCTTCGAGGTCTCCTCGTCGGGCTTAGTGAAGGTTATTTTCATTTTTATTTATATGCACTTTAATTGTTAGAAAAGACTACAACTGATCAGTTCAACGGCAGACAACTTATTGAAGCACTTTCTGCCGATGCAATTGAATCGAAGGCGAGGAAATATACTTTTTAGTTTGCAGAGAAAGTGTAAGTTGATTATGGATTAAACCTGAATAAAAGATCTCTTTTGCACTTATAGTTTATTGTGCCCCTTCTACGGAGGTGGCTCGACGATGAGGTTCATTGGCAATGTTTTGTGATGCAACAGATGTGTATTATGTATGGACCACATCAGGAAATAACTTTTCTTGAGTGTAAATATTTGTGATGGCTTTTGGGAAGGGGTTGCTATTTTCGACCAACCTGATTCGGTTTTATTGCTGGTTATAAGTAACTTAAACAAGTAAAGTGTGATAGACATAAAATACACATAAGATAAAGTAAAAATTGATTTTCCAAACGTTTTTAAATTAATTATTTGCTTTGTTTATAAACAGAAAATTTGTATATTAGCTGCAATTTTCAGCTGCAACTTCACCATGAAAAATTAATTTTAAGACTCAAACGAACAAGTAAGAAATTACCTTTAGTTTGAGCCCAAAAAAATCTTATTTAATGTTTTCTTTTATAAATAGTAATGAATATATTTATTGATATGATTTCAGGTCTTTTTACAATAGCTTCAGGGAAATTTATAACTACACTTTGTGAACTTCTACGATTAGGTCTTAATACGCTCAGCAATTGGGCCTGTTAGTGTGGACTTTACGTCAACCCACTTAAGACAGAACTGGCCTACTATTAATGGCATTTCCCTACACATTACATGTACGGCAAAATATATTGGACTGGTTCTCGATCGCGAATTAAACTGTAAAGAAAGAGAGAGAAAATCCTCAGTTGCCTTCTATATCTGCAGCAGAATTTGTGGTAGAAGATGGGGTCCAAGCCCTTAAACCATTCTATGGATGTGCACTGCCATTGTAATGCCAAAATAAGCATACGCATATTTGGTTTGGTGGCCAGCCCTTAAAAGGGTTACCATAATCTTAAAAATATGACAAAATTGCATGTATAGGTACTACAAGTGCCATGAGGTAACTGCAGCCCTAGAGACATTGCTATTGCTAGCTTCTCTCGATAAATTCGTGAAGGAACTGGCTACCGAAAGCGCATTACGTCTAATACAGTGTAATAACTGGAAAAGTTCTTTCTTTGGTCACAGGAATATAAAGAAAACTATTAATAAAGACATTGGCACTCAGACAGACTATTCCAAAGCCGTACGGATGGTCCCAAAACGAAGGAGGGGGTAAGGTCTGACATCTTTTCATGTAATCCTCCCCTAGAAAGATCAATAAGGCTTCCAAATAACTACAGTGTCTTTCAATCAGAAGTACTGTCGGTTTCTGAAGCCGTATCTGCCATATCTTTCACTGTCACAAAGTCAAGACTGGTACAGCAATGCCGTAGGGAGCTTTATGTATATACTCACCGAAAACAAAATGTTTACCCTCTGTTAGATCCCAGGACACTGCGACATTGGGCAGGTTCAGACAACATAAGGGACTTCATTTGCAGTCAACTTCATTCTTTGAACGTAAATTTTGACCAAGGCAACTAGTTAGTTTTTCAAGTGTCATTTCAAATTCAAAACTTTACTTCACAAACCTCTACTTCAAGTTCATAGTACAAAAACTACCAACATTATTATTTTCTACAAAACACTCCCCAGGCAAGCTCCAAGTCCATCACGATTTGTATTTTCCATTGTAAAGAAATATTACTTATTTCTTTTCCAAATTTACAATTAACCTTTTTACAGAAAGCATTAAATGAAGTTATGCAGAAAATAAATAAATCATTGAGTAATAAAGTTTAGTTGAATAAAAAAACCAGATCAATTTTCATTTTGACATAAGTTGACTTGACTTGACTTGATAGTTGGGGAGATTTTTCTTGACTAACTTTCCAGTCAACTTTCCAATAAAGTTGCCTTAATTGGAAGGCAATTTTTTTTGGCAGCTGGCCAATCAGATGCTAGAAACTTGCCTTACTTTCAAGTCCCTTATGTCGGTTGAACCTGCCCAATATTGTTCATATTTTCTATTTCCTTTAATTAATCAAAGAATTTTCATAAAATTTATATCTTTTTATAATACTGTTACTGAAGAAGAAATTGTAGTACAAACTGGGGATGTTGCGAATATTCTCATCCGCATCCGCAATTGCGGATTATTCGCAATAATTCCAACATCCGCATAAACTGATGCGGAGTTTGTTGCGGATGCGGATGTTTTTAAACGCTTTTTTTTCAAATTTGTAGTTGCAATCGAAAAATAGCAACAACACGGCCGCGGCATACTATATCATGATCAACAACAACGACCCTTTCACCCTTAGTAAAACTGTTAAATTCAAAAATTTCGGTCCCAAGTAGGCGACGACAAAAGCAACAACAAGTGGTATGCAATGGTCACAGATTGGAGGATATAAAAGCTCTTGCTAGCTAAGTGGCCAGAGGACACAGTTTATTTTTATATATTTAGTGAAAAAGTGATACAGATACAGAACATAAAATGCCGCCACAAACAAAAAGCATCATCTGGATTTATTTAAATTTAAACAAAAATGATCCTGATAAGTCCGAGTGTACAATATGTCGTAAAACATATTCACAAAAAGGACGCACGACTTCTTCATTGAAAAACCACCTGAAGTCAAAGCACCCAGAGGAGTTTGGTTTATTTGAGAGTGCGAATAATGAAAATCTTTTAAAAAAAAAAAAAGAATGAAGATGCAGGTATGATATTTATTTATAAACATTAAATTCTGAAATAGCTTGTTAATATACGATCCACTAAGAAACAATCTTGCTTTTTATTAAATATAACTCACCCATTTTTAAATTTAATTATTAAACGCAAAGATAATCAACAAAATTTTCCTTTATTTACGGACTTAAAATTATTGTTGGATGTCAAAATTTGTACATCCGCAACAACCCTGGTACAAAGAATATATATAATTTTCAATATTAATTGAAAATTGTAGTGATTTGTTGAGAAAAAAAAAACTCATTTAAGTTTTATAATTTTAGGAATGATTTAACTTTTATTTAAAATAAATATTAGTTTACTCTTGTTGATATTTATTTTATTCTTCTTTTCATGATTAAGTTGATTAAAATTTATCAATGGTCTTCGGTAACTCTGCTCGAATATATTTTTTTTGACGTTAAAAAAGTAGTTCAAACTCGTGCAAATTGGTGCGAAAACCGTTCTAGACATTTTGACAGTTTGCTTTCTCTCTGAGAGCATTTCATCTCCACTCCTCAAATTTGACATTTGACCAACTTTTAGTTCGAGAAATGTCTGGAACAGACCTACATATATTCAGATCTCAATGCAGTATGACATTAGCTGTCACTGAGCTGACAATAATCAAATACCTTTCAACAGAAAATTGTCTGTTCACATATGGTTGTCAGATTTACCTCGAAAGTCTTCGGATGGTTGTATGACGAGAAACCGAATCATAAAAATTCTATTCATTGATCTTTAATACAAAAAGATCTTAGAAATATAAACTGTCCAAATACTTATCGAATAGACTGTTAATGTAAACAGTAACTTAATTTTACTTACTTGATAACCTCCAAAATCTTTGAAGTGTCCTGATCTAATTGGTAATAGGCTTGTATCAAAATTAAGAAGTTTATTAATAGGGGTTTTCTATGAGTAAAAAAATCAAAATACAAATTTTTGGTTTAATTTTGATTTCACATCAAATCTGCAGATCTGGATTTTTCGGCAGATTTATTCCTCTTTACACCAATAATAATACAGGTTTTCAAAAATATTTAGCTGGGAAGTTGACAGTTCTAGCGAACTCGTTAAGTACACGAAATTACAATGACAAAAAAAAAACGATTTCAATGCGCCACGAAAAAAAATCGGGTTTTGAAGGAAATCCGAATTTACCCATGGAAAACCCCATAAGATAATATGAAAATAGAAATAGACTTGATTACTAACTTGATGACAGAAGCCACATGATTTTGGCATATGATTAATAAAAGACATGAAATTAGATTTTGTGGTATGCATTAGACTGCGCTAAGAACAGCATTTTTTTGGTCAATACATACAAATTTTATAATAACTAAAATTTCAAGGCCGATGTTGAATGTAAACTACACCTAAACGTCAAGCTTTTGTCTACATTTTATTTGACATTTCTCAATTTCAGACTAACTCAATTTTGTCCAAATGTGAGTACAATCGGCAAAAATCCTCGTTTCAAACCCTCCTAGTGGGTGCCGGGCGGTAATGATCACCACAGTTGTCTTGTACGTTGTCAAGATGGGGGTCAGCTAAGGTCAGGTTGAATTGCTGAAGTTTCCTACTCCTTAATAGTAGCAAGCTTTAGCAATGCAATTTGACCATAGATACGAGGTCCCTAATTTCAGTGGTGGTGTGAGCGTTTTACATAATCCGTGCCAAGGAATGAAAGGCTGGGGGGCAAACCAGTCGCTAACGAGCTCATTCGGATGCCTTGGCAGGGTCCGTCTTATTTTTCTGCCTTACCCCGGTATATCGGCTCTGCCGGGGCTGACCTCTTTTTTTCCGACCTACTCGTGGGACCAACATTCAAATAAATCATACAAAATGGACGAACTAGACTTGACTGACACAGAACCATCCGCAGACTTGGAGGATGAACTCTTGGCCTCCAGCCAGGAGACCGTAAAGGGGAGCTCATTTAGCGCTGGTAGTTCCAGCGCTTGTGAGCAACCCAAAACCACAGGAAGTATAGGCGGTGCTATTCATAGCACTCCTGTACTTCCCAAACCGCATACCAATCCGAAACCCTCTAGTGGCAGTGCAACTCGAGGAACAAAAAAGCCATCGGAAGGCGCTCTCCTCAAGAACCGCTTCAAAACGGCCTCTTTTATTCTTGCCAAGATCGCCAAGAATGAAGAGTCCGGAGTGATTTATGAGAAGGACGCCCAAGATAAAATAAAGTACCAGAAGGTTATTGATGAATACAACAACCTTCTGGCCAGCCGAGAAATGGCCGTTAAGCGAAACAGATCTCAGGAAGAGATCTGTCCGGCTCAGAAAAAGAGCAAGCTCGACGGCCGGACAAAGCCAGGGAAAGCACCATCTTCTGGAGCAGCGCAACTGCGTACTCTAAGTGAGGTTGTCAGGGATGACCTCCAAGTAGCAGTTGTGGATGAGCTCTCCACAAACAGCAAAGGTCTGCTGAACGTGTGGAACTCTATCGAGGGCAAGCTCTCTGAGATGGTGTTTTCATACACAATAAAAAACAGTGAGGGCCCCTACCCTAGTTTCGACTCTGGCGAGATGCTCAGGGGGTATAGGGTAATTAAGTGTGCAGACAGGTTTTCTAGGGATTTCCTTAGTGAAAGCATTGCTAAGGTTAGCAATGCCTGGGAGGGCTTGAAGCTCAAGCTTATCCCGGCTAAGGACATCCCTAGACAACCGAAGGCTCGCATTTGGTTGCCGCTCATGAGCATAAAGCCAAGCGGACAGGATTTGATCCGCGGTCTTCAGAGGCAAAATCCGCTGGTCCCCATGCACGACTGGGCAGTGATTAAAGCAGAAGAACCACAGAAGACCAGCGCCTCTTACCTTCTGAGGATTAGCGAGGAAAGCCTAGGGGCTCTCGAAAAGGCCGATTATAAGCTAAGTTTTGGCATAAGGAATGCCAAAATTAAAATTCTGCAGAGTCAGAGAGCAGACACCAACAAAGCTGATGACAAGGTCGAGGCTGACGATGTTGTTAGCGGAGGCGAGGTCCCCAGCGAGTTGCCGGGCCCTAGCTCTGCAGCCAAAAATAAAAATTAAAAAATGCGCTGAAGGTCGTCCAGATTAATCTGAAGCACTCTAAGTGTGCTTCAGATAATCGGAGAGTTTTCCTTAGGGAGGAAAACTTCGACATTGGCGTTATCCAAGAACCGTGGATAAACGGCCTCAAGGTGCGGGGCCTCCAAGACAACCAATACGACCTCTTTTATAAAACCGCAGACCAAGACCAAGGTAATCCCAGAACTTGTATTTTAGCTAAGAAACATTTAAAAGGTTTTTTATGTCCAAATTTTAGCACTCCTGATCTGACAGTTGTCAGATTCGAAGATAAAAATACACGGGGTTTGCTGCTGGCCTCTTTCTACTCAGCCCACAATGCACCATCACCTCCGGAGGAGGTGCGCAAAATTATAAACAAAGCTATGATTGATAAGGCAAACCTTCTGATCGGAGGCGACGCGAATGCTCGGCATACCCTTTGGGGAAGATCTGAAATCAACGAACGAGGTGAGTCACTTTTTGATTTTATTATTGCACATAATATGACCATTTGTAACAGAGGCAATACTTCCAATTTCGTCTTTCCGAGCTCGGAAAATTATGATGGTTGGGAGGATGTGCTTGATGTTACTTTAGTAAACAACCGTAATTTATTAGTGGAGAATTGGAGAGTTTCCCCTTTGAATTCGTTTTCGGATCACAAATGGATTCTTTTTCAAATTAATTTCGAGTCGAAAAACCCTCCGCCTTACAGAAATCCCAAAAGAACTGACTGGAAGAAATTCAGTCAAATTGCTAATTCCAAACTGAGCAACTTACCGAATCTCGCAGAATCGATAGTAGACCTTGAATCAAAGGTGAAAACCTTTGAAACTTCTTTAAGTAAAGCTTTTAGAGTCTCTTGCCCAGTTAAATACAGCCGTAAAACCCTTCCTTCTTGGTGGAATGAAGAACTGTCCAGTCTTAGGAAAATGACGAGGACAATCTTCAACATCTGCCACAAACATACGTTTTACCAACCGTATAAAGACTTTCTTAAAATTTATAAGAAAGCCCTGTCATCAGCCAAAAGACAAGGCTGGAGAAATTATTGTCAATCAATCGAAGACATAAAGGACTCCGCAAGGCTCAGCAAAGTTTTATCGAAGGAACATTGTAATCCTTCATTTCTAAGAAAGCCTGATGGAACCTGGACAACCTCTCCAGCCGAATCTCTTGAGCTACTGATGAAGACGCACTTTCCGGGTTGCGAGAGCGTTAACCCCGAACCGCGTGAAACCACAGAGCTAAACGTAGCTCATGTGGAGCAAATCAATTCCGTTATAACCAGAGAAAATATTGTGTGGGCCATCAATACTTTCTCTCCGTATAAATCCCCAGGCATGGATGGCATACTGCCAGTTATGCTTCAAAAGTTGCATGATGTGGCAGCTCCATGGCTGGAACTAATTTTCAAAGGATGCCTCCTTCTCAAACATGTGCCCATGTCGTGGAGACAGGTCAAGGTAGTTTTTATCCCGAAAGTGGGTAGGCGTGGTCACGAATCCGCGAAGGATTTCAGACCAATAAGCTTAACATCTTTTGTGCTTAAAACCTTGAAGCGCATTCTTGATTACCATATTAGAGAAATCCTAGATGGAAGACCTCTCGAAAGCTCTCAGCATGCTTAGGTTAGGTTAGGTTAGGTTGAGGGGCTGACAGTTGATGTCTTTACCGTCACACTTAGATCAACACAGATCCATTGTAATACCCATGAGTATTGCTACTCAAGCTAATAAGAAAAACCTATGTTTTTAGTGAGCCAAGCCATTTAGAGGCTTTGATGAAGTTCAGAATGTTAGTACCTGGCGTACTAGAGAGTTCTTTTAAATCCCCGAAGAAATAGTTGCCAAGCAGTTTCTTCCTTTGATAGGAGAGTGCGGGACAGTGACACAGAAAGTGCAAAGTATCTTCATGCACCTCCTCGTCACCGCATCCTCTGCATAGATCATCTGAACTGATTCTCATCTTTTTCATATGATAACCTAACAGATTATGTCCGGTGATTATGCTTATCTTAAGGGCATGCTTATCTTAAGGGCAAATCTACGGAGACTGCCCTCCATGAGGTAGTGCGTACTGTAGAAAAAACAATCCATTATAAAGAATTTACTCTTGCCACCATTGCTTTTAACAACGTCCTTACCGAATCCATAGAAGAATCGCTCGTGAAGTTCGGTGTAGAATACTTCATTCGAGAATGGATTATCTCCATGCTCAGTGGTAGGAAGATTCAAGCCACTCTAGGCAATACAACCGCAACAAAACACGTAAGTAGGGGAACACCATAGGGTGGTGTCCTTTCGCCTCTTCTGTGGCGTCTGGTCATGGATACAATTCTCGTTAATTTAGAGAGATGTGGAGTGAAGGCGGTAGCCTATGCGGATGATTTGGGGCTATTGGTGTCAGGAAAGTACACCTCTGTGATTAGTGAAATCACGGAGTCAGCTTTGAAGAAAGTTAGCAGCTGGGCCACTAGTTGTGGTCTAGGAGTTAACCAAAGTAAAACTGAACTGATGCTCTTTACCACCAAAACTAAAGTACCGCCTTTCACGCTACCTCGACTCAACGGTCAAATCCTTTCATTGTCTTCCAGTGCAAAATATTTGGGAGTTATACTCGACCCTAAATTAAACTGGAAACGAAATATAGAAGTGCGGGTTAAAAAGGCCTGTGTTGCCTTCTACGCCTGCAGCAAAACTTTCGGCAAAAAGTGGGGACTTCAGTCGAAGATGATTTTATGGACGTACACAGCCGTAGTACGTCCAATCTTAACTTATGGTTCGATTGTGTGGTGGCCTGCTCTTAGCAAAGCCTATAATATCGATAAGCTAAAGAAGGTTCAGGAAACAGCTTGCGTGGGCACCACAGGGGCCATGCGTACTTGCCCAACGGACGCCTTAAACGTTATTATGGATCTTCTACCAATCGACCTTTTTATTAAATACATAGTTTCCTGCAGCGCTATTAGGCTGAAGGAATCAAATAGCTGGTTGTCAAAACCTTATGGTCACAGCAACACAGCGAAATTGATTCCCTCAGATATTATCTCGGTAGACACTGACTACTGCACTCCTACTTTGAGCCTTAGTAGGGGTTTTAAGGTCTTTTTTCCATCCAGAGAAGATTGGGAGGATGACATCGTGTCGATAGGTTTCGATACAACCATCTTTACTGACGGCTCAAAGATGAATTGCGGAGTTGGTTCTGGGATCTTTTCTGAGTCCCTAAATGTAGCTAAATCCTTTAGGCTTCCTGACTTTGCTAGCGTTTTTCAGGCTGAAATGCTGGCAATTAGGGAGGCATGTAAAATACTTAAACAAAGCCCAAACCAAAACCGAAATGCGGCTATCTTCACAGACAGTCAGGCAGCTATCAAAGCCATTAACTCGACTACATCCTCATCTAAATTGGTCCAGCAATGTCGCGATGAGCTTGCGAGCCTGAACATTAACCTCGGTGTCACCCTGATCTCGGTTCCGGGCCATAGTGGTATCGTGGGAAATGAACGGGCTAACGAGTTAGCCAGGCAAGGATCGGCCCTTCATAGCTCTCTTGCGGAAATGGTTAACATTCCTCTTGGTGCTATGAAGGGTAAAATCCTTTCCATGTACCAAACTGAATCAAACCGAAGGTGAAGCAATTTACCCAACTGCATTATATCTAGGAAGATATGGCCCACCTATAATAAAACCCGTACAAACTATCTTCTACGCAGGCCAAGGCAAGACATAGCCAGGATTGTTGCGGTTTGTACCGGACACTGGCCCATTGGAGTCCATGCAGAGAAGTTGGGTATCTCTTACAACACTTTTTGTCGTAGTTGCTGCGACCAAAGAGAAAGTGAAACGATAATCCATTTCCTCTGCAAATGTCCTGCCTTGGCAAGCACTAGAATGAAATGCTTTGGGAAAGCATTCTTTCACGAACTGAATGAGCTATCTGAGACAAAGATTAGAGACCTAATCTCTTTTCTCAATGCGACAAAATGGCTCTAACTTAATCGCTATAAATCTTCTCCTTTATTTCACAGGTCAAACGAGTTTTGGTATCAAAACGGCGCACTACAGCGCTAATTGGATCTCAGGTTAGGTCTGCCCTGAGATCGCCATTTCTACCTACCTACCTACAATCGGAAGAATCGTGCATAAATTTTGAACAAACCGGGTCTGTAGGAGATGTGAAAACACCAGATGATTGTACAGCTCGTACAGCAGAAAATATTGCTGCTCTCTGCGATAGTGTTGTTGAAGAGCCGTCTACCTCAATTCGCCGTCGTGCCCAACAATTACACCTCTCACGCTCGTCGTTGATGAACACTATGCATAGAGTGTAGAGTAGAGACTTGCATTTACACGCTTGCAAGGTGCAATTGACTCAAGGATTCTGTACCAATTTAAGCGTTTTCAATGGTCAGAATGGTAGAAAGAAATGGCCAATTTTCGAAGAAAATCATCTTCAGTGGATTCGACAATAAGCTAAAATTGGCGAATTTTTGAGAATGATAATCGAAGAATTATTTTCAAAAATCCAATGCAACCACAAAGAGTGACTGTTAGCCTTAATTTGTGAGAGGTCCGATCCATGGGGGAAAAAGTTGAGATAAAGGATCCCGACTCTAGCTTTAAAAATGGTGCCGATAGCTTCCGGAGTCATTTCTTTACAAAAATAGTTTGAAGTTGATGACAATTGATAGTTTAAGCGCTTGTATATGTTTCTGCTTGCCGATGAGGATGCAGTTTGCAGGTGTTCTAAATAAAGTTTTTCATCAATTTTAGCTATCAAAACCGCGAACACATTTTGCCATTCCTCTACATTATTTTCCCTTAAGGAGAGTACTATATCAACTCCTGCAGCAAGCGCGTTCCATTCTCTGAAGGGAGATGCATTTGTACGGAGCAGTCTTATCAAGATCGCCTTATGAAGCCCATTTTCTCTTTTCATAACCTTAGCTAAATAGTCGGAATGCCGTTTCAGATTCTGAATATATATCGGTGCTATTCCCGATTCGACATGTATGGCGTACGTAGGTGTAGCGTTAGGCAGTTTAAAAAGTCTTTTAAAAAAGTATCTGTGTAAAGTCTCAAATTCCTCTATTTGAGCGTATCCAAAGGCTTGGACACCGTAGCATAAGCAAGTATTTATTGTTGCATTGAAGACTCTGTACTTTGAAGAGAGGTCGATAAGTTGGTTGCTAAAAAAATTGGGCCACATCAGGTTTAGGGCCAGTTTGGCCTCCCTGGTTTTCTCTTTCGCATGATTGCTCCAGTTTAGGTTATAAGTGAGCAATACACCTAGATATTTAAACTCACTCACAATTTCAATACGCTCGTTGTTGACGTTCCATGATTATTCAGCACACGTCGGTCGTGCATGCCGCCTAGATTCAAATATCATAACCTTGGTCTTTCTATAAGTATTGATCCGTAAGCCCCAAGTTTCGCAATATTCTTTAAGTCTATTAATTTGCAGTTGTAAAGAAAATGGGTTATCCGCCAAAAGTACCAGATCATTTGCATACAGTAAAACTTTAATCAAAGATTCGCCAAATATTACACCTCCCGGTAGGATTTCACAAACCGCATCAATATAAAGTGCAAACAAAATTGGACTTAGAATACATCCTTGGGGAACTCCCGCCGCTGCTGTCTCAAAACTTTCGGATAAGTTGTTGCCATCCCATACTGAGGCTTTCGTTGAACTCAGAAAATTAAAATAAAAAAGTAAAAATTTGTTCCAAAGGCCAAGAGAGGATAGTTTGTAAATCAATGCTTGTCGATTAACCGTATCAAAAGCAGCTGTAAAGCCTTTTCTTTTTCTCCAAATGTTGTCTTGCTATGCTTGTTAGTGGAAAAATTTGGCCTACCGTTGAGAATCGGGATCGAAACCCAGCTTGGAAGATACTTAAGCGGTTGTTTGTCTCTATCCATCTCGTAAACAATAGAGTTTAAGATTTTCCTTAAAGAGTTGAGAATAGATATGCCTCTATAGTTTTCTGCAAGACTCCTTTCACCTCCCTTGAAAATCCCGTAAATAATGGCTGTGTTAAAGCAAATGGGTATGCAAGCGTCATTATAAAGTTGGTTGAACCAGTCCACTAAGTAGTTTTTGAAGTAAGCAGTAGAATATTTGTAAAATTCCGTTGGGATTCCATCAGCACCCGGTGCTTTGTTGTTCTTCATTGTTTTCAAAACATTTTATAGTTCAATCAAGGATATCGGTTCATGAAGTTCAGGAATATGGTTTTTTGGCATGGCGTAACTAAACAATAACAGAGACTCATCTGCTGATAACAATCCTTTGAAGTAATGTGCCAAAACCTCAGCTCCGAGAGCATTATTATTTGAAGGAGTATGTTTACGCCCTCCTAATTGTCTCACATTATTCCAAAATGTTTTAGAGTCCTTACAGAGCACTAATATTTTTGCAGTAGTTTTAAGTTTTTAGTCTTTTTTGAGGAACAAAGCTGTTTATACTCCTTATTAAAATGTAAGTACTGGTTTTTAAAAAAATCGGCGTTAGTAGATCTGAATAGTTTTAAGAAACGAAATGTTTTTTTCACGTAGCTTTACGCAGTCCTTGTCAAGCCATATTTTTGCAGCGTTAAACTTTTTGTTATTACTAAGTGCGAATGGTGCTGACATCTTGATAATCCTCATTACACATTATGCGACTTGGTCAGCTACTCCTGTAGATTGTAGTGATGGAAGGGTACCACAATGTGTAATCAACCGAGATTGATAAAGAAGGGCCTTGTTGTCAACCCACTTCAACTTGTACATGTTGTTTGCGATATTTCGAGTTCCTTTAGAGAAAGTAGCTTTCACTGCAATGGGTAAATGAGCAGAAAAAGTCGCAGCCAGAACCTCGAAATCTTCAATCGGTATCAACCATTGGCAACATTGGTGTTTGTTTGGTGCGGTTTATGGGCTGGTGGCATTATCGGGCCGTATTGTTTCCAAAATAGACCGGTCAAGCAGTTACTGTACATGGTGTTCGCTATCATGAGATGATAATGAACTTTTTATGGCCCGAATTGGAAGGTGTGGATGTGGAGGATATATGGTTTCAACACGACGCACGCACGCTGCCATTTGCCACAGAGCTAACGAAAAAATGGCTTCTCGAATCCCCACACTTCTTTTATGTTGGTAAAATTAAACAGTCTTTCAATAAAAACAGAAGAAAATTTAGACAAGCTTAGTATAAGCATAGCTTTAATCTAAATATTCTTTATCTAATTTCATTATTTTTAAAAGAGCGACATACTTAACAGAAATAAAGAAAATAATATTGTTTTTCTTTTCAAAAACATTGACCGCATTCATTATGAAAAATAAGCCCGTAAAATAATACTTCCTGATATAAAATTAAATTTTTCACCCGGGCGTATACGCACATTTTTAAAAAAATTAAATTTGTCTTTTTAATAAAACCAGTTTATTAATTAATCCACATTTTAAGTGAAGAGATGGATAAGAAATCAAAACATTTGTTACTAAAAGCATTCAAAGTTTAAATGAAATAATTATTTATAAGTAGGTGTTAATGGTGAAATTGATTTATTTTAAAACAAATTCAACTGTAAAGTAAAAAGCTCTAATTTGATTCAAAAACAATAAATCCTTATCTGTCCATTAAATTAATATTATTATTATTATTGGTTCTTAAAAATCTATTAAAAAAAACAAACTTAGTCATAATACTGTTAAATGTTTAAACGAATATAATGATGATTCATCAAGTATTGAAAAACTTAAGGATTTTGTATTAGTAATTGTTGACATTCAATATTACTTAGAATTATTTTGTATTTCTTAACAAATTTGTTAGTAATGTTCTGTAGTAGGATCTTTAAAATACAGTATTGTGGAAAACATTTGCAACTAGAACCTCCAAAATTTTTCATTAAAAAAAAAATTGTTTACGTAATCAAACAGGCAAATTCTTTCTTTAGTTTTCTAAATTTTTTTGATATTACGTTATAATTGTTAATAGGTAAACAATTAATAAATTACTAAATACTTTAATAGTTAGTGAAATTGTTGTGCAAAACATTTGCAACTTAGACCTCACATCTAAATTTCAAACTATTTTCTTACTTTAAGCTTTAAGGCAAGGACAGGTTAATATTTAATTGCGTGCCCTTTATTTTTTATAACGGCTGTATATCTTCTGGACATCGAAGCAATAAAGTTATTAATAACCGTTTTTGGAATGTCCATCCACTGCCTTTGAATTCCAGCGAATAGGCCACTTTTGTGCTTAAAAATGTTGCTCCCAACTCTTCTCTTCACAATTTCCCACTTGTTTTCTATTGCGTTTAGGTCTGGGGATTGGGCTGGCCATGATGGTTAGGTTAGGTTAGGTTATAGTGGCTGTCCAAGATGGAAACGGACACACTTAGGCCAGTTAAAACTTCAATCTTTTTTTCTGTAATCCACTTTGTTGCCAACTTCGATTTGTGTTTGGGATAATTGTCGTGTTGGAACATCCATTTCCCAATGGGCGTAAGGCAACATGGTGTTAGAAAGATGTCTACATAGTCTTCAGACTTTATTATGCCCTACACTTGTCGAATTTGCCCGATTCCTTGACCAGAGAAGCAGCCCAAAAACAAAATTGAACCACCTCCATGATTAACCGTCCCTTTAGTGTATTTTTGATTTATTCTCTCACCTATCGGCCTCCTGACATGTTGTTTTCCACCTGATCCGTGCATATTGAACTTTTATTCGTCAGAAAACAAGACCGTTTCCCATTTTTGGGGACTCCAATTGAGATGAGTTTTTTCATAAGCCAAACGAGCTTTTAGACTTTTATTTACATAAATAAATGGCTCTTTTGCTATCTGAAAACCACGCAATTGAGCCTGCAGTGCGCGGCATCTGATAGTTGATGGGTCAATTGGTACCATAAGTTCAATCTTTGCTTCCCTGGATGATGCCGTGGGATTTCTTCGGAAGAAATTTGTTATTTTTCAATCATCTTTTGCTGTGGTGCTTCGAGACCTTCCTCCTCTATATAATGATGGTGACATATAGAAAAGTCTAAAGCAATAAAAATAATTTTATTGGAACAACGTTTTTACATACGAATGTTCGTTTTTTGATAGGCGGTGATAGTTGCAAAAGTTTTACACAGTACTGTATATATTTAAATTTTAGTAGAATCTTCTGGAAGACTGTATTGTTCGAAATCCTAGCCATATTTAATTGTAAATCCATAAAGCCTTGCTATATTACGTAGGCTTTATATGGAACTTATTGGTTGGCTTAAAAATTATATTCTTTAAGCTCCAGCCCCACTACTCGAATAATGCGAATAAGTCATCAATATAAAACACTTAAATCGTCCAGAAAATGTTTCTCAGGGCCTTCAAGATTACTGCACATAAAACAATAATGAAACTGAAGGATTTTAATCGAGATAATGCATAAATGTATATATAATTATTTGCCTACATCAATAAAAAAGTTTAATAACCCCATTAAAAAAAATGTAGTATCAACTTTCGATCTCTTCAAAAGCGCATGCAATTAAAATTTAAATCGGAAATTCAAATAAACATAATTTATGACCTTCGAATCACAATCGCATGCTTTGGGGAGAGCCTCCCTGGGGATTTCGAAATTATTTATTGGCACTTCTCCATTTTCATTACTTGACACACAAAATTTAATGCGATCCTAAATTATTAACAACAAAAAAGAGGAACATTAACTTTCAAAGAATCAGAGACATCAGAATGCATCTTTGCCCCAGAGTCTTTTTATTTATTTTTGGTATTCGCGATTTGGATTATTATCCATTCACCCCTGAACTCCAGATTGCTTATGAGTCAAGTTCAAGGCGCCTCTGTTAAAAATAATGAGAAGATAACCAACAACAAATTAAAAAACAAACAAAACTAGAAGCCAACTTGTCATTCTGGTTTGGTGATGTGCGGTGTGGTGTGGAAGATGAAACACATCTTCTTCAAAGAACAGAACAGAACCGATTTGAGAGTTCCTTGGCTCTAAAGATAATGTGACTTACTTTTGCATCAGTATCGTGTTTTCACATCGCTCTCAATCTCAAGCCCAATCAATATAAATACAACTTTAAGTGACGTTCAACTAAATAGTATTCAAACGAGACTACGAAGCAGAAGCAGAAGCAGCACCTCAATAATGTCGCTGCTCAAATTCACAAATCTCACCGCGGCACTTTTAGTCATCGTAATTTTTGGATTGACGTCAGCTGCACAGTCAGCCGATAAAAATGTCGAGAATCTTCGTAAGCATTTGGCAGAAATTCGAGCCATTACCGATGAGGCCCACAATCCGTGTGATAATTTTCCCAAATATGCCTGCGGTAATTACCACAATGCGTCGGGTGGGGGGAATTACCCCAACGATCGAGTCTATTTCTCCGAAATCGCTGACGAACTTAATCGATTGAAGGAAATCAAACTCCAGTCCACACACAAGGCAAAGGACTTTCTGGAATCCTGTATGAAGCATCAGAATCCCAAGAATATTCTCCAGAAAGTTGATGTTTTCAAGAATCCATCACAATTCAAGTTGGCTAGGACTCTGGGAATTCTCAAGACTTCCGGTATCAATGCAATTCTCCTGTCCAACATCAATGCTCTCGATGACAAAAAAGTCCGCATCAATATCAAGCTAGATGAAAATCTCTTCTTATCGAATGCTTTTAGCGAAAGAATCGTGAAACGTAACCTCGAGCTGATGGAAGTCAAACCAGCTGAACGCATGGATGCCGAGAAGAAAATCAATGCCTTTATCGAGAAAGGAAAATCCATCCTTACCAGTTCAAGGGAGAAGGCTGTGGTCGGAAGTGATTTGAAGACACTGAAGAACTTTGATTGGGATGAATACCTGCACGAATTGAAGAAAATGCCCAAGGTCAGCCAAGCTACTCTCGAATTCGTCCTAGAAGACGTCGTTAATCTGCAGAAGATCATCGATCTCGTCCATGAGACCGATCTTCAAGCCCTACGCTTAGTCACTGCCCTCGAATTCATGGCTGAAGTCATCGACACTGAGTGCGATATGGTTGTGGACTACTTCAGGTTGCCCCTGTTCGCCGAGTTCTATCGTATGTACTTCACGGACTCCGATCGATCTTTCAATCTGGTGGTGTTGAAGGAGTTCGAAAAATCTCACAGTGAAATCAAATCTAAACTGGAGAACGTAGGTGGAGGAGGTCTCTCAAGAGTTCAAGAAAAACGCAAAATCCTTGAGAGCATGAATCAAATCTTGGACGGCAGCAAAATCGACGCCGACTACAAGGATGTCCTCATCGAGAAGGATAACTTCTATCAGAATTATTTGTACGTGGCTAGAAACAAAATTCAAAGGTACCTCTCGAAGGCAAGCTCAAAGAGTGACCAATCCGAAGACTACCTCATGAATATCCTAAATCCAGTGAATAGGAACAAACCAGTTTTCTATCACTTCGCATCCCAGGGACTCTACTTGTGGGAGTTGTTCTTCCGCGAGAGTCGTCCCAAATATTCATACGATCAACTGCGCGATTGTCTGGATGAACAACAGGACAAATACAGGTTGTTCGAGTTCAACGATTTGGACTACTTCGAGTATGTGGACGCCTTTGCTGCCATGAAGCAAACCTATTTGGACTACAAGCGCTATTGGGATCAGGAGTACGACTCCGCTCACAAGCTGGACAACATTTTCAAGGAGTTCCATTTGACCAATGACCAAGCGTTCTTCTTGAATCTAGCTCAGAGGGAGTGTGCCCGAGTGGACAATGGAAAGAATATTCCCTTCAGAATACTTTTGAATCTGGAAGAAGCCAGCAAGGTCTTCAGTTGTCCCATTGGAAGCCAATTGAATATTGAAGAAAAGTGCACCGTGTGGTAGTGGGAGGTAAGGCGAAAACGAAAGTTCATTGAATTGATAATTTAATAGGGGAGGAGAATACACGTCTATTTTTAAGTCATTTTTGTTTGTAAATAATTTAACCATTTTTTCATTTAAATCGATCGAAATAAAATAAATATTTATATTTTATAACCTGTTTTGTTTTTGTGTTTTGTTTTCTAATAAAATTAAAATGCAAGATTTATTCAAAATTGTTTGGAGAATTGAGGTGATTTTGTTTTATTTTACTTTATTCGGTTGCATGTGATTTTTTGTTTAATTTAACAAAAGACACGTTTAAAAAAAAATTATAAAATTGCAATAAAAATAAAACGAGTTCTTATTTAATTAAGAGTATTTAAGAACAATATTGTTAGGTTTATGAGATCACATCAATATAATTTAAAGTAGCCATGAAGAGGAAGAGAATTGGCATATTGTTGATAATGATGAGGCGGTGACGGAAATTTATTTATTAGATATAGATTTCAAGTTTTTGATAATAATTTTTGGATAATTTTTTTTGTTTCTTTGATTGCAAGAAATGTTGTTGAACTTATTTTTTTTTTTGGAGAAACACTTGGAACGTAGTTTATAAATTATTTAGAACTACCTTGAATGTACAAAGTACATCGCAAGCACCAGAATGTATATTACTGCGTGGGCTTTAGACGAGTTTTGAAATAAATTGAGTTACAATTTCATAAAATTGCAAATTTAAATCAGTTGCATTCTAATTGAATATTATTTTTTATTTGTTTGTTTAATATTAAGTTTAAAAGTACACCATTATTTAATGCAGAAGTTTTTAATATAGAATGAAGATTAAAATTTATCTAAATTAAAAACGTTTGGAAATATGTAAATTTAGTGCACAGAAATCAGAAAGTATATAAATACCGATACTATTTTCTTTGATTCATCGATCTTTTCGTCTAAAAGCAAAAGTAGATTTAATAGTTAAGCGTGAACTTAAATAATTGCAGTGAAAATATTTTTTAACAAAGTAAAAGTGTTTTATTACCAAAGACTGAAGTAAATATTGAACAGATGTTTATAAGCGTTAATTTTTATGAAGAAGAAATTTTGTTTATAATTAGTTTTATACTTCCAAAGAGCTCAATAGATATGAAAACCATATTTTTATTATAGAAAATATTGTTAATAATTTATTGGAAAATTAGTACCAATTTATTGATGGGGATTTTAATCTAGGAAACGTAACATGGAATTATTAAAATGAAGATAAATATGGGTGATTATACAAAAGTTGGGTAACTTTTGAGGATATTTTGTTAACGATAGTTTTTAAATCAAACTTCTATAAATTCGGGTGTATATGATAGCTAATCTAATTAATATATTGTTCCCAATCGGGCTAGTCACTTTTTTGAGTACATTGTAAGATATTTAAAAATTTCAGAATTTGACTGCCAGAGGACTGACGAGTATACACAGTTTTGAAAGTATTATAATTAAATTTAATACAAATTAGTAAAAATCTCTTAGGATTTAATAATGATCACTTAAAATCACTTAGTAACAATTAAAAATTATTATTAATATGTAATACTAGGAGAAAATACTAAATCAGTTTTCAAAACAGACTTTCGACATTTAACATAGCGTTATTCACTTATCTTTTACTACTTTTACATAGTTTTACTAAATATTTCAAAGTAATCAACAAACAAAATCAAACAATATTTATGTATCTTAAAAGTATTAATGATCAAGAAATGAAGAACAATAACAATTTACCTGACACAGAACTGACGCCACACTACTGACGAAAAAGACGAAATTTGAGATTATAATCTGGACTAATGTTTTTTTTTATAATTTCAAATATCAACAAACTACATTTTAACAAATCAAAGTCTAATACGAATAAATAAAAATAAACTTTAGATTAACTAAAAAAAATAACGACTCACCATAAAACTGACGTGTTGACTGGCTAAGCACGTGTATAGACAACAAACATAACCCAAACTCTGGTACAGTTATGGTGGCCGTCAAATTGTGCGACCCGCAACTAATTTTATTACCAACATTAAAATTCAAAGTGGGATTTGACGTTGAGTCGGCGATATTTCGCACGAATTTTAAATTTAAATAACACACAAGAAACTGACGAATAAAACTGAACACAAAATTTCTTATTTTTTTAAATAAAGTGGAGAACACTGCATTATGAAAGTTGTAGTATATATTAAACTATATACATCGCAGATTGTATTAATTTAATAAGTTTTCTCAAATCAATGATAATGTTTAATAGACAGTCACTTAATGGTTGGTTTTCAGGGTTGTGACATGCCAGAGGACTGACGTTTTAAGAACTAATTGTGTTTTTTTAATAGCTTGTATTCAAAATGAAGAACTGAAATTGGGTGACTAAATAAAGGTCTCTCCACTGTTTTAAAATAAATTGCAATCTCAATAAAATATAATCAGACTTTGTATATATTGGTTGATGACATCGAGTTACCCAACTTTTGTATAATCACCCATATCTTATCCCTTATAATATGAAAAAAGTTTATAAGTATAGTTTTATTGATTGAATGTTTTCTATGAATATTTTTCAATTAAATCATGTTCTGAATTTTTTAAATAGATTGTTAGATTTATTTTTTTTTTTAAATAATAATAATTATTTTAAAATTATTCAAGTTCAATTTCCATTACTTAAAAATTCAGTTCATCATGTTGCAATTTGCTCAATTTTAAAATTTGAAAACTGTGTCAAAAATTCTTTACTTTTATCAAATGTTGAATGTTGTGATTTTAAAATTGCACTAAATTATAACAACTCGCTGGGTGCATGTTTTTGCCGATTTATTTTTACAATTTGCGTATAACAAATATGTGGATACTTTTTCTATCGGTTTAAACCAGGGCCGGATTCACAGGTCCAGCGGCTTTGGGGCAATAAAGGAGTGGAGGCCCCTCGCCCCAAATTATTTTCAAAATAAGGAAGGTAAACGATTTTTTTTTCACTCGAGTTTTTCAATAAATAATTTATTGTGAAACCAAGTATAGATTCCTTTAGTAATGAACAAACACATATGTATAAATATAAACGGAAAAAAGAATTATCTGAAATTAAATTTTAGGGTTAACGAACGGAACCTTTCGAGATTTTTTTCGCCACAAAATCCTTTATGATTTCGTTGAAATCTAGTTCTCGGAGTAAATCGCTTTCAATGGTCAGGAGAGAAAGCTTCGTGGTTCGAAGCCTATTTTTTATAACTTTAATTTTTGAAAATGAGCGCTCTCCAGTGCAATTTGTTACCATCAAAACTAAATACATTCTCAATGTAATTGGAAGTGGTTCTTATCAGGGCCATTTGAGGTTTTGACATTTCACTGATTGCCTGATTGGAGTGAACAAAATAGATCAATGATTTCTGTTATTTAAGATAAATATAATTAAATAATCATGTATGTACTGTAGTACTGTAGGCTGTAGGTAAAGGTAAAAGAGCAAACAAAAAAATACGTATCAAAGGAAAAGATGTTTACTAGTTGGAGTTTGAAACAAAAATTTTCCGAAGTCTCTATTGTAAGGGCCCACCGTCTGTGGCGGCCCCGGAGCTTCTGCCCCGGTTGCCCTCCCCTAAATCCGGAACCGGTTTAAACCACTATATTCCAAAAGGATATAGTCTTGGAAATCATTTAAAACTCCTTGGTCTAATAAACGTTTGGTTAATTTAAAAAATGCTTAAAATAAAGCTTTTACTAAATTCAGAACTTCAAATTTTGTAGCTCACAGAAGGATTTTCTGCCATTTTCGAAATCAATATGAATTTTGTGAACAAATAATTACACCAACGATATATACTGAATATTCAAACCCGCATTTCTTCTGATCAAAAAGCAATCTCAACATTAAAATCCAGTTTGAATCCTGGCCCTGATGGAATTCCCTTTTTTGTTCTAAAGCAATGTAAACTCTCGTTAGTTTTGCCACTTACGATTATTTTTAATAAAGGGGAATATTTTTAAATCAATGGAAATTCTCATATTTAAATCCTATTTACAAATTAAGCGCAAATAAATTGGTAGTTAATTATCGTGTAATTTCAAAGATATCTGTAATTCCTGAATTATTTGAGCTTATAGTTAAAGTCGCCAAAAATGCCGCAAAATTTTTGTTTTTTTTATACAAGAAGTGTTTCTCCCCCTCTGATCTGACTGTTATAAACAAGACTTATATACGTCCAAAGCTTGAGTAGATAGATAGATAGATAGATAACTTCTTTATTAACAAGAAATTTTGATTAACAATATTTCTTTTTTTAAGAATAATGACATGGCTTATTCTGCCGTCTGCCTGATATGACATTTCATTTAGTGTTATAAAGAATAAAAATGAAATAAAATAAATAAAAGTAACAAGTTTTTTTTTTCAAATACGAAATTAAAGTGTATACAAATTCAAAAAAGCATAAAGTAACTCAAAATTAGATTTACACAATTCAATTGAGAAATTTAACAATTTTAATATGATTTGAAACACAAAAAGATACCAATTTTGAAATGATTTGAAACACAAATATATTTATACGTTTTCAATTTTAAAGTGATTTGAAACACAAAAGATATCAACACAAATTTTGGTGCTTGAACTGCAACAACTGCTGTTTTAAGTTACATAACTATTGCGATATGCTAAGGCGTGTTTGCAGTACTTATAGAGGGTAGACCATCCTAGCGCTCCATTGAGTATTTCATAGAGTCGGTTTAGGGTGAGATGACTTGATTCGAAATACAATCGTTGGATTTCCTGCAGCATTGGACAGATCGCAATAAAATGGATTGTATCTTCATTCTCCCTTCTGTTGCAAAGCTCGCAAATTTGTGACAAGTCAGCTCGGTGGGGCATAAAGTTTAAGTTTAACAATTCGACACGAGCTCTGAATATGTAGCTTATATAGCTTCGGCCGAAAATTCAGTACAGAAATAATTCGCTTCCGAGGGTAACTGGTGATTGAGGTTCTTATACATATTTCTAGATGTAGTTTCATTTGCTCTAGATAGATGCTGAGTGTAAATTTTTGCATCTATTTTAGCGATGACATTGGCAAAAAACCCCGGCCATTCATCAAAGTTTGTTTCACTTAGGGGAAGATTAGTTCCGTGGGCTAGGGTTAACTCGTTCCAATCCTTGAATGGTGAAGCCCTCGTTTGCAACAATCTTACCATGATTGATTTATGAAGACTTCTTCCGCTTCTTCTCATAACTCTTATTAAATATTCGGAGTTTGATTTTAGATTTTCAATGTAAAGAGGCGATAATCCAGATTCAACGTAGATGGCATAATTTGGCGTCGAATTTGGAAATCTAAATAAGCGCTTAAAGAAATATCTTTGTACTGCTTCGAACGCCTCTATATAAGTATGTCCGAAAACCGGAGTATCATAGCACATGCATGTATTCACAGTCGCGCGAAACACACGGTATTTTGACAACAGATCAATTTCTTGGTTCGCAAAGAACTTGGGCCACATTATGCTCAAAGCTAATTTAGCCTCATTACTTTTATTCTTAACATGCTTTGCGAAGTTAAGGTTGTGTGTGATTAAAACTCCCAGATACTTAAATTCCTGCACCACTTCAATAGCAATATTATTTCGTTGCCAATTATCTTCGGGAAATCTTCTTCTTTGACGAGTCTCAAATATCATCACCTTAGTTTTGCTAGTATTGATAGCTAACCCCCATTTCTCGCAGAATGTATTTAACCTGTTTATTTGCAGCTGTAAAGTGAAAAGGTTTTCCGCCAGCAATACTAGGTCATCAGCATAGAGTAAAACTTTTACTTGTATGTCGGCAAAAGATATTCCTCCTGGAAGAACATCGGAAATATCATCAATAAATAAAGCGAAGAGGATTGGGCTTAAAATGCAGCCTTGTGGGACACCTGCTGTCGTTTCAAACCAATCTGATAGATGCGACCCATCCCATACCGAAGCAGTCGACGAGATAAGGAAGTTGAAGTCCAAAGCTTGAGTATAACTCCCATATCTGGGCTGGTGTCCCTGCAACTTACTTATGCCTCTTGGACGGTATTGAACGTAGAGCATTTAGATTGATTGGTGATAATACCATCATGAGAGCATTTACGTCGCTTGAACATCGTCGAAATGTTTCTTCTCTCACCCTCTTTTACCGTTATTTGAACGGTTATGCTCTAGAGAAATAGCCAGTTGCTCCTCCCCTTAAACAGTTAAACCTTAATACTCAAGCTTCTAGGAATGCTCATCAATATACCTTCAAGCCCAACTTCGGTCGTACAGAGATTCGTTCTTTAGCCGTACTACGCGATTGTGGAATGCCTTGCCACACTCTGTCTTTCCCAGCCATTCAGGAATTCAAATCTAATGTGCACCGACACCTCCTTTCAACCCCTCTCTCCCTTTCCTAGTGCTCACACTGTGTCTACATAATAAGGGTAGTATTATCCACTTGAGTGTGCGCTTATTATAAAAAAAAAGATCATTTATTTTTTAATATAAAAGAACAACTTGGATTTATGTCAGGTAAATCCACCTTAACAAATCTCATGCTTTTCTGTAGATAAGTTACCGATGCCTTTGAATCTGGCTTTCAGGTTGACACTATCTATACAGATTTTGTAAAAGCCGGTTCAACCAGTTCCAGTTCCATTTTCAACTATTCTTCTTACTAATAGAAGAGTTAAAGATGGAGGTAATAATCAAAAACTCGTAATGAAGGAAAAGCAATAAATAATAAAATAAATGTTGGTAAAATAGTTCAAACTACTTCAATTGTTTGTCCATGTAATAAATATCGATTTCTGTAAGTATAAAAAAATAATATAGGTAACTATTATATAAGCTACTATTACTGTCATCATTAGTAGATTTACCTTCTCCAAGTAATTTTTCTATATGATGAAATTTTGGTTCATTATTAGGACTATGTTTAATTATTCAAATTTTAAGAGGGTTATTTTTAGCTATACATTACAAAGCAGATATTAATATAGCATTTAATAGAGTTGATCATATTTGCCGAAATGTAAATTATGGTTGATTATTATGAACATTACACGCCAATGGTGCATCATTTTTTTTATTTGCATTTTTTACATATTGGACGAGGAATATACGAACACTATGGTTCATTTTTATTTACTCCTACATGATTATCAGGAACAATTATTTTATTTTTAGTTATAGCAACTGCATTTATAGGATATGTTTTACCTTGAGGACAAATATCTATTTGAGGAGCTACAGTTATTACTAATTAATTATCAGCCATTCCTTATTTAGGATTATATCTAGTACAATGAATTTGAGGAGGATTTGCAGTAGATAATGCTACATTAACACGATTTTTTACTTTTCATTTTATTTTACCATTTATTGTATTAGCAACTATTATAATTCATTTACTATTTTTACATCAAACAGGATCTAATAATCCAATAGGGTTAAATTCAAATTTAGATAAAATTCCTTTTCATCATTATTTTTCTTATTAGGATCTTACAGGATTTATTGTATTAATTATAATATTAACTATATTAACATTAATAAATCCATATATATTAGGTGATCCAGATAATTTTATTCCAGCAAATCCACTTGTTACTCCAATTCATATTCAACCTGAATGATATTTTTTATTTGCTTATGCAATTTTACGTTCTATTCCTAATAAACTTGGAGGAGTAATTGCTTTAGTAATATCTATTGCTATTTTAATAATTATGCCATTTTATAATTTAAGAAAGTTTCGAGGTATTGAATTGTATCCTATTAACCAAATTTTATTTTGAATAATAGTAAGAATTGTAATTTTATTAACTTAAATTGGAGCTCGTCCAGAAGAAGACCCATATATTTTAATTGGTCAATTATTAACTGTTTTATATTTTATGTATTATTTAATTAACCCATTAATTTCTAAATGATGAGATAATTTATTAAATTAAAAAATTAGTTAATGAACTTGAATAAGTATATCTATGTTTTGAAAACATAATATACAAACTATAATTTTCTATTAACTTTACTATAATTTATTAACTAAACATAATTTATTAAATAAATTTTTAATCCAATAAAAAATAATAAATAATTTAGAGAAAAAGGTAAAAATCTTTTTCAAGCTAATTATATTAATTTATCATAAAGAAATTAAGGTAAAGTACCTCGAACTCAAATAAACACAAAAGAAATTAATATTAATTTTAAATAAAAAAAAAGAGGCTGGGATGCGACCCACACTGAAAACTTCCCATCCCGTCTGTCGATTTGTCTTGCTTCAAAGTTTGTAGGTTTTCGTGTTGGGTTAAAAAAGTTGTCAGTTGAATTATTCTTAAAAATTTGTTTAAATAGTTTAGTTTGAAAATCTAGTTTTGTTAAATAGATTTTTAGTGAAAAACAAATTTTTACCAATTTTAGTAGCATTTCTTAAATTTTTACTAATTAGATGAATTAAATTAATTTGAGAGATATCAAGAACCGAACATCAATTTTTACCAAATTTGCGTACTATTTCTTGTAGATTTTATTTTTTTATGAAAAAATGGACTGTTGGATTTTTATAAAAAACCACTGAATATCGAAAACAATATTTTCTGTGAAATAAAAAAAGTTTGAAGACAATATTTTTAATTTTTGAAAAGCTATTTGAGTCGAAAGTAAATTTTTACCAAGTTTTAGTATTGTTTTTTTGTTAGGTTTTTATTTTTTGTAAAAAAACTGTCAATTAGATTTTTATCAAAATTTTACTGAATGTTGAAAACAATTTTTTTTAAAAGATAAAAGTCAATATCTCAAAGTTTTGAAAAGATATTTGCGTCGAAAATCAATTTTTACCAACTTTTGTTAAATTTTCTTTTAAGTTTTTATTTTTTGTAAAAAAAACTGTCAATTCGATTTTTCTCAAAATTTTACTGCATGTTGACAACATTATTTTTCAAAAGATAAAAGTAGTTAAAACCCAATATCTCAAATTTTTAAAAAGATATTTGAGTCGAAAATCAACTTTTACCAACTTTTATTATTTATTTGTTTAGGTTTTTATTTTTTGTAAAAAAAACTGTCAATTCGATTTTTCTCAAAATTTTTCCGAATGTTGAAAACAATAATTCTTATAAGTTAAAATTCGTTGGAAGCCATAATCTCGAAATTTTTGAAAAGATATTTGAGTCGAAAATCAATTTTTACCAACTTTTGTTAAATTTTCTTTTAAGATTTTATTTTTTGTAAGAAAACTATCAATTCGATTTTTTTCAAAATTTTACTGAATGTTGACAACAACATTTTTTGAAAGATAAAAGTAGTTTTAAGCGAATATCTCAAAGTTTTGAAAAGATATTTGAGTCAACACTCAATTTTTACCAACTTTTTTTTTATTTTTTTTTAGGTTATTATTTTTTGTAAAAAAACTGTCAATTCGATTTTTCTCAAAATTTTATCAGATGTCAAAAACATTATTCTTCATTGCACAAAATTGTTTTGGAAATGAAATCATATTTTAGTCGTAAAATTTTCGAAGTGACAATTTTTTTTTCAGTTTTTTTGATTTATAAAAAAAACCGTTAATTGAATTTTTTTCCAAAAATATAATTGTTTTGTATCACGTTACAATATATAATATAAAATTTAATTCAAGTCTCTAGCGTCATTGGTTCATGAGATATTTAGGGTTAACCAAAATGTTCACCTTTTTTTAAACTGCTATGGTAAAAAAACCACCCACGCAATTTTCTTGAGAGCACTTTCTGCATCTTTCTGCCTTATCATCTGTATAACAAAATTTATTTAAAGGCGATATCTCTTCTGGTTCTTGAGCTATGGACGACGAAAAAAACGTCGCGAACGTACGGACGTACGGACGTACGGACGTACGGACGTACGTACACACGCACGCACAGACATCTTTCTAAAAATCTTTTATTTCGACTCTAGGGACCTTGAAACGTCGAGAAATGTCAAAATTTTCAATTTGACAAATCGGACCCATTACAATAACTTCCTATGGGAAGTTAATAATATTCTTATAAATAAAATTCTAGCATATTCAGATAAAAAAAAATTAAAGCAAATCTACCTCTACTATTTTCAACATTAAATCCAGATACTAATTCTGATTCTTCTTCAGCAAAATCAAATGGAGTTCGATTAGTTTCAGCTAAAGAAATAATTAATCAAATAAATACTTGATGATAGGACGCAATGTGTGAAACCAGGAAATTGCATCTCTAGTACCATAAAAGTTTCATCTAGAGTTCCTCAAAGAACTCACATTTGTCCACTTCTTTTTAAAATATCTATATATATAAAAGAAAGTCGTGTTTGTTACAACACTTATAACTCGAGAACGGCTGGACCGATTGCCATGGTTTTTGATTTGTTGGATTTGTTTCTGTCCCGAATAGCAGAATACATCTTAAAAACAATGAAAACTCGATATGTGTAATGAATACTTAATCATTTCAATAGATGCTGATTTGTTTATTTCATGTCAAACATTTGTTGTCCAATCCTGTCAAATAGTGTAACAGCTATTTTTTTTTTTTGGAGCTTAAGACCTGGTTGCTGAGACCTTTAAGCCACAACTTTATTTTTTTCTGAAGACATCATGTGTGCGTTCAGAAATTTATTTTTTGTGAAATGTCTACAAAGTTCAGGTACTGTTATATTTGTTTGTTTTAGACATTAATATTCGAAAATTATTTATTAATTATTTAATTTTTAATTCCCGAAAATTTTTTTTTTATAGGTTGTCTATGATTTTCTTGATAAGCTATTCATACGTAGTGGTTATATATACTTTGAGCTATTGTCTATGTCTCGAAAGTTCAGGCACTGTTATTATATTTGGTGGTTTTATGCGAGTGCACATTTTAATAACAATGCCGCGTCCTAGAAGATCTAATCTTTCCCAATTATCTGATGGAGAACGAGAAATTGCAATTGAAGGGCCTTAATTCGTGCAAGAAGAAATGGTTCAAGTATTGATTTGAATCGAGCAGCGTTTTTGTATGATTGCACCATCGACTACAGCTTGCATCGTTTAGTTTGCATTGGTCTAATGGACGTTGTTTGCCAGCATTGTGGAGCATTGAAGTTTGCTGGTGAAACGCCACAAACGTGAATATGATCCACATGAACTACTCCCATCAGTTCAAACGAATGTACCTCTGTTGAATCCTAAGCAGAGGGAAGTCTATGATAATGCAATTGATGATGGAAATGGCGGCTTATTTTTTTTGGATGCCCCCGGTGGAACTGGGAAGACATTCCTCATATCATTGATTTTGGCCACTGTACGTGCGAGATCCGAAATTGCGGTAGCAATTGCTTCTTCTGGAATAGCGGCCACATTGTTAGACGGATGCCGTACGGCTCATTCAGCGTTAAAATTGCCATTAAACCTTCAAACTACTGAACAACCGACATGTAACATTTCGAAACACTCCGCAATGGCCAAAGTTTTAGTAGCATCAAAAATCATCATATGCACAATGACGCACAAACGCGCATTGGAAGCACTAGACCGAACATTAAAAGATCTGCGCAATGACTCGAGATGTTTTGGTGGTGCAATGATTTTATTATCTGTCGATTTCCGACAAACACTACCAGTCATTCAAAGATCTACTGCTGCCGCCGAAATAAACGCTTGCCTCAAAGCATCAAATCTGTGGCGATATGTAAAGAAACTTCAACTGTCTGTAAATATGAGAGTTGCATTGCTGAACGATCTATCTGCTGATGATTTCTCGAAGCAATTGCTGACTATCGGTAATGGCCGTGTTCCTGTTGACAAATCGAGCGGTTTGATTTCATTTCCTCCAAATTTTTGCAATTTCGTGTCATCAAAAGACGAGCTTATCAACAAAATATTCCCGGATATCATTGCTAACCACAAAAATACTAAATGGTTAAGTGAGATGTAGATCTTTATTTTTAGCGGCCAAAATTGCTCGCTCACTTAACCATTTAGTATTTTTGTGGTTAGCAATGATATCCGGGAATATTTTGTTGATAAGCTCGTCTTTTGATGACACGAAATTGCAAAAATTTGGAGGAATAGACCTCAATTTTATAATTCAAAATCAAATCGTAGGTACTCTGTATTCATTCAAATCTATCGACTCTGTAACAAACGAAGAAGAAACCACTAATTATCCAACTGAATTTTTAAACTCCTTGGATGTGCCTGGTTTACCACCGCACAATTTAAAACTTAAAGTTGGCTCGGTAGTCATCATGCTTAGAAATTTAAACCAACCAAAACTGTGTAATGGAACGCGTTTGGTGATAAGAAAACTGATGAGCAATGAGATTCACGCGTCGATACTTAAAGGAAAATTTAAAGATGAGGAAGTTCTAATTCCAAGGATTCCGATGATCCCAACGGATATGCCCTTTGAGTTTAAACGAATTCAATTCCCGATTCGTCTTGCCTTCGCCTTGACTATTTGTGGCCTCAATCTAGGAAATGCATGTTTTTCTCATGGTCAATTGTACGTGGCATGCTCACGTGTCGGCAAACTATCCGCTTTATTTGTTTTTGCGCCTGACCAAAAAACAAAGAATTTCGTTTACCACAAAGTACTTGAATGAAAATCCTATTAATGAATTAATCCGAGTTTTATTTTTTTTTCCCAATCTGCACAACATAGTTTTCATTCATTTTTTTTCTGACATGAGTTTGAAGTACTTAATTATTATTATTTTTTTTTTAAGCGGTGAGTAGAAACTCATCTAAGTGTGTCCCTAGAGTCGAAATAAAATATTTTTAGAAAGTTGTCTGTACGTCCGTACGTTCGCGAAGTTTTTTTCGTTCGTATCCCTACAGTTCAAGAACTAGTAGAGATATCGACTTCAAATAAATTTTGTAATACAGATAATAATGCAGAAAGATGCAGAAAGGACTCTCAAAAAAATTGAGTGGGTGTTTTTTTTACCATAGCAATTAAAAAAAAAATATGAACATTTTGCTTAACCCTAAATATCTCACGAACCAATAACGCTAGAGACTTGAATTAAATTTTATATTATATATTTTAACGCGAAACCAAATAAATATATTTTTGGAAAAAAATCCAATTAACGGTTTTTTTATAAATCAAAAAAACTGAAAAAAAAATTGTCACCTTGAACATTTTACGACTAAAATATGATTTCATCTCCAAAAAAATTTTGTGCAATGGAGAATAATGTTTTTGACATCTGATAAAATTTTGAGAAAAATCTAATTGACAGATTTTTTTTTATAAAAAATAAAAACCTTAAAAAAACATTACTCAAAGTTGGTAAAAATTGAATTTCGACTCAAATATATTTTCAAAAACTTGAGATTATGGCTTCCAACTTATTTTATCTTATAAGAAATATTGTTTTCAACATTCTGAAAAATGTTGAGAAAAATCGAATTGACAGTTTTTGTACAAAAAATAAAAACCCAAAAAAAAAAATTAATAAAAGTTGGTAAAATTGAATTTCGACTCAAATATCTTTTCAAAACTTTGAGATATTGGTTTTAAGCTACTTTTATCTTTCAAAAAATATTGTTGTCAACATCGAGTAAAATTTTTAAAAAAAATCGAATTGACAGTTTTTTTACAAAAAATAAAAACCTAAAAAAAATGTATAAAAGTTGGTAAAAATTGTTTTTCGACGTAAATATCTTTATAAAAAAAATGAGACATTGGCTTCAAACTATTTTTGTCTTATAAGAAATAATGTTTTCAACATTCTTTAAAATTTTGAGAAAAATCGAATTGACAGTTTTTTTTACAAAAAATAAAAACCTAAAAAAAATACAAATATTGGCTTCAAACTTATTTTATTTCACAGAAAATATTGTTTCGATATTCAGTAGTTTTTTTTTATAAAAATTCAACAGTCCATTTTTTTATAAAAAAATAAAATCTACAAAAAATAGTACGCAAATTTGGTAAAAATTGATACAAATATACAAACTTTTAAGCAAGACAAATCGACAGAAGGGATGGGAAGTTATCAGTGTGGGTCGCATCCCAGCCTCTTTTTTGCTGTTAAAATTGCTCTTTTTGCCGGCCACTCATGATTTGTATACATCGGGAAATATCTGGTCAATGAGAGCATCTTGTGAATCAATAATCGTGCAGAAATCGACCGGTAATTTCAATTTCATAATAATTTCAAATCGCCTAGATGAAAAAGTTGTTTTGAGAATGTTTTAGCGGATGAATCTTGAAGTATTTGAGCACTCATATTTACTTCCAGTTGTACTTTTTCAACATTACGCCACAGTGGCCATGATTTTAAGCACAGCGTACGTTGAACGCGGAATAACGGAAAGTGTTTGTCTGAAATCACCTAAAAGCAGTAACAGAGTGCCACTAAATAGTCTGTCGTTGTTTTTTATATCTTTCAATGTCCTGTTCAACGCCTCAAGCGAATGTTTGTGTGCCATAGTGCATTCTTCCCAGATGATAATATCTCACTGTTTCTGCACTGTGGCCATGGATTATTGTTTTTTTATATTGCACACCGCGTTTGGGTTATTTTGAATATTTAGTGGCAGTTTAAATACTGAATGAGCTGTTCTGCCTCCATTCAATAAAATTGCCGCAATGCCAGAAGATGCAACAGCCAATGCGATACCATTATTTGATCCTATTTTAGCAAGAATTAGCGAAATAAGGAATGTTTTGGCAGTTCCACCTGGTGCTTCCAAAAAAAGGAATTCACCTTGTCCTGTCGAAACTGCGAGCATAATGTGGTCATAAATGGTTCCTTGTTCTTCACTCATTAGTGGGACATTGCGAGCAACAATCACTGCCATTTCTGTTTTCCTGAAGGCCTCGAAATAAAAAAAATGTATCTTTTTGTTTTTTTTTGTTTAATGTTTTTTTTCGAAAAGTTTGTAAAATGATAGTTTGATCATTTGGTTTGAGATTGTTCTTATGATGACAAATCGAAGTGATCAAGTTTCTATTGTAAAACTCACTAGAACCTTAACTACACTAGTATTTTTAAACTTCAGACTAATGTTCTAGAAAAAATGTTATAAATATTGAAAATTTGTAATGTTTTTTACAAACTAGCTCTATTTTGAGCTTAAAATTTACTTTTTAAAATTTCGAATGAAATTAAACTTTTAGCAAGTAGGTATTCGATTAAAAATGAAAGACGTGGTTGAGTTGCGGTTACTTGATTTTTTAAGAGCTTGAGAACTTTTTTAAAAAAAAACGCATAAAATTTGCAAAATCTCATCGATTCTTTATTTGAAACGTTAGATTGGTCCATGACATTTACTTTTTGAAGATAATTTCATTTAAATGTTGACCGCGGCTGCGTCTTAGGTGGTCCATTCGGAAAGTCCAATTTTGGGTAACTTTTTCGAGCATTTCGGCCGGAATAGCCCGAATTTCTTCGGAAATGTTGTCTTCCAAAGCTGGAATAGTTGCTGGCTTATTTGTGTAGACTTTAGACTTGACGTAGCCCCACAAAAAATAGTCTAAAGGCGTCAAATCGCATGATCTTGGTGGCCAACTTACCGGTCCATTCCTTGAGATGAATTGTTCTCCGAAGTTTTCCCTCAAAATGGCCACAGAATCGCGAGCTGTGTGGCATGTAGCGCCATCTTGTTGAAACCACATGTCAACCAAGTTCAGTTCTTCCATTTTTGGCAACAAAAATTTTGTTAGCATTGAACGATAGCGATCGCCATTCACCGTAACGTTGCGTCCAACAGCATCTTTGAAAAAATACGGTCCAATGATTCCACCAGCGTACAAACCACACCAAACAGTGCATTTTTCGGGATGCATGGGCAGTTCTTGAACGGCTTCTGGTTGCTCTTCACTCCAAATGCGGCAATTTTGCTTATTTACGTAGCCATTCAACCAGAAATGAGCCTCATCGCTGAACAAAATTTGTCGAACCGAACACTGTCGAACCGAACACTGATTTTAGTAATAAAATTCAATGATTTGCAAGCGTTGCTCGTTAGTAAGTCTATTCATGATGAAATGTCAAAGCATACTGAGCATCTTTTTCTTTGACACCATGTCTGAAATCCCGCGTGATCTGTCAAATACTAATGCATGAAAATCCTAACCTCAAAAAAATCACCTGATAGAATGAATGTTTTATTTCGGTATTATTTCAATTTCAGTTTCTTTTTCTTTTTTTTCTTTTCAATTTAAATTTTATTATTAATATGGCCGATAGGGCGGGTTATTTGAATTTTATACCATTTAATAATAATTCACAATAGGGTTAATTCAAATTTTAATTAAGTTCATTTTATAATTAATTGTAATGCATTGTCGAAACAAATATCAAAAATGAATCGCTGATTTTAATTTTGAACCTTGTGAATATGCAATATTAAAAATTGTAAAACAAATTATTGTTTGTGTTTATTTTGATCGTGAAATTTGTTAATTTAATTATATTCGAGAAGATCATTAGTTATACATACATAAGAAACCGTTTGAAAGAACTTCACATGAATATGGTTTATTGTTCTGTAAAACCTCATGCTTTGTAGTAAAAAATTAGTATTTGAAAATTTTCAGTCCTGAATCTTTTTCCGATTTAGGACACTTGTGAGTACGATTTTAAAAGTACATAATATATTTAAAAATCAAAATTGAAAGAAAATCAGTTCGCGCAATGATGTAACTTTCGAATGTATTTTAAATGTTTTGTATGACTACTTCTGAGTCCATAACACTTTCGGATTGACAAACAAAAATAAAATTAATCTTTAAAATGCTTTCCAGCCCAGGATTTACCCTTAGGAGGCCAACCAGGCGCAGGCCTGGGGCATCACGAAAAAAGGGGCCACAAAAGTAAGTAGAAGCAACTGAATCTTTATTGCTCATACGAGCAAAATGGATAAAAGATTTTCACAAATCTTCAAATTCGGCAAACGGCAACGCTCAATTATTTTCATATATGTATGTATGTACATACCTCCAAATAAATACATTTCATTTTCAAGCAAACAATATACATACATACATAGCACCACATGTATTTCGAATAACGATAATTAGAAGGTTCTCATGGAAATGTAGATGACGTTCCATCTGGATCGGACAGTATGATAAAAAAGAGGCTGGGATGTGACCCACACTGATAACTTCCCATCCCGTCTGTCGATTTGTCTTGCTTAAAAGTTTGTCTATATGTATCAATTTTTACCAAATTTGCGTACTTTTTTTGTAGATTTTATTTTTTTATGAAAAAACGGACTGTTGAATTTTTATAAAAAAAATTACTGAATATCGGAAACAATATTTTCTGTGAAATAAAATAAGTTTGAAGCCAATATTTGTAATTTTTAAAAAGCTGTTTGAGTCGAAAGTAAATTTTTACCAAGCTTTAGTATTGTTTTTTTTAGGTTTTTATTTTTTGTAAAAAAAACTGTCAATTCGATTTTTCTCAAAATTTTATCGAATGTTGAAATAAATATTTCTTATAAGTTAAAATTAGTCAGAAGCCGTTATCTCAAATTTTTGAAAAGATATTTGAGTCGAAAATCAATTTTTACCAACTTTTTTTAATTTTTTTTTTCGGTTTTTAATTTTTTGTAAAAAACCTGTCAATTCGATTTATTTCAAAATTTTACTGAATGTTGACAACACTATTTTTGAAAGATAAAAGTAGTTTAAAGCCAATAACTCAAAGTTTTGAAAAGATATTTGAGTCGAAAATCAATTTTTACCAACTTTTATTAATTTTTTTTTAGGTTTTTATTTTTTGTAAAAAAAACTGTCAATTCGATTTTTCTCAAAGTTTTATCTGATGTCAAAAACATTATTCTTCATTGCAAAAAATTGTTTTGGAGATGAAATCATATTTTAGTCGTAAAATTTTCGAGGTGACAAATTTTTTTTTTCAGTTTTTTTGATTTATAAAAAAAACCGTTAATTGGATTTTTTTCCAAAAATATAATTGTTTTGTATCACGTTACAATATATAATATAAAATTTAATTCAAGTCTCTAGCGTCATTGGTTCATTGAAGTCGATATCTCTTCTGGTTCTTGAGCTATGGACGACGAAAAAAACGTCGCGAACGTACGGACATACAGACGTACGGACGTACGGACGTACGTACACACGCACGCACAGACATCTTTCTAAAAATCTTTTATTTCGACTCTAGGGACCTTGAAACGTCGAGAAATGTCAAAATTTTCAATTTGTCAAATCGGACCCATTACAATAACTTCCTATGGGAAGTTAACAATGGAAAATCGGAAACTGAAACGAATTAAATAAAAGAAGCTTTGGAATAAGTTTTCCGCTGATGATATTGAATATTGGATCGTCTCTGGACCTAGAAAATGCAATAACCATGACGATCCTTATTTTAAATCTCGACGAACATACGCAGAAGGTAAAATTAGAGTTTGCCAATCGTTTTATTTTATTGGTAAAAAAAGCAAATGGCGAGAACTATCAACGTGAATGGATTTTGTATTCCATCTCAAAAGGAGCGTTGTTCTGTTTTTATTGTAAGCTATTTCCTGATCACAGTAGGCCAGGAATAACTCTTATAAATCGTGAAGGTTTTTCTAATTGGAAAAATGCGTATTCAATAGATAATCATGAAAAATCGAGCTCTCATAAAGAAGCGATGATGAATTACATTACACGTAGACCTCACTGCGGAATTAAGACAGATTTTGACAAACAAATGCAAGAGTCATGTTCATAATGGAAACATGTACTTAAAAGGGTGGTTGCTGTTATTTGCACATTGTCTGAACGTGGTCTAGCATTTAGAGGATCTAAAGAAAAATTTGGTTCATCATATAATGGCAATTTTATGGGTCTTCTTGAATTAATAGCAAAGTTTGATCCTTTCTTGTCCACTCATACATATTTCAAGTTCAGACATCCTGATTCAGGAGCAACTTCATATCTATCTAAAACTATATATATATATGTATGAAGAATTGATTGAAACAATGGCTCAAAGAGTTTGCGAGGAAATCATTAAACAAATAATTATTTCTGGGTATTTTAGCTTGTCTGTAGATTCTACGCCAGATTTGTCTCATGTGGATCAATTGAGTATTGGTATGCGGTATGTTAAAGTTGGCCAGCCTATTGAAGGACACAAGCGTCCACAAGCGTCCACAGGTTTTTTCTCAAAACCCACCTCTGTCTATCAACTCCTACTCTCACCTCCCCGTGGTGAACATCGGGTACCTAGTACCTCAACTGGAGATTGGGTTCTAACCCCAGTGGAAAGTTGTTGGGGGCAGCAAACGAGAGAGGGGGGGGAGGTGTTTTCACTAAGGCACCTCTCCTTATCCAGACGGCAGCGGACGAATTCTCGAGATGGAATCAACGGTGGCGTCTACAGTTCCAGTAAGGCTGAACTACTTAGTGAACACCTTATAGGGCTTCTACGACTCCAGGCCTATAAGGAGCGGTTTATCCGGCTCCCCGTCCTTGGAGTTATACTAAGGATCTGGCCCTCCAGGTTGGGGGTTGTGCCGTCAGGGTGACTTCCTGACCATGTAAAAATTTTCTAGTTGCGAAGCACCAACAAGCCTCGGATACGGACGGATTCACTGTTGACAACCCAAGCAAACGAAATAAGGACAACGAACTTCGGATCTGTATGTGGAATGTTAGGTCCCTTAGCAGACCACGTGCAGCCGAACAATTAGCGGAAGCCCTAAACTGCTGCAAGGCAGATATTACCGCCATCCAAGAAGTGCGATGGGATGGACCGGCCAAACGCAAACTAAAAGACTGTGATTTATACTACGGCGACTGCTACCGAGAAAAAAGGCAGCGTCTATTTGGGTGTGGATTTGTTGTTGGAACTAGACTCAGGCAAAAAGTCTTGAGTTTCAACAGTGTGAGCGAGCGCATCACGACAATCCGCATCAAGGCTAAATTCGCCAACATAAGCCTAATATGCGCGCATGCCCCAACAGAGGAGAAAGATGAGGACACCAAAGACATATTCTTCGAGCTCTTGGACAAGACATATGAGCAGTGCCCTGGCTATGGCATTAAAATTGTCTTAGGAGATTTTAATGCCAAGCTAGGAAGAGAAGACATCTTTGGTGGCACAATCGGAAGATACAGCCTGCACGACACCACCTCCGACAACGGATTCAGGCTGATTGATTTCGCTGCGGGGCGAGACGTTCTGGTAGCTAGTACGCAGTTCACACATCTCAATATCCACAAGGGGACATGGAAATCTCCTGATCAATCAACCGTCAACCAGATTGACCACATTGCGATCGACGCACGACACTTCTCCAGTATACAGGATATCCGAACATTCCGAGGGGCCAACATTGACTCGGACCACTACCTCGTTGTAGCCAAGGTACGGCTACGGATATCCCGGTCCAAGCCAAAACAAGGAAGTACTGTGAGAAGTTTCGACGTTAGACGGCTACAATCGCAAGAGACTGCCATGTCCTTTTCCGATCGAGTCTCTAGTAACCTCTTAAGGAGTCCTATGCTGCATGCATTAAGCATTGAAAACCAGTGGCAACATTGCCTTGCAGCCATCAGAGATGCCGCATCTGAAGTGCTAGGTTTCACACGTCCACAACAGCGAAACCCCTGGTTTGAAGACGAATGCCGGCAAGCGCACGCAGCGAAGCAAGAGGCATACAAAACGGCCCTGCACAGAAGGACCAGAGCTGCTCGCGAGCTCTTCGAGCAGAGGAGGAAAGAGGAACACCGGCTTCTTAGATGGAAAAAAAGAGAGCACGAGAAGCGCGCGATCGAGGAGATAGAGGGATGTTACAACAGGAATGAGGTTCGTAAATTTTACCAAAAGGTAAAAAAAACTCCCAAGGGTACCAGCCACGAACCGAAGCCTGTAAAGACGATCAGTCAGGGGAACATCGTATTAGAACCGCAGTCTATGTTGAGAATATGGAAAGACCACTTCTCCAAATTATATAACGGCGATGACGAACCGAATCCCGCTGTAAGGGAGGTAGAACCACTCAACTTAGGCGACGCAGATCAACAATTCCGCCTACCCGACCTAGACGAAGTGAAGATAGCTATATCTAAACTGAAGTCAAACAAAGCTGCTGGAGCTGACGGCATAGCTGCCGAACTATTTAAAGCAGCAGGCGATGACTTGGTAGGGAGCATGCACCAACTCATCTGCAAAATATGGTCGGAAGAAAGCATGCCCGATGAGTGGAATCTCAGCATAGTTTGTCCGATACATAAAAAAGGAGACCCTTTAAATTGCGCCAACTACAGAGGGATCAGTCTTCTTAACATTGCATATAAGATCCTTTCTGCCGTACTATGTGAACGTCTGAAGCCGTTCGTCAACAACCTGATAGGTCCTTATAAGTGTGGCTTCAGACCAGGAAAGTCCACTATCGACCAAATATTCACATTACGGCAGATCTTGGGAAAAACCCAGGAGCTTCAAATCGATACCCACCATCTCTTTATCGATTTTAAAGCCGCGTATGACAGCATCCATAGGGAAGAGCTCTACAGAGCAATGTCTAGTTTTGGCATCCCTGTCAAACTTATCCGTTTGTGCAGAATGACGATGGAGAATGCACGCTGCTCCATCAAGGTCGGAAAAGATCTCACCGATGCATTTGATGTCAAAAAAGGTTTTAGAAAAGGCGATGCACTGTCATGCGACTTCTTCAACATCGTTCTGGAAAGAATTGTGCAAAACTCAACCGTCAACACTAGAGGCACAATCTTCCAAAGGTCCATCCAATTACTCGGATACGCAGATGATATTGACATAATTGGAAGATCAAAGCGTGATGTCAGTGGAGCGTTTTTGAGCATTGCGACGGAAGCGAAGAAGATGGGTTTAGTGGTCAATGAGGGCAAGACCAAGTATATGCTGTCATCATAAAAGGACATTGAACAACGACGTCTTGGACAAAACGTCACCATGGACAGCTATAACTTCGAGGTAGTTAAGGACTTTGTCTACCTAGGCACCGCTATAAACACAGGCAACGACACCAGCGCTGAAATCAAACGAAGAATAACTCTTGCAAATCGCTGCTTCTTTGGACTTAGAAGGCAATTGAGAAGTAAAGTCCTCTCTCGAGCATCTAAAATCACCATCTATAAGACACTCATCATCCCGGTTCTCATTTATGGCGCTGAGGCCTGGACCCTGTCAAAGAAAGATGAGAACGTCTTAGGATGCTTCGAGAGAAAAATTCTTCGGGTGATTTTTGGTCCCGTACGTATAGATGGAGAATGGAGGAGAAGATATAACGACGAACTGTACGGGCTGTACAGCGACACTGACCAAGTTAGCAGAATAAAAGTCCAACGGCTTAGATGGCTGGGTCATGTAGAGCGAATGGACATCAACGCTCCAGCCCGGAAGGTCTTTGAATCCAATCCTGAGGGACGGCGCAGTAGAGGAAGACCGCGACTCAGGTGGCGCACTCAGGTGGGTGAGGACCTCAACCAACTTGGCGTGCGAAACTGGAGACAGCTAGCTAGGGACCGAGCTGGCTGGAGACGCATGTTGGTTGAGGCCCAGGTCCGCCCTGGACTGTAGCGCCACCTTAAGTAAGTAAGTATTCTCATACTGGACCCGGTATTGCTAATCAAGCATTAAAGTATATGAAAGAATTTAACATATCAATTTTGTAATACAGAGGGCAAACATGCGACAATGCTCCAAATATGTCCGGTCAGTATAAAAGGATGCAACAGCAAATATGTCCGGTCAGTATAAAGGGATGCAACAGCAAATTCTTCTGACAAGTCCATATGCAGTCTATGTACCTTGTGCATCACACTCTTTAAATCTTGTTGGTCGCTGTGCTGTGGATTGCTGTCCTCTCGCAGTTGATTTTTTTTTCTGTCGTACAATCGCTTTATAATTTTTTTTCTGCATCAACTAGTAGATGGCAAACGTTAAAATCTGCTCTTCAAAATGATAATGTGTTAAAATCACTCTCAGGTGCACGGTGGGAAGCTCATGCTGCAGATACTTTTGCCATCATTAAGACATATAATAAATTATTAGATACTTTAAACGACAATTCTGAAGATAATACATTAAAAGGAGATGCTAGGAGGGAAGCTGGTGATCTACTAAACAAAATGAATAAACTAGAATTTGCCTTAATATTTGTGATTTGGAAGGATATTTTAAGGGGCGTCTTTAGACTTTTGGGGGACCTGGGCCCAATAGGATTTGGGGGCCAAAAAAGTAGGTATAATATATTTGTTTTAATTCTTTAGGTTAAAGAAATCATTTTAAAATTAATATGTTTTTTTTACATATTTTTACTTTTTAAAAAGAACTAAAAAAAAACATAAAACATATTATTTGATTTTTGATAATTTTTATTGTTTTTTTTTGGTTGATTTCTAATGTTTTTTTTTATTTTTTTTTTAAATTTTATGTAAGTTTATTTCTTTATCTTTTTTCTTATCCGGTTCAATTTCGGAAATTAACGCTCTCCACTGCAGTTTGAAACCATCAAAGATAAAAAAAAATTCTACAGACAGTTTCTACATTTGGAAATGTGTTCCCAATTTCATCCACTGTAATTAGATTGTACAATTTTGATATTGTAATAAGATTTTCATTTACATCTTTATTGAATTCTTTTAAATACTGTACGAGGTGCAAGCATTCTGCCTCAAGTTCTTCTGCATTAACATCTCTATGGTTTTTTGAAAACTGTTCGCAAGAATTTTGCAACTCCACTGAATTCAAATATTTCAATCGACAAAAAAGCAAAAAAAATCCATTAATTTCTTGATAGCAATTGGATAGTATTTTTAATTGCAAAGTAATAGTGTCAATAATTGGAAAAAAGTTGATATTTTAAACTTTTCTTTCCCAATTAGCTGGAACCATCAAAATGTGGCACGAATTAAATAAAACTATTTACGTTTTATTATATAAAAAAAATATTTTATGGAACTATGTCCTTTATTAATACAAATATTTTCTTTTGACTTACTACACTGCATTGACTTAATCTTATTAAATTTAAATATATTTCATTCGTCGCTTGTCACCGTAGAAGTGATCGTACATCGCTTCGTTCCTGGTATTTATGTTATTTTCTTCTGTGTTGATAGGCAGGTACAAAGAGAGTCCTTATCATGTACGTGAATATGTGTTGGTTGTTTGGTTTGAGTACCTTAATAATATAGACTTATATGATATATAGTTAAGAAATAAATGTTACCTTATATCTGTGTGAGTTTAGGTGTGTTAACAGATATAATGTTAGGAAAAATATGTTATCTTATATATAAGTATTATAGTAGGGTGTTAACTCCCCCCTCCCTTAAAAATATAAACCTCCTGGTTTATGACATATTTTTCAATCTTCTTAATTCTAATTCTTCCTGGTAAATTTTTTGAAATCTTTTTTCATTATTTAATTTCTTACAATTTTGAACAAATTTTACCAGTTTTATGAGTAAATATACAGATATTATGATTATTATTACAAACACTATAGTATAAAATGTGTGTTCTACAAAATTCTCTTCATACGGAATTATAAATTTAGATAGTTTATCGATATTATTAAATGAATAAGGAGAACTTGTTTCTAATATGTGTCTTATGCTTATACTCTGATTATGTTGCTTTATTATTGCTTCTTTTAGTTTGAAATTAAAATTGGTATAATTTTTATCGTTTATGGTTATTGATTCGGAAAATTCTACTATATTTTTACCTTCAATATTTTTATTATTTATAATAAATTTTCCATTAGTTAATAAAATGCCATTATCTATTTGCGTATATAAACAAACGTCATCAGTTCTCGTCAGTATGAATCTTTCGTGATTCACGTTTCTTATTTTTATCATTCCGTGAATATGCATTATTACACTCACGAGTAATATTTGGTATAATAATGTCCTCATTTTTATCAAAACGGTATGATTTAATATTGTTTTTGTGCACTACAACTCCTTTAGTTGTTAATATTGTTTCACCTTGGTCTTCTTTAACTATATGTCGGATGTGTCTAGCATTCGATTTTTTCCTAAGACCTTTAATAATACACAATATTTGATCACCTTCGTTGTATTCAATATGTTTTGAATTTTTGTTAAGTCTTACTAACACTTTTTTTGATGCACACTCTAGTTTTTTAATTATATCACTGTTATTGTTAAATTTATTTTGATTAAAATATATATCTACTGGTCTGTAGCCAGTTACAGTATGAATAGTATTATTTAGTTCTTTCACTGTGTTGAATATTTCTTCAAGGAAATTGGTACAGTTTTGTATCATGAAAATACGGCTAAGTTCGGAAATTGAGTTGTGGGCACGCTCAACCTGACCGTTCGCAGTTGATCGGTAGACTGGTGTTGTTATTTTATTGATTCCATATCTTTCACACATGTTTTTGATCATGGGTGTATTGAAGCAGTTTTCATTGTCTGTCATAAGACGTTTGCAGTTGGGAAACATATTTACCAAAACTTCTTCTATTTTATTATACAAATGAATACGGTTATCTAAATAACGTACTACTATATATTTCGAATACTTATCTTTTACAGTAAGAAATGTATGGTTATCATTAAAATAGATATCCATATGTATGTGTGTTCCAGCTTGTGTTGGAATACTTGATTCGCTTAATGGTTCTTTAGGAGGGTTCCTGTCATACCTGCCGAAAAGACATGCTGTGCATCTTTTGTTATAAACCTTTGCATCTTTACTATTGTTTGGCCAGTAGTATTTTTCATTTATTTCAGTTATGTTATTTTTATAGCCTCGATGAGCTCTATTATGCGTTTCGGATATGATGTTTAGTTGTTGCTCACGATTTATTATATCTTCAAGTTTTACTGGAGTGTAAATAAACCGTGTGGTCATAAAAGATTTTTTTATGAGGCCACCATATTTAAAAATACATTCTGGTGTGGTGTGGATAGCAATAATTTTATTAGGTTTTATGATCTGTTTTAACAAGGATATGAGTTCATTGTTATTTTTGAACGTGACCACGTGTCGAATTCGTTTCTCAAAGATATTCTTTGTTTCTATGTTTGAATCGGTTTGTGATTCTTTTATTTCAATCTGTTCACCATATGAGTTAAAGGATCTGTTTACAGTTTTTATTACTTCTTCACTTGAACTTTCTTGTGAATGCATAGTGCTGACTGTACTTGAATTTATTTCTTGTCTGGAAAGGGCGTCGGCTACGACGTTTTCTTTACCTGGTTTGTATTGAATTTTGGCACCATAATCTTCAATTATTGCTTTCCATCTCTTTAATTTAGTGTTTGGATTCTTTTCTGAAATTGAATATGTCAGACTCTGATGATTTGTATATATAGTCAAATCGGCTATACCATAAATATAATTACGAAGTTTCTGTAAGGACCATATTATAGCTAGTAATTCCTTTTCGTTAGTGGAATATTTTTCTTCACTTTTGGTTAATGTTCGACTGAGAAAGAAAATAGGATTTCTATTTTGACTAAGTACAGCCCCTATTGCTATGTTTGAAGCATCTGTAGTTAGCTCGAATGGTTTATTGAAATTTGGTTGATATAATTCAACTCTTTCTTTCAGTGCATTTTTTAATTTGTTTATCGCTTCTATGGCGATTTCGTCCAAATTAATTAAAATGTTTTTACTTTTATTTTTGCTTGTTCCACCATTTTCTCCTCTAAGATAAATGGTTATAGGTTTTGCTATTAATGCATAGTTTTTAATAAATTTACGGTAATAACCCGTGAGCCCTAAAAATCCTCTAAGTTCCTTAATGTTTTTAGGTATAGGATAATTCTCTATAGCCTGGATTTTTTCTGGGTTTGTTGAAATTCTGTTATTTTTTATTATATGTCCGAGATATTCAACTTCGGATTGAAAAAATTTACTTTTTTCATTTGATACTTTAAGAGTAGCTTTATTTAGTACATCAAATACTTGTCGTATGTGTTGCATATGCTCTTCAGGCGTGGAAGAATATATCAATACATCGTCAATATAAACGTGTACGAATTTTCCTACAAATTCCCTCAGTATGTCATCTACACAGCGTTGAAATATGCTGGGAGCATTTTTCAATCCAAATGGCATACGTACAAATTCGTATTTTGCGCCATTTATAGCAAATGCAGTCTTCTCACGGTCTCCTTTACTGATGAGGATTTGGTGGAAGCCAGATTCTAGATCAAGTGTAGTGAAATAGCTTGCATTACCCAAATTTTGTATTGTCATATTGACATCTGGAATTGGGTATCTATCAGCAACGGTGTTTGTATTAAGTTTTTGAAAATCGACGACCATACGTCGTTTCGGTCTTCCATTATCATCTAAGCCCTTTTTTGGCACTGTCCATATAGGACTATTATAAGGAGAATTACTTCTCTGAATTATTCCTTCTCCTAATAATTTATTAATTTCTTTATTGACAAAATCGTTATCTGCAATTGGGTAAGGGTATTGTTTAACGTAAATTGGTTCGTCTGTCTTTGTTCGAATAGTACATTCAATAGTATTAGTGAAAGGCAGTGGGCCTACACCAGTATTAATTTTTACTAATTCACCAACTTCCTGTCTATATTCATCATCTACTTCTCCTATAACATAATTTAATTCTGGATCTACTGTCTCACTACACATGGTGATTAAGGTTAGATCTCTTAGGTTAATTTCAGCATTTAACTCCCTTAAACCCTGTATTCCCAAAATCATGTCAAAAGATTCTATTTTATCAAGTTCATAGAATGTGAGTTTTTTATTTATTACAATAATTCGTTTAATTTTATCTACTATCGAGAAACCGTGCATAGTTCTCATTTTAATAGGTTTGATTGCAGTACTTATGCTGGAATCGCAATTTTTAGAAATATAATTATGGGTTGCACCTGAATCGATCATTATTTTATAAGTTTTATTACTTAATTTACTAGTTAATGTAAGAATGGGCAACCCGCCTATTAGTTTAAATGATCTAAACGTAAATTATTATTTACCATATCTCCATTTTCTGCATATGTGCTCTCCTGGTCATCATACGGTTGGTGTTGTGAATTGTTCACCCTTAGCTGTTTCTGTTGATGAAAGTTCCCGCTGTTTTCGCGATCTCTCTTCCCCTGGTATTCATTGAAGTTTGGACGTTGTCCCTGTTGATTGTAGTTATTGTTGAAATGACGTGGTGCAATCGTTGTTTGTCTATTGTTGACTTCCATTGGTCTTGGACCTTGTTCTCTAAACAGATTCCTGTGTTGTTGGCTGTTATTTTGTTGACCGCCGCCGTTTCGTTGTTGAAAATTGTTATTTTGAGGTTGTTGTTGGTGTGGCCTCTGGTCATAATTTGATTGGCGTTCAGTTTTTAATTCTCTTGGGTCGCTGTGTATTCGATTTCTGTCTTGCAGGTGAAGTCCTCTGTGAGCATTGTCGTGTTCAATTTTTAATGCAATTGAGAATGCATGTTCTAGATCAGCAATTTTGGCTGTATATAAAGCTCCCCTTGTGAAACTATCACTTGTTCCATCAATAAAAATTCTCACCGCATCATCTCTAGCATTAGCTGTTAATCTTTCTGTCACTAATTTTGAATCTCCACTCATTGAGATCTTTGTTATAATTAGATTCAAAGCTTGGTTTATTTTGTCGTGATATTCACTCAATGATAATCTTCCTTGTTTGATTTGTCGGAGTTTATCCTGCAGCACGTAGAGAGGTTCCTGGTTGGAATATGTATAATCGAGTCGATTACGAATTGCCTCGTAATTAAAAATAGTATTATGATTTGTTAAGACTTCTGCCGCTGTTCCTTTAATTTTATTTTTCACAATTGTTAAGGCTGTGTAATATTTAGGATGTGTCTCGAATCCTTTAATACTGTTCATTATTCTTGTAGATTCTTCTCTCCATAATCTGTATTCTTTCCTATCACCACTAAATTCTGGCAATGCCTTAAATGCATCTAAATGGATATCATTACCATTCGAAATTATTGTTGTAATTTCTTTCAAGGTGGGTACATCAGGTACAATTTTGATTTCTTCTGTGAGCGATCTGACTCTTGATTGGAGCTCTTTATTAATATTGTCTTGTTGCCTCAAGACTATTTTTAAATTATTATTTTCTTGCAACAATGTTTGATTATTTATTTCTAAATTTTCAAGCCTTGCTAGAATACGAGCCATTTGGTCTTCGGTTGCCATTTCTGCTTGTAATGCGGGTCTACGACTATCGAAGACTTTAAATTTCTTCATACACTGAATTAATTTAGATTCGTAGATTTAACTTATTTTGTTCACTGAATTATTTTATGATATTATGTATCTATTGATTGTATAACACTATATGTCACTGGAATTCACTTTACTTACTCGTCTGCTATGCTAGATCTGTTGGTTTTCAAATGTTTCCTTTTGGTCCGCTCACTAGAGTAAAACAGTATGTTAAACTCCTGGCAGGATCGCCAATTAAATAAAACTATTTACGTTTTATTATATAAAAAAAATATTTTATGGAACTATGTCCTTTATTAATACAAATATTTTCTTTTGACTTACTACACTGCATTGACTTAATCTTATTAAATTTAAATATATTTCATTCGTCGCTTGTCACCGTAGAAGTGATCGTACATCGCTTCGTTCCTGGTATTTATGTTATTTTCTTCTGTGTTGATAGGCAGGTACAAAGAGAGTCCTTATCATGTACGTGAATATGTGTTGGTTGTTTGGTTTGAGTACCTTAATAATATAGACTTATATGATATATAGTTAAGAAATAAATGTTACCTTATATCTGTGTGAGTTTAGGTGTGTTAACAGATATAATGTTAGGAAAAATATGTTATCTTATATATAAGTATTATAGTAGGGTGTTAACTCACGCGAACTTTGTACTATTTTTCGTTGCAATAAGTCATTATAATTGGCATCCGGATTCTGAATTTTGGCACACGCTTCAAATTTATCAAAATTCTCCCTTATATCATTTATGAAAGAACAAAGCAAATTGGCAGCAACGTCAATCGTTATTGTTTTTTTTTTTTTTAAAGGCTCTTGCTGGTTTTATGAATTCTTTCTAATATAGTGCTCCAAATTTCTATTAAAATGAGGAACTCCAGTTTTGACATTTTCTTAGAAAGGCTTAGCGCCTCGCTTTTTGTGTCTGGAGCTTGTTCTAGATCTCTATAGATAGATGTCAAGGCTTCAGTAATTTGCTTATAACCATGATAGAGCGCGTTAACTACATCAGCTCGTGCAGATCATCTTGTTTCAGAAAGGCTTTTAAGAACTCTATGTGAACCTCAACATACATTCAATTTATTCCAGCGATGAATAGAAGCAGAAAAAAAGTTGTATATTTTTTGAACCACTTGAAAGAAACTTGTTGCCTCCTGCACACAACCAGCCGCATGAAGGCCTACTAAGTTAAGAGAATGTGCTGCAACAAGGTACAAAGGTAGCAAATTCGCACTTCTCCTTTAATCTTGCTTGCAAACCAGAATATTTGCCTGACATATTAGACAGATCATCATAGCTTTGTCCTCTACAATCCTCTATTGAAATATCATGATTTTCCAGAAATGTCAAGATTGTGTCAGCCAAATATTTAGATTTATGCTCTTGAATAGGTATACATTTTAAGAATCTTTCGATGGGAACACAATTTTTAACATACCGAATTGCAAAAGTCAACTGGTCGATACGAGAAAGGTCGGGTGTATTGTCAACATTTAGGGAAAAATATTTTGCCGATCTAATTTCACCTGCAATTTTCATTAGGACTTCCCATTATATCAATGAATTCGTTGCAAATATTTGCTGATAAATAGGAAGTGTATCCCTTTCCTGAGTTCCCACATTTTTTTAAATGATCAGCGATGAATGAATCATCATGGGACAACTTTGTATTTGTTTATGGAGTGAGTTGAAAAGTCAACAAGTGTGTAGAACTGTAGAGAAGAACGAAAGCAGAGTTATTCAAAATAATGTTGACAGCGGGTGCAGGTGTATGATTAAAGATTCATGTTGCCAAAATCAGTGTTCGGTTCGAAATGTGTTTCGCGATTTACGCAAATTTTATGCGTTTTTTTTTTTAAAAGTTCTCAAGCTCTTAAAAAATCACCCATTATGTATTTATTGTCCTCCATTGAAAAGAGGACATTGTTTAATATAATGGGTGATTTTTTAAGAGCTTGAGAACTTAAAAAAAAAAAAACGCATAAAATTTGCGTAAAGCGCGAAACACATTTCGAACCGAACACTGATTTTGGTAATAAAATTCAATGATTTGCAAGCGTTGCTCGTTAGTAAGTCTATTCATGATGAAATGTCAAAGCATACTGAGCATCTTTCTCTTTCGACACCATGTCTGAAATCCCGCGTGATCTGTCAAATACTAATGCATGAAAATCCTAACCTCAAAAAAATCACCCATTAAATAAAATTAGTTTTAGTTTTATGGAATTCGTTGTAATTTGTTTTCTTAAGTAGGTATTTATTTTTGTATGAAGTCAGTCATACAATATAAGAGAATATATACAAAGGGGGCACAATTTACTCTTCTGGCCTAGGGCCCAAAAAAACTAAATCCGGCGCTGATGCTTTCCAATTGACCACTTTAAAAAAAATACAACATTTGAAACTTATTTTCTTGTATCGTTAAAATTTTAACTGTTAATAAATTTGTTAAGGTTCTACCATCGCTATTTTGTATTCCTTATCGTTGCAACTTCCACGTCATTTTTGTACAAAATAAGATGCCCTAGGTCCAAGTAAAAACTATCGTTGGACGACAAATTTTGAATAGATATTTTGTCCTAAATAAGTCCTAAAATATGTTTACATAAATTGAAAACAAAAGAAGAGTTTTTCACCTTATTGAAGTTAAAAAGAAACTCACTTTAAGGTTTTACCATTTTTGACTCATTTTTCTTCACTCTATTTAACAAATTAACATTCTATAATATTCTAAATCATTATTATTTAAATAAAATCAAAATAACAACAAAAAAACTCTCCAATCTTTAATGTTCTTCCGACAATTTACCCTTAAAACGATTGTCGTTTTATAAAAACTTTAGAAGCGAAATAGAACCTTTAACCCTACGCGAAAAAAAAAATAATTCAGAAGTCACCAACTGACTTATGAGTTAAAAAAATTTAGATCAGAAGTCACCAACTGACATGAATTAAAAAAATTCAATTCACAAATCATCAACTGACTTATGAATTAAAAAGAATTAAATCGCAAGCCACCAACTGACTTATGAATTAAAAAGAATTAAATCGCAAGCCACCAACTGACTTATGAATTAAAAAGAATTAGTTCACAAATCATCTCTACCTACTGATTTATGAATTAAAAAAGGAGGTTGCCTATTTTTGTATGGAGCGTGCAATCAGTGCGTTCAATAATGAAAGAGGTATCAAATAAAAGGTGAGATTTATTACGTTATGTTTGTCAAATATTATCAAAATAGTTGGTGGCGTTTTTTAGATATTTGGATTTGAAATTGATTAAAACAGAAAGAGAATTTTACTTCTTTTTTGTTTAAACTGCTGTAGGAATATAACTTTGCTATAAAACGAAATCTTTCAAATAAAATCAATATTATTTTTCTAACAATAAAATATACTTAAATATTTAGTTTTAACTTCTTGGAAATCAAGTGTTTTTAACTTACCCTTTAACCATCGATATTTCAGAAATTTCAGTGATGACATACATACATTTTCTTTGTATTATCTTAATGAAACATTTAAGGCCTTTAAATTGATATATAATATATCGTAACCTCTCACAAAGAATTACTATTACTTTTTGACAAAAATACTGTGAAAAGTTCCTTGACATTAAAATGGGTGCTATGAACTTCCTCGTTTAGCATTTTCTAAAAATTTCTTTAGCCAAATATGCACTTTGTTAAACTGAATTTATATGTAATAAACACAGTTAGTGTTGAATTATTACACTTGCTATAAATTAACTTTATTATATTCAATCAAAAACATCGAAGAACTCAAAATATACTCAATATATTTGTCAATATTTTTATTATTATGAATTACTTCTGAAATAATTCTACTGCTGTGCTGTTGTTTTTCATCGAACAATAAATTGTTTATACTATGCTCTTATATATAACTGAATTGTTTCAATTGAATCTTGGGTAGTTAACAGGTTATGGGCCCAGGTATGGAAGAAGAGAAGTATAAAATACAATTGTTCGATGGGACAAATTTCAACAATTGGAAATTCCGATTGATGGCTGTGCTCGAGGAACATGAGCTCGAAGAATTTGTTTACACAGATTTGTAGAAGATTCTGGAAGCGGAATCAGATGCAGGAAAAAGAAATTTAATTAAAAGAAGAGAAAAGAAATGCAAATCCCTTATTATCCATCGTATAGCAGATAGTCATTTAGAGTATATAAAGGACAAATTAACGGCTAAGGAAATTTTGGTAAGCCTTGAACAAACTTTCGAGAGGAAGAGCATTGCTTCGCAACTTTTTTTGCGGAACAGCTTACTGAGCCTCAAGTGTTCAGAAGGAGGAGACATTAATGAACATCTCCTTAAATTTGACAAATTGATTCGAGATTTGCGTTCAACAGGAGCAAATTTAGAAAATGCTGACGTTGTTTGTCACCTACTACGTACATTGCTTCTTCATTCAACACACTGGTGACCGCTTTGGAAACGATGGAAATAGAAAAGTTGACAATTGATTTTGTCAAAAGTCGGATCTTAGATGAAACTAAAAAAAATCAGATCCAGAAATTCAAGAATCAGTAGCAATGGTCGCATTCAGAAAGCTAGTGGCTACGTAGTCAAGGGATTCTGATTGGCTAAATCCAACTACAAAAGTAGTTGAAATTTCCCCTCCGACGTAGTGTAAAATTTTCGGCTACAAAGTTAGTGCACACTGGATTTGACGTTTCACAATTAGCTGCTCGGTAAGGACACAAGAATTCTAAATGAAATGAATCTTTCGGTATTTAAATACAAATATAAATCAATCATATTATGTCTTCTATTTGGTTTTATTGAATTTAAAAAGAAAAAAAAACTATTTTAAGTTCTGAAAACACAAATGTTTCTTATTTTATATATTTGTATTTGTCATTAATATGACAGTTCCGGATTGACTAGCTTTGTAGTGCAATTTTGCATTCACAAAGCTAGTTGAATTTTGACTACGTAGCCACTAGCTTTGTGAATGCGACCAATGTATACGAAGAGCAAAATAAAATGCTTCAATTGCGGAAAGCTTGGACACAAACGTTTTGAGTGCAAAAATCGAAAACAACAAAATGAAAAGAAATATGTTGGAAAAGCCAAAATAAGTAAAACTGATGCTGAAAAGTTTACTTTTGTTGCAGATTCAGAGATGAGTCTAAAACCTGAAGCTCAAAGCTATTTACATTTTTACTTGGATTCCGGAGCAACCGATCACATGATCAATGACGAACAATATTTGATGAAGTGTAAGACATTAGAAAATCCAATTCAAATATCAGTTGCAAAGAATGGAGTGCATCTAATGGCAACTAAAATTGGATCTATATCAGGAAATTTATACGCTAATAAGAAGAAAAGTACTGGTGTCATCGAAAATGTTTTATTCGTAAAAGAACTATCTTGTGACTTGCTTTCGATTAGAAAACTGGAATCGAAAGGTATCAAGACAATTTTTGAAAACGGAAAGGCGCAAATTTGGAAAGGAAAACATCTTTTGACTGAGGCTGTAAGCAATGGTAAGCTATATGAAGTATGCATTGAAGTTCACAAACTTGGGTTTGCTGGTATAAGTGCTGCGAAAAGTCTTGGTTGATGGCATCAACGAATGGGACACTCGAATATTGCTGACATATTAAAATTGAAGAAAGCTGGAACGGTAGACGGCTTGGATATCCTGGAAAACAATGAAAAGGACTACTTTTGTGAGTCTTGTGTAGCCGGAAAACAACACCGAAGACCATATAAAAGTATTTCCGTGGGCAGACCGTTAGAGCTAATTCAAAGTGACGTTGTTGGACCTATAACACCAAAAACTTATGATGGCAAGAGGTACGTTGTCATATTTATTGATGATTTTACTCATTTTGCAGTGGCTTACTTGATGAAAGGCAAACATGAAGTGCTTAGTAAATTCATTGAGTATACTTCTTGGGTGACTGCTCACTTCGAGAGGAAAGTCTCTCGTTTGCGTTGTGACAACGGAGGTGAATACTCCTCTACCAACTTCAAGAAGTTCTGCATTCAAAATGGAATTCGACTTGAGTATACAGTCCCATACACACCCGAACAAAATGGTGTATCCGAAAGATTTAATCGCGTTATAATGGAGAAAGCCAGAACTATGATTCTTCATTCGAAAGCTGATAAATCTTTATGGGGAGAAACTGTATTGATGTCGGTACTCTTGTCGAATAGAAGTTTCACACGAGCTTTTCAGAAGAGAAAAGAAAAGAATATTACTCCTTCAGAGCTGTGGTATGGTAGACGACCAAACTTGAGGAACTTACGTGTGTTTGGTTGTGCAGCTTATGTTCATATTCCTGGTCAGCTTCGGACTAAACTTGACCCAAAATCTTTTAAATGCATTATGGTTGGGTATTCTTCCAATGGTTATCGTTTATGGAATCCTATCTCAAAGAAAATTGTCATAGCAAGTGACATAATTTTTAATGAACAGCTTCTTATCAGTCCGAAATACGAAAAAGAAGAAAAACAGTACATTTGGGAACAATCTACCATGTGCAATGGAGATGAAGAAAAATCCGAAGTCGAAGTTATGTCCGAAGCAGGAGGGGAAATGGCAGAATATGAAGATATGAACAAAGAACCATCATCAGAAGCGATTATTCATGAAGAATCCGATTACGAAGATGCAAGTTCAAATGATGACTATCAAATAAGTAAGCGAATCAGCAAACTACCTGGAAGATTCAAAGAATTTGATATGACAACTCACATTGCCTATGCTTTAAATGCTGAAAGTTTTGTTGAAAATGTGCCAACCTCAATTGAAGAAGCAAAGAAGAGCAGCGACTGGAACAAATGGAAAAGTGCCATTGAGGAGGATTTAACATCTTTGAAAGAAGCTCGTACATGGACGTTAACAAATCTTCCTGTTTCAAAAAAGGCCATTGGCAACAAATGGGTATTCAAAATAAAAAAGGATCAATTTGGAAATATCAGCAAGTATAAAGCTCGTTTGGTTGCCAAAGGTTTTGCCCAACGGATTGGTTTTGACTATACCGAAACATATGCACCTAAAGCAAAACTAACGACTGTACGAGTACTTTTAGCTGTAGCGAACAAAACTGGCATGTACATTCATCAGATGGACGTGAAGTCGGCATTCTTGAATGGCAACATAAAGGAAGAAGTCTATATGCGATAGCCGGAAGGTTTTGAAACAGGCAATCTCGTTTGCAAATTAAATAAATCGTTGTATGGTTTGAAACAAGCTTCAAGAATGTGGAACGAGCGATTTCATAAACTTATCATTTCAATTGGTTTCAGAAGAACAAATTCAGACTATTGTCTTTATACAAAAATAAAGAAAGAAGATCAATTGTTCATATTGATTTATGTCGATGATCTATTAATCGTTGGAAAAGACTTGCAAGAAATAGACGACGTAAAGAAAGTTCTATCCAAGGAATTTCAAATGAAAGACATGAATGAAGTTCAACATTTCCTTGGCATACACATCAAACGAAATGCAAACGGAATGACGTTCAGTCAAAAGGATTATTTGAAGAACTTGTTGACAAGATTTGAAATGCAAGATGTCAAATAAATTTCTATTCCAATGGAATACAATTTGCAAATGCTCAAAGGTGACAAAATAGACACTAAATACCCTTACAGAGAACTCATTGGCTGTCTGATGCATGTGATGATGTCTTGTCGTCCAGACTTGAGTGCATCGGTGAATTACTTCAGTCGCTATCAAAGCTGTTACACAGAAACTCACTGGAAACATTTGAAACGCGTTTTAAGGTATATCAAGAAAACCATAGACTTTGAGCTGGTGTATTCGAAGACAGATGACGGATTGCCTTTGCAAGGTTACGCAGATGCGATTGGGGAAATGACATAAATGACCGAAAATCTATCTCAGGGTATGTGTTCAAAGTTTTTAATAGTACAGTTTCTTGGTGTTCCAGAAAACAACAGTCAGTTAGCTTGTCTTCAACGGAAGCTGAATATGTAGCTTTATGTAATGCTGCATGCGAAGGAATCTGGCTAAAGGAACTACTTTGTAATCTTGGTATATAAGGAGACACCGTTCACATATTCGAAGATAATCAAGCATGCATCAAAATAGCAGAAGAACCAAGAGAGCACAAACTAATGAAGCATATTGACATAAAATATAATTTTATAAGAGATGCTATTCAACTCGGGAAAATTAAAATATCATTCATACCTTCGAAGAATCAGATAGCAGATATGATGACAAAGGCTTTACCTAAAGCTCAATTTACTGAATTACGAAAACAGTTAAGAATTTATCATCAAGCTGAGGAGGAGTGTTGAATTATTACACTTGCTATAAATTAACTTTATTATATTCAATCAAAAACATCGAAGAACTTAAATATTTGTTTGTCAATATTTTTATTATTATGAATTACTTCTGAAATAATTCTACTGCTGTGCTGTTGTTTTTCATCGAACAATAAATTGTTTATACTATTCTCTTATATATAACTGAATTGTTTCAATTGAATCTTGGGTAGTTAACAGTTAGATATATTATTATTAATGTGGTGAAGTTATGAAAAAAAAATATATGCACCTTGGCGTTTCTAAGAAATAGTTCATACAAAAAACTTACCATTTTACACTTTTAAATAAAATTAGTTAACCCAAGGTACTTATAAAATAAAATATGCATATAAGTCAGTTCGTGGCTTGCAATTTAATTCTTTTTAATTCATGTCAGTTGGTGAACTGTGAATTAAAGCCATGAGTTAAGCTAAAAGTGAATTAAGCTTTTGCAACGCTGCTTCAGATCAACTATATTTTATTTCCATCCAGAAACCATATATGTATGTTTTATATATTCACAAAAACATATTTCCAATTGAAATTAATATTTTCAATTTATTTGTATTAATTTTAATAGTTCTTTTTTTGTTTTTTAAATATGTACATATATTTAAGAATTTCACACAAAAATTGGATAGCAATACCGTCATGTTTATTTCTGAACTAGTATATACATAATTTTATTATGAAATTTATTTAAAACAAAAAAAAAAGAAATAATAATTTAAAAAAAGTTTAATTTTCTAAAAAGAAATAGTTTTAGGTACTATTTTTATAGATATTTGAAGGATCATTATGCATAAGGCATTTATTCAAGGTTTTATTCTTTTTCAATTTATTTGTATGTTTCTTTTAAAGCAAATATTATTTTGTTATTCTTTCTTCAGTTTTGTTTTATAACTAAGTTTTATTTTGTTTAAGAGGTCTGAAGTGTTGGCTGTATTGAACACAATATTACCATTATATCACGAGCTATATAATAATAATTATAAGTAAATATATTTTTGTTTATATTTTTTGTAATTTTATGTATGTAGTCAAAATTACAATTAGTTTCTCGAAATATGAGTTTTGTTCTCCTTGTATTTTTTGTTTTAATTAAATAAATACATAATTTGAAGCTAAAATTCAAAAAAGAATATCAAAAAAAAAATGAAAGAAAAAATATACCTATATATATATTTTATTAGAACGAAGCACTTAACACACTTTTATAATTGAAACTTTTTGTTGTACATTAAAAAGCCAAACAAAAATGTGAAGTGCCTCCCGTGACCGTCCCGAAACATAAATTAATTCTAGTGTTTTATTTTTGTTTTTGATTAACCTAATGATAATACAGTTAAATTAGGAAGATTTGCCATTCTTCTTTGAAGAATTTGCTCGAGATTGTTGGGTTTTCTTTCGTCGTTTTTCAGATGACCAATCTGCATCGTCTTCGTCATCGCTGACAACTGCTGAAAAGTAGCTGGCGTTGCCTTCTTTGGCGTTGGCAAGTCTTCGGCTGGCTGTGCGAGATTTTTTTCTTCCCATTCCTGAAAGCAGAAAATCAATAAACAAATGAACACAAAGATTTCGTTTATGATTTGCAAAGAAAAGAAATGCTTTGAGAAGAGACAACTTAAAAGTGTTGAAACTAATGGCAATTTTAAGGTTATAGGAGAATCAATGACCTCTTTTTCTTGTTTAGATAACAGATTGGGGTTGTGCGATATTTTCAAGGTCAATAATGACGATAGTCTACCAAAAGAAAGATTATTTTTTTTCACTGATTTATAGCATCAAAGCTCTGCGTCTCGGGAATAATTTAAGCAACTTTTTACCTACCTGGGAGTCTATGTATATTGAGACAGAAGAAATGGGAACCTTTTTTTGTGTAAAAGAGAAGCCTTACTTTTCTACAGAACTTACAAGACATAAAAGCAGAAAAAAAATAAAAACTTACCCATGCATGTTTCAAGATGGGGTGCGAATCTGCTGGCAGCTACTAACCGATCGCAATTTGGACAATTGCAATCCATGGGCTTGCGGGCTTTGCTCATTCCGAAGACATCGTAATTTGGTGTGTCGACTATTTTATAAGACGCATCATCCTCACTCTGCCCTTCTAGAGCATCCATATAACCATTCTTGTAGGAGTGATGCACTTCCAAATAAATGCCCATGACAGCGTCATCCAGCAACGATTCATAGAGGTAGTCTGCAGCTCTGTCCAAACACACGGGATCTTTCATATAGTTTAGAAAAGCCCTTCTAATTGCTGTTGCGCTGGTATAATGGGGTCGTGGTCGGGTCGATGGAGCAGAGAGAGCCATTTGTTTGAGTCCAAGCGGTGGTAGTGGAGGTTGTAAAGGAGGTTGCAAAGGAGGTTGCTTACTTGAATGTCTCGTGCTGCTGCTGCTAGAGCTACTGCTAACGCCACTACGGCCATATCCAGATGAGCTACTTTTGGAGGTTGAACTTCCGCTCCTTCCACTACTGCTACTCACTCTACCATGGCTGCTCGAGTATGCTGACGACGAAGAATATGATGATGTACTTGGCGATTCTTTTGGTTTAGATTTTTCAGTCTCACTCATTGCAATAATTAGTTTATGTTTTTTGGGAATTTTGCTGATTTGAGAGGGCCTTTGATTTAGTAACGATTTGGAGGGGGAAATGTGCGGAGAATTATGAGAAATTGCACTTGAATTTATAAAAAGAAAAGTGCTGCGCTCGGTGTATTGTGTGAAATTCGCAAGAAAGTGAATTTCAGAAGTTTGACAGCAAAAACCGGTAGAGTGAGAAGTAAAATAAATTTTATTGTTTCTATTTGTGTTGGGTTGTCGATTGTAAACAAACTTATGTCAAAAAATGACATTGATGTCAGCTGATGCTTGTTCGATGAGTAAATTCAGTTGGATGCGGTTATAGAATTGAAACTTAACGAAAGGGTCTTGAACGCACTCTTTATTTAAATAAACTGTTGATGTGGTTAAAATGATTCTGGATTGTTTTTTTTTAAAAAGTGATATTCAAGTTTTCCTAATCGATTTTTATTACAGAAACTGATGAATGATTTGTGGATGGATTTATCGAATTGTGTAATCCGTTTGAATAGTTTTTGAGGCCGATCGAGCAGTATAGGTTTGTCATTAGTTTCATGAACTTAATTCCTCAGCAAAGTGACTCTGATTTGTTGTCAAATGTACTGAAGGAAATCATTTTTGAATTAAGTTGTTCACTTTTTGGCAGAGCGAAATCTTTGAGAATGTTCATACTGGATTTTTTTTTTTCTATATCGTTCCCAATCATTTTTTAAATTCAAGAATACCTTCATAAATCTAAGTGTAAGCACCGATGTTTATTTCTTGAACTCAACCATTGCGATATTTTTAATTTTGACGTTTGACTATCTTTCTTTCATCATTGAAATTTTGGTTTTAAATTTTGTTGTAGATTTGTTCTCATAAAAAAATACATTTTTAACCGAGAATCTTTTTTCATTTTAATTTTAATTGTTCAATAATGAAATCATTTTGAAAAATGTTTGAATCGATATTTGACGGTGTTTCCCTTTGATTAGAAATTAAATTATATACTGATCGATCGAAAATCACACAAAGAATTTTTTTTGCGAAAAAAAACGTAAAATAGCGCATTCATTTTTCGCTAAAAATGGGTTTTTCTATTTTAATTCTAATTCTTTTATTTTCAAAAATGGAACGAATCGTTCCAATGACTTGTGTTTCAATTTCACTCAATTCCAATGACAGATTTCTGTCAGTAAAAATTTTTCAGTGGATTTTAACCAGGAATTTTTTTTCAATGACATGAAATTTTTAATGATCGCTAAAAACGACCTGTCAAAAAAATTCCAATGTTTGTTTCCAATGATGAAAACCAATGATAGCTATAACTGGTGCCTTAGAGTTGATTATTGAAAGGAAAACGGACAGGTGGGAATACAAAGAAAATGGAACGCTTGCATTGGAACAATTATGTGGCGAAATGTAAAATAAACAATCATGCTTTCATTCTAAACGATTTTATCATTGAAAAATAAAAAATGAACTATGACGAAAAGTTTTGGGTTAAATAATGTATTTTTTTTTTAGATAAAATCTACAACTCATCAGCTTCAAATCGACACCAAATAACGAAACAACATTTTAAATAATAAAAACCTATAATAGCAATAACTAGCACCTCAAGGTCCAATTATAGCAACTACATATACATTTGCAATGCTGAAAACCAATGAAAGCTATAACTTGCCGTATAGCTATCATTGATTTTCATCATTGAAAATTTAGTTTTAAAGATTTAAAAGTGATTACGAGACACAAATTTGATATGTTTGGTGTGAAAATGAAGCTGACCAATTCTAGATTTTTTCTCTTAAAACACATACATATATTACTTACCCCGAAACTCTATTATAGTTCAATTTCAATTTATCAATGATATATATGTATAATCATTGTAAGGGGCCGGTTATAGCTATCAGTAAAATCCATCAGTAAAATTTGAAACAGGAGGAATCTGAAATGTTTTACTGATGAGCGTTTATAACAATCAGTAAATTTACGTCATTAAATTAAATGTCACTTTGAGGCTTCGCGTCTCAGACAATTTTTTTACAGTAAAATTTTTATTGATGTGATCGGAACAGTAAAAAATTGGAACACCAACAGTAAAACGAAATGGATTTTTGTTTGCCTTTTGGCAGTCAGCTGTTCAGTAAAATGAAATTTTATCATTAAAAAAATTAAAATGGATTTATAAATTAAATAAAATTTTAAATACATTAAGGGTATTCATGTAACGATATAATTTTCTACTTTGTAGAAAAATATAAATTTCCACAAAAGGTTTACATGAACACCCCATTAGAAATATTTGCAGAAACTTACGCTATACTATGTATATCGCAAGTTAAAATGGGCACGACTAAATCGCACAAACTTGCTCTCGTAGCTTACAACTAGAACGTAGCTTAAACTTGAGTGGTTGTATAACATTATGATTAAAAACTTTTTTCGTGTTCTCTATCATGGTAATGTTAGGGAAAATTATCATCTCGACATTTTTTTTTGCACGAATCCTAAACCTGCCCTATACTACGTATATGGCAAGTAAAAAGTTTTGCTGCGGTAGACATAAACATTTCACCAGGGACAACTGCTTACAAGCAGTAAGCTTTTCCTGCAACAACAAGGTCTTATGTGTGTTGGTGTTTTGAGGGTAAACTGATCGAAAGTCAAAACTATACCACCAGCCTTCAAGATGCGCTCACGGGCCTTCTCTGTGATGTGCAAAGCATTGTAACGAGTTTTTGTCTTTGAGGATTCGCTGGCACACAAAGTATCCCTCGCTAGCTCAGGCGTGGATCCTTGTCCTCCTCGTTATCAAAATTAAAAAGATGCCAGGCTTTTCATCCTGATGTTATCGATGCGCGAGTTCTTTCTTCTCATCCCACCCTACCTGGTTGTTTTTCTCGCCGAACAACCCCTTTAAACAACGTTCCTTTTCCCTCGCACTCTTATCCCATTTCCCTTATCTCCTCATCTCCCCCTTTTAAATCAAAAAACTTAAAGATTCATCTTCTTATATCTATATGACAATTTTTATTAATCGTTTCAGAGTTATCATTATCAAAATTCAATAAAAAAATCTCACATTTTGAAGTAACCAGTAACCAGTAATTAAAAAACAAATTTAATTTCATTTTTTGAAAATTTAAATGCTTGAGATTTGTCAAAATATGAATATGTAAATTTTAAAAAGGTTTAATAGAAAAAGGTAAAGATATAATTATAGTCTCGTGCAATTATATTCCTTTGGAAGCGAGATCGGGCAATATTTATATAGATGTATGTATGTCTCAATACGACCGTAAAAAAAAGAAAAATCACTCACCCCAAAAATTCGATGCAGTGGCCACTCCCTCGATGTTTCTTGGCTAGAGGAGGCGATCCTTGGTACGCCTTATGTGTTTGTTTAATTGAAGATATAAATTTTACCACTTTTCACTAGCAAAAATATAGCTTGCACTATGCCTATTATATGTATATCTATATACTATATACATATATATATATATACGAATCTGTATATATATATATATATATATATATATATATATATATATATATATATATATATATATAAGGCAAGAATCTATACCACTTTTCTTTTTGATTTTAACTTTAATTTAAAAATATTTTTTTTTCTCTTTTGCTTTTTTGAATGTTACAAAAAAAACACAATTTTTAAAAATCACTGAAATCAAACAAAAAATTTTAAAATTTAACAATAAAAAAGATTGAAGTTTGCTTTAATTTTTAATTTAAAGATAAAAAAAAATGCACTCTAATAGCTGTATATAAAGGGTGTCCCAAAATTAACGCAAGATTTGAATTAAATAAAAAACGCCGCTTTTAGTCTTTTGATAGTTATATTTTTATTGACTCGTACAGTACATAGGATAGGGTTATGTATGGAATAACACATCGGACAAATGGCCTCCATGGCTTTGCATGCACATGCGCACTCTTTTGTTGAAATTTTCCATGACCATTCTGCATAAATGTGGCTGAATTTCGTTGATGCAGCGTTGAATCTCCTCCTTTAATGCACGGGTGGTTGTGGGCTTGTTGACATAGACTTGTGATTTCAAATAACACCATAAAAAGAAGTCTAATGGTGTTAAATCACACGATCTAGGAGGCCAATTTTGATCACCGAAACGAGAGAGTACACGACCTGGAAATGTCTCATGCAGTAATTGAATTGTTTCACGGGCTGTATGACATATGGCACCGTCTTGTTGAAACCACATATTGGACACATCAATCAAGCAGAAAGAACTGTGTAATCATGTCGCGATATCGAGCACCAGTAACAGTCACTGCTTGACCAGCATCATTTTCAAAAAAATATGGCCCAATTATGCCTCCAGCCCAAAATCCACACCATACAGTCACGCGTTGTGGATGCATTTGTTTTTCGACAATCACATGTGGGTTCTCCAAACCCCAAATGCGGCAATTTTGGCGATTGACAAAGCCATCAAGATGAAAATGTGCTTCATTGCTTAGGATGATTTTGCTCGAAAAATCAGGGTCCATTTGTTGATGTTCTATAATCCATTCAACGAACTCTCTTCTCTGTCCATGGTCATTAGGCTTCAATTGTTGTGTTAATTGAATTTTGTAAGCATGAAGACACAGATCTTTGGTGAGTATACGCTGTAGAGAGGTTCTTGAAATTTGCAATTCTTGTCCACGACGTCGAATTGAGGTTCCTGGATTGTCAGCAACACTCTAACGCACTGCTTCGACATTCACATTTGAACGGCTTGTTTTTGGACGACCAGTATGTTTGGCGTCTCCAACGGATCCAGTCTCCATGAATTTTTCAATTAATCTCTTCACAGTTGACGAAGTTAAAACACTATTCCGACCATATTTTGTATGAAATTTTCGAACTGCAGCCGCCAAGCTTTCACTATTTTTGAAATATTCTTTAATAATGAAGACACGTTGTTCTATCGTGTAACGCTCCATTTTTAATAACCCTATACTGTTAGCTGTCAAATTGCTTTTTTTCAGGGTTGCCAACACTTCACTGCACAAATGGCGGCAAATTCAAATCTTGCGTTAATTTTGGGACACCCTTTATATGTATATGATTATTTGATTGGCTTGGTTTTCCGTTGCGTTGCGGTTGGTGGGACGTTTTAGAAATGTCGGGACTTCTTGATCGCTAATTCCCTGTCTTCTGTTTCCTTTAAAAAGAAAATTGAGGCCGCCAAAAAAGAATTTTTCTAACGGCCTAAATGCACCAAAAAAAATCTTTTTTTTATTATTTATTTTCCCTCTAAATATTCTTAATTGAAGCTTACCTTAATAGTAAATTATCAGATATATATATATATATGTATAGGTACATATATAGGTATATATGTATAAATTTTGATCGTGGACGATCTTTCGTTTAGGGTTCTCTATGCGTCGAAACCAGCGCTGATAGATTTTAGCTACAAAACTATATAATAAAAAAAATCTAAACTTTAATATTTTTTTCTTTTTGACTTATCCGAAACCTACTTACGTTTTGAATTTCTCTATATACGTCACTTGAGCGGTCGGTCGGTGGTACCTTCTTCAATTCCTTTCTGGCTTCCTTCATCAACGGCGGATAATTTTGAAAAGAAAGTACTTGCCGACGGCTTTTGCTCAAGAACCCTAGCTCTACCTAACTCACTACTACTATCTAACCAGGATTTTCCAGCCTTTGTCTTATTTCACACCCACTTGTTCACGCATTATTACATTCATATTATAAAAATAATAATTAGCCATTAAACTTTTTATGTGCGTGTGAGCATTAGTGGGTGTGATTTACGCACTTGTTGCGAACGTCTTCGGATACAAATCGGATTCATAACTGTCATGACACCGATCGCATCCGAATTGTTTCATGCAACAGAGGTGAAATTCTCCGCCTTCGCAACATTCTCAATTTATGGCAAACTTGACAATCACTCAATCTGCAATTTGAGTGACATCCATAGCTCTTGGTGACCAAAAAAGAGAATTTATTAACAGCTGGTAGTTGCTATAACTTGCAAAAAGAAATGGTAAACAAGTGCCGTAGTAGTTGAGTGGTCGTCGTCGGTCGTGTCATAGTTGGTGGTGTTTTTTTGTTTAGTTTGTTTTCTTTTAATTTTTGTATGTGTACCTAATTCATTTTTATATTATTTTAATTATTTAAAACACGGCCCATTCGGTTACAGCATATACAATCATCTTGGGAACAGATAGAAGACTAAATAAACAACAAAAACCCTGAACCTATAGATTCACATACCTACTTCTTACGTCTTCGTTACTTCGTCTATCTACCTATACCACATAAGACTTACCAAACGTGAACAACTACCCCACCGTCAACCCGTAACAAATATGTCAAATTAAATAAATGTAAATGATTTGTCTTGCAACTTCATAGTTCACAAAACTCTCAACAATTCAATAAATGAAGGAAGTAGTTTTCAAATGCCAGGGCAAAATGGTAAAAATGGAACTAACCTTTGGCTTTGCTTATTGGCGATAGCTCCGGCTGCTCGTCCTCCTGGAAACTTTCAGTGTTTTCATTGGTGTAATTGTGGTTTTCCTTTTCATAATAATCTGGGTCCTCCTCTGGGATTTCTTCGATTAAATCATCAGAGGAGTAGTTTGATTGATAGACGATGTTTGGTATTATATTTTTCCTAGCCCCAAAAATTTGCTCCAACTCGTCAAAAAAAAGGACAGATTTTTTGTAACACTTTTTTCTTCTCCAGTTTCCAGGAGACCGGAACCTGTTTTTCCCTTCCAGTCTACCGCTGACATAGGTACCTCATTTTGCTCTTCATGCATATCCAGTCGATGCTGGCCAGCTGTGGAGAAATTTCCGCGAGCCTTTGAAAAAACCTTTGGGCTGTTGGTTTCTGGAAGGAAAAGATTTTTCATTAAAACAAAGCTGAAAAAGAGGCATTAAATGTAAAAATACTTCATAGCTTTCGGGGTTATCTTTCACCGCCTCCACTACCAACTCCAGCATCGAGTTTGTTTCAAACTGTGTCCAGCGGTGCGATGGTTAAACGGCCGTGGGCGTTTTTTAATTTGTTGACCTTGTTTCTGGATTAAAAAAATAAATTTTAATAAATTATCTAAAATATAATTGTATTTCTTACCTTCGGCATTTTTTTGTTTTGTTTTCTGTTGAGTGTTGACAAATAATATGAGCGTGTTATATGTTAGGTATGTCAAAATAAACGTCACAAAATTGATCTGTTTTTTTTTCTACGATTTCTGCTTCAAATTTGAGAGATAAAAGTCTATATTTTGCAGAATATTTTTCCCATACAAATTTGACAGTTGATTTCTACCGATAGAAAATTCTACAGTTTTTAAGGTTTCTATGGGTTTTCTGTGTTTGCATGAATACCCCTTTTTGTTTCTTTTTGAAAAAAAAAAAATACTTGAATATGTGATTCATCTTATTGCATCAATCTTTTGCTAGAAATAAATCAGTAACATGTTCAAAAACTAAAAACAAAAATTGTACTGATGGATTTTACTGATAGTTATAACCGGCCCCTAAATGAACAGCTGGTTGTTTAGTTCACTTTTCAGAACAAAAACACTCTAGTATATATATAGAGTGTTTTTGTTTCAGAATTTAATCGTTTCCTTGAAAGAGTTCCATTTTCATTGCATTTCCGCCTGTCTGTTTGATTCGAATTAGAAAATTGTGTTAGGCGTCAGTTAAAGCTATCATTGCTTTTCATCATTGAAAACAAACATTGGAATTTTTTTTGGCAGGTCGTTTATAGCTATCATTAAAAATTTCTGTCATTAAAAAAAATTTCCTGATTGGAAGCCACCGAAAAACTGAATGACAGAAATCTGTCATTGGAATTGTGTGAAATTGGGTCACAAATCAGTGGAACGATTCGTTTCAATTTTGAACATAAAAGTATCAGCTGTTCAGGAAAACGAATTTCCGTCCGGAAAATAGAAAAATACATTTTTAGAGAAAAATAAATGCGTAATTACACTTTTTTTTCTCAAAAAAAAATCTTTGTGTGATTTCCGATCGATCAGTATATAATTTTCATTTCTAATCAAAGGGAAACACCGTCAAATATCGATTCAAAAATTTTTCCGGATCGATTTCAATGAAAGCTATAACTTGCGCCTTACAACGACAGACATTTTCAATGAAAGCTATAACCGACCTGTAAGAACAATTAATATAATGAATGGTTTCAATAATGAAAACCAATGATGTCTATATAACTAACCCTTTAGACGGTGATTTTAAAGGTTCAGACGACATGTTATAGTTTTCATGGGTTTTCATCATTGAAAACAATCACTGGATATTTTTGACAAGTTGGTTATAACTTTCGTTGAAAATTTTGTATCATTGGATAAATATTTCATGATTGGAATCTAGATTTCCTCATTATATTCAAGCATTTGAGGTTATAGTTGATCATTGAAAGTAAAACTAATAAATTTAAAGCCAATAACATGGTCAGAAGAATGTTTTTGCGATATTATGACTGTTTCGTTGCTTATGTGATACGTAACACGAATTGTAATGAATTTTTACGGTTTCAACTGATGAAGCTTGTATCGTAACGCTTTTGGTATTGTCGTAGTTGTCAAATGTCAAAAGATAATCGTTTCAAAATTGACAGCTGCGCATATACATAGGAGTTTATTCAAATTAAATCCTCTTGTTGGAAAACAAGAATTGAATACTGGAAAAGCTATAGACTTCTTTTGTAAAGGCAAATTACATTTTATTTTTCAATTTTATTAAATCTAGAAATATGCTTCTCTTAAAATTACAATAATTCTACTATCACAGTTTGTTAAATCATAGCCAAAAATATTCACATCACATAATATTCATCGTGACATCACTTGTTCCATCCAACCGATATATTTACTGACTCTTGTATAAATGCCTGGTAATCCAGGTCTAGCACACCCAATTCCAGTTGATACAACACCAACAAGTAAATTATCTTTTGTCACCAAAGGACCACCAGAATCAGCCTTTCAATAAATTAAAAAAAAAATGTCAAATAAAATGTCAGAAATTATAATTTTCCCATATTCCTTACCCAACACGAATCAATACCACCATTAACAAAACCAGCACACATCTGAGTCTCAGCTATGAAATTTGATCTTTTTCCATTCGTTTGATAAGATCTCTCACAAATGTCATTATTCCAAATTTGAACTGTTGCCTTCCGTAATATATCAGCCCTATCTCCGTTTCCTTGATTCTCATTTGTCCAACCCCAACCGGATACAGTGGCGTAGTCATCTTCAAAATTTCGACCATCTATGTCCACTGATAGACAAGTTGGTTTAATTTGTTCATTGAATGTAATTGGTCGTGTTAATTCAAGTAGAGCTTAAAATTCAAGATAGAATTGAGGAATATAATTTCTGTGACATTAGTATAAAAACGCACGATATTACCTATGTCATTTTTGACATGGCTGCAATCGTAGCCTGGATGTGTCACAATGGTTTTGAACTCAATTTGACTTGGATGCAAATTTCTACTTTGTAATCCATTGAGATAGTCAGAAATACTATGTAGCCCAATGACTCCTTGAATTTGTGCTGGCTTCATAAGATTATTCAATCCGTTGCAAACACAATGTCCGGCTGTGAGTAACCATCTTTCGTTGAGGATTGATGCTCCACAAAAATGTCCACCACGACGGGTGAGACTGACTATATAAGGCAACTCATTCTTTCCTGCCTCTGAACCTCCAACGATTTTTGGATTGCGAGGACCCTGACAAGATAATGAGGAAACTGAAAGAAATAGAAGAAATATTAAACACATTTGAATTTGCTCAAATAAAAATGCAGCTTTGTGTCAACTGTGCTTAAGGATCTGAACCCTAGGTTAGGTTAAAGTGGCTGTTGGTTGGGACGTCCAACACATTTAGACTAAAGTATGGTCCGTTGTGATACCACATGGATCAGTTAATCAGCTTAACTCGTTGAACCAATTGGAGCTTCGAATGAAGCGTAGGAGATAAGTAATGTCTGAATTTTTTAGATCGCTGGTATCGTTAAAGTAGTAGTCTCCAAGGTGGATTCTACGTCTTTGTGATAAGGCATGTGCACAGAAGATGAGAGATTGTCTCTTCTTCTTCTTCGTCCATACAACTCCTACAAAAATCATTTGCAGGGGCTCCAAGTCGAATAGCATGCCTTCCTATTAAGCAGTGCCCAGTCAGGACACCTATAACGTAGCTAATGTGCAATCTACTAGCCTGGTGCTAAGATTAGGCCAAATTAGTTTAGTCGCTGCATATTATGTAGGTGGTGGTGTTATTCCACCTGAAGTTTGTTTTCTCTATGGTATTTTGCTTTAGCATGAGTTTACATGTAGCTAAGGGGATACCTATGCTAGCATTGTGAACCAGCAGAGATAAAGTTGTTCCGCTTTTTGCAAGTTCGTCAGCTTTGCAATTTCCTGGAATATCTCTATGGCCCGGCTCCCAGAAAAGGTGAATGCTAAACTGTGTAGCCATCTCCGTAAGAGATGATCGACAATTTAGGGCTGTTAATGAATTTGTGGAGACAGAGTATAGGGACTTTAACGCAGCTTGGCTATCCGAGAAGATGCGTATATCATTAGTTGATATAACGTTTTCTCTAAGCCAGGATAGGACTTCTTTTATAGCCAGGATTTCAGCTTGGAACACGCTACAATGATCGGGTAGACGAAAGGAGAGACTTAAGTTTAGTCTATCTGAGTATACGCCTCCACCAACCCCATCCTCCGTTTTTGATCCGTCTGTATAAAAGCTTATAGGACAATCGTTCAAAAATCTGAACCCTAAAACCACAAAAAATAATGACAAATGATGATAACTTCAACAAATTGTTGAAAAAGAAAATTGTATTTCAATATTTTTCATAAACTGCATATTTCTGCTAGATTTTTCTCATTCGAATTTTTAAGGTTGTTTATTTTGACACTTCATCATTTAATCTTGATTTCACTGATTTAAAAAAAAGTAATATGCAGCACGATATATGTACCTAACCTACATATAAAGAGACGTCAAAAAGAGTAAAATGTGAATACAGCCATCAGGTACGCTACATGTCAAGTTATTAAACATGCTCCATTATATAAAAAGGATCAATGGATGCGTTCAATTTCAGACAGATAAAGTATCCGGATACCTTTTAGTTTGTCTGGTATTACACAGAGCATGTATTTAATGCGCATTAATCGGCTATTTTTTTTTTTGAAGTGTCATTCGGTGATGCGCGCACGAAGACTTTTCGGATGTTTAAGTTTGTGCATTATTTTGACAGATATCTTTCATTTCTACTTTCGTTGCTCGCTCGGTGTACCCAACCCACAGTCAACTCATGGTTGCCACATTGGTCATCTGTGATCAAATTTGGTCATTATTTTTTCACTTGGTCAAATGGTCATTTTTAATTCCATTCGGTCATATTTTTCGGAAACGAAAAAAGATGTTCGACAATTTGAGTAACGAAAACGTTCTTTTAACATACTCACTTGGCTAAACAGAAACAACGGTTAAACTCATTTAAGCAACTTTTTTGTAAATAATAACTTTATCAAACATATAAACTCTTGATCTGAATTGGACTAGAAGGGAACAGAGAAAATTATCTACGCATTACACAACCCGTAAAAATTCTCAAAATCCAACCTTACTACTTTTAATAAAATTATTGTAAAAACTTATATACTGTGATCTCATGTTAAAACGCTTTATTTTTATATTTCGTCATCTTTATTTGGGTTAAGCTAATTTAATTAAGTTTGTTAGGGATTTTGTGAGTTTATTTGTACGTATTACGTAATTAAAAAATAAATGTCATATGCATAATATGGAAAATTTGTTAAACAAAATGTGATGAATTCATTATTCTGTGTTTAAAAATTTTTCGGACTTGAATTATGCTGGTCATTTTTATCATATCATATTTATATATATTTATACTTTTTTTCAAGTGGCAACCAAAAACACTCTAGTAAAGATATAAATCCTCGGTAGCCATATTGGTTTGCCTACAAGCTAAACCGGAAACTGGCCTCATAAAATATTTCTTAGTGTGCGTGTAATTTCTCCTCTAATTTATGAAATTTCCCCTAAAAACTCAGTAAATGTGTCTATGTATGCGTGAAAACACGTCAATTTTACTCGTTGAATTCTTCCACATTACAAATACAACAATGTAAACAAATGGGTTTTGAAGGGTGATACGTACGAAGGATTTATATCTTCATTAGAGTGTTTTTGGTGGCAACCGTGGGTATACCTCTCGTCTACTTGAATTCACTTTCGTGTCCCATATTGAGGTATTAGCTCTACTAAACACAAACACGAAGTGAAGAAAATGCTAAAAAATACGAAGAAAAGGAAAGACAAACGTCAAAATCATGCAAGGAATAGCTTGTACGTGCATGCCGAGACAGATTTATTCCTATTTCATTTTTTATTTATTACTTTCTCTTTCGCACTTCATTGGTGCAATTAAAAACATGCGCTGTGTAATACCGGACTTTATGTTTTACGTGTAACAGAACAGCTGATCTAAAACAGCTGGAATGTCAAAAAACGAATGCAAGAATTTCTGGTATACATAAATAGATATCTGACAGAACAGTTGGTTGAATTTGAAGGAACTTAAAAATTGATTTTAAATTCGTATGCTTTGGAGTTAAAATTCAGTAAGTTAATAAAATTATACATTGAAAACTTTAATTCACAAAGTGCCCTGAACGCAAATACAACTTGATGGTCAACTGTCAAATATACATTTATACAACCCAATGACGCTTTTGAATTTACAAACAAAAGAGCAGTCACCTTAATTATATTCAGAATAAAACGTTACTAAGTGTCATCTAGTTTTTTATGACAGCTCTTAAAATCGAACACTCAAAAAATCATGTACATATTTGAAATTTCAGTGCAAAATTTTGAAGGGTTGAAGGCACTGAATGTTTTTCTTGTTTTAAATCATAAACCGTTAAATTTTCAAAGTATCTAACATTATAATTTTCGCTTTGATAATATTTTATCTTATTACATTTTTTTTTAATTCATTTCATTTTCCCAAAATTTATAACACAGAAACCAAAAGTATTTATTATGAACTCACAACTTTTTTGACAATCAATTCCAGCAACTAAACACCAAACCAAAATACAACTTATCACACACTTTCCCATTTTCCAGGAGTAAAACATAGAAATAGCTTTAAGAACACACAAAAATAAACTATTAAATTCACTTCTCTAATCAACCCCCAATCGATTTGAACTGTATACCGATACAACATGGTTAAACAAATTTATTTATACTTTTAAACTAAAACTGAAAGAAGCCGAGAACTAACATCATAAAATAAAGCTTTTTTATTTTGACTTCTAAACTATTCTCCGATAAGAACAAATAACTGATTGTAAACAAAACTTTTGTTGTGTTATCATAAAGTCACTCATATGATTCAGTCAAACAGAGAATCATCACTCAAAACTTTATTTGTGCAACTTAAACACTAAACACTGATGATGGAAAGTTCCTCCCGCTTTATGACACCTTAAAATATTTTTCAGGGGCATTGGGTCATCATAATCATACATAATATCCATAATATTGATATTAAAAAAGCTTCCTGCCCCACGTACGTGGCCCGGCCCATATTATTATAAAATTGCGTAATTCTATAACTACTCATTCAATCCACTAAAGCTTTTGTTTAAATAAATAATAATATTGATCGTGCATTATACCGGTCTACAATGTGCATCTATAATAAAAATAAAAACAAAAACAATGCTTCAGTTTCCTATAGGGGCAGCTTTGACAATGGTAAGAGTCGGTGACATTTCAAGTTGATCAAATTTTGATAAACAAAATTGTTGTTTACGTTTTGACGACCTTCACATTGAAGCTCTCTACGATGAGACTTTGGCGATAGAGCAAAATGAAAAGACAGTTGGGTAGATACTTTTGCGGTGTCAATGCCCGGGCAAATTTGAAATTTATGAAAATTAAGTTAAAGTTAGTGTGATCTTTATTTTAAATCGTTGAATCATTGAACATGGCTGGATTCAAAGCAGAAGTAAAAGGTCTGTTTGATATTAAAGTCGGCTTGTAGTTTAGCACTGTTTCATTTAACGACACTTTTGTCATTATTTTAACTCGCTCGCGCTTATATTTAAAAAATAAATAAATATGTCTGCCTCACTATCCTGTCTATTTTTAACTCTTGAGTGAGAACGAAATACAGTTATTACACGTCGAAAGGAGTAAAATGTGTACACCGTGTTTAAGTGAAGCCATTTTGAAAATGTGATACTTGACACTAGCTAGTTTCCATTCACACGGAGAAAGATTTAGTTTGTGGATGAAAAGGGCGTGATGTGCTGTCATCTAAAAGGGGTTAGAACTGCCGGAAAAATATCGGTCTGAAAAATTAATCTATTATCGATTTGTGTTTTTTTGTTCATTGCAATGTTTTGTCATAGCCGAATATAAGTAAATTGATTTGCATTTAGACAGAACCACGATAATGTCAAAAAATTCCTTAGCAAATAAATTGAGAATAAATCCGCACCTGTTTAAATTCAACCACTATTATTTGAATTATGTATAGCGGTGGGCGTTTGCCAATTTGTTTATATTTTTTGGTTCCGCACGATAAGGAAGAACGATTAAACAAATATCAATCTAATTCAACGCCATTTATAATATTTTGTTGTGATTATTGCTGATGATAGCCTGAGAAATGGTTAATCATCATTTATAACTGCGCAAAAATGTTTCTTTTTTTTTTAACTAAAGAAAGCCGATCAGAGACATAAGGGTGTGGTTGAACTAGACATTTTTCATGGCCATTTTATAGAGCGGATGGCGCTATGGAAGTAAGAATTCCGGAAAAGTTCTTAGATCAGACACCAGGGTATGTATAGGAAATGATCGTTATATTTTTGCGGGAAAGCATGGTGTTTTTACTGAATTTCTGTTATGCTGGTGGGAAAACTTATTGACTCGCTAGCACGTGCCCAATTTGCATAATTATTCATTCAGTTTAAACTTTGACGTATCATGCATTAAAGTCTACTCCCACTTTGTGTGAGGCAGTTCAAATTTCGCGTTCATTGTCAGTGCTAATTGATTTTTTTTTGAATTATAAAGCTTGAAATTATTTATTATTTTTCATCAATATTATTATAAGATTTAAAAAGATACTACCATTTCGAATACTCAGGAATGTTTATGTGTCATTGACAGCTAAACGCATTTTGAAAAATAATATGTGACGGAATGACATTCACTCGTCATTTTTGAATCGGTTTTAAGTATCATGTGCGTTTTGATATAGCTTAGTAATTATTTAATATTTTAATATTTTAATTAGGAAATGCATGTATGCGACCCTCACTCAAGTATGCTAATTTAATTAGCGGGTGGGTATATATGTACATATGTATGTATAAGGAATGACATTTTTTCCGGATTAAAACGCAATGAACTTCGAAGGTAGATATGCATTTTTAAGGTAAGATGACACTCAACTAATCTGCTATACACTACAATATAACTTTGCTAGAGGGCGCTGTCTTATTTTTTGACGTTTATCTTAATTTTCATTAAAATTATTTTGTCCTTTTTTTCTTTTTTATAGCTTGTGCAATAGGGAACATTTAACAAATCTGTCAATGAAAAGTGACAGTTATAAATAAAAAAGATGAGGTACCATTTACAATTTTCGTGTTAATAGTACCTATAGCTATTGATATTTTTCTTAAGGCACTGTTTTTTGTTGACGAACTTATTCTAGTAGAAATAAGAATGGTGGAAAATTATAAGTTTGTCGTGCATTATAAAAGGTAATAATGTTAACAAAACAATTTTTTTAATTTGATTTTCTTTATTTAAATTTAACTATGATTAGAAAATAGTTTATAAATCTCCAAGTGTACACTGAGGTAACGATTTCTCGGCACACTTAAAATCATCAATTTGTTTAAATGTCTTCTGAGGGAACAAACAGTTGTATTTCTCCAATTGGCATTGACTTGGGAATTCATTGTTACAAATTCCGTTTGTAGCGCAAACATTTACGTCAGGTTTTGTGCATTTATAATCACACCTTCTTGGTGGTGTCGGCCGGATTCCAAGAACAACAGCGAACAGAACTAAAATGGAATTAAATAAAAATAAAATATTAAATTATTACAATTACTCGTATATTGAAGCTTATTCAAACTCACCAGCAATAATAACAATAAGAAGTGTGAATTTCATTTTTAATAAGGTTTCGTTAAAGTTATTTGTCGTTCAAACGGTAATGTTACAAGTATCCACTGTTTGTGTTGAATGTTGACATTCTTGGATTTGACATTGCTTTTATGTAAAATCATTTTGTAATAAAGAGTGTATGAAAGAATTTTGTTCATGTTATGTGTTTATTTTAAGACTTTGTTTGTATTTTCGATCAACATTTCCACGCAGAATTTCGGCACAATAAGGCTATATTTAGATTTGATTCAGAATTATTAACTTAATTTATTAATTTAAATAATTACTTTTGTGAAATATTTTGTAACTGTAACTGTTTTGTATTATGATACAGTTTTAAAAAATATGACAGTAAGATATAAAGGGCGAAGCTAAAAATAGCAACAAAGAAAATAAATATTGTTAATTTTGTCTTTTGATTTTTCAAGTAATGCAAATAACGTTTTTACTACGTACTAAGAAAAGGAGTAATGAAACTAATGTTTTTATCAAAATAGGAAAATAGTAGTTCCTGTAACATTCTCTTCACTTTTGATTTTATCCGCGAAATTTATAATTTTGTTCTTGGCAAACGAAGGTTATTAATATTTTTAACTTATAATAAAATTATAATTTAATTATTTAATAAAAAATTAACAACAACATATTCGAGTATGTAACTGTTTTCAGCAAAATTTTAAACAATTTAATAAAATATTAAAGTCGTTTTAGTACAAGTAACTTAGTTAAAACGATGATTTTACTAATTTATATTGAGAATTTATTTATCTTACCATATCTCTTAACATTTTAATAAAGTTGAAATCTAAAAATGGACAGGTTTAGACGACATAAGGGACTTGAAAGTAAGGCAAGTTTCTGGTATTTGATTGTCAAGCTGCCAAAAAATTGATTTCGAATTAAGGCAACTTTATTGCAAAGTTGACTGGAAAGTTAGTCAGGAAAAATCCCTCTAACTATTCAAGTCTACTAATGTCAAAATGACAATTGATCATGTTTTTTCATTCAACTGAAAATTGAACTTTATAACTCTGTAATTTATTTATTTTCTGCACAATTCCATTTAATGTTTTTTTATAAAGAGGTTCCTTGTCAAATTGGAAAATAAATAAGTGTTATTTCTTTACAATACAAAATACAAATCATGATGGACTTGTAGCTTGGCTGAGGAGTGTTTTGTAGACAATAATGTTTTGAGTAGTTTTTGTACGATGAACTGAAGGTGAAATCAGTGAAGTGAAGTTCTGAGTTTGAAATTTATGACACTTGAAAAACTAATTATAGTTGCCTTGGTCAATATTTACGTTCAAAGAATGTAGTTGACTGCAAATGAAGTCCCTTATTTTGTCTGAACCTGCCCAAAGACTACTTCACCTTTAAGTAATTTTGTTCACATGAGTAATGAGTTTCTGACATTTCAAATTGCGTTCCTAAAATGTAGGTTTGTTTGCTTTGTATTTTATTTTCACGTGCTGTCACTTTCTAGACGCATTCAGATACATACATACATAATTTTAGTCAAAAGAGAATTAATATTTGTTTCAGTTAGTAAAAGATTTTGGAATAGCTATCAAAATTCTAAATATTTAGTAAACTACTTACTTATTAAGAGTAGGCTGTCAATTTAATTTAGAGCTAGTATCCTGACAATGGAGAATTTTTTTTACTTGCGACACATAGGAACTATGTGTATGTCAATTTTTGATTCGTAAAAAAATTCGAAATAGGGATTTTAATCAAACATGGCATTATGATGGTAGAAAAGTCGAAAAAAGTGGGTCCCACGAATCCGTCCGTTTGTCTGTCTTTCTGTTCTCAGACCTAAAGCCTAAACCATTGGGTCAGTTGAGTTCAAACTCGAAAGCTATGGTTTAAAGAAGATTCACGTTAGGCTTTTTTCACTTTTTTTAAAGATAAAAAATAACAGTGGTCGCCATACAAATTGTTTGGTCAAAAATTGAAAATTCGAATTTACTCAAAACCGAACCGATGCATTTTCTATTTTTTTTTTCTTAACTTAGCTTTTGTCACTAAAGAAATAAAGGGTGACCCTTTTGCAATATTTTGCACTTACTTTTAAATCTTAAAATATATATGTAGTATTTATAAACATAATCTTTGGGTATAAAATCAAATTCGTTGGACGCAGTCTTGCATTTTATTAACTTCCCATAGGAAGTTATTGTAATGGGTCCGATTTGTCAAATTGAAAATTTTGATTTTTATCGACGTTTCAAGGTCCCTAGAGTCGAAATCGACTTTTCTCGACGTTTCAAGGTCCATAGAGTTGAAATAAAAGATGTTTAGAGAGATGTACAAATGTGCGTGCTTGTTTACGTACGTTCGTACTCTCGTACGTCCGTACGACCGTACGTCCGTACTTCCTTATGTCCGTACGTCCGTAAGTTCACGACGTTTTTTTCGTCGTCCATAGCTCAAGAACCAGAAGAGATATCGACTTGAAATAAATTTTGTTATACAGATAATAAAGCAGAAAGATGCAGAAAAGGCTCTCAAGAAAATTGCGCGGGTGGTTTTTTGACCATAGCAGTTTAAAAAAAAGTTAAACATTTTGGTTAACCCTAAATATCTCAAAAATCAATAACGCTAGAGAGTTGAATTCAATTTAATACTATACATTGTAACGTAATACCAAACTAGAATATTTTTAGAAAAAAAATCCAATTAACGGTTTTTTTATAAATCAAAAAAACTGAAAAAAAATATTTGTCACCTAGAAAATTGTACGAACAAAAAATGATTTTATCTCCAAAACAATTTTTTGAAAAATCGAATTGGCAGTTTTTTTAAAAAAAATAAAAACCTTAAAAAAATATTACTTAAAGTTGGTAAAAATTGAATTTCAAATCAAATATCTTTTAAAAAATTTGAGATTATAGCTTCCAACTCATTTTATCTTATAACAAATATTGTTTTCAACATTCGGAAAAAAATTTGGAGAAAAATCGAATTGACAGTTTTTTTTACAAAAAATAAAAACCTAAAAAACAAAATTAATAAAAGTTGGTAAAAATTGATTTTCGACTGTAATAACTTTACAAAACTTTGAGACATTGGCTTTAAACTAATTTTATTTTTTAAAAAATATTGTTGTCAACAATCAGTAAAATTTTGAAAAAATTCGAATTGAAACTATTTTTACAAAAAATTAAAAACCTAAAAAAATATTAACAAAAGTTGGTAAAATTTGATTTTCGACTCAAATATCTTTTCAAAAATTTGAGATTATGGCTTTCATTCTATAAAATTTTGAGAAAAATTGAATTGAAAATTTTTTTACAAAAAATAAAAACCTACACAAAACATTATTGAAAGTTGGTAAAATCTACAAAAAATAGTACGCAAATTTGGTAAAATTTGATGTTCGGTTCTCGATATCTCGTGAATAATAGAAAATATTGACTTCAAATTAATTTCATTCATCCAATTTGTATTTGTTTATATAAGAAATAAAAACTTTTAAGAAATGCTACTAAACTATTGAATTAAATGCATAATATTGTTGGAAATTTTTAAATCTTTTAGAATAATTCAACTAAGTTACAACTTCTTTAACAAAACACGAAAACCTACAAACTTTTAAGCAAGACAAATCGACAGACAGGATGGGAAGTTATCAGTGTGGGTCGCATCCCAGCCGCTTTTTATATTAATTTACGTTGTTCTGAAGTTTTGATATTTTAAACAGAATTTCCATCAACTTTGTAAGATTATAGCAAACAAACAAAATTTTAAAAATGAAACGTTAACAAAAATTCATACAAAATAGTAATAGTTGATTATTTTTTTATAAGTGAGCATTTAAGAACAAAATTTTGTTGTTTGAATAAACATTAGACCATTATTTTATTAAGAAAAGTAAATTTTATCGTAAATCTCGAATAAATAACTTTTGAATTAGATCGAATTTCATTATTTGATTGTAATTATTAGAGTGCATCGAAGCTCTGAAATTTTATTTAACAATATAGTTGAAATAAATCCATAAATTATCGAATAGTGCAAAATAGAAGTTATCAAAAATTCAAGTATTCTATAGTAATATTTTCTTTTTCATAAAAATGTTCATAAGAATAAAATAATCTTTCCATTAAATTAATGTTTGAAAGGTTTTTATTTTCTAAGGGATTAAATTTTCATTATTTATAAATTATAATACATTCATATACATATGTGCAATTTTTAAAGTCACATTTTTTTCTGAAACTCAATTTTATTTTAACATTGCATCATTTTTTCTTGTTTTGAACGTTTTTCCTTATTCCAAAAAAAAAAACATTGTCTTGAATCCTTCCTTCTTAATAAGATATCATAAATAATCCTCATTCAGAGTTTTTGATTTCTTTTTTACCGTTGAACAAAAATTCATCCTATATAAGCAAAGGCGTTAGCCCATATCCTTAACAGACTTCTTCTTGACGTCAACTTTATACAAACCAAGTTATCAACATGAAATTCTTCACTGTTTCTTTCGTCTTTGCTGGTAAGTTATTTTCACATTTGTATTCTTATAACATCGAATAAAATGTTGTTATTTTTTATTTGTTCCTTTAAGCTCTCATTTCTGTCGCTCTAAGTGGAATGGCTCCTCTACCAAACGATCTTGGACGGTGTAACTATATTTGCCATAAAACCGATGCTCCTGTTTGTGCTACCAATGGAATGTGCATTGATCATTTTGCTAGTTTATGCAAGCTGCAAACTTATAATTGCTTGAACCCACAAAAACAATTCCAACAACTTCCTGATGATAAATGCAAGGATATTTCACAACCTCTCTGCACTAGGGGTGATTTTCAATGAACCATTTAAAATTGAATACAAAAAAATCTAAGGAATAAAATTAAGTGTTTTCTTTCAAAAAAAATTATAAGGATTCACACATTTACACAAAAAATTACTTTTATATTTTCAAAATGTGGAGGTTATTATTTATTTTATTTTTGAAGCCATTTTTAGAACAACCCATTTTGGACAAATAATGTCAGATCCACACTATTTATCCTTCTGTCAATTAAAGTTCAGGTTGTATGGTGAAACTAAAATTGTGTTAAAATGAGTTTGAAATTTTGTAAATTTTATTTTAAGTACCGAAAAAATTGGCTTCGGAAATTTCCCGCATTAGTAGCAAAGCTTTTTAGACGGTTAATTGAACCCCGTTTAGTTGAATTACTCGCTTAATTGATCTTAAAACTATGCAGCAGAAAAACTAAGTACATGGACATTTTTCGGATAATTGGACGGGCAATAAAATGATTGTGATTGGAAAAACCAAAACGCCAAGGTGTTTTAAAAATAAAGTTGTACCTTTGCAATATTTCTCCAACAAAAAGGCATGGATGACCCAAACCTTACGGGCCCAAATTTTATATAAATTTGAAGTAGAAATGATAATGCAGAACAGACAAATAATTCTTTTTGTCGACAATGCTGCCTGTCATAAGAAGTTGGACGATTTAAAAAATATAAACGTGCAGTTTGTACCCACAAATACAACGTCAATCATTCCGCCTCTTGACCAAGGCATTATTTATTGTTTCAAAGCTTACTATCAGCAAAATATAATAAGGAAACAAGTTACAGCCATCGAACGTGGCAAGACTATTGAAGAATTTTCGAAGTCGATCACATCTTTGCAAATATTGTTTGTGGCTTATAACACCTTCTACTATAAGAAATTGTTTTAGAAAGGTAATATTGCAAATATTTTACTAATAAACCTACATTTGCAAGTTCTTTTTTTTAAAGGCATGGCTTCATCCAAGAAGAAGAGCAGTCGGAAAATGATCTCGTGGTCAATGCAGATTTCAATGCTTATTTGGCATGTGATGACATAACATATCATGTTATGTTATGGCGAACTAACAGACGCCGAAATTAAGTTGACACTGAAATGTTTATAGAGTAAATTTCTGGGATGAATATTTTATTTTTTAGTTGACCTACTCGTGCAAATTATATGGGTTTCGTTTAATTGAACAGATATGTCAATTAAGCGGGGTTTCGCTAATTGAACCGGATAATTGACCGAAAAATCTGACAAAATGGTCAGTGCAATTAAGCGGGGAATACTGTAATTTAATACACATTTTTAATTGTCCAAGAAATGATCAAAATAGTTCGTTTTTTTTTAAATGTTTTTAAACATTTAATAAAACTATATACTAATCACTATAACGACTGAAAAAAGTGGTGTAAAATAAAATATAAATATAAATAAATAAATACATATAAATCATTAAATCATAAGTAAAAATGTAAGCACAAGAAAAGACGTTTACATATAAAAGAAACAACTGAATGAAGACTCTCTTGAACACACATTTTTGACAGAGATTGACAACTGACAAGTTGTCATCAACACCAGACAAATTTGACACTGTTCTATTTCTGTCTTACAATGGTTTTAGGGCTCAACAAAAGTGTAGCTAAATTTTGGTCACTTACAATTTTGCAATGATACTAGACGAGTTTGCATTGCAATGTGAATACTCCTTAGGTTTCTAAACGGGGTTTTGGGGTTTTTGAGTTTGTGTGCTATTCAAGGTTTTCTTTTTTTAATTACGGTATATAAAAATGAATAGTTTTCATTTCTTATTTATAAATAAATTTAAAAAAAGACGACCCACACTTTTAACTTCCCATCCGTACCCATCGATCGATTTTTCTAAAACTTAAAAAAAATATATTAATAACAGTATTTTGTGTGAGACACCAAAAATTAAAGTCAATATCTTTCTTTGTTCTCCTAATACTTGAGTCGAAAACCATTTCTTATTAATTGTTTGTTGTTTTTGTAGCATTTCGACTTTTGTAAAAAAATTTGCCAATTGAACTTTTCTAAGACATTAACTCAAAGTTAGCAACAATATTTTGCATATGAAAATGAAGCTTGATTTTAATATCAGTGTTTGTTCCCGAAAATCAATTTTTATCAATTTTATTAGCATATTTTTAAAAGTTTTCATTTTTTATAAGAAAAATACCGATTGGATTTTTTGAAGAACATCTCATCTAACGTGAACAATAAAATGTTGCGTAGAATAACTTTTTTTTTTATAATAAGCGCACACTCAAGGGGATAATACTACCCTTATTATTATTTAGACACAGTGTGAGCACTAGGAAAGGGAAAGAGGGGTTGAAAGGAGGTGTCAGTGCACATTGGTTTTGAATTCCTGAATTTTGCAATGACTGGGAAATACAGAGTATGGCAAGGCTTTCCACATTCACGTAGTAGGGCTAAAGAACGAATCTCTGTACTTGACAGTACGACCGAAGTTGGGCTCGAGGGTATATCGATGAGCATTCCGAGAAGTGCAAGTATTACGGTTGAACTGTTTATTTCTCTAGACCATAAACCGTTAAAATAACGGTAAAAGACGGTGAGACAAGAAACATTTCGACGATGTTCAAGCGACGTAAATGATCTTATGATGGTAATATCACCAATCAATCTGAATGCTTTACGTTCAATACTGTCTAAGAGCCTTAAGTAAATTGCAGGAGCACCAGCCCCCCAGATATGCAAGTTATGCTCAAGCTTTGGACGTATATAAGTCTTGTAGATAACAGCCAGATCAGAGGGGGAGAAGAACTTCTTGTATCGCCTTAGCAAACCTAAACATCGTGCGGCATTTTTGGCGACATCGCGTCTGTGATCGTTCTACAAAAGGTGGTTGCTGATACACATACCGAGGATATCGAGATGTTCAATCTCCTCGATGCAAGTGCCATCCATGGATAATAGCAAGGGGGTGCATCTCGCTTTAACGATACAAGACAGCATTGTGTTTTCGAAGCATTAAATTCCACGCGGTTTTTTATTCCCCAGTATACAATGCTGTTTAGGTCGGAATTTAATGAGCTTATCATATTTTGTCGTTGCAGTTCCACATCCGAGGAAGAGGAATGTGAATCTGAAAACGAATATGAAAAGCTAAGAGTACTATCGTCAGCAAAACAATGTATGTATTGGATTAGAAGTTGCAGACAGGAGATCATTAATAAAAATGAGGAAGAGTGTTGGAGATAGAACAGAGCCCTGGGGCACACCAGCATTTATTTTGTGGTTTTCAGACTCATGAAAACCGAAATCACTCTTTTTTGAAAAGAGAGCCTGATGCCAAACCCTATCAAATGCTTTTGAAATATCAAGTGCAATAATCTTACTTTGTCCAAAGCGATGTAAAGATTTGCTCCACTGTTCGGTGAGATGAACCATGAGATCACCAGTGGACCTATTGCTACGAAAGCCGTATTGTCGGTCATTAAGAAAGCTTTCGATCTTCGAGATATTTCTTGAGCTGATAATTAATCAGCGTTTCCATGACCTTGGAAAGAAGGGACGTAAGTGCAATCGGTCGGTAATTAGAGGGTGAGGAAGATTCGCCTTTTTTGGGAATAGGCTGGACAAATGCGGTTTTCCATCCGCTCGGAACGAGACCTAAAGAGTAGGACAGATGAAAAAGCTTACGCAGTGGTTTTGCCAGCGTTGAAGAACATCTCTTCAGAAGAATAGCGGGGATACCATCCGGACCAGCGGATTTATGTATGTTAATATCTTTTAGGACTCTCGCCACAGTACGAGTGCGAAAAAAGATTGGCCCCATAGAACCACTAATGCGCTCGATGACAGGTGGAGCCATAACACTCACTGGCAGCGTTGAATTGGCGGCGAACTGCCTAGCAAAGAGATTAGCTTTCTCTAAAGAGCTAACAAATTGAGTGTCATTGACAACCGAGGAAGAGGACCAAACATTTTTACTGCCTTTGGGACATTGCAGTATTTTTGCCGTAATTGTTGGTCATGTAAAAATTTGGTACGTCGAATATGGGCGTTGCAGGCCTTCCTGGCTTGCTTGAAACTATTCCGGTTTGCCTCAGTTGGATTGACTTTAAAACAACGGAAACTTACCTTCTTGACCCTAATAACCTCTTAACAGCTCGCATCGAACCATGCGTTTTCCTTAGTTCTGATGCTTTTAACCCTATTCGGGATAAAAGTTCTCATTCCCAGGAGAATCAAACTTGTGATCATATCTACGCTGCCGTCAACGTCACTATCGAGGAAGCATAGTGACCAGTTAAAGATCCTAAAATAATTAATATTGAAGTCAATACCTTCATCAATCAACATCAATTTTTACCAATCGCAGTATTTTTATACATAGATTTATATTTTTTATTAAAAAAAAAACTTAATGTTGGGTTTTCTAAAAACTTCAATAAATGTTTAAAACAATATTTTTAATAAAATAAAATGAGTTTGAAATCAATATCTTTAATTTTTGTCAAGATATTCGACACAAATTAAAATAAATTGTTATTTCTTTTTTTATTGAATAGAAAAAAAGCTAGACACTTTTCTTTTTAATTTAATACTAATTTAATACCTATATTAAATTTTCGCATTACAAAATTTTTAAATCTCTTTAAATAAATTTTGTTCTTCATCATTGAAAACAAACATTGGAATTTTTTTGGCAGGTCGTTTATAGCTTTCATTAAAAATTTCTGTCATTGAAAAAAAATTCCTGATTGAAAGCCATCGAAAAAATTTTTACTGACAGAAATCTGTCACTGGAATTGTGTGAAATTGGAACACAAATCAGTGGAACGATTTGTTTCACTTTTGAACATAAAAGTATCAGCTGTTCAGGAAAATGAATTCCGTCCGGAAAATAGAAAAATACATTTTTAGAGAAAAAAAATGCGTAAGTAGACTTTTTTTCTCAAAAAAAATTCTTTATGTGATTTCCGATCGATCAGTATATAATTTTCATTTCTAATCAAAGGGAAACACCGTCAAATATCGATTCAATTTTTTTTTTCCGGATCGATTTCAACGATATCTATAACTGGCGTTTTAGGAGCTATCAGTAAAATCCATCAGTAAAATTTGAAACAGGAGGAATCTGAAATGTTTTATTTATGAGTGTTTATAGCAATCAGTAAATTTACGTCATTAAAATGTTGTTTTCTTTCGATCATAACATCGAGCTTCGCGCCTCAGAAAATTTGTTCACTGTTGCTTTCATCAGTAAAATTTTAAATGATGTGATCGGAACAAAAAAAAAATTGGAACACCAACAGTAAAACGAAATGGATTTTTTTTGGCTTTTATCAATCTGCTGTTCAGTAAAATGAAATTTCATCATTAAACAAATTTAAATGGATAAAATAAAACTTTAAATGCATTGTTTCTTTTTGAAAAAAATACTCTAACATCTTATTGGATTCGAAGACTTACTGTGCCAAAAGCATTGGTTTCCATGCGCTTTACGTGACCCAGCCATCATTATCCACCTTGTGCGTCGTTCCATCTTCTTCTCCACTCCCCTTCTATGCAAAAGGGGCCTTAGATCACACGAAGAACTTTTCTCTCGGAACGATCCAAGGTGCTTTCATCCGCTTTTTTCATAGTCCATGCCTCTGCACCGTATAGCAGGACGGGGATGATAAGGGTTTTATATAGCGACACTTTGGTTTCTCGAGAGAGGGCTTCACTATACTCAATTGCTTTCTAAGCCCAAAGAAACAGCGGTTAGCAAGAGTAATTCTTCGTTTGATCCCAGCGCTGGTGTTGTTTTTTGTGTTCATAGCGGAACCTTGGTAGACAAAGTCCTTAACTATATCAAAGTAACGTCTATCAATATTGACGTTTTGACCGAGACGTCGTCGGTGTTGTAGGTCCTTTTTTGATAAAAGCATTTAATTTGTTTTCCCCTCATTAACCGTTAAACCAATTTTTGCCGCCTCTACCTCAATACAAAAGCCCCATTGACATCACGCTGAGTTCTTCCGATTACGTCAATGTCATCAGTAGCTAGTAATTGGACAGACTTTGGAAACTTGACGTTGCAGCTCAGCACTATTCTCTCAAGGACGATGTTAAAGAAATCGCATGACATCGCATCACATTTTCTAAAACCTTTTTTGACATCGAAAGGTTCTGTTAAGTTGTTTCCAACCTTTATGGAGCAGCGCAAATTCTCCATGATCATTCTGCTCAAACGGTTGAGTTTGGCAGAGATCCCAAAATTAGACATGGCTCTATACAGCTCGTGCCTCTAAATCCTGTCATATGCGGCCTTAAAATCGATCTGCCGTAATGTGAATATTTGATCGACTGTGGAATTTCGTGGTCTAAAACCACAGTGATAAAGACCTATCAGGTTATTGACAATGGGCTTTAGACGTTCACATACGAGTATTATGGCAGGGAAGATTTTGTAAGCGATGTTAAGTAGACTGGTTCCTCTCTAGTTGGTGCAGTGTAGAGGGTCACCATTTTTTCAGTGTCGGGAAAACAATACTGAGGTTCCAAATTATACAAATTATACATTCAAATCATCTGTTCTGGTGGCTTTGGTAGACTTCAGCTTAAATATGGCAATCTTAACTTCGTCTAAGTCGGTAAAACGGGATTATTTGCTTTCGTCCTCTACATTGAATGGATCATCCTGCCTGACAGCTGAATTTAGTTCTTTGCAGCTGTTATACAGTCTTCCATATCCTCAGCATCGACTGCTCTGAATTTCGTTTCACCTACTTATAAAATGTTCAAACTTTATTTCTACTTTTTAATATTTTTTTTTTTTCAAAGGAACGCTTACGTTTTTCTCTTAATCTATGGATTTGGGGCTAAGACACTTCTGCTCTTAAACCTTAAACCATATTTCCGTTGTACCGAAAAATCTCTATATCCGTTTTGCCTCTTTTTACAAAAACTCAGATTTTTTCTAAGACTAAAGGACCAAATAACAAATTTTTTAACATCTAACATAAATACAAAAAATAATATGCAACAACTCTCATATAAATTTTATAAAGCTTTTGTTTTATTAGTGTCATAAGAAGACAACATTAAGGTAAATTTTTTAAGCTGGACACAGGGGCATTGATTTGTCACCGCATTTCTTATCGTCTTCTTGTTCGAATTGCTTCTCTGGATGGTTAACACAATTGTACTTCTCAAGTTCACATTCACTTGGGAAATTCTTCCTACAAGTTCCATTTGTGGCACAAACAGCATTTCCAGGTTTGCTGCAATCATATTCACAAGAAGTTCCAATATGTCCTTCTTTGTGATGAGGAACAGCCATGACAATGGCTACAATAGCTGAAAATTATAATTAAGTTTAATTAAATATTTAAGGATAAATAATATAATTGTATATTAATTTACCAGCAACAATCAAAAGAACAGCGGCGAATTTCATGTTTGTAAATAAGTTTTTACCAGAAGTATTGTAAGTTAAGACTGATGAATTATTTGATCCATCAACTTGTTTTTATACAAAATTTAATCTCGGGAGTAAAGCAAACTAATGAAACTATTAAACGGGTGAATCACATTGTTTTTTTTATATTTTTTTTATTATTATTAAAGAATTATGGGATAAACCCAATCTGGTTTTAATTTTCTTTAACGCCAATTTTACTGTCGTGTGAGCCACATCACTGTGGGATGTTTTGATAAAAAGTTTAATTTGTTTTTAGCATGTACCAATTACCTTCAAAAATATAATTGTAATCTAGAGAGACGATTCGTTTAGATTACCAACAAACATTTAGGAGATTTACCCGGAAACAGAACCTGATAAATTTTAGATACATGTGTAGCCTTTTAAGATCTTTTATCCCTTTGTAATCTTTTCTTTGATATTGGAATATTTGCTTACTTTTTTGTTTAGTTTAACATTCTATTTTTAGTTGAAGTGAAATGTAGTTAGGGTGAAACTCATAACAGCTTTCAAAATTCCGAGACAACAAAAATATTTTAGGTGAAATATTGTATCCGTTTGGAACACGTAGTAAGACTGATAATTATCACATACTTTAAAGTGTCTAAATCGTCACATCTTTTATTAAATTTTTTGTTTACTAATGTTAAATAATGTCCCACTGTTTAATGCAATGTATTTTTATTGCCTCAGTACTTAAAGTCATCACCATGCTCAGCCGGCGGCCGGCGGCGGTGGATCCCAAGCTAAATTTGCTCTTTTTGCATAAGGGGCCTGTTAGGAATAATATCGTGAATTATTTTTTTACATTTCGTATATTTTTAATCGGAACTCACAGAAACAGGTCTTATTTCAATTGAATTGTTTATTTCTGTTTACTCGAATTGACTTAAATCAGAAACATCTGATTGTAGAATCTGTGTGTAATATATGAACATTTAAATTTTATAATACAATGTCTTGATGTTTGATGCAAAAGACCAATACCTCATTCGAAAAAGGTTGTTGTTATATGTAGTCAGCAGTTAGAAAGATAAATTAGTAAAAGATGGATGCAGTGTCACTTGCGAAGAAGAGCATAAATGTAAAGTTGTGTTTTGATAAATCTATAAACAATTGAAAAGTTTTATTCGCATTTAAGATCTAATTGTTTTAAAAATTGTAGTAAAAGAAGTTCTTCAGAGAAATCGCAAAATAGTTTTTGTTTCGCTTAAGCGAATTTTTCACCTGAACATAAATGTCCGAAGTTTAGGGGCCGGTTATAGCTATCAGTAAAATCCATCAGTAAAATTTTTGTTTTTAGTTTTTGAACATGTTACAGATTTATTTCTAGCAAAAGATGAATCCTATATTCAATTATTTTTTTCAAAAAGAAACAATGCATTTAAAGTTTTATTTTATCCATTTAAAATTGTTTAATGATGAAATTTCATTTTACTGAACAGCAGATTGATAAAAGCCAAAAAAAAATCCATTTCGTTTTACTGTTGGTGTTCCAATTTGTTACTGTTCCGATCACATCATTAAAAATTTTACTGATGAAAGCAGCAGTAAAAAAATTGTCTGAGGCGCGAAGCTTCAAAGTGACATTTAATTTAATGACGTAAATTTACTGATTGTTATATACGCTCATCAGTAAAACATTTCAGATTCCTCCTGTTTCAAATTTTACTGATGGATTTTACTGATAGCTATAACCGGCCCCTTAGTAAAACTATTTATACCTTTTTTCTTTGTAAAAAATAAAGTTTGGTCTTATTTTCTTCTTAAGGAGCTAGTTATAGCTATCATTGGTTTTCATTATTCAAAACAAACATTGGAATTTGTTTGGCAGGTCGTTTATAGCTATCATTAAAAATTTCTGTCATTGAAAAAAATTTCCTGATTGAAAGCCACCGACAAATTTTTACTGACAGAAATCTGTCATTGGAATTGTGTGAAATTGGAACACAAATCAGTGGAACGATTCGTTTCACTTTTGGACATAAAAGTATCAGCTGTTCAGGAAAATGAATTTCCGTCCGGAAAATAGAAAAATAGATTTTTAGAGAAAAATACATTTTTAAAGAAAAATAAATGCGTAATTACCCTTTTATTCCTCAAAAAAAAAATCTTTGTGTGATTTCCGATCGATCATTTCTAATCAAAGGGAATCATCGTCAATTATCGATTTAAAAATTTTCCCGGATCGATTTTAATGATAGCTATAACTGACACCTAACACTTAGCTTTTACGAGGTGTGAAAAATGTCATTCTTTTTAGCATAACATTAGGCGCCAGTTATAGCTATCATTGGTTTTCATTATTGAAAATAAACGTTGGAATTTGTTTGACAGGTCGTTTATAGCTTTCATTAAAAATTTTTCCTGATTGAAAGCCACCGAAAAATTTTACTGACAGAAATCTGTCATTGGAATTGTGTGAAATTGGAACACAAATCAGTGGAACGATTCGTTTCACTTTTGAACATAAAAGTATCAGCTGTTCAGGAAAATGAATTTCCGTCCGGAAAATAGATAAATACATTTTTAGAGAAAAATAAAATGTGCAACTAAACTTTTTTTCTCAAAAAAAATTCTTTGTGTGATTTCCGATCGATCGGTATATAATTTTCATTTCTACTCAAAGGGAAACACCATCAAATATCGATTCAAAAATTTTTCCGCATCGATTTCAATGATAGCTATAACTGGCGCCTTACTCTATATAGGTATATCGAAATTTTCGAACTTTCATTGGTTTACAAATTCTGTCAATTGTTTTTTAATCTCATCAATTCTGTTTTCGTTACTAACAATAAAATAAATTCAAGTTGATAGCATTATTTTCTAGTGAGATATTCGATATCATAACGTTTTTGGGAGTTATTAAGTTATAAGCGGTATTTCCCTTATACTCCTAAAATTAATCTTTATACACATAAATGTAAAATATCTTTCTAAAGATAACACACAAATACAAGTTATCTTATTCAAAAAACAATCACCACATTATTTTCGAAAGCAACACAAAATTATCATTTTTTACCATTTACCACAACAAAAAAACGAATAGTTTTTGATAAATTTAAATAAAACTGCATTTTACTAGGAATTTTTAGGAAGTGTCAAGGACGTATAAATGAACTGTCCGCTAGTTTTCAACTATTAAATATGTCATTTTCCTGGACTGTATAATTTTGTTTACCGAAAAAACACATAAATACTTGGTCAAAATAATTATATTACAAATTTGTACGTTCTTTAAATTATTAGCATTTTTATTCGACAGCAATATTTTTTGTTTTAGAAATCTTAAAACCACTTTTATCTTTTATAAATCACTAACAGAACACAACGGCATTGAATTCTCATTGCACTTCCAGGTTTCTATTTTACGGAAAGCCTTTTGGGGGAACAAACAATTGTATTTTTCCATTTGACAAAGACTTGGGAACAAGTGAATGCATTTCCCATTATTGGCACAGGCATTACCATCTGATTTGGTGCATTTGTAGTCACATCGCCGAGCTCCATGAACAACAGCAGTAAGAACTAAAAATTAAAACAATAAAATTAATTCAATAACATACATACATATAAATATATATGTATTTTACAGAAATTCAAGGACTTACCGGTAAAAATGAAAAATAAAATGACAAAGTTCTTCATGGTTCAGTTTAATTAAAGTTTTTGATGTTAATTCCAAATAAAGTATCCTTTTTATATAAAATTGATATTCTTTAGTCGGGAATTTTAAGAAGGAACTCACAAAGGAAAGGAAAACAAAATTGGAACAGTCATTGCTCTTAAAAACAGTTTCAAATTTAATTTATATAATCTGCTGTGCAGACATTTCCGCGATGTAAAAAAAACTTGTTTTTTTATTGCATAAGCTTTGTTTTATTTTTAAACAGAAATAACTGTAAATTCTTTAAAAAACGTCTGTGTCTGAAATTTTATTTTATTAACTTCCCATAGGAAGTTATTGTAATGGATCCGATTTGTCGAATTGAAATATTTTCCATTTCTCGACGTCCCTAGAGTCGAAATAAATGATTTTTAAAAAAATGTCTGTGCGTGCGTTTGTACGTACGTTCGTATGTCCGTACGTCCGTATGTCCGTACGTTCGCGACGTTTTTTTCGTCGTCCATAGCTCAAGATCAGAAAGGGCTCTCAAGAAAATTGCGTGGGTGGTTTTTTTACCATAGCAGTTTAAAAAAAGGTGAGCATTTTGGTTAAACCTAAATATCTCATGAACCAATGACGCTAGAGACTTGAATTAAATTTTATATTATATATTGTAACATGATACCATAGAAATATATTTTTGGAAAAAAATCCAATTAATGGTTTTTTTTATAAATCAAAAAAACTGAAAAAATGTGTCACCTCGAAAATTTTACGACTAAAATATGATTTCATCTCCAAAACAATTTTGTGCAACGAAGAAGAATGTTTTTGACATCTGATAAAATTTTGAGAAAAATCTAATTTAAAGGTTTTCTTATAAAAAATAAAAACCTAAAAAACACATTACTCAAAGTTGGGAAAAATTGAATTTCGACTCAAATATCTTTTCAAAAACTTGACATTAAACTTATTTTATCTTAAGAAATATTGTTTTCAACATTCTGAAAAATGTTGAGAAAAATCGAACTGACAGTTTTTTTACAAACAAATAAATACCTAACAAAAAATTTAACAAAAGTTGGTAAAAATTGATTCTCGACTCAAATTTCGTTTCAAAAATTTGAGATAATGGCTTCTAACCAATTTTAACTTATAAAAAATATTGTTTTCAACATTCGATAAAATTTTGAGAAAAATCGAGTTGACAGTTTTTTTTTTACAAAAAATAAAAACCTTAAAAAAAAACAATACAAAAACTTGGTAAAAACTTACTCTCGACTCAAATAGCTTTTCAAAAATTACAAATATTGACTTCAAACTTATTTTATTTCACAGAAAATATAGTTTTCAATATTCAGTAATTTTTTTATAGAAACCCAACAGTCCGTTTTTTTATAAAAAAATAAAATCTACAAAAAATAGTACGCAAATTTGGTAAAAATTGATACATATAGACAAACTTTTAAGCATAAGACAAATCGACAGACGGGATGGGAAGTTTTCAGTGTGGGTCGCATCCCAGCCTCTTTTTTTGATTCCGCTTGTGTCGACCATTGACTTAAAATGTTTCATATTGTTTCTTTAATGTGTTTTTGTAAATTTTGTGTTTACTTAAGAAAATCCGAATATCTTAAAAACTTCGAATTTTTCTTTCTTACCAAAATCTTAAAAATGTAGTCTTAGTATTTGTATCGTTTTTTAATTCCGTGATTCTTTGACTATGTACTTAGTTATACAAAGTTATGATTTTATTTAACTTTAGTTGGGTAGAATTCTATTCATAAACAAAAGAGCTGAAGTAAGAACTTTTAAAGGAGTGAGATATATGTAACATCGTCTTATTTATTTATAAGTGAACCAAAAGTTGATATCTCTGTATATCAACAAATGATTTCTTTTAAGTGAACAGAACATTTAAGTTTCAATTTTATTGATAGTTTGTCAGTTTTCAAATGAAATGAAGTTAATTATTTTAATGAATTTCTAAAAAATCATTTTAGTTTTTGCAAGTATGTAGTCAAAAAAAAATAAATTTTGTAGACATGTGGTTGAATAGAATGGGCTATATAAACTTTAAAAAACGAACAAAAATCATGCCAGAGGTGCGTGTTCATTTCCTGTATTTAAGTTTGTACGCCTTTTCTTTCCTCTTGCTAGGAATAGACAAATCCATCAACAATCTTGTCATCAAAAAGTTCTTCTCAGTTTAGCCGTTGGGATTCGAATGAAAACCGGATGACATAACTTGCACACTATTATGGTTGAGAATTGTCACTAGGCCCTGGTTCTCTACAAATTGTCATATTCTTATCTTTTAATTCTTTAAATTAATTTTAAACATCAAAATTGCTTGCCGATTTTTACTTGTGAAATATAGGAATTATATGGCAAGTATTGCATTCGTAAAAATTGGGGAGAGTACGATAACTCAGGCGACAAAGTTTAATGACGGATTTGAATAGAACAGTTAAAAACAAGCATTTTTTTTACTATGGGAGGGGGAGTCAATCTCCCCCCGTTTAGGCGGTAGGGGCAATTTAAAAAATATTTACGTTAAATGGACAAAAATAATGGTAATACTCACAATTAAGTATTATACTTTTTTTTAAAGCCAACACTTTTGTCTATTAGCTTGTTTCTAAATCAAGTCAAAACTATGCATAGTTTTTGAAAAAAATTGTTTTAAACTCAAAATTTGTGCAAATTTGATAGACACCCCCACCCCTCCCATAGAAAAAAATGCTTGTTTTTAACTGTTCTTAAAAAATCCGTTATAATATCGTGTCGCCTGAGTTATCGTACTCTTGCCTAAAATTTTCTAACTCGAGATTTGAATCGAATATATTATTACGGGTGCCCGATTCCGTCCGTCTGTCCTCGCCCTACAGCCCAAACCATTGGGCCAATTGAGTTCAAACATGGAAATTAAATTTTTAAGTACATTTGCGCTAGGCGTTTTTTTTAAATTTTGCTTAAATCTAAAAATAACATACAAATTTGTTGGACAAAAATCGATAAATCGAATTTTCTCAAAAACTAATAAAAAGATTTTTTATTTAATTTTTCTAAAATTTATTTTTATCAATTTGGCTTCTGAGAATAAAATTATATTACCCCAGAAGGGAACCCTCAACAGAACCGTTATTTTGTTTTTAAGTTTTCTCAAGAATTCATATTTTGTTTGCTACACAAGCTCTTATACATTCTCAATAATATTTGATGATCAAAAATGTCATTGTTATTATTTTTGATTTTTAAAAATATATTACTTTTTTCTTTGAAATTCAATATTTCGAAAATGAGTCGTTACTTTTTTAAGAAATTAAAATTTAAAACGTATATTAATAAGTTCTAAATAACTGCATATTAAAAATATTTTTAAACTAAAACTAAAAAATTGTATATATAGACAATAACCTAATTAACAAATTAACTCTTACGATTTTCAAATAAAATTTTTGAAAAATAAGTTTTTTTTTGAGAAATCAAATTGCATTTAAATTTTTGAAAACAAACTTATTTTGCAGATAAATTTTTAAATTTTAAAATACATGAAATATTTTTAAACGGACTTATTGGATGCATAAGCAAGTTCGTGCGACCCAGTCGTGCATCGACCATATAGTTCAAACTTGGAAATTCAGTTTCTAAGCATATTTACGTAAGTCATTTTTTTCACTTTTTTAAAGACTAAAAAAAACAGTAGTCCCAATACAATTTTTTTGGTAAGAAATCAAAAATTCAAATTTCTTAAAAACGAATCGAAAAATTTTTATTAAACTCTATCTTAATTTTTTTTTTTAACTTGGCTTCTTTCAATAAATAAAAATATTTTTGTATCGCTCCAGAAGTTTATAAAACCATTATTTTGTTTTTAAGTTTTTTTTCAATAACTTTTCTGCACAACTTCTTATACTGTTTTAATAACATTTTATGATCAAACATGTCATTGTTTTTCTTTGGATTTTAAAAAAAACATTTACTTTTTTTTTTAAATTTGATATCTCGAAAATGGGTCATAATTTTTTGACGAAAATCAAAAACGAAATGTATTTTAATAAGCTTTAAGTAACTGCATACTAAAAATATTTTTAAACAAAAATTGTATGTGTACGAAATTAATTTAAAAAAAAACCGCTCTAAAGATTTTCGATAAAAATGTGAAAAATCAAGGTTTTTAATTAATCCAAAGAATTTTTAAATACAGGAGCAAGTTCTAGCGACCCAGTCGTGCACTTTATTTTGTATGTCAATTCTGAATAATTTGTATACAATTTTATTTTTTCCTTCTGGGAATGTTCAAAATGATCAAAATTTTGTGTGTTCTCATTTTTGGAATATTGTGTACCAAAAACGGATCAAGCTAAGAAATCTATCGAAAATTAAGCTTAAAAAGAAGTTTTTCGAAAAATTAGTTGCTTCAATTTTGAAAGATTTGTTAATTTGTTACTTGTAAAGAGTTTAGGTACCGGAAAAATTATTTAGAAAAAAAAATGAAAACTAGAAATTTATCAAAATTTTAACCAATTTACAAAAACGGTCAAATCATCAAAATCGAAGCCGAACATTTAAGACAGAACTGACCAATTTACAGCATTACACTTATTTTTATATTCTTACTTACTTACTTTTACTTAAAATTATTAATTAAATTCAATCCAGGAGTATGTATCAGGCTTATCCCAAAACAAGGAAGTTTTTCCATTGCATAAAGATTAAAATTAAAGGACTATAGGATGCTACCTAAGCAAAGTAAAGTTCAAAATGTACTCCTGTACTATACCATTTCAGCTAACTGTTGCACCACTTTACTTGAATTCTTCAAGATTTATCGAAGATTTAAGATGAATTTAAAAATTTGTATCAAAATCAAGCCCCAAACAAAAAACAATTATTCATTTATTTGTTTTGATAATACTTTTATTAATCACTCAGTTCGTTTTCTTACACATTTTTTAAGCATACTCATTGAAAATCACCCCTTGTACACATGGGTTGTCCACTTTCGTTGCACTTGCTATCGGGCAATTGTTGAAATTGTTTTCCTGGGTTCAAACAATTGTAAGTTTGCAATTTGCACAAACTTGAAAATCGGTCAAGACAAACGCCATTCGAAGCACACACTGGGGTATCAGGTTCCTTACAATTGTAACTACAACGTCCTTGGTCCTTTGGAATTGGTGCTAATCCTCCAAGAGCAACAGCAAAGAAAGCTAAAACAAAAATATTGGATTAAAATTTATTCAAAAACTATGCAATTATTTAAAAATAAAAGGTACTAACCTGCAGCAATAAAAGCAACGAGAATTAACTTCATGATTTTGATTGAGGGGTTGTATTGATTTTAAGACGAAAGCTGGATTCTGTTTGTTGAAATCCTTCTTAAAGTCAACTTATTTTATACAAAAACCGACAATCATTCCATGTTGGTGAATAATATTGCTTAAAATGAGAGGAAGCGAAAAAACACAAATACTTATTTTAAGACGATTAAGAAGTTATTTTTAAATAACTTCAAGTATCATTTTGTTGAATTACGATATGCTAATTCAATTTTTGGTTTCCTTTTTCAATGCCTCAAAGAGTAAATTCGGCCTGATCCCCTGTTGGTTTTTGCAGGATAAAATAATTATAACAAATAAATATGATAAATTAAATATGTTTGGATTAGTGTTGTTCGGGAGCTAAAAATAAGAGTTTCGGATTTTGTATAAAATAAGTTAACTTTGAGCAGGATTTCAACAAACTCATTCCAGCCTTCGTCTTGTATTCAATTCAATATAAAAAATATGAAGTTTATCCTTGTTGCTTTTATTGCTGCAGGTAAGTAAATTTTCATATTTTTAATAATTTTGAGTTTTATTTATTATTAATTACGAATTGTAATTGAATATTTGGTTTCTAGCTTTCTTAGCTGTTGCTCTTGGTGGTTTAGCACCAATTCCAAAGGATCAAGGACGTTGTAGTTACAATTGCAAGGAACCTGATATCCCAGTGTGTGCTTCGAATGGCATTTGTCTTGACCGATTCTCAAGTTTGTGCAAATTGCAAACTTATAATTGTTTGAACCCAGGAAAACAATTCCAACAATTGCCCGATAGCAAGTGCAACGAAAGTGGACAACCCATGTGTACAAGGGGTGATTTTCAATGAGTACACTTAAAAATTATGCAAAAACAGAACTGAGTGATTAATAAAGTATTATAATAAAAAAAAATAATATTTTTATTGGAAAACTACGACCAGAGAGAAAATGCGGTATCTGAATTACATACTTAAATTACAAATTTAACAAATTTTTAATTAAATTTTGCAAAAATATTTACATATAGATTTCTTAGATTAATTATATATATGTACATTAACATATATATAATTAATCTAAGAAATCTACACAAAGACTCTTCTTTTTATATATTTTCAATAAAATTCTAAAAGTTACTTCATAATATTTTTCTGGTGACCATAGGTTTTTGTAATGCATTATTTTATGAAATAAACATATGGACTAAAAAAATAATAATTAATGAAATGTTAATATTTATTTTTATGAACTTTCAAAGATTTTTCAATAATCTTCAATATTCTCAAGATGCTTTTGTTGTGATTAGTTTAAATATTCGCTTTAACTTTAATTCGATTTACTTAACTGGATATCACTCTTCACAATCAAATATTTCTATAGCAGGTTTCAACTTTATTTGAATCATCATCCTCAATAAATCGCCTTACATTTCAACTGTTGACATTTGACCACTAGTCGTTGTCGACGACGCACGCACGCATTTCCTTCTTCCATATTTTCCACTTTTACCATTTTTATTTTTCTGTTTACAACTATTTCTTTTTAATAATAATGAATGAATTATTAAATACAATAAATTCGCAAAATATAATGCTTATAGGCGATGTTAATGCCAGAATAGGAGAAGAACAAATATTTCCACCAGATATTAGTCTTTCTGCTTCAGATAATCTAAAAAACCAAACTCAAAAGATAAAGTCATAAATAAAAATGGTCGCATGTTCTTAGAAATGTGTGAGGATTTCAACCTATTTATCCTTAACGGAAGCACTACCCATGATTTGAATGGTGAATTTACTTTTATAGGAGGAGCAGGCAAATCTGTAATCGACCTCTGTGCAATTTCTGGAGACTAGCATAAAGTTATTGCTCACTTTGGAGTGGGAACACAGGTGTCCTCAGACCATATGCCATTATTACAAGTATTATTTGACCTCGATACCCCAAGAACATACAATGAAATCATATTGCCCCCCCAAACTGCTATGGAAAGAAAACCAAAAAGATGCATATGCGCTAAAATTACTTAACGAAATGCAAAGTTTCTGCTCTCCAGTAGATACAAACACTGGAGAAAAAATAAAAATACTTCAGGAATGTATTAAAAAAGTTGCATCTAGGAATCCTACATCAAATAGCCGAAGTTATAATGAAAAATGTTTTGATCAAGAATGTTTTATTGCTAGAAAACAATCTTTTGACTTACTAAGAAAAATTAGAAACACAACAAGCCCAAGTAAAACCCTTACAGAACAATATATAAACACATACAAGGCCTACGAACTATTATGTCAAAAAAAAAACGCGAAAATTATTTTAAAAATGTCGCCCTCGAACTTTCCAACACAAGAAATTCAAAAAAGTTTTGGGACAACATTAAAACTCTACGAGGCATTAATTTTGTCTCCGGTGTGCATATATCGGCTGCAAAATTGGCTCACCATTTTAAACTACTGCTTAACCCAAGTAATGTATGCGAAAGCGTTCATTTTGCCGAACCGTATATAGTTGATGAATTATTGGATAGTGATATATCTATGTGTGAATTAAAAGTATGTCTTCAATTGGCCAAAAATAAAAAGCACCAGTTCCAGACAGAATTGGAAACGAATTTTATAAGAACGCACCAATTGAGTTTTTAAATCAAATGTTATCAATTTTCAACCTCATATTTCAAACTGGTGAAATACCTCAAGAATTCAAAGATTCAATAGTTTATCCAATCCATAAAAAAGGTTACATCAGTACACCAAGTAATTATCGAGGCATATCTTTTATGAATTCAATTGCAAAATTATTTGCCTCTATTCTCTTGAATAGGATCAACTTATGGGAACAGAGAAATAAAGTTCTGAGTGAATATCAAGCAGGATTTCGAAAAGGTTACTCTACCGTCGTCGATAAAATATTTTCATAATTACAACCGTTTCACAATACTTTCTTAGAAATAATAGAAAACAATACACATTTTTTGTTGGCTTTAGAGCCGCCTTTGATTCAATTGACCGCAACGCGCTATTTTTCAAATTATCGCAGAAAGGAATGTCAACGAAAATGATCCGAGTATTAAGAAATATGTATAAAAACATCAATCAATCAACATCGATCAATCTCCAGAAATCGAAAATTATGATACTTAAGAAAAGACAAACTAAATTAGAAAAAAATGAAAAATGGTTTCTGGATCGGCAGCAAATTGAAGTTGTCACGAAATACAGCTACCTTGGTATAATTCTAGAACCAAACATGAAATTCACACATTTTGAAAACAAATTAAAAGCCTCAAAAAACCTTATCAACGCCTCATGGAAGGATATCATTAGTAAAAATGAAATACCACTCTCAGTTAAGTATATATAAAATTTTTGAAAGTGTTATGCGCTCAGTTATGTGTTACAGCTGTCAGACCTGGGGATTTAAGCAATACGAACAAACCGAAAAGCTTCTACGTTTCTTTCTGAAAAAGTTATTCCACTTTTCCTCGAATATTTCCTTTTCCTCAAAATATATATATTTCATTTTACTTTAAAGTTACATTTTGATTATATACATAAAGTTCTCTGTTACCCATCAAACAGACTTCCAAGTAAGTAAGCTAAGTATACTTTTGACCATAAATTAGAATGGATTAATTATTGGATTTCATTGGCAGAAAAATGTGAAACAGACCTAAATATACAATACACAAATCTAGCACTTCTGAAGCAACAATGCTATAATCTTCTGGAAATATCCGACTCACAAGATCGTACCCAAAACATTGAAAAAGCAAAATCATCAATTAATAGAATTATTTATTCAGGTCTTAACTATGATCTCAACGAAAAGAATTACTTTAATGACCGTTACAGTGTGAAAGAAATATTACTAATATCTAGAGCAAGATGTGAAATGCTGAATTTAAATGGATCTCCATATAGAAACGTTATACGTTATAACCAATCAGAGCACAATTTGTAATATGAAAGCGAAAGAAGATATTTTCCATTTTTTAGCTATATGTCCCATTTATAAAGATCTAAGACATATTTACTTCGGGGAACGCTCGTTGACAATGAAACATACAAAAAAACTCCTAAATGGTTGCAATTGGCAAGCTCTTTATAAATTTATTGTATCTGCATTTATATACCGAAACAATATAACAACAGAATTTAGATAAGATACAAAATAGTTTACACTTTTATTTACAAAAAAAAAAAAAAAAACAAAGATAATCAAGTTTTTATGAAAATTGGCTTCCTTTTTATTTTATTAACTTCCCATAGGAAGTTATTGTAATGGGTCCGATTTGTCAAATTGAAAATTTTGACATTTCTCGACGTTTCAAGGTCCCTAGAGTCGAAATAAAAGATTTTTAGAAAGATGTCTGTGCGTGCGTGTGTACGTACGGGCGTACGTCCGTACGTTCGCGACGTTTTTTTCGTCGTCCATAGCTCAAGAACCAGAAGAGATATCGACTTCAAATAAATTTTGTTATAAAGATAATAAGGCAGAAAGATGCAGAAAGGGCTCTTAAGAAAATTGAGTGGGTGGTTTTTTTACCATAGCAGTTTAAAAAAAAGGTGAAAATTTTGGTTAACCCTAAATATCTCATGAACCAATGACGCTAGAGACTTGAATTAAATTTTATGTTATATATTGTAACGTGATACAAAACAATTATATTTTTGGAAAAAAAATCAATTAAAGGTTTTTTTTATAAATCAAAAAAACTGAAAAAAAAAATTTGTCACTTCGAAAATTTTACGACTAAAATATGATTTCATTTCCAAAACAATTTTGTGCAATGAAGAATAATGTTTTTGACATCTGATAAAATTTTGAGAAAAATCGAATTGACAGTTTTTTTACAAAAAATAATAACCTAAAAAAAAATAAAAAAAAATTGGTAAAAATTGAGTTTTGACTCAAATATCTTTTCAAGACTTTGAGATATTGGCTTTAAACTACTTTTATCTTTCAAAAAATAATGTTTTCAACATTCAGTAAAATTTTGAAAAAAATAGAATTGACAGTTTTTTTACAAAAAATTAAAAACCGAAAAAAAATTTAACAAAAGTTGGTAAAAATTGATTTTCGACTTAAATATCTTTTCAAAAATTTGAGATTATGGCTTCTAAATAATTTTAACTTATAAGAAATATTGTTTTCAACATTAGGAAACATTTTGAGAAAAATCGAATTGACAGTTTTTTTTACAAAAAATAAAAACCTAAACAAAAAAATTAATAAAAGTTGGTAAAAATTGATTTTCGGCTCAAATAGCTTTTCAAAAATTAAAAATATTGGCTTCAAACTTATTTTATTTCACAGAAAATATTGTTTTTTATATTCAGTAATTTTTTTATAAAAATCCAACAGTCCGTTTTTTCATAAAAAAATAAAATCTACAAAAAATAGAACGCAAATTTGGCAAGAATTGATACATTTAGACAAACTTTTAAGCAAGACAAATCGATAGACGGGATGGGAAGTTATCAGTGTGGGTCGCATCCCAGCCTCTTTTTTTATTTTTATATTCGAAAAACATGTTTTGCATTTCAATCAACTTACCAGACAGACGGCAACACCATTGTCTTATTATTATTTTATGTATTTTATTAATGTCGTTGAAACCTATATTGTAAGAACTAATTTGTTATAAATAAAATATTTGAAATCTTAATCATAATCTATTTCTTTTTATGTGCAACTTAAGGTGTGATTTGGTTGGATATTGCCTTCCAGAAATTGGACATTGTAATTTTTGTATATCCTTATGGTTATGACTTTTCGAATGGAAATAAAGTCTATTCTTAGAGAAAAACTCCTTCTAACACACACTGCACTGCAGGCGAATTCTTTTTTATGAGCATGAGTTTCCTTGTGTAAGAGAACTATATTTAATAAACCTTTTCAAGTAGAGGTACACTTGAATAGATTTGTATTATGTGTTTTCAATACAAAAGTCGATGGTTTTAACTTACTACAAATTAGACATTTAAACGAGTAGTATTTTATTAAATGGAAACGTACAAGTTTTTATTTTAAAATAATTGCTCATATTCGGTGCATTTAAATTGTCGTTATTTAACTTGTAATGCTCCCAGATTTTCGTAGAGTTTGTAAGATTCTGCAAAAAAAAAATGACAATATTTTTGTTAATAAACTTACCGCTTGGTATCCAGAAAAATGATATTTTATGTTGCATTTATTGACTAGCTTAAGGGAATTCTTTAATAAATCGATCTAATTGATTTGGGGGTTGGATTTTGTAGAAGTTGGTTTTTCATCAACGATTACATCGTCACAAGTCAAATGTTCAGACAAATAAAAAAAATAACTTCAATTATATTTTTAAACTAACAATAATTTTTATTTAATAAATTAAATAAGACAAGTCAAGCGATATTCAATCTTCTTGCAATCTATTTGCAAAATACTTCCAATCGAATTATAATACTGATGTTATTTTAAACATTAATGACTTTTACTCAAATATTTCCCCTATCACTGACTTTGATTTAAAGTGTTTTTCAGAACAAGACGTTCTTGATGGTCTGACTGAATTCGATTCAACTAAAAAAGCTGGAGCGGATAAAATTCCCCCGCTCTTATTGTCAAAATGTGCCTCGTCAATCTGCTACGCTCTTAAAATTATTTTCAATAAATCTTTATCATCTGGTGTTTTTATTGACGATTGGAAATTATCGTTTGTTAATCCAATTTACAAAAGTGGCCTTAAACACCTCGTTAAAAATTACAGACCAATATCAAAACTTTCCGCTGTACCAAAGTTATTTAAAAAATTAATGACCCAGAGGCTATTTTTTGCTGTTAAGGGATCAATAACGTCAAAACAACATGGATTAATTAGTGGCCGATCAACTTTGACTAGTTTGTGCCTTTTTCCCAATTTTGTTTAAAATCTATGGAAGAGAAAAAGCAAGTCGATGTCCTATACACAGATTTTGTTAAGGCGTTTGACAGAGTTCACCATGAACTTTTATTGCATAAACTTGAAAAACTGGGATCTTCAGAAAGTGATTGTTTAAACTTTCAAAATGATATTGATTTATCTCGAACTCAACACATCAAAATGTAAAATTTTTAGTGCTTACAGAACGTTAACTCCGTTAACTTTTAATTATAAATTTGTAATGGTAACACTCTCAAGGGTCAGTGAGGTGAAAGATCTTGGTGTTATCTTTGATTGCAAACTCACATTTTCTGCCCACATTGATTTTATTGTTTCGAAAGCTAATTCCATGTTAAGTTTCCTCAAACGACCTTCAAGCGTTTTTAAAGATGAGTATACTTTGAAGGCAATTTTTTTGTTCATTATTGTTGCCTATCTTAGAGTATTGCGGTGTGGTTTGGTCCCCATTTTACAAAAATGCTATTGCAAGAATAGAAAGGATACAAAAAAGGTTCTCGCGATTCGCGTTAAGGAATTTGAGATGGTCCGACGGAATGCCTGCTAACTTTTCAAGATGTGCGTTATTAGATTTGAAAACCCCTAAAAGCCGCAGACAAGCTCAATGCGTTCTTTTTATTAAAGACATTTTAAGTAATTGTATAAAATCTGAAGAACTACTTGCGCAAATTTCTTGGTATGTTCCAGAAAGAAATCTAAGAATTCGTAATGATCTGTTCTATGTTCCCATTCATCGTACAAATTATGGTTTAAATAATCCTGTAACTCGTTCGTTAACATTGTATAACTCTATCTGTAGTGAAGTCGACCTTTCTATGAATTGGGTTAATTTCAAAAATATTGTTCAAAATATTTTTATTTATTTATTTATTTATTATTGTAGTTTGATAATATTTTACATTTGCATATATGTTTACTTAAGAGATATAGAAAATTAAATTCTTTACAGCTTCAATATAGATACTCAATACTAATATAAAAATAATTTAACTGAGAAACAATTATTCTTAAGGGAAAACCTACAAGAAAAAACCCTTATATGACTTGTTCAAAATATATTTCATTCTTGAGTTGAGCTAGAATAAGTAAATTGTAATTAATGTAAATACCTTTTTGTTATGAGCAGATTGTTAAGTCAAATCCATTGATGAATAATAAATAAATAAATAAGTGGTCTCTTCTAAAGGTTCAATATTGAGTGACAACCGATCAGAAGGTCTTGCAAAATGCAAATCCAAAAAGTGGCCAGCATAAATAATAAATATATATATATATATTTTATAAAAGATAATATTTTGTCTGGTTTCACGCAGTTGAGGGAGTTGGGTGGAATACGAGTTGTGGAAAAAGTATACATTTGGATTACAAAAATAGTATATGGAAAATGATAAAGACATCATTTCACATCTTGTCAGCGTCGGGTCATGTTCATTCTCAGAATTGGAAGAATTGACTTATTTAATGTTTTCCAATATTCTAAAACACTATTTGCTAAAGATGTTTATGAATTTCTTTGATCTAGATTAGATATTGTTTTGTTCGATTTGAATTGCTTTCAGTATCTATTACTGAAATCAAGTCAGTTTCGGATTTGTTTGGCTATTTTTTGGCTGCTATCTTTAAAGGCTCTTCATCATCAATTTTGTTCTTTGCCTTGTCGAGGGCTATGTGATTTTCATCTAAATGCTTCACCATATCACTGTTAAACTCTTCTGTGAAAAAGTATTGTTTATAGTAGACCCATTCTCTTTTGTTGAGACACTTTTGGCGTTCTTCCTGATTCTTATCCAGTCTCTTTCGGTATGGCCTAATCATTCGGAAATCATTTTCTGCTCTAACTACATTAATGTAGACAGATTTTGAATAGCAAGATCGGAGGAAATGAATTTCTGGCATCTAAGGAATTGTTTTGTTTTTAAAACATCATAGTTGGGCTTGAGAGCGCAGTCGATACCATTTTGTTAAGGTCTTAAAGCATAAATCACAAGCATATTCAAATAAGCAATCTGGAATTTAAGTTTGTTTCATTACTTCTTTAAAGCAATCGGTGGTTAACGCAGTGATTAGGTTAACAGAGAATTATTTGGCACAAAACTATCCTTGTATCCGATTTGTGACCAGTTTCTTTGATTTTTCCGAGGCATATGCGACATATTTGACTGAATTTTGGATTTTCCTATAATTCGTTGAATTTGGTAGAAGGTTCTTGATCTATTTTTTGGTTTTTGTGGATATATTTTTTCATATTTTTTTTTTATAATTTTTGAGACAAATCAACAAGTTTTTTATTATTTTGAAAATTTTTGTTGACTTTTGAGTTTTTGACGTAACTGACAAACAGCTAGAGAGAGTGCGTTCAGTGCAGTTGTATCAATTAAACGTGTTCCACGAAAGGAAAATTATCAGAATACGCTAAATTCCTTCGTTTAAAATAATTTTGGAGTTTCGAGTAGGATTGTTGTCTGTTTTTCATATCCAGCCTTTTCTTTGTCACTTTGAAATGGATTTATGGAAAAATGATAAATGATTTGAGTTCAAAATTTGTAGTGTTTTCAAACACACAAAAGGATTGAATTTGACAGTGTTGTAAAAAACGCAAATGGTGATTAATTATTTGTGTGATGTAGAATTGAACATTTTTAATTTTCGAATATGTGATGTGTTCATGTTCATCCTTTTATATCTATGGGGATACAGTTTTTTAGCATGAACAATGATGCGGAAAGCAGATGCCTTTTAAATTCCTACAATGAGTCCTCTTTGAGGATACCATTGAATAAAAGACTTGCATGGAAGAAATCTCTAGATACGAAAAGTAGTTTCTCTAAAATTAAAAAAAAAACGCAAAGCAGCCATATTGCACTCAAGTGAAGTAATTTTTTTTCTTATGTATAGGACTTTTGATAGTTAAAACAGTCAAACTAACTATAATACCAATGAAGTGTGTTTAATTTTGATTGTCAGTAAACTTTTCCAAGTTCCATGGCAAATACCTTCATCAGAACAAAGTTTACAATCCGTAAGCATTTTACAGATATGTAGTTTTATGACCGTTTTTTTTTTTTTTTAATTTAACGTCTATTAAAATTTAAAATAAAAAATAGGGACCATTTAAACAAAAGCTATAGTAATTCATATAAAGTAAAAACGTATTTTGTAGTTAGTGCGTTGGACTGCGGTAAATAGATCTTAGGGCCGAAAGGCATTAGTATTAAGTAAATATTATAGTTTAACTTACAGTGTCCGTATGGGGCCAGCAAGTTAGTTTTAAGTAATGGTTAATTAGGCTTGTTTTTTGAATTTTTGTCAAGCTTTAAGATAGTTTAAAGTATGATTAATACAAATTAATTTAAACAAAAAAAAAGTGCGTAGTAAGGTACTGCCTCTTGCAAGGAATTCACAAATTTTTCAAGAGTAATTCTTATCATAAAAAGTTCCTTGTCAAATTAGCCATTCGGATTCAGCTTAAAACTGTAGGTCCCCTTCATTCCTGAAAACATTACTCGAACACCTATTTTTTTTAATAACGTTTTTTAGTATAACAGTAAAAATTGTATCAAACACACTTAAACTTAAAATTTTAAGTAAATGAAACTAAGAACATGTATTAAATTTGTCGTATAAAATAAGAATCATTAATCTGATGTGAAAGTGTGGTTTTCATCAGTAGGAAAAGACCCTTTTATAAAAGTAGTTGATAAGTCACGCAGAGAAGGTTAAAATGTTTTTATTTTTATGAAAATTGAATTACATGTTGAGTGTTAAAAATAGAGTTATAAAAAATCAATAACAACTTTTTTAAATAAATGTTCATTTTGTTTTTTATGTTTGTTTTATATGCAAAGTAGACGATTTTTTAGTCAACTGAATAGGTACGACGACAATTTTATAGTTGTTAACAAGCGATTTCAAGTGCTTGACAGTTTAAAACAACACATTTGGAGTATTCAGTGAAAATCGATAAATAATCTAAAATTTAAGGAAAAAATGGATTTGAGAAAATTAAAAAAATATATAGAGCTATCAGTCTTATAGAACAATTGAGCTTGAGGTCGTTACATCAAAAACTACTGCAGCTGGGTATAAGGGAATTCTAAAAAAATGCTCTTAAATATTCTAACATTTGTTGACCCATAAACTTGGCTTATAAACTAGCAATGGCTGCCGTAATTCTCTGATTTAAACATTATTAAATATATGTACTTGGGTATGTTTGGTACCAACTGTTAATGAGCTTGATTGTTAGTTTGTAGACAAACAATTCTTTATTTATATTAAAAGGCTGTATGATTCAAGCCACAACCAATTCACGAAATGATTAAAAGTGAATGAAAGTTATTTTAATCCAATCCAATTAAATAAAAAAATAAATTGGGTAGCGCAACAGTCCGTGGAGAATTAGGGACCTAGTGGCTTACAACTCTAAACCATTCTCGTGTACAGGTAATGTTGTCACAGAGATGGAGGGGACCTACAGTTTTAAGCCGACTCCGAATGGCTAATTTGGGAAGGCACTTTTCATGACAACAATCACTCTTGTACGATTTGTCAATTCCTCACAAGATGCAGGGATTGAACCCAAGATCTCTGACATGACAGTCTAAAGCACAGACCATCATGACGTAACGGGTTCTCTAAACCAATTAGAATTATAACTTTTGCAACAGAAACAGGCGAAACAGAAACTAGTGGTTGTTTTTGGATAATTATTTTAATATTTTTTTCATTAAAATCAACAGATGATACAATAACCATCAATATTTAAAAAAAAAGTACTTTTTTCAAAAACGTTTGTGCATATTTGGTTGAAGAGGAGTGTATATGTTTATATAGCTTATAGACAAATTTGACCATACTATTGTGTAAAGAAATAACCGTTTCTTACATAAAAAATGTATTAAAAAATATATGAAATTTAGAATTCTTAAACTTTTTCGTCACAATGAGTTCAAAATTGTATATGAAGCATTTTGTAAAGAATCAAATTTTTTGAATTTTTGCATAACATTGTCTTTTTTAAAGATTAAAAATACACTATTTTCCAAAGTCCATCACATCGTTTTTGATAGGATTTATTCCTAGATGCGAACCATATTTTCGGGAAGTTTTTTTGCTCCCGATTTCATGATAGCATTTTTATACAAAACTCTTAAGGATGGAGACGGCTGTGACCAAAAACAAAGAAGAAACATGTTTTCAGACAGCTCGAGGTTTAACAAAATTAGCATACATTTATTTAAAAATACTCTGGTGGTTGCAAAAGCAAATATTTATGAATAGTCAAATTTTTAAAATCATGGTTATTACATGGAAATATACACGATTCTGAAATGTTTTTTTTTTTTTGTTACTAATTATCATAGAGATTTTTATTTTTTGAATAATAAACAACTTTTTAATTTGTATTTTAATCTATCTTTTTTATTTTATTTGTTATGTTTTTATTGTTATCATTAATAACACGATTAATCACTTGGCATTATTATAAATTAAAAAAAGAACAAAAAAATATCATACTTATTTTTAAAAAACAATAAATCATTGCAATACAAATACAAGTATATTTTACATTATTATTATCATTTTCATTTGTTTATCATTTTCTTATTTGTTTCATTTAAAAAAATAATTAGTCCTAGAAAATGTATGTTACATTTTTTTAATACCTACTCAAGTTTACTATAATTGTGTTAAGTTGTATTGATAAGTTTTTTTAAATTATCTATGCAGTTTTTTCCATCTTAAAACGTTTACACAAATCGCAGCCTTCATTTATTTAAGAATAAATAAACATATTTCGGAACACATGGAAGACAGCAAACTTTTCATTCTCAAGGTTCTCAATTTAAAAACTCAATAATCACATGTTTCGAGAAATAATTTGGTAAAGAAAATAATTACTTTTTTTAAACGGAAAACATTCCTCAAACTGACGTTTTAGCAACAATCAAAAAGTTATAAATTTTGTATTAATTAACGAAATGTTGCTAATTTTATACGTTAAGATTCAAGATCAGGAATCTAAGGTTAGGTTAAAATGGCTCTCAATGAAATTGGCACACACTTTGTTACGAAAATGAGGGATCATAAATAACATGAAGACCCAGTTTTTCAGATCGAAGTTAAGACTTAAGGTAACTAACAAAATTTGATGCTTTTAACCTAACCTTTTAACGATTCAAGATCATCGTATTAGAAAAGATGGGATATTAAAATTTGAGTATCACACAAAAATATGCAACACATATTTCAAAAATTTCAATTTAATTTTGTAAATAAACTATATCATGGTATTTTTGCTTTAAATATTGAAACGAAGTAACGATTGCGCGCGTTACAAAATAATATTAAAATTATTTTATGTTATACTATTTTTAATTTTAGTTTTTATTTAATTTAAAAATTCATCTTACTTTTAACAAACAAAGAAAAGAAAAACAATCAAATTACATATAACTACAAAGCTAACTACAAATATTGTAAAACAATTTAAATGAATATATTTTTTAATTGTTAATAAGGCATTTTATGAATGATTTTTTTGTTTTATTTTTGTTTTAAATATTATAACTACATGCAGGTATAAAAATTAATTATTCAACGACACAAATTATTGTTTTGCGCCTAAGAAAATTCCATCTAAACATTTGTAACAAATATTGTTGTTGTTTTTTTTCTTTTGAAACCTTAAAAACTATATCAATAACAAATAATAGTTTTTATTTTTATTTAATGCAAATTTAATTAGTTTTTATTTTTATGTCAATTATTTTATGAAATTATATATTTTTTGACATTATTTTTTGTGAAATTTTTAATGATGTGAGATTTTGTTTTTCTGTTTAGTTTTTTGATTTTATTTATAAGTATATAATACAATTAATTTATTTCTAATAACTTTTTTTTTTAAATTTAGTTTTACTTAGAAATAAGTTGTTGTTTTGTTTAAATTATTAAATTTATTTATTTAATTTTGCGCACTCCGATCAATTGGTTTTACTTCCAATAATTGTGGATAGTTTTCAACAATGTTAAGCAGGATGGTATCGATGTAATGTTTGAGCCGCGTATTTTCATCTTCTTTTTCTTGGAAGGCTTGTTGAAGCTAAAATGAAAAACAAGAATAAAAATTAATGAATTTTAAGATATAAGAAAATAAATTGAGGAAAATTAATAAAACAAAATGCTTAAAAGTAAACCAATGAAATTTTTATAATTTATAACATTTTAATACAATAACAGGCAGGGCATCCATTTGCATATTGTGTTAAAAATTGGGAACATTTTTGAGGAAAATAAAAGTATACCAAAAGTGTACAAACAAAAAAAATAGTTCTAGTATGAGCTATAATTTGTATAAGACTGGAAGTAGACAAATATAAAGAAATTGCATTTTTGACTAAAAAAAGTCTCAAAACATTTCTGCATTGTAACCTGATGGTCATTTTCATGCACGAATCAAAATGGCCCAATGACCATAATTATTAGGTTTATTGTTTACACTTGACTAAAAACGAATATTTAGTTTTTAGCGATATCGTTTTGACATTTGTTTTCAAAATATTTAACTGTCAATAGTCAAAAGTTTTTAAAAGTAAATGGGCAGGTTCAGACAACATAGGGGACTTCATTTGCAGTCAACTGCACTCTTTGAACGTTAATTTTAACTAAGGTAACTAGTTAGTGTCATACATTTCAAACTCAGAACTTTACTTCACTAACCTCTTACTTCAGTTCATCGTACAAAAACAATTAAAAACATTGTCCACAAAACACTCCTCAAGCAATCTAAAAGTCCATCACGATTTGTGTTTTGTATTGAAAACAAATATCTACATATTACTCACGTATTTCTTTTCCAGTCAGCTTTCCAATAAAGGTGCCTTAATTGGAAGGCATTTTTTGGCAGCTGGACAATCAGATTCTAGAAACTTGCCTTATACTACGTTTCCACCGAGCACTAAACCGAGATTTAGCTAGATTTGTCACAAATCTCCTTGAAATCTCGAAGATTTACCATACAAATTTGAATCTCCTCAAATGAAGATTTCAAATAAAACTCATTGAAATCTACTTGGAAACATTAGTTTAGTTTGTCAAATCAAACAAACTTTTTTTTCGGATAATAATTGTTGAACCGACCCATTTAAACGCCAATTTCGTTTATTGACAGATGGAAATGTCAACAAAAACTATCTGTCTCACTTCCATATGACTCAAATTCAAAACAATAAACAACTTTCAAGAAATCACAGACGAAATAAAATGTAAGTATACAAAAATAATAAATATGTACAAGAATATAATAAAACTAATTACTTACAGATGATGAGTGAACAAATACATATTTTTTTTCTTTTCGAAAGGAGAATAATTTGAAGTTTGGTTGTTATGACATTAACCAAACGTCAAATTAATCTCCTTTTCTTTGGTGGAAACACCTCATGATTTATTTTAAATCACTTGTCTTAAATCTCGGATTATTTGTTGGTGGAAACGTACTATTACGTTCAAGTCTCTGTGGTCGTCGGAACCTGCCCAATGTTTATTTTTTTTTTGAGTTCACCGCAATGAACATTTTAGGACTGTTTCCTTACACTTAAATTCTATATTCTGTGATTTGGGTTGATTCAACTCTTTGAGCATGGTTACGCTCATATTTTGGACTTTGTTTAAAGTAAACGAAATAAAAAATGCAAACTATTAATACTATTTTTAAAGGGAACATAGTGCCGTCAAAATTAATTTATATACAATTATTCAAATTGTAATTTGACAGAAATGTACACTAAAATGGAAATAAAACTAAATTTCAAGTATAAGAACATACGATTCTGACACTGAGAGTTCTTTCATTGATTTAAAAGTGCGTTCACAATGAAACTTAAATCGGATGACTTTGAGTTTGTATTTAAAGCATTACAAAGATGTAAACGATTAATTATAATTAAAATCTAAAGATGATTTACTCAATTTTAAAGTATCTTAGAACATCTTATAGGCTTTTCACACTAAATCCAAAACCCGATTTTAGCGAAATTATCGGGTTTGGCCGAAAACCTACATCGAAAACTCAAGTTTTCCCATACATTATTCGTAAGTTACAAGTTTTCGTAAACAAACAGTTTTGTCCAAAAACTAGTAGCAATTCAAAGATGAACTAAATAAACTTTTCGAAACATTCAGCGCTCAATTAAATGCAAGCAAAACAGCTGATGGCTGCTGTCAAAACAAATATTTCACTTTGATATTTTAAAATTTTATTTAAAACAACCACAACTGCAGTTTTAATTTAAATAAAATAGTATAATTAGTTAAACTTACAATTTGTGGTAAGTAATATTATTTTTATGAAGATTTCTTATAATTAGAATTAATGTTTTTTTGTTTCTTTTTTACAGAACATGGAAGAGAAACGAAAAAATACGAAAAGAAAACTGTGGGGTAACGAGGACGAGGAGGACCGAAAAGTATTTGAATTAGAGCAACGAAAGGTTTGTCTGTTAAAAGAATTTGTAAAAGACAAAAAATTGTTTTACGAAAATATTTTGAAAATACATATGTATGTAGTTTGTTAAGCTTTTTTTTATGTATTAATTTCCATTTTAATTAATCAAAATGCTTTTTATTTTCACAAATATTGATTAAAGGACTTAACTTTTATTTACAAATCAATGACAGTCGATGTTGCAAAAATTAAAATGTCAAACGAAAACGTGTAATCATTCAGTGTGAACGATTTTCAGGTTTTCGAAAACTTTTTGCCGAAAACTAGGTTTTGTGTTTGGTGTTAAATGCCTAACCTACTGTCTCAAAATTTGATTTGCTATTTCAACACGAACTCTGAATTTCTGACATTTTAAATTAATAGATCCGTTTCACAAATTTAGGTTTGTTTGATAAGAATTTTTTCACGGGCTGTCACTGTTTAAACGCAGTGCTCAGATGCGCATTTTTTATAAAAAAACGGAATAAGTATTTTACTAGCAAGCAACAGAGATAAAATGTTGCTAAATTTCTAACAATTTATAATATTTATGATCTACTCTCAACGATAGGTTGTTAAAAATGTTGCGCCTTGTTTCTAGCTAAAGCAAATGCGCTATTTTAGACTAATCCCGATTTATGTATGAGTTTTTCTGTTTTTAGTCCAGTTCTTAGATAAACTTATCAAACTGTTTCACCTCGAAGTTTTTTAAAATTAATTCATTATTTTAAAAGGGATGTTCCTAATTAGTGTAATGCAATGAATGAAAAGGAAAGGAAATATGGTAAGTTTAAAGCATTCTTAATTTAATGTGGAAAACTTATTATTTTCTCCAGGTTTAATGTTTTAATAAATAAAAAAGAATACAAATTTATTAAAAAATAAAAAAAAAACAACAACATAACCAAATAAAGTGATGCGTGCAATAAAAAGTGGCGCAAATAAATATATTATTTAATTCCAAAAAATTTGAAACCAAAAGTTAGATCCTTATAACTATTTTGTTTGCTTATTTTAATAGTTATTTTTATACAAGCTTTTGTGTAGCAGTTTATTTAAAAATAAATTAAGTTTTGTTAATGAGTAAAGAAAGCCTTGTTTTTTATTTTTTTAATAAAGAATCAACAAATTGCACCATCCCAATTATTATTACCTGGCTCAATGATGCCATTGTGGCTGAATCCACAGAGTCCTGTAAAAATAAATAATATTACGTGTTGTATAATAAAAAAAAATAAAGCAATTTTTGTTTTATTTTTCTTTGAATTGTGATTTTTATATGGTGAATTTTTAATGGTGAATTTATACTAAGCATTTTTGGTGTATTAAAAAAAAGAACAAAATTATAAAAAGAAAAAAAAAAACAAAAAGATGACTACCGCCCGCTGCCATTTGCTTTTCTTTTTCATTTTTCCACGATGGAAGTGTTCTACGCCCCCGTGTATAAAAATAAAATCATGCTCTACCAAAAAAGAGGAAATCTCTCGTTGAAGAAAATCTATGAATTCAAACTAACCTGCGTTTGAGACATTTCTTCCAGTTCTTGTGCCAAACTATTTAAAGTGCCATTTAGAAGATGTCTTCCTTCTTCAACGCCACGTGTCAAAACTGCTGCTTGAAGTTCTTCATTTTGTTCTTCGAGAGCTGAGTATTAAAATAAATTGTTTTATTAAATTATTCGTGATAAGATTTTCTCAAAATATAAGCAAGATTTGATTTGACTGCCATTTTTTTTAAGATAGAAAAGTGTAAGCATCCCTTAGAAATTTGATTTTTGACAGTTAAATGTGTTTTAATTTTTCGTTGATTTGAGTCCGAAGCCCTGTCAAATGGATTTTGTATATGAATTTGATAGGATTTTAAGCAAAAAAGCACAGAAAGTCACAGAGATACAAAGTAAGAGAAGATCAATTGATATGCAATATTTCAAGAATGTTAAGTTCTTTATGGAATTTCCAACACTTTACTACATATCCATGGCTGTTCATTTAAATTTTGTATTAATTTTGAGACACCGTTTTTTAAAATTCAAACTCACATTTATTTTGTATTCTTAATTCATCTAACTCCTGATGCAGTTCTTCCAGTCTTAATGCCTCTGGTGATGTACTTGGCATTGCTGGTCCAGTTTCTGAACGCAATCGCTCAAGCTCGCGGCTCATCTCAACCATTAGATCTTCTGAAGCTTTCTTCTCTTGCTCATATTTACGTTCAAGCAATTTAGCATTGCTTAAATCTTGTTGCAAGGCCATAATACTATCACGTGCAAGTTCTAATTTTTCTTCCGTATTATGTAGATCACTAGCTTGTTTGTCACATAATACACGTAATCTTTGTGCTTCTTCCCGCAAGGCATTCGCCTCGATCTCAATGGTTCTTATTTTAATTTGGCAATTTTCATTTTGTAAAGCGGCTTCACGCTCATGCCGAGCTAGAAGTTCACGATGGCGTTTTTGTTCTTCGGCTAACCGTTCTTCGGCACGAAGTTCCGACTGTAAAATAAACAAAAATAAATTAATGAAATATACAAAAATTAACTTTACTTCGAAATTATTGAATGTGAGTAAATTCCAAAAAGCAACAATAAATCGTTTGAAGAAATTACACATTATACAAAATTAATAAATAAAAAAAATATAGATACATCTGCCTAGAAACTCGGACGTAAATGTGATTTTTATTATATGAACAAATATTAAGTTATTAAATGATTTCCAATATAAAACATTTCCAAATAAAACATCAGCTTTGTTTACAAACTATTCACTCTTAAGTTCGACTACATTCTTGCATTGAACCTTCTGACTAATTTGTTGATAAACAGTTGATGTTTCGGGCACGAAATGCAAATTTAATATTATTAAAATAAATTTAAAACAAAAATACTTGGAAGGAGCCTTAATTACAACTTCCCTTAAAATGTGAAATGTTTAAACACTTCGAGTGTTGGGAAAATATCAAAGCATTAAAGAGGGCCCTAAAATGTTTAATATAAAAATGAGAGGACACAAAACAAGTAAAGTATTCCACATTCTGGATGTGCGACTCAGAAAAGAATGTCTACATTGATTTACTTGACAGAATACGTCTGAAATTTAACACAAAGGAAACTGATGGGTATTAATGAAAGTATATCGGCTAAATTGTTTGAAGGCGGGGGGGGGGGGGATCGTGGTAATGAAACTGGATACTTCGATAGAATATTACTTAGAAAGGGCAACGGCCTAGTCACTGATAAAGCATCGGTTCTTTCTCTTCTGTCCTTCTGTCTTGTATTAATGTCTTGTGTTGTTATCACCTTATATCGTCTAGCCGCTCAAGGTACTGTGTTCTCTACTCTGTACATTTATGTGCTGAGTAGTATGTAATGTAATGTAATGTACTTATAGAAATATCGTTAGAACAACGAAAGACATGGAGTAAGTTTTCGAACAACAACAACAACTTAAAGGTGCTACCACTCATTGTTTTTGGCTGGAGATACAGGTATTTCGTGCTTGCCACTAAAAGTTTTTCAAATAAAATTGGATTAAAGCTCAGCACCACAAAAAAGGAGACTGATGAGTACAAAAGTGGCAAAGCACGAAATAGCTATATCTCCAGCCAAAAACAATGAGTGGTAGCACCTTTAAGTTGTTGTTGTTGTTCAAAAACATTCAATGAAATTAACAGGAATGGTCAAGTCTAACAAGCTGACATTCTAGTACGAATAGTAAAATAAAAATAACAATAATGACATGGAGTAAGGTTCCGGTTCGAAGAAAAATAATAAACATATTACGATGAATCGCTAAATAAAAATTTGCTATGGACTCTAAACGATTTAAGCGGATTACTTTAAATTTGGTACACAGCTCTTCTGGATTTTCTAAAGGGAAAATGCAAGATTTACATCAAGCATAACTTTTTTAACTTTGTGTGTGCTTTGAGGTATTGTGACTTGTTAGAAAAATCAACTTATTATAATTTCCTAGTTCTTGAAATTGACTAAAACATAACCTTCAAAAGATTACTCGTATCGTGACGTTAATTTTCTTCAAACAATACAAATATTACCACCAGCTATCCAATGTTCTGTTGAGAAAGACGTTTAAATAAAAACTAAATAAAAACAGTTGCTTTCAAAAATGTATAGTCAATGACTCGGAATACTGGTTGTAAGATTTTAACGGCCAATTTCTTGACAAAGTTTTAAAATAAAATTAAAACTCGATCTAGCAATTCTCGGTTAATCTATGGAACTTAATTTTAAAAATGAGCCCTATCATGAATTCCATCGTAATCGGAAATTTTTACGAATCCCGAAAAACTGTATCATGAAATCCGTTCGTAGTGAAAAATCTCATACAATTTTGCATTACGAACGGATTTGATGATACAGTTTTTCGGGATTCGTAAAAATTTCCGATTACGATGGAATTCATGATAGAGCTGAATATTAAAAAAAAATTTAGAAGATGTAGAAATCGGGTTTAAATTACTTTTGAGTCCTAGAAATTTAAGAACTCGGTTGAATGGAAATGAGTTCTAACTTGTTTTTTGCTATTTTTGTAGCACCCTGTAGATAGTTCTGACTCAATATTCTGACATATTACAAAGCGGACATTGATTTTCGGAATCGTTTTCTATATTTTCAATTTTTTTCAAAATTAAAATTGTGTTTGCGTGTTTTATTGGATTTCGTTTAAGATTTGTGTTATTTAAAATTATTCCTTTTTGATCAATGCATACAAATGTACATACATATGTACACATACTCGTGTTGCACTTAAGATCTTACTTAAATAAAGATCAAAAGAAATTGGTTTGTTTCGAGTCCTACAATATCTAAAATAGTATATTGAACAGTTTGAAGAAATCGTGGGTTCACTAGATTCAGTCAAAAGATTATTATCGAGATGAAAAATGCAATAATATTGATAAAAGTTTAGTACTTTTAAATATTTTTTCCCGTGCACATAATATCAAAACGGCCGTCTTGTCTTCTATAAACAGATTCATCTACACTTTTATCTGGGCATGTTGTCCATTGCAATATTGATCATTTTAGATTAGATTTTATTTCTCGACATATTTTAAATAGCTCTTATCTCAGACTCAATAGTCGATGGTTATTATAAATGCTCTCACCATTTGATTTAAAAAATATGTAAAACTAAAATAAAGCGCACGAAAAATTAAAAGTTTAATGGATTTAAATGCTTATGTAAATTTTAAACTTTATGAAACTGTCAACTTCCACAAAATTTTACATTATGCAGCTCCTATATTCGTGACTTTTTAGCAAACCGTCCATGTTTTTCTATAAATATTTTATTACTGCACATAAAAATCCTTGTGGTTTGAAATTTAATCCAAAACCAGAATTAATCTAAAAATTAGGCCTTTCGAAGAAGTAAAAATATTGCTAAACCGAGTTCTTATATCCTACATCCCCAAATTAAATGGTCTAATAAATCAAAGCGTAGTGCCCGTGGCATGATGGTTAGTGCGTTGGACTGTCATGCGAGAGGTCTTGGGTTCAATCCCTGCCTGTGCCACCTTAATTAAAAAAAAAAAAGAATTCACGGGTACTGCCTCTTGCGAGGAATTGACAAATTCTCCAAGAGTAATTCTTGTCATGAAAAAGTGCATTCTCAAATTAGCCGTTCGGATTCGGCATATAAATTGTAGGTCCCCTCCATCCCTGACAACATTACTCGCACACAGGAATGGTTGAGAGTTGTAAGTCACTAGGCCCTGGTTCTCTACGGACTGTTGCGCCACCTAATTTATAATAAATCAAAGCTCTATTTTAAACTGAGATCTAAATCAGAGTTATAACGCTTGAGAACTTGATGAATAAATGAGTTAGATCTAAATCGAGTTCTAATTTAGCAATGAACCGAGTTTAAGAGTCAAGAACTTTGTCCAAGAAATTGGCCGTAATACTCGTAGTTCTAAAATTTTCATCGTTTATGAAATTTCGACATTTAAAGTTTGGTTATCTCTACAAAAATCTCTCGTAGAATTGAATTAAAAGTATAAATTGAGTGCAAAAGAGTTTTATATTTTATGTATTTTTTGATATAAAATGTGAATTTTTCAACAAACATAAATGAATGATTTTAATATTTAGGCAAGAATTTTAAATACGACCTTAGAGTATCTTTATTTTTGAGATTACGATGTAAGAACTATCTTGGAAAAATTTACATTTTCAAATTTACTGCTCGCCGGCTTAGCCTCTAGTTCAAATTCACTGAACAAAATGTATGAACAATTTTGTCATCATTGTATTTATTTTTAAAACTTGAGCTATTAAAGGGAATTGCTTTAGCTGTGTTAAATAAAAAAAATAAGAAAGTATACGACATATGTATGTAGATGCGTCTCTTAATTTTATTGAGTCTATGATTTTTGACCAAAATGTCAAAACGTAATTACAATACAAAAATCAATAAAGTAAACAAATAAATTAATAAACAACCATAACTCAAACTTACCTCTCTAAACTGCTCCTCGAGCATATGGTACCGAGTTTGTAGTACTGCATACTCTGTTTTTGTACGCGTTGTTCTGTCTGTTTGTGTATCTGCCAAGTCTGTAACTTGTCGCTGCAACAATTCCAACTGAAATGAAATTAAACAAAAAACAACACAAAATTAATTTAATTTCATATTTTTTTTTTGTTTTTGTACATGGAATAAATTAAAAACAATTTAATATGTCAACAAAAATGAACTAACTAACACAAGAATTCTTTAATTGACGTATATCATCCAAAAGATCGTCAACATCCATTGAACGTTTTAGATACATTTGCGCGAATAAAATTTGTTTCTCTCTTTAAACAAAAACAAACAACAACAAAAAAACCTTAAAATTCACATAGTACGGATCCAATGTATATAAATGCTGCTATATATTGTTGTTGTTGTAAGCGATGTTAAACCCTGTACACAATCGGTATTCGCAAGTTTACATTCCCTCGTTATGTACACAAAATATTTGTGGATATTAAAAAAAAAAAAACACTAAACAAACTGGGGCTCCGGGCGTTACAAAAGAAGATTCATGCGCGAAATACAACCGTGAGTCGTTCTGTCCGTTGTTCTCTCACATCAACTGATCGTCCGTCACCGTCACCGCGCACTCACCACCACTCACCACACCAGTGCAGTGCATTCGATTGTTGTTATATTGGCTGAGCTTGCAGATACTTTTTTACAATATTTTTTCATATTCTAATCAGCAAAGTGATTCATATAAAACATTTTATTCGCCATCCACGGAAAGAGAAGCGAAACGCGGCGAAGCACCCACGAACCCCAATAAAGCGTTCATTAGTCGCGTCGAAGTTGTTGTCTCATTCGCCCGATGTAGCGATTTTTAGGTCAATTGATCTTTTTCGGTCACTATAAGTAGATACATAAAATATATTGATATGTCAATTTAACGGTTAAATTCTATGTAATATGGCGGCGGATATCGAAAGCGACAACACAATGACGTAAATAGAGACACGCTTCTTCAACTGTCGCTCTCCAATGGTCTACTGAGGAGCAGGCCGATCATTATTCTAAGACGATGCCGCGCTGTCGCTGCGGACCGCTACGCTGCGCCGCCACCTCACTCACCGGTCGGTCGGTCCACAGAAAGTTCTATTTCCGCACTCCATTCTAAAAACAACGAAAAACAAATTTCCAAGTAACGAAAACTTGGAGAAATATGGGAATGGGGATTTTAAGAATGTGCTAGCCCGAGAATATTTCTCCAAAAAGAGCTCATCGTCGTGCGTCCGTCGCGTCGTGTCTTCACACGTCTACGTCTATTAAGACTTTTTCGGAGCGCGTTAATTCGCTTACATCTTTTGTATAGCCCCCAGGTCCAGAGTTTGGTGTAATAATTTTATTATAGGTATTAAGTGCTGCCCTTTCAGCGGATGCAAAGGCGGCACATCAGCACATATTATTGTGTTAGGTGTACTTAAATTCGAGACCACTTATTTCGTAATGCACATAAATATAATAATTATTATTAAACTTGGACCAAAAATATATACATACGTAAATAAAAACAACAAAAAGAACATGTTTTATTTTAAGTCACCAAGCAACTTAGGTTGTTTTGTTTTGGCAACAAAAATGGCTGTTAAATAGAAGACATGTTTTGTTTTTGATGAGAAGAACGACCGACACGTTAATATAAATATTTTGTCATGACGAGAATAGATTTTAGTGCGAGTTACATATTTACATGAGAAAAAACATATGTCCGATATGTCGTATGTTTTTTTCCCGCTGCGCCACTCCCCCCGCCTCGACGACGGTGTCTTATGGTTGTAGATATAAATTTTGAATGTTCGTTGCGTTGAATATAAAAAAATGTTAAAATGACAGACAGATAACGAGTGGTGTCTGGTGATCATTTTAACGAAAGACAGGTTCCCCTTTTAAATGGGTGAATGGTCTTCTATCACCTTTTGATATAATTTAAATGATCATAATATCATCATCAAGCATAAAATTATTTTGGTTTTACGTTTCGGTTTTCGTAAATATGTATATTTTTTAATTTGTATTTTGGCTTGTTTGAAAGCTTCAGCCTTCAGAGAGGAGAGAAATTCCGTATTGTTAGAATTTGTTTTTGTTTTCTTTTCTTCTAAGATTATTGAGTGATACTATTTTGCGTGAGCATAAGAATTATAAAATATTTTATGCTTGTTTAATGCAGACTTCTACAGTAAAACCCAGATAATATGCGTTATAGAATAGGTCTGTTTGATTTCGTTGCAAGAGCACGTTTCACAATTATTTAATTCACAGTTTAGGGCAAGCACTTAACTGTAAGTAATGTGTTATGTAAAAAGTGTTTTTTTTAGACGTGTGATTCTCAAGAAAAAAATAAAATGCATATAATTGAATGCCATGGCAAAGAATTTAGTGTTATTTTAAAGATAATGGCTTCAAATTGTGTTATAAGATAATTTTGTGCAAGTGGCTACTGCGGCTGACTCGAATAAGTTCCAGCCGAAAGGCCTAAAATTAACCCACTTTTTGCCATATGTAGCTACTTTCGGGCCGTATTTCAGGAGAAACGACCTCAAAATTCCATTTCAACGCGTCAATCATCTCGGGCATCGTATAAACAAGGGACTTCACATAACCCCACAAAAAATAGTCCAGTGGTGTTAAATCTTACGATCTTGGAGACCACGCCATCCACAGGCCCACATCGTGAGACAATGCGATTACCAAAAGTTATCTTCAATAAATTGATACGTTGCACGAACCAAACCATTATTTTGGTATTAAATTTGGATGATTTGCAAATGTTGTTTAGGATTAAGTCTATTCATTATGAAACAGCAAACCAAACTGAGTATAAATCAAGTGACAGCTGTCAAAAATACCAACTCCAAAAAAAGTATTGCCACACGTCTAAGAAAAACACCTTGGCGAAACATTTTAAACGATTTAATACAATTTTAAAGCAATTTTTAGCTATTCACTAAGCTTAAAAAGATGATTTACCTAATTTTAAACGATTTTAACATTTTACTATCTCTTAACAATTTGCTAAAGTTAAAATCACGGATTGGCTACTTTAAATTTTATCAAATTTGCTAAATCCATATGACATCTGTACAATTATTGTTATAAGAGCATTGAATTAAATGGTTCAGTCTAAACAGTTGGGAAAATTCAAATTAATAGGTCCGTTTAGGCCTATTTGCTTTGTTTATTTTCACGAACTGTCACTTTTTAGACATGTTTGGACGATCTTTTTTTAATAAAAGGAAATTAGTAATTTACTAGTTAGCGAAACAAAAAGAAAGGTTTAAAAATTTGGACTCCTTTAGTAAATTGCTAACTAGCAAATTGTTAAACCCTTAACAATAGATTGTTGAAAATTATGCGCCCTTAAATTTTACAAAGTAGAAAAAAGTAGAAAAATTATAAACATATAAGGAACCGAGTAATGAAACACGTCTAAGCAGTGACAGTTTTTTAAACAAATTTGACAAACCCGAATCTGGAGAACGGAGTTATTCATTTCAAATGTCTAGCTTAATGATTTACTGATAGCTTAATGATTTACTGATTTAAACTGAGCTTTATCATTTTACTTAATCTAAAATACTTCTTGAAATAATACAAGCAAGCAATTTCATTTTTAAAAGCTTTTTAAACTGATGTAGTTTTTAATGTATCAGATCTCCTTCTTTCCAACACTTCTAAACGCATTTTTCAAAACCAAAAAGTTTTGCCATCTATTAGATTTTTAATAGCGAAATAAATTGAAACAGATATTGAACATCTAATTTCTTATCAACCCTCAATAACTCAAACCTCAAAAATATTCACATTTATTCTTTTAATATAAGCCCTTTAGTAGTATAGGCTTTAACGTCTGTAAGATCTGGAAATTAAAAAAAATATTAAAACAAGTAAATTTTGACTTTGAATTCTTCCATATTACAAAATATACTTCCTGTTAAGAAAAACTACGCAACAACTTAGAGAATATAAAATTATCGTTGTAAGCTGGAAGTTATGCATCCTGTTGGCAGCACAGACAAATAAATTGCGATAAGAAGAAAATTGTATATTAATAGTGTGATGTACATAAGTATTTTATATGCCTTATCAACAGATTGAGTTAATATAGGCTACTTGCATCCCACTGATATAATCTTTATTTAATAATTTATTTAAAAAAATTCTATGTATATTAATTAAATAAAGACTAAGCTACTTTTAAGAAATACAAACAGGTCTATCGGAAGTCTTAAAGAAAATACTAGTTTTCAAGCAAATTTGTTGTTTTCATTGCAAATTTTCCTCCATTTTTAATTGGATCCCCTAAGATCCATTAAAAATCGGTGACTTCATTTAAATGAATTCATGCATTAGAGCTTTTAGATGTAATCCGGTGGTCTAGTAGAAAAAGTAGAGACGTCTCAGCCTATTACTGCTTTTTAAAAGGTTTATAGCCTTTATGTACATAAAATCAGGCCAGTTTTCATACGTTTTATTCACTATACAAAATAAAATTAACAACCTAAAATGGATTTCTTCCAATAAGAGGTTTCAATTTGATATTAAAATCTTCTCTTGCAAAACTGCGAAGGCGAACTGTGAACTTTGACTGAAAAATGTTAACCATTTTTGTGATGAATTTTAACAATTTCAAGTATTTTGAGGTGTATATCGTTCCATTTAAAAAAAGCGTAATTTTTACTCGTCAAATATCAAAAGATAACAGTTTCAAACTGTGACATCTGCCCAAATAGTGGGCTATTAAAAATCAAACCTCTTATTGGAAAACTTTGGGTAGGTTAGGCATACAATGTTATTACAATACCACCCTTATTTAGTTGCCTTAAAGTTGTTCACACTTATTTTTTTTTTCTACAACAAATTCTATCTAAGGCTATATATACCTGCTTCGATATGAAATAAACCACCTAGTTTAATTTTATTGATTTTATATCGTATAAGTTGATACTCACTGATTCATTTGCATGTACTTCAATTTTTGTATATTCAAGTTCTTAGACTAATTATACATAGGTCTGTAAGGAAAGACCTTGAATATAGTTTTGTAAAGAATAACCAATAGCTTGTATCGATTTAACAGACAGTTTTTTTTTTCAGCGTGACAAATTTATATTGCATTTCTACATTGTACAAAAGTGCGGAAAGTATACATGACATTTAGAAAGCAAGCTGACATAATGAAGAAAGAAAATTTAAAATTAATAAATGTCAATATGTTATCATTGTATTTTATTTCAGCACCCAAACTTCTACAGTTAAGTTTTTTGAACTAAGTGCTTTTGGAGTAAAAGTTAAATAAAATACAAACATTTTCAAGTAATACTGATTTTTCAATAAGAGTTTTTATTTTGAACAACCTGCTATTTGGGCAGATGTCACTTTTGAATCTGTCATCTTTTCATTCCTTACAATTTTAAATAATAGACGGTTCAACAACCCACTGAAATTGTTAGATTCAACCGCAACAATGGTAAAATTTTGTCTGAAAGTGATATTCTTGGAAGAAGTGATTACAATTTCCCACTGAGATCTTATTATTTAACACCTTTTTATTTGTTGAATTGGTAAAAGAAAATAAAACCTACGATTGGAAAATCCTATCCTAAGCACTTACTCTGAGCACTTTAACAATTTGTTTTGTTTAACACAGGATATCTTTTATGACTTTAAAAAATTTATATTATAAATTACCATAACACCACCAAGTAAAGTTAGAATTTGTAAAGCATTTGTTTAATTTGTGTTGACAGCCCCTTAAAATCAAAAGAAATTATGCAGTTCACAGTGAACGGATATTTGAAATTGATGCCTGAAAATAAGTTGTTATGCTTACAATGTTTCAATGTTTCCAAAAAATGAAAGTTTGACAGTTGTACACTTCAATTTTTTCGTTAGAATTTTTCAATTACACTTTCTTCATCTACACTAATATTACAAAGTGGAAAGATTTGTATTTTTGTATGTAACGAATAAACTAAAAAAGTACTGGACCGATTTAAATAATTCTTTTTTTATTAAAATGCTATACATTATCTGTATACCTTTTTATATCTACCCGTGCGAAGCCGGGACGGGCCGCTAGTAATTGAAAAAGTTGAAACATTATTTTGATCAATTTGAAATTTTAACGTGTAAATTCATAGTTTTGGGGACCTACAATTTTTAGCTTAATCCAAACGGCTAATTTAAGAAAGCACTTTTCATGACAAAAATTACTCTGGGAGCATTTGTCAATTCCTCGAAAGAGGCAGTACCCGTGAAAAAAAAATGAAAGATGGCACAGGCAGGGATTGAACCCAAGACCTCTGGCATGATAATCCTACGCACTTACCATTACGAAAAGCGTACTACTATAATTTTGGAAAGGTTGAAAAAAAAATTGGAACTTTATCATCTTGTTGAATCCACTGTTTTAAATATCAATTAACTGTTAAATTGATTTTTAATTGAAGAAAAATATAAATCAATTAATACTGTAATCTAAAATACATATGTTTTTCACTTCTTAAATCAAAATATACACATTTCTATTTTATCGGGATTAGAGTAATTTCCTGTTTATCAAAGGAAATACAAGCCCATTCAATCTTAAATAAACTTACATAGATTCGTTTGAGTAAAAAATGTGAATATCTTCCTTCAAAGAACTAGAAAATCAAACAAACCTGCGGGAAACAAAAATAAATGTTACCTGTTCATTGAGATTCTCGCACAATTCCGCATTGATTCCATTCATCCTTCCACCAACACCAACAACTCCGTCCTGCTGTCCACCAATACCGTTATTGTTTTTCTCCGAAAAATCACACAACAGTTTGTTTTTGAAATTCTTTAGATTTTCCAACTTAAATCCGTTAGTGTTGTTGTTATTTGGTTTACAATTTAATTTGTTCGTTAAAGCTTCTAGATTAATTAGTTTACCATCTGTTCCGGCAGATGGCGATTCGTTAAATTTATTTTCGATAAACACCAACGAATTCGGACCTGACGAAACAATATCATCGAAATCGTTGGGATTCAAACTTAAGAATGTTTCCTGATCGATTAGGATTGGCTGTTTGCTGAAGTCACTTCCGTTCCAGGTCGAAGATGTTGTTGTCGTTGTTGGTGATGTAAAGTTGAGATTTAAATCTTCAAGACTTTCGGTACTGCCACGACATTGACTAGAATTTTTATCACTTAATCGATATTGTAAGTTACAGTTATTGTTTAGGGTGTTGTTATTTGGTGTGTTGTTGTTGTTTTGTGGAGAGCCGACAAATTCAAATTGGCCAGCCCACATATCATAGGCTAAGTCGATACTTTCGGGCTGGCTCGCCGGTTGGCTATTCATTTTTTGTATTAATTTTCAAAGTGTTTTTATTTTATGAATGATTTTTTGTGTGTTGTTAAATTTATTGCACTTCTATTTTTATGATGTATTTTATGGCAAGAAAATAATTAAATTTTGCTGTAAATTTTAGTCAGTCACGCTTTTTTAGACGGAATATAGGTTTTTGTGTCATAACTTCATATTTGACAGCAAATTGGTTCCGCTGCGTTTAATCTCATATAAATATTGTCACTTCTTTTTTATTTGTTTTTATAGTTTGTCGTTGATGTTTCTTCTCGATGACTTGAATTTACGTCAGCTGAACATAGACGGAAGTTTTATGGTTCGATTAGTTTTGAGAATTTTCTCTTCTGGGTTTTGTTTTTCCTCATTACCACTCGTGAAGGGTAATTAAGAAAAACAAAAAAAAAACTGTATGCGGTGGCATTACAAATTGTGGAATGTGGAGCACTACCACCTATTTTATTTTTTAATATATGTACATAAGATGCCTAACTACGATCAAAGATACACTTTATTTGTCGTGAGATACATTTGGATACATATCAGATAGCAATTGAGATACAAAAACAATGTTGCCAACTTGATTTTATGATTTCTTAATGTTAAAATTGAAGTGAGATGCATAATTTAGATACTTTTTTGTAAGGTTAAAAAAAATAAATTTAAAATTTTGTACAATCAAGATGTTTCAACAGTAGTTGGCAACATTGTAGCTATGTTGTTATGTTGAAGTTGAATGCAAAAACTTCAGCAACAACAAAAAAAAATCAAAAATATCTAACATTGCAATTTATTACACGATTCGAGTGTATCTATAGATACATCTTTAATGGAACTTGAGTTACATTTTTGCGTTAGAGTTCAGCAACGATACATACTCGATTCGTATCTATGCAAGTGAAAGTTTCAAACTAATGTAAACATTATGGTTTGTTTTGTTTTGGATTGTTGTTATCATCAAAAGATGGATTTATGAGCATTTACATGATTATATTATAATCATAAGTGACGACACAACAACAACATCAGTGTCTGTCATCAGCAATTAAATTATTTATAATGTGATAATTTGAGAAGAGAGTTTATTTTCTATATAAGAGTATAGTTGATTACTTTGTTGTCGTTGGTTTGCTAAACATTGTATTATATTTGATGGATAAATATTGTTGTTAGGTGAATATAAGTAGTTAAGGTATACTCAAGTTGCATGGTTGTTACTTTAATGAATATATTTTTAATTGTATAATTAAAACAATAATAAAACTTTTCACTACAGTGTATAAAATGTATACAGAGAGGAGATAAATAGATTAAAACAAACGCAGTTTATAACGAATTTGATATAGAGAAGAGCAAACATTTGAAATGAATTTTTAATGCTAGTTCGATATATTGGAAAGCGAATTAAATAAATATCTAATTTAAATATTTATAGTAACGTGAAAGTTTAATTTGCAAAAATTAAAAACAATTTTATAAAAAAAAAAAACAAATCAACTAAAATCAAGTTTATTTCGAAGTAAGGTAGATTTGATTGTGATTAAGAGGAGGAGGATTCCAAAATGGCCTTGCATATTAATTAAGTATTGATGTATATTAGTAAACAATAATAAACATAACAACTAAGAAAATAATTAAATTTCAGATAATTTAGATATTATGCTGTGCAATGTTTAGTTAGGTAGTTTATTGTGAAACGGAATTACTACATAGATGAATGGACATTCGGTTATATTTGAATTCCCGTAGAAAACGAAAAAGATGTTTATAGTCTTACGCGAATGTCTTGATATTTGGGCAAATATCACTTTTGAAGTTAACATTTTTTGACATTTGACAAAAAAAAACCTAGAAAATTAATTCAACAACACATGGAAATTGTTAAAATTCAATAAGAAACTGGAGAAATGGAGTTCCCTGTTTTGTAAGAAAAGTTCCTGACTGTCTTATTTCTGGAATAAGCCATCACAATTGGCCATCGAGATCTTATGATTTTATATCTTTAGACTTTTTTGCATTGGGGCAACGTGAAAGATTGGCATAGACAAATGATCCCACTGATCAACAAGGTTTTCTTGGTTTTCTTATTGCAATTAAATTGCACTCATCCAATAGATTTGGATGACCTTATTTCAAATCAGTTCAGTTGAAATATTTATATTATTTCACATAATTTTCAAAAAATCTTCATAAGTTGAAAGATTTCACATGTCTTACAAAAATCTAAAAGAAACCTTAAACCATTTTTGCTAAAATGGTTTTCAACAGAACAAGGCAAAAAACCATTTGAAAATAAGTTTGGTTCTTGTAATAACAATTTTATAACAACAAATCTGTTGTTTAAACAATTCTATTATATCAAGTTTTTGAAATATATTTAAAAATATAAAAATAATGTTGAAAACGGGTATTTTCAAAACTTAAGCAAATAGTTAAAATTTGAGTTTGGATTCGAAATCAGCACTTAAAATTAAGTCCAAAACGTATTTTCTAAAACTATTAAAGTATCAAATTCAAGTTTTGTACCAAAAAATTCATATAGATTCAAATAAAGACTTATAACTAATGAGAATTTCCAGAAAATAGTGAGATACTAAAATGCTTTAAATCGTATCTAAAATAGAAAGATTTTAACTTTTCATAATCATCATACAATTTATTGAAAAAGAAATTTTTTGAGTTGAAACTTAGCCTTAAAAACACCGTTTTTGGTTGTTTTTAGCATTTTTAAGGGAGCATATTTTAAAAACCTGATGTGATAAAAAAAACTTTAAAGGCGAGATTCGAATTAAGGACATTTTAATCCTTTGAAAAAGTATTTTTTGTTTGTGCAACAGACAAAAATTTTGTCGACCAGTGACGATTCAAGACCTTAAAGTTCTAATTCGTTAAATCATTGAAGAATATGTGCAAATTGGTCGTGGGAAATTTCATTGTTTCTTATGTTTTTACATTCTTTCTTTAAAATGGATTGATCTAAATCAAAACCAAAAAATTAAAACAAAATGTGAAAAATCAACACCAAAAACCATCGTTTTTTATATCAAAATAATAACACCCAATTAAGCGATAAAAAACTTTTTTAATTCTTTCATAAGAAAGAAATAAATATCTTCCACATACGCCACAGTGTTCCTTTTGCCCTTTGGTATTTTATTAATTTAAATCAATCCAAAATATTATTTATTTATGACCGGAAAGGATAAAAATTATAGGATTTTATAAGGTTTTAATTACTCAAAACAGATTAGTTTTAGGAAACAAAATTACGAAAAACCATGAACTAGGAACTTCTTTTTTTTAAGCAGGAAAATAGTAAACCTTTTTTTGAAAATAGTAAACCTTTTTTTGATTTTTTGAACTCGCAAACAAAAGCGGTATTTGTTGGTACGGGTATGTTTAAATTGACATGCCTTACTTAATTTTTTAAATCTTTCATTCAATTTGAAAACATTTTACAATAGTTCAAAAAGACAAAAATATAAAATAATTGTATTAATTAAAAAAAACTGTATTTGACAGGCAATCTCAGGTGTGGCTGATTAAATTGTCAAACTTCCTTATTTTTCTAGGAGTTCCTGGGAAAAACAAGTCACATTAAATCATCTTAAATATAATTTTTAATAAAGGTCTTTTTCTTTGAACTTTTTTTCCATATTCAAAAAAATTCCAAACACAAGTGAAAACATTTATCTAAACATTTTATTTTGTTCTAATTTTCCAAAATTCACCTTCACACGTCATAAATAAATTATACGGCCATCACCAAAAAAAAAAAAAAAAAAAAAACGAGAAATTCTCACCAATAATATTGTTTGTCTTTTGAAAATTTATCGGTTTTTCAATTTCAAAAGAAAACAACATCTTGAAATATATTATATAAAATTATTTATGAATATGGTTGCTTATAAACACACACGACCACTCATCACCATCCATAGGTCAAAAATGAATCTTCTTGGAAATTGTTTTATCTTCATTTTTTCTTTTTTTTTTAATTTTAGTCTGACAAAAATGATGTTTGAGCAGGCGTTTATTTTAAAACCATGCATCATCATTTCGATCGAAGATGATGATCATGATGATTGTTGGAAAATTGCCGGAAATTTTAAATTGAAAATAAGAAAAACAATTTATTTTGTTTTTTCTTCAAAAGCTTCACACATAGATAGGACCACTCAGAAAGAATTATTTTTTAATTACTGTGCGATTTATCGTCATCTGCCATTTTACGAGTATTATTAATTTAAACGATGAAATCAGAAGCAGTAAAATTTAAGTTTATTCTGCACAAAAAAAAAATTAAAGGATTTTTGCAGATGTCGGTCAATGAAACATGAAACACAATGGGGTAGAATATCTAACAAATTTAAACTAAATTAATAGAAACAACTTATTCAAACATTTTAAAAACCTAAATCAATTTTCATAGTTTTGAACAAATTGAAAAATAGATTTCTATTGTGAGATTCTACGAAACTAAAATGTTCCACTGTAAAATATCAGACAAAACAAAATAAGCACATTGAAAAGTCTCCTAGAAAAGATAAATATTTAGAGCATTTTTATATTTATGTATGGTTATACTCTGACATAGTAATTTTTATGATTATTTTTATTGCAAACATTCACTGATGTCTTGCTCTTGCTCTGGTTTATAATAAGTTAAAAACTTTAAATGTGTGTTCGTTATGTGATTTTTGTTTATTCAAATAGTTTAAACAATTCAATAAATGACTTTTGAATTTATTTCATATATATACAAAGAAAAAAGCCTTTAAGATAATATCAACATAATAATGTCTATAGAAATGTGCAAGACCTTAAATTACCACGATTTTTAAAAGGCACTTTAAAGCAGTTAAGCCTTTTTTCTTTTATAATGTGATTTGAACAGAGAGAAAATTACATCCTTTGTTAAAATATTTTGAATACAATTTTTCTTCCTTAAATTAACTCAATTATAACTAGGGTATGGATAAAAGAAGCTTTTTGTATCTTTTATGAGTACTCAAGGGCAGAGTATACTTATAGGTATAAGCCCCAAACGAATGCACTTAAACACCCCAGTTATTATTCATAATAATCATAACACATAGGCACCGTTATGAATGTACAAATATGAGAGCTCTTATTGTAATGTTATACAACATTTCTATTATTATATATGCATTTAAATTTATAGTCATTGAAGCAATGCCAATTTGTTTCTATAAGATTGCATTTGACAACAAAAATTTATATTAATGGTATGAAGTCAAAAACATACATACATAAGTATATAATAGAAGTTTGAAAAATTGCCAAATTTTCGTGCCAGGTGGAATTTGGAAGAATTATTCATCATATTTGTCAGAATTATTAATCATCATCATATGACAAACAATTTAACTTTTTTGTGTGGAAAAATTTATTAAAAGCTTTAAACTAGGAAAAAATGAGTCTCGAGTGACAAAATTTGATTCATAAAGTTTTATGATTCCTGTCATAGTTAGGCTTTCAGACTAATTTTTAATATCATCTGGAACTTGAATTTTCAATTTATACAAGAACATGTGAAAAAGTCAGTTCCAAAATTCTGTTTGAGAGTATGTGGTTGGAAATAAGCCCAGGATTTCCTTAAAACTGCTGTTATCAAAGAAGGTATGTAGGAAAAACTGTCTGTTTAATTTTTTAGTAGATTTTTCAAGTTCAAGTTAACTTTATTGAGACAAATAAACTCAGTACAATTTCATTTACAATCTTTCAGTTTTTTTTTTGTGGACTTAAAGATATGTCTGAATTAATAGATATACAATTTCAAGAATATTAAAAATACTATACAGGTTTATAGAGATGTATCGCTTGCTCAGGGCGAACAATACCTTTTATGGCAAATATAACTTAATGACTAAAATTCAAACTAAAACTAAAATTAAAACTAACATTAAAACTATAACATTTTTTATTTATGGATAACCCTGACGGTAAGTATTCTACAAAATTCTATGTTAGCAATATCATCCTCTATAATTAAAAGGGGAAACTCTTTCGTAAAACCGAAACTTTAAAATTTGTATCTGGTCTTAATAGGGCAAATGACCCGACACATTAAGAATATTAAATGGTGATAAGTAATATTTATCAACTAAACTGTCGTTGGCATTTAAGTCCATTAAGGATCTTAAAAGTAGATTTGCGTAAAGATTTAATCGTTGCATTTTTTTAGAAAGCAGATCTATTTGGTACTTCATTTTCATTAATGGTGTAACCTGAGTTGCTTCGTATATTGTTTTATTTGAAAACCACTTCTAATCAGGATTTCTAAACATTCCACAGCAAAATCTAAATATTTTTTGTTCAAAAATCTCCAATTCTTTTGCTATACTAGGTGAAATTGAAAACCAAGTACAGGAACCGTAGGATCGGTTTTAATGACCCTATTACCATCCTCGCCTTTTTAATAATTGCTCTACCGTTTTTATTAAAAAGAATCGGTTTTGAAAATGTACTCCTAGAAACTTTTTTTTCGATCGTAATGATTTACTCTTTTTCACTATCAGATAATGTCCTTTACCACTGGTGCTTCTAAAACAAGTCAATTTGCATTTGCGTGTGTTGATTTTGAATCTCCATTTTTTAAAATAATTTTCTACAAGCAGAAGCCTACACTTAATTTTGTTAACAGCTAAGATTGCTCGAGCGTCACTTGCCAAAATAATTGTGTCATCAGCATATTGCAAAGATTCAGGTTCATCGAAAAGGGGGTCTGAAAGAAGAAAGTCTTGCAGAAAAATATTGAACAATAATGGGCCACAATATCGAACCCTGAGGAACACCTGAGTTCACTTGAAAAAATATGTGTGTTCAGATCCTATCAAAATAGATGTTGATCTATTTGTTAAGAAAATAAAAATGAGCTCAATGAGCGAATCGATTTTTTTTTTCATGCTTAATGCTCACAGTACACTTTATAATTTTTTAAATGATCATATCCTGGAGTAAGAGCAGGATATGTTATTTTGAGTTTTCTTTTTCAAAACTAAACTTGTTATTTGGAATGATATATTTTTATCATCGCAGAAGCTATTAAAAAGACTGACTAAATCCCGTCCACAATTTAACAATATTAGAAAGAAGTGAGATAAATCTTTAGCTATTAATTTCTCTCGTGGATTTGATCTTTGGTATTGGCAAAATCTTTGCTTTTTTTCAAATTTCTGGAAAATAACCATTGTTAATTATAATGATTAAACATATCAAAGGCAGGACAATATCTAAAGAATGTGGACATTTTAGAATATTTTTTTATTTAGAATTTTCTAGGATATTCTTGTACTGGTTCCAGCACTCTACTTTCGTCTTTTCAAATAAATAGTTTTTACTTCGAATCAATATCTGGTCATGAGAGAGCCATAAACTCTCTGACTAACTCCAAATCCTTTGGCAATGATGGCATTTCTAACATTGTGTTAAAAAAAATTGCTTTGAATATTGTGGATATTTTGACATACATTTTTAATTTGAGTATTTTCTCTGGAATCTTTCCTGATGAACTTAAACACACCATTGTGATACCCCTGTTTAAAAAAGGGAGTAAAAAAGACAAAAATAATTATAGGCCTATTTCGTTGTTGCGTTCTATTTCAAAAATATTTGAAAAAGTAATTAAATGTAGGGTGTTGAACTTTCTCAAAAATACTAATTTTCTTAGTTCAAAACAGTTTGGGTTTAGGACTGGGCTCTCTACTGAGGATGCTTTGTTGGATTTTTGCACTTTTATTCATAAAGGACTGGATGATCAAAGGTTTTGTAGTGGACTTTTTGTGGATATTACGAAAGCCTTTGATATGGTAGACCACAATATTCTTTTGAACATATTATATTATGCGGGCTTCCGTGGATTTATATATGAGTGGTTTGAATCTTATCTGAAAAACAGGGAACAAATGGTCAAACTCGGCAGCTGTCTGAGTAACTCCAAGGTTATCAATCTTGGCAATTGCATACAGATCCGTTAGTTTATTGAACCTAGTGACTGATTTAAATCATGATGTGCACTTATTGAGAGTTTGGTTTGATGCACATAAACTTTTGGTAAGCAACAAAACTAAACTTATGTTTTTTTCCCTTAGCTCTAACGTGACTCCAGACATTAATGTTGTATTCCACTCTTCGAACTGTGCAAGGTATAATTTACACTTGAGTTCCTTTCAAAATTCGTATCACTATTTTAATGCTAATGTTTCTTGCGACACCAACTGCTTTCAAATTGAAAACGTTAACTGTTTTAAATACTTGGGTGTTCTTATCGATAGAAATTTGAGCTGGTCTGAGCATATTTTAGGGCTTAAACAATATTTCCTTTCAACAATCCGTTGTTTTTATCGCCTTAGAAAGTATTGTTCTGATAACACCATGAAAACTGTTTACTATGGGATTTTTCATTCTCGAATGCAATACGGTATAAGCTGTTGGGGAGGTGCTTATCAGAACAAAATGAAGCCTCTTATTGTGCTGCAAAAATGCGCTATAAGAAAAGTGTGTAACTCACCCCGTCTCTCTCATTCCATGGAGCTTTTTAGGCGTATAAAGATTTTGACTGTCAGACAGTTATTTTATTACAAGGTTCTCAAGATTTTCTTTATTAGAGGCGGGTACTTGCAGAGTCCAATATGTGAAGGCTATATCTTACGCAGTAATTACCAATCCTTAGTTGCCATTCCTTCAAGAAGGGTAAAAGTCCAACGACTAAGATGGCTAGGTCACGTAGAGCGCATGGAAACCAATGCTCCAGCCCGGAAAGTCTTCGAATCCACACCCACAGGACAGCGCAGTAGAGGAAGACCGCGAATCAGGTGGCGCGCACAAGTGGAAGGTGACCTCACCCAACTCGGAGCGCGAAACTGGAGACATCTAGCTAGGGACCGAGCTAGATGGAGAAGTTTGTTGGGTGAGGCCCTAGTACACACAGGACTGTAGCGCCACCTTAAGTAAGTAAGTAAGTTGCCATTCCTTCTTTTCGTGCTACAAGCTTTAGAAACTCGTATCATGTTGTATCCTGCAAATTGTATAACCGCCTTCCAGCTAGCCTACGCAACCTACCAAATCTATTCGCCTTTTTGAAAAAAGTAAAACTGTGGCTTCTTGATTTCGATCATAATGAAATCGAAGTTTTGTTTAGCTATATTGTTTAATTAATACTGTCAATGAATTTGAATTTGTTTTATCTTGTTTCTTTTGAAAATGCATTTTGATTTAATTATTTTTAATTGTTTAACTTAACTTTCCTTATATTGTACACCCCACGCTGAATTTTTGTACTATGAAGTGGCATTATCTCTATTTTTATGAAATACCAATGTTACTAACTATTCTCTCTTCAAATAACTATTGTAACTTTGTTAGAGCTATCTTAAGATTTATCAAATGTTATAGTTATTAAGATGAGGATAATGATTAATAAAAAAAAAAAAAAAAAAAAAAAAAATGAAATTTTATCAACTCATGAGGATTTTTTATTATTAAGCAAAGATCTGTAATTATGTACACTGGAAGGTGTAGTAAACGGGGGTAACAATGGGTCACTTGCACAATGTATAGACGAAAATTAAATGAGTGTTTCATTGATATAACTTCATGATCAAAAATTTGGTAATTTGTGTTTCTCTACGAATAACTTGAACTATAAATTTTTAAAAGCACTCAATTTGGATGGAGTATCCTTAACCTTTTGGCCATTGCACAAAAGCATGTCCTTAGAGATATCTGTTTCAAAGAATTTTCCACCGATAACTTTTTCGATTTTCTTGAAAGCTTGAGGGTATGGTCTGATATTTTTAAGTCTTAACGCAAATTAATTCTTGAGATCCAAGTTTACGTTTATAATTTTACTAATACATTGAATTTTGGAATGAAGATCATAGTATGCAGGATAAACTCTATTTAGATACTGATGGTATAATCTTTTGAGCTGATTTAACCAAATCTTTTTAAGTTCAATACATTTTGTAGTGAAATCTGAAGTACCCTTATACTTGTGAATTTTCACATAATATACAATATATATATACATTGGAATGACTTTCATCGTTTGAAATTATTGCTAAGTTTAAGACTATCGATTTGTAGGTTAGATATGTTTTTCTCGTTAGGCAACACAAAATAGGATAAAGATACATGAAGACTTGATTAAAACTCTTGACAATCTGTATTTCGAAAGAAGGTGAAGGCAACAAAATAGGAGAAAAGTCTAGAACTACCTTAAAAACGAATCCGTAATGATCAGAGAGTGTTGCAGAAGTTTTACAACTTAAAAGTATTGATGGATTATTCACATAACGCGATGGATTAAGGATGGAAAAGTAAAGAAATAAGAGCCCGATCTTGAAAAGGTCGGTGTGACTGAAGGAATAAGGTCAAGATTCAAGTATGGGCTATTGTTGAAACAATTGTTCAAAAGGTTAGTATCTTCCCATGCAGTGTGACGAGCATTAAAATCTCCAAAAATTATATTGGCATCGTAGCTATTAGTAAGTGTATAAAGGATATTGAGTTCTCTAGTTAATGGCTGTGCCGTGTGATGAAATATAAATGCTTCCGATTAAAATGCGAAAGTTTGAACCATTGGATCCAATAAAAGAAACTGGGAAATGAAAAATACATTGTTTTGAAAAAACTAAAAAATTTTGTTTTAATAAACCTAATTCGAAGTATTTTTCACAGAAACGAAAATAAACTACTAACAATTTCTAAAAATTGATTTAAAACACGAATATCTTGAGAAAAAAGAAAAATATTGACTTGAAATTTATTTCGTAATGTACAAAATGATGATGTACAAAAATGAAAATGGTGACATGCTTGTCGACTTTTGTAACGCAAATCGTCTTGTAATTGGTGGGACTGTATTTAAACATAAGACGTGCAACAAAGTCACATGGGTGCACCCAGATGGTCATACCGAAGTCTATGTGTAATGTCCGAAATATAAGAAATGCCGATGTGGGAAGCGACCACCATTTGGTTGTCATGACTCTCAAATTAAAAACCGCGGCTGTATTAAGACAATCGCAGAATGCAGTAAGAAATCCAAAATCCAATACGAATGCTTTAAGAGATCCCAACATAAGTCGTAGCTATATCAACACCCTTAACTACAGAGCTTCGTCATTAAATGTGAGTGTTGACTCAGATGTTGATAAGATGTGGGGTGAAATTAAAAGTGTTTTTATGGAGGCTGGATCCGAGACTGTACCTAGGCGTACGAGAGTTAGTGACTCTTGGTTATCCCAAGACACCTGTGAAAAAATCGAGCTTCGTAAATCGTTGAAGCTGCAAATAAACGCTGATACAGATGCTCAACGAAAGGCTGAATTGCGAAGCGAATATCGGATTGCACACAAGATAGTCTATCGTTGTGTGAGACGTGACAGGAGGGTGAGGATAGATGGACTCGCTGATAATGCTGAAAACGCTGCAAGAAGAAGAGATATCCGAGAATTGTACCAAATAGCCAAAGAAGTTGTCGGGAAAAAAGCAACAACAGTCATCCTGTAATGGATGTGGATGGGACACTATTGGTATCAATTGAAGATCAACTTCGCAGGTGAAAGGATCACTTTTGTGCCCTGTTAAATGAGGATTCCGTTGAACAGAGTGCTGAAGTGCCCCAACTTAACGAGATGCGCAGATCCTGCAGGGGTATTGAAATCGAACCACCTTCAGTAGCGGAAATTGAAACATCGATTAATCTCCTCAAAAACAACAAAGCAGCCAGGCTTGACGGAGTACCAGCGGGATTCCTGAAAGCTGATCCCGCCACAGCAGCTAGTATCTTGCATCCGCTTATACAAACTGTTTGCGAAAACGAAACCTATCCCAGGGAATAGAAGGATGGAGTGATTATTAAGGTGGCAATAAAGGTGATCGCAAGAACTGCAACAATTGGCGTGGTATTACCGTTTTGTCCGTTTTCCCAAAGCTAATGGCAACTTTAATCCTCGAACAGATAAAGGCTAGAATTGAGACTACACTCAAGAGGAATCAGGCTGGCTTCCGCATCGGTCGGTCGTGCGTTGACCATATCAACACCTTACGCATTGTTCATGAGCAGTCTGCAGAATTTCAAACACCGCTAAACCTCATGTTTGTAGATTTTGAGAAGGCCTTTGACCGAGTTAACCGAGAATGTATATGGAGATCACTTCTTGGGAGAGGAATTCCGCCAAAAATTGTTGCCATTATAAAAGAGTACTACAACAATGCAAAGTGTTTCGTGTTGCATAATGGGCAGCTATCCGACTCTTTCGAAGTGCGTCAGGGTGTGAGACAAGGGGATGTTTTATCGCCAATTCTTTTTCTGCTGGCGATAGATGATGTTCTGACGGCCAGCGTCGGTAAAACTGAGAGGCAAGGTATTCAATGGAGAACGTTTGAAAGGCTTAGCCATTTAGACTATGCCGACGATATATGTCTCATGGCAAATAACATCAGTGGGCTGAACGAGATGTGTCAAACTTCACGGGTGAAAGGAAAGTCGTGCGGTCTTAAAATAAATAGCAAAAAGCCAAAAATAATGCTAACAGGCCCCCTACACAACATCGTATTATTCTGCATGACACGCCTGTTGAAGAGGTCGAACAATTTAATTACCTCGGAAGTATTGTATCAGCAAGTGGTGGTACGGATCTGGACGTAAAAAGCAGAATAAATAAAGCTCGCGCTGCCTTTGGTGCTCTGTCCAAATTTGGAAATCCAGTCAAGTCTCCTTACGCACTAAACTGAGATTCTTCGAATCCAATGTGAAATCCGTGCTATATATACCTGTAAAACATGGAAAGTCTCGGCCACCATCTCGAGAAAATCGCAAGCTTTTGTGAACCGCTGTCTGCGTCACATCCTTAAAATTCGCTGGCCACAAACAATATCTAACCAGGAATTGTGGCGTAGAACAGGTCAGAGGCGCTTGGACATCGACATCATCAACAATATAGAAAAATTCAACTAATAGTTTAAAAATGAAATAAACCTAAAAAAATGACTAGAAAATTGGTTCAACATTAGATGAGAATTGAGCTTATATTATTTGTAAATGTTTAAGGGCACCAAAAGGAAGTTATTGGTGTAGGTCACTTTCCAGATTCTTGATTTTTTATATTTATGAAAAATCAATACAAGATGGATGTTTTATTCTCAAATTTCAATTCAAATTTAATAGCCAAATTTTAAGTGTCACAATAGCAATTAAATTTTGTAAGCCAGTAAATAATTATTATGATCTTAACAACAAAATTCTAAATTTATATAGCCTACTGACTTTTATAGGCTATAAACGATCTAATTTAAAGAAAAAGGCGACATCTTTTTTCACAGTTTAGTCATGACTAAGAACTGATTTATATTTTTTTGTAAAGACCAGAATTCTAAGCAAACGGAAAAATAATAATAATTAAATTGGTCAGTGAAATAACACAAATAAATTTGAAAACGTAACATTTTTCAAATATCATAATTTGTATCAAAATATTATGATAAATAATTTTATAAACTGTTTAAAATGATAAACTAGTCCGTAAGTGAATATTCAAAAAAAATTGGACTGTATTTAATCTCAAACGTTTTATGAAAAAAAAAATACCGTTGATTTTAAATCGCTTGAAATGAAATAGCTATATTAAATGAAGTTGCATTGCATTTTTCTTATACTATTACTTCCTTACTTCCATGTTACAATTTGCAAGAAAAAAATAAAAAATAAAGATTTAAAATTTATTTCATAGGTATAGACACCAACTATGTACCTAATCATAATTTTTCGATTTAATAACAACTTTTAAATTAACAAAAAATGAATTCCCCCATCAATTCATAATGCAACAAGACACGAACATCACCTCATCATCCAACATCTATGGAGGATACCAATCACTTCAATTCGTTTTAAAACAAAAACCAATCTTTCCGTGTTAACTTACCTATATACCCTCCTATACCCAATCCATTGCCCATTGAGCAGCCATAGTCTATTATAGCCAGACCAACATCATCATATATACAGTCATCAGAGCCACCTACCGTAAACTTGCAAACTTATATTAGACTTAAACAATTCAACATTATACTTTTAACATCGGACTTTATGATCTATTAAAAAACCCTTGAATGTTTTGCTATCAGCCGTGAACGTTTACTGATGCTTAAGTTTTGGAACAACATCAACCATATCAGAACTTGAAGTTTTCTTTGGAACACAACTCGGAACTTGTTACAATGAAACAAATTTAAAAAAAAAACTAGAATCATTCCTGTGATTCTACACAAAGCAACATAGCTTGGTGGCTATGGGCCCCGTCTTCTTCTTCTTCTTCTTCTTCTTCTGGTCTGGAAATGGAAAGACGAAGACGACAACCAACGACGACGACGATGAAGATGACGATGACCATGCTCATCGAAGCATTTCCGCACATTAGAGGAACAAGTAAACGACGACGTTGAAGAAGCAACACTCCGTCCTAAAAGAGAATCATAAAATCAGAACCAGAACACGATTCCGATGGAATCATCATCGCCGTATATTTTCCATCGTTGTTGTTTTTGTTGTTGTCTCACAAATAAAAACCTAGACACATCTCGATCTCGAAGTGTTGCCTTCCCTTGGACAGACGAGTCATTTTCCACTTTGATGGATCCACTCACTGCACTTACGACTTACGTTCGTTTGAATTCTCTCCAAGTCACAAGTCGATGTGGAATCCCATCATACTCAAGACTCAACCGAGCCAGCAATGAAAATAAAAACATCAGCAAGCTAGTTCAGTTCTGAGGGCAAATGGGTTTTGTTTCTGGTTCATTTGATGGCTTTCGTTAAAATCGTTGTAGGTTCTTATAAGTTCTGTTTCTGTGCTTGCTCGGGTGCAAACGTACCTACTTAAGAAAAAAAAAACAAGACTCTTTCCCCTCTTTAAACAGAAATAATAACCCTCCCAACGAGATGTAATTTTCTGATTTGAAAATGTACATACATATAATATAATACTCGAACTTAGAAGTAAGTACCTAATATAATTATTGTTATAGTATAGCCCATCACTATGATTTCCTGTATAGGTCGTCTTCCTTTTTGCTTTTTGGATCTTTCAAGTCTTTGATGGGGTTATTCGAATAATCTTTGAAGATGCACTCGTATACAAAATAACAAAACAAAAAATTGTAGCACAAATAGGGGCGGCATGTTGGAACGATTTGCTCCTCTTTGTTTGAAGTGGTTCTTATTTCATGTGAGCTAGGAGCGTGAGATATGGAAATAAGGAAGGCATTCAGAAGTAAATATACTTAAAGATAGGAAGCTCTTTTAAGTGATTTGTATTTAGGTATGTACATTATTCTATTAGAAGCTCTATAAACTCAGTCAGGCGAAGGCCTTTAAAGGTAGACTTTTCGAAACATCTGCTGTTCATTATATGAGACTATAGGTACTCAATGCATAAAGTAGATTCTTTGAAGTGAAACAAAGAACAATATTGTTGATGGATAGATTGTTTAAACTTTTAATAGGGGTACTTTGGTTTCGTATTCAATTATCTGAAGTTCTGGAGGTTACCTAAAGGTACAGTTTTCGGAAAACGATGCCATTATACTTACAAATTTAATACTTGTAGATTTTAACATTACAATAATCGAATACAACAATAAAGTTTTTTAAATTAATAAGTCCATCGGGCAGACAACATAGGTTTTTGATATTACTACTCTTAGTATGTAAAGACACAGTGTGAGCACTAGGAAAGGGTTGAAAGGAGGTGTCAGTGTACATTGGTTTTGCATTTCTGAATATTGCAATGACTGCAGAGTGTAAAAAGACATTCCACATTCGCGTAGTACGGCTAAAAAACGAATCTCTGTAACAGTACGACCAAAGTCGGGCTCTAGGGAATACTAATGAACATTTCTAGAAGCGCGGGTACTACGGTTGAACTGTTTAAGGGGAGGAATGCAGCTGGCTATTTCTCTAGAGCATAAACAGTTAAAATAACGGTTAAAAAAGTGTGTGACAAGAAACGTTACAACAATGTTCGAGTGACGTAAATGATCCGATGATGGTATTATCTCCAATCAATCTAAATACTCTACTTTCAATACTGTCCAAGCGGAGTAAGTTGCAGGAGCACCAGCCCAGAGATGGTCTTGTATAGATAACAGCCAGAGCAGGGGGGTTGAAAAACTTCTTGGATCGCCTTAGAAAACCCAAACATCTTGCGGCATTTTTCGCGACATCGCGTTTGTGATCGTTCCACAAAAGGTGGTTGGAGATACACATATCGAGATGTTCAGTCTCCTCGCTGCAAGTGCCATCCTGGATAATGGCAAGTGGAGTATATCTCGCTTTAACGATACAAGACAGCATTGAGTTTTTAAAGCATTCAATTCCACGCGGTTTTTTATTCCCTATTGAACAATGCTGTTCAGATCGGACTTTATTGAGCTTGTCATATCATATTTTTTAGTTCCAGTTCCACATCCGAAGAAAAGGGATGTGAGTCTGAAAACGAATATGAGTACTATCGTCAGCGAAACAGTGTATTGGATTAGAATCTGCAGACAGAAGATCATAAATAAAAATAAGAAAGAGTGTTGGAGAAAGAACAGAGCCTTTGAGCATACCAGCATTTGTTTTGTGGTTTTCATACTTGAACTCATCCTATACTACTTGTATTGAACGATCCGAAAGGTAATTGTTAATCCAATAAAGCAGATATTCATGAAATTCGAAAACACGCATTTTCGATAAGAGAGCCCGATCAAATGCTTTTGAAATATCAAGTGCAATAATCTTATTTTCTCCAAAGCGATGTGAAGATTTTCTCTACTGTTCGGTAAGATGAACCATGAGATTACCAGTGGACCTTTTGCTGCAAAAGCAGCATTGACGTAAACTTCAATTTTGGACTTAAAGTTGAAAATTGAAAAAGTAAGGTCCCAAAATCCGTTAAGGTTAAAACTTATCGGACAGACACTCAAGATTGCAGGATCTTGTTATTTAAATCAAAGCTCACAGAAATGTGAAGATTCTAAAATATCTGGAGTTTTCATTTTAAACAAAATTCAAATATGCATTAAAATTAAATAAGTTATCATGTACAAAATGTTTGATGTGCAAACAATTAGCAAAATAAAAATGATTTAAAATTGCCAAATAATTATAACACTTTTTAAGAGACAAACATTTCATTTGGATGTTCCCCTGCTGTTCTAATTCAATCTTGCATTATTTAAGAACACAGCAACTAAATTTTAGAACATGAATTGAAGAACTTAAAATCATCAGACAAAATTCAAGTCTAAAAAACTGAGTAAACAAAAAGGTTATAATTAATGAACTCTCTAACTTGGCTATAATAGTATAGTTATTTTATAGAGTTACATCATTCAAATTGATGTTGGTTGTATTTTTGTTTGTATATGGTTGAAAACAATGGCACACCTTGCAGCTGAGTAACCTTCATCATTTTTGCTCACTTTATTCTCTTCCTACTGATGATGGTGATAATGATGATGCCCTATAAACGTCTGCCTTATAGCAGCAAGAGTGAGCGTCCAAGTCCATTTAACTAATTAGTTTGACACCGTTTGATAATATTTTTATTTTTTTTTTTAATATTTTCTACAGTCATTGAATTTTAGCCAAAAAGATTTAAAGTTGAAACTATTATATGTACCACTGTGAGGTCATTTGATCAACTATGCTAGAACGATGACCTTAACTTAAAATCGACTTATAAATATGGGAGTATATTCCATGCAAATTAGTAGTACATAATTATGCATTATGGTATCAACAAAATGTATCTACTTATCTAAACATAGAAAACAATTACAATCACACACCGAAGATTTGAAATTTAATATCTTTTTATCTGGACGTGCGTCGTCTTCCATCAAGTCATATAAAACCATTAAAAGTAATTTAATTTCTATTTTTCCTACAAGAGTGTTAAAGAAAAATCAGATATTCATATGGGAGTAAAAGAACGGAAGAAGTTTTTTTTCCCTTATTTTCATTTCTTTTTTTTTAAGTAGTTTAGAAATAAAAGGTAGTAGATTTTATCTTCTTGTTTGAATCTAATCTTTTATGCCTTGTGACATGAAGTGGAAAATTTAAGCATGTTTCTACATCGCATATACTAGCTCATTTGCAACTTGCAAACAATTCGAATCAAATGAAATGTTTTTAAGTTTGCAATATTTTGCATTGGGCGCCACTTAAAAAATAAATAGTTACATTCTTAGAAAGTATTCTTTAATACAAAACAAGTAAGAACACATTAAGGGCATAAAAGGTTTAATTCACATTTGGAAAGAGTTTTAACATGTTTAATTTGAACATTGCAGTTTCACATTGGGCGCCAATTAAAAAATCAAAAAGAGGCTGGGATGCGACCCACACTGATAACTTCCCATCCCGTCTGTCGATTTCTCTTGCTTAAAAGTTGTCTATATGTATCAATTTTTACCAAATTTGCGTACTACTATTTGTAGATTTTAATTTTTTATGAAAAAAACGGACTGTTGGGTTTTTATAAAAAAATGACTGAATATCGAAAACAATATTTTTTGCGAAATAAAATAAGTTTGAAGCCAATATTTGTAATTTTTGAAAAGCTACTTGAGTCGAAAGTAAATTTGTACGAAGTTTGAGTATTGTTTTTTTTTAGGTTTTTAATTTTTGCAGAAAAAAACTGTCAATTTGATTTTTCTCAAAATTTTATCGAATGTTGAAAACAATATTTCTTATAAGTTAAAATGAGTTAGAAGCCATTATCTCAAATTTTTGAAAAGATATTTGAGTCGAAAATCAATTTTTACCACCTTTAATAATTTTGTTTAGGTTTTTATTTTTTGTAAAAAAACTATCAGTTCGATTTTTCTCAAAGTTTCTAATGTTGAAAACAATATTTCTTATAAGTTAAAATGAGTTAGAAGCCAATATCTCAAATTTTTGAAATGATATTTGAGTCGAAAATCTTTTTTTACCAAGTTTTGTTAATTTTTTTTCGGTTTTTAATTTTTTGTAAAAAAAAACTGTCAACATTTTTTTCAAAATTTTACTGAATGTTGACAAAAATATTTTTTGAAAGATTAAAGTAGTTTAAAGCCAGTATCTCAAAGTTTTGAAAAGATATTTGAGTCGAAAATCAATTTTTAACAACTTTTATTAATTTTTTTTTAGTTTAAAAACTGTAAGTAAAAAAACTGTCAATTCGATTTTTCTCACATTTTTCAGAATGTTGAAAACAATATTTTTTATAAGATAAAATAAGTTTGAAGCCATAATCTCAAGTTTTTGAAAAGATATTTGAGTCGAAATTCAATTTTTACCAACTTTGAGTAATGTTTTTTTTAGGTTTTTATTTTTTATAAAAAAAACTGTCAATTAGATTTTTCTTAAAATTTCATCAGATGTCAAAAACATTATTCTTCGTTGCACAAAATTGTTTTGGAGATGAAATTATATTTTAGTCGTAAAATTTTCGAGGTGACAAATTTTTTTTTTCAGTTTTTTTGATTTATAAAAAAAAACCATTAATTCGATTTTTTTCCAAAAATATAATTGTTTTGTATCACGCTACAATATATAATATAAAATTTAGTTCAAGTCTCTAGCGTCATTGGTTCATGAGATATTTAGGTTTAACCAAAATTTTCACCTTTTTTAAACTGCTATTGTAAAAAAACCACCCACGCAATTTTCTTGAGAGCCCTTTATGCATCTTTCTGCCTTATTATCTGTATAAAAAAATTTTTTGAAGTCGATATCTCTTTTGGGTCTTGAGCTATGGACAACGAAAAAAACGTCGCGAACGTACGGACATACGGACGTACGGACGTACGAACGTACGTACACACGCACGCACAGACATCTTTATAAAAATCTTTTATTTCGACTCTAGGGACCTTGAAACGTCGAGAAATGTCAAAATTTTCAATTCGACAAATGGGACCCATTACAATAACTTCCTATGGGAAGTTAAAAATTAATTTCTTATAAACTAATAACAAATTAAAGTACTTACAATGAAAATCGTAATAGAAACCATTTAATATTTTTTAAAGAAACACAAATATTAAGTTTTTATGAAACCATTACATTTTATTTAATGCAGTTAGTGCTCAAAATGAAGATAAATATCTAAAGTATATATACACTCTAAAAAAATAAGCCCAGAATTCTTTCTGTTTTTACCAAAGTACCAACAAAAAACATCTGGTCAGTTTTTACGAGCCACGACCACGATGTTTGTAATTCTGTATAGGCCATAAGTCAAAATGACCATTCCAACTTCACAACAATATAAGTAAGGTATATGTAGGTAATATGGGTGACTATGTTTTTATTTTCTTCATTTTACCCATGATCGCAATGCAATGCAATGACACTTCTTGATACTTCTATAAGGCTGTTTGGTAGATGCCAAACATGACTGCATTAAAAAACTGCAAGAAATAACTGCACGCAATTTATTTAAAGTATGGTTACGTTATATGTACTGTACATAACTATTTGTGTATGAACCTATGGCAAAAAGAAAAATCAAATCTTGTAATGGTCTTGTATTTTATTTCTTTTTTTCTCCATTCAATTCAAGTTTTGACAGTGAATGGTAAACTATATCATTGAATTCTTTCAAAATAGTCAATTTGATTTTGATTGTAAAATTGATAGAGATTAATTTTTGATTAGATAAAAGACACAAGATTTAAAGTAAGGAAATTTGAATTTTGCACCTGCATGAAATAAATTGTATAATACACTAAATTATTGCAAACCCTTGATCAAAAATAAGCGAAATATCGTTTATCGAACAACGAATAGAACGTAAATAAGCAGGTAGATACATAAATATAGGGTTCCCCAAAAAGAGTTGTCATTTTGATATTTAAAAAAATGGAAAACAATTTACCATATTTGCGACTGTGAGCCTAGAATAAAATCACGAATACCATCTTTAAGATCTTGAATCGAATGTGGAGCATTTTCATAAACTTTAACTTTCAAACACTCGAAAAGTGTTAAATCACAAGATGTCAATGGCCAATTGTGATTACTTCTTAAAGAGAAATATCTCGTTTAGGAAACTTTTCTAGCAAAACTGCAAAATGTCTCCCATTTTTGTAGGGAATTTCAAGAATTTTAAAATTGATTATTTCATTTTTAATTTGGGCGTAGTTTTGATTGAAAAATGTTGAAAGATGAGAGCTTTAAAAATGACAGCTATTCAAACCTCTTATTGCAAAAACCTATACTGGCGATGATAAACATAAATTGGGTGATAGGTTAGGTTAGGTTAAAGTGGCAGTCCGTAATGGAGTAGGACACACTTAGGCCACTTTAATGGCCCATTGTCATACCACATGAATCTTGAGGCATTCTTCTAAGCCCAATGAAACCAGTTTGAGTCCCTTACGAAACGTGAGATCATTAAGTTAATATGATTGAGATCGTTTAGATCGTTATAGAAGAATTCTTGCGTTTTTGAGCTATAGCAGGGCATGTAAAGAGGAGAACTGTTTCATCCTCTTCATTATCAATACAGCTTCTGCAAAAGTCATTTGAGAATACGCATAGCCGCGTGGCGTGCTTTTCTATTAGAAAGTGCCCGGTTATGACACCTATTATCGAGCTTATATGCGATCAGCTTAGAGATACCAAGCATATTGAGCGCTTTAAATCTAGTGTAGGCCAGATGTGTTTTGTGACCTGACACTTGGTGATGTTATTCCACCTGATGTTTGCCTTTTTCGTAGCCTCTTGCATTAGCAAAACTTTGCATGCAGCGATTGGTATGACAGCATTAGCCAAACATGGTAGAATGGTTTCTACTGTACAATTTCTGGCGAGTTCATCTGCTTTACAATTTCCTGGAATGTCTCTATGGCCGGCACCCATCAAAGGTGAATATTAAACTGTTGTACCATCTCCATTAGAGATGATCGAAAGTTATGGACTGTTATAGAGTTTGTAGAGACAGAGACTAAAGATTTGAGAGTGGCCTATCTGAAAAAATACGAATATCAGATGTTGACGATTTCTTTAAGCCAGGACAAGACTTCTTTTATCGTCAAAAGTTCCGCCTGGAACATGCTACAATGATTAGGAAGGCGGAATGAGAGACTTAATTTCAGTCGTGCAGAGTACACACCTCCACCAACCCCTTCTTTGTTTTTTATCCATCTGTAAAAAAGTGGACTGACTCTTCTTCCAGGAATGCCCCTATATCTGAAAGGTATGGAAATCTGGAAGTTTCTGTCGATTGGCAGTTTGTGGATGGCGTAGTCTGTGTGCGCTTTGGAATTGATTCTAAATACTTAAGAATTACGCATCGGCCAATGTTGTGGTTTATCCACTGCGACGAAGCTTTGAGGGAATAGCAAAGCTTGAAGCTATTTGTTTACAATTTTAGTGCGCAGGAATCAAGGGGCGACTTACAATCTTATCTCAAATCCATTTTTCCTTGCAGGAACTACTTTTGTATAGAATTTACTTATTTATCCGCATTGTTCTATAGAAAAGCTTGGAGGAAAGAGGCAAGGATTGAATTCTTTTTCCTTTGAATTTAAAAACTCAATAAATCGCATGACTTATATCCTTTAAAAGAAAATAATATAAACATAGAAGAATACAATCCAAGACTTCGTAACAGAATATAAAATTTTATCTTTAGTGTGAATATTAGTTCGTTAAAGATGACACATTCTGAATTAGAGCAAGGCCATCAGTGTCTTTTGAATATATAAATGTAAATTTATAACACCGAAATATTACTGTCGCATGTCAAGTAAACATGACTTTTTCACACCATAAAGAAATTAATTTATTTTTCCTCCAGACTTTGACCTATATCTCTTGTTATAACAAAAATTATGTTTCAATGCAGACTAACCTTAAAGACGTATTAAAGTTTATTTTGTTTTTGAATCCGAATTGAAACCGTGACTTTTACCATTTTTAGGTTTTATTTCATTAATTGTTTTTTAACTCTTTCGGTGATCTATTTTCTCACGTATGATTTACAATTTGTTTTTGTTAAGCTAAAAACACAAGACAGTCACGTAGGTCGAAACAAAAATGACAAAATTGTTCTTTCTTGTTTCACCTTAAAAAAAAAATAATTTCAAGATTCATTATGAGTATAATCTTCTTTTAGTTCGTATGCAAATAAAAGTAAAAGTTTTCCACATAAATAGAAGACAAATCTCAAAACATTAAGACAGCACCAACTAAAAAAAAAAATTACAAAATAAACAAGAGTGTAAAATATATGCAAAATAGGAAGACATTAATATAGTCGTACATCATATTTAGATAATTAATGCACATATTTTTAAAGAGTTTATGGTTGTTTTTTCTTCGTTTGAAATTTTCCAGAAAAAAAAAGATAATATACTTATCTCAAAAATACATCTTCTTTTGTATGTGCTGTGCATCTTTTCGTTTTTGTTTATAATTTTGTTCAGCTTTATTTTAAACAAAAGATAAACAAAGATACAAACTGTATTTGTTGTTGTTAAAGATACAAAAGAGAAACAAATTCCTTCTACATGCAACAGTCTATTAAATGTGCATTTTGTTATCAATAAAAATATGATTTCCGGTGTTTTTTTTGTGTGTAGATAAATTTGCATGAATAACTTTAGAAGAAAAAAGGAAAACATAAATTTAAACATGGAGTTTTATCAATTTTTTAGATGTCCAATAACTTTTTCATAAATCATTTAACAAATTTTATCACTTGAGTCTATGAGGGGGAAAAGGCTCAAGATTTTTGTTGACTATAAGATAAGAATGGAAAGCTTTTAAAAATCATTTATGACAAAGGGTCTGAAAATTATCTGCGATGTTCATAACCCTTAAAGAATACACATAAGAAGCACATATATAGGAAGCGGTGCAGGTTTGGCCATCGAAGACAACACAAATATTGATCTTGATTTTTGATCAATAACACAAACCCAAACTTTACAAGAATTTAATTTTATCAACGAATTGATTTCTATCTCAAGAAGTCAAACAACTGGAATAAAAGTGGTCAAGGTGAAACCTTAAACAATTAGTTAGTAAGTAAGCTTTTTAGTATAAACTTTTATGTACGTAAAGTGCTTAAGAAAATATATCTACCTTATGAGTACAATATCAATTTCACAATTATATTGAACTTCAATGAATATTATACGCACTTACGATAAAACCTTAATCGATTTGTACTCAATACAAACAAATACAAAATAATTAACTTTAATTACACGTGTTTGGTATATAAAGTCTCTATCAACTCTGAAAACATAAGTATTTTTATGAGTGACCAATATTTTTTTGAATTTTTGGGAAAACAAAACATTCGATGTTTTGTTGTGTATAGTTAATGAACTTGTTATATGTAGTGGAACATAATTGGTTTTTGATTATGTATCAAACTTATGTTTTTACTATATACATATGTAATAATTTTGTAAAGCACAAATTTGTATCTTCTAGAAGCAGTTTGGATAGTTATAGTATTTCACTTATTTTCCGGAAATTTTCCTTAGTCAAGAAGAACTTATAACTTTATATTTGACTGTACCTGTATGTAATTTTGGAAAAACTTTGTTCTCATATTTTTGAAAAAAAAATACGATTTAGAGTTAGTTGTTGGTGCTGATTTTGAATCCAATGGCGGATCCAGACTTTTATTTAGAGGGGGGTCACACACTTAACATACAGAGTTTTTGAGCATTGCTTACAAATTTTCTTTAATGTTCTGTAAAGGAAGCTGACAAAATTAAAATACATAACATAATGTGAACACATCATTTCAAGGGCTAAAGTGACAGGTGTTGTTATTACATTCTCTAAGAACACTGTTGTTTAGCAAGGGATAGTCCAACTATTTAGTTTGGACGATTTCTGAATTTGAAAGCATTCCAAGATTCCATCAGTTTTCTATGTCCTATAAGAGGTAACATACAATACTTTAGAGGAGCTTTGGGTTCGTTTCAGGCAAAAATGTTAATACATATAATATATTCTGTTCTTGTTGTCATTTCTATTTATATAAAAATTCTTCAATTTTATTACAAAAAGACAGAAAGTTTGACTGACAAATTTGATCTTTTATTCGTAGAAAAATAAAAGAGAATCTTATATGAAGAATTTTCTGTATTTTCTTCTGACGCAATTTCTTCCAACTCGTAGATTGAAGCTGGTGCTAGAAGACAAATTTTTAAAAAATTACTGTTTTGTGCAAATGTTTTGATCAAAAAGGAGTCAACAAAACTTAAAAATTGGAATGAGAAAAATGTTTGGTTTTTGAATTTTAGGAAATGGGCAATGGGCATATCTAGGTACAAAATTTAATTAAACAAAAAATTAAGCAAATAAGTTGGGAAGGAACTATAATGTGCAAATCACAAATTACACGTTACAGAATATCTTATCACTTCAATTTTCAAGAAATTCAAAGCTTTCATATTAAATTAATAGATATGAAATTTTAATTGTTTTCAATTAGTCATTACTTTAACGAAAGTGTCAGTTTTGCTGCTTGTGGGACATTCCTTAAACTCTTTATGTGTGTCAAATAAAATAAGATGTAACTATAAGTTTTAGGAATTTAAAGGTAACCTAATATCAAATTGGTGGTTTGTATTTAAAGTTTTCTCTTAAAAACCTAAATATTTGCTCTTAGAGATTAAGATTTTAATTATTTTTTTTCAGCCAAACCACTTTGTTGGTGATAATTGTTAAATTAATAACAAATCTGTAGATGAAATCTTTGCTTAAAATTTTGAACTGTATATGTTTTATGGCTCATATGGCGATTGGAATAGGTCTGGATTTCCGAATAATATTGTGTTCTTGGTCTAGTCCTTAGATAAAAGTAGTAATTTTTGAAACAAAGTGGAAAGTCATATCCATTAACTCAATACGATTAGTTTTGAATTCGAAGGAATTATTAAGAAAATTTAAAAAAAATGTCTTCCAGGGGGATCATGACCCCTACGACACCCCCTTTCCCCCTGGATCCTCCATTGAAAGGTTTAGGAAATGTTTAAGTTTTACATAAAACTGGTAAAGAATATGTGTACAAATGTAAATGTATTATACTTCTATATGAATTTACATTTGCCTCAAAAAACCTTTTAGTATTTTTTTTTCAGATTATAAAGTTTAATTTCTTAAAAACTTAACATGATAAAGTCTCTTCGAAGGGAGTTAAAATTGTTTGTCAATTACAAAACTTATATCATATCAGCACTTTCAGCAATTTATAAATAATAGATAGATGTTAAAAATTGTTCAGAATTTTGTTTTGGAAAGTCAAAGTTTTGTTTTTTAAAACATTTAACGTACTCGTAATACATTTTAAACAATATATATATAAATTAAGTTATACGGAGATTGAACACAAATTTTTCCTGGTGTTTTCTAATCGAAAATTAAAAAAAATAACCCTAAGATTTTGCTACTGTTTCTTTTAAATTCGAATATGATTTCCATATTTATATGAGAGCGATTGTCTTTGCAATTCTCAAATTTCGATATCAATGGTTTTTGAAAGCAACATGAATTTTATTCCAAAATTTTCATTACTGATCTTTTTGACTTTATATCTGCTATTATTAATATTTTCATATTTTGTATGGTCAAAAAGACATTCATATATCTCAAAAACATTGTGAGTTAATCGTTTAATATTTTAAAGAAATGTATGAATTGTTTTTACAATTTGCTTTGAAATCTAGCAACAAATAGAAATTAAACAAAAATGTACGGAAAGTATAACCATTAAACAGAGGAACTATTCTAAATAATAAACCTTTGTTTGGTTTAAGTCAAATCGATTGTTGTTATTGGCAAGGTCAGTTTTATATAGGCATTCCTATAGTTTATATAAATAATACCACATGGTCTATCCCTATATCCACAACATTTAATACACATGAGTTCTTTCAACGGATTAAAAATATACTGAACATACCCAAATGTGAGTACCGAGTGTTTTTTTTTATTTTTTAATTAATTTGTTTGGCCTCAAATGAGCTTTACAGGGTTTAGACGTATAAATATAACCGCACCCCAGAGAAACAGAAAAAGAGAGCTCCCTATTTTATTATTTGCTTAAACTAAATAAAATACTTATATGACAAACATCCGCAGTTTTTATTTATTTTATTTTTTGTCATTTGTTTTATTTTTGAACTTTTATATACCAATACAAAAATACGATATCGCACATCAAGACAAATAATGCAAAATAATAAAAGATAATCTATACTTTAACGATAGAAAAACACAGTGCGTTGTGTTTTATTCGACGCATTTTGATTAATGTTTTTTAACGAAAATCAGTTAAATATTTTTATTTTACTTTAAATTCATATTGATTAATTTTCTAAAAAATTACGGGAACTTTTGAAACGAAATGTTTGTTAAGGAAAATGTTCAATAAGTAACATATTTGTCAAAAATTATTCTTGAAAAAACTTTACAAGACCATTTTGTATAAAAAAGAAATGAAAACTTAAATTTGATAATTTTTTGTATTGAAAGCATGTTCCTAATTAAACAACCAATACTGTATTATACAAAATCTTTACAAAGAAATTGGCAAACATACGAGAGGTAGAGAGAAAAACAATGATTTGCGCGTTATTTGGGATTTTAAAAGATAAACAAAATTCAATTTTCTATATAAATAAAAACCCCGACAATGGAATATTGTACAAATAGATACCACTTCTGTTTATAAATCGAAAAAGATAAACAAAAGTCATATGAATTTGTGTAGATACAAAATCTTCTTCAAACGTACCTAAACAATTTACAATCATATGTCTACGTGAAATATGTAGGTATACTTTATCAATTTGAAGGACATGTTGTTTTTTTATTATTTTTATTTTATTAAATTTCGAATTAAATCTTAGGGGTTATCTTTTTTGAATTTTAGCTTAGTTGACATATTTTTTTGTTAAAATGTCTGAATATTTTATAGGACACAAAAAATAATGAATAAATATATTTTATATTTGACCTTATGGATGACTTCAATAAGAACAGAGATAATTTTGGAATCACATTAATTTAATACAGTGATAATCATAATCATATGTGCTTTTTTTTGAAGTAGAGAGGGAGGGGGGTTGAATAAACACATAGGGTGACTATGAGTAAAAATTATTTTTTTATAAGGTCAACAAAATTAAGTTAAGTCAGTAAATAGAAATATGCTAAAACCCACCTTAAGTTTACTTATATGGTGTTTGCATAAATATTGTTTTTATGAATTAAACATAGAACAATTTGCAAACGAATTTTATGAATTTTGCAGCTATAGAAGTTTTGGCTAACATTTTTTTTAAATTGAGCAACGAAACGAAAATTGTATGCACTACAAAATCAAACAACAGCAATTTCGAAAAATTTCATAAGACTTATTTTGTATTGAATTTGTTTTGCCTAGGTAAATATTTTTTTTAAAAATCTGTTCCTTATTTGAAAAAAACACACATTTCTATATAAAATGTTCATTAAAACAACGCGTCATTCTTAATTTTTAGGCTTTATCTTTAAGCTTTTCTGATTTCTTAACATGACTGTGGCAAAGAAAAATCCATATAAAAATACATTTTATTTTATTTTGAACAACATTCTTCAAAAGCAGATGAATTGTTGGATCAAGCAGATCAACTTGTTTTAAATTTTTCAAAATCGTTTTGACCATTTTCTCCTGAAAGTCATAAGTCCAATTATAAGATGAGACAAATACGTCCTACGCAATCAGTTTGTCCCTTGAGTAAAGTTATTACAAAGAAGGTTAGGTTAGGCTAAGTTAAAGTGGATGTCCGTGATATAGCAGGACACACTTCACTTAGGCCAGTTTAATGGCCCATTGTGATACCACATGAATCTTTAAGTTTTCTTCTAAGCTCAATGAAACCAGTTTAAGTCCCTTACGAAACGTGAAAAACTGATAATGTTAATATAGTGTTAATGTAATTAAGAGTATTTGAGAATACGTCTACCCGCGTGAAGTGTTTATGACACCGATTATTAAGCTTATATGTGAGCGTCTTAGAGATATGGAAAGCATCTTGAGCGCTTTAAATCTAGTGCAGGTTAGATTTTTTTGTGACTTCTTTATAGTGTCTTGCATTATCAATAATTTACATTTAGCAATTGGAACGCCAGCAATAGCCAAACGTGGTAGAATTGGTTGTACTGTACCAATCCTGGCGAGTTCATCTGCCTTACAGTTTCCTGGAGTATCTCTATGTGCTCGGCACCCAGCAAAGGTGAATATTAAACTGTTCTACCATCTCCATTAGAGATGTTCGACAGTTATGGACTGTTATAGAGTCAAGAGATTTGGCAGTGACCTGACTATCTGAGAAAATACAGATATCAGATGGTGATATCACGTTTTCCAGGACATAAGTTTCGACTGGAGCACGCTACAATGATTGGGAAGGCGGAATAAGAGACTTAATTTCAGTAGTTAAAAGTACACACCCCCACCAACCTCTTCATTTGTTTTTTATCCATCTCTATAAAAGTGGATTGACTCTTCTTCCAGAAATGAACTATTCTCCCAGAAAGATCTGGAAGGTATAGAAAAATTGACTAGAGTTAAGAAAGTATAGCTTTCTTTCAACTTGAGTTTGAGATAAGATGAAACATCGTAGAATAACGTGGGAAATATTGAAATCTTCAATTAAATAACATCTTCACTTCTGATTACGAATTAAAAAAGAGGCTGGGATGCGACCCACACTGATAACTTCCCATCCCGTCTATCGATTTGTCTTGCTTCAAAGTTTGTATAGGTTTTCATGTTGGGTTAAAAAAGTTGTCAGTTGAATTATTCTTAAAAATTTTAAAATTACCAACAATATTTTTCATATAAAGAAATAGTTTAGTTTGAAAATCTAGTTTTGTTAAATAGATTTTTAGTGAAAAACAAAATTTTACCAATTTTAGTAGCATTTCTTAAATTTTTACTAATTAGATGAATTAAATTAATTTGAGAGATATAAAGAACCGAACATCAATTTTTACCAAATTTGCGTACTATTTCTTGTAGATTTTATTTTTTTTTATGAAAAAATGGACTGTTGGATTTTTATAAAAAAACTACTGAATATCGAAAACAATATTTTCTGTGAAATAAAAAAAGTTTGAAGAAGAAAGCTATGTAATTGAGTCGAAAGTAAATTTTTACCAAGTTTTAGTATTATTTTTTTTGTTAGGTTTTTATTTTTCTCAAAATTCTACTGAATGTTGACAACAATATTTTTTAAAAAATAAAAGTAGTTTAAAGCCAATATCTCAAAGTTTTGAAAAGATATTTGAGTCGAAAATCAATTTTTACCAACTTTTATTAATTTCTTTGTTTAGGTTTTTATTTTTTGTAAAAAAAACTGTCAATTAGATTTTTCTCAAAATTTTTCCAAATGTTGAAAACAATATTTTTTATAAGTTAAAATTAGTTGCAAGCCATAATTTCAAATTTTTGAAAAGATATTTGAGTCGAAATTCAATTTTTACCAACTTTGAGTAATGTTTTTTTAAGTTTTTATTTTTTATAAAAAAAACTGTCAATTCGATGTTAAAAACATTATTTTTCGTTGCACAAAAATGTTTTGGAGATAAAATCATTTTGTATTCGTAAAATTTTCGAGGTGACAAATTTTTTTTAAGTTTTTTTGATTTATAAAAAAAAACGTTAATCGGATTTTTTTCAAAAATATACTTGTTTGGTATCACGTTACAATATATTATTTAAAATTTAATTCAAGTCTCTAGCGTTTTTGGTTCGTAAGATATTTAGGGTTAACCAAAATGTTCACCTTTTTTTAAACTGCTATGGTAAAAAAACCACCGACGCAATTTTCTTTCTGCATCTTTCTGCCTTATTATCTGTATAACAAAATTTATTTGAAGTCGATATCTCTTCTGGTTCTTGAGCTATTGACGACGAAAAAACGTCGCGAACGTACGGACGTACGTACACACGCACGCACAGACATCTTTCTAAAAATATTTTATTTCGACTCTAGGGGCCTTGAAACGTCGAGAAGTTAAAAAGCCCCTGTTTCTGCAAATTAATTCTTTCGTCTAATTTTAATTAGTATCCGGCTTTTGCTTTTAAAAAAATCGTTGTTTAAAATAGACTTCATTTTTAGCATTTTTCATTTAAAATGAAGCTACTACAGAAACTCGTTTAAAGAAATAGGAATGGCTTATTATATGTTCATGCATATAAGTATTTCAAATTTAAGAATTATTTTATTTTTATTCCAGAAAACATCTATGTACATACCAAAATTGTAATTAAAAAATAAAGAAAGAAAGATCAAACACTCCAAATTTTAAACAATTTTTGGGTAAAAAAGTCTAGAATTTAAAAATCTTTTAACATACTACCATCGCTAAAATCAGACAATGGTTACTTTAACTTTTAATATTTTGTTAAATTTATGTGACTTCTGGTCTTTAGACATTTCAAATCGATAAATCCTAAGGGGTTGGATTTATTGATTTGAAATAAGGTTTGTTTGCCTTGTTAGTTTTTATGAACTGTAACTGTTTTGACAAGACGTGTTTAAATACACTATTTTTAATAGAAGAAAATTAGTATTTTGCTAGTTGGCCAAAGTATTACAATTTTTGACTAGCTAGTGAAATTCTAAAATATTTTTGAAATAAAAACACTATTAAAATGCTGATTTCTCAACAATAAGTCATTAAATTTGTTCGACAAACTGTCTGATTCCATCTAAACTTAAAAACTGTTCGGAAAGTTAATTAGTCGAAAAAGCCAAAAATTCGTTTTAACCGGGACTTCAAGTAGAATCGTCTTTCAATATTTTATTACAAGTGGTTGCCGCACAGGCAATTTAACCACAGATTTTAGTGGACTGACTAAAATGTAATTGGTGTTCAAGGTGTGTTCAAGGTGTGTTTATGTTGTTTTATTGTATTTATTGTATTGTACTGAGTTTTTATCATATTTTTAATTCGTAAATATGTTGAACCTAAGATATTTAAAAAAGATCTTATAAAATAGTAAAATGTAGTTGGGGTGTAGGATTTTTAATAATTTAATAATAAGATTTATAATACGAGTAAGATCATTTTTTCATTGAAGACAGTTGCAAAAAAAAAACAATCTAAAGCAAGGATAAGTCTTTCAATTCAATTTTAAAAATAAAAGTATCTCAATCGTCGTCAAATACATTCAAAAAATTATGATGTGTACCTCCCTCATAATAAATAAAGTGTATCTCTTGAATTCGTAAGCAAATTTATTATATACCTATTTCTCAGTAAAATTAATTAAAAATTAAAAAAAAAGAACGAATATAAAGATGAGTAATTACTTGTACTATAGTAATAAAGAGTAATCCAAGAAAATGCGTAGGGAAGTTTAAATTTAAATAAAATATAGTTAAATTAAAACTGTCGTTATGAATATTTGCACTGACAACACATTCAATTCAAAAATTGTTGAATTTTTTTTTATATCTCTTTAAGGCACTTTCAATTGACTTTAATTAGACTTAATTCCGCCGCCAACAACAATGACTCTTATCATCATTTATTCACTCACTCACTGAAGAGTTATAAACTTATAAATTTCTGACTAACCGGCACATGGTACATGAATGATTATAATAAAACTATTTTTTTTTTCAATTACATCATTCATATGAGTATAAATTTAATTTTTGTATTCTTAAAGACAAAAATAATAATTTTTTTGTTATAAGAAAATCTCATCAAATTATTCACACATTTTTTTTTTCTTCTATTCAACCGATGAAGGTGATGGTGAAAAACATTTTTGAAACACCAATAAAAAGAAAAACACACCACAAATCAGAATTACACCAAGCGCAACAATTGGTAATGGAAATATTTGTAAAATGCAACAAACGAATATAAAAATTCGTGATTAAATTATTATGTATCTATTTATTATTTGTTTATAGATACGACGACGACGAATAATAAAATGCAAACGTATGTATATTAGTTAGTATATTATTTAAGCGGCGATAATAATCTTTGCCCCGCACGAAGACGGTCGGTCCTGACGGATTAATTTTACTTAACAACCGGACACCAAATCATGGTGTGTGCTATCGCTTCAAACGCTTTAGATACTCTGTTTGGCAGTTGGCTTTGCCTTTGACTGCAAACATCGAGCTCGTTCGTTGGTAACGTGACGAACTCACGACCAGCGTTGCCACAATGTTACAAGTGTAACAAAAGTGTTACACTTTTCTTAATTTTTTTGTATTTCTTACAATGTTACTTTTTTTTTCTTTTTGTTACACTTTTTTCTCTAAACTTTTTTTTTCTTTAAAAATGTACTTTATGATTTTTTTAATCAGTGTGAAGTGCGCTTAAACAACACTTCCACCTATTTGTACACCTACGTCCTAAATTGAGTTGAAATCACCTTCATTCGACTTGATCGAACCAATTTAACCAATAGGTATCACTTGAATACCATTGAATCAATAATGTTTGCAAAACAAATAAAAGATCAATTCTGTTAATTTGCCTAAACATGTTTTATGTAAAACTTCAAATTTGTCTTACTTATAATAATTTATTGACTTATTTTTTAATGTATAGTTTTGTACTGAATTTAAAAACTGTGATGAAGAAAACTTATGTTCCTATTAAAAATAAAAAATTGAGTTCAAGAGCATTCTTTGATTTAAATCATTTTTTTTTCATTTGTTACATTTTTTTCGCTTTTGTTACGTTTTTTAAAAAATATGTTACACTTTCGTGAAGCCCAGCGGCAACGCTGCTCACGACACGTCTACCATGGCATGGAGGGTGGAGGCGCATTATACGAAGTTCGATTCGATTTGAATTTGTTTTGAATTTGTTTTTGTTTATGTCTTTTGTGTTGGATAGAACTTGTATATTAATGCAATAATTGTTGTAGATCAGCGTTACCACTTTACTTCAATTGAAGTAGATCTACTTCTTTTTTTCAAATAAATTAAAAATCTACTTCCTACTTCGCACCATCATCAAAATATTGAAATCTACTTCATTTTTAAAATCTGTGTTTATACCTACCTACTTCAATTTTAATAAAAATAGACTGAATCTACTCCTTTTTTCTCCTTATTGTATGTAGTCTCAAAATTTTCTAGAGAATTAAAAATCGCTTGAGTATTTGCGTTTCCGGTGAGGTTCCATTTTATCTAATGTATTCTGTTTAACCCTTTTGTCATTTTTACTTTCGACATATAGGACCTGTGTGGCAAGTTTTTCATTCGTAAACAAATTCGAATTCGAGATTTTAATCAAACATGACATTACGATGGTAGAGAAGTCGAAAAAAGTAGGTCCCCCGATTTTATCTGTATGTTTTTCCCTTTTTTTGTTGTTTCAAAATAAAAATAACAGTAGTCCCAATACAAATTTGTACGGTCAAAAATCGATAATTCGAATTTTTTCAAAAACAAACCGATAGATTTTTTTTCAATTCTTGCTAAAATTTGTGTTCTTAGTTTGGCTACTTTCAATATAAAAAAATATGTTTGTATTGCTACAGAAGCGTACCCCAAATAGAACCGTTATATTGTTTTTAAGTTTTCTCAAGCACTAAACTATTTTTTTCTGCCAAAAATGTCATTGTTTTTATTTTTAATCTAAAACAAATATTATTTTTTTCTTAATTTGATATCTTGAAAACAGGTCATCATTTTTTACAAAATTGAATTGCAAGACGTCTAATAATAAGTTCAAAACTATATACCAAAAATATTTTTTAACTAAAATTCAAAAACTATTTTTAAATACAAATTTAAAAAAATAAGGTTTTTTTGAGAAATCAAATGGCTTTTACATTTTCGAAAACAAGCTTTTTTGCAGGTACATTTTAATTTTTAAAATACAGGAAATAGTTTTAAACAGACTTTTTTATATTAAGAGCGAGTTCATGCGAACCAGTCGTGCATTTTATTTCTTTTTTTGTTTCTTATTGTTATTTGTGTTAAGTTGCGCTCTAGTGTTATTTTGGAATTGATTTTTTGTTTTCAATATGAAAAGATATTTTCAAGTTGTCCAAAAACAAAGATAAAAGGTTTGTTGATGTACTGAAATTGTATTACGATTACAATAACTATTTCTTGTAGAACCCGTCCTTTGCAATCAAAACATCCTAAAGTGGTTTCATTTGACCAACACGAGCCCAATCTTTGCGTTTTCGTTGCCAACAACCAAGAATTAATTTAAGAAATGTTACATTAGCATATTGAATTATATGATATGAAGGCTTAAATAATTCTAGTTTTTTTTTTAATTTTTTCATTGAAATAATGTAATTTAAAAATATGTAGAATGATATGAAAAAGTAAATTTTTGAAATCTACTTCCATTTTTCTCAATCTACTTCACTTTTTTCCTAAAATCTACTTCCACTTTTTTTTGAGAAGTGGTAACGCTGTTGTAGATATAAGTTTTAGTATGATGAGATGCACTGGTAGGGCAAACAAACATGTATTGGCGAAATTATTATTAGAATCAACAAACAAATTAAAGTGTTGCCATGGTAGTTTTTAAATAGGTAAGTTGGAACAGGAAGACATACAAAAATAAATAGTTAAATATTTTACCCATTCAAAGGAAAAATAAGGTTCTGTACGAAATGCTTTCGAGAGAAAATATATTTGTATCCGATATAAAATAGGGCCTTTGCACAACGAAGACGCATGGGACTAGAATAATTAAAGTTTTGTTTCTTTTTTTCGACAAAAGTTCGAAGTTCACAATCGATTTGTTACCCAAGTAGAAGATTTATAGCCTTAAATATTCTTTTATGTCTTATCACTGAAGGATTTTGAGTGGTCTTGTGAGACACAGAGTGTTGACAAAGGGGATTTAATCTAGTCCAAAGGCTCAAAACTTCGTCTGGGTCTGGGTTATATTACAAAATTGAATTATTTGAGTTGTCATATTTTTAGCAGTTATTTCTTCATAAGTTACAGTGGTCGACGAAATTTTGTTTCTTTCTGTCCAACAAATAAAACAATACTTATTTAAAGGATAACGATGTCCTTAATTGGAATCTCGCATTAAAATCATGCCTCTTAAAAATGCTAAAAACAACCAATAAAGGGGTTTTTAGGGCTAAGCTTAAACTCAAAATATCTTTTAACAATAAATTGTATGATGTTTTTGCAAAGTACACATTTTTCTCTTCTAGATCAAATATAAATTATTTTAGAGTCTTACTTAGTTTCTGGAAGCTCTCATTACTTATAAGTTCTTACTTGACTCTGTACTAAGTTTTGAGCAAACTTTCATAGTTTTGAAAAATACTTTTCGGAGTAAATTTTTATTTCAACTATTTGCTAAAGGTTTGAAGATACCAATTTTCAACATTATTTTGATAATTTTTTAGTTTATTTCAAAAACTTAATTAAATAGAATTTTTTTAGACAACAGATTCATTACAAGAGCAAAACTTAATTTCAAACCGTTTTGTCTTTTTCTGTTGAAAACCGTTTCAGCATAATTTTTTAGCGTTTCTTTCAGATTTTTGTAAGACAGGTTGAAATCTAACAACTTATAAATATTTTTTGAATATTATATAAAATAATATAAATATTTCAACTAAATATTGAAGTAAGGGATTATAGATATGGAAAACCATCAAGATAGCCTTAAAAAGCCTTGTTTTATTCAATTTTTAGAATTTAAAAAAGTAATATGGCAAAATGCAATTTTATTGCCAATAAGAAAACCTTGTCGATTAGAATTATTGGCTATTATTTTATTTTTTGCCTTTAAACTTAAGGGGTTAGATATTATGGCCGGTAAAATCATTTAAGTACTCGGATTTTGAGTACTCAAGGTACCCAAAACTTCAAACGCGTTTATCGGAGTATTGGATTTTTTCTTAATTGGTCGGACGCATAATTCAGACAATTTTCAATTGATTGACTAAAAATTTTGTACATACCTTAGAAAATATATTCTTTTTGAAAGAACGTGGGATATTTTGTTAATAGTTAATTTATTGTTAACAATTATCTAACCATTTTGTTGGAACATTTCTCACTTTAAGTGTGTAATTCTAAAGCAATTATTTGTACATACTTATGCAAATTAATTGACTCATAATGATGACAGGAGTTGTAAGTTTGGTGTCAGACTTTATATATAAGGAGACAACGTCACAAAAACGGTGAATAGCCACCATTCAAAAAAAATTAAAAATTGCAGTATTTCTGAAAAAAATATTTCTTATTTCTTATTTGTTCAACAAAAAAATATAATTTTTAAAACTAAGTTACCACAAAATTTCAATTTGACGACATTTTTTAAACTTATATTAACAACACAAAAAATAATAATTTGACACCTGCCAATTTTGTTGTTAATTGGTTTAGAGCATTAGGTACAATAGAAAATAGCGTGTTCAAATTAGACAATGTTTTAAAAACAATGAGTATTTGGAAAAACCACAAATAGAGGGAATTCATATTTTGTAAAAGTTTTGAAACATTATTATTTTCCTAAATATTAAAAATGTTTGCTAATTTTTGTAATTTTGAAAAAAAGGCAGTTAATTAATTTGTTTGTATTTTGAACTTGATTGAAACTTTCTGGAGGCAAAAGCATATTTGCTTAAAAAATTCTCAACATCGACAACACTTTCCTTCCATATCGTTCAACTTTTTGTTTATAATTCCAAAGAATAATGAATGAAAAATTATGTGTTTTTTTTTTTTCATTTTTGTTTATCTTTTGTTTTTCTTATAGTTAAGCGTTAAACGCCGCGCTGCGCCGGTACTTGCTATATCGCTTGGCTATATGATCATTTACCTATAAAATGTACCATCTGAGTGGGGTGCATTTCTTGATGGTGGTTTTTGTTTTCTTATTATTCAATTCTTTTCTTTGTTTTTTTTTGTGGTTATTTCGTTTACGCTTTATGCACCCATCTATAGTATATTCGTGTATTGAATTTGGAGTTTGGAGTCAGTGATCGAAGACAAAAACAAATAACTAAAGAAAAATATCCATGAGATATTTTTGCATTGATCAATTTAGTATCTACGAGTATTGGTTGCATGTGGAACTTGTGAATAATACGAATAACTAAATACATTCCGATGGGTTTCAACTACTTATTCACTTTTACCGATTTTTTATTCAAAGTATTTTAGGAATTGTTTTTGTTTTTGTTGTTTGTACTAAAAATTATTAATTTGTTTCATTTCGTAGAAATATTATGCTTATTTTTTTAATCTAATTCTTGCGTGCTTAAGGTTATAAAATACTTATCATAGGACTTACGTGTTTGTATATACGTTTTTTGAATTTGTTGATTGAACTCTTACCTAGAAACAAAGAAAAACAAAATTATTTTTGTATTTAATGCAGAAAAAAATAGTGTAATTTTATTTAGAAAAAAGAGGCTGGGATGCGACCCACACTGATAACTTCCCATCCCGTCTATCGATTTGTCTTGCTTAAAAGTTTGTCTAAGGCCGCGGCCACGCAGTAAGCGGCTGAGCGGCTAAGCGGAAAAAAAAATATAAAACATATGAAATCACATAGAAGCGGCCACGCAATGAGCGAGCGGCGAAACAAAATTCTGAGCGGCTAAGCGGCGCCGCTCAGCAACCAAACCTGTTTTAATTTTCAGCCGCTTACTGCTTGGCCGAGGCCTAAATGTATCAATTCTTACCAAATTTGCGTTCTTTTTTTTTGTAGATTTTATTTTTTTTATGAAAAAACGGACTGTTGGATTTTTATAAAAAAATTATTGAATATAAAAAACAATATTTTCTGTGAAATAAAATAAGTTTGACGCCAATATTTTTAATTTTTGAAAAGCTATTTGAGCCGAAAATAAATTTTTATCAACTTTTATTAATTTTTTTGTTTAGGTTTTTATTTTTTGTAAAAAATCTGTCAATTCGATTTTTCTCAAAATTTTTCCTAATGTTGAAAACAATATTTCTTATAAGTAAAAATTAGTTAGAAGCCATAATCTCAAATTTTCAAAAGATATTTAAGTCGAAAATCAATTTTTACCAACTTTTGTTAATTTTTTTTTTCGGTTTTTAATTGTTTGTAAAAAAACTGTCAATTCTATTTTTTTCAAAATTTTACTGAATGTTGAAAACAACATTTTTTGAAAGATAAAAGTAGTTTAAAGCCAATATATCAAAGTCTTGAAAAGATATTTGAGTCAAAACTCAATTTTTACCAACTTTTTTTTTATTTTTTTTAGGTTATTATTTTTTGTAAAAAAACTGTCAATTCGATTTTTCTCAAAATTTTATCAGATGTCAAAAACATTATTCTTCATTGCAAAAAATTGTTTTGGAAATGAAATCATATTTTAGTCGTAAAATTTTCGAAGTGACAAATTTTTTTTTTTCAGTTTTTTTGATTTATAAAAAAACCGTTAATTGACTTTTTTTCCAAAAATATAATTGTTTTGTATCACGTTACAATATATAATATAAAATTTAATTCAAGTCTCTAGCGTCATTGGTTCATGAGATATTTAGGGTTAACCAAAATTTTCACCTTTTTTTTAAACTGCTATGGTAAAAAAACCACCCACGCAATTTTCTTGAGAGCCCTTTCTGCATCTTTCTGCCTTATTATCTGTATAACAAAATTTATTTGAAGTCGATATCTCTTCTGGTTCTTGAGCTATGGACGACGAAAAAAACGTCGCGAACGTACGGACGTACGGACGTACGGACATACGGACGTACGTACACACGCACGCACAGACATCTTTCTAAAAATCTTTTATTTCGACTCTAGGGACCTTGAAACGTCGAGAAATGTCAAAATTTTCAATTTGACAAATCGGACCCATTACAATAACTTCCTATGGGAAGTTAAAAAGAGGCTGGGATGCGACCCACACTCATAATTTCCCATCCCGTCTGTCGATTTGTCTTGCTTAAAAGTTTGTAGGTTTTCGTGTTTTGTTAAAAAAGTTGTCAATTTCAATATCCTTAAAAATTTAAAAACTACCAACAATATTTTGCATACAATGAAATAGTTTGATTTCAAAATCTATTTTTGTTAACGAGATTTTTAGTCGAAAACCAATTTTTACCAATTTTATTAGCATTTCTTAAAAGTTTTTATTTCGTATACAAACAAATAAAAATTGAATGCATAAAATTATCAATATCTTCTATTGCTCACGAGATATCGAGAACCGAACATCAATTTGCGTAATTGTTTTTTGTAGATTTTTTTTATGAGAAAACTGAAAACTGTTGGATTTTTATAAAAAAAATTACAAAATGTCGAAAATAATATATTCTGTGAGATAAAATTAGTTTAAGGCCAATATTTTTAATAATAATTTTCTTTGTTATCCTAATACCTTAGCCGAAAACCATTTCTTATTAGATTTTTGTTGTTTTTGTAGGATTTCGTGTTTTGTAAAAAAAATTTTCAATTACATTTTTCTTCATTTTAAAGTCAATATCTTCATACATACACGAGACATCGAAAATCGAACATCAATTTTTACCAATTTTGTGTAGCATTTTTTGTAGATTTTAATTTTTATGAAAAAAAAACTGAATTATACAAAGTTTACTGAATGTCGAAAACTATATTTTTTATAAGATGAAATTAGTTTGAATCCAAAATTATTAAATTTTTTAAAAATATTTGAGTCGGAAATCAATTTTTACCAATTTTTACCAGTAGGTAATAATTTTTTTTAGGTTTTCATTTTTTGTAAAAAAAAACTGTCTTTTCGATTTTTCTCAACATTTTACCAGATGTCAAAAACGGTATTCTTCGTTGCATACAATTATTTTGCAGATAAAATCATTACTTGCTCGTAAAATATTCAAGGTGACAATTATTTAATTTATAAAAAAAAACGTTAATTGATTTTTCTGTCATATTATATCAGTTTGGTATCTCGTCATAATCTAAAATCTTATTCAAGTCGCTAGCATTATTGGTTCGTGAGATATTTTGGTTAACCAAAGTTTTTCCTTTTTTTTTTAATTGCTATGGCAAAAAACACCCACCTAATTTTTGTTCACAGTCCTTTCTGCATCTTTCTCCATTATTATCTGTATAATAGAATTTATTTTAAGTCGATATCTCTCATGGTTCTTAAGATATAGGTACACACGCAGTCACAGACCTCTCTTTTTAAAAATCTTTTATTTAGATTCTAGGACCTTGAAACTTCGAGAAATGTCAAACATTTAAATTTATTATAATTGCAGTTCAAGATAACAAAATCTTATTTAATTTGTTATAAATTAAAGTCCTTAAACTTTGTATTCTTATTAAAGAATAAAATAAAATATTGTAATTTAAAAATGTTGCCAACATTTTTCCAACTAATGTTGTAAATTTATCATTTGATTTTTATTTTAGTTTAAAAAAAAGGCCTTGAATATAAAAATATATAAGTTACTATAACTAACCTATAGTCTACTAATCCAATACTTTTAAACATTTAATTAAATTATCTTAAAGAATTAACTCGATTCTTAAAAAAAAATGAACATAAGATATCTCCAATAAACCATAAATTTGGAAGTATACACATACAAAATTTTCTCATCATCAATAGTAACAGCGTAGGTACCTTAACTTTAACAATTTTATATCACCAATAAATCTTAATAGTCTAGAAAGAATTTTCAAAAGCACTTTACACTTAGCAGAGGCAGACAATTTACGTCTTCTTTTTGTATTACATCGAACTATTGATATTTTCCTTTCTATAATAAAAAATCCATATTCGAATAGAACGTTCATAACACTTTCTAGAATGCGAACATAAACTAAGTGCGAATAATCTATGCCAATCACGCATTGCGTTCGATTTTGATTTATATACTACGTAGAAATTTATGAACATACGTACGCAATACATCCCCACAAAGAAATGTCTAAAGAAATAAGATAAACCTACTCTACATTAAAAGAACACAAACATCTAGTACAAATTTTCCCATTCGACCTTTAAATCCGTAACCCAAATGAACCTGTAACAATTTTCCATATAATAATTTTCTTTCATTTTTGTTGTTGTTCTTTTTTCAATAAGTCGATATGCATCAAGCCGGATAAATATTTTTTTCTAGTCGATATTTTTGCACCCAACAGTTGTGTCTTCTTTTTCTATTGTTTATATAATCCCCTGACATAAATGCATTAGAACTTAAAAACAAAAAGTCAACTATAAACAAAGCACCAAATCGTTAAAAACAACAAAACTGAAATAAAAAAAGAAAACATCAAACAAAAATAAACAGCCCCTGTTGAAAACCCAACTGAGCCATACATAGGGCACGGGACAGGCCTTACTATAGCAGCCGCTTAAAAAAAGGTTCTAAAAAAATTGACGCAACAAATGCACCATAAGATATAATTTTGTTTCGACTGTTTTGTTTTTTAAAAGAAAGAAGCCACAATTACAATCGATAAAAATACAAACTATTTATTCATTGCATATATACTATACATACCTGTTGTTATGCAAATTTAAATTTCGAATAAATAAATAAGGAATTCTAAGACATTTTTGTATACCTTTAGACTTTTGCTTTTTTTTCAAAAGAGTAAAAATGCAAGTTAGTTATACAAAACCCTATATTATTAGAGTCAACTGTGAAAAATGCGGTCAAAAAATGTGAACGCAAAAGAACAAAAGTAAAGAAATGAACTTTTAACCATGACATCGAATAAAGTTAAGTGAACAAATTAAGTTAACGTTGGTAATTGTTTCGATGTTTTTTTTTCTTAATTTTTTAATGATGTTGTTTTTGTAATTGTGATGATTATAGGGCATTTGAATTGAACAACAATGTTGTAGATGTTGATGGAAAAATATGCTTTTGCAAAGTCTAGGGAAACATACTAAACTAAAACCTTAAACCACAAAGAATTAGGATTTCTTTCAATATTCAAAATTTAACTCTTAACTTTCCATACGAAGAAGTTATTGTAATCGGTCTGATTTTTCAAATTAAAAATTTTGATAATTCTCCACGCTTAATGGGTCCTAGAATTGAAATAAAAGCAACAATTTAAAAAAGGAACCAATAACGTTAGCGGCTTCAATTAAATTGTATATTAACATTGTGACGTGATAAAAAATTGAGTTTGGAAATCAAGAACACTGACAAAAAAATTGTCAACTCGAATGAAGTCTTTGTAAAGAATCGTCGTCGTCGTCAAAGAAATCCTAAGCACCTAGCAGCATTTTTGGCAATGTTGAATTTGTGATCATTCCATAAGAGGTGATTTGTGATGAAAGTGAAAGTTGATGTTCATGTTTCGGAATTGAATGAGCTTATCATACGCTGCCGTAAGTATGTAAATCTAGAAACTAATATGAAAAGGGTACTGTCGTCAGCGAAACAGTTTAAGGAATTAGAAGTGGCAGACAAGAGATCATTAATGAATATCAGGGAGATAGTCGGAGATAAAACGGAGCCCTGGGGAACGCATTTTCGATAAGAGAGCTCAGTACCAAACTCTATCAAATGCTTTTAAATATCAAATGCAATAATCTTTAAGGTTTTGTTCCTCTGCTCGGTTAGATAAACCTTCAAATCACCGGTGGACCTATCGCTACGAAACCATACTGTAGGTCATTAAGAAGCTTTCATTCTTCGAGATATTTTTAAAGCTGAAAATTGATCAGAGTTTCCATGAACTTGGAAGGAAGGGACGTGAGTGCTATTGGACGATAACTGGAGGAGGATTCGGCTTTTTTAGGGACAAGCTGGACAAATGCCATTTTTCATCCGCTCAGAAAGATAGTTTTTCTTTCAATACTCTTGCAACTGCAAGAGTACAAAAGAAGATTCGTCGCATTAAATCGTTTAAGCTTTTAAGAACAGGAGGACTCATTATGATATTCTCTGATAGCGTCGAAATAACAGCAAAATGTGCTGCAAGCAAATTGGCTTTATCAATCAAGCTTACATAGGGAGTATCATTGTGAACGAGTGTTGGAACCGGGGACAAAGGGATGTTTCGTACGTTTTTTACAAATGACCAAACATTTTGACTACCTTTGGAATATTGCAGTATTTTTTGTCGTAATTTCTGGTCATGCAAAAATTTGGTTTGTCGAATATGACTGTTGCAGGTCTTCCTAACTTGTTTTAAGTTATTCCGGTTTTCCCTAGTGTAGTTGGCTTTATAGCAACGGAAACTTTCCCGCTCGAATCAAACCATGAGTTCTCTTCGGGTTTGATAGATTTAACCTTATTCGGGATAAAATTTCTCATTCCCCAAAGAATTAAATTTGTAACCATATCTAAGCTGGAATGCACGTCACTATCAAAGAAGCATAGTGAACAGTAAAAGTTCCTGAAGAATTCGTTGAGACCAAACGGTTTTCATAGGAGTTTTTTTTTTTAACTAGATTTTTTTGACATGAGAAATTTGCAGAAATGATACAATGGTCTGATTTGTCTAGAGGCGGTAATATACTAATTGCGTATTTATAAGGGTGAGAGGTAAGAAACAAGTCTATGGTGTTGGCGGTTTGACCTGCAACGTCAGGTAATTTTTATTATATATTTTGTTAAACTTCTAAGAAAATCGACGAACGGGCACGGATTGGGAGTTATATTTAAAAAATTGTTAAAAATAATAAATTCACCCACTCAATTTTTTTTCAAATTTATAGTCGATATCTCCGCCCGGTCTTGAGATATTGCCGAAAAAAAAATGGTATTCTGAACGTACGTACAAACGTATATCTCTTAAAACCTTTCAAGGGACCTCGAAACGTGGAGAAATGTCAAATATTTTAATTCGACAAATTCGACCGATTACAGTAACGTCCTATGGGAAGTCAATTGACATTTTAAGGACCCTAACGGAGTCGCATCCCAGCCTTTTTGATTGGTATTCTTTAAACTGCTAAAGACGGGTTACAAATGATTTTTCAGGAACTCATTAATGGCTTCTCCGGATACCAAAATTATCTATATGCCCCTATAATGGAAGAATTTAAGAATTTCTGAACACAACCGGAAACGACATTTTTGAATGTTGTGTATGATGTCAAGATACGGGCAGGGCAAGCGATATCATTTAAAATGAACAAAAACATTACTGTCAATAAATAAATTAACTGCACTTTAATGCATAATAAAACAATTATTGCAGCCTGTTGGTATATGTAAATGCACATATAGGTAGGTATATACAAAAACATAAGCTAAACAGCTTATGTTTTACCATTTAACGCATTCAATTGCCGGATTGAGACTGAAAATAAATACAGAAAAATAAAACTCCTCAGATGGGCAGACTGCACTGCGACTGCGGCGAGAAGCCCCAGGTGGTAAGACTTAACTTGGGGCGTGCGTCAGCATTGTAAATAAAATTTTCTTCACGCATTGTACTGCATAAAATATCAGTAGAATATTCTTTTTTTGTTTTGTTTTTATTTAACTTATTTCTCCGTTTAACTGTTTTTTAAGTTGCCTATGTGAAAAAACACCCACCCTTCTAAAACTGAGACTTAAAGAAATAACAATGATTCTTTGTTGATCTAATTTAAATTTCTTCGACACACATTATAATACCTATACATTTAAATATACTTTAATACTTAAAGATACAATACGCAACGACGATAACGACTACGACGGATGACCGTTCGTCGTCTTCGTAAACTAATTAACTGTTTTGTTTTTCCTTCTTTAAAGAAGAACTCTTTTCTTTGGTATAATGTACGTCGTCGTTCATGAGATCAGTAGACCGTTAATGAAAATGAAACATAAGTCTTGCGTATGTTATTCTTTCCGGAGCGAATAAAATCTTAAATATTTTGAAAAATAATATGCATACCTTTACCATCTCGTTTAAAAACATAAAACGGTTATGTCAGGGAGAAAACCGTTTAGGCCACTTAAAGAGAACACGAATAGTAAACCACAATAAGATGGATTACTATTTTACAAACTTGTATTTCAGTCGTAATTTGCATCTGCTGCACCTCATTTTAACCACCTGCATCCTCCTACCTGGATTTTATTTATGTTTTAAGCTTTTATTTTTATAAAATAAACAGTGCAGCTCAAGACATACATGTGTCGCGCCACCCATAATTTTTGTTTTTTGAATCTTGTGATAATCGAGGGATTTTTGGTTCATGAGCAAATTATGTCAAACGATGATGTTTTTTTTTTTAACTTTGTATTTACAACCCACGTAGAAGCTTATTAATAAAATAAAAAAAGTCAGACCAAACCCAATCTAATTTGGTTACAGGAAACAAATTAACATTGGATAGAAAAAAAAAAAAAACTGCGACAAAAATTAAAATAGATTTATAAATGACATCAACACAACTACTGCAGATATTTGTGTACTTAAACCACGCAACACATGCAAGAACATAAATTAATAACTTCTTTTTTCGCAAACTGAAGTGGTACTCTCGTACCTGGTTAAATATCTTAAAAATATATCAGCTGGGCTATGAGGAGTTAGTGGGGGTTTTGTTATCTAGGAAGGTATGATGAGGTGAATTTAACCAGGCGTTTTGATTTTGAGCTGGAGGCATTGTAAAAAGTTGTCAAGTTTTTAAAAGCATGATCGTCTTTAAAACAAATTTGCAAACTAAATTTTTTGATATGACAAAATATTGTAATGACTTAATTTGAATCTACGAACTAAATGGTCAACATTTTTTAACCTGATTTAAAAAAATGTTGATTGTTAGGCAATTTATGGCCAATTCCTTGGCAAAGTTTTAGTCTCTTAAACTCGGTTTATTGAAAAATTAGAATTCGGTTCCGTTCTAACTCATTCCGTCATCAAGTTCTCGAGCGTTAGAACTCTGATTTAGATAGCAGTCTCAGAAAAAACTAAGATTTTTTAGATCCTCAAGTTTGAGGGTCTATTATATTTCGGTTTAGCAATGTTTTTAATTCTTTGAACGATTTAATGATCAGCTAATGTTGTTTGTGTGTGTAATAATTATAAATTGGTAGAAAATACAATTATGTATGCTGACAAGTTCAGCCCAAAAAAACTTTTAGGTATCGTTCAACAGCTTAACTGTAGCTCTTATATTTTTTTTTCTCTTTGTAGGGTTGCAAATTCTTTTTTTCGCGAAAATTGGTTACAAATTCCACAATTTGATTAAGTTTTCGGAATGAAAATAGCGTTCACGAAGTTCTTAGAACTCTCTATTCAAAAGGTTTAATGACTTTAAATAAGCATGAAAACAGAACTGTTTTGATTAGAAACTTTAAACCTGAATACAAAAACTAACATTTAAGACATTGGCTTTAAACTAATTTTATTTTTTTTTAAATATTGTTGTCAACATTCAGTAACATTTTGAGAAAAATCGAATTGATAGTTTTTTTTTACAAAAACCTAAAAAAAGTTAACAAAAGTTGGTAAAAACTGATTTTCGACTTAAAAATCTTTCCAAAACTTTAAGATATTGGCTTTAAACTAATTTTATCTTATCAAAAATATTGTTTTCAACATTCAGTATATTCAGTAAATTTTGAAAAAAAAAATTGGTAAAAACAGATTTTCGACTCAATTATCTTTTCAAAAATTAAAAAATATTAGTATCAAACAAATTTTATCTTATAAGAAATATTGTTCTCAACATTCGATAAAATTTTAAGAAAATTCGAATTGACAGTTTTTTAACAAAAAATAAATACCTAAAAACAATTAATAAAAGTTCGTAAAAATTGATTTTCGACTCAAATATCTTTTCAAAAATTTAAGATATAGGCTTCAAATTAATTTTATTTTATAAAAAATATTGTTTTCAAAATTCATTATTTAAAAAAAAAAAATCTAAGTCAGTTTGTTTCATAAAAAATTAAAATCTACAAAAAATAGTACGCAAAATTAAAACAAATTGATGTTCGGTTCTCTATATCTCGTGAATAATAGAAAACATTGGCTTCAAATTAATTTCTTATAAAATATAAAAACAAAAACTTTTAGGAAATGCTACTAAAATTGGTAAAAATTGGTTTTCGAATAAGAATCTCGTTAACCAAAATAGATTTTGAAATCAAACTATTTCATTATATGCAAACATTTTTAATTTGTTTAGAATAATTGAACTGACAACTTTTTTAGCAAAACACGAAAACCTACAAACCTTTCAGGCAAGATAAATCGACAGAAGGGATGGGAAGTTATCAGTGTGAATAAACGCTCGAGTTCTAAATATGTTTAAAACCAAATTTCAAAGAGTTATTAGATTGAGTTTTAAATTGCTTTTAAAACTGCATATGTATGTCAAGGAATTAGCAGTTAGGCAAAAATGCAGATTGCGGAACTCTTCTCTAGACCTCGAGCATGACAGTCCTACGCACTAACCATCACACCACGGGTACTAATTGACGCCTTGGTAAAGAATATTTGGCGTCTTATGGCAGACATACGGCTCCAAAGTGGCTATTGGAGCCAGCTGAGCGAGCCCCTTACTTGTTTTTATTTTAAAAACATAATTGCAAACTCTTATCATTACAATAAAGGTACGTTCTGACGTAACGTTAAATTATATGCTATTTCTTTCTTCTTAAAAACTACACGTCTAAGTTTAAGAACATAAAAAAGCTGTAACTGCAATCTACAAAATCACACTCAATCATTAATTTTGAATAAAAGTTAAGATTTACGGTTTTGATTTAATCTCAAAATAGAAAGTCTATTTTTAAATTCTGATTCAAAGTAAATTGAAACTAAGTCAATTGACTTAAAGCTAAAATTTGACTTTCACATAAGTTATTAAATTTATGTAAATTTTCAAAACCAGTGGACTGTTTTTTCTTCGAAAAAATAATGCATTTTTCAAAAGTCTTCTGCATTCGAAAAAATAAAGGGATTTGAAAATTAACAACAATTTAATACTGATTTATAAATAACTTATTGATTTCTTCCACTGGCTTTAAGTCGAAACTTTAAACTTAACTTTTCATTAAAAGAGTTAAATTCAAATTAAATAAAAAAAGTTTAAGAGTTAGAAACATTTTTAAGAATTCAATAAAATTAAAACATGCGTATACGTCCCAGTGTATTTTTGTTGACCATTTTTGTATTTTTGTTGGCCATTCTAGTTTCAAAAAGCTGTTTTCTTGTGATCTCTTATTATTAAACTTCTAAAGATTTTTTCGATCTTAAATGTTATCCTGGATTCTAAACAATTTTTAACCATCATTATCAATTTGTTTTTGTTTCTTGGGAGAAATAATGAAACATTAAAGCTACATACTTCCTGAAACATAATTCCATATGCATCCTTTACTGAATACCAATTTTTTAGAGTAGATTTGCTAACTGAGGTACAACTCATCACTAAAAAACTGCTCAATGGTAAAATAACCTCAAATATACATAAACTGTACATGCAACACAACAATTGCTCTGAAGGTGCAAAATTTTGTGAAAGCTATTTTAGTTCGGAAAAAAGGTTAAGAAGGTGGTGAACGATTTTAGTATCTAAATATTTTACTGAAGTTAAAATAAGAAAATTACTATTTTTCAATTTGCTAAATGATTTCTAGGTTTTTGGCATTTCAAATTAACATGTATGTTCCCTATATTTAAAGGATTGTTTTTTTTTTTTTTTTTTTTTCTTTTTTTTTTTCTAACCGAACTGTCACTGATTAATAAAAGAAATAAGTATTTGAACAGATTGCAAAAAAATAAACTTTTAAATATGTAGCTAAATATTCAGAAAATTGCTTACTTATAAAATATTAAGCCTATATAACAATGTGTTGTTTTTGAGTTTGCGAAAATTATTTTGTCTTTCAAAAAGCTTAAAAAATCCCCCTTTACATATATAAAAAAAAATAAACAAACCCACCTGAAACGATTCAAAAGCAAAGGAACGTCACACAATACCACCTCCTACGTTAAACTTAGAGTATAACGTGTGTACTTTAAGTTAGATGGTGGGTTTGCAACATTGGCAATCTGCAAAGGTATTCATTCTGATAATTTTTTTTTTTTTTATTATTTACTTAGATACAAGTTTTATTTTATTTTGACAATGATATAGTTGTGTATCTTTTTCATAATGTGTGACTTCTCCATTTTTGTACAGAATATCGCAGAGCATAGAAAAAACGTGTTTCACATTAAAGAAAACAAGATATGTACTGTATCTTTATGTGTGCAGTATATTTAAGGCTCCTTTATATCTTTCAGTAAGTACCACAGTGAGATATGAAGTGAAGTATGTATAAACTTTCTGTAGTCTGTAGAGGCAGTCACAAAATATTGTAGGTTACGCAATAATTAAAAACCTTAAATGTACACTAAAGGTCGTACGTAGTTGTACTATGGCTTTAACAAATTTTCTTTTAAGAACTTAAACTTTTTCGTATTTCAAATAATAGCCTTGTTCAGGAAAGGAGAGATTTAAAGCTTACATGCCGTAAGCCTGTAAAGGTACGAATTTTGGGTTTTTCTCATATATCTCGAAAACGGTGCATCGGAGAAAAATATTTTTAGAGAATAAAATGGAGTTCTTAAAATTATTTAAAACTTTTATATCATATGTTTTTTTTTTTAATTCCTAACCGTTTTCGAGCTATACCCTCGGAAAAAGTTGAAATTTACAAAAAAAAATCAATTTACGTCAAAATATTCATAAACATTGCATCATATTGTCTAAACCTATTCATAAACGAAAAGTATGAATAGCAAAGAAGTTGTAGATTTTTAAATTCCCTTTTAGAATATATATACATATGCTGATTAATGTCCAACCCGCCTAAAGTTACAGCTATTTTAAAACTTGTATAGCATTTTGCAATTTCCAGAAAATTAGTTTGTATATCATACAACCTTTGTTCGTGTATTTTCATGAGATATGCACTTCGCTTGAAGAGTTTTCTGGAGTCACATTCACTTCAAGTGAACAACACAAGGACATTGGACAGGCTCGCAAGATGCAGAAGACATTGTCAAACTCAATCAGTGGTTTGATTCTCATCCTCCCTTCCCAGAAGCCTCTCAAATCATATCAATTTCGAGTGGAGTTGTCGGAGATACCACGATAAGATGCTTTGATGCTGTTCGAGTTGGTAAAAGGGCTATGAATTCAGTAGTTGACTTGACATTTGCAGACGTAAAGTTATCGCACAAGGATCGGGCATTGCCAATATCTTCTGTCAGCTCATCGATAAAAGTTCACGATAGGTAGTAGTTGACCCAACATTGCTCTTTCAGCGGATATGTAAAAGCAAACGATCAGATGAGGATTTGATGACATATTTTGAGTATGAGTTGGCCCCATTTCATTTCGATGGCAAGAGTGATATAGGCCTATAGTTACCCAGATCATTAGTTGCTCCTTTCTTGAAATATAGATATTGGCACATTTAAGAGCAACCGGAAATACTCCAGAAAAAATACTTTTGCTAAAGATATGTGCCAAAACATCAATTATAAAACATGCTACATTTTTCAAATAAACATTCGAAATACCATCATAACCAGAAGAGTTTGAAGTTTTTCAAGTGCCAATCAACTTCAGAATCTCTAAACTAGTTATAGGCTCAAACACAAAACTTTGGCTTTAAGAAGGTCCATTACTGAATGGACTACAAAGTGTACAAGATGGGTGACTAGAACTAGCTTGTAGATTAAGTGAAGTCGTTGAAAAGTATTCATTCAATGCATTAGCAATTGCAATTTTATCTGAGACCACACGACCATTAACATTGACAACAGATGGTTGTTTTTTGCACTGAGATTTATTAAGTATACTATTCACTATTTTCCATTTATTTCTAATATTTCCTTCAGCTAGATTGAATTTGTTTTTAAAATAGTTATCACGACAAATAGGAATTTCTCTTCTTTAATTCAACACAATTTTTTTTATATATAGTTCTTAAAATCTGACTGCTGTTGCGTTTTAAACACTTTTTTCTTAATTTGTTTTTATACTTCACTTTTTTAAGCAAACTATACGTAATCCACGGCTTTAAACGCTTATTAGACTTTTTCGGAACGATATCAAAAGAAGCATAAGAAACGTATCCATTCCATATCCAGAATGAATATAAATGTAAGACGAGGTAACGTGATCGTCCGCTTGCTCGGAGCAATCTGCGTCTTTGCTAGAAGTAAGTTATTGTGGATATCTCCTTTGTTATCTAATACTCGCACATAAACCACTGCTCCATATGCTTTGGTTGAAGCATCGCAAAAGCCATGCAACTCGATTGCTTGATTTGATGGGCTCATTTGATTCCATCGCGGAATTCTCACCTTTTCTATGGTTGGGAGTTCTAGCTGAAAAGCTTCCCAACTCTTTTTGATGTGGGCTGGAACTTCCTCGTCCCAATCACATCCAAGATTCCAGAGCTTCTGCATAAGATTGGGGGTGGAAACGTGTAGGAGACACCCTGGTGGCAATTACAATGGAAAATCTACCAGCAACAGAAGTTCTTCTGAAAACTATATTTTGCCGCTCCACCAAGGATTGTGTAATTGGAAAATGTGGCAGCCGAAAAGCGATGCTCACCTGTTCTGCAGCGTGCCTCCACTGTCAAGGGAAGTGCCTGAACAGTGTGCCTGTTGACGATGGGGACGATGAAGACGATGTAGAGCCCATTCAGCCAAGAATATGATATACAAACTAATTTTCGGAAAATTGCAAAATGCTATAGAAGTTTTAAAATAGCTGTAACTTCAGACGGGTTGGACATTAATCAGCATATGTATATATATTCTAAAAGGGAATTTAAAAATCTACAACTTCTTTGCTATTCATACTTTTCGTTTATGAATAGGTTTAGACAATATGATGCAATGTTTATGAATATTTTGACGTAAATTGATTTTTTTTGTAAATTTCAACTTTTTCCGAGGGTATAACTCGAAAACGGTTAGGAATTAGAAAAAAACATATGAAATAAAAGTTTTAGATAATTTTAAGAACTCCATTTTATTCTCTAAAAATATTTTTCTCCGATGCACCGTTTTTGAGATATATGAGAAAAACCCAAAATTCGTACCTTTACCCCCCCCCCTCCCCCGCTCATCACCTAGGAGTCAGGACTTTTGGTATGTTAAAAACCTAAGCCCCCTGAACAAGTTTCTGAAGGAATCGCTTAGTTACCTGCTCACGCAATCTACACCTCATTCCTTGACTGGACTATTTCGAAAATGTGTGGTGTTGTAATAACACTATCATTGATGATATTTTTCAACCAAGACGTTTTTTCTTTGTAAATTTTAGTTCGGAAGAAATACATATAAAATCATAATGTCATTAAATAATTCAAACTCTTCTTCTGATGATTTGATTTCCAGTATAACTCTGAAAAAAATTTCATTTTACGTCTCTGATATTTTAAGCTTCATTTTTAATTTCAGCTTGCAAAAAGGAGTTTTTCCTGATGCCCTAAGAAAAGTTATACCTATTCATAAAAAAGGTGTCCCTTCAAGCCTTAATAATTACCGTCCCTCCTATTAGTTTTTTCTAAAATTTTTGAAAAAGGGATGAAGTGCAGAATGCTATCTTTTTTGAAAAAAAAACAAACTTTTTTAGTGACTACCAATACGGCTTTATGAGTGGAAGATCTACGGAGGATGCCGCTTAGGATGATTTTGCTCGAAAAATCAGGTTCCATTTGTTGATGTTCAATAATCCATTCAACGAACTCTCTTCTCTGTTCATGGTCATTAGGCTTCAATTGTTGTGTTAATTGAATTTTGTAAGCATGAAGACACAGATCTTTGGTGAGTATACGCTGTAGAGAGGTTCTTGAAATTTGCAATTCTTGTCCACGACGTCGAATTGAGGTTCCTGGATTGTCAGCAACACTCTCACGCACTGCTTCGACATTCACATTTGAACGGCTTGTTTTTGGACGACCAGTGTGTTTGGCGTCTCCAACGGATCCAGTCTCCATGAATTTTTCAATTAATCTCTTCACAGTTGACGAAGTTAAAACACTATTCCGACCATATTTTGTATGAAATTTTCGAACTGCAGCCGCCAAGCTTTCACTATTTTTGAAATATTCTTTAATAATGAAGACACGTTGTTCTCTCTTGTAAATCTCCATTCTTAATAACCCTATACTGTTAGCTGTCAAATTGCTTTTTTTCAGGGTTGCCAACACTTCACTGCACAAATGGCGGCAAATTCAAATCTTGCGTTAATTTTGGGACACCCTTTATAAGTGACAAAACAAAATTTATGATTTTTAACATAAGGGGTAATATCTGTGAAGATATTTCAATAAGTAATAATTCACCTTTCTGTTTTCGATATCGGCTAAATAATGATCGCCTGCATGATTCCACTACTTCCTATAATGAAAACCTGCTATGCTCTGACGGTTGTTTTATAATTGAGAGAGTTGAAAGTCTCAAATACCTAGGTATTCTGATAGATTTTCAGATGAGTTGGAAAAACCACACTTCTAACTTAAAAATGTATCTAAACAAAGTTGTTAGGCAAATCTACCATCTTAGTCTGTATTGTAGTCTACCTATTCTAAAATTGGTCTACAATGGTTTATTTAAATCTAAACTTCAATATGGACTTTCTTGTTGAGGCGGTACGCATTTTAACAAAATTGAGCCTTTACTTATTAAGCAAAAACATGCTATCAGAATTATTGCTAGGGTAAATCGTAGAACCCCCAAGTTTTGATTTATTCAAGAATCTTAATATTCTGCCACTAAAGCACTTATATTTTTATAAAGTATTAAAAATATTTTTCGAAAATTCTGGATATACGGCTGCTAGATTTTATGGATCTCATAGTTTGCGTGTCAACGGCATGAATTTGGTAACTGTACCTTACATTAAAAAAGCACACTTTTGTCACTTTTATTTAGTTACTGCGCACCTCGTTTATTTAATAGCTGCCTGAAAATATTAGATGCGAGAGAGTCGAACCAACATTCTTAAGAAATATTAAGCTTTTCCTATTTTCTTTGAACTACAGTGAAATAGATACATTATTACATATTATATACTTTCGTTTCCTTGCTTGAATTTTTTCATTTTTTGAGTTGCTTGCTTGAATTTTTCACTTAATTTTTTTAATTTTATTAATTTTTTTTATTATAAATGATCCCCATCAATTGTTTTTAACATTTATTTTGTAACTTAAGAGTACATCCGCCTCTTGCCTCTGGCAACAGGATGTTCCTAACTATTTTATTTGAAGTATAATGCTATTGTTTATTTAATTTTTGCTTATTTAATTATTGCCTACAAACTGTAAATATTGTAAGCTTTAAGTCTTCATCTAAAATAAGGTCAAATTAAAAAAAAAAAAAAAACTTCTTTTAGTAGATCTATTTGATCAATTCTTTTCGTTGTATGCAATTTTGAATAAATTAGATCGCAAAATTGTAGTAACATACATATTTCTATTATTTCAATCCTGATTTATTCAAAAATACCGATCTTCTGCTCATTCTCCTTGTTTTGTTTAAATTTGAAATAAGTTTATCTTTAAAAATTGAAGACAACCACTTTAGAAAGCTATTTTCGATATTTTTTTTTCTTGAATACGTGACATGGTCCTCAAATTCCGACATCAAAATGTTTTCTTTGAGCTTCATTTAATAAACTTGGTTGCTTCTACGAATTCTCAGTTAGCTCGTGCGCATTTTTAACTCCAGAAATAATAAGAGTCACAATTATATACAGTTGAAACAAATGAATTGTTTTTCTTCTTTTTTTGCTGAGTATAAAGTATCTATTGGGTGCGCTAGGTTGTCATCGAAATCAAAGATTTTGCTTCTTTTTTCTTCAAATTTAAGATATTGCACGTTTCGTTTTATTAAACTGACAGTTTAAATCTAATTATAGATTGGTGAATGACAGTATGACACACATTCATATTGTTCGGGTCATCATAGGGCATCTCACCTTGGCATAAATATTAATTTACTTTCAATATAGACACGTTGCAGTAGGTGTTGTACGGTACACACTATGTTATGAGTTCGAAAAAAATGAAACAAGTGTAGATTGTGAAATGTTTTGTTAGAAAAGTTAATTTATAGTCGGTGTCAAACAATTTAATTACCGTATTCTTAAATTTATTATAAAAAATAAAATAAAAGAAAATGGGTTTAGAACACCTCCTTCTAATTTTTGAGAGTTTTAGTTATGGATTAAATGCTATCATGCTAAATTACCATTAACCTTACTGTCTAGTAGACTTGTACAAGAATGCAATCTTTTGGGAATGCAATCTTTAATGACCTCAATATATAAAGATTGTATTCATTGAATTCACCTAAGGATTTGGGCCTTCAAATTTTGCCAATCATTTGAACTTAAGAAGACTGCAATTATTTTTTCTCTAATCCTTTGACTCCAATCAATTGATTTGTAATGATTTGAGACTTTATGCATTCTTTGCATTTACTTGAAGTCCTGACATTTTTTCTAAGTATTCGCATTGGTTTAAGAATGGTTGCAGTATTTTTAAGGTCGAATAATTGGTGATTGCAAACATTTTAAATCACAATCTTTGAAATCAATGAATGCAATCTTTAAGTTCATTTCAATAACTGATTAATGATGATTGAAATTAGAAAAGACTACATTTTTTACAAGTCTGCTGTCTAAAATGTTACAAATGAAAAAAATTGAGGCTTTTGAGGTATTCCCCAATTCGGTTGAAGAAGAGCAATAATTGCTTTTCACTGTTAAATTTGTGTGCTTCCCTATTTTACAATATTTTTTTTCCTTATTTTTAATGTTTCTTCATTGATTTGCTTACAAATATTGTCAACAACATTAAAAGAACTTTGTATATTATGAAATGTCAAACTAAAAACTGACTTTCATTTTTGAGTTATTTTATTAAAACAGGGATGTCAATTCTCACTTACAAATTTCATGGCCTCTAACGTTCCTTGGATTAGTATAAATTGGAATACTTTCTAGAAGAAATGGTGAGTCTATGGTTGCTGCTAAAAGCTGGTGTAAAAAGACTTTACGGCGTTTTTGTAGGATTTGCATATTAATAAGTTTTAAACGATCTTCATAAGGTGTTTAGAATAGATTATCATCCCAAGGAAGACCGCGGAATGTAAATCGAAGAAATTTGTGTTGTAGATATTCAATTCTTTGAGAGTGAGAGTTCTGATGGGGGGAGACCAGACTTGACTAGCGTATTATTCAAGTAGAGGTCTAACAAAGGTGTATATAGATTTAGTGACAGGGATTCGACAATTTTTTAGCCTTGTTAATATTATAATCAAAATGGGCTCGAAAAATTAACTGAGTGTCACAAATATCTCCTAGGACGCAAATAGAACAGACAGAATAAATGGTAACATCGTGGAGACTGTAAGCTCGGTAGGAAAGATATGATCGCTTACTGGTGAATGTTATGAATTGTCATTTAGATACATTGAGTTCTAAGAAATTTTTGTCGCACCAAGTATGAAAAGAGTCAAGATCATTTGAGAGTAAAACAGAACAGCATCATATGGAGTAGAAATAACCTTTGTTACTTTCATGTCATCAGCGTAAGTAGACACATTTGAGTTATCAAAGACATTAATAACGTCGTTGATAGTTAAGACAAATAACAAAGGACCAACGTGGCTCCCTTGAGGGACTCCTGAGTTTGCATAAATGGGATTGGAGACTGAGAACATAAAGACATATAGAAAAATTCGAGGGCGATAACTATTGCCTATTGCTTTGGATTCGTAATGAAAATATCGCCCTCTCATTTTGACAGTTCACATAAATAAAGAAGCTTCATGAATGCTTTCATAGAAAAACACTTGCTCTTTTCTGGTTCTTTAGAATATTATATATACACACATACATACATAGATTTGTGTGTAATTTTGAGATTGTAATTTATTGCATAAAGTGAAAATAGTAATGGTCCCAAAATGGAATCTTGTGGAACTCATGAGTAAACGTTAAACCAATGGTTTCGGTTAAGAACACGACTTTATGAACATGAAGTTAAAAAAGGACCGGTCGAGAAGATGCTGCACGATGACCCAAAATTGCTTTAGTTCTGCGAACTGCGACTGCAACATGTTCAACATTTTGTGAATTGAATTTAATAATTGTGAAACGTCAAAAGATGATAGCTTCTTAAACTTAAACTTCTTGTTGGATAAACCTTTAGAAATATAAAATATCAAGTTTAAATGTTAGTCGACAAATGTGATTCAAACTGGAATTACATGACTTTTAATTATGGAATTTCGTGTAACTATAGGTTTTGACAGTTCACAAAAAAGGGTGTCGCCAAATATTCTCGGAAGGAATTTAAAACCGTTTTAAATTAAAAGCCCATGTAAAGGTCTACAAAATAGATGTATTTTTTCACTTACATATACATGCATCAATAAATCAAAGAATCTCTTCTGCCAGGTCATAATTCTTTAGATTAATAAGAAAGTCAAGAGCTATGCCCTTTCTCTCCCCCAAAAGAATGACCTCAATAATTAAAACAGATGCACCTACCCATTATAGAATAATAAGAACAATTCAAATTCCATGTATTCAAACTAAATTTTCTTAATTTGAGATTTATGAGAAAAGATTGTGTCTGATAAATTCTTTAGTTTTATGCTATGGCAATAAAAATAAATCAAGTTCGCCTCCCACTTGGAGAATGTTTGTATGACATTCAAACACCTGCACTGCTGCCTGCGCTGCCTGCACTGGCATATCGTTCAATGATCTCAAGGAATTACCGATTAATGTTCGATATATCATTATGTCCCCAAAACACCCCAACAAAATAAAAATAATATAGATAAAGGTTTCCAATGCATACTTTTAGTTCTCCAAATTTTATTTTCTCGAGAAACAAGTTTATTTGAGATTTATATTTTTATTTTTATTTTCCCACTCAAATTATAAATATGCAATGTGATTTTCCGCAAAATTGTGGCTGGCTGTGGGAGTTGTTTGTGGAGCCACGCCAAGACTCAAGACCTCAATTCACGAATGTCCTCCACAGTTCCAATTTCCAACCTCCTCCGACTCCAACTATGTATACTCTTTAGATGAAATCGTAAGTTGGTTTCGTTTTCATTTTATTAGCAGACGAAACCTCAAAGAGTAAGCGAACAAAAAAAAAAAAAAACCGAATGTATCTTCAAGATATGTGAATTTCACTTAATAATGTTGGGGCCTTAAGGTTTTTAGCAAGTCGACTTATTTTTCTCTAAGTTTAGTGATTAATGTTAATGAAGAAATTTTATTTTATTTTAATTTTTTTTATTTCACATGGAAAAGAAAATAAATCACAAAGTGTAGCACTTTCCATGGAATGTTATAAGATGGAAAAACTATGTGACGCGCCATAAAGATACACATCGGGTGTCTTTTTTAACTCCACGTCCTCATCCAACAATAGTATGCTTTTAAGACAAAGAAAATTAATTAGACAAAATTTATGTGGCAGCGGTGGGCGATTGATTGCGAGGGATTGCCCGCCACCGCTCGATGCAGCCGCCGCCGCCGCGCCGCCAGTATGTTGAATGATAGTTAGTTGAGCGGGACATCTGATTTGTGATGTCTTGACATGGGTGCTATTGTTGGCTGTTGTTGTTGTTGGGTAATGAGAAGGTTTTCACTATATGTGATTTGGCAATCACTGCAAAATAAAAAAGATACTTTTACAAGACTAGAGATGGCGCACTGTACAGTATACATATACAGTACATGACGTGTGCCAGGTGAGATATTATTTATTGAAAGGAAAAAGAGTTTAAAAGTACAGCATAAAACATCACGTAGATATATTGTAGTTTTTCTTTTCTTCTTTAAAGAACGTGCAGTGAAAACAAAACAATTCATCAATAATTGTTCGATGAACTCGGCATCCTGTGTTTTTGGTGTGTTGTTTTGTGCTGTGCTGTGTTGGCATCAAGTGCGCTCGCTTTTTGATGGCAAGGAAGTTGCTATTCCGGCAGTTTTTCTAATAATAATAAATTAATATTCAAATGGTTTTGCCATCGTAGTTGAAACTGAAAGGGAAAACAACAAACAAAACACAAAACGACAAACGACAAACAACAAAACAACAATAATAATAACAATTTATTAATAGTTCAAAAGAGTTGACGTTTAAATCAGAAAAACAAAAAAAAAAAACGGTTGTAGTATTGTTATTTTTATTTGTTGCAAAACAAAGCATTCATACAACATCATAATTCTGAACACAAAAAGGCTAAGTTTATGTTAGTTTATGGAAAGAAAGTTTAACAATGAAGGGTGGTCTGGATGTTTTTGAACTCTTTGACTACACTTTCAATAGCATTCAAATAGCAACGCACACTAAAGTGCAATTATTTGGTCACTTAAAAAGACTTGATTTCAAATTCGAAAACATCTTACAAACTCAGATAATAAAATGTCAAAGTCGATGTTGAGCCCCTACATGTTTTTAGTTAATCCGACTTTAAATTTAATCTTTAAAATTCAAAAACTGGACCCATATTTATTCTTTTGACAATTGTATAAAATAAACTGAAAACTAAAAAATTTAAGTTTTAAAAAGATTTTAAATATTGAAAATATTGCTTTTTCACCAAAAGGCTCGCCAAAAGTAAAACAAAATTATAAAAATTTTATTATAAGCTTCTGTTCTGTTGGGGAAATTCGCACGAATGTACACAATAAATTGTTTCGTTAATTCTTTTGATGATATTTCCCGAAGCAAAATTTGGCAATATACAAAAATGATAGCTTAGAATGGGGTACTAAAGAATAAGTTACAAAAAAATCAAGCAATAACTAAATTTAATGCCATTTTCTATATGCCATAATGGGTTCATGGCCGTGGCCTGAATCCATAGTTTGAATCTTAAAGAATGATTTTCCGCCAATTTTAAATAAGTAAAGAAGTATCACACGATTCTTATTTGGGACCACTTCTGTTTCACTTTTGTTTTCATTTGAATTGCCCGCTATCTGGTGAGCTGACACTTTTGAATCTCTCATCTTTTGGCATTTGACAAGTAAAAGCTACTCTATTACTAAAAATGGAACGATAGAGATAGATTGGGTAAGGTTAAAGTGGTTGCCCGTGATGGAGTAGGACACACATATGCCAGTTTAATGGCCCATTGTGATAAGACATGAATCTTGAGGCTTTCTTTTAAGCTCAATAAAACCAGTTTGCCTAGCTAGAGCAGGTCATGTGCAGAGAAAGTAAAGAACTGTTTCCTCCTCTTCCTCATCCATATACAGCTTCTGCAAAAGTGATTTGAGAATACGCCTAGCCTCATGGCGTGCTTTCGTATTAGACAGTGCCCGGTTATGTCACCGGGTTATCGAGCTTAAATGCGATCTGCATAGAGATAGCAGGTTAAAGGTGGATTTGTGGAAGTGGGGGATGGTGAAGTCTGTGTGCTTTGGAATTGATTCTAAATACTTAAGAGTAATGAAGTGGCCAATGTTGAAGCTTTGAGGCGAATAGCAGAGTTTGTAGCTATTTGTTTGCTAAGTAAGTCAAGAGGTGTTAAGTAGAGTAGGGTATCCAGTGTCGCAGATGGGGCTTAGTGCGAAGCAATCCGCTTATGCATAGGCAAGCTGAACGTTGGACTTTATTAGCATAGCAACGTCATCAGCATAGGCACTCACTCTACAATCCTCCGCATCCAGACCAGTTAGTATTTCATTTACCACAATGTTGCAGAGCGAGGGGATAGAACACCACCTTGCGGTGTCCCTCTACTAACGAAGTTTCTAGCAGAAGAGTTGACCATTTTTGAGTTAATTATTCTACTAGTCAGCGAACCCTCTACGTTAAGAGCGGTTAGTGCAGTTGTGATTGCAGATGTGTCTACATTGTTAAAAGCACCTTCGATGTAAAGGAAAGCAACCATAGTGAACTTTCTATGATGGTGGGAGTATTCGATGATGCGTTGTTGTGGTAAAAATTTACCACAACAAGTTCCACTAGCCTATCTCATATCCTTTTTCCTTTTTTTTAACCTTCCTTTCGTCATTGTGGCTCCAAAATATTTTAAGAGTTCAGTTGAATCCTGCTTTCCATCAGTCAGTGTCCTGCTCTTATTGTATTTTGGAAAATAGGTTTCAGTGGTAATGCGGAGTTGTGTGACAGAAGGTCCACATTTTCATTCACTTTTAAAATTTGTGACGGGCGGTCACAAAATGCACAATCGTGTGACGGATGAGTCACGAAGACGGCATTATTGAGTGTGTGACAGTTGGTCCACACAAGGAGAAAACGATAGTGTGCATTCTTTCTCTAATTTGCACACCACCCTAAAATTGGTATGGCTTAATGCCCATCCTAAAGTGTCGGAATACTAAGTAAGGTCACCTTGTGATGTGTTTTTCCCTTTCCCTTAAATTGTCTGCACGGAAATCTAAGGGTTTAGAGTCTAAATTTAAAACTATCGGACCCTGCCTCTCAATCTGGGTTGAGAAATTCCAAGGTTCCTAATTACTAGAACGCGTTCCTCAAGTTACTAAACTGGGCCGGTTTGGGCTGGGGATTTTACTCGCGAACACTCAAACATTTTTCCATTACTTTTTAGACCAATTGGATAAGAACTGAACTCGTTCATTAAGCCAAGGTTGGTGTTCAAATCACCAATGTGAAATAGACCACAAAGGTTTGGATGGTTTTTGAAATCGGCATGCACCTCAGCGAAAAAGCCGGGTGTCGCAGTTAGACCGAAAGAGAAAACCAGATCATAACAAAAGGTCAGAGTAGGATGGCATACTTGTCGTGGCATCTTGGATGAGGGAAGTTCGCCATGAATATGGCACTTTTTAAAGAAGCTAAGAAGAGTGAGGTTGAAAAAAAGTAAAATTGGTGAAGAATTTTTGAGGAGAGAAAAAAAAAACGAAGAAAAATCGAGTTAGTGCGTTGAGTAAGAATAAGATTGAAAATTGATAAAAGAAAATATAAAATCTGTGAGAAAAGCGTTTTTGAAAAAAGAGGATAAGGAAGAGGCAGGATCTATTTTGGGCAAATAAAAGAAGCTAAGTATTTTTTTTTTCAAGTGAGTTTTGTGCGTCGTATTTTCTGTTAATGTATGGTTGGCTATAAAGAGCCAAAAGTTAACCCGATAGACTTTCGGTCGATTCCTTTGTCTCCCGAGATTGCGGGACCCGCGACCTTTGTTCCTTTGTTCTTCGGGAACTTTCCCAAGGTGACCTTTCTTTGTGTCCTTTGTTACACAACAATTGTTCTCTTTCTTTTTTTTGTTCTTTGTATCAATTTAAATTGTACAACTATTTTTTGTAGAAAAAATTCTGGTGTATCAATACTTGGACTTATTATCAATCAATTTTTCTAAGGTCTTAACTCGGAATGTCTATCATGACTTCTAGGTCGTAGTTTTTTAGTTCTTTAGGGTTGACTTGCGAGAATTTGTCTGCTTTAGGTATAAAAACAAATTCCACTTCTCTCTACGCCAAAAAGACAACTGTTAAAAATTGGAACGATACACGCTTCAAAAACGGACTGAAATTGTTAAAATTTACTTAGTGCCACATAAGTAACGAAACAATCCCAATTTTTCGTACAGTGTTGTATTGAAATTATCTGCCGATATTTTGGCTTTAGACATTTTTTCTTGAGACGACGTTAAAGATAAAGTCTATGTTAATGCTTCATAGTCGATTCAAGACTTCAGAGATGGGATTTCGTTTTTATCAATTTTCTTTGTTAATGGTATACCTTCTTCATTCAATATCATTGATTTCTTCTAAAAAACACTCGTTTGAAACAGTCCATTTTCAAGGGATTAGAATATAAATTTGTTGTCATTAAAAATAGTGTGAACACGCCCGAAAGTGACAGTTTGTGCAAAACAAAAGATAAATCAAACAAAAATGTCAAAAACTCTGAATTTATATTGACTTATTAGCTATATTGTGATTTAGTAAAATATTAAGAAATAGCAAGATTTTAAAAGCTACTATAATTAAAAAAAAAAAAAATCATGAATAACTTATCATAAATAACTTAAAAAATAAATAAATAATTTTATTTATTTATTTGATCGTTTCAAATTTTCTGTCACTGTGTAGAAATGGTTTCGAAAACATAAATTACTATCAATCTAAATACATTAACAAATCCATGGTCTGGTAATGGTTTATAGTTGATTTCATATTTAAATTTTAATAAAACTGAGTTTTCTAAACATTTTTTTTAAACAAATGGAGGAAAGTTTGTAGCCCCAGGAACTTTACTAAACTTTTTATTTATCTTATTTTTTATACATATGTACATTAACGCTTTTGTATTCAACCTTATTGTATGACTATTGATTACTTTAAGATCAATGATTTGTAGATTTTTACAAAGAGATATCCAATCAAGTGGAAAGAAATAAAGTGATAAACATCGAAGTTTATTGAACAATTAATCAAAGCCTCTAACAGCTAATTTTATCGAAATTCTATTCAAAACTTAACTTCTATTAACTACTCGCCTTGCACCTCTTTAAATGTATTAACTTATCTACCGTACTTCTATAAAACCATCACAATAAATATCAAAAACAATTTCTCAAAAGAAGTCCAATTAAATTGCAACAAAAATGGTAATAACAACAAAATAACAAACTGACAATTATTATTACCATATACATACATATATGTACCTTTTAAGTAGTCTAAGAAGTAAATAAGACCCAGTGAGCTCTGTGCGCACCAAGCTGCAGAGATTTACAACTTTTATAGTTTCTTAGGTATATGCCGACATTAAAGTAAAGCTACAATAATACGAGTACAACCTTCCTTGAGCTATGGAAAAGAAAGCCTCTCAAAACCATTGAAAACAAACCATTTAAACCTCAAAGCCAAAGCCTTTATATCAAAAGTATATCGGATATTGGCAGTTGTTGGTACTCGTAGATATACCTTGATACCTTGTGGGGTACAGAAGTTGCATTTAAAAATAATAGCACAGCGCGCGGCATAAACTTCCATTCCATTCCATCATCATTGAATATACTGAAACTGTGAGCTGATGCTGATGCCGATGACGATGCCGATGAAGTTCATAGACCAAGAAATCAACGATTCAATTTAACCACAATAATGCCAATCGCATCACGAAGGGAGAGTGTTTTTTATTGGTTAAACTGACATCGAACCAAAACCACCAAGCCATCGAGCCAGGCAGATACTACCTATATAAAGATGCATAACTATACGTATAAGGAATCTCGGTTTGGCATGTCTAGTTCCATCAGAGATGAATGAAACCTGCCGCAAGGTCGCATGATATCGAAGGAAAGTCTTCAAGAGTCTTCTATCCTAACGAGTATAATGCAAGAAACAGGTATAGCATTGTGAAGCACATCACAAACTCTATTGATAGATATTTTAGTGGGAATATTCAACACTTTTACTCTCTTGAATAAATTTAAAGTAAAATAATGTTGACTTTGCGGGAATTCGAAAAATTGGCCGTAAAGACTTTTAATTAGCAACCAACAAAAATGTGTTCAGCTTTAGAGTTCATACAGTGAAATTGGTTTTGGACATTTTGGAATAAATTACTGATGACAGTGAACTATAGTAAATAGTGAGATTGATTGCAGTGATAGATTTTTATTGACTGTTTCAAGGCGAGAAGAACACTTTTTGGGGGATTTGTGGAAATTTTAATTGTCTATGGTTGTAAATTTTAAGCAAAAGCAACTTTAAAAACAAAATAATGGTCAGTCTAGGTATAGTTGATGTCTAGTCTCATCGGTTTAACTTCTCTAGATTGATGACATCTTAAAATATCGATAGAAAAATGGAAGGTTGGGAAACTGAATTCTGTTGATTAATTTGTTCATAAGAAACTTAAAATTTATTATTTTGGGTTTTCACTGAAGGATTTAACTTTAACCAGAGTAATCTAGCATTAATGCTTCTTCTATGCTTAACGCTGTATAGTCTTGGTAAAATAGTGAACAGTTTCTCTTTTTACCAATTTTTTTCACAACTTTAAACAAATAAATATCCAAATCAAACAAACTCAAATTTATTTCGCACTGAATGTACATATTCATTGGAAGTCCAATATTTATAGTGACCAGATATTTTTTAAGACAATGCGGGACACAATTTTTTTAATTTATGAAAGTATTTTATTTTCTTTTTAAGTAATACAATAAATAAATACATAATAAAAAATACATCAACATGTACAACATATTTCATAGGTTGATATAACTAATCAGTCTTTAAGATACAAAAAATCACAAAACTTAAACAAATTTCTTCTTTATAAAATAAAATAAAAAAATTAACATAAACATACTTAATATTCTGTAAACAAATATTTTTTGCCCAGGTCGTTAGTTATATTTTTCACTGGTGTGAATTTTTTCTAAAACTTCACCATTATTCTTAATAGAATCATAAAAAAAAAACTACATTCGGGTTTTTTCTTGCATCCACAAAATGATTTATTATCGAAAATATTCGTTCAATGGAAGCATTTGTTCCAGGAAGACTCAAAATATATTCGATAACCATTAATAGATTTTTGTAAGGTACTCGTACATTACTTTCGCCGAAATATTTAAATATCTCCAGCCACCTTAAATCAATTGAGCAAGCATGGTCGATCCATTGTTCGACTTTTGCGGAATAAAATATTTTTTTTAAATAAGAAATTTCGTCAACCAAGTCGTTCTCAGCAATTGAATCGTTTGCATTTTCTAGTATGAACGACAGTCCTTTTTGAACTTCCTGCCACTCAATTGATTTTTGGAGACATACCCATTGAAAATATTCGGCGTACTTACATTGAGAAGTCCACTTCTCGAGGTATTGCAAGCAGTTTTTGTAAAAGTTTTTAATATGAGAAGTGAACCACGTTCTATTAATGGCACCACATTCTTCCAAATTATTTAAAATTTGTGTCATTGTGATTGAAATGACCTGTTCCTCAGTTCTTTCTTTCAATTTGAACTTTAGGCTCGCAATTTGTTTCCATGATGGTTTTGTTATCGCCTTCTACCTGCAAAATTGCATTATGGAACAAAGAGGACTGGTTATGCAAGAATATCAACCATAACTCTGATTTTGGGTCTTCAAAAAAATGTTTTAAAACGTTTGGACATTTGTCAAGGGATACAAAATATGACGAAGAGTTGAGATGTGCAGATGTGCATATGAGCAACTTTTTCATTAGATATTCTTGAATATTTTGGTTTGGCGGGACTTTGCGGGACAAATTAATCAATGCAGGACATTTTGCGGGACAATTTATGGTGCGGGATAACTATGTGAAATGCGGGACAATCCCGCACAATCCGGGACGTATGGTCACTATACCAATATTTAACACAAATGAAACTATCCATTTTCCTTCCAACCTACTTTAAACTATAAAAATGTGAACATATCATCGCTTCAGAAGCAAAGTGTCGTATTTCAAAATATAGTTTTTCAGAAAAGCGATTTCTAGAGTTTATGCGAGGAGTTAAAAGTCGTAGTCCTCTATCGAATGTTATGATTCATTTCTGAAAAATGGTTTAAAAAAAGAGAGACTTGTATGTCGTTTCGCTATTACTATTCTTGTGTATTTTTTTTTAACATAAGGAACAAAATGTCATTTTAGTTCTCAAAAATTTAACAAATTTGTTTGTTTTCTTTCAAAGTAAAATGACTTAACTATAATAAAACTTGTTAGCAATAAAATAATTGTCAAAAAAAAAATACCGAGAAATGACATAAAACGAAAAGTGTCAATTTTTGTAATACTTATTTTTCATTCATACTTCGGTAGTATTTTTTGAAAATAAGCGTCAAAAATAAAAATGTGTCGAAAATAAAAAAGAAAACTTACATTTTCGTTTCAGTGAAGTCTGACATTTTAAGATTAAGACCTTTTCTGTAACAAAAAACAGCAATACACAATGGGCAGGTTCAGACAACATAAGAGACTTCATTTGCAGTCAACTTCATTCTTTGAACGTACATTTTGACCAAGGCAACTAGTCTAGTTAGTTTTTCAAGTATCATAAACTTCAAACTTGAAATTTTACTTCACTTACCTCTACCTTTAGTTGATCCCGCATAAACATTATTGTCTACAAAACATTCCTCAGGCAAGCTACATACGAGTCCATTTCGACTTGTATTTGGTGTTTTAAAGGAAATACAACATTTCTACTTGCATATATACATATATTTGAAATATGTTTGTACATATATTCATATACAAAGATTTTTCTTATTCCTTTTCCAATTCGACAAAGAACCTTTTAACATAAAACATCAAATAGAATTGTGCAGAAAATACATAAATAAATCACCGAGTAATAAAGTTCACTTTTCAGTTGAATGAAAAAACATGATCAACTGTCACTTTGACAGAAGTAGATTTGACTTGATAGTTAGGGAGATTTTTCCTGACTAACTTTCCAGTCAACTTGCATTAAAGTTGCCTTAATTGTAAGGCAATTTTTTGGCTGCTGGCCAATCAGATGCTAAAAACTTGCTTCACTTTTAAGACCCTTAGGTCGCCTGAACCTGCCCAATGACGTCTGGCATGAAACTGAAAATGTCATTTTAAGTAGTATTCACATGAGCGCGACCAATGAACGACGAATGAATTACAAAATGTGAGTTTATATACGTTTGAAGACATATTTCCACACAAATTCTTAACAAAACGATAGCAATATAGTTTCTATTTGATTTATGATGCATACTCTTACTTTTCAATATCATATATTAATAAATTTAAGAAAACAAATTTATTCGTCGCGAAAAAAATTTTAGTTGATACGAACTGTCAAACTTTATCCACACTCCCAACGAATATTTTATTCGCGCGTACTTAACCTAAAAAAATCATTCTTGTTTTGGTTTCGGTGGTGAATGGTGTTCGGCTGTCAAACTTTATTCGCGACGAATTAAAAACTCTCATGTGAAAGAAATGTCAAAATCGACGAATATTCGTTCATTCGTTGGTCGTGCTCATGTGAATATTACTTTACTGATGAAAAGTTCAGGGATGGTATCTTAAATGCAAAGGGAAACTTATGCCATCACGCATTCATTCGTTTCTGCGCGTGACGCAGCGCCGCCATAATAGCTTTTAGTCGACGCAGTGACAAATCGACGACGCCACTGTTTTTGTTTGTTAAGTAAAAAAAAGTAAATTGGCGATTTTCTTATCGTTTTTTCACTTTGGTTGCACCGTGATTGTTCTATAAAGAACAGCATTTCGAAGTACAAATAAAGTTATTCACATGGGTCAAAGATTACTCATGCAGGTAAGCACTTGTTGATTTGAGTGCGAGAGCATTGTTTTTAGAGGTTAATTTGTTTATTTATTTGGACATGATGTAACGAACCGCTGGTGATATCGGCTGGATTCCCAAGAGAATCCGACCTCTCCGTCCTATACCACCGTTACAACCCCATGCCTACAGATGCATGAGGCTGATCCGGGCAGCAGGAAGGAGAGGGTGTTCAGGCTACGGCAGCTTGGCATGCTTGCTTTTAGCACGATCTAGCTCGTCGGTGGGTGGGGTTCTTGCTACCGTAGCACTGAACCGTTGTTACGTAACTTCATGCCGGAGAGTGTACGAACGTAGAATCGGGGGTTCAACAATAAAAAAAAATCGTTGAGCCCGAACTCTTCAATGTGGGAAGCAGTGGTGTGTGATTCCGATAGGGGGAGGGTTAAAGTTGTTAATGACCCTTTTTTTTGGAGGTTTTATCCCACCCTATGTGACCTAGGTCACCATACCTTGGCTACTGCTTCCTCCGTATTATGCAGTAGCCCCTAGCCGGATAGAGGTTCCAGCTTACCAGATCCTAATCGTCACCATCGTCATCCTTCAGCGTGTCACCCCACCTCTGACTTAGGGTTTAGTGCTTCATGCTATTCTAAATGAAGCAACAAATAAAAAAAAAAGAATTCCACTTCCCAATGACGTAACAAAAATTTCACTCAATCCATACCGCTCAATGGACGATAAAAAGAGGGAAGATCAGTTTTAGAACAAATTTATTATGGGCAAAAAGTAACAATAAAATTCAAAAATTTTTATATATATTTAAATTTAGTTTGGAAAACAAAAAAAAACTATTAAATCAAAACAAAATATTTATAATATTTATTGTTGCCAGTTGGCAACCATATAATATAATCTACATTAAGGACTTTTTTTATTTTATCACTATGTTTATTAACTTTCATAAAAAAAATTAAAATGTTCGAATAATGACTAAATGTAATCAAAAGTGTAAATCAACTCGTTGGCAACCATGAAAGAATTTCAAAAAAAAATGTTTAATATTTTGTCGTCGATGTTGTATCAAGTTGAAAATTTGTCTATATGTTTATATTGTTTATTTTCAAAAGCATCTCTTTTTAAATGTTACTATTTAAATGAGATTTACTTTTTTTTTTTATTTAGCTTTTATTTATTTATTTTTTTTTTGTTTATATAAACCACCCACAAGTGTTCCAACAAAACAAATTAAAAATTTTGATAATAAATATATGTACTTAATTGACTTACTTGGATTCGTTGCCGCCAATGTAGTGCACCACCTTGGTTTCCTTCTTTTTATTTTTCACTGGGAAATAAACAAAGTAAAATAACAAACAAATATTTTGATATGTTTTGATGACACTTTCTTTTACTCTATTCTTAATTTTTTTTTCTCGATTAATTTTAAAATTCTTTCAGGTAGGTACAGCTATTTTATTTCTATATATATTTTTACTATTTTTTCAGATTTAATTTTTTTTTGGTTAATTAGTATTTTATAAGGCCCACACTAACTTTTTTTTTAAACTCTCTTTTTTTTTGTTATACAAATTTTATAATTAACACGTATACGCCACGTCGGACAAGGCAAGATACATGGTACAATTAGGAAAAGGGGGAAGGCACACAGAAAATCGAAAGGTAGGGAGGTAAGTATCACAAGGGAGAAATTTCACGGGGTTGTTCCAGTTGATGATCCTCCAGATAAGTACGATGAAGATTCGAATGAAAAGGGGTCCTCATCACAGGTAAGTAGGTAGGTAGGTATTGTTTGTTTTAATTTGTAATTTCCGATTTTCCTTTTTTTTTTTATTTTAGGTAAGTATCTTTTCTATAGGTTTTTTTTTTTATTAATATTTTTTTCAGCAGGTAAGTATCACTGGGTTTTTTTCTTTTCTATATATTTTTAATTAATTATTCAGCAGGTAAGTACACTGATTGAATTTTTCTTTCGGCAGGTGAATAGCACTGGTTTTTTTTTTTCTCTATATTTTGTTTGTATTTAATTTGTCTTTAGTCTGGTAAGTATTAATTTTTCAGCTGGTAAGTACTATTTTACTATTTATATTTCCTTTTTTTTCCAGTGTAGGTATTCATGGATTATATAATTTAATATTTTAATAGGTTGTTAAATGAAACCAAAATTTAATTTATTTTCCTATTTTTTTGTTCTTTAAAAATTTGTCACTAGCCGTTTGTTTCTTTGTTTTTCTATACTTTTATTGGCTTCAACAAGAATCGCGTAATCCTCTTATAATGAAGGGATTGACCAGAGACCGAACCGCACTGCATTATATTTCAAGATCAACTGTCCAACTCCTAACTAATTATCGTAACTGCATGTTCTAATTTTATCCACTCTTACTCTTGCGGGATAATCGTCCCACCTATGTAGCGGTCATTTCCTACAGTTCGAGGTCGTGGTATATAGATCATGTCATCACATCTAACAGTTAGACTGAGTTATGTACCTACATATTATGTATGCTAATGTGTATCGTATACATAACTTATTTTCTCAGTTAAACGGCTTTTTGGTACTGAGACCAAAAAAAAAGACATACTTATGTAATGAGTTTAGGTGTGCATTATTATCATTGCGTTATTTTATATTCGCTATCATTTATTATAGTCTGGGCTATAAAGTTCATTATTCTGTTTTGTGTGTTTTATTCAGATTATTATTATTATTATTATTATTATTATTATTATTATTATTATTATTATTATTATTATTATTATTATTATTATTATTATTATTATTATTATTATTATTATTATTATTATTATTATTATTATTATTATTATTATTATTATTATTATTATTATTTTAAATATTATTAGAGATTATTATATTAAGGTATTATTATATTAGTTACTTTTTATTTATTTTTATGGATAGGGTTGCCAAGTTATTAAATTAGGTATTAAAGTTTTTTTAAAATTTTTTTTTGTTATTTTTTTATATATATTAAGGTGCAGTTTCCTACAAAACTTGTCCTTTTCAAGAGAATTTGTTCAAGTGAAAAGGAGAAGGAAAGAAACAAACCTCTGACAATATTAGGTACCGTTAGATTAAAAGATGAGCTCGAATCGATAATTATACTATTTTTCTCCCTGAGCCGAGTTCTCATGCACACACTGAAAGCCGGGCATGCGTGTGATTTTACTTTTTCAAATCTTTGCAATGGTAAACTCCCGCCTTCCTGCCATTTATGTCTTCAAGCTCATATAGGTTATTCCCAATAACTTTGCATACTTTCATTTTTACGAACTTGGGACTAAGTTTCGCACAGAACCTCTTCGAAGCATCACTGAGGGCAAAATTTCTTCGAAAGACTATGTCACCAACGTCAAACTTTATTGCCTTGCTACGCAGGTTATATGTATTTTCATACTGAGTATGTGCTTTTGCCAGGGAATTTTTTATGTAAGAATGCATAACATTCATTTGTGCCGCTTTAGACACAATGTCCACGTTCGCGTTGTTAAGACCATCAAGCTTACGAAGCAGTTGGTAGTCGGATCCATGTTCCACACAACTTTGCCCAAAGAGCGCTTCGTAAGGTGATACGTTTATCGCCGAGTGTACGGTGGTGCGAAGAGCACTGGCTATAGACTGCAAGTGGGTATCCCAGTCCCTCTGGTCAGGTTCGATGTAGGAGCGTATCGCAGCGAGTATGGATCGATTTACCCTCTCGCTAGCATTCGCTTGCGGAGAGTAAAATGCGGTTTTGACGTGTGTTACACCAAAAGACTTCAAATATTTTTCGAATTCCCGACTGGTAAATTGTTTACCATTATCGGAGAGGATCGTCTCTGGTACTCCAAAGATACAGAAGACTTGCTCCTGCAGGAACTTCACCACAGCGTCCGTTGTTGCCTTCCGGAGTGCCTTTACCACTACAAACTTTGTCAACTGGTCCAGCGCAATCACAATATGAGTATTCCCATCTCGTGATCTAGGGTATGGACCTAGAAAGTCGATGTACAACATCTGAAAGGGTCTTTCAGCCAAAAATGCTTCACCCATTGGAGGCCTCAGGGTTGCATTTGAGGCTTTAGACGCCTTACAGATGTCACACCTCCCAATAAACGTTTTGACCTGGGCTGCCATGTGAGGCCAGAAGAATTGACGCTGAAGCCGGTACAATGTTTTTGCAATTCCTCCATGCGAAGCTCGAGGCGGCTGATGAGCCAGAGCTATCAGGCGTTCGGTCAGCGGTTCCGGGACCCAAAGCTTCCATACTTGGTCATCCTCTATGGGATTCCCTGTGCAATGTTTGACCTTCTTATAGACGAAATTGTTCGACACTTGAAGGTCAGGTAGCTTATCTTTTTGTTGTTCGATGCTGTCTATGAGCTTGCAGTAATCCGTAGATTTGAAACTAGGATCCGCAAGATCAATATGCAACACATCGGAGGGATCATTCAAAATCGAAACATCGCAAAGCAGAGCGTCGACTCCATACACTCGTGAAAGTGCATCGGGTACAACGTTCTGTGTGCCTTTGCGATGTTCGATGGTGAAATCAAATCCCTGAAGCTTTAAGCTCCATCTCGCCAATCGACCACTGAGATCTTTCTGGTTCATCAACCACCTTAAACTCGCATGATCTGTCACTATTTTAAATGCATGTCCCTCGACGTAGGCGCGAAACTTCTGAACTCCCATGACAGCAGCTAGGCATTCACGTTCGGTCACATTGTAATTGCGCTGGGCCGAGTTGAGTTTTTGAGAGTGGTAGTATATCGGACGTTCACTGCCACTTTCGTCCACCTGGCTCAATACGCATCCGATGCCGGTGTTAGACGCATCGCATTGTATGATGAACTCCTTGGTGAAATCAGGGTTCACAAGCAGAGGTGCGGAGGTCAAGGCGTTCTTCAGCTGGTTGAGGGCTTCGTTTGCTTCATCTGTAAACATAAACTTCTTCCCTTTTCTCAAGGTGTCGGTTATTGGAGCTGCTAGTGAGGAGAAGTCTTTCACGAACCGACGGTACCACCCCGCTAGTCCCAAGAAGCGTCGTACTTGTTTGGGCGTAGTGGGAGTGGGAAATTCTGATATGGCGATCACTTTGTCTGGATCCGTCTTTAAACAGCCATTTCCGACAATGTACCCAAGATATTTTAATTCTTTGAAGCAGAATTTTGACTTCTGCACATTCATCGTTAATCCCGCTTCCTTCAGTCGACCGGCCAAAATCTCTAATAGTTCAATATGCTCATCGAACGTACTCGACACCACCAACAGGTCATCCAAGTACGGGAAGATTTTCTCTCGCAGTTGATGAGGTACCACTTTGTCCATTAACCTTACCATGCGTTGAGGCGCATTGCAGAGGCCAAAGGGCATAACCGTAAACTGCAACAGGGGCATGCCAGGCACAGTAAACGCCGTTTTTTCCCGTGACGATTTCTCAAGCGGGATCTGCCAAAATGCATCTTTCAGATCCACACTCGAAATGAAATGTGTATCTGGAAGACGCGATAGCAATCCTTCTATATGAGAAAGTGGATACGCATCTTTCTTAGTCTTGGCATTAACTTTCCTGTAGTCTAGGCATAAGCGATTTTTGCCGGGCTTTCGCACTAAGACTACAGGAGAGCTCCACGCACTTGTACTTTCCTCGATCACTCCGAGTTTAAGCATACGTTCCAATTCCTCATATAGGAGTTTCTGTACCGCTGGAGAAATCGGGTAATGACGCTGCTTAATGGGCTCAGCATCTCCTGTGTCGATGGTATGTACCTCTAGCGTAGTTTTTCCTAAGCCTTGTACAGCAGAGGATGGAAACAAGCTAATGGCATCTTTTAACCGCTTGGACTGTTCCTCGTTAAGTGGGTGAGCATTCGGGTCTGTTTCATTGTGTTTAATATCATTTGGGCTAGGTACTAAAGAGATCTCGGAGATCAACTGAGGAGCGATATCAAACTCCCTCCAGAAGTCAATACCCAGGTACAGTCTCATCTTCAAAGACGGAACCAGGTAAAGGGGAATGGTTTTCGTCTTCCCTTTATAGGTGATCTCCACATAGATCTTTCCCACTATGGCTTGGTGTTGCCCATCTGCAGTCTTGACGTTGGAAGAGATTTTTAAGAAATGTTGGTCGTGTTTTCTTAGAAAGTCGAAACCATCTGCTCCCAAGCAACTAATGCTGGCCCCACTATCTAGAAGACCTAGAAGAGGTTCTCCAAAGATATGGACCGTTGTATAGGGGCGTGGATCATCTGCGTTGCATAATGTTGTTGATTCAATGGCTTTGTACGCTTTCCTCTTCTCTCTGAATTTCTCCCTCAGCTTAGCGACCTTTTCGGACACAATGGTGTTCTGGTTTCCGAAAATTCGTTTTCTAACATCAAGGTAGTTTTGTAGTCTTTCGTGCAATGGTATGAGTGGTCTATGTCTTGGTGGAACAGGGGGTGAATGAATATCGGCGTGACTGGTAACGCAAGGTCGTTTCAGCATTCTGATGGCTGGTATTGGCGGGTCTGTGAGAGACGTGTTGTTGTAGTTTGAGTTCGAGCTGGAAACGGATTCAGAATTACTGGAAAGGGAAAGGTCAGTTGATCTTATTGCGACTCCGGGTTCTTCTCCAGAGAGCAATTCCCCCGGGGCTTTAAACTGCTCTTCGGATCGTTTCCCGAGCATCGAGGACATTGCGGAGTGGTGATATTGTCCCAGCCACACTTAAAACAGAACAGGGACCTCTGAGGGTCAGGGCATTCGAAAAACGAATGACCCTTACCCTTGCAATTCCAACAAGTGAAGTTGCGAGTATCCCGTTCTTTTTTTGGGTGGAATGCCTCTAACTCGGGCACGAAATCCTCTTCCTCCCCTTTCTCAGCAACAAGCTCGGAGACAGCACTTCTACGGGGAGGTGGTGTTGGTCCAAATCTTGATTTTTGTACTGCGGCTTCACGGTCTAGGATGTATTTTTCAACCTTCCGACAGACATGGACCATCTGCGCCAGGGTGCTGGTATCGAAAGTGATAAGCAACAATCCCATCTGCCTTCGGACGTTGTTTTTCAGTATATCGATGATTTCAACATCTGTTTTTCGAATCCTCAACCTTCCATTCAACTTCTGGATTGCTGCGTAAAAATCATCAAAGGTTTCGTTCGGGCCCTGATGTCTATCGTACAACCTCCTCGACAGTTCCGGATCCGTCTCCAAACTCCTGAACTGCTCAATCAGAGCGTTCTTCAATACTGGCCAGGTCACATTTGGATTCGCCTTCAAGTAGGTCCAATACCATTCCGCTACTCGGTCTGTGACAAAATGGTGGAAGTTGATGACGACTTCTTCCCACGAGGCCTTATGGCTTTCCCTGATATGGTCCAGCTGGAACAGGAATTCATCCACGGATTTATCTCGATTGTCGAACTTCAACCCCCATTTGTGGTAGTTCTGGTACCTACTTGTATGGCTTGATGGACGCGGGATCGACTGAGTGTTATTGACGGGATCACTCAAAGTCAGGTCGTTTAACCGTCGCAGAAATTCTTCCACATTGGAGGTATCAACAGCAGCACCACGACGTGGAGGTGATCGCGTTCGCGAAGGAGTTACGTTCCTTAGTGGTGATTGGACTGGTGATGATCGGGCACGAGTAGTAGTAGTACGGCCCCGTAAAAACGCTTCATGCAGGCTCGATCTCCTCTCAGGGGCCGTCCGTTGAACTACTGGCGTTGGGGCCGCTAGTGTATCCCGCATCACGTTGGCAACTTCATCCCGGAGGGCCGCTCTCGTCCGCTCCATCTCTCCAGCGAAGAAACGCAAATCCTCAGCTCTACTCGCCCCAACAGCTGCTGTGACTACTTCATGTATGTAGCCAGTAAGGTATTCTTCATCCCCCCTTACGGAATCGCGATTTCTAGGAGTAGGTTGCGGAAGTCTATTCTGAGAGACTCCGCCCACAGCCCCTTCGTTGCTCTTAGCTCCGTCCGGTGAAAGACATCCGGCCACAGCCCCTTCGTTGTTTTTAGCTCCATCCAGTGAAGGTCGTGAAGGTGGAATTTGTGGTCCAATAGGAGGAGCAAGATCCGCAAAGGACTCTGTGAGGAGCCGCGAACGTAAATCTCGGCTTTTCATTATACCCTTACCCCTTCCTCGAGTTATACGACTTGGCATGTTCAATGGGTTGAAATTAAAAGTTAAATGAAGAATAAAAATGCAACTCAATTGAAGATAGGCGGAGAAGAAAAGAAAAAGTTAAGACAGACGTTAACCTTTAGGTATTAAAAGAAAGATTTAGAAATTAGGAAGATAGTACGAGAAAAGAAAAAAAATTCAGCGTATTATATGAAAGAATGGAACCCGAAACGTAGAGAAATAAAAAGAGAAATATCTCTAAAGAAGCCTAATAACACAAACAGAATAAGTAAAAAAAATTCAAATTAAAATTCAAAAAAAATATTTTTTTGTTATATATGTATGTATATAATTAAAATTAAATTGGTTTATAAACTAAAACCAAAAAATATCTATAGAGAAAAAAAAATGTTTGCAAGAGAGAAATAAAATTTTATAAAAGATAATCCAAATATTTCATGTAGTCGAGGTGAAGTGACGTACTAAGAGGCGAATACTGACGACGCGACGTATGAAGACCAGTGCTGTAACCCCCTATAGAATCACGAAAGTTTGATTCGGAAAGCTCAGCCATACTACATCCACAACATTGTATCCCAGACTTGCTTTGTTACGCTACGACAGGCGGTGCTTGCTATGTTCAGCTAGCTTATCTGCCAAGCTGACAGTCAAGCATCTAAATCACTGTGCAGATAGTACCTTTTAAAATAATTAACTGTTTACAACATGAAATTAAACAACTGAAGCAGAATGAAAAATATCTCCAAACTCAGGCTTTAATGTATACTGAAAACAGGTATTCTGTTTTAATTCATTATCACGGATCGCTACAGCCTTAATGCGGGTGGGTAAACCCATTAAGCGGACGTCCGCAAAAACAATTAAAAATCCACAACGAGAAAAAAATCTTGGATTGAAAAAAAAAGTCTAACACTAAACAAACACAAGTCCGAAATACAACATGTATCTGCAGTATAGTCAAAGCTTATGAATTCCGAACCAAACTTCCCACTAGGTGTTAAAATTTTTTGAAGAATTCGGGCCCCACGTTGGGCGCCATCTGTAACGAACCGCTGGTGATATCGGCTGGATTCCCAAGAGAATCCGACCTCTCCGTCCTATACCACCGTTACAACCCCATGCCTACAGATGCATGAGGCTGATCCGGGCAGCAGGAAGGAGAGGGTGTTCAGGCTACGGCAGCTTGGCATGCTTGCTTTTAGCACGATCTAGCTCGTCGGTGGGTGGGGTTCTTGCTACCGTAGCACTGAACCGTTGTTACGTAACTTCATGCCGGAGAGTGTACGAACGTAGAATCGGGGGTTCAACAATAAAAAAAAATCGTTGAGCCCGAACTCTTCAATGTGGGAAGCAGTGGTGTGTGATTCCGATAGGGGGAGGGTTAAAGTTGTTAATGACCCTTTTTTTTGGAGGTTTTATCCCACCCTATGTGACCTAGGTCACCATACCTTGGCTACTGCTTCCTCCGTATTATGCAGTAGCCCCTAGCCGGATAGAGGTTCCAGCTTACCAGATCCTAATCGTCACCATCGTCATCCTTCAGCGTGTCACCCCACCTCTGACTTAGGGTTTAGTGCTTCATGCTATTCTAAATGAAGCAACAAATAAAAAAAAAAGAATTCCACTTCCCAATGACGTAACAAAAATTTCACTCAATCCATACCGCTCAATGGACGATAAAAAGAGGGAAGATCAGTTTTAGAACAAATTTATTATGGGCAAAAAGTAACAATAAAATTCAAAAATTTTTATATATATTTAAATTTAGTTTGGAAAACAAAAAAAAACTATTAAATCAAAACAAAATATTTATAATATTTATTGTTGCCAGTTGGCAACCATATAATATAATCTACATTAAGGACTTTTTTTATTTTATCACTATGTTTATTAACTTTCATAAAAAAAATTAAAATGTTCGAATAATGACTAAATGTAATCAAAAGTGTAAATCAACTCGTTGGCAACCATGAAAGAATTTCAAAAAAAAATGTTTAATATTTTGTCGTCGATGTTGTATCAAGTTGAAAATTTGTCTATATGTTTATATTGTTTATTTTCAAAAGCATCTCTTTTTAAATGTTACTATTTAAATGAGATTTACTTTTTTTTTTTATTTAGCTTTTATTTATTTATTTTTTTTTTGTTTATATAAACCACCCACAAGTGTTCCAACAAAACAAATTAAAAATTTTGATAATAAATATATGTACTTAATTGACTTACTTGGATTCGTTGCCGCCAATGTAGTGCACCACCTTGGTTTCCTTCTTTTTATTTTTCACTGGGAAATAAACAAAGTAAAATAACAAACAAATATTTTGATATGTTTTGATGACACTTTCTTTTACTCTATTCTTAATTTTTTTTTCTCGATTAATTTTAAAATTCTTTCAGGTAGGTACAGCTATTTTATTTCTATATATATTTTTACTATTTTTTCAGATTTAATTTTTTTTTGGTTAATTAGTATTTTATAAGGCCCACACTAACTTTTTTTTTAAACTCTCTTTTTTTTTGTTATACAAATTTTATAATTAACACGTATACGCCACGTCGGACAAGGCAAGATACATGGTACAATTAGGAAAAGGGGGAAGGCACACAGAAAATCGAAAGGTAGGGAGGTAAGTATCACAAGGGAGAAATTTCACGGGGTTGTTCCAGTTGATGATCCTCCAGATAAGTACGATGAAGATTCGAATGAAAAGGGGTCCTCATCACAGGTAAGTAGGTAGGTAGGTATTGTTTGTTTTAATTTGTAATTTCCGATTTTCCTTTTTTTTTTTATTTTAGGTAAGTATCTTTTCTATAGGTTTTTTTTTTTATTAATATTTTTTTCAGCAGGTAAGTATCACTGGGTTTTTTTCTTTTCTATATATTTTTAATTAATTATTCAGCAGGTAAGTACACTGATTGAATTTTTCTTTCGGCAGGTGAATAGCACTGGTTTTTTTTTTTCTCTATATTTTGTTTGTATTTAATTTGTCTTTAGTCTGGTAAGTATTAATTTTTCAGCTGGTAAGTACTATTTTACTATTTATATTTCCTTTTTTTTCCAGTGTAGGTATTCATGGATTATATAATTTAATATTTTAATAGGTTGTTAAATGAAACCAAAATTTAATTTATTTTCCTATTTTTTTGTTCTTTAAAAATTTGTCACTAGCCGTTTGTTTCTTTGTTTTTCTATACTTTTATTGGCTTCAACAAGAATCGCGTAATCCTCTTATAATGAAGGGATTGACCAGAGACCGAACCGCACTGCATTATATTTCAAGATCAACTGTCCAACTCCTAACTAATTATCGTAACTGCATGTTCTAATTTTATCCACTCTTACTCTTGCGGGATAATCGTCCCACCTATGTAGCGGTCATTTCCTACAGTTCGAGGTCGTGGTATATAGATCATGTCATCACATCTAACAGTTAGACTGAGTTATGTACCTACATATTATGTATGCTAATGTGTATCGTATACATAACTTATTTTCTCAGTTAAACGGCTTTTTGGTACTGAGACCAAAAAAAAAGACATACTTATGTAATGAGTTTAGGTGTGCATTATTATCATTGCGTTATTTTATATTCGCTATCATTTATTATAGTCTGGGCTATAAAGTTCATTATTCTGTTTTGTGTGTTTTATTCAGATTATTATTATTATTATTATTATTATTATTATTATTATTATTATTATTATTATTATTATTATTATTATTATTATTATTATTATTATTATTATTATTATTATTATTATTATTATTATTATTATTATTATTATTATTATTATTATTATTATTATTATTATTATTATTATTATTATTATTATTATTATTATTATTATTATTATTATTATTATTATTATTATTATTATTATTATTATTTTAAATATTATTAGAGATTATTATATTAAGGTATTATTATATTAGTTACTTTTTATTTATTTTTATGGATAGGGTTGCCAAGTTATTAAATTAGGTATTAAAGTTTTTTTAAAATTTTTTTTTGTTATTTTTTTATATATATTAAGGTGCAGTTTCCTACAATGAGAGGGCAAGACGGGCTATGGGGTACCCCATCTTGCCCGAACTAAAATAGTTGCTATATCAGTAAAAAACTAATTACAACTACGACGCACGACTGCAACTCCAACATTTTATATCGGATTAGCAGCTGCATCAGCACCGTTGTTTAATTCCCAGATTTTAGCTATAACTGTCACAGGAGCGCAGCCAAATATTGAGAACCAAACTGTCATAAAGTCATTCCTCTTGCAACCTCTACTACAACAATATCATCCCCTCAGCCTGGTTGTTTTAGTTTCTAGTATCTTTAATGATACTGGAATAAACAAGACACCAAACACTCCAAAAAAAAAACAACTAACTTTAACGGTAATCAGTAAATAACACCCTTTCCAGCAACACGCAAAACTTCTCGCGTTGTTAGAAAACGAGGAAAAACCGCAATATAAAAATGAATTAGAAGAGACTATTAAAAAAAAGAAGTTGTCAGAAAAAGAATCATAGAGCTGGGTGAAGTTAAAAATACATCATGTTTGTTTTGTAATGGTTTTTATTTGGAGTCGAATGAAGGCTGGGCTGCTTGTTCTGCTAGCCTGTTCTGGGCTCACTGTAGCTGTGCTGGTATAGATTATGAAGATGAAGATGCAACGTTTACTTGCGAATTTTGTCAGCAAAAATAAATTAGATTTTTTTCAACCCCATCTTGCCCCTCAGGGTACCCCATCTTACCCGACGGTGGTTGGTTGACGGCATGATGGGGAGATCTGACCTTGTCTACTTTTTGTCAATTTTCTATTTAATTATTTAAAATACATATGTTCCTAATTAGAATTAGTTATGAAAGACTGATTACCAAAGATGATTACTGAAATAAAAAAAAATTAAGACACAAAAATATTAGTTTTATTGAGATTCAAGCGTTATGTACCCCGTCTTACCCCCCCTTTCCCCTACTTAACTCAAAATCGCTTAATTTTGACATAGAACACTTTGTTTCTGAGGCGACGATATATTTCGAATTTGAATTCTACAAGTTAATCTTTTTGTAAAAATTACAGAAATGATATATAATCTAAGCTCTATAAGATTAGTTATAGATATTACACATTTGTCAGCATAATTTTAAGTATAAATTTGAAAGTGCTGTTCAACAATGTTTATCACGTTTTAATGACCTCAGTGTAATCAGATTCATCAGATTATTGAATCAAAAAACATTATGACGATTGAAAAATTAGGTTTTTATTTTTTTTCAACAACAAATGTTACTTTTTGATGATTAAAAGGTCTGTGACTTTTTGAGTGGAAATTGCTGATATTGAAAAAATAACGGTTGAGATTTTGTTAACAGAAAGTTTTTGTATGCAAGTAAAATAAGAGTTAAAATAAAATGTTTTAACAATTTCGTTAGATAAGTTGAAAAAGAAATATGAAATATGAAATATGAAATAGTTTTTAAATATTTAATATTTTCAGTAGAGAAATTATAAGGAGCTGACTTGTGGTTTTGAAACAGATTTTATTTTATTTTTACAGCATGCTCAAAATACTTGTAAAAAAAAAAACAAATTTTCTTATTTGTTTTATTTCTAGTTATGCTTTTTATTGATATGTTGAAATAAGTTCTGCATTGTTTTTCCATTTTTCAAAATTTAATATTTTAAACAGTTCATTCGGGCGAAGTTAAAATAAGATTTAAAAAAAAATAAGAACTCACCTTATGACTTAAATCTTGGACGTCTTCAAGACTAACATCGCTGTACATGTCTTCAGTTGTATCACAGTTTGAGCTCCTACCTGATGAGTTAAAACTCGACGATCTGTAAAGATGACTAAAGGTGGATAGTTTAAAATATATTTGAAGTTTTAAAGAAATTAAAAAAAAAAAAGAGGCTGGGATGCGACCCACACTGATAACTTCCCATCCCGTCTATCGATTTGTCTTGCTTAAAAGTTTGTCTAAATGTATCAATTCTTACCAAATTTGCGTTCTATTTTTTGTAGATTTTATTTTTTTTATGAAAAAACGGACTGTTGGATTTTTATAAAAAAATTACTGTATATAAAAAACAATAATTTCTGTGAAATAAAATAAGTTTGAAGCCAATATTTTTAATTTTTGAAAAGCTATTTGAGCCGAAAATCAATTTTTACCAACTTTTATTAATTTTTTTGTTTAGGTTTTTATTTTTTGTAAAAAAACTGTCTATTCGATTTTTCTCAAAATTTGTCCTAATGTTGAAAACAATATTTCTTATAAGTTAAAATTAGTTAGAAGCCATAATCTCAAATTTTTGAAAAGATATTTAAGTCGAAAATCAATTTTTACCAACTTTTGTTAATTTTTTTTTTCGGTTTTTAATTTTTTGTAAAAAAAACTGTCAATTCTATTTTTTTCAAAATATTACTGAATGTTGAAAACAATATTTTTTGAAAGATAAAAGTAGTTTAAAGCCAATATCTCAAAGTCTTGAAAAGATATTTGAGTCAAAACTCAATATTTACCAACTTTTTTTTTATTTTTTTTTTAGGTTATTATTTTTTGTAAAAAAACTGTCAATTCGATTTTTCTCAAAATTTTTCCTACTGTTGAAAACAATATTTCTTATAAGATAAAATTAGTTAGAAGCCATAAACTCAAACTTTTGAAAAGATATTTAAGTCGAAAATCAATTTTTACCAACTTTTGTTAATTTTTTTTTTCGGTTTTTAATTTTTTGTAAAAAAACTGTCAATTCTATTTTTTTCAAAATTTTACTGAATGTTGAAACCAATATTTTTTGAAAGATAAAAGTAGTTTAAAGCCAATATCTCAAAGTTTTGAAAAGATATTTGAGTCAAAACTCAATTTTTACCAACTTTTTTTTATTTTTTTTTTAGGTTTTTATTTTTTGTAAAAAAACTGTCAATTCGATTTTTCTCAAAATATTATCAGATGTCAAAAACATTATTCTTCGTTGCACAAAATTGTTTTGGAGATGAAATCATATTTTAGTCGTAAAATTTTCGAAGTGACAAATTTTTTTTTTCAGTTTTTTTGATTTATAAAAAAAACCGTTAATTGAATTTTTTTCCAAAAATATAATTGTTTTGTATCACGTTACAATATATAATACAAAATTTAATTCAAGTCTCTAGCGTCATTGGTTCATGAGATATTTAGGGTTAACCAAAATTTTCACCTTTTTTTTAAACTGCTATGGTAAAAAAACCACCCACGCAATTTTCTTGAGAGCCCTTTCTGCATCTTTCTGCCTTATTATCTCTATAACAAAATTTATTTGAAGTCGATATCTCTTCTGGTTCTTGAGCTATGGACGACGAAAAAAACGTCGCGAACGTACGGACGTACGGACGTACGGACGTACGGACGTACGGACATACGGACGTACGGACGTACAGACATCTTTCTAAAAATCTTTTATTTCGACTCTAGGGACCTTGAAACGTCGAGAAATGTCAAAATTTTCAATTTGTCAAATCGGACCCATTACAATAACTTCCTATGGGAAGTTAAAAAAACTTAAATAAAATTGAAGTTTTACTAATATTTTCTTACAATTAGATCCAATTTGTGTACAATTTTACACTGGCCGACAAAATTAAGTTTTTTTCTGTTGTATAGGGTTTTTAAATTGGCCCGGGTAGATTTTGGCGCCCCATGGCAGCCATTTTGTTTTGGTGACATCTGTCAAATCTTTTGTTTTTTATTCAAGGCAAGTTACACGATTGAACAGCACGTTCAAATAATAAAACTTTGTTATCAAAATGAGTGTTCGTTGACGCAAACGTTGCGCGCATCGCGCCCATTTTAAGGTAGACGTGGTGGCCCTTCACAGTCGACTCTTCAACGTTTGGTGGCTAAATTTGAGACGACCGGTTCAGTAAGCAATCAACCAACACCCGTACGTTCAAGGAACACAAGATCGATCGAGAACATCACCGCGGTCCGTGAAAATGTATACAGTAGAACCCGAGGCAGTATGTTCCTCGACGTGCACAGGAACTCGGCCTTTCACAGACTCCAACTTGGCGAATTTTGCGTCGGGACTTGGGCCTGCACCCATACAAGCTCAAAGTTCATGATCATAGACAACGTGCCGTTTGTTCACTGACTGGGCTTCGAATCGTTTGGAAGAGGACCCCAATTTTGGCCTAAAAATCATCTTTAGTGACGAGGCGCATTTTGGATGAATGGCTGTTTTAACAAGCAAAATTGCCGTATATGGGACGACACCAACTCAAGCGAGGTTCACCAGGTGATAATTAATCCTCAAAAAGTTACCGTTTGGTGTGGATTTTGGGCCGGCGGAGTAATTAGTCCGTACTTTTTTGAAAACGACATTAGTGAGGCGGTCACCGTCAAAAGCGAGCGCTACATAACGATGATAACTAATTTCTTATGGCCCTATTTCAACCATATAGACCTAGACATGTGGTTCCAGTAGGAAGGCGCTACGTTTCACACAGCAAACGCCACAACATCTACACGCAACATCTATCCGCCCTTATTGAAAAACCCTACACAAACAAAACAATACTTTTTTAAAGGACTAAGATGTTCGTAATCGTAATACTAATCTCGTCTTTAAATTTGTCAAGCACATCAGGTTTTTAAAACATACCTCTTTAAAAATATTAAAAACAACCAAAAACGTGGTTTTTGAGGCTAAGTTAAAACTCAAAATGTCTCTTAATAATAAATTGTATGATAATATACAATTTAAATCGTTTTAGTATCTTACTAAGTTTCTGGAAATTCTAATTAAGAGCCTTTATTTAAATCTATATGACGTTTCGAGAAAAACTTGAATTTGATACTTTAATAGTTTTGGAAAATACGTTTTGGACTTAACTTTTAGTGCTGATTTCGAATCAAAACTCTAATTTCAAGTATTTGTTCAAGTTAAAAAAAAAAACGTTTTCGTTATTTTTTTAATAGATATTATTTAATATATTCAAAAACTTGACAACATTATTACCTTTAAACCGTTTTGCCTTTTCCTATTAAAAACCATTTTAGCAAAAATGTTTTAGCATTTCTTTTAGATTTTTATAAGACAGGTAAAATCTAATAACTTTTAAAGATTTTTCGGATATTATATGAAATAATATAAATATTTCTACAGAATATTGAAGAAAAGAATTATTGGTTTGTAAATCCATCACGAATTTTATTGAAAAAAAGCTACTTCATAAATTAAGATAGCCTAAAAAAGCCTTAGGTAATATCTTATAAACCTGATGTGATGCATTAATTTTGAAGTCAGATTTGAGTTAAGGCCACTAAAACCCATTGGAAAAGTGCAATAAGAAAACCTTGTCAATCAGTCTTATATTTTTTTAATCAACGAATTTCAAAATATTAATAATGATAACGTCAAATTTATTGAAACACTCACGTGAATCAAAAGGTTCGATGAGACAAGTCGGTCGGAATAACCTTTGTATATATGGATGTACATTGTACATGTGTTTATATACGAAGGAATAACTGACGATAAACAAAGTAAACACAGATAAAAACAATTGTGAATTATTTCCATTGTTATTATTGTGAACTGAGCAGCAAATATTTTTGTTGAATTCATATGGTTTGAGGCTAGACTACAACATTTTAACCACGAAGCGTAGTTCTTCACCATTTGCATAGCTTGGATATGCACCGGATATTCTTTAATAGTAAAGAAATACACCGCCTGATGAAAAAATATTTAGCAAAAGCACAAACCTGTAAGAAACAGTACATTTATTCTAGTACTTTTTTAAACGAGATTTTCAAATTTAACGGAAAGCCAATAGTTTGACGGTTTACCATGGTATGGTATACGTTTTCTTTCTCTTTAGGCTGTGTTTTCATTTGAAAGTGTCGAAGATATCGTGGTCTAGAGTCTAGACATTAAGTCATGAACAGGCGCATAAAATAAGGGCTCTTGTCGGCAACTCGATAAGAAAAAACTACTAGAAGATGGTAGAAAATTTAAATATGGATAACAAGTGCTTATGCATATTTTTCCGGTTATTATATTTATGAAGTTTAATTTTTTCAAAATCTTAGTTTTAATTTAATAATATGTACTAAAAAAACTTACTTAGGAAATTGTTTTTTATTTATCAACCCATTGTAAGCGATTGAGCGATTTAACATATTTTCAAATTTATTTATGAATGATTGTGATTTACGACCTTAAGAAATTTTCAACTCATTTTCAGTTTCGCTTCAAAGTAGTTCCCTATATCATTTCACAAATTCATTTCTACAAAAACGAAAAATAAAGACATCAAAACAAATTAAAAACAAAAATAAAAATAGATCAGCCATTGATCATTTAACCCAATTAATTAAGTTTTTATTTTGTATCTTACTTAAGATCAAAAAAGACAACGCAAATCCAATAAAATTAATTTTAATAGAAAAAAAAGTAATTAATTATATAGTGTCTGCTTCGGATAGTTTTTGAAGTCTTCTAAAAGTGCAAGAAAGTTGACTTTATTAAATCGATTTGGCCATACGAAGTTGATAAAGCACAAAAATTGAGTTATTTAAATGTGAACTGAGTTGAAACTGCAGCTGTTTATGGTTTTTCAAAAGTTTAGATGCGTTTCAGACTACAGTGTGGAACTTTTCATGCGTGTCTAGGGTAGGAACAAAATCATATTTATAGAAAAAACAACATACAAAATAGAACGTTTTACAGGTTTTGAATGGTTTTATAGTTTAAAAATTCAAAATGTGTTGACATTTTGTCCAATAAGGCTTAGCAGTTCATTACAAATCGCTTAAAGTTAGAACAACAATTCCAAATTATGGGAATTTACTTAAGATGAATAAATCTGCTCACGATAATTGAGTACTTTGTTTTATGGGGCAATGTTAAGTCATATTGGTTTAAGCCGACAAATCAGAAACTTGGCGACATACGCTTAGATTTAGTGGAAAAAGTCGTGAAATATTTTTAAATGTATTAAAAATTAAAAATTACGTAGGTGCGAACAGTCTGTTATATATTAACCTTGTGTCAGAACTTTTCCATCATAAAATAAACAATATTAAGTAAAGCTCTTTAGGGAAGAAACAACTTGCTTAAACTAAAAAAGACCAAAAGTCATCCACTCAATATTATTATTTAAAGGGTGTTTTTTTATAGGTATTCACTTTCAAATGGAATATTTATATTTATTTACCATAGCAGTTTAAAAAAAAGGTGAACATTTTGGTAAACACTAAATATCTCATGAACCAATGACGCTAGAAACTTGAATTAAATTTTATATTATATATTGTAACGTGATACCAAACAAGTATATTTTTGGAAAAAAATCCAAGTAACGGCTTTTTTATATATCAAAAAAACTGAAAAACAAAATTTGTCACCTCGAAAATTTTACGAATAAAAAATTTTTTTATCTCCAAAACAATTTTGTGCAACGAAGAATAATGTTTTTGACATTTGATAAAATTTTGAAAAAAATCTAATAGACAGTTTTTTTTTATAAAAAATAAAAACCTAAAAAAATTAATAAAAGTTGTTAAAAACATGATTTTCGACACATATGTACATATATCTTTTCAAAACTTTGATATATTGGCTTTAAACTACTTTTATCTTTTAAAAAAATATTGTTGTCAACATTCAATAAAATTTTGAGAAAAATCGAATTGACAGTTTTTTTACAAAAATTAAAAACTTTAAAGAAAACTTAACAAAATTTGGTAAAAATTGATTTTCGACACAAATATCGTTTCAAAACTTTGAGATATTGGCTTTAAACTACTTTTATCTTTTAAAAAATATTGTTGTATTGTTAGTAAAATTTTGAAAAAATCTAATGTACAGTTTTTTTTACAAAAAATAAAAACCTTTAAAAAAAACAATACTTAAACTTGGTAAAAATTTACTTCCGAATCAAAAAGCTTTTCAAAAATTAAAAATATTGTCTTCAAACATTTTTTAATTCATAGAAAATATTGTTTTCGATATTTAGTACTTTTTTTATAAAAATCCAACAGTCCGTTTTTTCATACAAAAATACAATCTACAAGAAATAGTACGCAAATTTGGTAAAAATTGATGATCGGTTCTTGATATCTCTCAAATTAATTTCATTCATCCAATTTGTAAAAATTTAACAAATGCTACTAAAATTGGTAAACATTTTTTTTCGACTAAAAATCTATTTAACAAAACTAGATTTTCAAACTAAACTATTTCTTTATATGAAAAATATTGTTGGTAATTTTAAAATTTTTAAGAACAATTCAACTGACAACTTTCTTAACCCAACACGAAAACCTACAAACTTTTAAGCAAGAAAAATCGACAGACGGGATGGGAAGTTATCAGTGTGGGTCGCATCCCAGCCTCTTTTTTTAAATTGACATTAAAATTACTCTATTTGAAAGATATTCTTCTTGATTATAATTTAAATATGATTTCTTGAATACGACCACAACGGCTGGCTCGGACTTAGTCCAATTTTCGATAAATTTTTCAAAAATGTAGTCCTCCAAGAAGTCAATCGTTTTTATCTTATCGGCATAGACTAGAGACGTTAAATCGCACAATCTTAAAGGCCATTATTCCAAAGCACACAGACTACACCATCCCCCAACTGCAATTCGACAGAAATTTCCAGATTTCTATACCTCCCAGATCTTTTTGGGAGGATAGGACATTCCTGGAAGATGAGTCGATCCATTTCTATACAGATGGGTCAAAAACAAAAGAAGGGGTTGGTGGAGGTGTGTACTCTGAACGACTGAAATTAAGTCTCTCATTCCGCCTTCCCAATCATTGTAGCGTGTTCCAGGCGGAACTTTTGGCGATAAAAGAAGTCTTGTCCTGGCTTAAAGAAAACGTGATATCAACATCTGATATCCGTATTTTCTCAGATTGTCAGGCCGCTATCAAATCTCTGGATTCTGTCTCTACAAACTCTATAACAGTCCATAACTGTCGATCATCTCCAATGGAGATGGCACAACAGTTTAATATTCAACTTTGCTGGGTGCCGGGCCATAGAGACATTCCAGGTAACTGTAAGGCAGATGAACTCGCCAGGAACGGTACAGTACAGCCCATCCTACCACGTTTGGCACGTACTGGCATACCAATCGCTACTTGTAAACTGTTGCTAATGCAAGACGCTGTGAGGAGGGCAGGCACCAGGTGGAACAACATCACAAAAAACATCATGTCAAGTCACAAAATACATCTGGCCAACACTGGATTTAAAACGTTCAAGGTGCTTGCTCTCTCTAAGCAGATCGCATATAAGCTCGATAATAGGTGTCATAACCGGACACTGTCTAATAGGAAAGCACGCCACGAGATTAGGCGTATTCTCAAATGATTTCTGCAGAAGCTGTATCAACGGGGAAGAGGAAGAAACAATTCTTCATCTTCTCTGCACATGCCCTGCTTTGGCTCGAAAACGCAAGAATTACCTAGGAGAATTCTTCTTTAACGATCTAAACGATCTAAATCATATCGGCATAATCAGCCTCTCACGTTTCGTAAGAGACTCAAACTGGTTCCATTGAGCTTAGGAAGTAACCTCAAGATTCATTACAATGGGCCATTAAACTGGCCTAAGTGTATCCGTTTCCATCTTGGACAGCCACTATAACCTAACCTAACCTAACCTAAAGGCCATTTTCTTTTACACAGATGGATTAAAAAAAAAATGAAGGGGTTGGTGAAGGTGTGTACTCTGAACGACTAGAATTAAGTCTCTCATTCCGCCTTCCCAATCATTATAGCGTGTTCCAGGCGGAACTTTTGGCGATAAAAGAAGTTTTGTTCTAGTTTAAAAAAAACGTGATATAAATATCTGATATCCCTTTTTTTCATATAGTCAGGCCTCTATCAAATCTCTAGACTCTGTCTCTACAAACTATATAACAGTCCATAATTGTCGATCATCTCTTACAGATATGGCACAATAGTTTACTATTCACCTTTGCTGGCTGCCGGGCTATAGAGACATTCCAGGAAAATGTAAAGCAGATGAACTCCAGAGAATTGGTACAGTACAACCCATTTTATCACGTTTGGCTAATGCTGGCATACCAATCCCTACATGTAAACTATTGCTTATGCAAGACGCTATGGAGAAGGCAAATATCAGGTGGAAAAACATCACCACATGTCATTATAACGAAAAACATCTGGCCTAAACTAGATTTATAGCGCTCAAGGTTCTTGCTATCTCTAAGCAAATCGCATATAAGCTCGATAACCGAACAAGAAAGCAAGTCACGCTGCTAGGCGTATTCAAAAATGACTTTTGCAGAAGCTGTATGGGTGAGGAAGAGGAGGAAACAAATTTTATCCTCCTCTGTACATTAGCCTGCTCTAGCTCAAAACCTAGACGAATTCTTCTATAGCGATCTAATATAAACAGTTTTTCACATTTCGTAAAGGATTCAAACTGGTTTCATTGACCTTAAAAGCCTCAAGATTCATGTGGTATCACAATGGGCCATTAAACTCGCCTAAGTGTGTTCTATACCATTATGGACATCCACTTTAATCTAACCTAACATAAAGGCCATTTCAAGGATATTAAAAGTTAAACTGTGCTGCTGCCAAACGTTTCCTAAAATAAATAAATTCTGGCACAAAATATTTGACATGATGGTTGTTCAATTATTGATGGACGAAAAAGTCAGTAATGATGGTCACTAATTGACTGTAACGTTTTGGCCAGCATCGTTTTTATAGAAGTTAACTTAGGTTTCGTTAGGTTGATGGGCTGTCGATTTATGTCGTCATCGCCAACCTTCGATTAGTGTAGATCAATTGTGATACCCCTAAAGTATTGAACTTTCTTAAAAGAGTGATTACACATAAGTTTTTGTTGGTTGACTTGTTCTAGCCATTTAGAGGCTTTGATGAAGTCTAATAGGCTGCTAGTTTCAATATCTTCTAGTTCTTCTATTGAAGAAGTATCTGCTAACAATTTGTTTCTAATGTGGTATAGTGCTGAGCAGTGCCATAAGAAGTAGACTGTGTCTTCTTGTTCTTTCTCATCACTGCATCCTTTACACATGTCATCTGTAGTAAGCCGTATTTTTCAGCAGGTTGTGCCCTATTATTATGCTTATAACCAGTAGTAAAGATTTTTTGTCTATATGCATAATCAAATAGGGTTTTGTCTTCTCGAATTTGGGCTATAAACGTCTTGCCGTGACACAGGGGTTTCAAGGCATTTCCTTCCATATTTCGTTGGTTTCTTGGGTTGTCTTGTTACCAATGGTGCATTTTAATTTACAGGATTAGGTGCCTATGGTTGAGTCTATACTGGATTGGTTCAGTGTTGTACCGATCCTTGTGAGCTCATCAGTGGTCTTATTGAATGGCAGAAATAGATTTTAATGCTGATTGGCTATTAATGAACATGCAGATATCAGCTTGTGATAGCTGCTTGGATCAAGAAGTCTGAAGGAGTTGGCAATTTTGAGTGTCTTATGTCCGATTTCATAAAAAAACACTAAAAGCACTTTTATCTAAAAGCTTTTTAAATTTTATCACTCCTTTAAATTTAAGCTTAAAATGGGAAATTTCAGGGATATTTTTGTTAAAATAGAGTTCTCTTCAGAACCCTGTAAAAATAAAACCAGTTTTTTTTCTTTCTATTAAGGGCGCCCGCAGACTGCAGACTTTTTATTGGCCGATAGTTTGGTCGGCTTCTTAATCAGTATGAAGAGGAATTCAGGATTCAGTATCGGCCGATAAAAAAGTTTGATAGCCTACCCGATTACATTTAAACCAATCTTTCGGCCAACTATCGGCCGACTGTTTAATCAGTATTGGCGCATACACGTCTGCGCATACATGACGATTGTTAAGTCGGCCGATAGTTCAGTTCGCTCTGTGATTTGGCGTCGTGTGCGTGTATTTTGAATATGGCGTCGTCGCCCAAATCACAATAAATTGTTGATTGTAGAAAGTTGTTACCAACCAAACTGTTTAGTTGGCTCGGTGTGCGCACTTTCAGCCCAACCCGACTAAACTATCGGCCGATAAAAAGTCTGCAGTCTGCGGGGGTCCTAAGCGAATTGTGTGTGAAAAAATGAGAAAGCATTATATGTTGAAATAAATGACAAGAATTGCTTTGGAAAGTGGGAACCTCATTTTGAAGTCAATATGATCATAGTCTGAAAATGGATTCTTGTGAACGCAGAATACTCTTGAACGTCGAATAACTATATATTGTTCTTCTTCGTTAGATGAAGATCACCAATCTAATATTCTAATTAAAAATTAAAATCATAAAAACGATATTATAAATAGTAATGCAGTGTTGAATTTGTTTATCTATTCATTCTGTATCTCTAAATATTGAGAATAAAAATTTTACAAAACAAAACATCAGCTGTCAATCTGTCATATTCATTTTTTTAATGACACTTTTAAAATTTAATGAGCCAAAAATGGGCATTTAGTTTTAAAAGGTGTTTAAAAGCTTGTTTACTTTAAAAACGCTTGTTGAAACCAATATATTCCATTTTACAGTTTTAAATCATGTTATATGTATAAAAGTTGTTTATGAAATTGGGCATTAGACAACAAACCTGCTCCCACTCCAGAATCCCTTTGTTTCGAGCTGTCAGTATATTTGGATATTGATGACGACTTAAAGAAGTACGGACCGATTTCGTCATCAAATCATTATGGACACCAAACAGTCAATTTTTGTGGATTGTCATCACTCCAACAACTGGACTTGTTTGTTTATTCACGTATAAATTCAACTTAAAGTAAGCTTCATCGCTAAACCAAATTGACAACTGACAAAATGGCTGCCAGTTAAAATAGTGTTGTCAACTTAAAGTTATATACCTCTACAACAAAACACCTATTACCTAGCCTCAGTACATCTTATAATTGTATTATATTTTTTCAATTAATTATTCATTTAAATTGCAATCCACCTCTGCATACACTCCTCAATTCAAGGAAACTAAGAATTATGTGGATTTTATTTAATACATATGTATGTTACAGGTAAATCAATATGTTGAAAAACTATAACCTAACTATAGTGATGGCTTTAACGCATTACACAAAACGTCTCTGACTGAATAAATACAAATAATATTGTAATACCTGTGAAATGTTTCGCTTCTAAGGTGTAGTGCAGTGTAAAGTGCAGTTCATTAATCTGCAACCAATTTATTCAACCGTACCTAGGAACATATACACATCACAATTTGTTTTTGATTTTGTTTATATTGATTTCTATTTATTTTGTTTTCTTTTCGATTTCTTTACGCACTCATCATTTTCTATCGTGCTTACCTCGCATGTTCATAGATAAATATATTTGTACGTAGCTTATTGCATAAGAACGTTACGAGAATAGTTAATTAAGACTAAACAGTTATTTTTATAAACAAATATGGCAGCTATAGATATTTATAAATACAAACAAAAACCTCATAGGAAGTTGAACTAAAAAAAAAAAAAACATAAAAAGAAATAACCGCTATAAAGTGTCAAATTACGAGTACTTACCTAGCTAAGGCATTTGAACCAAGCTTGCGTCTGCCAGAACTAAAAAGAATCAAGCAAATATATAAGAATTAATTAAAAACTTAGTATACTTTAAAATTAAGAACATAAGTATTTTAAAAAATAGTATTTTAAAAGTTAGTCAAGTGAATTTTTCTACAAATGCTAATGTTGAAAATGTTAGGTATTGAATGAGTGATGTGGATTTTTATTGCAATTTTTCGTTAAGTTACGTTATTTTTTATATTTTTTTTTAAATAAGTTAAGTGTATAATAACTTACAGGGTGCATAATTAAAAATCATATACATAATTAATATTAAGAAATCCTACAAGAAATAGGTATATAGTGTGTAATTTAGAACAAAGAACATTATTATTTATTTAAAATGGGTAAAAAAATGGCTTTTTCATAGAAATTAACTGAAATTAAATACCCCAAAATATGTGTATTTGGATAATACGATAGGTTAGGTTGCTATATAATCCGTAGAGTAAGTTCTCAGGGATATAACGTCATAACTTTTGACATTTAATAAGTTATGCGTCTTGTGAGAAAATTTAAAATTCCTCAAAAACATCTCTTTCGATATTTTAAGTACATCTGTAGATAACCTCCTTTTTGACTTAGAAATGATTGAGAGTTATTATTTTTGGTTTATTGTGATCCGCGTGCACCAATTGAATATTTCATAAGCTTTTGAATTGTTTTTACCAATTTTGTGTAGTTTTTTTGTAGATATTTTAACTGTCAATTGATTTTTTTCTTAACATTTAAAAAATGTTAAAATTAAGTTGAAGGTAATATCTTTACTTGTTGCCAATAATATTCGATTCAGAAATCAATTTCTACCAAGTTTTTTTTTTTTTATTTTATTAGTTGGATCTTTGTTTTCTTTAAATCAAATAAATAATGTTATAAATTCTTTAAATGGATTATTGGATTAAGTTTTCGTTTCTGAAGATTTGAGTCACTTCCACTTCTTTCAAACTCTGTTCATCACTCTGTTCATCATAATTTCCATCTATAATATGATAAATATTGTAAATTGAAGAACTCAAATTCTTTATTTCATAAATTCAACATAAATAACTTAGATTTATTTGGGAGCGTATCGGAATCCCGCTTTTTAAAATCCCGTTTTTAAAAAAATCCCTAATAAAAGGTTTTATAATCCCGTCTTCTAAAATACCGATTTTTGGAAATCTCGTCTTTTAAAATCCCGCTTTTTCAAAATCCCGATCAATTACAATCCCGCTTTTTAAAATCCCGTCAAATCCTGACAATCCCGTTTTTTTTACAAAATACGTGCTTTAAACTGAATAACAATAGGAGTCAAAGGTTTGAATGTTAAATTACTTGACTAATATATAATAATTACAAATAAAACTAATATATAATAATATCGTAATTTATTTTGTTTTTACTGTACATAAACAAAAATGTTTGTTTAAAATATTAATTCTTGCACAAACAAAATGCATCCTACAAATACAAATGCATCGATAACGGTCTTACCACTATCGTTGACTTTGTTAATTTTTAATTTGAGTTTGTTGTCTTGTTTTAAAAGAATGCTACCTTACTTTATATTTTAATTATTTTGATATGTTATATTTGTTAAAGGTTATAATAAAATGAATCAAGAAAAATACCTCATTTTTTAATTTTTTATAATTTCGATTTTGCAATCAAAACTAGTTGTTTAATTTTAAAAAATCGCGCGATTTTTTAAAAATTAAACAACTAGTTTTGATTGCAAAATGGGGATAATAAAAAACGGGATTATAAGAAACGGGATTACAAAAAGCGGGATTATAAAAAATCGGGATTATAAAAAGCAGGATTTAAATTTTTGTAAATTAAAAAGCTTTGTAAGTGCAGCATTAAATAGTTCTTTTCGTTTAGTTCAAAAAGGTCCCGTTATAGACCAAAGTGGTACAACTACCAACTTAAAAATACAAAAAGTTCAGCTCATAAACCTTATAAAAAATCTAATTGTATGAATGACTATGTAGTTTTCTGTCGTTTAGGGAAAGAGTTTGCATTCCTTTCTAAATTGCTTTATTGCAATTATGTTCGATCAATTGAATCGAAATTAAAAACTAATCCAAATCTGTTTTAGAATTTTATTAACTCAAAGCGCAAAAGTGTAGGTTTTTCTGCTACAATGCACTTTAATCAGAGATTTTCTTGTGAACCTTATGAAATCGTTAAAATGTTTGCTAATTCCTTTCAAGGTATAGGTTTATAATTCGACATGTACTAGTGAAGTAAATGATGAGTATCTTAAATCTGTTTCATCAGTCATTGATCATTCAGCCTTAAAAGCTTATCTTGCTGATGTACTAAAACTATTTAATGAATTAGAACTCAGTCATTAGCCTGATATTTTAGACTTTATTCCCATAGTTTTGCATCATTGTGCTGACATACTTTGTGTTCCATTAACAGTGCTATTCAATCAATCTTGTCTTTTGAAATTTTATAAGAAGAGTGGAAAATTTTGGTAATAACGACTGTATATAAAAAAAAGATAAGGTATATAAAAAAAGATAAGGTAAAAACAAGATAAGGTATATAATTATAGGCCTACTTGTAATCTTTCTATCATTCCAAAGAAGTTAGATCTACTGTCTCAAACTTAGTTGAATTTTCGAACATCTGTATAAATTCTTAAGAAGATAATAAACAAATTCATAGAGTAAACCATGAATTTACGAAGGCTTTTAGTAGGGTCAACTTTAAAATCCTCTTAAGAAACATTGAGTCCTATGGAATTAGGGGGTCATTGTTGAAGTGGTTTGGTTCATAATTATTTGGTCGTAACCAATTTGTAATTATTGACCACATTTGTTCCAAAAGGATCCAAGTTACCTCTCTTGTTTCTGAAGGGAGCCATCTGGGTCCTTCTTTCTTTCTCAATTATATAAACTATGTTGCCAAAATTCTGAAAATGTCCCTTTTTCACAGATGCTATTAAGTTTGTTGCTGTTTTTTCTATAGTGTCAATGAATGCCTGCTCTTCCAAAATGACCTAGATGAATTTTGTATGTGGTGTAACCTAAATGATCTTAAATTAAATAAAGATAAATTTTTATCAATATTTTATAATAAGTATTTATATCATATAGTTCCATTATATTCTTTGGAAGATGTTAAACTAAAAATCGTTCATGATGTTAAGGATTTTGGTGTCATCTTTGACGAGAATCTTACATTTAAACTTCATATATTAATTCTATTATGTATTTCCAAAGCTAATATCGGGTGATTTTTTAAGAGCTTGAGAACTTTTTTAAAAAAAAAAAACGCATAAAATTTGCAAAATCTCATCGATTCTTTATTTGAAACGTTAGATTGGTCCATGACATTTACTTTTTGAAGATAATTTCATTTAAATGTTAACCGCGGCTGCGTCTTAGGTGGGTGGTCCATTCGGAAAGTCCAATTTTGGGTAACTTTTTCGAGCATTTCGGCCGGAATAGCCCGAATTTCTTCGGAAATGTTGTCTTCCAAAGCTGGAATAGTTGCTGGCTTATTTGTGTAAACTTTAGACTTGACGTAGCCCCACAAAAAATAGTCTAAAGGCGTCAAATCGCATGATCTTGGTGGCCAACTTACCGGTCCATTCCTTGAGATGAATTGTTCTCCGAAGTTTTCCCTCAAAATGGCCATAGAGTCGCGAGCTGTGTGCCATGTAGCGCCATCTTGTTGAAACCACATGTCAACCAAGTTCAGTTCTTCCATTTTTGGCAACAAAAAGTTTGTTAGCATTGAACGATAGCGATCGCCATTCACCGTAACGTTGCGTCCAACAGCATCTTTGAAAAAATACGGTCCAATGATTCCACCAGCGTACAAACCACACCAAACAGTGCATTTTTCGGGATGCATGGGCACTTGGGCAGTTCTTGAACGGCTTCTGGTTGCTCTTCACTCCAAATGCGGCAATTTTGCTTATTTACGTAGCCATTCAACCAGAAATGAGCCTCATCGCTGAACAAAATTTGTCGATAAAAAAGCGGATTTTCTGCCAACTTTTCTAGGGCCCATTCACTGAAAATTCGACGTTGTGGCAGATCGTTCGGCTTCAGTTCTTGCACGAGCTGTATTTTATACGGTTTTACACCAAGATCTTTGCGTAAAATCTTCCATGTGGTCGAATAACACAAACCCAATTGCTGCGAACGGCGACGAATCGACATTTCACGGTTTTCAGCAACACTCTCAGAAACAGACGCAATATTCTCTGCTGTACGCATTCGTGTGGTTGGTTTAATGTCCAATAAAGTAAACTGAGTGCGAAACTTGGTCACAATCGCATTAATTGTTTGCTCACTTGGTCGATTATGTAGACCATAAATCGGACGTAAAGCGCGAAACACATTTCGAACCGAACACTGATTTTGGTAATAAAATTCAATGATTTGCAAGCGTTGCTCGTTAGTAAGTCTTTTCATGATGAAATGTCAAAGCATACTGAGCATCTTTCTCTTTGACACCATGTCTGAAATCCCGCCTGATCTGTCAAATACTAATGCATGAAAATCCTAACCTCAAAAAAATCACCCATTACAATGTTAGGACTTTTAAAAAGAAATTCCGTAGATTTTAAAAATCCTTGTACTAATAAATCCCTTTACTCTATAGTATTGTTAGGCCTTTGTTGGAATATGATTGTATTGTATGGAACCCAACAACTCAATGTGATATAAATAGGATTGAAAGTGTTTATAGGAACTTTTCGCGCTTTGCTTTAAGAACATTCTTCGGTAGTGTTAACACAATTCATCATTCGTATCAGTCAAAATTTGTATTACGCAGAGAAATGTATAGTGTAATGTTTGTTCGTGAGATTTTTGTAGTTTTGTAGATTGCAGAAATTTACTTGTCCTTATTTCTTTTTATGTACGTACCTTCGAGAACTTTAAGACTAAGACCATTACTATTTGAGACTTAGAACGTCTTATGGATTACGAGAACCTTTAAGTCTTTGTTGTTAGTGGTCAGTGGTTGTTTTTTTGATTTTTAGTTTTTGTAAAACTGTCACTTCGATTTTTCTAAAATTTGACCAGATGTCAAAAACGCTATTCTTTGATGCAATAAATTATTTTTGAGAATATTTAATTTTTTGTTCGCAAAATATTCGAGGTGACAAATATTTTTGTTTATTTTTTGATTTTTAAGAAAAATTAAAATGGTTCCTTTTTTATTTTGTGAGTATTGTTCTATTTTTGAATTTTTGGATGTTAATATCTGTAAACGAAATTCATTTGAATCCGATATCTCTGCACAGGTTCTTAAGATATGGCTGACGAATAAAGGCATTCTGAACTTACGGACGTATAGGTTAAATTTTTATATTTCAATATATGACCCCAAACGCCGCCGTATGTCATCAATAGCTCAGAAATTCTTGAAATTGACTTTGGATTTAATTGACCGGTGTTAATCGGTCATATATTTCACGTCACTTCGTTCAAAAAAAAAATGTCTAATAGTTTTAAATAACAAGATTTCGAACTGTGACTGCAAAATTGTCATTTTCTTTTTATTACTTTTTAAATCTAAAAAAGAACACAGCTTAAAAAGTTACATGCTTCCCAAATATCGGTCTAATTAAATCGAAACCCCTTATTCAAAAATCCGTTTCTTGGGTACACACAACCTATAGTTTCAGATTTTTTCGAATATAAGAATATTATACTGCTTTATCATTTTTTTTGCTTAACTCCAAATTCAAGTAACCTTTTTGGGAAGAGTGTATGACGTATAAATAAAGCTTACCGCAACCAAAGTTTACATTGTTGGAATTTTTTTTCCAAGTGAATTTCTGATTTTTCTCGACTTTTTTTGATGGTGAGTGAAAAAATGCCTTAGAAATTTAGAAATTTTAACGATTGCATCAAAACGAACACCCTGTAATCCTAGATGTATAATATGATAAAATTGTATAAATACTTTAAAACCACAACATCTGGATCAAGTATACATATATACAATGTGTTTGATTTCAAATAAATCCGATTAAATGTTTATTTAACTGTTGAAAAGATTTTTATTTTCTTAAGTCGAAACAAAAATTAAACGATTTTGAAGCAAATATATTTTTTAAGTACCTAATGTTTTAACGTCATAATAGGTAATCATCAGTTAAGCAAATATAATGATTTATTAAGGTTTTTTATAAATTTTATTCCCTTACAAAAAGCTATAAATAAGATTTGAAATACAAAGAAATCAAAAACAAACTTTGATCTTTAGCAAACAATACATTTATCAACAAAATAATTACTGTGGAGATAAAAACTCTTATGTCTATTCTTGTCTTATTGGGTTTATGGCTTTGGTTTAAGGTTTATCTAAATACATATAGAAATTAAATGATACAATATATTTTGGAGATACATTTATAAGATACTTCATTAATTGTATTTTTTTTGTATTTTGTTTGCTTGTTTTGCTACGAGTATTTTGTGAGTTGATGTGTTTCTTTTAGAGGTTACTTAAGTAAAATCATTGTTATTGTTGTCATTTAAAGTCAGAATTAAGACCTTAATACTTTATTTGCATGAGAAAATTCGCAACTGAGAAAATATTACCTGCGTCTAACTTAAAATGTAAACAAACCAAGTTTAACATTTAGAGCACATTTAAAAAAGGACTTCACTAATTAGGTATTATACTTTAAACGATTTCGAAACAGTTTATATCGGCTGACTACGAGTATCTAAACAAATTTATGTTTTAAAATGGATGATCTCAAAATTTTATTTCGATTTCGATCAATTATGGCAACAAATTTCGGACTTATATTTTTATCTTTTTCGCTATTTTGAGTATTTTTGTATAAGTCGAGATATTCTTTGCAATGCTTGTGTAAAAAAATTAAAATTCGGTTCAAATCTCATTAATAATATTATTTTATTATCATTATTATTATCTTTTTTGATTTCTTTTCAGAGAAATATGTACATATTTTGTTTGGTATTTACAATCGTTTAAAATTATTTGTATCTAATTATGTAAGGTCTGGACTTTGACTAAGTAAATCTATGAAACATTATTATAAAACAAAATTCTTCAATTTCAAACACGAAAAGGAGCAGATGAGGCCTAGATACATAAGAATTTTGTTTATACACATTTCAATCACCAAATAAGTTCAATAAACTAATATATGTACGAGAATTATATAGAAAATAAAAAGTGTGTCTATTTTTATCTGATGTAAGAACTTAATTAGGTTATTAAAATATTAAAAGATTATAAGTGCAAAATGAGCTGTCAATTAGTTTTTGAAAATTAAAAGAAGCCATATGGGAATCAACCTTGAATGGTGCGCCTCGAAGTCTTACATTGAAATTAGTGTATATGTATGTAAATATGCGAATATAATTATTATATCAATCGTTTGACTTTTAATCGATTTATTCATAGTTTCTACGTACCTATATTATGTTATGTATTGTTATTATTAGTTATGAATATTGTATACATATGCTAAATTAAGCACTAGTGACGATACATGATTATGGGTGCATATGTTTTTCCTCAAGTGATTATAATTATCTATGTTGGCTGTTTAGAAGCTGCCGCAACGACGACGAACTAATTTTGCCGTAAGCAAAATATAATTTTAAAATGAATGTAATGCAAATGCCTTTTTTCTTTTTAATATTCATATTTAATATTCTCTTTTTATTTACTCTATTAATGGTAACTATTCACTACATATTCTTTTTACTTTTTCTATTAATAATAACAATATTTGTCCATATAATATTTTTATTACTTAATTTCTTTTTTCTTTCACTTTTTCTATTATTTATTGTAACAATTTTTTGCCAAATATTGTGTTTATTGCTAGTTATTATTATTATTATTTTTATTATTCCTTCTGCTTCTTATTCCTTCTCAAGCTTCTGCCACGTTCAAAGCTTAAAAATTCGCGAGTGCAGCTAACGCCACCAGAGGGTTCACTGGCAATGGTATGAATACGAATTTGTACGATATGATTCGAATTTTAAGAGCACAAAATAATGGATTAAAGATATGTCATTTAAACGCGCAGAGTTTGACCAATAAATTAGGGGAATTTAGGTACCTGTTTGTGGAATCTAAAATAGATATCGTATCTGTGTCTGAAACCTGGTTTCAACCAGACATTTGTGATGATTTTTATAGTTTGAAGGGTTTCAAAATTTTCCGAGCCGATAGAAAGTTCAGTTGTGGGGGAGGTGCCGCTTTGTATGTGCGTGACGGGATAAGTTGTAAATTAATATGTAAATCTGATGACGACTGTCCTTTTGAATATGTCTTTGTCAGTATCGTTTGTAACACTGAAAATGTTTTGGTTGGATCAGTTTACAGACCATACAACAGTATTAGCATAATACCATTGGTTGCGACGTTAGAGACAATTTCCTCTTGCTTTTCTTATAACATACTGTGTGGTGATTTCAACTGTAATCTGTTGGATAAGCGTTTAGCTGAAAATTTCCTTAATGTTTTTAAGGCGCTGAATCTGAGTCCCGTTAACTGCTCCACTGCTACCCACTTTACCAAAGAGTCTAGTTCGCTACTAGATCTGTATCTTGCCAGCGATGTTGGTAAGGTTATGCTTTACAGCCAGCTTTTAGCACCTGGTTTTTCCAAGCACGATTTACTTTTTGTACGTTTAGATTTAGTTTTTCAGGTTGATCGACAATTTTTTCAATACCGAGACTTCAAAAACTTAAACACATCTGACTTAGTGCGTGATTTTGACTGCGTAGAATGGAACTCACTGTACCATATGCAAAATGTAAATGATCAAGTCAGGTTTTTACGGCAAAACGTCAATCAGCTTTTTGAGAGGCATGTTCCTATTAAAACCCTTTTCGTTAGGCATACGGCTCCACCTTGGCTGAATAGCGACATCTCTGCTCTAATGTCACGACGAGATGCCGCCTACAGTCAATGGAGACGTTACAAAGTAGAGCACTTCCACACATTGTATTGCAGACTGCGTAATCAAGTTGTCGTAATGGTCAGAACGGCAAAAAGACTTTATTATGAAAGTAAACTTGGTTCTTTAACCTCTGGCAAAAAAATATGGAAAAACCTGCATGAAATCGGTATTGGCAAACAATCTAAAAAGCCTGTTGGTGACGTCGATTGTGATGCACTCAACAAAAAGTTTACGTCCATGTCCTTAAACGTTGCTTCACCCGTTCTTTCCCTTACTGAGGAGGAACCAACTGCTATCAACAGGTCTCTGAGTTTTATAAGAATACTAGAGGAAGACATTGTGGAGGCAATAATATCGATTAAATCTAATGCTACTGGCCTGGACCAAATGGACCCTAAGTTCTTGAGACTACTGCTTCCATATATACTGTGCTATATAACCTACATATTTAATAGCATATTGACTACCTCCGAGTTTCCTTTAGAATGGAAGAAGGCTAAGATTATTCCCATACCCAAAAAGCAAACAGGTTCTGCTACAGAATTTCGGCCGATTGCCATTCTTCCGTTTCTTTCCAAGGTGTTTGAAAAAACTATTCTGGGGCAGATCCAAAAATATCTTACAATCAAAAACCTGTTAAGTACCTGTCAGTCTGGTTTTCGACCTAAGCGCAGCTGCAAATCCGCCTTACTTTTTGTAACTGATGAAATAAGAATGGCAATGGACAGTGATCATGTTACATTACTAACCCTGTTAGATTATTCAAAAGCTTTTGATACTGTTAACCACTCAATCCTTTGTAAAAAGCTGCGAATTAACTTTGGGTTTTCTTTAGAGTCCTGTAAGCTTGTTTTTTCATATCTCAACGGAAGGCAACAATGCGTGGTGGCTAATGGATACTCGTCCACATTTCTCAATGTTTTGAGTGGAGTGCCACAGGGATCTATCCTTGGACCAATCCTCTTCTCGCTTTACATAAATGAGTTACCACAAGTTGCTAAACATTGTTTAATTCATCTTTATGCTGATGATGTGCAGCTCCTGATAAGTCGACCTTTTGGGGCTAAAAATGATGCCGTAGCTTTAATGAACGAGGATCTGCTCCGCATTTCACAGTGGTCGAAAAAGAACGATCTCCGCCTTAACCCTGTCAAATCAACATCCCTCCCCATCTATCGCAAAAACTTTGATCTATCGGGTTTAAACCCGTTGAAACTTGACGACAAAACCATTGAATATGTTAGCACTGCTAGAAACCTAGGAGTAGTATTCAATCGCACTCTCACTTGGGATGACCACCTTAATAGTGCCATTGGTAAAGTCTATGGAAGTCTCCGCCTTCTTCAAGTCACTCGAAATTTCATCCCGATCAAAACTAAACTGCTACTTGCTAAGGCCCTTATACTACCAATTGTGCTGTATGGGTGTGAAATCTTTTGTAAACTAGACTGTGTGACTAGCCGCAAATTGAATGTTGCTTATAACAATATTGCCCGCTATATTTATAATCTACGTCGTTATGATCACATATCCATTTTTGCGGTACGGATTTCTGGTTGTAGCCTAGACAGCTTAATAAACTTTCGCTCTCTGAGTTACCTGCATGAAATCATCCAAACACAACAACCTGATTACCTATACGGTAAGCTGAATTTCCCTCATTCAACAAGGTCCTTTGCTTTAATATTACCCCGATACAATTTTCTAAATACTGAGCGTCAATTTTTTATTCATATTGTACGCCTTTGGAACTCTCTGCCCATCGCTATGAGAAGAATAAGAAGCATAAGTAGATTTAAATGTTTACTTTTCAACTATTTGGCAAATAATTGATGTTTAATTTCCTTTTATTTATATAAATATGTAAATAGATGCTAAATTTCCTTTTCTTTATAAATAAATATGTAAATAGTAGGTATATAATTTTATTCAAATTCTAAATAAATGTAAAGGCTTGCAACACTTTATAAGACTCATGTCCTACCTTGTAAGCGATTTTTGAAATAAATAAATACAAATACAAATACAAATGTTATGACGATTCTCACACGGCATAACTAAAAATAGATATTATTAAGCACTAAGTAGAACGACAATCCTCCCATGAATGTGAATTATTTTTCAACTTTAGTTTTTTCTAAAGTGCTTTAATTTTAAAAGCAAATATTTTGGTATGGTTTTAAATTATTTTTAAAAATATGAGTTAACATATTTTTTAAATATTCTGATGAGTTAAATGAAATATAATTTCTTGTGAGTCATAGGCCGTAGCTATGGGAAATTACAAGAATTTAAGCCTATACCCCCTCCCCCACGAAATGTTTGTTATTAAGTATGAAACCTTAAAACTGTTAAAATATGTTAATGATAATTCATAAGTCTAAACATTTTAAGTTTTTATTTTTAGCTTCTTTATAAATTTCAAATATAAAATGAAATTTTACTTAAAAGCGTTTATCTTTGTTTTTATAATTTACAGGGAGTCAAGGGGTTATTAGGACCCTTTATATGTTTATATTTAAGCACAGTGCAAGCGTTAGGAAAATAGGGAAGGATTCAAGAGGAGATTGGAATTAAAGTTCTGAATATCAAAATGGAAGGAAAAAACAGAGTTGTCCAAAGCAGTCCACATTCTTAATGTGCAGTTAAAAAAGGATGTTTATACTTGACCGAAATTAAGTTCAAGGGTAAACTAATGAGCATTCCTGGAAGTGCGAGTATTTCGGCTGAATTGTTTAAGGGGTGGAACGCAACTGACTGATTCGACGGAACAATGTTTGTAAAAATATCGGTTAAGCAACTAAAGGCATGAAACATTGCGGCGGTGTTCGAGAGATGTAAATATTTCGGTTACATAGTTCTATCGCCTATCACCCTTTTTTTGAATTCCATCCAAGATACTTAAACTTGTTTTTGGGGTACCTGCCCAGATATGTGAGTTATATTCAAGCTTTGGGCGAATGAAGGCTTTAAAAAATTACAGCCAAATCAGAAGGGGTGAACAATTTCTTGCACCGTGCGTCGGAAGAATCCTAGGCACGTTCGTCGAATAAGCCGAAGAATTCCTGAAGAATTCGTTGAGACCATCCCAGTTGGCTTTCTCATATTGCCAAACGGTTCTCATAGGAGTATTTTCTTTAACTGGGTTTTTTTGAGATAAGAAATTTGAAGATATGATACAATGGCCTGAACTGCCTAGAGGCGGTAATACACTGATTGTATATTAATTAGGATTAGAGGTAAGAAACAAGCCTAGGGTGTTAGCGGATTGATTTGCAACTTCAGGAATTCGAGTTGGCTCATCGTTAAGCTGAGTTAATTGTTTTGACTCAGCAGAGACTTCAACATACCTTCCTTTGGGTGTTGTATGGCCAGAAAAGTGAAGCCAGCACATTGGAAGATTTCAGTGTGTGGAAAATGGGCAAAAATTCTTCGAATGGAGTCTGACAGACCATCAAATTCGTTAAAAATTGAATTTCTTTCTAGATTTTGACTTCCATAAAATTATACAACTGCCTACAATACGTTCCATAAAAACACAGTCGAACTATCTTTGAAATCGGTAAAAAAGTAATAAAGAAGTAAAAAGACCTCTATCTCTTAACATTTTATGAATACTAAAATCACAAAATGGCTACTTTAACTTTTAGTGATTTGCTAAATAATTTTTAGTTATTATGACAAGAATTACTCTTGGAGAATTTGGTAATTCCTCGCAAGAGGCAGTACCCGTGAAAAAACTTTAGATGGCACAGGCAGGGATTGAACCCAAGACCTCTGGCATGACAGTCCAACACACTAACCATCATGCCACGGGTACTACATTTATACCGAATGCAACATTTAAATGTTTTTTATTTCTTCAAAAGATAAAATTTATGAAACGAAAATAGAATATCAGAATTGGCGCCCGGGTGGAGCTTGGTTGTCTCTTAAAGTATACAACTATTGCCAACTTTAATCCGAAAATAGCCATCAATCAATTTGTTTTTCTCTGTGCAAAAGCTTACTGAAAGAATCTGTTTTATTATCAACTCCAAAGACTTACCCTTGGATGAATACAAATATAGCAATTTTATGGGTAAATTCGCAATTTGTTATCAAAACTTTAACAACTAAATCAAAAGGGATATGTATACGTAACAAGGCAAGGTTTTAATCCTCCTTTTACTATGAGTTCAAGTGAATCTTATGTGTTTATCTTTCTTCCTAACCTTGTAGAGTTGCTTAAAGTAATAACGATTAAACTGTACGATGAATCAGTAAAATTTAGAAAAAAATAATAACAATTGTCATTCGACTTTCAATTATCTCCAAATTTTATCTGTAATTAATTTGTTTTCCCTGAACGCATGTTAATTCTTATTTTTATTTAAACTTTAAAATGTGTGCTATTCTGCAAAATAATTCAAAATCACGTTTTAATCACTTAAAACCAAGGAAACAAAGCATTATCGGTTCAAGTATATATTTATACATATATAAATAATATATACAGACAGTGTTCACTTCTTAAGTCGTCATTCAGTAAAACTATACCTATAGTGTTTAAAAATTAACGTCCCACCCAACCTAATTACACTTAGATTAAATTTCAATCGTTGTGCATATTGTTCAAAATTAAATTCGCTATATATCAGAATCTATATACATACATACATATGTATACATAATGAATACCTTATATCTATGGCATTCTAAAACAGGTGGTTATGGTTTCAAAGTAGGGGATTGTGTCATTCTCATTCACGTTCTGCCTAGTGATTTTTTTTTTTTTCATTTTTGAAAATAATTTAAACCACCTTCCGGTGGATACTCATGTATAGAAAAACAAAATATGCCCACTAGCATATTCCAATAAAATAAAAGCTTAGAGTATAGACGTATAGCACATATGTTTATTGGTGGGTACTATAGGACGTATACGTAATTTTCTATTTTTATTATTATTTTTTTTAACTTCACATTTTGTTTAAATATGTTTGTTAACAAAAGCAAAAAGAAGATTCACGTCATACTAATGTAGATTTATATGACAACCGATATTAAAACCGAACAACAAAAACAAAACTCCGGAGATTTTAATTAATTGTGGTTTACATGATATAAAATATTATGGGTTTGGAAAGATATGAATTGAAAAAATTCAATAGTTAAAGTTTTTTGTTGCCTTTAGGCTGTGACAGAAAAAAAAATGTTGCTTTTTTGGGATCACGAAATCATAATTAAATTTGAACTTAAGTGGACATAAAACATCTACGATTATTTTTCAAACCAAAATATATACCCATTAGCAAAAGAAAGTTAAATTGCCAAAACCTTACATTTATGTGCAAAAAAAAATCATACAAATGAAAGTTTCATTCCCCCATTAAATTGTTTTTACTTTTTAAATGAAAGTGCCAAAAAATAATAAGAAAATAAAAACTATTTAAATTTTTCAAATCTATTGAATATTGACCTAAAAATAACGCATACTATGTACATAGGTACTAGACAACAATGAAATGTAAGGCCACCTACTTGAATATTTTTGTTCAACCTACCTTAATAATATAAAAAGTAAAGAGACTGTCATGTTATGTTCATGACATAAAAGATACAAAATATACACTTTACAAATTGATGTTGCCCGAATTTACAAATCTATTCAACATAGGGGACCTTACCTACCTATAGACATTTTTTGTTTAACACAAGGCCATAAAACATACTCATCAAAATAATTTCGTAATTGTAATGAACTTTAATTTGCTAAAATCGTGAGCAAAATAAAATAACAACAATATAAATCTTTTATTAAAAATTATACCAACTCTTCTTTTCTTTTCAAAAATAAAAATTAAAAAGGTCAATATCCATCTTTCCTATAGATACATAATAATGAAATATTTAACATTTAATAAAATAAATTATAAGATTAAAGTAATTGCAAGGTTAAAATGTCAGAATCGTAAGAAGGTACATTGGTTAATAATAGTTTTATGTGTACCTTTTTACATATTATTCAAGTGTAGATGCTTTAGGTGTAATAAAGACCTTTCAAGAAGTTGAACTTAAGTGTTTAGGAACCACTTAACACCTTCTAACATTGTTTTCATAAATAATCGTTTCAATTAAATTGACACTACACACAAAACAACACTCAAGTGTATATTATATACATTTTTCGTCCCTTCTTGATTAGGGTTTAAGACAGTGCTGTCGAAAGTATTTCTTTTGGTACTTTGATGAGCATAAATTTAGAGCATTACAAAAAAAGTAAAAGTTAGATGATTTACGATGCAATGTCTTAGAACTATAATATCATGTTACGCTATTTAATATAATTTTTTTTTAAATCAGTTGATCTAGTTTTTATGATTTTGCCTACGTCAATATCATTGTTTTTAATCGAGATATTAAAAGTCAAAAAAGTTCGTATCATATTCGAGGCGAAAAATATTTGTTTATTCATAAGAAAATGTTATTTAAAGTTTCGGTAGTAAACAAATATTCGGTGAATTTAGTTGACAATTCTTTATGGACATTTTGACGCTATGACACTTGTTGACAAGTTTTTGTAATTGGAAATCAAATTATGCCTTAGTTAGAATCAGTTTTTGAAATAAATATATTACTACAGGTTTCCTCTAAAATTCATCAAATATTTTTGTTATTTGCATACAATTCAAGATAATTTCAAATCTATAAATTCTATTTTTAATATTCAAATTAAATGTTTTCATTATTTTATAAAACAGTCGACAAATTCAAATTAGTTGTGTGTTAGTCTTCTCTTGTTTTATATATTCCTCAACAAATACTGTATCATTTATGCTTAGACGGATTTTTACAAAAAAAAAGGTTCAAAATCTGTCGTTTAAACAATTCAATCACATCAAAATGTTGAAATACATTGAAATTACAAAAATTTCGTTGACAACGGGGACGAAACCATTAAACTGGAGGTTTTCCAAAAATTCTTCGTATAGTGTAATGAAGACTCATTTTAAAATAAATAAGGCGGTGCAACATTCCGTTGAGAACTAGGGACTATAAAATAGGGATAAAGCTTAGTATAAACCAGAATAACAACGTTACAGAGTATATCAAGTGTTTTGAAGCAAGTACACAAGGAGCATCGGATGAATTTTGAAAGAGAGCATGTTACTTGGAAATGCTTGAAAACATTGAAAACGAAAAAAACAGTCAGTTTTTTCATAATATTTAAAATTAACAAACAATAGTACGCAAATTTGGTAAAAATTGATGTTTAATTCTCAATATCTCGTGAGTAAATGAAGGCATTGACTTCAAAATGATTTCAGTTTTTGTTTTTATAGGTATAAAAACTTTCAAAAATTGCTACTGAAATTGGAAAAAATTGTGTTTCGACTAAAAATCTCTATAGCAAAAATAAATTTTGAAATTAATTCATTTTCAAATTTAAACTAGGTATTTATCTCACACAAAATATTGAATATTTTGTTTATGTTTGAAAAACCGACACACGGGATGAGAAGTTATCAGTTTGGGTCGCATCCCAGCCTCATTTAAGCTTTAATTGCTTAGTTTTTTAAATCAATATATCACCTCAGGTTTTTGAGATGTTATCTTCTAAAATTTGAAACTATGATGGTTTTCCAAATCTATTTCAGTTATTCAGTATATTTTTAATATTTCATAAAATTATTGAATCATTTTCAATAATTTTTAATTTTCACATGTTCTACATAAACCTCTAAGTAACGTTAACAGAGAAAGTCAAAACATTTCAAAATGTTTAAAATATATTAAAAAAATGTAAAAAATTAATTTAATCGAAGTTTTGATTCGCAATCAACACGGAAAATTAACTCTAAGTATTTTTAAAATCTATGAATCTATTTTTCAAAACTTCTTATATGTGTGTATTAAAATGATCACTCATTGCTGATTTCATAATTAACCAGAAATTCTGGAAACTAAGTGAGATACGAAAAAATAATTTAAACAATATAGAAGATGAAATACATAGATACATATATGTTATCATAAAACTTTATCTTGAAACAACGTATTTGTGTTTTTTTTTAAGTTATAAACATCTGATGTTATGAAAAATTTTAAGGCTAGGTTTACAAAGGCAAGAAGAAACAAAACTAAAACAAAATTTTGCATGGTCTTCATTATTTTTATAGATTTTCCAGCAGGCACAACAAAATTTCCAAAAAAAGTTGTTACTGTACATTATCAAAACACGAAAAAGTTACAAAATCCATTTCAATTCTTTTTATAGCATGTCAGAAATCAGTTTAATTGCACAACTAAATATTGTATCTTTTAATAACCTTCTCAATTTTTGAACTTTTTCTATAAGCACAAAACGACAGCTCTGGTTTAAATGTAATCTTATTTAGTGCCTTCTTTTGCACTCGTAGTTGGCTACTCTTAAAGCTCATTAAAGTCAACTCAAATGGCAAAACATGCTTCCACTTCTTCCTATACCCACGTCCATATACCTTCTTGTATGGATTAGAAGATTACTTGCTACGCTATCCCATTAGGAATTTACCTCTTGATAGTGTTTCCTGCTATTTTGAATATGAGTGACAGCTTCTTTTCATAATTCGTGTTGGTACTCAACTACCGTGCCAAGGTATTAATATTTTAACAGGTAATACATGTTTATATGGGCTGCATACTTAATTCCCATAAGCTTAAACCAAACATTAAGCACACAAATAAAAAGCATGAAAACAAAAATAAAAACAAAAAGAAAATACTGTAATGTTTTGAAACCATCAACTTTATTGTTGCTTATGTAAAGTTTCTTGAACTCATGTACAAAGTATAGTAAGCATTTCGTCAATTAGAGAACTGGGAAAATGTCAATGAAAGCAATCTGTGGGGTTCAAAGTTAAATTAAGTTCAAAAATTAGATATGCTTGATTTGATGGATTGTTTGATGTCAACAAAATTCCAATGCCAGAAGAAGTTGTTGCAAAATTAAACAGTTTTTTGTTTTTAAGAAAGTTGATTGATAATAACTTTGAGACCAAAAAAACATATTTTTATCAAAAATACTCACAATTTTTGTGGCAAATTTAAACAATTTTGGTGCGTCGCGTCGTTCTATTTTTCATAATGGCGTCATTTTAACGTGTCAAATGTCAATAGATGACAGCAGCCAAAAGATGGCAGCTGGTAAAAAAGTTGTAAAAGAGGTAACGTTCAAAACGCAAAGTTCTGAAAAGTTAAAATAAGATGGGTATAAGATAAGATGGGAATAAGATAATCAACTAAAAATCAGCTAAAATTGTCTCTCAAAAACCGTTATTTCGACTTGTAACATGCGATTTGGGAGATTTTTTTAAAATTAATTTTAATCGAACAACAAGCGTGCATTATAACAAATGTTAAAACAAATTCAAACAAAATTAAGAAATTTCTTGTGTGGTTTGGAGAAGTATAAGTCATAAGCTTTAATAATGAATCCTTTAAAAAGTGCTGCATTTGACAGTGAAGGTAAAACAGAGCAATTTGAATTATTTTCGATAAGGAAAGATATGCAGGAGCGGTTTGCGTCATTAAGTGATCCCACAAAAACTAGCTAAAATTGATTTTCAACTGAAGTAACTTCAGAACAAAGAAAGATACTGACTTCAAGGCTGTGTTATCCCATATAAATATTTTGTAACATTTAGGGCAATGTTGCTCACAAAAATCAAAATCTCAAATATGTACATACATATATCTATACAGAAAATAGATAGAACTTGAAGAAAAACATTATACCATTTGAAAATTTTTAGCGAACATCATTCGGAAGTTATAAATTTGGATCGCATCCCAATCTTTTTTTTGCATATGAAAAAGTGACTGTTAGCTAAAGTTTGTTGTATATTAATGCATTTATTTGTAATTGTTAAAAAGAATTATACATAAAACGATTTTCCAAACACATTTTAACAACAAACGGGTTACTAGGAATGCGTTTCAGATAGACCGCAGTGAATTAAAGCAGCGAAGTTATTAAACAACGAGATATTACGAATTTTCTACACTTACTGGAAACTTAAAATCTGCAGATTATGCAACCCTAGGTTGTGCCAATTTTTAGCTGGGCAACCCTACACAGTTGGAAAATTAAATACCCTTTCATATGACACCAATCAACTTAATAACAGATGAAGTTAAGTAATTGACTTACCAAAGACTTAACATCCCAAATGCAGGCAACCCTAGGTTATGCCAGGTTTTGGTAAGGCAACCCTTTATTGTTCGAACGAGATTTAAATTACCTTTCATTCGACACCAAAATCAATTCAATAACAGATGAGGGTATATTTACTCCGCAGATTCACCTCTTTAAGCGAGGCAAATTTCCAATAGGGCCATAATATAAGTAGGCAACCCTAATTTTGATCGTCCTTATGTCATGGTCTTTCGTTATATACCCGATTTTTGTGAAGACGGGGGTAATTAGGTAGGAGAATAATGCACTTTTATTTTGCATCATTTTGCACCCTAGGGCCAGGTTATATTTAGCTAGGCAACCTAAGCGCAAATTGATATTTCAATTATTATCTTTGATACAATATTGTTCATTACTAAATAACAGATATTCCTTCTACATATAATCAACTTAGAGGAATAGTCTGCAAAGCTTCCTCCATTTCAGGAATTGTGTTGTGTCATAAAAACCGTTATTTGAAATTCATCCAACCTTTTGTCATAAAAACCAACAACACCTTTCATGTTTACAAGTTCCTGATTTTTGTTGGCATTGTTTGAAGTCTGTCTACAAATTCCAATTTTAAAAAAATCAAAACTACCGTATTTCAAGTTCCGCTCTATGACACTCTTAAAAACAAACAACACCTACCTTTTAAAAAAAAGTCATTACAACATTCATAATGATGGTATATTGTCCAATAAATTTTCACCCAAAACTCATAAATCATTCCGACCACGTTTTTATTCAAATTCGATTGTGTGTTTCTCTTTTTATATACTATAACAAATATTTTAATCTATTGACAAAATGCCAAAAAATATATTCCGAAGAACTGAACATTCATTGACAGAATAACAAATCGATTCCAAAGCCAAGAGAGTTCGATAACATTTTTATTATATGTTTATTTATTTTTATGTGAATGTCGGAAAACTGCATTTTTGTCACCACTGAGATTATAGTAGTAAATTAAATAAAAAGAAAACAGTCCCTGGACCATTTTTAGTTGATCCAGTAAAATTGAAATTAAAAATGAACATTAATTGAATGGCTCACTTGGTCGCATGTATTTGCTGTTTAAAAATGAATCACAGCTTGTTTTATAAAAGCAATTAAAACAAACAATTTAAAGAACATATTGTAAGGGACTTAGCTTTTTACCAGTTACCAATTTTCTAAATATTTAGCTATTTATATTTGAAACTTTTTATTTACGCTTCGTTTTGTTTTTATTAAAAACTGTGCATTTCAACAGAAAACAAATAAACATAAATCTAGATTTGTTCAGTTGATATCGCCACGACAAGAAATTACGCTGCCAGGAAATGTCCCTTGCAATAAAGCCATATTCGCTCGAGTAGTGTGGCATGTGGCACCGTCTTGTTGAAACCACATATTCTCCAAGTCGTATTATTCAATAGCAGGCAGAAAAAAGTCGATTCGCTACGAAATGACGCGACTTTGACAGTCGTTCCATCTTCGTTTTCGAAGAAGTAAGGACCAATCACACCTCCGGACCAAAGAGCGCACCTCTTCAATAACTTAAAAACCCCAAATACGACAATTTTGTTTATTAACATACCCACCGAGTGAGAAATGTGCTTCGTCACTGAAGAAAATTTTGTTTGAAAAATCGCCGTCCGCCGAATGTTGGTGAAGCACCCATTCGACGTATGACCGACGCGACGTAAGGAATGGTCAGCTGGCTTCAGTTGTTGTGTGAGCTGGACTTTATATGAATGTACATAGGTGTAGATCCAAATGCAAAATACGTCATAATTTGGCATAAGACAGTCCTAATTCCTAAGAACGACGAGGAATTGACACATTCGGGTCTTCGGTAACACTATCACTTACAGCACCGATATTTTCAGTGGTACGAGCAAAACGATGATGCACAGGCCTTACAATATCTGTACCAATCCAGTCGCTTCAATTTTTTTCACAATTTTGCCAATTGCTTGCGTAGTTGGACGATTATGTAAACCATAATCTCCTCTTAAAGCACGATATGTGGCTGTGGCCATATCACCATTTTTTTTAGTAGATTTTAACAATTTGTATGCATTGTGCGATAGTTAAACGATCCATTTTCGTAAATGTCAGACTTTCAACTGAAAAAAAAAATAGTTTAACAACTTAGTTTGACAGATGTCGAATTCCGGCCAATGGATAACCCGTTATTATGGAAAAGTAAAATGTTATAATGTTCTAAAATTTTAAAGGTAACACTTTTAACTTATTGTGAATTTTAAAGGTAACACTTTTAACTTATTATGAATCTTTTAAATCTACAAATTTTATTTTTTTGTTTGTTTGTTTGTTTGGACGCCATAATCTCAGGAACTACTAGTCCGATTTCAAAAATTCTTTCAGTGTTAGATAGGCAGGCTAAGACTCATACGAGTGGAACACCTATAAAGAATGTTTCAATATCAGGGACCTTTTCCTCTGCGTTAGCTACGGAAAGTTTTGATAAAATAATGTATGACAGAATTGCTGTCCTTTAATTAATAAAAAGTTCTAAAATTGAACTATTAATTCTTGAAGATGGTTCACTATAACGTTTTTTTTGATAATCAAATTTGTTCTAAAATAAAGTATGCGAGTAACGCCCCGGGGCGCAGCTAGAATTTTACTAAATCTTTTGAAATTTTGCACAAATGATATTCGCAGTTTCTAACAACAAATAATTCTTTGAAATATTTTGAGTGATTTATTTGAGAACAAAGGATTTTTCAATTTGGACTTGACAACTTTGAACATTCACTGTGAACACACCCTTAAATCAATGATGATGATCAAAATATCACCAAAAAGGTATATTTATCACAACGGTATAGTTCACGATAGACAACTGACAGCAACTGTCAGATAGATTAATCCACGCCATCTGACATTTTCAAACATCACTCGTCTGGTATAATGGCTGAAAATGACGTTTCTGGAAATATTGTCACAAAATTTTAAGCTCACACAATTATAAGGCATTTGAGACAATTTTTTTCTGAAAGTTGTAACAAATTTTTCAAATCGTCTGTACTTTGCTTAAGAGCATTAACTTTAAAAATTAGTTGTAATTTTTGATTAGCAGAATATGCGTAGTGTAACAACTGGTCTTGGTAGAACATTTGATAGAAATAAAGTGAGTAGTTTTTAACTTTTACTACAGACCTGTCAAAAATCATTAATGTTTATTAAAAACATCAATTTATCGATTTATTTTCAAAATTCCACAACTTGACCTTTATTAGAGCAAATCCAAAAAAAAAAAATAATAAAATAACAAATTAAATTGAATGAACGTTAGCACGTTCTCTTGCACAAAAGAATCTGCGAAGTGAAGCTCAACCACACATCAAGTAAAATTGCGCCTTTATACTAAGCACCGCAGATTTAATCGCAAAAATACGCTTTTGATTTTTTTGAATAGACTACGTATTTGTACTGAATTCGTATTTTCTTGTTATGATTCTCAGCCAATTGAGTGCAGAGTTCTCTGGGTCGTTTGTTACACAAATAATTCACAATGGCGATATAATTTGTTGTTATATTTCTTAAGGTAGGCATTTTAGGTTAGGTACGTTGAAATATTTCTAATTGAAGTGTTTATGGCATGTCAATATCAAACTGGTTGTGCATGCAATGTCTTAAAGGCCAATGAATGCTCTGTGCTCTATTAAAATTTAAACAAAATGTGAATTTAATGTAACAAACAAAAGAATGGAAAAAATAATAATAATAAAAAAGCCATTCTTGTTCTGACCCTTTGTACATATAACGGTATTTTTTGATACATTTTTCTTCACATCATGAATAAAAATATATTTATGAATCACAATCCCATGAGACATTCCAATGCAATGCTAACATAAATTTCAAACTTCATAATAACCGGCCGGCCGGTTTTTTCATCGACCTGATTGAGTTCTTGGAATTGGTAGTTGAAGTCGAAAAAGATATAAAGTCCGCGAGTATTTGACTAGCATGGAAAAGACTTACTAACTTATGATGGTGTTTAAGAAAATGCAAAAAGAAGTATGGCGACTTTAGTTGCGAGAAGGAAAACTAAACGTGTAAAATGTGATGGGGTACATGAAAAATGAAAAACAAATATAAAGCTTATTTTACTATGCCAAAGTTTAAAAGGGCAATTTATGGAGGTCTCTCACAGTTGATCGTATACGATTAATAAGAAAACCAAAAAATACATTTTAGAGTATCTTTAAAATGCCAATCACTTAATTAAAAGATGCAATTTATCAACTTCAATATCATCAAGTTATAAAGTTAATTGAGTGAAGGGAATGATCATTGAGCATTAACCATAGGCAAATGATTGAATTCGTCTTTGTTTTGTGGAGAAGAGTTAGTTAACGAAGTGATTATGTATGTTATAAGCTTGCGTAATAATTTGCATTTGAAATGGAAAGTTTATATCAAATGAAAGGAAGTTGTAAAACTATTTCAATTGAGCATTGTTTGATGTGGGAATATTTCCGGTAGATGTATGATTATCTATTAAACGAATATATCAAGGAAAATGAAAAATAGTAAAACTTACTTAATTCAAAAATAAACGTGAGTACAATTTTAAACATATTAACGAGTAGGGTAGCAAGTATCAGTATTTTGAAAACTAACCCTATTATATTTTATTTTTGTATACAATGATAGAAATAATAGTAGTAGTTTTCAAATAAGAAGTTTTATTTTGAAAAGCCCACTATTCCACAAGTAAAACTAAGTCGTTAATTAGAATAAAATGGTACATTCTTCAAATCATGTGCGTAACTCAACATCAGCTAAGAATATTGCTGCTTTAGGTCGAAGTGTTGAAAAAACCAAGTTGTTCGATTTCTCGCAGATTTTTTGTGTAGACATTAGAAACAAACGACATTACAGTTAATACACGAACTCAAGCTTATCGATCACCATCAATGTCGTATCTTTAGATGATTGGGTCCTTTAAATGCATCAAATAATCCGATTTTTCATGGCCAAATAATTTTGCCCATTTTATGCCCATTTGAAACATCAATTGTTGTGACACCCCTTATGGGAAAATATTCTAAAGCATTTTGTTATGAATCAAAACAAATATTTGTCAGCTCGAGTATTTTATGAACAAAAATATATCTATCATTGGTTTTCATCATTGAAACACATCATTGGAATTTTGTTGACAGGTAGATTAAAGTTTTCATTGAAAAAGTCTATCATTGGATAAAGATGAAGCGATTATGTTGCGAAATGGGAAATCAACATTCAGCTGTTCATTCAAAGAGATTTCATCATTAAAAAATTAAAAAATGAACTAAAGGAAAATTTGTGAGTTATTTAATGTCTATTTTTAGTAGAAAAAATCTACAACTCTTCAAATTCATTTCCAAACCAAAAATAACAAATTTGACTTTCTTACTTGTTTTGAATCTTGAAACAAACATTTTCAATGATCAAAATCAATGAAAGCTATAACTGGCTTCCTAAAAACGTTTTATTACAACAAATAGTATCGTTTTTAATATGTGAGCAAATTTTAAGAAAAATATAACTCACTGTTTTTTAACAAATTTCATCTTAAACAAAACATCTTTTTTTTAATTTGTTAAAATTCAATTTTTAGTGGAGAAGTTTTCTTAAAAAAATATTAAAACTCTATTAAAAAACTCTATCGATTTAATGTCTCCAGAATTTCTACAGAACACAACATGAACGTCCATACTTTTCATATCATTTAAAAATGTCACCAATAGGAGGTTATCGGCGAGTGTTTTTTTTTTTAATTTAAATTAACATTTAGGTACGCAAAAATTTAATTAATTTTTCAATGAAATACGTTTTAGTTTTGGTTTGAGGTGAATTATTTTGATTCATTAAAAGAAAGGCTCTTTGCTATTGCAATAAAATAAATTTCGCGACAAAATACATATAGATTTCAAATAAGCCAGATTATTATTTTTGACTGTTTTTAAAACATAATTTATTGAAAATATTTTATTTGATGATGAACAAACTTAATAAAAAAAATAATAACAATTTAAGAAAATAGCAACAAAACAGAACTATAATGAACTTTGGTTACTGCAACAAGAGGTGATCACAGAATTAGCACAATTAATAAATTAAATACTTTTTTTTTGCTAAAATCTTATTTTCATTAATATTTTGTTGGGAGACTTTTCTGTATAACTACAGCTTGGAAGCTCCGAAGAATAAATGCAACTAGCCATTGGCACCCAAAACAGGAATGCTATTCTAGCCTTCTTTAATAGCTTCAAAAAGTTCTTGTAAATTTTGTGGTTTCCTCAATCGAACTTAAAATTCTACATCGTTTCATAGATTTTTGATGGGATTCAGGTCAGGGCTTTGTGCAGGCCAAGGCAGTAGATTGATTTGGTGATCACTAATCCACTGCTTCACTAGCCGCGAAATGAGTTTAGCATCGTTTTCATGAACAAATGTCCACGATAATGACAAATTATCGTTAGCATCGGGCTCCATAAGGTTTTCTAAGATGCTCTTATACTGATGCTGGTCCATTCGCTACTTTACGTGCCATAAAAACGCAGCTCACACCATGTTTTACCCACCACCGTTCTTAACAGTTTTTACTGTGTAGCTTTAGTGGACGCCAAACATGACACTTTCCGTCGGAGGCCAAACGGTTAAACTTGAACTTATCGCTCCAAAGAACATATTTCCAAAATATTAGCGATTTTTGTCAGTATTCTTTAGAGAACGTTAGTCTAGCTGAAATCAAATCCTTCTTATTTAGTCTTCTATACGGATTGTTTTGCTGCTTAATGATATTCCACTTCATCCCGAATTTCAGCTGACGTCATAAGAAGCGATTATCCAATCATCAGCATAACTTGTCTTTTTTAGTGGCGGTTTCCTTGGGTTGGCGCAGTACCCGTGCCATGATGGTAAGTGTGTTGGACTGTCATGCCAGAGGTCTTGAGTTCGATCCCTGCCTATGTCATCTAAAGTTTTTTTTCAGGCGTACTGCCTCTTGCGAGGAATTGATAAATTCTCCAAGAGTAATTCTTGTCATGAAAAGTGTTTTCTTAAATTGGCCGTTCGGATTTGGCTTAAAACTGTAGGTCCTCCCCATCCCTGACAACAGTAATCGCACACAAGAATGGTTGAGAGTTGTAAGTTATTAGGCCGTAGTTCTCAACGAACTGTTGCGCCATCTTATTTATTTATTTATTCCTTCGGATGGCATTAGTCGTGCCATGAGTTTCAAACAATTTAATGACATTGTAGACTAATTTTCTTGAATTTCCCACTACCTTTGCGATTTCTTGACTAGTTTTTTTGTTATTTTTCATCGTTATGATAATCTTTCTGAGCTCAGGTGTACAAGACTGTTGGCAGCCCATCTAATCAAATAATCTTCAAAATTGTACTATAAAATCTATAAAAACGTACTTTAAATGTTAGATTACTTTAAATCTGAACAATATTACTGTTATTTTACAATTTACACACAATTTTAACAATTTGTGCTAATTCTTTGGTCACATATAAACTTTAGTAATGGTGATCTAATCTTATGGAATATTGCATAAACATGTGAAAAATAAGTTTAAATTTCCCAAAATCACAGAGTGATACAGTATAGTTCATGATAGTGTGGAAATTTTTTAAGAAATTCTGTCAACTTGTAAGGAATGTTTGTTCCTAAAAGAAAGAATTAAGTGTTAATTCTCAATCCACCACTGTAGGTTAATATTGGAACATTTGTTTCCTTTTTTTTAACGAGAAATGTATTGTATCTGTTTCTTTATGAATACCACTTCAACCAGCTAACATCATCCATCTAAGCCTTCCTACTCTTTAAAATGTTTAAATAAAAACCATAACCTATTAAAAAAATGACATAAATAGTTATTAAACCTTACTTGTTTTAAAAGTTGCATAACCAAACCTAATTTGCTCTTTTGTTTACCAAACAAAAAATACAGAAATAAAACAAAACAATAAAACACCATCATCTATTGTAAATTTTGCAATAGAACCATGGGAAGCCAAAAAAAGCCCATATCGCTGTCCAGAGTTCACATTGTCCAGTACGACAGCGGTGTTTCGTGTATAGCTAAAACACTTTCACTCTTAAGCCTGCAGTCTCAATCACAATAATGAGAGACTTAATTATCGCCTCCAAATAAAAAACAAATCAAAATAAAACATTCCTTAGAAAATAAAAACAAAACATTTACAACGAGGAAGGTAAGGTAGATAGGTACATATTGGCAAACACGCCGAGTACAATTTCTGTATAGCGTTCAAACAGCACGTTTCATGCTAGATTTTTGTTGCTGTTATAGGTTGAAATACGATTTAATCGCTTTCGACGACTTAAAAAGCTGTGTCTGTCTATTTTGGCCGTCAGAATGTGCAGTGCACACTTTTCCAAAAGCAAAACAAAAATAATCAATACCAAACACCATCACTGACCAACTCATTTGTTAAGAAAAGAAAAACATGACTGTTTTTTAAAATGTACCTACTAGAAGACTGAACGGAAGTGTAAAATTATCCATGAATGTCAATTGTAAACACTTTTGCGAATTTGTTTCAATATACACAGATACGTAGACCTACCTGTCTTTTTAACGAATGAACTGTACATAAGTTTGTAGGTAGTCGAATGATTGCGAAAATGAATAATTTGTGACTTGTGTCGTTTTTGTAATGAGGGCTTAAGGTAATAATTTTGCAGGGATTGATTTTTTCGTTTATTAATAAATTATGATTACCGATGCAGGTACGTACACCAGAATTATTTTTATATCGATTGAAGACTATAAAAATTATAGATTTTTTTCTAAAGCCTGTTCAAATCCAATTCAACCGTCTATCAAAAAGTCTTAACAATGCATTCTGGAAGGAATCGGATAAGTTTCTTTGATTGCTTGAATATTCCTTATTAAAATGTTTAGCTTTACAAGAATGATCTATAAAACATGACAGTTTTTAAAACATATTTCTTAAATATACTGTGATTTTAAATATTTCTATTAGTAACAAGGACTCAACGTAGAGAATGGCTATCTGACTACCAATTTTCAAAATATACATATGTACCTACATGAGTTGAATTAGAAAGAATAAGTATTTCTGATTTGCTAACATTAAAGATGTTTAACTCAACCGTATAACAATTGTTTGCAAGTAGATTTGTAGAGTTTTGAAAAGAAGAATTAATTACCTATAGCCTTAATTTAAACTGTTATAAAACATAAAACCATAGTTAATTTTGGCAATGAATATTATAAGGTAAATTGGTTTAAGTATTTCGAAGGGGGTTTTACAAATAAGCGCATTGATGGGTAAGAGGTGTTGATATTCGCAAATTAGCATTTTGCATTTCCATTCAAAACAAAACTAATCATTGCTATTAATGTAATGGTAGAAATGCAAAGAAAAATCAATTTAATTTTAATTTTGCAAACAATTTTCAATCCAAATAATAGGCTTTATTTTTTTAAGAATAACAATTTTTTAAATCTACTTTAAATTGTTCACCAATACAAACAATTTTATTTTGAATTTAGTTTTTTTTAATGCAAATACTTCATTTTTTGCATTAAGTTATTTTGTTGCACAATTATATTTATATTTATATTGAATATTTAAAGCGGCCCATAGACACTACACTTGTGTTCACAATTGTGTCGTAGTGCAGAAATGTGTGCTGTGTGTGGGCTGGAGCAGACACCGATATTCGGTGTCAGACACGGAGCGAGTACAATCAAAAGTTTTTGGTTTTTCTTTGTCGATGTCTCGATCGGTGTGATGTGTATGGGGATGCATCTGAATCGTTGTTCAGTGTGGTGCGTGGCAAGTTATTTCAATAAAAGCTTAGAGCTTCCACGTCACTCATTCTGATATTTCTATTTTGAGATCTCTTTCATAACTAATGTATGTAAAATTTGGTGTGTCGTGTGTGGCGGAATGCCACACCGGGTGTCAGTATGTTTGTGCACACAAGTGTGCTTTCTATGGGCCGTTTAAGTTCCGTTGCTATAGGAGAAGAGCGCCTACACTGGGGTGTATACATACATATGTTTGTAGATTATTTTTGAATAAGTTTTACTTTCGAAGGAAAGAAAAGTGTGATCAATGAAAAAGGACTCTTTGACATGTCACAGTTCTTTTCAGAATAGCCAAGTTCTATACCTAATAGCTAAACTACTGTCAAGTTAGCACTACATTTTTCGAAATTTAAAAAACTGAGTATGCAGTTAATTGTAGCTTTTTTGATGTAAATTAGTTGTGGAAAAAAACAATTTGTAGCTCGACGATTTTTTAAAAAAGTGGTATGTAGTGGTAGGTTGATATCAAGTTAGCACTACACTTTTTGATTTTGTTGAAACTAAGTACGCAATTAGTTGATAATTATTTGTTGTAAATTAGTTGTGGGAAGAAAAAAATTCCAAAATTTTTTTTTACTTTGATTTTTTTAAAAAAAAAAGGGGTATGTAGTGTTAACTTGCCACCGTGAGTCCAGGCATAAAACAAGGATATTTTCCAAAATGTAATGATGCAATTAATTGTAGCTTTTTTGTTTAAAATTAGTTGTGGAAAGAAAAAATTCCAAAAATTAGTTTTTACTTTGATTTTTTTAAAAAAGGGGGGTATGAAGTGCTAGCTTGACACCGTGAGTCCAGGAGTGTCAAGTTAGCACTACATACCCCCTTTTTAAAAAAAATCAAAGTAAACAAATTTTTTGGAATTTTTTTCTTTCCACAACTATGTAATTTTAAACAAAAAAGCTACAATTAATTGCATCGTTACATTTTGGAATATCCTTGTTTTATGCCTGGACTCACGGTGGCAAGTTAACACTACATACCCCTTTTTTTTAAAAAAAAATCAAAGTAAAAAAAAATTTTGGAATTTTTTTCTTCCCACAACTAATTTACAACAAATAATTATCAACTAATTGCGTACTTAGTTTCAACAAAATCAAAAAGTGTAGTGCTAACTTGATATCAACCTACCACTACATACCACTTTTTTAAAAAATCGTCGAGCTACAAATTGTTTTTTTCCACAACTAATTTACATCAAAAAAGCTACAATTAACTGCATACTCAGTTTTTTAAATTTCGAAAAATGTAGTGCTAACTTGACAGTAGTTTAGCTATTAGGTATAGAACAGCTGATTGGCATTGATGCTAATGCTGATGTATATGCTGCTCTTCCATCTGTACCACGGCTTCGTTTTTTACATATTTCTCGAATAAGTAAAACGGTCACCGAAGTGAATGTTATTAATTACATTGCTGGTAGACTTAATTTGCCAACGACAAGCTTAGTTTGCCACAAACTGGTTAAAAAGGATGCAGATATTTCATCCCTACATTTTATAAATTTCAAACTGGGTATCCCAACTACATCATTTAATGCTGCTCTTCAAACATCCATCTGGCCAGTTGGAGTTCAAATTAAACCATTCGTAAGCCGTTCAAAAAACGATTTGCATCAAACCCAACAGAATGTTTTAACGTAAACAATAATTTTGATGGTGACTTTTCAAAGCGACATGGACACTTATCTATGTTTTATCATAATGCCGGAGGCATGAGGACAAAATCAAATGAATTTTTTATTGCTGCTGCCGATTGTTCATATGACATTATCGCTCTCACTGAAACCTGGTTAAATAATAACTTCCTGTCAACGGAATTCTTTACACCGGATTTTAATGTTTTCCGGAGAGATCGATCTTGTGAGCTGACTGGATTCAGTAGAGGAGGAGGTGTTTTATTTGCTATTCGCACTATTTATTCAAGTAAAGAAATTATTTTATGTAATACTTTTATTGAGCAAATTTGTGTGTGTGTAGAATTACCTATTTTCCCAGATTCAAGAACTATTCATATTTATTTTTTTGTCTCTTATATTCCGCCTTCATCTGAATATTCTATATATAATGCTCACATAAAAAATATAGAAAATATTGTGAAAAATGTTGACGAAAATTCGTACTTTATTATCATTGGAGACTTTAATTTACCTGATATAAAATGGTTATTTTCAAAAGATGACAATCAAATATTTCCTTATAATGTATCTAAAGATTTCGAGTATAATTTAATTGATGGTTTAACTGCCTTAAATATGTACCAGATAAACAGCGTTTGCAATTCCATTGGCCGTATTTTAGATTTGGTTTTTATTGATAAGAATCTTGAAGCTTACTTCGATGAAGCTAGTTTTAATTTGTTCGTTAATAGTATTCATCATAAGGCACTTGAAATTACTTTTAATTTGTCTGTTTTAATAGAATCACAATCTTGTAATACAGAGCAGAAACATAATTTTAAAAATTCTGATTTTATATCTATGAATAATTATTTAGAATCAGTTGACTGGCAACTTCTTTTTAACTGTAATGATCTAGAGCTAGCTTTTACTATGTTTCGGAACATTTTAGATTCTGCTATTTTAAATTTCGTTCCTATTAATTATTCAAAAAATTCGAAAAGGCCAGTTTGGTTTAACAATAGTCTATTGAGATTGAAAAATGTTATGAATAAGCTTCATAAAAAAAGTAAGATTTCGGATGTTTTTCGTGAAAAATTTTATCAAACTCGAAAAGAGTATGAATTTTTGAAAAAGTTTACTTATAAGCAATATATTTGGTCTCTTGAGTCGAAGATTAAAAATATTTCTAAATGTTTTTGGTCATTCCTAAATACAAAACGAAAATCTCTAGGGATTCCAGCGAACGTGTCGTATAATGGCGTCTCTTCTGATAATCTAAATGTAATCTGTAACAACTTTGCGTCTTTTTTTCAATCAAATTTTATTGAGTTAAACATTAATTATGTTCAAATGGTAAATAGCTATAACTCTTGTATTGAGACTGGTTGTCTGTATTTATCTATTGATGATGTATTGGAAGCACTATCATCTCTTGATAACAGTTTTTCTGTTGCACCAGATAATATACCACCGCTTCTTTTAAAGAACTGTAAATTGAATCTAGCTGCTCCACTCTGTTATATATTCAATTTGTCTCTAAGACAAGGTGTATTTTTGGATACTTGGAAACATTCCTTGATAACTCCTCTGCACAAGTCGGGATCGAAATCGGCTGTTGAAAATTACAGACCAATTGCTAAACTTCAGCTGATACCTAAAGTATTTGAAGCAATAGTAAAGAACAAGCTCTATAATTTGATTAAAAATCATATTTCTGAAAACCAACATGGGTTTATGAGTGGACGGTCGACAACAACTAATTTAGCTTTATTCACTAATTACTGTCTTTGTAATTTAGAAAACCGTTATCAAGTTGACGTTATTTACACTGATTTTTCGAAAGCTTTCGATCGGGTACAACACAATGTTCTAGTGAAAAAACTTCAATTATTTGGATTTCACTCCGCACTTCTTAAATGGATACATAGTTATTTAGTTGGACGAAAACAATATGTCAAAATTGGTAATGTCCTGTCAAATGAAATCATAAATTTTTCCGGTGTACCACAGGGCAGCCATCTTGGACCGCTCCTTTTCATTGTTTTTATAAATGATTTGCCTAGTTTTATTTCATATTCTAAGTACTTATTATATGCCGATGACCTCAAGATTTTTAGTTGCATTAAATCCCCACTAGATGCGTGTAAAATTCAAAATGATCTTAATAATATTGTTCACTGGTGTAATCTAAATGGATTATTTTTCAATAATAATAAATGTAGTGTTGTAACTTATGCAAGATTACTCAATCCTATTTGTTTCGATTACAAACTTGATGGTCAAAACCTACAAAGATTAATGAGTCAAAAGGACCTTGGAGTTATCTTTGATTCTAAAATTAATTTTTCGCTTCAAATTGACCAAGTAATCTCCAAAGCAAATTCGATGTTGGGTTTCATAATGAGGAATTCAAAGTCTTTTGAAGATCCTTATACCCTTAAGACTCTGTTTTTATCTATTGTTAGACCTCTGCTAGAGTATTGTTGTGTTATTTGGAATCCATATACTCAAACAAGCATTCTTCGTATTGAAAAAATTCAGAAAAGGTTTACTAAATTTGCTTTGCGGAAAACATTTAGAAATGCAAATCTTCCGTCTTATGAGATCAGATGTGCCTTTATTGATTTAAAGCCCCTAGTACTCAGAAGGAAACTATATTCTGCTCTTTTCGCTTTTGATATCCTCAATTCAAATATTAACTGTTCGATGCTGCTTTCAATGTACTATATTTATGCACCTTCCCGTATTTTGCGACCTAGAGATGGAAATCTCCTTTATGTTCCATATCATAGTACAAGTTACGCCAAACATAATCCAATTACTAGCTCTTGTATTGCTTTGAATGATCTTGATCTTGTCATTGATTTTAATAAAAGTAGGATAAATATTAAAAGAGATATATTGAATTCATTATAATATTATTATTTTTATACCTTGTAAATATGTTATTTATTCGTTAGTTTAAATTATATATATATATATGATAGTCTTTATAAAGTTTTTGTAACTTGATTGACGAAATAAATAAACAAATAAACAAATGCCTGGACTCACGGTGTCAAGTTAGCACTACATACCCCTTTTTTTAAAAAAATCTAAGTAAAAAAAATTTTTGTAATTTTTTTCTTACTAAAACTAATTTACAACAAATAATTATCAACTAATTGCTTACTTAGTTTCAACAAAACCAAAAAGTGTAGTGCTAACTTGATATCAACCTAGCGCTACATACCACTTTTTTGAAAAATCGTCGAGCTACAAATTTTTTTTTTCACAACTAATTTACAACAAAAAGGCTACAATTAACTCCATAATCAGTTTTTTGAATTTCGAAAAATGTAGTGCTAACTTGACAGTCGTAATAGCTAAAGGGTTCTTATTTTAGCTGCATAAAAAGTTTCAGCTAGTACCCGTGGCATGATGGTTAGTGCGTTGGACTCCCATGCCAGAGGTCTTGGGTTCGATCCCTGCTTATGCCAGCTAAAGTTTTTTTCACGGGTACTGCCTCTTGCGAGGAATTGACAAATTCTCCAAGAGTAATTGTTGTCATGAAAAGTTCTTTCTCAAATAAGCCGTTCGTAGTGGGCTTAAAACTGTAGGTCCCCTGCCCCTCCATCCCTTACAACATTACTCGCACACAGGTATGGTTGAGAGTTGTAAGTCAGTAGGCCCTAGTTCTCAACGGACTGTTGCGCCACCCAATTTATTTATTTTTTAAAAAGTTTCGATGGTTGTTTTATAAGGTTTCATAGTTGAGTATGTCAATTTGTATTAACATTTCTTTTAATTAAAGTTTGGAAATTCATCACGAATCGTTGAAAGTCAGTTAAAAGCTTCCTTTTTGTGAAAATTTATTTTGAAAAAAAAAATCTATGTCCGTGAAGAGAACTTCGTCCATTTTACGATGTTCAGCTTTGTCAATAAACAAAATTTCCATAGAAGGTAGAAAAGTCATGCTCACTGAATGTTTCTAGGTTAGTTTTTATTAAGTCATTGGTTCATGCTGACTAACCAGCAATTCTCATTTTTAACCAAGATTCAAGCAACATTTGACTATTTTTGAATTATGAGTTTCTTGAATGTTTGGAACAAAATTTGTGGTAGTTAAAAATTTATTATTTTTTAGAACAACCCACAAAATATTTTTTTAGTTAGTGACAATATTGGGCAAGAATTTTTAAACATTCAAAATCGTACAGTACATGTCAAAAATAATACCGAAAACAATTGTTTCAATCAAAAAAATCAAAATACCAATTTTGTTGACAAGACTCTGAAACGCGTTATTTTTAAAATGGATATACCGGCTCCTATGTTTCTTTAGTACAATTGAAGCCAAAAATATTATACATACAAATTTTTCGTAATAATTACACTACAAGATTTAGTAAAAAAAAAATTAAAAAGAACTGAAAATAGTGCACGAAAAATATAAGTAGTAATATTTAATGGTCTGAGTCTGAATTCAAATATTATTCACACACCAAAATATTTGGGGTATTTTTTGCATTTTCGTGATATACCTACATTTTAAATATAAATTATTTGTCACTTTTGAGTTTTTGTACAATTAATTTTAATTTGGTGTATACTAAAACTCGTTGTCATTTATAAAATTGTTTGGTTGTTTTTTTAATTTTTTGAGAGGCGTTATGTTAAAAACAATTTGAAAATACCAAATGCGGTATATAATAAATACGTTTTTATATTGTAATAATTAAATATTTGTTACTATTTTTAAATATTTCTTGAAAAATATGGCCGTTGTCTAAAGTACAGGGTATTGCAAAGTAACCAACGCAGACGAAAACCATCATATAGGTTCATAAGATCTATTTCAAGTCAAAAAACTTATGAAGTAATTTTCTCGTTTTCACTTCCTTTTAGACTTTACATATTTTCTTAGTTTTTTGAGTGATTTTAAACCCATTTTTGGCATTTTTAGGTTAAAGCTTATCTAGCTACAAACAAGGAATTCATTTTAATTTAGCAATATATAATACTTTTGATAGTAAATGATTGCAAAATCTTTATTTTGAAAAATTAACAAAGTACATTTAGTAGCTATGTACGTCCTACATACATACACTGCCGCTCATTTGAATAGGTTCACACATATTTTCACCTCACTGTTGGCCTCCATTTATATGTATTGCAATAACTTATCTTTTTTATATATAAGAGCATCATTATGTGCTTGTTTTGGGAGAAAAAAATTTGTCTTAAAGCTTACCGTTATTCTCCCACGGTAGTTAGACTAAATGTATTTAAAAAATCAAGCATTTTTTTTGGCTCATCTGAATAGGTTCAACAGCAAAAATTGCAATTTGCGTTGAGTTGCGTGTTAATTGTAATCGAAATTTTATCTGTCAATAAAATTAGTTTGTTTTTCCTATATTAACGGTGAAATGCGTTGCGAAAAATCTTTAAGCGGGGAAGAAAAAGGCAAAATAGAAGTATTTCTGGAATCAGGCCTAAGCCAACGACTTATAGCGAAGAAAATTAAAACAGGTCAAAATTTGGTAGGCAGTTATTTGCGAAATATCCAATATTATGGAAAAAACATGAAAGGAGGAAGTTATACGGCTGATAGACGTGCTATCATCAGAGCATCTTCTAATTCTCATGATTCCGCGTCAAAAATAAATATAAAAACCGGTGTCAATTGCAGTTTAGCTACGGTAAAACGCGTAATTAAAAGTGCTTCTCATTTGAAAAGAAAAAAAATCAGAAATTACCACCACTTAACATATATAGGAAAGAAATTCGTCTCCAATTCTGTAAGAAATACATGTCGTGGAAGTCAGAGTCGCAAAGTGATTTTTTCAGATGAGAAAAAGTCCAATTTCGAGGGCCCTGACGGCTATAATTATTACTTTCATGACCTTCGAAAAGAGGAGCATTATTTAAGTCGGCTGCATAGTTGTGAAGGCAGTGTTATGGTGTGGGGAGCTATTTCCTTCTACGGCTCCTTGGAGCTCCAATTTGTTACATCGAGAATGAATGCAAATTCTTTTAAAGGTGTGCTAGAAAAGGCCTTCTCACAGATTTCTGACCTGTTTGGACCAATGGTGTGGATATTTCTACATGATAATGCCCCTATCCATACATCGAGGACAGTAAGGCAGTGGATTGAGAGTGATTGGAGATGCTGGTGTGGCTCCCTTACTCCCCTGACCTTAACATAATATAGATAATGTGTGGGTACTTCTCTCACGTAAAGTATACGAGTCAAGGAGGCAATTCGAAGACAAAAAGTCATTAATCGCAGCCATTAAAAAAGCCTGGTCAGAAATTTCGCATCAATACCTGGAAAAATTGTATAGTTCCATTCCAAATCGAATTTACGAGACTATATTAAAAAGAGGTGGCAACACTCATTATTAACGTCTGTTAAATAATCATACAATGGAAAAAGGTAAAATAAATCTTTGAATTCAAATAATTTTTATTGTTTTATTCCATTTCATCCGTTGAACCTATTCAGATGAGCCAAAAAAATGCTTGTTTTTATGAATACTTTTAGTCTACCCGTGGGAGAATAACGGTAAGCTTTAAGAGAAATTTTTTTCTCCTGAAATGTTGACTCTGCCATACATTTCAGGCTTTTAATAAATTTTCTACTTTAAATAGGATACGTGACAGATTTTGAAGGCCGAGAATTCAATTTATTCATTTTTATTATACATACGTTTGGCAACTTGACTTAGCCATTCTTCAAAATTTATTTCATCCAACATAACGTATTCTCAAATAGATAATATGCAGAAATATTGCACAACAATCCAAATTTCAGAACGTCGTCATCATGAATATGTATTAAATTGTAAACATTTGTGAACATTGTGGTTTGAAATTAGTAGTTTGGTGTATTTAATCTCTAAATCACGAGATTCAAATCTTACACCGAAAAATGGTCTCTCATTTAAAATGGTGTATTTTATCTACAAAATTTGTTGTACAAAATACGTCATGTTGATTGATTTCAAAATTGGATTTTTGTATGCACCATTTATGGCATATTTAAAAGACAACTGCGAATCAATTTATTTTTTGCCCCGAATTGGTACAAAAACGTTAAAATTTTGCACTGCAGAAAACCTAGTGGTGTTATTTTTACACACTAAAATCATAAAATAATCTTCAATTTGTCAATTTTTTACCAGTATGCTACTTGAGCGTGTAGGCATGTATGTAGGTATTAACATTCAACTTTTAATTTGTTTAATCCCATTTTTAAATGTCATTGCCATCTGCTATGACGAATTCACAGCCCATAACCAACAGAAGACTAAAAAAACAACTATTGCCTCCCACAAATTTTAAACTTAAACCAAAACATGTGCAGTTTCACCAATAATCAAACCATGACCATATAAATTCCTATAATTGAATTAAATTCAAATGCAAACGAAAAAAAAAAACTAAAATCATACTAAAACTAAAACTAATAAATATATAATCAAACATAGAACTACATACATATACATATGTATGTATGTATATACGAGATAGAAATAAGCAACTAATAATATAGATTTAAAAATTTTAAATTAAATTCTTACGAACTTTTTTAAGTAACTGTAGTCGTATGGAATAAAATTAAAACAATCATCCTCCATAAATGCGTTTATGTTTCTTTTCTGTATTGCCTTGGATCGAATAAATAAATTATTTATTTATTTATTAGTAATTTTTGTTATTTAATCCAATTATATCACACTGATGCAGAAGAAATACGCAATATTAAGACAGACTTTTTGTCATCATCGGCGGTGGTGGCAGGCGTATTGTTGCGACATTTTCAAGCAAAGCAGCAAAAATTATGACAGAACATTCAATGAATAGAATTAGCATTAATCATATTAATATTAATTAGTCACATGCTTTAAGACACAAGAACGAACAAAAATTACTCATAAAGAGATCACTTTTATTCTCATTCACTATATTGCAGAAAAATATATTTTTATTAAGATTTTTTTAAATTATTTGTTGGTTTTGTTAAAGAAAAAGAAGCAGTTTTGTTAAAAGTGGTTAGAAGCAAAAATCAAAGCTTCATCGCGACATCAAGCTAAGATCACCAAAAATAGCAGCTTACCGTCGTTGTTGTCTCACAACTCACAACTTACAATACACAATTTGTTATTGGATCTCAATTCACAATAATAAATTAATAAAAATCTTGTAAATTATGTAGATATTATTATTATTTTTCTTTCCTATCTCTCAATTGTTTTTTTTCGTTATTGTGCTTAATTTGATTACTTTCATTCATTCACTTAACACTCTCTACGCGTGATGCTGTAGATATCTCTTACTCGAGAGATGAACCAAAAAATACAACAACAGAAAAAAGATACTTAAAGATACATTAGATGCGCACAAAGTATCTTTTCATCAATCGCTCTAATAATTGTTGAAAAAACACATCCACCTAATACACGAGTACATCAATATAAATTTCGCTTTACGAACAGAAGAATAAAAATAAAAAGTACAAAAACGCATCACGGTTGCAACTGATGGTAATTTTCAATCGCGTATATCTTTCAGATACACATTTAAAAGATTGAGATGGAAATTATTGACAATGCACTTTCTTTTGTTTGTAATAGATCAACTAGCGAAGGGGTGTAGATGTAGACTTTTGTGACTCGCAGAGTGAGGGAGGACGGATAGTCTAGTTTATGTAGACATGCAGGCAGCTATCACAATTAAATGGAGAAATTGACAGATACAAAAAGTCACATCAGAGTTGTTGTTAGATATATTTGTATCTATTTTATGAAAAAACCAATCAATCGGGAGTTTCTTATTTTGATTTTTCTTTTATTTTTCACTGGTAATCCAATATTCATAAAATTGTGTAGGTACAAAGATACTTTGGTTTTTATTAAGACATCAAATATAAGTACATCCGAACCGGCAGCACGGTATCCATTAACTAAAACAAAAACAAAAGAATAAAATCCAACAACTATGAGAAAGAATTGGAAAAGAAAAATAGAGTAAAAGAGAGAAAAAGCCGGAGAAGTGCTGGAGCTGGTGCTGGAAACTGATATTTTATTTATGCTTTTTTTAGCTTTAACAGGGTTTTGTTATGTTTGTTTATCCAAGCTTTTGTTTGATGCAACTTGCATGGAGTGAAATTGTATGATGAATAAAGCTCTGAATTTTTTAATTGGTTTTTGTTTTATTGAAATTTGAAGACTCAACAGGGCTGTCATTGTATTACAAGTGAAGTAATTTTAATATTTATTCAAACAAATTTACACTTCTCGAAGTTGGAAACTAGAATATAAATTCACGGATGTTATGTCTACGTTCGGTTGAATGTCCGTAATTTAGCGATACCTTTTTTGTTGAAAATATCTCACGAAAGAGTCTCAATCAAAAGAATATTATTTTGCTGCTATTTACATCAAAATGTGCCGTTACCGCTTCCAAACAAATTAATTGCCTGTTTTTTAAATACAGATACATATTTCAAAGAAGTTGTAAGACTTGGTTATCCCAAATATCTCACGAACCAATAACTCTTTGACTTTATTTAACACATTATGATATCAATTTTAATGCAAAGCAAATTTAATTGTTCTTTTTCTTTAAAGAAAAAAAAAACTTAAACAAATACTAGTCAGACCAAATATTATATGATCAGAAACCTTTAAATAATTGTACATTACGGAAAACTACGTAGAGGAGTTTGTTAAAATTGTTAAAATGGTTCAAGTGGCAGTAATTATACCCACAAAAATTTAAAATTGATTTTCAATACAAATATCTTAAGAACAAGAAAGGATATTAACTTCGAATTTATTAAGTGTCAGAAAAAGAAAACAAATTCCTGCTAGGTCAACTTCTTAATCGGTTTTAAGTTTTTGAATACCTCGACACTAAACAGCATTAATATTTTTAGTTTTTGATTGCATATTATTCGAACTTCCTTAAATGACAATTTGGTTTATACAAACAAAAATAATTTCCTTTCTACCTCTTTTTCTGATTTATTTTGTTGCTTTAAAGAAAGATAGTTTAAGAAACATGGTGGGGGGCTTCGACCAAAACACATTAAAGAACCTCTGAAAAAATTATCAAGGCCAAGGCTAGAGAAGAAAGAAAAAATAATACTTATCTTACTTCACGAGTATCTTGAAATATTTGTTACTTAATAGCTCTTTACTTACTTCACTCAACACATCGTCAGTTCAAAAGCAAAACTGATATCTTTTGTAAATAATTTTTAAGCTCTCATAGGAAGTTATTGTAATGGGTCTGACTTGTAGAATTGAAACATTTTACATTTTTCAAGGTTTCAAGATCCCTTGAATCTAAATCAAAGATTTTTGGAGAGACGTCTTTGTGTGCGTGTACACGTCTGTACGTTTCTACCTTTTTTCGTTAACCATATCTCAAGAAAGAGTGGAGATATCGATTCAAATATATTTAGTTATATAAGTAATAACTTCAAAAATAAAAAGGAACAAATTTGGTTGACCTCCAATATCTCTCGAACCAATAACGCTAGCGACTTAAATTTAATTATATGTTATACATTGTATTATATATTATATGTATTATATGTTATACATTGTATGCATACATTGAAAAAAAGTGGCAAAAATATGATTTGGCACAAAAAACAAGATATTAATTCCAAAATAATGTTAAAATGTTTAGGAAAATTTGATGTACCAAAGAATAACTTTTTTAAAACTGTTACAACTTCGTTTTTAAATCGAAGAGACAGTCTTTTTACGAAAAAATAAACCTAAAAAATACTACTATAAGTCGGTAAACAATGATTTTTGAATCAAATATCTTTGCAAACAATTAAAGATATTGGTTCAAACTTAATTTATCTTATAAAAGATATTGGCGTAAAATTTTAAAAGATTTAGTAAAGTGTTAAATTCATTTTTAGCAATTAACTAAGTTTAAAAGATGATTTACCAATTTTTAAACGATTTTAACATCTCATTTTCTCTTAACAATTAGCTCAAGTTAAAATCACGGAATGGCTTCTTTTACTTTTAGCAATTTGCTAAATCCATATCACATGTGTACATTTACTTGTAAAGGAGCAATGGATGGAATAGTCCAGTCCATAGTTGGTAATTGCAATTAATAAGTCCGTTTAAGCGTATTTTCTTCGTTTATTTTAACGAACTGTCACTTTTTAGATATTTTTGTATGCTCGTTTTTAATAAAAGACAGAAAGCAATTTACTAGTAAACCAAACGATCATAGAGGCTTAAAATTTTGGACTCCCTTAGTAAATTGGTAAATATTTAGCAAATTGCTAACTAGTTAATTAGTAAATTTTGTAACAATAGGTTGTTCTTTGAAATTTTAAGAAAAATCCAGCTTTTTCATAACAAATGAAATCTAAAACAAATAATACAAACAATTGGTAAGAACTGGTACTTAATTTTGCCTGAAAGATCTCGAATGATTTCAATATAATTTCATTCTAAACAAAATATTGTTGTTAGCAAAAGGTAATTTCCTAAGAAATATATTATCTTCAAATTTGTATAAGAAAACGCTACTAAGAAGTTGGGTTTCAAATCAATATTAACTACAATATTTGAGAAATAGTGTAATAAGGTACCTTCCAGCCTGAGCATTTTTATTTCAATCTTATTTTGTTTAACATATTCTCCTGTGATATAACATTGTTTAAATGTATCAAAAACGACATCCCTGACTTCACTTCGTGTGTGATTCAAACTTTGTTGCAGCATGTTCGATGTGATACTCTTTTTGTAAACTTTTATTAAACTTACAAACATTAACTTTATTGAATGAAAGAAATAAAGTTAACTCACATTACCTACTTCCCATAACTTAACAAAACCTATGAACATATGAACTAAAATGATTTATTGGTCATTAAGCTAACCTAACGATACCAGTCGGCAAGACTAGTTCAAATTATGAACAAATTAACCTAAGATTGACTGAAAAAAAAATTAAGTAATAATACACTAATGTTTAAATAATGACAATGTGTGAATGGAATTTTCTCTTCTATAGTTTATAAAGACAATATTGTAAGACAATGCAAAGATTAGAATTATTGTCAAAGCATTGTTAAGAAAAAATCAAATTTAGTTTTAAACTTGGCTTTTAAATGAAGTTATTATTCTTAAAACGACGATTAAATTAACGAAAGAATCAACTGAACGTTTATTAAACGATTCTCATAAAATTATGAGAAATACAAAAGAGTTTTTTGTTAAATGAAAATGAGAAAGATATTTATCATATTATGAGATATTTTCAGAACCATGAACCTTTATTGTATGTGCCAAAGAACGAAGGTTTTTTTAGTAATACCTTTTAAAAATTTTAGGGATCCGAAAAGTTGTTTTGGATTTTACATAAGGCCTAAACCAACATCTGCAAGAACTCAAGCCGATAGATCATCAGACACACGTCACATCTATGTATGTATGTATATGCTCATTGGGTCCTGGCATCAAAATGATCCGAATTTTCATCGAAAAGTTCGGAGTTATGAGGACCACTTTAACTTTGGAGGCTACGTTAATGATCTGAATTTTCGCATTAGGGACTTGGAATATCTAAGAAAGATTGTTGAAAAATCTCTCCGTCGAGTCACTGTTTGTGTGGTTTTTAAGCTTGCGGGTAACGATCCTTTATTATTGAGAGGTTACATGCTCCAAATGCTCAAACATCGATTCACGACTTTAAAGATAAAATACGTGAAGTTATCGAGGACATACAGAAGCAAATGTGCAAGTTAGTCATCGAAAATTTCATGAAAAGAACATGCTGTTGCATACTTTTCGAATTTCTTTGAATCAAAATTACAATTTGCAAATTTTCAAAGGCAACAAACGAATGTTATCAGTGTGGGTCACACCCAAGAATCTTTTGAATTTTTAACTCTTTATCATAAATCTCTGTCTATAGAACATAATTACCGTTATGTTGTCGAATTAAATTATAATTACCACATATCCAATTGCATCATAAACAACATTAAATTAATAAACATAAATAATAATTAATTATTACCTTCACAAACTCTGAACCCCAAACTGTCAGCAAGCATTCCCTTGTCTTATACAAAGAACCTTCTAAAGGTTCTCACATCAGCACCAGCACCGCCGCCACCGCCGCGCCGCGCCGCGCCGCGCCATAGCTTAAAAAAAGCATTCATGCAAAATGTGAAAAAATGCATAATTTTGTTCTTTCATTCATAGAACTGCCTGCATTATTCTCACGCACAAAATTAAATTTAAAAACAAAAACCTTATTAAATTATATCTTACAATGTAGGTACATACATTACATACGAGTAGGCAAGCATTTGTTAAGGAAATCAACAGCCAACCATCAGAAGATTATTATATGCGTTCTTGAATCCGTGAGATTGTTATCATTCTGGGATGCCTTTTATGGAGAGGAAAATATTTAAAATTTAAATTGAAAGAGTCGGTTGCATGAAGTTGCTTTTAGATAAGTTTCAATGCTTCAAGAGTTGCTGGTTTGGTGGCATAAACTAATGACTTTTCATAGGCCCAAAAAAAGAAATCGAGAAGAACTTAGAGAGCCAGTTTAGCTATGCTTAAAAATATTCTTTAATGATCTTACCTTACAGTTACATATTTCTAGGGCTAAAGTTACATTTTTTGTTATTAGATTATTTTAGAACACTTGTCCAGCAAGATATGGTCTAAATATTTTCTTTGGACCACTCCCTACATATGAAAGCATTTCAATATTTCAACCGTTTTCTACCGTTTGGTGCATTTCATGCAGAAATGTTAGAAATTGTGTTGAAATATAGCTTTTTTCAAAAATAATTTATTTATTTATCTTGTTGGCATTTCTATAACTTAGCCAGAAAAATTGGGATTTTTTTTTCATAGGATAAATAAAACAGAATCTGATATAAAGAATTGTCCGGCTTTTTTGGCGTGTTCTTTCCCGAATTTTCGGGAGTCTATTATAAGGGGCCAGTTATAGCTATCATTGAAATCGATCCGGAAACATTTTTTAATCGATATTTGACGGTGTTTCCCCTTGATTAGAAATGAATATTATATACTGATCGATTTGAAACCAGACAAAGAATTTTTTTTTTGAGAAATAAAGTGTAATTGCGCATTTATTTTTCTTTAAAAATGTATTTTTCTATTTTCCGGACGGAAATTCATTTTTCCTGAACAGCTGATACTTTTATGTTCAAAAGTGAAACGAATCGTTCCACTGATTTGTGTTCCAATTTCACACAATTCCAATGACAGATTTCTGTCAGTAAACATCAATGACAAAATTTTTTTATCATAGCTATAAACGACCTGTCAAAAAAATTCCAATGTTTGTTTTCAATAATTAAAACCAATGATAGCTATAACTGCCGCCTAACTATTGTTATCAGTCTGCTTACTCGTAGATTGGATGCTAGAAGAAAAATTCAAAAAATCTACTCATTTTGAGATCATCCAAAGTAAATTCACTTCAAAAACTAAATTTCTTCAATTAATAAGATCTTAAAAGTTTTTGTATTAAATAGAAACTCAGTTTTAAAAAAAGGACACTTTAAGAAAGTCTTACATTATTTATGAGCGTCAAAAAAATTAACATGGAATTGAAGACAAATTTCAATAATTTAAAGATAATTTTAGTTTGTGTTAAGGAAATCAAAAATTCTGTTTTCTCAGAATACACAGCTATAGTTCTAGCTAGGTTCCCAAAATCGAGTAAAATTAAATCTAAATTTAAAATCGAGTGAAATTGTTTTCAGTGTTCTATCATTTGATCGATCCCAAAACTTCGAATACTTTTCGAAATCACTTTAAGTGAAATTTAAGCAGCTGACATATGTATATGTATGTCAAAACAATCAATAAACAATTTTGCTGACTATCATAATTTGTATAATTTCTTATCTTTTCAAATGTTCTGTGTTTTTCAATAAAATGAATATAAAGTATTAGGAGTTTTCCTTCGGATTGTGTTGATGTGCATTACAGCTAGTTGCAGTTTTACGTTTTTTTTTGCGAAAGACAGTTTTCAAATATCGGTTGAAAAAGACGGATGTCGCTATGGGCCGATGCAGAGTCAAAAAGTGCCTTGAATGTTTTTAAGGAACATTGTTTTACTTGAAATATTCTAGAAATAATATTTTTCAAAACCATTATTTAAAATGCTTTGTCCGTTCCCTCACAAAGTTGTTGAGTTACAACTTCTTACGAATTAAGTGCAAAGTGCATTACATATATTTAAAATGTAGAACCTAGCTGACAGTATTAAATTATACAGGGTTTCTTCTTAAGAATCTGAATATTTGCCATTCTTAAAGGGAAAGATCTTATTAAAATAATTTCAATACTTAAGTTTTTCCAAATTTCAAATTTTTGTGAATACGTTTAAGATTATTAAAATATTAACCGCTTTTTTGATGAATTAAATTACTAATTAGCAGATAAAATCTTTGATTATACAGTTAAACTGCATGAGCTTTATGGCTCCACCCCCCTGGATCGGCCACGCAGTAAGCGACTGAGCGGCTAAGCGGCTGAGCGGCAAGCGGCTGAGCGGCAACTCTAAGCGACGTATGGCCAAGCACTGAGCGACTGCTTTTGAGCGATTAGTAGTTAAAGTCGAGATTGCACACACGAAATTAACAACTCAATGTTTACTTTGACCATCTTTACTTCTTGCCGCTCAGAAAATTAAAACAGGTTTGGTTGCTGAGCGGCGCCGCGCCGCCGCTTAGCCGCTCAGAATTTTGTTTCGCCGCTCGCTCATTGCGTGGCCGCTTCTATGTGACTTCATATGTTTTATATTTTTTTTCCGTTTAGCCGCTCAGCCGCTTACTGCGTGGCCGCGGCCTTAGACTTCGTTGAAACATCTTCAAGCCATGGCAATTTCGACATTGTGTTGCTGAAACCACACCCAGATTATATGTAATACGCATGTGGAGGAAGGGAATGCTGAAGATTTTGTTTCTTGCACCATGCCACACGATGTTTGAAGTGAATTAGAGGTGTTTTGTAGCAGTGACAGTGAAGACGATGTTCAGCTACATAAGAGCTACGACGGAGAATGCACATCGCAAAACGTTGTGAACATTTTCTAAAATATTATAAAAAACCTTGTGCAATTGAAATGACAAAAAGCTGTGCTTTTTTTGGGACAAAAGGTAAACATGGTGACAAGAATTTTCGAAACTTTGTTTGATGAAGAAGGAGTAAATTTGATTGTTGAGCAGTCTCGCGTTTATGCAACACAATCGAATGCCCACAATTTTTCGTTCACCGAAGATGATTTAAGTCTTTTTAAGTATTTTGCTTTACAGCGGTTATCACTCTTTGCCTAGAGAGAACATGTACTGACAAACAGATGAAGACACTTGTGTACTAAAATGGCAGAAACAAGTCCTCTAGCAACCCTTCTTAACCAAAAATTTTGCAAGTTTGGATATATGTATGCATGAAAAACTTTCGGTTGATGAGTCGATGGTGAAATACTATAGAATTCACACTTCGAAGAAATTTATTAAAGGCAAGCCTGTTAGATTTGGCTTTAAAAATTGGATGCCTACAAGCAGTTGTGGTTACTTGTACCAATTTGACACTTTTTGTGGAACCAAAAACGTCACAATGACAAAATCGAAAATGCCGCTTGGAACCAAAGTTTTTTGGACAAAGTTACAAATCCTACAGATCACATTGACACTTTTTTCACATCACATGATACCCTTGTTTTGTTATAGAAAAAAATTTTTCGAGCTCTCGGGACTTTACAAGAGTCCGAAAAAAAATATCCTCTCAAATCGAATTCAGACTTCAAATACGATAGTGCGAATAAAATACTTTTTGTCAAGTGTCAACTGTCAATAATAATAGAATTAAATTTTGCTGCAAGAAGTGGTGGTGGTTACTTTTTACAGTAATGATGAATTCTGTGATGGTCAATATATGAAAGTTGCACAAAAAAGTCAACAACAGCAACATAGACTAACTGCAGTTTCATCGTATTATTGTTCGTCACTACTTAGTGAAATTTCAAACAGTTCTTAGCTTCATCCAAGCGATCAGTAGTTCCCGCTGTGCCATTTACTAGTGGAAACCATTTTTCGAAGCGATTATCTAATCAACTACGATGTCGCCAATATTATAACCGTATAAGATGGATTTGTAAGCAATGCAAAGCAGGACTTTGTGTATAGAAGGAGTGTTTCAAAATGTTACCCCCTTGGGTACAGGTCCAAAAAACCTAATTAACATATTTTTTTTTTTAAATTAACTACAAAACGAATTTATCAAAACTATGAAAGTATTAAATTCAACTTCATTTAGTGTGAAGTAAAAAAACATAATTAGTGAAAATTAACAGAAACTTAGTAAAATATTTGTACTTTGAAAAACTATTATACAATTTATTGTTTAGATATATTTTGAATTTGAACTTAGCCTTAAAAAACCGAGTTTTTTTTGTTGTTTTTAGCATTTTAAAAGGCCCAAATTTTAAAAACTTGATATGAACAAAGGACTTCTTAATTCTTCAAAAAAATGCACATTTACGCCTGTATATTACCGATAACTTCGCAATTAAGATTTTCAATCGATTGTGGAGCATTTATATTGGACTTATCTGTCCCGTCTGTCCAAAACAAAAGTTAAAAATGTGCTTAATCCCAACATTTTTGTAACCATTTGTTATAACACGACCAAGAAACTTTTCTTGCAAAACTGCGAACTTTGACTAAGAAATTTCCAACATTTTTGTAGTGAACTTTAACCTTTTCAATGCCTTGTTGAAGCGTGTATCGTTCTATTTTTATAAATGGAATAGTTCATGCTTGTCAAGTGTCAAAAATTGACACCTTCAAAAATGACAGATGCATAATGACAGTAGCCTATTCAAAATAAAACCTATTTTTGGAAAACCCTTTATTTGGGACGGGAGTTGCCATAACTTCAATGCTTATTTTATCAGCATAACTAGTTAGCTCCTCATTTTAAACCACTATTAAACTCACGAACTGTACCCTACCTATGTATGTATATAACAAGTTTGCATTAAATTCTTTTGCAACACTTCATCAAAAAGACAACTACAACAACAACTTTCTGGAGCCTCCTTAAAGCCAGAGCTCACACTTTGCTGATTTAATATGACACTTGAGTGCGCAGCCACTGCATATGCATTTTTAAATATACTTTATAAACAAAGACCAAATATACCCTCGAGGTGAGACGCCAACTTTAAGAGTTATCATTCATTCCTTTGAAAAGACGTGTCTGATGTCCATTCCGTCCGCATGTGATGATGAGCTTCTTTCTTTCCCACAATTTATGTTCCATGATGATGACTATGATGATGGAAACGACCAACAACAACGATGAATAAGCCTCCACAAGGCTTCCACTAGGTACCTAGGTATAAACAAAGACCATATACATATATATATAAAACTAAAAAGCAGGTTAAGGAATTTTTTGTTGTTGTTGTTGTATTTGTTTTTTTTCACGGAGTGGAGGAGCGGAGCTTGAGCGATTGGATGCACATAGAACCGGTTGGATACGGTAACATGCAACATCGTCTTCGTCAACGTTAATAAAACATGGTCTTTTTTGTTGCTTGATGTCTTGTCCTGGATTACAATAACAACAACAGCAACAAAAAGAAACATAGTTTCGAATGCATGCTCGTTAAAGTAGATATTCATGTCAATATATACTCGAACTGGATGGTGTTTAAAAGTACGACACACGATTGCGTCACACGCATTTACGTATCTTTGTAGGTCCGTTGTATATCTTTTCAGGAAAACCGAAGATCCAAGTCCGAGAAATTCATACAAAAATCTTCCTCGAGTTGTAAATTGTGATTAGACCACAAAAAACTATCCAAGAGCATCGTTGTTGTTGTTGTTGTCGATTGATACAAGATACAGATACTTCCGCAATATGTCAACTTGTTTTTGGTCATAACACACCCGAACCGTATCCCTCTCATCACCATTAACATCAGCATCAGCATCAGCATGAGTATCAGAAGTGGAATGTCAAAAATAAAAACAACAACAAAGACTGTTAGCATGTAGGTTGGGGCTAAAGAAGTATCTTGCAGATACATGGCACTTTCTATATTCATTTTTATTTAAAGATATATACAACCTTAAGTAAAGTGGAGAAATTGAGAGAAGAATCATGTTTTGACAAACGTGATTGTCAGCAATTTTTTGATGATAAATGTTTACAAAGATTCTAAAGATTGCGGCGGCGTGTGTCGTCATAGTAGGTTAGGAATTAATGATGGTTTGTACTTACCCAAAATATTTGCTGAAAACGAAAAATATCAAATAGAAATATGTACGAGTATAACTGTAATGCCACCAAAACCCAATTAGATTTCAAAAACCAATAAAACCATAACATACATTTGTACCAGAATTGTATCTATTAAATGAAGCAATATTATCTACAAGTATATGAAATTAAGTGTGGATTTTTGTTTGTGTAAATTGCGCATATCAACATTTATACCAGAATTATTTGAGATTGGATTATAGATACATGTATACAAGCATAAATGAAAGATAGGGGATTAAGTTTTTATTTTTGTATTTTGGCAACCCCCCTCAACCGAAGAAAATTTGGAAAGAGTGAGGAAATTAATATTCGAAAGACATTTTTTTATTTTTATTTTTATGTTTGTAAAGCTTACTGTCTCATGGAGCCCCAACGACGATTGGAAAAACTATCGGGATTGCTGTAAAAATAAAAGTTCAAAAGAGTTTTAATGGTTTTTAAGGTTATTTAAAAAAAATATCTTTTGAAAATTAATATCGACGCTAATTAAAGCTTAATACAAAATAATATGCATTGAAAAGTTGTTCTTATAAGAATATATTTGAGATTAACAAGAAATCAATCTTTAGTACCTTTTATATGTTTATATTTAAACACAGTATGAGCGTTAGGAAAAAAGGGAAGGATTTAAGAGGAGAACCAAGGTGCACATTGGTCTTAAGGTTCTGAACATCAAAATGGGAGGGAAAATCAGAGTTGACCAAAGCATTCCACATTCTCGATGTGCGGTTTAAGAAAGAATATCTATACTTGACAAAACGTTCTAAATTGACCTCAAGGATAAACTGATGAGCATTCCTGGAAGTGCGAGGCTGAATTGTTTGAGGGGTGGAATGCAACTGTCTTTTTCGACAGGACATTGTTTGAAAAGCTGAGGGTGCTGTCGTCAACGAAACAGTTTATTGGATTAGAAGTGTCAGATATCTCTTGAAAATCAGGAAGAGAGTCGGAGACAAAACGGAGCCCTGGGGAACACCAGCATTTATTTTATAAATTTCAGACTTGAAACCCTCCAACACAACTTTTATTGAACGGTTAAAAAGAAGAAATTCAACAAAACCAAATGCCCGTTAAGAACTTTTCGTTCTTCAAGGTATATCTTAAGCTGATCAGCGTTTCCATTACCTTGGAATGAAGGGACGTGGGTGATTTGCATTTTTTAGGGACAGGCTGGACAAATGCTGTTTACCACCCGCTCGGAAAGAGACCTGTAAAGTGGAAAAGATGAAAAAGCTTACTCAGTGGTTTTGCCAGCTTTCAAGAACACTTTTTCAGAACATTAGAGGGATACTATCCGGGCTAGCGGATTTGTGTATTTTAAGGTCTATGTTGGGCTATTTTTCTATCTTCTAAGTAGAACGTGAAGGGATTGAACCAGACCTCTGGCAAGACACTCCTTTGCCAATAATCATCACGCCACGGATACCATCTATTATTTATGTATATGTTAATTGGAAAATTGTAAGTTCTTAAAAAAATATCACTAAGATACAAAATAGAAATTATTTGTAACGGACGTTTTTTCTAGACTGGTGGTTTTCGAACTGACAAAACTATTTTCGAAGTTGGTCTTTTTAACAGCTGTCACTTGATAATGAATAGACTTACTCCTGAACAACGCTTTACAAATGTAAAGCGTACAAATTTATTACCAAAATAATGGTTCGGTTAACGATACATTTCATACAGCCAACGAAACAATCAATTTTTTGAAGAAATTTTTGGATGCTGGACCTGCTGGACATGCGACCCCCATTTCTGCAAAAAATGGTCGAAAAGTGGACCTCTCGGCTTGAATTTATCCGAGCTAGTAGCGGCGGCCACTTGACCAAATCATTTTTAAAACATAATGTCAAATAAAATAATTCCTGAGATAACGAAAAATTGTCAAATTTAAGCAGAATATTTTTTTAGAGTTCTTATGAAAATTTACTTATCAAACTAAATTTAGTATTCTTTTGTTGTAAGAAGTCACCTTCTAAGATATCATTAGAAACGATTTTGTTTTTTAATTTATTTCAATACAATCAACTTTTACAACACTCCCGTCACTTTGCTACTTGAATCTCGTATCTACATATTTTTAAAGTCTGTAGATCAAAATATGCTTTTCATTATGGTAGAACACAACATTATAAAATTCAGTGTTTAAATAATAAATTCGCATTTTTCAAATGAATTAAAGTAAAAAGAGCTTTAAAACTTTAATAATTTCTGAAAAATCATTAATTTTGTGCAAGTATTCAAATCATCCGAATTTTAATCCTTTCTTTCCGAAGTTGTCAATTACATTTTGCACAACTATATTTTCTTTTCATTAAGTCTCAAGGAACAAATCAGTAAAGTATCAATTTTGTGGTTCTATGGATCTCATATTATACTTTTGTATTTTTTCATGAGTCTAGTATAATTTTGTTTATTCATATGCATTTAATTTTCTTTTAAAAACACTAATATTTTCTTCTTGCTTCCTCTTGAAGCCAAAACTGAAACCATAATTGCACATTTTATTTGGTATCTAAATTATAATACATTTGATTATAATTATAATAATAAATATAATTTATATTCATATATATTCAAAACTATTTTTTGAAATCAAAATGTGCTGCTACTATTGCTTCTGGTCTTTACATTTATTTAAAGAGAAAAAATGGTTTAAAACTTGAAATAAGAGTATTGTCTCTTTTAATTTAAGAAAAAGCTTTTAAACACAACTTTATGTTCACTTATTTCAGTCTAGTACATTTTCTTGTTTTCCAATTTTCCATTTGTTAAAAGAATTCTTCATTTAAAATAAAAATAATGTACACAAAAACTACTCAAGAGAAAGATGACTCCGAAAAGAGAATGAACTGAAATAAGAGAGAACCATTTTCGAATAACTCAATTCATTTTCGAAATTAAATTTACCTGATGATTTCAAACTATGTAAAACCACTGTATATTGGATATACATATGTATGTATATAAAACGTTTAAACTTGATTTTAAAACAAGACACTCATAAAAGAAAGGTAACATTCTCTAGAACTTTTAATAGCTATTGTCTTCGTGTCTTCGCTTCCTAATTCTCAACACAAAACAAAACATCAAAATAAAAAGAATAGTAACTTATAAGCTTAGTATGCTTACCTTGTGGGCGTTCTACGGAGACTCATCCGTGCCCAGTTGTCTCTTGGAATGATATTGCGGTCTTCATCGCTAAAATGAAAAGATAAACAATAATATGACGTTTTATTGTTTTATAAAATGACCATGATTAAGATGTGAGCAATGAACATTATAAAAAGTAATTTTCACTTTGCAACTTTTATGATAAATTGTATTTTGTTGTTGTTTTATTTAATCTCATGAAATAAAGACAAAAAGAGAAACTATCTAGATATAGGTTTTTGGTAAGTGCACGCAGTACAGTAATTAAATTTTAATTAAACAAAAAGTTGTAAGTGAAAATAATTGTTTACACTTAACAATTTACATCAAACAAACAAAAACAAAATATAATATTTATTTACCTGGGTGTAGAGTTTTCATGTGGTGCCAATTCCAGTTCAACACCTCCAGCGGTATTAATATTATTATTGCCATCATTGAGGACACTACGTGATACTCGACCACTTCCAATACTGCCAACGCCAACGCCACCACCACCACCTTCACCCTCTCCATAGCCCTCAAAGGACTCACCCTCAGAAAGTGAGGAACACTGTGATTTCGGCACATCTGTAAAACATTATTAAATTTTGTTTTGTTTTCATTATTAGAATTTTATTAGGAAAAAATATGATTGATTTATTTTAGGAAGGTACATACCGGTACTAGGTGGACTTGAGGGTGTTGGACTTGAATCACCAGAGTCTGCTGTTGAAAATAAGAATGTTGGAGCATTTGCTGAATTTTTAATACTGGGCATTGGAGCCATGTTGATTTGAGTTTTGGAACTGTAAAAAAAAGGGAAGAGAATTATTTATGAATTTTTCAAGTTGAATTTACAAATTTGTTTTTAATACAAACATGAGTACCGTAGTTTAAAGGCTATTTAAAAAATGTTTTTTAAGAATTTTGTGTAAAGTTACCATCAAACTTTAAAAAGCTAATGATATGGACAACTCATAAAATATCTAAACGAGACACATAATATTGATTTGAATATCTCTTTGAAATAATATCAATCAAAAGTTGTATTAATTGTCATTGAAAACTGTCCTAACAGAAACTAGTGCAGTTCTTAAAATAAGTATAGGGTTATCAAATTAGAGGTTTAATTTTTAATTTCAAAGAAATTTTTCATGACAAATTTGAACAATTTTGGATTTATGTGTTGATAACTTGACGAATTTTTTTGTTATAAAGAGTCTTGAGTCAATTGGTGGTCATTGGCATTGACCTAGAGTTTTACGTGGCTCCAGGGGAAAAAGTCTAGATGTGGCAGAGCACAAGAGCTCGAGAAATACCACAACTAAGAAACTTTTCTTGCAATATTGCAATTGTAACTTATGTGGAACATATCGGTATCTTGTTGAAAATCAATACTTTCCATTTCGTCAACAAGGAGACATTAATAATATTCATTGACTACATAACAGTTGCATCAAACGTCATGGTAGCCAGTACGCGTTTTAAACACCTCAACATCCACAAAGGAACTTGGAGTTCTCCAAATCAATGTACCGTCAACCAGATTGACCATATTGCGATCGACGCTAGACGCGTTTCCGGCATCATGAACTTCCGAACTTTCTGAGGAGCTAACATCGACTTCAACCGAGTCACAAGTAACCTCTTTCGAAGGTCTCTGTCGCCAACACAATGTATCGAGAGCCAGTGGCAACATTGCAAAGATGCAATCAGAGAAGCCGCCTCTGAAGGGCTGGATTTCAAACAGCCACCAACAAGAAACCCCTGGTTCAATGAGGAATTTCGGCAGGCAAATGCAGTCAAACAACAGGCACGCAAAGTGGCACTGCATAGAAGGACGAGAGCTGCTCACGAGTTCTATGACCAGAAGAAGAGAGAGGAACACCGACACCGAAGCGAGCGGTCGAAGATTTTGAGAGGTTAAAAACAGGATGAAGTTCGAAAATTTTATGAGCAGATGAAACGAAATTCACAAGTACAAAAACCTCGAACCGAAGGCTGCAAAAACGAAAGTGGAAACATCTTATTGGAACTGCAGTCAGTGCTGAGGATATGGAAGGACCACTTCTGCAGACTGTATAACAGCGACGATGAACCGAATTCCGCTATCGGGCAGGATGATCCATTCATATAGACGACGAAAGCCAACAATCTCGTCTTCCCAACTTTCCTAGACGAAGTAAAGATTGCCATATCTAAGCTGAAGTCTAACAAAGCCGCTGGAGCAGATGGCTTGAATGCCCAGCTCTTCAAAACAGCTAGATATAATTTGGTTAGGAGCATGCACCAACTTATTTGTAAGATAGGTATGGTCGGAAGAAAACATGCCCGATGAATTGAACCTGAGTATTGTTTGCCTGATTCTGAAAAAAGGAGACCCTCTAAACTGCACCAACTATAGAGGCATCAGTCTACTTAACATCTTTTACAAAATGTTCTCTGCCGTAATATGTGAACGTCTAAAGCCCATCGTCAACAATCTGATAGGTCCTTATCAGTGTGATTTTAGACCAGGACCAAGGCCGCATATGACAGCAACTACAGGGACGAACTTTATAGAGCCATGTCTAGTTTTGGCATCCCTGCCAAGAATTCGTGCCGCCCCATAAAGTGCAGAATAGAATAGTGCAGAGCTCTCACGTCAACACTAGAGGCACTATCTTTCAAAAGTATGTCCAATTACTAGCATATGCTGATGACATTGACATAATCGGACGAACTTAGCCTGATGTCAATGGAGCTTTTGTGAGTATTGAGGCAGTGGCGTCAAAAATGGGTTTAACGGTTAATGAGGGCAAAACAAAATACATGTTGTCATCAAGAAAGGATCCAAAACACCGACGTCTCAGTCAAAATCTCCGACATCGACAAACGTAACATCCTTTTTCTATTCTGCTATGGCGCAGCAGAATGGATAATGACAAAAACGGGTGAAAGCACCTTGGGTGTTTTCGAGAGAAAACTTCTTCGCGTGATCAACGGTCCCGTATGCATAGAAGGTGAGTGGAAGAGAATATGGAACGACGTTGGACTTTCATTCTTCTGATTTATGTAGACTTAACCAGAAGAATGAAAGTCCAACGACAGAGATGGCTAGGTCACGTAGAGCGCATGAAAACCAATGCTACGACCCGAAAAGTCTTCGAATCCACGCCCACAGGACAGCGCAGTAGAAGAAGACCGCGAATCAGGTGGCGCGCACAGGTGGAAATTGACCTCACTCAGCATGGAGTGCGCAACTAAATACTAGATGACACCTTACTTAAGTTTTTTTTTTTAATAAGTAAAGTTCAATTACAATGCCAGCTCAATATAAGGACCAAACAATGACACATTTAGGACGGGGAGGATTTTAATAATAATAATCATTATTAGATTTTCCAAGTCCTTAATGCTACCATTCGACTTATTGACATAGCCTTTGATTTGAAAATGGGCCTCATCAATGAAGATGATTTTTCAATGACAATTCAAATCATTTTGATGTATTTCAACCTTTCAAACTCTTGTCTAAACTAAACTTTTAAAGCCTTAAAAATCAAGTATTTATACAAAATTCGATCTAATGACATTTTTGGAATGATTTATTTCAAAAATCGACGTCACTTGTACTTGATCGACTCCCACGGATTCTTTACATTATTAGCGAATCGGTGATTGTTAAAACAACATAAGTGACATTTTTTTGTTTTTACAGGAGAGACAAAAAACCTTATATTTTTGACAACGCGGATGCATTGACAATTTTAACTTCAAAATCTGATTAGGGGCAGTTCTGTGAGTTGTAAACAGTTAAAAGTTTTAAAAAAATGTTTTTAGCAAAGTAGATTTTAAAAAAACTAACTTTATTTTTTATGTTGTTTAAACACCAAACGTTTTGTTGAGAGCCAAAACAACTCAAATACTTTAATTGAATGTTTGAACAACAACTTTAAGTTATGTTGTTTTAACACTCAATTTACCACGTATGTAAGTCATAGAAAAAACACAGCTTAGAGCCAGAAATTCATTAAAATACAAAATAACAATAAATATAAATATAAAGTCTATTCTTACTATAACAAATTAAACTATATCAGTCAAAAGTAATAGTTTCATCATCACTTTCCACATCAGTACATGTGGGCCAGTTTTTAATATCCTCATAAAACGTTTGTTTCTCTTCAGGCACATAAGGTAAAAGTCTTAAGATATCAGCTATCTTTTTTTTCGTTTATCAGTCTCTTGGTCGTGTTAGCCTTTTCTGTGGGAAATTGTAGGAGTTCTTGGTCACAGTTTTTTTAGGTAGCCTTAAAAAAAAAAAAGTTGTCAATCCATCAACGAATTCCTTGCATGTCACGTTTCCAGCATTATCACTTTTATGTATGAAATGGGTATACTTTGAAACCTGGAAAGGTACCTTTTTGTCTTTAGGGACAGACCTTCCATATACATATGAGCAAGTTGATAAGCCCGGTTCTTTTATAGAATTCATGCCACCAATTCTTGAATTGCAGTACATTATTTTGTTGACTCACAATAATATTATTATGAAAGAAACTGCAAAAAACAACCGTTAGTCTACTACGTTTTTCCAGCGTTGGGTGTAAAAAGAAATTAAATGCATGCACAAAATGTGTTTTAGCACTCATTTGCCAAAATGGCAGAACAGATATGTTGTTTTAACACTAAATGCGGATTTCGCGATCGAATTTTTGTGTGTTTCAGGTATCAATTTATGTTTTTTATGTTCTCAAAACCTAAAGCTCTACCCCTAAGCAGTGCAAAACTATAATAAAAGTGATTTCGATAATTCTGTTATTTATGTTGTTTTAACAATCACCGATCCGCTTGTCTCAACAGTTCTCATTTTTCCACCAATGTCACTATTGCCAGAACAAAACTTCATTCGTTTTGCGAATTGGTGCTGCGAAGTGTTCAATGTAGCTTTAGCTTGTCAAAGGTCAAAAGATGACAGTTTCAAAAGTGAAAGCTATCCAAATACCAGGATATTCAAAATGAAACCTTTTATAATTCGTTTTTCTTGTTTAATTCAGAATAGAGCCTGAGCTGTCAAACAAAAAATTGTGTTTCTTTCTTACCTCTGAACGTTCAGAGCGTCAAATTTCTGTTTCTATCTTGTTTTTGAGCGTGTTCTGAGCTTGTTCAGAGCGCATTCTATTAGCTTAAAATAAAAATAACTGAGAAAAAAAGAGTTGAATGCTAAACATAAGCATTGACAGGTGAAATTGAAAATATATTGACTTTGTTCAGAACTCTGTTCTGAGCTAAAAAAGAAAAACGCCTAAAGAAACTCTTTTACTATTTATCATTAGCTGAAAGACACGAGTTCCAATGTTCAATAAAATTGTTCTAGACAAAAAATCCAGTCTTCAGTTCTTATTTAGCTGTCAATATGGAGATCCAAATACACAAATGTATGTTCTGTTTGTTTCAGTAAACACTTTGAAACTGACCTTCATGAACTATTTGGTCTTAATTTGTTTGTAAGACCCCAAAAACCATTTACAAACAACCTACATAAGTTCCTTAAACTAAAAAACCATTTAAATAAAATCAGTACCAAAAATAGCAACTTCTCGTACATATTCCCATGTTCCATGTCATGGCCATTTAAATTTCATGGCATAGCAATTCCGTTGTACTCCCGTCTCGTAGGTACCTTCCTACACCTTTAAATGAATGAACAGCTTATTCTGACATGCAAAAACTTTTGCAATTGTGCCAAGGACTTTTTACATGTTTAGTCCTCGCATCATTCAAGTGGGCCACATGCAAACACCACATAATATATCAAAATAATTCAAGAACTCATTTATTATTTTTCTGATCGTTTACATCAATCGAATAAAATTGCCTATAAATCAACAATTCACGCGCAAATGATTTTTATCTTAATGTACGAAATTTTTAAATTGAAAAATAAATTGAATCACCCGACTTAGGTATGCATTATATTTGTTATCAATCGTGGAAATTTTTTTCTTCCTCGACTTCGAGTGCTCAAGTGCAAAATTATAATATCTACCCCCATTAAGACAAACAAAATTGAAAAAGAAAAGAAATTATTTTCAAAGACAAAAAACAAAGAAAAGTAACAATGAAGGAAGAATAAAATATAACTTTCGAATAATCATGATGGGAAATGTAATTCAATATTAACGTTATATCCGGCTTCCTAAAATACGGAAGTATAAACGCAGGAACAGCTATATAAGACACGCATATTATATTCCCCCTATGCATATGTATGTATATGTATATAGGATATTATTCGATTAATGTTAGGTTGTGGTTGCATTTCGATGCAAAATACGAACCAACCTCTAGCTGGCGTATCGCCTCATGTGTTTTTTAATTTTCAGTTCATTGCCGTTGAATATACACTCCAAGTCAATTGATGAACGACTTTTTCTTTTTAATTTTGCCTAATTTCCTTTTATTACTTAAAATGGGATTTTCACATTTCAAATGCGAGATTTTTGGAAAATGCAAGTAAACTTAAAGGTTTATATTAATTGCTCAAAAAACGACAGTTAGTAGTTGGACCAAAGATAGATGTGTATCAAGGATTAAAAAAATTGTCTAAGATCCGCAAAAATGTGTAGGTTCTCAATTGTGGTGGGATATTCAGAAAAAAGTGTATACCATCTAAAAACGCTAAAAGGATATACAATAATTCAATACTTGGTAAAGATCAGTAAATATCTAAAAATATCAGGATTTATATAATTCACAGGTTTTTGAAGTGCTTCGACCATGAAGTAAAAACTCCTATTTTGGGGATATTCAAAAATAATAGGTATTTTACCTAAAACATCATCATAGAGTTGCCAACTGGTTTAAGTTTTATTCAATAGCAAATTATTTTTTTAATATTAAAATTCGATTGATTGTCGTTTGTGGGATTTTCAAGGAGTTCTGGATTTCAAAACATTTTTTGGGATATTCGTGTAGGTTAGGTTACGTAAATGGACCGGCGGCGGCGGTTGGTGACGGAAGTATTAAAATTCCCTATGGATTCTCTTGTTCAAGGCATTTAGAGGCTGTTATAAAACCCAGTAGGCGGTTTCCTGAAATGTCTACCAGTTCTTCAAGCTTATTAAAGAAGTGTTTGCCTAAGAGTTTGTTTCTAGTGTGACATAATGCTGGCCAGTGGCATAAAAAGTGAGCTGTATTTTCTTGTTCTTCCTCGTCATTGCAGCCTTGGCACATGTTATCGGTAGTAAGCCGGATTTTCGTTTTATAATAACCCAACAGGGTTAAGACCTTTTTTTTGTCTAGATCCCGAACGGGAATGAGTGGCGTTGAAGCTTGAAGCAACTTGCGACCAACCGCGATCAACAATGATTCATATGCAATTGAGTAGTAAATGTTCACGTCATCCCCATACACTTCACACCCATCGACACACCAACACAGAAAAATCAAAAACTTTGGATTTTACTCGCACCGTGTCTGACACCGAAAATCGATGTCTGCTCCAGCCAACACAAGTGTGGTGTCTATGGGCCGCTTAAGAGAAAATGCAAAATGTCAGTGTGTCTTTCATTGTAGGGGGTTTGAACCTAAACAAACCCCACTTGTGTAGGAAAAAAAGTTAATTATGAGCAGATTTAAAGGTCGACAAAATTGCTTAATTTTTTTGAATATCCCACTATTTGGCCAAATGTCATTTTTAAAGCTGTCATCTTTTGGTATTTTATAAATAAAAACTACGACATATTTAAAAACGGAAAAATAAACTTTTTAACAACACATTGAGTTTGTTAAAATTGACTACGAAACATCAATTGTTAAATTGTTATTTTTGTATTTGTGGGATATTCAAACAAAATAATATCACAATACACAACATATCAATTGCAGTTGTTTATCAGCCATTTTTTTTTTTAAGTGACGTTTTTAATGGATTTTTGAAAAATCCTTTTGTTTTATAGGTTTAAGTTTAAATTTTCTCGGTCTAATGAAATACTACAATTTAGGGCACATAGTAAGACATTTTCGGAAAACAATTTGGAAAAAAAACTATTTGACCTAATCAAATGATGTGGACAGTTTCAAATTCACTTTTGAAAGAAATAATTACACAAACAAAAAAAAAACTACCGGGACTTGTGTTACCTTGGGTACCTAGCAAACAAACACATGTTACTTTATTTAAAGAATTGAATTAAAGCTAGGTTCCCATTCCTATATACCTACCCTACCTATCAAGGGTCTTTTGTATTTTTGGTATTTAAAAAACAACAGGTGACCAGTAATAATGTCCTTCTTTGTCGATGAAGGTATTTTAGGAATGCATGCCACGCGTTATTTTTGTAGTTTGGAGTGAAGAGTTCCAATTAGGAATAATTTTCAATTCAACATTGTAATTTTACTTTTGGGTGTGTGGACTAACCTAGTTCGATATTTCTAAATACACACAATTGTCTGTGAACATACACAATATATGTACATACGTAGCTACGTGCATATATAATTAAGGACATTGGCTATTAATGAATGACTAGAAATGTTAACGTAAAAATAGTGACAATACTCATTGGGCAGACTTTTCTTTTATTATCTACGAAACACATCATAATCGCTTTGTACTTGATTTGTGACATTTTACAAGTGGGTTAATGATAATTTCTTGTCAATCAGTATAAGAACTTAACTAAATGTTTCACTAATATTCTTTTTATTTTAGATAATAATTCAGGTAAAGTAGGTTAAAGCATTAATCTCAGTAGGATAGTAGGTCAGTTAAGAATAATTAAATATATTTGAGTCAACAATAGTCAAATCATTTTGTTTTTAAGTCTTAAATAATATCGGGTGATTTTTTAAGAGCTTGAGAACGCATAAAATTTGCAAAATCTCATCGATTCTTTATTTGAAACGTTAGATTGGTCCATGACATTTACTTTTTGAAGATAATTTCATTTAAATGTTGACCGCGGCTGCGTCTTAGGTGGTCCATTCGGAAAGTCCAATTTTGGGTAACTTTTTCGAGCATTTCGGCCGGAATAGCCCGAATTTCTTCGGAAATGTTGTCTTCCAAAGCTGGAATAGTTGCTGGCTTATTTGTGTAGACTTTAGACTTGACGTAGCCCCACAAAAAATAGTCTAAAGGCGTCAAATCGCATGATCTTGGTGGCCAACTTACCGGTCCATTCCTTGAGATGAATTGTTCTCCGAAGTTTTCCCTCAAAATGGCCATAGAATCGCGAGCTGTGTGGCATGTAGCGCCATCTTGTTGAAACCACATGTCAACCAAGTTCAGTTCTTCCATTTTTGGCAACAAAAAGTTTGTTAGCATTGAACGATAGCGATCGCCATTCACCGTAACGTTGCGTCCAACAGCATCTTTGAAAAAATACGGTCTAATGATTCCACCAGCGTACAAACCACACCAAACAGTGCATTTTTCGGGATGCATGGGCAGTTCTTGAACGGCTTCTGGTTGCTCTTCACTCCAAATGCGGCAATTTTGCTTATTTACGTAGCCATTCAACCAGAAATGAGCCTCATCGCTGAACAAAATTTGTCGATAAAAAAGCGGATTTTCTGCCAACTTTTCTAGGGCCCATTCACTGAAAATTCGACGTTGTGGCAGATCGTTCGGCTTCAGTTCTTGCACGAGCTGTATTTTATACGGTTTTACACCAAGATCTTTGCGTAAAATCTTCCATGTGGTCGAATAACACAAACCCAATTGCTGCGAACGGCGACGAATCGACATTTCACGGTCTTCAGCAACACTCTCAGAAACAGGCGCAATATTCTCTTCTGTACGCACTGTACGCATTCGTGTGGTTGGTTTAATGTCCAATAAAGTAAACTGAGTGCGAAACTTGGTCACAATCGCATTAATTGTTTTCTCACTTGGTCGATTATGTAGACCATAAATCGGACGTAAAGCGCGAAACACATTTCGAACCGAACACTGATTTTGGTAATAAAATTCAATGATTTGCAAGCGTTGCTCGTTAGTAAGTCTATTCATGATGAAATGTCAAAGCATACTGAGCATCTTTCTCTTTGACACCATGTCTGAAATCCCGCGTGATCTGTCAAATACTAATGCATGAAAATCCTAACCTCAAAAAAATCACCCATTATAATAAATGGGAAAGTCAGTTTGTTTGTTTCTTTGCTTTTTTGTCCGTCGTTCGGGCTGCAACAGAGCAATATTATGACATGATTTTTTGTGTAGATGTAGTTACTAGGCTGAAGAGTGCTTTAAGCTGCTTTTTACCGCGGTAAAATATCTAATTCACAGCTCATTCCAGCAGATCCGCTGGTAACACTTATAATAAGACATTAGATATATTCTTTTTTAGAGCACTTAGCATTAGCATCGTTACTTATATTTAGTTGTTTCTTATAACGACATTAACGCACGAAACTATGCTCAGCCGCTATTACAAACATGCGATGGGCGGTTAAAACCCGAGGGCTGTGTAACACGGATTGATGATTTTTGTAACTTAGTACAAAGTAATTCTGAACTGATTGCAAGTGTTTGACATGATTTACAAAATAAAACACTTGACGGTCAATTTCTCTCTAAGCACCAACAGAGGATGTTGTATTAAAAAAGGAAAGGAAGTATTTGTCAATAGACACATGTCATGATCATGAACCTATAACTTCTTACCCAGTAGAGTTTCTTACATCACTTGAGCAGTCCGCTGTGCTTTCACATAACTTCCAATTAAAATCAATCATGCCAGAAATGCTTATAGGAAATTTATATGCACTTCGATTATGTGCTAATATCTTTCCTCGAATCCTAATAATTCCTACAGATTTACCATTCCAAATCAAAAGGGCTAACAACGTCGTGACTCCGTTGTAAGTCATGTTAGCTTAAAGGTCATAAAAATCAGTTCTTGCACAATTATCTTGGTTTGTATACCTTTGACGGTGTTGACAACTTTTATAAACACTTTAAAGCATGGGATTGGCGAAAAATGTTCATGAAGCAATTTCACAGCACTCAGCATATTTTTAGAATAAATTGTAAGAAAACAAATGATAATATATTTTTGTATTTAAGTTCTTAAAAAGTTAATTTTAAGTTTTAAATTGAAAGCGACCAATTTCCTATGAAAAGTTTGGAGTAGAATCGATATTAATCCCTACAAAAGAATATTACAAATTTCCATTAAAAACGTCATTCGAAAAAAAGCCATTCCGAAACATTATAGTACACAACATTCCCTACACAAAAATAATTTACTCTTTATAAAATAAATATTTTGAATTTCGTTTAAATTATGCGACTTTTAATTAAAAAACGGCTCTTGAAAAAATTTCAGAATTATCATCAATTTTTCTAAAAAGAAAAATAATCTATCCTACCATTATTTAGAAAAAAATACTATGTTATGTATTCCCTTATTTTGTAAACTATTCCTAAAGTAAACTAAAGTGGAGTTTTCAGAACGGAATTTCCTGATGAATTTCCCGGAATGAATTTGTAGGAACGTAGTTAAAATCCGTTTACAACTGTACTGAAAAACTAAAACACTGACCGATATCTATTCAGGAAATAAAACAAAGGAACACAATTTCCTTTTTGCTTTACCATAAGAGTATCCTTTTACCCTTTTTTCTTTAGACTAATAAAGCCTCATAACTAATAAAAATGGTTGTCTGAAATAAATCGCTTCATAAATAATACATCAAGTGAGTAGTAGTGACTGTAGAATGGTATTTCCCATCCTTTTTACATGCATTGTGTACTTAGTTCTATTTCCATTTAGTTTTTTTTTTTATTATTGTTGACATCAGTATTTACTTCGAGAATTTATTGATTTTCTTTTGTTTACAAAAAGCATTAAGCTCTAAGTGTAACAAATAAAATAAAATCAACATTGCTGACCATTAAGAAATTCTAAATGTTTTTATTTTATTTGTATAATATGGGCGTTGGTTAGTGGCTTAGGTTAGGCTTTTTTATTTTTGCAGCAAATTCTTTGAAATATAAAAATCGATTTTAGGGAGCAGAATTATTATTTAATTGGTCTTGGGTGGTCTTACATGCAAGTTTAGCTTGGCTTAATTGCATTGAAATAACCAAGAATGTTCGTTGGCACAAAAAAATAAATACACATTTTAAAACCTATTTGAAAAACCTAGTATTAAGGATATATTAATAGTCCAGGAAAAAATGACATTTACCGAAGAATTCGTTTTTAACACTTTTTTTTTAAAGTTTGCCTGCAATATTATTAAAAAAAAAAAGTGTGATGTCTGCCTATGTAAACCTCTTTCGGTGTTGTTTCGTCTTTCCATTTTCCAAGCTATCTTCTCCAAACTTTGGAAAGATTCCTTTATTTTTTATAAAAAATGAGCCAAAAATGATGTTATGAACTACAGGCCCATAGCGAAGCTTTCTTCAATTCCCAAGCTTTTCGAAATTATTGCCTACGACTCTTTGTATTTTCATTCTAGACCTATTATTGTCTTCCCAACAACAAAACTTCTTAAAATGCAGATCCACTACAACCAATCTTACTGAATTTGTGAAAAAATTTTAAACAAATTAGAGAAAGGGAATGAATTGGACGTTATCACAATAAACTTTAGTAAAGCCTTTCATAAAATTAGTCACCAAATTATTTATTTTAAACTTAAAGCCTTGATTTCCTACCCTTTTTTATTTCATAGCTCAGACGATCTGACCTTTAGAACCGCCGATATGGAGTTGTTTTCATGTTCTCAATCTCCGATCCCATTTATGCAAACTCAGGAGCCCCTCAAGGGAGCCACGTTGGTCCTTTGTTATTTGTTTTAACTATCAACGAAGTTATTAAAAATGTCATTGATAATTCAACTGTCTCTATTTACATGAAAATAACAAAGGTTATTTCTACTCCATCTTATTTTGTCTTACTCCAAAATGATCTAGAATCATTTCAGGCTTGGTGCAACAAAAATTTCCTAAAACTTGATGTAGCTAAATGCCAATTTATAAAACTCACCCATAAGCGATCACATCTTCCCTACCAAACTTAGAGTCTGCAAAATGTTACCATTAAATCTGATTGTTCTCTTTGTGACCTAGGAGTTATTTGCGACGCTCAGTTAAATGTTAGAGTTCATTTTGATTTTATTATGAACAAGGCCAACTCATCTTTTGGCTTCATCAAACGTTGCTCTAAGAAATTCTCGAATTCTTATTTCACAAAATCCATATAGACCACCTTTGTTAGACCTTTACTTGAATACGCTAGTCAAGTCTGGCCTCCCCATCTGAACTCAAAGAATTTAATCTGTACAAAGCAGTTTTTTTTTATTTGCACTACGCGGTGTTCCTTGGGGTGATAATCTTTTCTAACCACCTTATGAAGATCGTTTAAAACTTATTAATCTGCAAACCCTCCAAAAGCAAAGTCTCTGATATTCTCTTTCTACCAGCTTTTAGCAGGTACCATAGACTCACTATTTCTTCTAGAAATGATTCCTATGTATGCTAATCACCATACAAATTATGGCCTATTTGAACCTATTACAAAAATGCTGCGGTTAGCAAACAACAAATGTCAAAAAATGACAGCTGCCCAAATGCCGGCTATTCAAATTAAAACCTATTCATGTAAAACTTTATACTACATTCTAACAACTTACTAGTGATTACTAGCGCATTCGATCTTCAGACAATAGTAATAAGATCTGTGTGCAGGGTGTTTGATTTTTCGGTTTGGAAAATAAATCTAAAAATAAAAAAGAACTTTAGAGGGACTTAAAACCAACATTACTCAAGTCATCGGCAATACCTGCACTTGAAGCAGTTACATTTACGAATGAACGTTTGTTACGATAGACACATGAAGCATTTACGACACCTGAAACGCTTTCTTTTATTTCTTACTTACTTACTTAAGGTGGCGCTACAGTCCTGTGTGAACTAGGGCCTCACCCAACAAACTTCTCTATCTAGCTCGGTCCCTAGCTAGATGTCTCCAGTTTCGCGCTCCGAGTTGGGTGAGGTCACCTTCCACTTGTGCGCGCCACCTGATTCGCGGTCTTCCTCTACTGCGCTGTCCTGTGGGTGTGGATTCGAAGACTTTCCGGGCCGGAGCATTGGTTTCTTTTATTTCTTCTTACTTTAAATTTCTTGACAAAATTATCAATCACCTTCGAAGTAACTCGATTATGATGACCATAATTTTAGCTTAATGCGCGAAAAGTGTTTACAATTAAATCACTACTTTTGGGCTTTAATTAAATAGCAAAGATTTAATTCATTTAACGTCGATTAGAATGACAGCTCAGTTTGACAGGTGTCAAATGCGAGCAATATTAACCTGAAACTATGAAATTCAAGTTCAAGTTACCAAAGGTTTTTCACCAACAAAAATTTCACTTAAATGCATATTTTCCATTTCATTTCTTAAATCCATTATTATTTTCCTGCTGCTTAAATACTAACTAAGACCACTTATTTTCGTTTTATACTGCATTTATCTTAAACCAATAAATTAATGACAAGATTTATATCGTACAATTACGATTACGACTACTACTACTGTGTGTTTAAATTGAATTCATAAATAATTATTAATTTGATAAAGTGAAATGCTTTCCAACAACTTTCCTTGGATTAGATCATACAACAAAAAAAATAATACAAGATATTTTTCGTTCCATCATCGCGCCGCCGCCGGCCGCACCGTTAAAGAAACTATTGTTAAACTATAAAATTTATATACAAAACATAGATCCATAGTCCATACACCGCGCACAGTGAGAACATAAATTTCAAGATTCCGACATAGTTTTCACTTCATTCTCAAACTTATTTTTTCCTATACTCTTGCTTTAACTTAACTTATAAAGAAGGTACTATATAGTATTATGTAGGTATACAAGACTGCAACTGAAAGACTGACTGCATTGATCCAATCACATTTAATGGGGTTGTTCGGTTGCATTCCATTGAAAGAGGTAAAGTATCTAAAGTTGTCCTCATCCTCATATAAAAATAGCACTCACCAAGTAACGACAGAAACTAGAGCTAAAGAGTGACAATAATGCTGACTCTGTGCCGCTTTGGTGTTCTTCTAGGCTTTGCCATTGATGATGATGATGATGATGTTTGAGTTCCGCATTTGGTTGGAGTTAGTTAACGTTTTGGCAGAAGTTCAGGTTTTTTTTTGTGTTAAACATAATGGAATCGAAATGGGAGGTTTTATAATTCTATAAGATTAGTTTCTTTTCATTCCTGAGAGTCAAATTGACTCCCAGAAGGAGTATTTAATTTGTATTTTAGTTTAAATTTATAGCATCTTTATGGTTGAGGCTTGGAGGGGTTTTATGTATCAAGATATGTTGCTATTACTGTAGTTTCCTCCTTAGGATGACTGCAGAAAACCTGTAACTAGGTACGAGTATATTAAGCAGCACAGTTGGAATTAGTAATAGGCCTGTTTTGCATTACAATTACACTTGATTGTCATTGAAATAATATAATTTCAATTACTTGTAATTGTAATTGAAAAAATATACATTTCAATTACTGGACGAAAACAATATTAAATTACATTTTTGCGTAATGATTATTGGAGGTCCTCTCCCACCTGCGTACGTTACCTGAGTCCATCTAAGTCGTTGAACTTTTATTCTTCTAAATAGGTCAGTGTCGCTGTACAGACCGTACACATTGTCGTTGTATCTTCTCCTCCACCAAAAATCACCCTGATTGTTCTTCCCTCGAAGCATCCTAAAATGCTCTCATCTTTCCTTGACAGGGTCCAGGCCTCAGCGCCATAAATGAGAACTGTGATGATGTGCGTCTTTAGATGCTCGAGAGAGGACTTTACTACTCATTTGCCTTCTAAGTTCAAAGAAGCCGCGATTTGCAATAGTTATTCTTCGTTTAATTTCAGCACTGGTCTCGTTGTCTGTGTTTACAGCGGTGCCTAGGTAGACAAAGTCCTTAATTACCTCGAAGTTATAGCTGTCCATGGTGACGTTTTGTCCAAGACGTCGTTGTTCAATGTCCTTTTTTGATGACAGCATATACTTGGTCTTGGCCTCATTGACCACTAAACCCATCTTCTTCGCTTCCGTCGCAATGCTCAAAAACGCTCCACTGATATCACGCTTTGATCTTCCAATTATGTCAATATCATCTGCGTATCCGAGTAATTGGATGGACCTTTGGAAGGTTGTGCCTCTAGTGTTGACAGTTGAGTTTTGCACAATTCTTTCCAGAACGATGTTGAAGAAGTCGCATGACAGTGCATCGCCTTGTCTAAAACCTTTTTTGACATCAAACGCATCGGTGAGATCTTTTCCGACCTTGATAGAGCAGCGTGCATTCTCCATCGACATTCTGCACAAACGGAAAAGTTTGACAGGTATTACAAAACTAGACATTGCTCTGTAAAGCTTTTCCTTAAAGATGCTGCCATACGCAGCCTTGAAATCGATAAAAAGATGGTGGGTATCGATTTGAAGTTCATGGGTTCTTTTTCAAGATCTGCCGTAATGTTAATATTTGTTCGATGGTGGATTTTCCTGGTATGAAGACACGATGATAAAGACCTATCGGGTTGTTGACGAACGGCTTCAAAAAAGTTCAAATAATACGGTAGAAAGGATCCTATATGCGATGTTCAGAAGACTGATGCCTCTAGGCAAACTATTTTGAGATTTCACTCATCGGGCATGCTTTCTTCCGGCCATTTTTGTAGATGAGTTGGTGGATGCTCCCTTCCAAATCATCGCCTGCTGCTTTGAATAATTCGGCAGCGATGTCATCAGCTCCAGCAGCTTTGTTGGACTTCAGTTTCGATATAGCTATCTTCACTTCGTCAAGGTCGGGTAGACGGAATTGTTGATCTGCGTCGCCGAGGTTAAGTGGTTCTATCTTTCTTACAGCGGAATGTTTACAACTACATTTATGTAATTTAATTACAATTTTAAGCTTTTCAATTAAATTTGATTATGAATTGAAATTCTTTAACTATATTTTGATGTAATTGAAAAAGTTTATGAATAATTGTAATTAAATGTTGTTTGTAATTATTTTTCCCAACTCTGTTAAACAGTAACATATGCATGTCTATATATATGCATGTCTACATGGTTAGCTAGGTCAAGTACCATAAAACCTCTTTAGAGCCAACAAGCATATTTATACAAATTTCGAAGTTTATAGGTTAGGTACTAAATTTTCTACAAAAAAAAGATTAATATGTATTCTTCCTGTTTCTGAAACGATTTTGGAGATAATCAGGGAAGACAAATGCGTTGAAACATTTTCCTATTTTATTTATTTACACCTCCAATACCTAACATCGCTGTCATAATGTCTGGCGTCAGCAACCTGACGTTCTTCATCCGCATGATCGTGATTCGTGAAAAGAAAATTAAATCATTTTATGATCCTTAGCCAGACGGTGTCATAATTCATAGAAGAAAAGGAAGACAAAACAAAATACACAACATCAGGGTGCTAAACATTAAGTTACACCCTTAAAATCATTTATATATAAATTCAAAACCATAACGAATTGAAAGTAACAGCAGGTCCAGGTATAAATTTCTATATTGTGATGCGAGACTAAAAACCAAATATGGCATTTCAAAAGATCTTTTAGGAGTTTTTTTTTCTCAGTATTCTGTAGAAATTGAAAACGTAGGGCAAGTTGTGAGGTACTGAAAAAAAAACTGTGTTTTTGAAACAACAAATACGCACGTTCAAATGCAATTATTCAAAACAGAAGGTAACAAAAAAAATCAACACGTGATTTGGAAATAATTTTTCGAACATACGAATATGTAGAAGTAGATACATTATTATGGATGTAGGTTAGGTATAGGTAGAAGTTAAGTTTTTCACTTTCATTTCAACTAAAACACTGTTTGCATGTTTATTAAGAAGTATCTTATTTTTGACAAACGCATAAGTTCCATATAACTATATAAGTTTCTGTCAAGCATACACATCAACAATATTGATCACAGTGTAATAAAATAGAATTAAAATTGGAAGCAATATTTAAGTCAAGAAATACAAAATTAACATCATTTGAATTTGCATTTTTAATAAATGCTTGATATAAAAATCAAAATTGTTAAAATGTTCATATTTTTTAATTATGAAAATTGAGTAAAATTTCAAAAAAAAAAAAATTTAGAAGCTGAACGTTTTAGGTACTAGTTTGCAAATTTCTGAACGAGTCATAAAGTGACAGTTCATTAAAAATAAAAAACAAGCACACCTAAGTGCGAAGAACGGACCTATTAATTTGAAATGTTATAAACTTTGTGATTCTTAATTTGGTAAGGCCTTAAGAGATACTAAGATGTACAAATCTTTTAAAACAAGCAAAATAACCCTTTTGGCTTAGTTACTTATTTAAGTATCTTTAACAGTTTTACAAAAATTTTTAAAATAAGTCTGGGGTGGAATCGGCTAAGGTTGATAAATGACAGTCAAAATAATCGAATTTGATCTTTGTATGTAAGGTGATAGTCAAATTGATACCTAAAAAGCTGTCACAACAAAAATGTGATAGTCATTTTCCTACAAATATGTCGTTTCTGAATAGAGCTACCAGACGCTTACAAAAAACGAATGGAAAATGTTTTCAGTTGCCTTTTTTAGGTACAAAAACACATTTTTGTGACCGACAAAGCTTACGACACATTCGAAAAAACACAAGAAAAGTAAGAATGTTATTTAAACACAGCCAATTTGATACTTTTATTTAGATATTTTATAGAAATCATCTTAAAACTTCACCATAGCAACAATGAATTATGACAATTCAAATCCGAAATTGTTCAATCGAATTATTCGAATTAGCCGATTCCACCCCTGTATTTTTCTTTAAAAATATTTTGTTTAATCTTCTATTAAATCTTATATTATTTATTGCTTTTAGAAATATCAATAAATAAAAAAAGTAAATAAACATTTAAGGAATTTCGAAGTACTTAATCAATAATTGAAGTGAATGCTATATTTTGACGAAACATTCGGAAAAACAATTTTGTTTGGTATTTTTGGTAGGATTTTATTTTTGTTTTAACAACTTTTAATTGAATGTTTTTAAATATAGTTTCTAACAATAGTTTGTATTAGATGGAATAAGTCTAAATTTTCAATTATAGTAACTTTTTTAGGCTTTTATAATGTTTTAACTGCCTATCTGATATTCATAAATGCTTACTAAATTTTTGAAAAACGTTATTTTTCGTGGCATAAAATTATGTTGGAAGTACGACTATTTTTGTTCGTAAAATATTCAATAATATAATTTTTGTTTCATATTTTTTATTCCTTATCGATATTTTGTGGCAGAACATCCAAATCATTGAAACAAAAAATGTATAAAATGCTTGTACAAAATTTAATGTCCTACAATAAAGGTACAAGTACAAAAATTCTATTCAGAGAACCGTTTTAATGTAATCAAGCCTTCAATAAAGGTATGATTTTTTAATTTCAATTTTTAGTACGCATTTATTTAGAGCTTATTAATACATATGGGAGATTATACAAAAGTTGGGTAACTTTTGAGGATATTTTGTTTACGATAGTTATTTAATCAAACTTCTACAAATTCGGGTGTATATGATAGCTAATCTAATTAATATATTATTGTTCCCAATCCGGGCCAGTCACTTTTTTGAGTACATTGTAAGATATTTAAAAATTTCAGAATTTGACTGCCAAGGGATTGACGAGGTAACATAGTAATGATACATGTTATACACAGTTTTGAAAGTATTATAATGAAATTTAATACAAATTAGTAAAAATCTCTTAGAATTTAATAATGATCATTTTAAAGCACTCAGTAACAATTAAAATAATTATTAATATGTAATACTGGGAGAAAATATTATATCAGTTTTCAAAACAGACTTTCGACATTTAACGTAACGTTATTCACTTATCTTTTACTACTTTTACATAGTTTTACTTAATATTTCCAAGTAATCAACAAACAATATAAACAAAATCTAACAATATTCATCTTAAAAGTACTTATGATCATGAAATGAAGAACAATAACAATATACCTGACACAGGACTGACGCCATAGGACCGACGAAAAAGACGAAATTTGAGATTATAATCAGGACTAATGTTTTTTTTGTAATTTCGAATATCAACAAACTACATTTTAACAAATCATAGTCTAATATGTATTAATAAAAATAAACTTTAGATTAACAAAAAAATAACGACTCACCATAGAACTGACATGTTGACTGGCTAAGCACGTGTATAGACAACAAACATAACCCAAACTCTGGTACAGATATGGTGGCCGTCAAATTGTGCGACCCGCAATTAACTTTATTACCAATATTAAAATTCAAAGTGGGATTTGACAGTGAGTCGACGATATTTCGCAAGAATTTAAAATTTAAATAACACACAAGGGACTGACGAATACAACTGAACACAAAATTTCTTATTTTTTAAAATAAAGTGGAGAACACTGCATTATGAAAGTTGTAGTATATATTAAACTATATACATCGCAGATTGTATTAAATTAATAAGTTTTCTCAAATCAATGATAATGTTTAATAGACAGTCACTTAATAGTTGGTTTTCAGGGTTATGACATGCCAGAGGACTGACCTTTTAAGAACTAATTGTGTTTTTTTTTAATAACTTGTATTCAAAATGAAGAACTGAAATTGGGTGACTAAATAAAGGTCTTTCCATTGTTTTAAAATAAATTGCAATCTCAATAAAATATAATCAGACTTTGTATATATTGGTTGATGACATCGAGTTACCCAACTTTTGTATAATCACCCATATGTATATGTTTTACATTTCAATTTGTAAAAAATGATGACCTGTTTAATGTTAAATGTTTTTTAAAAATCAAAAATAGAAACAATGTCATTTTTGATCATCTATTATTAAAACAGAATGAGAATTTTCAATTATTTACCAAACAAAATTCTATGGGGACTACTGTTACTTAAAGAAATGAAAAAAAGCACCTGACGCGAATTGACTTAAAACCTTAACGTCTAAATTTGAAGTCAATCAACCCTATGGTTTGGGCTGTAGAGGCGAGGACAGACAGACAGCCAGGCCCATTTTTTTGACTTCTCTACCATCGTAATGTCATGATGATTAAAATCTAGAGTTCGAAATCTATTCTTAAAACTGTTCGGATTTTATAAAAACTGTCAGGATTTGTAACGGGTTATCCATTTCGCGGTTTCAGAAGTGTAGTTCTGGAAATCAACATCTGCCAAACTAAGTTCTTAAACCAATTTTTTTTTTGTCAGTTGAAAGTCTGACATTTACGAAAATGGATCGCTTAACTATCGCACAACGCATACAAATTGTTAAAACCTACTTCAAAAATGGTGATTCTGCCACAGCCACATATCGTGTTTTGAGAAGGGATTATGGTTTATAAATCGTCCAACTATGCAAGCAATTGGCAAAATTGTGACGAAATTTGAAAAGACTGGATTGGCAGATATTGTAAGGCCTGTACATCGTCGTTTCGTTCGTAGCATTTAAAATATCGTTGCTGTAAGTGAAAGTGTTGCCAAAGAGCAGAATGTGTCGATTTCTCGTCGTTCTCAGGAATTAAGACTGTCTTACGGCACATTAGTATTACCCGTAGCGTGATGGTTAGTGCGTTGGACTGTCATGCAAGGGGTCTTGGGTTTAATCCCTGCCTGTGCCAACTAACTTTTTTCACGGGTACTGCCTCTTGCGAGGAATTGACAAATCCTCCAAGAGTAATTCTTGTCATGAAAAGTGCTTTCTCAAATTAGCCGTTCGGATTCGACATATAAACTGTAGGTCCCTTCCATCTCTGACAACATTACACGCACACAGGAATGGTTGAGAGTTGTAAGTCACTAGGCCCTGGTTCTTCATGAACTGTTGCGTCACCTAATTTATTTATTTATTACGGCACATTATGGCGTATTTTGCATTTAGATCTACACCTACATTCATATAAAGTCCAGCTCACAACTGAAGCCAGCTGACCATTCACAACGTCGTCATATATACGTCGATGCGCTCTTTAGTCCGGAGGTGTGATTGGACCTTATTTCTTCGAAAACGACGATGTCATATGATAACCGACTTTGTTTATTCTGCTATTGAAGAATACGACTTAGAGAATATGTGGTTTTAAAAAGACGGTGCCACATGCCACACAACTCGAGCGAATATGGCTTCATTGCAAGAGACATTTCCTGGTCGTGTAATTTCTCGTAGTGGCGATATCAACTGGCCACCAAGATCATGATTTATACAGATAGACTTTTAACTCTTGAGTACTAAAAAGCCAACATTCGTCAAGTTATGACTAAGATACCGCCCAATATGTCTCAAAAAGAGGTCGAAAATTACCTCAAAAGAATCGATGCTTGCAACAATTCGGGTGGTGGTCATTTAAATTATATAGTGTTTCACACATAATGTCAACTCTTAAACTGTATAATAAAAAGGAAATGTCATGAACAAAAATGTTTAATATGTGTTTTATTTACGTTTACTTTTGAAACAGCAAAATGGAAAACCCTGTATTTTTCGAAAACTTTTCTAACAATTCTTCAATGTTAATTCTGTTTTCCAAAATCAATTTAAGAACAAAATTTCTGAAAAACCATTACTTTTGTGGAATTATTCAGAAAATTAACATTTCATGTTTAACTGTTTACAATATATTTCTTTCAAGCTGTTACAAACTGAAACATTTTGAAGGTTTAGAGTGTGGGACCACAATACATTCATAAATCCAGCTTCAACACGATACCCGGTACTGAAATATTATTGTTGTCATATTACCTACGAGTATATAAAAAATTAGTAAAACTAAACCTATAGCAATACCCGGTTACAAGATCTTGGTTAACCATCATGATGGTTTTTGCATGCTTCTAAAGAGGTTTCCACGTTTTTAAAACAATGAAATTACCTGAAACTAAATCTCTCATGACTATGTAACTATAAAGTCATTTTAAGATTGCTGATGGCTGATGCTGGGACTTTGAGACTGAAATTAGAGATTGAAGATTGGAGACTGACGCCTGAGATACGTCGAATCATCATCATAACATCTTGCGCTGATTGCTTACCACAATGAGTGCACAATTAGATGCAATAATATACTATGAGTTTTTATATGTATATTTCAATTATTATTATTCTCGCACTAAGGTAGCTGTAGCTGGCTACAGCGCCAGCGTCGTCGTTCGTCGCCGACAATGGATCAGCGCCATCACCAAGGTTTGATGAAATAATGGTATTTTCTCAGGAGTCCATCGACGCGACTACGTTGCCATCGTCGTCGTTATTCGTCATTATAAGGGATTTTATTGCTCTTTAGTATAGGTACGTCAGATAATGACTTATTCTTTAGAAAAACGAACAAAATTCAGAAATTATTGCAAAAACTAAATATACACGTGAAGTGCATCCTCTAGATTCTCAAAGTTAAAGTGAAGACTATTATATGTAAAGAGTTTATGTACCAAGGTGATTCTAGGTGGCTACGTTTAGATGTATCTACGTCTCGAGTGAGGTACAAAAAAAGTAGCAAAGCTAAAAATAATCTCATCAGCTTCATCATCATCATCATCACTAGCAACGCATCGCAACGGTTCGACGATCTGCATTTCAGAAATCAGCTTTAGTGTCTGAAGAAAAGTTGAGATTCGATGAATAATTATTTAAGGTGTTCTTTTTTTCAACTTTTTTTCGTCTTCTTTACAAAAGAGGTGAAGAAAGATAATTAACAATCTTGATTACTTGGTTAAGTTTGAATATATGTAAGAACTAAGAACAAGGAAATAAATAGAATTCTTCGGTTTCTCAAGAAGTGTTCGGGATCTTTTTTTGCACTGGGGAGTCCGCTAGGTTGGTTGTACGAGTCTTACCACAACCGTAAGAAGAAGAAAAATTATATAAGATTTAGCAAAAGATAAGTTTTTTGTTGTAAAAAAGTTAGCGGTTATGTATTTTATGTATACGACTATGACCGTGGCACTACCGTTTTGTTAAAGCATAGATCTTTGGCTTTTTCAACTTGAGACCTAGATTTATGAAGAATTTATCATATATACATTATGAATTATCAGCTGGTAAAGATATTTAACACATAATCGTACACAAATCATAACTTTTATTGAAAAGAATGCTAATCATATTTTCACATTCAATACAATCAAAATGGTGGATACAAAGGGTGTTTTGTTAGCTGCGTCCAATGTTTAGATGGTTATTGTTAATGATTTGACATTTGAAAATGTCAAACTTTGTTGACAATTCTTTGCAGTGAAAATAAATCAGTTCTCGAAGTTTATAGAACATTTGCTCCATTTTACGGTGTTTAGTGATGAAGTAAGTTTCTGGTAAAATGGCTTCCTATATGGAGCGAAGACAATCCTCAAGGCATTTGGTGCGGCTTATATGCTGCTGGTATCGGTTCTTATTTCTTTTAAAATGAGGAAGGATCTGTCGTTACTGTAAAAAACGAGCGGTATCGACCCGTGCTGTCTGTATTTCCGGTCCAAAAATTAATTATCTAAGGCAAGGTTATGTTAAAGTGGCTGTCCGTGATGGAGTAGGACACACTTAGGCCAGTTAAATGGCCCACTCTGATACTACATGAATCTTAAGGCTTTCTTCTAAACTCTGTGAAACCAGTTTGAATACCTAACGAAACGTGAAAAACTGATTATGTTAATATGATTGAGATCGTTTCGATCGTTATAGAAGAATTCTCCTAAATAAGTCTTGGGTGTTTGAGCTAGAGCATGCCATGAACGGAGGATGTGAAGAACTGTTTCCTCTTCTTCCTCATCCATACACCGTCTGCAAAAGTCATTCGAGCGCTCACCTAGAGCGCTTTAAATCTAGTGTAGGCAGATGTTTTTCGTGACTTGATACGTGGCATAAGATGAGTTGTACTGTACCATTTCTGGCGAGTTCATCTGCTTTACAATAATTAATTTCCCATAGGAAGTTATTGTAATGGGTCCGATTTGTCGAATTGAAAATTTTGACATTTCTCGACGTTTCAAGGTCCCTAGAGTCGAAATAAAAGATTTTTAGAAAGGTCTGTGCGTGCGTGTGTACGTTCGTACGTCCGTACGTTCGCGACGTTTTTTTCGTCGTCCATAGCTCAAGAACCAGAAGAGATATCGACTTCAAATAAATTTGTATACAGATAATAAGAGAGAAAGATGCAGAAAGGCCTCTCAAGAAAATTGCGTGGGTGGTTTTTTTACCATAGCAGTTTAAAAAAAGGTGAACATTTTGGTTAAACCTAAATATCTCATGAACCAATGATGCTAGAGACTTGAATTAAATTTTATATTATATATTGTAACGTGATACAAAACAATTATATTTTTGGGATCAACGGTTTTTTTTTATAAATCAAAAAAAACTGAAAAAAAATACTTGTCACCTCGAAAATTTTACGAATAAAATATGATTTCATCTCCAAAACAATTGTGTGCAACGAAGAATAATTTGTTTGACATCTGATAAAATTTTGAGAAAAATCTAATTGACAGTTTTTTTTTTTTTTAAAAAAACCTAAAAAAAAACATTACTCAAAGTTGGTAAAAATTGAATTTCGACTCAAATATCTTTTCAAAAACTTGAGATTATGGCTTCAAACTTATTTTATCTTATAAGAAATATTGTTTCCAACATTCTAAAAAAATTTGAGAAAAATCGAATTGACAATTTTTTTACAAAAAATAAAAACCTTAAAAAACATTACTCAAAGTTGGTAAAAATTGAATTTCGACTCAAATATCTTTTCAAAAATTTGAGATAATGGCTTCTAACTACTTTTAGGTTATAAAATATATTGTTTTCAACATTAGGAAAAATTTTGAGAAAAATCGAATTGACAGTTTTTTTTACAAAAAATAAAAACCTAAACAAAAATTTATAAAAGGTGGTAAAAACTGATTTTCGACTCAAATATCTTTTCAAAACTTTGAGATATTGGCTTTAAACTACTTTTATCTTTCAAAAAATATTGTTGTCAACATTCAGTAAAACTTAATATAAAACCGATTTGACAGATTTTGTAAAAAAAAATTAAAAACCAAAAAAAAAATTAACAAAAGTTGGTAAAAATTGATTTTCGACTCAAATATCTTTTCAAAAATTTGAGATAATGGCCTCTAACTAATTTTAACTTATAAGAAATATTGTTTTTAACATTCGATAAAATTTTGAGAAAAATCAAATTGACAGTTTTTCAACAAAAAATAAAAACCCAAAATAAAAACCATACTAAAACTTGGTAAAAATTTACTTTCGACGCAAATAGTTTTTCAAAAATTAAAAATATTGGCTTCAAACTTATTTTATTTCACAAAAATATTGTTTTCGATATTCAGTAATTTTAAGAAATCCTACTAAAATTGGTAAAAATTGGTTTTCGGCTAAAAATCACGTTAACAAAAATAGATTTCGAAATCAAAATATTTCATTGTACGCAAAATATTGTTGGTAATTTATAATTTTTTAATAATAATTCAAGTGGCAACTTTTTTAACAAAACACGAAAACATACAAACTTTTAAACAAGACAAATCGACAGACGGGATGGGAAGTTATCAGTGTGGGTCGCATCCTAGCCTCTTTTTTCATATGGAATGTTTTTCGGGCCCGGTATCCAGAAAATCCGTACCTGAGAAAATGAGGATATCAGATGTTCATATCAAGTTTTCTTTAACCTAAGACAAGACATCTTTTATCGCCAAAAGTTCCGCCTGGAAAACGTTACAATTATTGGGAAGAGACTTTATTTCAATCATTTAGAGTACACGCCTCCACTCCTTATTTTTGCTCCATTTGTATAAAAGTGGATTGACTCGTCGTTTAGGAATGCCCATTCCTCTCAGAAAGATCTGAAAGGTATAGAAATCGGGAAGTTTATGTCGCATTTGGGGGATGGTGTAGTATGTGTGCTTTGGAATTGATTGTAAATACTTAAGAATGGCCAATGTTGTTGTCAACCCACTGCGATGAGGCTTTGAGTCAAATAGCAGAGCTTGCAGCTATTTGTTTGACAAGTATGTCAAGAGGTGTTAGGTAGAGTAGGGTATCCAGTGTCCCAGACGGGGTCGTGCCAAGCGATCGTCTTATACATATGAAGCTATTTTGTCGCGGTTTAAAGCTTTAAAGCAATCCACCATACCGTGTAGTAAAATCGGTCTGACTACCGATGTGCATAACCGGGGTTGTAAGCCTCATTTATTACTAATAGCTTTTTTGCAAGAAAAGCGAGCTACATAAAGTAGCTTTTTTGACTCATTCTTGTATAGGTATTACGTTTCCAATTTAGTTTTTCATCTAAAATAAGACCCAGATACTTAGCCTCGTCAGAGAACTTTAATTGGATACCTTTAATATAGGCCAGGGTTAATATATGGAATTTTAAGTGGTCAAGTTAACTAGCCCAATTGTTTGTGTGACTTAACGCCTCTCGATTACATTTTATAGGTTTATACTAACCAGTAACTTTTGAAGCATTAGAAGCCAATACGTTCAGCAATGGACAGCAAATTTTATTTAGAAAATTCACAGCAACAATATATCTGTCTATTTTTTAAAGTTGTCAAGCTCTTAAAAAAACATTCGATACAAATAAACGGATATCAAGAAATTCAGCTAATGGTAGCTTGGGTTTTTGATATGAAAAATATTGTTAAACCGCTTCAATTAAGAATTCTAGTGACCTACGCCGCTTCGAAGTCCTAGTTACTATTAAAATAGAAATTTAGTATTCTACTATTTTTGAAACATTTAAGATTTTTAACCATTAGAATAAAACTTCTTAGAGGATTTTACTCTTCCTAAAAGAACGATAAAAAAGGACCGTATACAAGGTAGTTCACAACAATAATTGTGTCTCCTATTGTTTTAGACCTTCAGTCAGGGTTTTAAAGAAAGAATCCAGAAATGTATTACCTTTCCACATTTTTACAGAACTTTAAAAAAAAAAAAAACACACATTTTTCGCTGTGGCATGTTTTCATTTTTTTTTTAATTAGCGAAACAACTGTGCAACCAATAAATAAGAAACTTTACAAAAATACCTCAATTTCCCTGCTAAAGTTAATAGTAAAAGCTCCCATTAAAGAAGAAGGAACCATGACAGTGATTAATGAATGAAATGTTTACAATTTGCTTCTTTTATTTTTTTTACAAATTTTCACTTAAGGTACCTTTGCCAGACGACTATAATACTTAATTGCGTACATACTTGATACGAACATCTAAAGTTTCACTTCAATGACCACAACTTATGTATGTGTGGAGCCCTCAGCCCTTTTTCAATTTAAAAACTTCGAAAAGATATTTTAACTTTTGAATTTTTGCAGATCAACGACATTTTAAACAAGCTATACGGAAATACACAATTAAAATTAAAAAAAAAGTCGAACGTCTTCGATATATGTAGGTAAAGGTATATAAGGTTGTGACTTTATTTAACTTACATACTACTTGTGCCCTCTGTCTGTAGTGAATAAAAGCACTGAAGCGCGCGATCAAAAATAAAAAAAGGTTGCAAATGAAATTAACCAAAGCGTGGGATTATTGTTTTTATTTTTGTTTTATTTTAATTTACTTTTGTATAAATTGGTTATAGTTTCTTATGTATGCCACACAGAGAGACAATCACGTGAGGCTTGTATTTAGAGCACCCTTTTTAAGTAACTTATGCAACAAACCAAAACAAAAGAAAAGAAACAAGAGATCAAAAAATAAACTAAAAATTTAAGTTTGAATGGGAAATTTTGTTGAATTTTCCATTTCAGTGATTTTATTATCAACAATTTGGGTGAAGAAATATTTAGCAATGGTCTGCAAATTCAATGACTTATTTTTTCTTATGAGGTAAGTAGTACATTAGGGGTTACTTAAAATAAATTATTATTTATGCTGCAAATTAATCAAATTACCTTATTGTGAATTATTTTTAAGCCGCCAATTCTTTTTCCAATTTTTATGTAACGAAAATAATATTTTTTTAAATAGGTACATAATGTGGTTTTAATAGCATGTTACTTGAAATTTTGATAAAAATGTATAAGAGTATATACAAAATGTATAGTAAGTTGTCAAAAGAAAATATTTCAAAACAACTAGAACTTTGAATAACTGATGTCATAAAATACTAAAATGTTACAAAAGACACATTTGTGATTTTCAGATAATGACTAAGGAGAGGAACTTTCGAAACAATTTCGAAAAATGTTTTGTACATTTTCAGAAAATATGGTTTTATGCAAAAACCATTGCTAATGATCATGAAACAACGTCCTTAACAACAAACTTTTTTCACAAGTTTTCAAAAACATTTTGGAGTAATTTTAGGAAAAGTAATTTTATAAAAAAGTAGGTACACATTCGCTTGAGCGTACCATAATGAGAAACTTTTCATATGCAGCGCTTATACATATGGCTCATGTATTGGTTTATTTTATTCAAATAGTTTTAAATTTAAATTGCAATACAAAGTAGTTAATCGATACGATTTGTAGGAATAAAAATATTCACCATTATCGAATTTTCCAACCGAGAGGCCAAATTTTGGAATACTTTTTGCAGCAAGTGACTTCACATTGACCTCGCACTGAAATTGAAGTTACGGGCGATTTCAATGTACACAATTCGGGTCAGACAACACCCGAAGGAGTTGAGGAGCTGAGATTTTCGCACTGGAATATCGGGTTTGGAAGGTTGAGCAGAAAACACTCTTGACTTGTTTCTTAACTCTGACCCTGATTAGTGCACTATTAGTGTTCTATCTCATCTAGGCACATTTGACCATTGTGTTATATCCGCAAATTTCTAGTGTCAAAACTCTCCAATTAAATAAAGGACGCCTAAGAGAACTGCTTGGAATTATGAGAAGGCCAACTGGGACAGTCTAAATAATTTAACTGGTCACTATGCTTCCTCGATAGTGACTTTGACGCCAGCACTGATGATCACAAGTTTGATTCTCCTGGAAATGAGAACTTCAATCCCGAACAGGGTTATCATACCTATGGGAAATGCATGTATCGACGCGAGCATGACCAAAAATGACGCAAAAAAATACTACAATGTCCTAAAGACAGTACAAATTTGTGTTCATTTTTAAAAACATGAGAAATTCTTCCTCTTCTTCGGTTTCTACGCTCGTTGTCAATGACACTGTATTTGTTAGCTCTTTAGAGAAAGCTAATCTCTTTGCAGTTCGCTGCCAATTCAACGCTGCCAGTGAGTGTTATAGGACCAATCTGTGGCAAAAGTCCTAAGAGATTTCAACACGCATAAATCCGCTAGTCCGGATTGTATCCCTGCAATTGTTCTGAAGAGATCTTCTTCAACTCTTGCAGAATCACTGCGTAAGATTTTTCATCTATCCTACTCCTCTGGCCTCGTTTGCGACCGGATGGAAAAAGCATTTAGCCAGCCCATCCCCAAAAAAAGGCGAATCTTCCTCGCCCTCTAATTACCGACTGATTGCACTTACGTCCCTTCTTTACAAGCTCATGTAAACGCTGTTTAACTATCAGCTCGAGATATACCTCGAAGATCGAAAGCTTCTTAATGACTGACAGTACGGCTTTCGCAGCAATAGGTCTTCACATCGTTTTGGAGAAAGTAAGATTATTGCACTTGATATTTCAAATGCATTTTATCGGGTTTGGCACCAGGCTCTCTTATCGAAAATGCGTGCTCTCAGTTTTCATAAATTCACCCTTCCTTTCGGATCGTTTAAAATAAATGCTGGTGTGCCCCAGGGCTCTGTTCTACTTCCAACACTCTTCCTCATTTTTATTAATGATCCCCTGTCTGCGACTTCTAATCCATTACATTGTTTCGCTGACGATAGTACTCTTAGCTTTTCATATTCGTCTTCAGACTCACATCCCTCTGCTTTCAATGTGAAAAAGCAACGACAAAATATAATAAGCTCATTAATTTCCGACCTAAACAACGTTATTCAAAGAGGAATAAAAAACCGCGTGGAGTTTAATGCTTCGAAAACCCAATGCTCTCTTGAATCGTTAAAGCGAGATATACCCCACTTGCCATTATCTATGGATGGCACTTGCATTAATGAGACTGAACATCTCAATATTCTCGATATGTGTGTTACCAACCACCTTTTGTGGAACAACCAGATACGCGATGTCGCCAAAAACGTCGCAAGATGTTTGAGTTTCCTAACGCGATGCAGGAAATTTGGTCTTTCCTTCTGATCTGGCATTTATTTGAAAGGCTAACATACGTCCAGAAGCTTGAGTATAACTCCCATCTCTGAGCTGGTGCTCCTATAACTTACTTAAGCCTCTTGGACAGTATTGAATGTAGAGCATTTAAATTGAATGGTGATAATATCGTCGTTAGTTCATTTATTTCGCTTGAACAATGTCGTAAAGTTTCTTGTCTCACACTTTGTTACCGTTACTTTAACGGTTTATGCTCTAGAGAAATAGCCAGTTGCATTTGTCCCTTTAAACAGTTCAACCGGAATACTCGTGCTTTTAGGAATGCTCATCAGTAAACCCTCGAACCCAACTATCGTACTGTCATTTACAGAGATTCGTTCTTTAGCCGTACTACGCGAATGTTTTCCCAGTCATTGCAATGCTCAGCAATTCAAAATTCACGAATTTGCACTGACATCTCCTTTAAAACCCTCTCTCTTTTCCTAATGCTGAGTGGTAAGTCCGTAAAGGGTACTTATGAGGACTTATCTGTTTTGGTTTTATTTTTATCACACTAAATATGAAGAAATTTCTGCTTCAGGGATAATAGTCCGAACAGTTTTTCTTTTAAAAATTAATAAATAACTTTAAACTACATTTTAAAACAATTTTTATACATGATTTTAATGCAACCTCTGTATTGAGTTTAAAAATTAAAACACAACATCATAAAAATAATGTTTTTTTCATTTCCAGAAAATATGCTGACAACTAAATGCTCAGTGGTCACTGTAGTTTTGTATGATGTTGTTTTTCATTTTATTTCTGTACGAAAATAAGCTATTTTAACCAGACCAAGTTCGGTTTTACCAACATTAAAGAAAGTCCATTCTTTTCGCCTATCCGTCATTTTTTGAACAAAAAAAAGTTACAAATCTTAAATTTTTTATAATTTTCTATTCTAAGATTTTAAGTAAAAATATTCAGATACTGGCATCCACAACTGTATAACTCTAACCAATGTGCTCAAAACAAATCTGATTTCAAAAGAATATTTTCTTTCTATTCTATGATTTTGTAATATTACCTTTTAATTTTATAGTGGCCTTATGAAAAAACCTAAAAATACCATATTCGATAGAAAAACAAAATGAAAATGCTTATGAACTCAACAAGTTGCTTAACTCGAAAGAAAATTAATTGATGTTTATATGAGTATTATTTCTTTTAAATATGGGGCGTATGTTCGTTCCTATGCTATTCAAATCAAATTTCATTCAATTAAGAGGCGGAATTAATTGGATTTCTATTATTCTTTTAATAATGATTACAAGTACTTAAGTAGATAAAGTTGTTATGTAAGAAACATCAATAATATAAAACGAATATTAATAAGCAATCACTGAGTTTCACTTAAAAGTCAAATAAATTCTTTTTAAACTCGATAGCACTGCCAAAAATTATGAAAATACTTTGGGCATATTGTCCAACAATGATGTTCTTCTTTCGTCTAATGTTGATCCTTACATGTCAGCTGCATAAGAATATTAATATTTTCCTTTTCAAATGGCGGCAAATTCAAATAGCGCGTAAGCTTTTGAATTTGGGATTGGGGATTCTCAATTCACAGCATGTATCAACTTCAAAAAAGTAAAGGAATAGCCTTAACGACAACTAATTTGACACCTCATTGATATTTGAACACAAGCTAAACCTACACAAAACTACTTTTCAGGTTGTTTTATGTTTGATCGAAAGTTCAAAATTCTGTCTCATAAATCGTGCATGAATTGCTAGAAGATCACTTACGAACACCTCAATATCCAATCAACAAACTTAACCTACAAACAAACAAAAATTGATATAATAAATTAACAAAACTTAATATAAAAACAAATAAAAGTCGTGATCATCATTAATTTACCTCCTGATGGTTGCCTGAGATGCATTAACTTTCATCTTTTTCGAGTTCTCTTTTTATTTAAGTGTGAAACATTAGTGTTAAAACAAAAAAAAAATTGAAAACCAAGACAAGAAAACAAAAAAAGAAAATTAGCTTTCCTTGAAAAAAAAAAGGTAACTTTCGATTATTTTCCTGACACTCTTTTGAATGAAAAGTATTTTTAGAAGAAATTTCCATTTTCAATATCATCATCATCTTGGTTTCTGGATCTTCTCAGGAAATACACAACATATATATAGGTGGTTGTATAATGAAGAAAATAATTTGAAGAAAATCAATCAAGACCATGAAATGACATCCTTAGTGGCAAATAAGTGCCCCTTCGGGAATTCTCAAGACTCTCGCGTATTATTACGTTAAATTGAATTGTTTTCACTGAGAAATTACGAGTACTGTATATTATAATATGAGATGAGCTCAAGAAAAATATGTGCAATCAACTTCTTGGACGAATTGATGGCACGCGTTTCAATTTATCGCTGGCAGATGTGCGATGATGTTATAGGTATACCAATGGACGCACGATCGCACGATCTTAAGTCAGAAACGACAGAAGCTACAGCAGCAGTAGTCGTGGAGTCAGCCCGAACCATCAACCAAAGGAAGTAACATCTGGTTTTTTGATTTCTTCTCGGAAAGAGGAAGAATATTATTTTGTTATATATGTACTGCACAGACTCTACGACACGAGCTGCCATCATATGGACTTGAAGATGCATCCAAGCAAAGGTATATAACAAAATAATTGATTTTTCCTAGTTTCAATGACATGGGACAAGGGGGGTTACGGCAATATCGGATGTATTGATTTATTTTAAATTGAGCACGACTGAATGTCAAGACAGGTTATGTCTCACGTAATTTATGTCTAGCTCTCTAATTAGGTGTGCGGAGTTATAAAAGGCTGATTGGAATAAGAGATTTAGTTTGATTGAACACAAAATAAATTAATAAAATTTATTGATGCATATGGAAAACTATCAGGGCCTAGTGACTAATAAATAAGAACTACAATAAAATGGAATTATTCCAGCGTCTTTCAAGTTTGCCAAACCATTTAAAAATTTAAAAAATGCAAAAATTTACTTAGCTGTAGTTATGTTGTCGTAATTTATTTATTAATTCTTCCTTAAAGAATAGTATTATATTGGAGGTTCTTCTAAATTGACTTTTGTCTACGAAAAATCTAAATAATTTTGACATTTTTAATCATTTTTTAAGGGTATGATGTTAATTGTTTGCAGTCAAGAATTACTAGGCTTTAACTATTGCCCTTATAATTCAAAGAAACACCAAACAAACTTTTTTCTACATCGATAGATTTTTGTGAGTATTATATTGAATCTGACCTTGATAACATTTTAATCGTTCGACTTATATCTATCCATATCTAATTCTTCATGGCCTATATGACCTGGTTGTGGTTTTATTTAAAAAAGAAAAAGAAAATTTTGATTAACTTTTCTTCCAAACAGAATTACCTAACTTTTGTTGATACAAATATTTTTTTTTATTATTTAATAACTCATTATGATTGAATAAATTATCCTATATTTCGAAGAAATGAGATGAAAAATTAGTCTCAGATCATAAACCTTATGTATGGGGCCTTGAAAAAAAATCAATAAAAATACTTTCGTTTATGTTTTTTGTCTGACCTTGAATTTTTAAAATAATGGCATTTCTGACTTGCTTCTTTCGTTTTTTTTAGGAAAAACATAAATCTTCTAAACTCTACACAAGTTTTTTGAGACTTCATAAACGTTTTTCATTTAAAAAAATCAAGAACTTTTAAGATGAAATTGTGTGTTTCAAACTTTCAACCTATATAAGCAGGGACATAAAGGTGGTCCTTATATTAAGAATCAAGCTCTTCAAAAGTTCGAAACAACTTTTTAAAAAAGTAAAATGTGAAACAAAATATTTTTTTTTGTGTAGTAGGTCAAATTTTCCAGAGAAGTAAAGATGTAGTTTGTCTGCAGTTAAAGGATGGTCATTTGAATTTCATCTGCAAAGCCTAAACACCTTCCCACTTTTGGAGCCATCAGTAGAGAGGATTTCGAATTCCTTGTTTTGGTTATAAGGGTCGAACACAAATTGAATTTCGATGTTTTGTCTTTTTTGTATTTAAAAAGCTCAGTGTTTATAGCGTTCATATAGTAACCAACCATGGGGGATTCTTTTCAAAGGTCCTTGGTTTTGCTTTAGTGGGGAGACCCATTTCTTTGGCGTATTCTAAAGCGTTGTAAAGAGCGAAGGTTGGTTTTGGAATCCTACGTCGATTTAGAATTTTAACCAAGTCGGAAAGAATCGATGAGCAAAAAGAGTCGTATATTTGCTTACTAGTCGAGATGAACATAAGTAGTTCTTTTTTTTTCTTCAATTATAGGAAAACCACCTTCTGAGAGTGCATTTTTTATTGTGGATGTGCTAAATACCTTGAGACTTGATCTAATAGCAGCATGGTAAGATGCCTGCAGCATTTTAATGTTAATTTTAGCAGATTTCCCGGAGGTATATCAATAAGCCATTGATTTCGTAACGTTAATTAATGTGTCAATGTGAAAAAGCTATGTTTAGAAGCTTTCTTATAATACTAAGGCCGGCAGCTATATTTGTTCTTAAAGCTACACAATGTTCCTCAAAACTATATTTTTTATCAAATAATAAGTATACCAAGTATTCTTAAATTGTTAACTGCTTGAATAATAATATTAATTAAATCTATGATTAGACGGACAATCACAGTGATGTTTTCTAAAAATATGTAAAATTTTACTTTTGCTCAGAGAGATGGAGGTACCTGATTGATAATACCAAGAATCAAGGCGCTGCAGAATTTTATTTAATACAGCTTTAGATTTTGAATTATCGTTAAATTTCGATTATAGGTAAACAATGTTTGCGTATTATGTATGTTTTATGTTGTTGGAATGCAAAATAACTTCGCTAACGTGCGTCGATAAAGGCTATTACAAAAAGTATTACAGAAAGTGGTGACCCTTGAGGAATACCACTGTTAAGGTTGTAGGTACTGGAATGAAAAACTTCTGCTTTGAATTTACGATACATTATCATTGCCATCCTGCTAATTTTATTAGAATAATGTGTATGCCTATCCTGTCAAATGCCTTCTCGAAGTCAAGGGATAGGATAAAAACATGATTCTTGCAAGATACTGCGTGATGGATTAGTGCGTTGGAATGTCATGCCAATCAATCTCTGCTTGTGCCATCTAAAGTTTTTTTTTAACGGGTACTGCTTGTTGCGAGGAATTGAAAAATCCTCCAAGAGAAGTTCTTGTCATGAAAAAGTGCTTTCTCAAAATTATTAGCCCTTCGGGTTCGGCTTAAAACTGTAGATGCCCTCTATTCTTGACAAGATTACTGGCAAACAGAAATGGTTGAGAGTTGTAAGTAAATAGGTCCTATTTCTCAACGGACTGTTGCACCACCAAATTTATTTTTTTTTTTCAATTTGCTTTACCCATATGGGTGGAATGGTCCAGTTAAAATTTGGGAGTTCCAATTAATAGGTCCGTTTAAGCGTGTATTTGCTTTGTTTATTTTTACGAACTGTCACTTTTTAGATATGTTTGAATGCTCGTTTTTTAGTAAAAGGCAATTAGCAATTTACTAATAAGAATAACGAAAAGAAAGGTAGCATTTTGAACTCCCTTAATAAATTTATAAATATTAAGCAAATTGTTAAACCCTTAACAATAGGTTGTTTAAAATTTTGCACCAATATCTCTATTTCATCTAAACATATTCGGTTCTAAAATCGAGAACTTTCAGTACTTTAAATGTGGTAAATCAGATGTATTTTAAAAACTTCTCATAGAAAGTTGAAATTGAACTTCTGGTATAGGTGCTTATATCAAAAAATTAAAGTAAAATTATGTTCAATTAGTCGCACAATCGTAATATGAAGTCACTTACATAGGTGCTTACTTTTTCTATACTTACAGAGTTTGGGAAAAAATGATTTAAAAAAAAAATTAATTATAATTACTTGTAATTGAAATTTGTACCTACACTTGTTCAATAACTTTAAAATGTATTTAAAGAACTCCAATAACTTATTATATGTAATTGAAAATCTGCAATTACTTTCAATTGAATTACATAAATGTTATTGAAAAGAAAAGTAATGATAAAGTAAGCAGTAATTATTGATTTTCCCAGTGATCTTCACACAACAATTTAGTAAAATATTACTTTCGTCAGTTACAATTTATGCGATATTACAAAATTATTTCTCGAAATGATAAGTTCATTTACGTGTGTTACTTTGAATTAATATCCATATATATTATTTGCCTTTATTAAATTTTTTTTTCTTTAAATTTGTTGTTTAAATAGTCAAACTATTTTAGCAACAGTTACATTTCATTTTATTAAAATGAATATTGTTTTCATTTATTTCAATCTCAAGTACAAGTCATTGAAATGTTAACTTTTACAATTACAAGTTATTAAAATGTATAATTTTTTTCAATTACAGTTACACACTATCTCTCTCTAACAACATTACTCGCACACGGGGATGGTTGAGAGTTGTAAGTCACTAGGCCCTGGTTCTTCATGGACTGTTGCGCCACCTAATTTATTTTTTTATTTATTTAGTTACACACTATAAACTGATATCCACAACTACAAGTTCCGGTACTAAGAACAAACTTTGGTCAAAAAGTTGTTAGTTCTTATCAACTACCTGTCACTTTAAAAAAAAATTATAAAAACCTGATAAAAGTGTTCATATGTTAATAATATGCTTTTAAATTTAAAGTGTGCCAAGTGTTAAAAATTTGGAATACTAATGTTTTTATAAAACTAAATTTTTTGGTTTATTCTCAAAACAGAGACCACCCCAAAATACATTCATGCAACTATTCTTGTATGTATTTATTTCCAATCAATTTACTCTCTAGGAATCTGCAAACTTTTGTTTTCAAAATTGAAGAACCACCCTAATGTTCATATACCGCTGGAGAATTTGGTGAAAGAAACAAAATTTATTAATAAATAAATCGCTTATATAGAAGTTGTCAGGTTGACACCATCGAACATCCAACACATTATATTTCCACGATTTATCTGCGTATTTTATGTTTAACGTCATTCATTATCGTGATCTGTGTCTCGACATCAGATACATACATATAAAAATAAGATGATGATTATGACAAGAAATAGAACGTTAAACAAAAAAATAAATTTCCTAAATCACCATTTTCTTTAAGACTGATTTGTGTTTATGGAAGGCAAACAAGCTATAAGCAAGGCAAGACTTTCGAGATGATTTAAAAATACAAAGTGCAAAAATAGCTTTTCTCGCGCGAAGAGTTTCTGTGTGTTTTTTTTTTTTTTTTTGTAGTTGTTGGGTATTTCAGTTTTGGTTGTGTCTGCCTAATAGTCTGGGTTTTGGTGCGTTCTTAATATGTACTTTTCACGCATAGTCTGTTGCATGTCGCGAGTAGGTATAATAAAAATGTTGCGCCGGCCGTACCGTGCCGCAGCCGCCCAACTATTTTTGGATGACTTAGTGCCCAATGTAGTGTGTTGTGTTGTGCATATCTGATTGATGCATAAATGCACAAAATAAGGACTGCACCACCAAGCCATGCCACGCCGCACAGTGGCCCGTTTATGCAAAACTGCTTGCAATATTCATTTTTCGAGTGGGTCTATAATGCAAAACTTTTTAGTTCACTGGACTCACAAATATTTGGAGCTTGAGTAATCGAAAAAAATATTCAATTTGGGTTATTGGTGTGCCTTATAGAGCAGGCCAAAGTTGAACATTTTTTATGATGATCATTTTTTTTTATTTTTTTATTTTTTTTCTTAACTTTGAATGAAAAAACTAGAAAAAGGGCTTCCAAACGCTTTTCGTTTTTGTTTTTATGATATGCTTTGCCATTATTTAGATCGGTAGTTAAAACAAAAAAAAAACAAAAAAAATTTTTTAATTGTTTAATTTAATTTTTTTGGAAACACTACTTTTTGCACACTTTTTCGACTTCAAATTGGATAGAAAAAAAAGGTTCAACGAGTGGTGCTAAGATCTCAACTGATTCAGAATCCTTATATATTCCTTTACATAAATCCAAAAGATCAACTGCGTCATTTTGCATCGAACTGAGCTAGGGAGATTTGAAGTGATGAAGTCAGTCATTTTTTCCCCTCTTTTTTTATGGAAATTTTTTTTTATGGTTTTCTTTGTTTTGTGTGTGGTGGATTTACAAAAGATGATTTTATTTTAAAAAGGTAAATCATTTTTATTTTTTGTTTATTACATAAGATTTTCAAGAGTTTTAGAACTAATTTTTTTAATCCTGTTATAAAATTTTAAATAACGCATTTGTTTTCGGGTACGATTGAATTTTGATCAGGTACTTTTATTGATAAGGATTAAGATTAAGAATTTATTGATAAGATTTAAGGATAAAACGATTTTGGAATATGTTAGTATACAGGTAGACAGACAGGTAGTTTTATTGGGGTGTCTTTAAATATAATTAATATAAGGATTAAAGTGACTTGAGTGCAGGTATTTACTCTAAGGTATAAAAAGATGAAACATTTGACTAAAATAATCATTTAGAATTCAAACGAGCGTTCGAGCAGTTGCTTTTATTTTTCAAAACAATTTAAAATGGATATTCCGAATAAGGATTTGTTTGAACTTTTTGTCAATGTTACCACTTGCAATGAGTTTATATCTGCCGTGGAAATTGAATACCAACTACCAGATGCAAATGCAATCAAACAGATATTAAAACAATTCTATTACAACCTTGATAGAAAATGGATAGCAGCCAAAAGATCGAGAAATAACTTTAAAAAGAATGCAGAATGGCTTTCCTTATCTCTGCATATCAATACCGGACAAACAGAAGAAGCGGGTGATCTCCCAACTACATCGAGAGGAAGACCAAGAAAGACAGTCAATGAGTGCGCAACATTTACTAAAAAACAAAAAATAATCAAAGCTACAAAGGAGATATGTACAGAACATCTCTCTGAAGCTTTGAGTATAAGATACAATAAGGCCCATGAAAAGGGGAAGAGTGATATAATTCAGGCAATATCTTCTGCAAGTCCACTTCGTGTCAAAAGAGTCAAGGAAAGCATTCACACTCCCCAACACAATCCCATAAAATACACCAATGAGAACGCATTAGCTTTGTTTATGGATTTGGGACTCTCAAAAGAAAAATATAAAATCCTGAGAACTTCGTTAAGACATCACAACATAGATGTCTTGCCATCCTACAATATGATTACAGTTGCGAAAAAAGAAGCAGTTCCCGACAACTGCGAAGTCACGGAAATATTAGCTAGAGTGAAACTTCAAAGCATGATGGATCATACAGCAATGCGGCTAATAGAAAGCAAAACGGAGAGTCAAATAATTGCACTTCCAAGAAGTCTAACGTTACAGAGTAAATGGGGCTGGGGAATGCAAAAATAAAGACTACAAGAAATATCGATATCAGAATACGTGTAAAGTTTCAAGGATTCGGCAGAATGAGGACCTATTTAACATGCTTGCAACCTCTTCGGATCCACTTATTTCTTCATTAAGGCATGTGAGAAGCCAAAAAGATCTGAAAGAACGATACTCTCCAGAAACGATGAGTGTATTACACATTTCCCCGGACTTAGATGACAGTTTTCAAGAAATTTAGTGTTTATATTAATTTGTTTTGTCTTTATTTCTTTTTACACTGACTTTTGATATATGTATAACCAAAATACATTATGTACTCTTGAATACTGGAAAATAAAAAAAAAAATGCCTTAAAATTAAAAAAAAAAATACTTTTTTCCCCACTGTTTCACTCGAATTGGTTCTTTTTCTCTTTGCTCCACTGTTTCAATTCACTAAATTACTTAAAAAATTGATTTTGATGATTGCATATTAAAATACCGCTACGTTTATCACCTTTGTTAAAACTTTTAATTTTAACACAAATTTCTGAAACACCCTGTAAACAGTTTTTTTTGCTCTACTGTTTCAATTCACTCAGATTACTTAAAAAAATGATTTTGACGATTGCATATTAAAATAACGCTATGTTTATGACCTTTGTTAAAACTTCTTATTTTAACACAAATTTCTGAAACACCCTGTAAACAGTTTTTTTTTTTTGCTCTACTGTTTCAATTCACTCAGATTACTTAAAAAAAATGATTTTGACGATTGCATATTAAAATACCGCTATGTTTATGACCTTTGCTAAAACTTCTTATTTTAACACAAATTTCTGAAACACCCTGTGAACAGTTTTTTTTTGAAAGTCACAATTTTTATAGCCTTAGAAATTTCCTTCAAGATAAAAAAAAAATTAAAGCAATATCTTTATTCGTTTAGGAGATATGATTTTTGCAACCAAAAAAGTCAAAACGGGCCACTGTGGCGCCGCCACCGCACTTGCATGGTCCACAGTGGGGTAGAGGTAGTAAAAAATCGTTTTCGTAATTGTGGTAGCTGATTCATGTTTAAAAGAATGTCCCAAATTACTGTTGCAGGAAATGCTCACTTTTTGTTGTGTTCACGAATCAACTCAAAACTTTTAACTTTAGGGTTACCAACATTTAATTTCAAAAGTATTGGGCAAAAGTTTATTGTTGCATATATTTTTAAACACTATTTAAGTATGAAATTCAAGTGTTGTTATACCCTAAAAGAGGAGCAAAATTCAAATAAGTGGGCGGTATTGTTATTCATATCCTATCCACCCTTTAAAAATTAAGTATGTTTTTTTTCGAACTAAGTATTAAGATTTTTCCGAAACTCTGATGCAAACTGCACCACTGTACTCCATCTTTGTCGTTTTTCGAACTGACTTAGATTAATCTATAAAGTTTAGTTTTTCTTTATTTTCTTATCTTTTTTGTTGTTGTTGTTGTTATTTGCGTGGTTTGAAAGATGCCGAGACTAGGTTACTTGTGAACTTTTACTTACTCTGCAAAATGTTTTTAATGGAAATTAATGGATTATTTTTAAATTAAATACAAAGTGTGGAAAGTTTCTTAAATGAAGAGATATATTTAAAGAACAAAATTGAAAATAGAAAATGAAAATTATTGTCTGGCTCTAAATATTTCTTTAATTAAAGACCATTTATGCATGCATCGCGATGCTAAAGTGTTGTGGTTTGGCAATAAAGGGTGTGGGGTGTGTTAAAGAAAAAAAAAAACATTTTGTTCCAAAAAGAAGAATAATGGTCATGTATATTGTGTTTACAAGCAAATTTTAAATTCCATGACCTTGGAAATAAGAAAAATACTGGGGTAGAATACAACTTGGTTATGGATTATTTGTTTAAAACTCCACCAGAATAGGATGTCTAGTACCTACCTCCGTCGTGAACTCTTAGTTAATTGACCATTCAATATATGCATTAAGAAAAGCTTTTTCTGTAGCTTTTAAAGAATTTTTTAGAGATATTACTTTTAAAAACTTCAAAAAGAAACACGTTAATAACGCTTTTTGATGCTTTCTAAATTTATGAAGTATCTTTTTTTCAACAAAATCCGTGAGGGTTTTTTTGCCAAATTTATAATCCTTTTCTTCAATATTTAGTTCACATATTTATATTTTTTCATATTATATTCAAAAATATTCATAAGTTGGTAGGTTGCACCTGTCTTACAAAAATCTGAAAGAAATGCTAAACCATTTATGCTGAAACGGTTTTCAACACAAAAAGGTAATATGATTTGAAAGTAAGTTTTTTTTTCTTGTAACGAATCTATTGTCTTAACAATTCTATTTTATCAAGTTTTTGAAATTTATTTAAAAATATAGAAATAATGAAACTTGAGCAAAAAGTTAAAATTAAAGTGTGGATTCGAAATCACCACTATATATTTAAAAAAATTAAAACGTAATTTTCACAATCATGAAAGCATTAAATTCAAGGTTTTCTCAAAACATAATATGGGTTCATATAAAAACTTATAACTAATGAGAATTTCCAGAAGCTTAGTAAGATACTAAAATGATTAAAATTGTATCTAAAAGAGAAAGATTTAAACGGGTTATCCATTTTGCGGTTTCAAAAGTATAGCGCTTGAATTCGCCATTTGTCAAACTAATTTGCTAAACCATTTTTTTTTGTCAGTTGAAAGCCTGACATTTACGGAAATGGATCGTTTAACTATCGCACAACGCATACAAATTATTAATACCTACTACAAAAATGGAGATTCTGCCACAGCCACATATCGTGCTTTAAGAGGAGACTATGGTTTACATAATCGTCCAACTACGCAAGAAATTGGCAAAATTGTGAAGAAATTTGAAGAGACTAGATTGGTTATAGATAGATATTTTAAGGCCATCATTTTGCTCGAACCTTTGAAAATATCGTGAAAGTGTTGCCGAAGACCCGAATTTGTCGATTCCTCGTCGTTCTCAGGAATTAGGACAGTCTTAGGGCACATTATGGCGTAGTTTGCATTTACTTACTTACATACTTGAGTTGAAAACCATTTCCTATCAGTTTTTTGTTTTTTTTTTTATAAATTTTCGTGTTTTGAAAAAAAAAGAGTCAAATTGATTTTTTCTAAAAAAAATTACCCTAAGGTTTACAACAATATTTTGAACATGATACAATAATTTTGATTTCAATATCTTTTCTTTTTCCTACGATTTTTAGTCCAAAACTAATGTTCACTAATTTTAGTAGCATTTTTGAAAGTTTTTGTTTCTTATATAAAAAATAACAATTGAATTTGTCTAAGAAAATTATTTTGTATCAACAGTACATTTTTGCATAGAATACAATTATTTTGAAGTCAATGCCTTCATATTCTCGAGATATTCGAATCGAACAACAGTTTTTACCAATTTTTGTAGATTCATATTTAAAAAAAAGCTTTCACTTCAATTTTTCTAAAAAAAAAATAGCTAAATGTTAAAAACGATAATTTTGTATAAGATGAAATTGTTTTGAAGGCAATGTCTTTAATATTTTTAATTGTTGCCAAGATATTCAAATTCAAAATCAATTTTTAGCATTATTAAGAATGTTTTTAGGTTTTTATTTGTTGTTATTCTTGCAAACAATTATTTTGGAGGTAATATCATATTGTGTTCGTAAAATATTCGGAATGACAAAAATCTCTGACGATTCTTGAGATATGGTCGACTAAAATATGTTCTTGAATGTACCTACGGGTGACACAGAAATCTTTCTAAAAATCTTTTACTTTTTAGGGACCTTAAAACGTAGAGAAATGTCAAATTTTTTAATTCGAAAATAGGACCGATTGCAATAACTTCCTGTGGGAAGTTGAAACTACTTTTTTGGTATATCTTAATAACCTGTAATAATATTGATAAAATATTGAATTTTTTCGGAAACTTTTACTTCACATTCAAAAAAATAAAATAACTGAGAGTATTATTTTCGATTGATCAATAACGCTGTTCGATGTCCACAAGAGTTCACAATAACGCAAAAAAGCGTTTTGTAACAATCTTATTTATTAAGGAAAAAAGTAAAACAAACAAAAGCTAAACTTCTTTCACTTTTCTTTCTTAAACTTGTTACAATTTTTCATTGAGTAACAAATCGTTTGAAGAAAAAGAAATGTTTACCTTTTCATTTTCATGCCGTCTAGGTCGTGAACTTATTATAACTAAAATATGAAAAAAAAAAAGAAATCGACAGATTTAAGAAGTAGGCAAAATGTAGGTACTTTTCCTACGTGTAACACTGTGACGAATAAGTTGAAAACAAGATTTATTGCATGAATTTACTTAAATTACTTTCGCTTTAAGGCATGAGCGCACTAAGTCATATAGATAGGCCTTTGGAGCAACACCTGAAAGGGGCCACTTGATTTTAATATTTTCTTATGAAGTTTTCAAAATAAAATAATATTATTAAAATGTGACAAAAAATGTTGTCAAAATGTTAATATGTCTTAATTTTTGCAAATGGCGTAATTTATCAACCCATTTTAATTGTTCGAATATCTTTCGTAAATAGAGGCAGGTTTACTCTTTTCACAGTAAGACATTACTTTTTCGTCACATTAAAATAATAGTGACACGTTTTATTTATTCGAATGCTTAATAAGAGAGCCCTTAGTATTTTAATTGCTTTAAGTCTGACCCTGTTTATTTATGGCAAAACAAAATTTAACTAGATGATGTTATAGGCTTATGTTTGATAGGTTGTTAACTCTTGTTTGTCATGGAGAGTGGTTTTAAAGGCATTTTGAACTTGTTTGATTTTTGTTTTTCTGAAGCATGCAATTTTAATTAAATTAAACCAAGAAGTTACTGCAACATCAGAAAAAAGTATAAACATCATGTTTAAATAAGCTTATTTTGCTTTAGTTTTTCATATAAGGTACTACTCGTATTTTGTAACTTGAAAATTATTTATCCATAATTTTTAATTTCACGTAAGCGTTTAGGCAGTTTTAAATACATTTTCCTTTAGATTTAAAAAAAAAAAAAAACTAGTCAAGTGCAGGAAAATTCTCCATTTTGATACATTTTTCGGCACAATCTCTTTATTTTTATTTTCTCTGAGATAATCGAAATCGGAAAAATGATTAATGTAACATTTTTATTTTCAATTAATCAAATAATTCATCTAGAACCACAAACAACAATTTAATTAACGTATGTTTTCAATCCATCTTCATCCTGTTTATCTGCCAACATTCGAAACACACGTTTAATCTAATAAAAGATCTTTAACAAATTAAAAAAAAAAGTATAAAAGAAGAAAAACACAAACGGGTCAAAAAAATCCATCCATTTGGTGGAAATTTTCATTTTCTTAAATTCAATTCCAAAAATGGGTCATAGTCAGGGATGGAAATTTATATAAATTATTAGCAGTAAATTTACACGAAAGAATTTATAGGGTCAACATTATTCAACGTATTGTTAAGAGCTTAGCATTTTACTAGTTATAAATTATCTAAATATTTAGTAAATAAAATAATAAATAACTTTTAGTAAAACTAAAGCATCTGAAAATAGTGACAGTGACAGTTCGTGAAACAAAAACAAAAACACATACATAGCAAACAAATCTAAATCTGGGAAACAGATCTATTTATGTAAAATATTAGAAACTTAAAAGCCATGTATGAACTTAGCAAATTTATAAAGGTCAAAGTTATAGCATTTCGTGATTTGTAAAAAGTTAAGAGATCGTAAAATGCTACAGCCTCGTCTGAAATAAGCAAAATCATACTTCAAACTTAGTAATTTACTAAAAAAGCTTTAACATTTTATTAAATCTTTTAAAATATTTCATGAAATTAAAGAAATTGGATCTACATAATAATGTAATAAAATAAGATAATTTTACATCATTAAAGTAAATTAAGTTACAACATAAATCAGTAATATTTTACAAATTATGTTTTTGTTGTTAACAATTATTCATATAGGGTATAAGGGGAAATAACGAATTACATAGTTTTTATACTAATTGACCATGTAATAAGCTTAAGGGGGTATTCTAGTGTAGAATTTTTAAAAAATCCAAACATTTTTTTTCATATTTCCAAAGTTTAGACATTCAAGAATATGCGTTTAAAAGGATTTTTTAATATTCCTATTATTTCATAAGTTAATTGAAGGTCATAGAAACTGATTTTGAAGGTCATAGAAACTGTTTTGTCCTTTTAGTTTAGAGGGTAGAACCGCTCGTCTTCATCAGAGAACATCGAATGAGTATTTTGAAGTAGAGGAAGGATTTTTATATGGAGCAGGAATCGCTGATTAAAAATATGTACGTATTCTGTATCATTCTATAAGTAAAATTGTCAAAAACTTGTCTCAAAACTCTGAACGCGTTTTTCTCGAAACTACTTTTTTCGAGCTGGCGGTAAGGATATATCGAGTTCTAATAGAGCGATTTACTTCAAATTTTGAGAGGATGTTCTTTATACATCTCTTTATCGTTTGGTCATTGCCCAAAAATATAACTTCTCATTTAGTATTTTAAAAAAAATTCGGAATTGTTGAAAAATATGCAACAAGAAAATTTTTTTTTTCAAACTGCTGCCATTTTGTTAAAAAGTTTTTTTTTTAACGTATCCAAGAGTGAAACAATAGCGACATCTATAATAATTAAGAATCCGTCTGGTTTTTGTTTTTCAAATCACCAGGAGGGTTGGTAGGATGCACGCCAGGACACCCTCTTTTATTTGAACCCCCCTACTTTGACTGCTTGTAACTTTGTTAATTTTAATTTTTTTATGTATGAACAACAAATCAATAAACAAATGATAAAAAAATGTATAGTAAAAATATTTTTTGTTTCCTTTATACAACGCTTCAAAAACCGGGCGAAATTCATGTATCTACACTAGAATACCCCCTTAAGCTTATGCGAGATTGGTGACCTTTAAAACTAAGGATTACGAAACTTTAAGAAAATACTTTAAAAAAAAGGGTTAAAAGCTTATATCTAATATTTTTGGATAGTTCTCTTTGAGATCAAAAATTTCTATTTTTATTGGATTTGTATAATAAGCGCACCATCAAGGGTATATTCCTACCCTTATTATGCAGAGGCACAGTGTGAGCACTAGAAAAGGGAGAGAGTGTTTCACAGGAGATGTCTGTACACATTGGTTTTGATTTCCTTAATATTGCAATGACTGGAAGAGACAGAGTGTGGTAAGGCATTCCACATTCGCGTAGTACGGCTAAAGAACAAAACTCTGTATTTGACAGTACGACTGAAGTTGGGCTCGGGGATATACCTACTGATGAGCTTTCCCAGAAGCGTTTAAGGGGAGGAATGCAACTGCCTATTTCTCTAGAGCATAAACCGTTGAAATAACGGTAAAAAAGGGTAATACAAAAAACTTTACGATGATGTTAAAGCGAAGAAAATAAACTAGTGATGATATTATCATCAATAAATTTAAATGCTCTACGTTCAATACTGTAAAAGAGGCTTTGGATTTGGACGTATACATATACGTTTTGTAGACAATAGCCAGGTCAGAAGGGGAAACAAATATCTCGTCTTGTCTTGTCTTGTCTTGTCTTGTCTTGTCTTAGGAAACTCGAACACCTTGTGGAATTTTTGGAGACATCGCGTATGTAATTACTAATGCAATGAAGGAGGGATTTATAAAAACGGAAAGAAAATAAGAGAGCCCGATGCCAAACCTTATTAACTGGTTTTGAAATATCAAGTGCAATAATCTTAATTTCTCTAAAACGATGTAAAGATTTGCTCCACTGTTTGGTGGGATGAGATCACCAGTGGACCTCTTGCTGCAAAAGCCCTACTCTCGGTCATTAAGAAGCTATTAATCTTTAAGATATTTCCTTAGCTGATAATAATTGATCATAGTTTCCATGACCTTAGAAATTAGGGACGTGAGTGCAATCGCTCGGAACGATTACGATACCTGAAGAGTAAGACAGATGAAAAATCTTACGCATTGGTTATCCAGCGTTGAAGAACACCTCTTCCGAACAATAGGGATACCATCCGGACAAGCGGATTTATGTGTGTTAAGATCTCTTAGGGCTCTTGCCACAGTACGAGTTCGAAAAAAGATTGTTCCCATAGAATCACTAACGCGCTCATTTACAGGCGGGTTCATAACACTCACTGGCAGCGTTGAATTGGCGGCAAACTGCCTAGCAAAGAGATTGATAAATAAAATAATAAATTAGGTGGCGCAACAGTCCGTATAGAATTTAGGCCTAGTGACTTACAACTCTCAACCATTTCTGTGTGCGTGTAATGTTGTCAGGGATGGAGGGAGCCAAATCCAAACGGCTAATTCAAGAAAGGACTTTGAGGATTTTCCTTGTCGATTTAAACAGATCTTTAGATACAAATTCAAGTTCGTGAAACATTGTCGTGAATTTCATTTTATATTTATTAAAACCGATTCTAGCAATTAGGAAAGAGAAAATAAGAAATTGGAAATATTGACCCTAGTTAATCAATCCACATTCTTGTAGTGCGGCTTAAGAGAGACTATCTGTACTTAAGGCTCCAGTTATAGCTATCATTGGTTTTCATCATTGAAAACAACCTTTGGAATTTTTTGACAGGTTGTTTATAGCTATCCTTAAAAATGTCTGTCATTGAAAAAAATTTCCTCATTGAAATCCACAGAAAATATTTTTACTGATAGTAATCTGTCATTAGAATTGTGTGAAATTGGAACACAAATCAGTGGAACGATTCGTTTCACTTTTAAACATAAAAGTATCAGCTGTTCCTGAAAATGAATTTCCGTCCGGAAAATAGAAAAAAAAACATTTTTAGAGACAAATAAATGCGCAATTACACTTTTTTTCTCAAAGAAATTGTTTCCGATCGATCAGTATATAATTTTCATGTCTAATCAAAAAGAAACATCCATTCAAAAAAATGTCCGAATTGATTTCAATGATAGCTATAACTGGCCCCTAACAGTCCTTCCGAAGGGTAAACAGCATTTACGTATGATTTATTTGTATTTTCTAAATCTAGGCACAAGCCTCCATATTAATAAATGTATAGTTAATTTACAACTTTACAATTTTACTTTTCGAACTATAACACCGACTACAGTGGGTGTTTATTTAAAGGAAAAGCTCTATACTACACTACGAAATCTGTCTATATACAATCGAAAAATAAATAAAACATCGTCGTCATCACATTTGAAGTAAGTATACTTTACCCTATAAATACACAATTAGGTCGCGCCTTCCACTCGTAGACATTAGACTTTAACATTAGTCACTTCAAAAGCATATGTGTATAAAGTTTTGTTTCTATCTGTTAACTCGCCTATATTTTATTTTTATTCTTTTGATTAGACACTAAGGCGAGAGTGCGGCATCAAGACAAGATAAATTATTGTTCATCTGATCTCAACCGTGAACTTCAAACTCAAAACATTTATACTACAGATTTCTTTCTTTAGCTTGTAGGTTCCTTCCTACCATAGATACTATGTGTATTTTTTAAGCTTTTTTTGTTAAGTGTAAGATCATTGTTTTTGTCAAAACAGATGTTTCCATTTCCAATATTAGCTGCAAGAGCGACGAAGAATTCCACAAATAAAATGAACAAACATCTTGTTATTTGGTCTTATTCTTTAAAGAGATAAATCAATGACATATTTTGTGCATCAGCTAGAACTATCTTGAGGTTCTATTTACATCAAGCATACTCTTGGTTATTTTCTTGTTTTGGTTTTATTTAATATTTGCCTTTTATTTTTAATTTAAAGGTGGATGCACAAGAACAAGTAATTTAACTAGCCTAACATCCTGGCAAATAAAAATATCATATTTCACATTTTTCTGGTGTATCCTTTTTGTTGTTGTTGTTTAATATTTTTGCTGCATGCATATACCTAGTTCCATGTAAAACATATGCAATCCTCATGCTGGCTATGGCTGGAACAATTTCAAGAGGTACACACTGTATGCAGAAGCAAAGAGTGGTGCGGTGGATTTTGTTAGGTTTTGTATACGTGTTCCAATTTTTATGTTTGGGAAGTAAATACTTATCTATAAGATATGAGTGCATATTTCCTAAAAACTCATGCAGGTGCAGTTTTTTTACGTTTTTGTTTGCTTATTTTTCAGTCTCAGGTTTTAGGAAGAAGAATCCTATTACATTCCAAGAGCGCGGGTGGTTTATGATGATGATGTGGGATGAAAAATAGCTTCTCTATGCAGAATATAATGTAAATGCTCTTAATGTGAACATAAATTACATAATTGGTTCCAAGTAGAGGTCTTAGTGATGGATGAAGGAAAAGGTACATATGTATATAAAGTACTTACTTGAATAGAATTGAATGGATGGTACGAGTATTTTTTTAGTAATTTAATACCCGGAATGGTGACAGGTGTCCTAGTTGATTAAGAGGACGTAATGCATGTAAGGAAGCGCCTAGACCAGACAATAAAATATGCAATTTTAGAAATTAAATTTGTCAATGTTGCACTTCGCACTTATAACGCAAAACACTGGAGATTTTATTTAGACTATAACCTTATAAGAATATGGAACGTGTGACATCGAAATTCTTATGATGAAAGAAATTAGGTCTTTTTATGTGCTAATTTAATGCACATTGTTTTCCAAAGCTCTTACCTGGAATCATGCTGTTTTAAGATTTTGACGTGCGTCGTCACTAAAAGAGCCCTTAAAATGACCAAACTCACATTTAAATTCTTTTTTTTTTTAATGTATCGGGTAAACATTTTTGTGTTGGATAGAAAATATTTTTTGTTGTGCAAACAGATGCGATTCGTTGGGAATGCATTACCGAGTTATTGAAAATTGAGTTCAGGAAATCGAATAGCAAAAATTTGTTCGCGATGAATAAAATTTGTTTGTGCTTCAAACCTATGAAATGTTTGTAATACCTTCCAATTTGTGTACCCCTTCTGATCTGGCTATTTTTATAAAGGTTTTATTCATCCGAAAATCGAGTTTAATTTTCATATTAAGTTAGGTGCCCCAATAATCCGTTTGAGTCTCTTAAACTGAATTCAAAAGAGGGCTCTAAAAGTAATGGGTAACCATTGTCTAAGGGAGTGTGCAATTCTCGAGCACCACCGCAATGTTTCATGCAAGATGGGGTGCATGCAAAGTTTTTTTTGCATTTAAATAAGCTGGATTTAAGAAAAATTAATTTATCCTTGGTATATCTTAATCTTAAAGTAATTCAATTAAAATATTTTTTTTGTAATTTTCAATTTTATCAAGAACTAGAAGACATAAAATCATCTAGTTTTCAGTTTTTGATCAAAAACAAATAAGAGCAATGAATTCTTAAAAAAAAACAATAGTATTTAATCTTAAAGTTTTGAAAAATTACACTTTAAACCTTTTTTTTTAACTTTTTTTTGCCCAAATTTTGAGTTTAAATCAATTTTTTCAAAAACTATGCATAGTTTCCAATTGATTTAAAATAAGCTAATAGACAAAAGTGTTGGCTTTAAAAAAAATGAATAAAACTTAGTTGTAAGTAATACCAATGTTTTTTATTTATTTTGTTTCCATTTAACGTACATATTTTTTTTAAATTGCCCCTACCGCCTAAACGGGGGGAGATAGCCCCCACTCCCATAGTAAAAAATGCTTGTTTTTAACTGTTTTATACAAATCCGTTATTAAACTTTGTCGGCTGAGTTATCGTACTCTCCCCCTTTTCAATGCATGCGTGCGGGTTTTATGTGCCCCAAATGCTTGTTTACATACCCGCCAAGATCAAAATGAGCTTCATCTGAAAATATGATTTTTTTGGCAAAATCGGCATCTTCTCTAAGTGTGGTTCCCAGCGTTGTTCAAGCGTATACACAACCATATTCCTTCAACGGAAGGATAAAACTAATTATCTGTCAAATTAGACATAAGTTAAGTGTTACCATTCACGAAATAAGCACTATTTGAAAAAAAAAAAAAAAAACGTTAGATGGCAGACCCTATAGAAGGATGACAACCCAACAGCGACTACCAGTGCAGCGCCCAGGTACCTCAGCGTTATGGACATTATGGATGAAAACATACTACAAATTAACAACGAATTTGCATTCTACGATGACCCCGGGTTACCCCACCGACACGACAAACCAATCAACAATGACAGCCGGGACAGAGCATCTCGAGGATAACCTCTTTATTTTAAGAAAGCCTAACATTAAATTAACTTTTTTTAGGAGAATATTATCTTTTCGAATCATTATCAAAAATGCAAAATGGTTTCCGTCGAATAAACAAACACAAAAAACTGGTTGTTAAAACCAACGTTAATAAACTGTCAAGTCCTTGCATAATAATTTAAACTTTAAAACATGTCTTCTTTTTGACTTTTTAATAAAACAAACATCATAAATTATTTTACATAGCAATTTAATTTTCGTCTGAAATGGACTCGGTCGGTGCGGCTTCTGCGTAACACAACGACGACGACGACGCAATTTGCAATTTATGTATTGAAATGTCACAAATTGCATTTTTATTTCCACTCTACAAAAAAGTGCATGAAATTTATACAAACTTTTATATTTATTTTTAACTCACCATCAGACATAAATTATTAATTTTAATCACCACGCACTTACCTATAGCTGTCCTATCGGGAAATTTTTAATTAAAAACAAATTATCAGAGCATTTAGAGAGAGACTGGTTGGCAAGATACTTAAGCCTATTTTTAATCTCTTCACATCAGCATCTATATGTATTTAACAGAACAACAACAACAACAACAACTTGTGAAACACAAACTTGATGCATTATTTAAAATTATAGGATTTCAAAGATAAAAATAAAGCAAAAGCTTCCGCAAAATGTTGTTAATGAGTTAAGTTTATAAACAAAATAAAAAGAACTTAAAGCAATTTATGGATTTAGGTGTTTTTTGTTTAAGAGAGAAAATACTTAAAATGTTTATATTAACACTTAATTAAAAAACAACGCAACTGGAACAACTATTTCCATATATTCAAAGTGAAACAAAGTATCATCTATAGTTTCGTTCTTCTACTCTACGATACGATAGGGCACCCGCCGCCAGGCCCAAGCTTTAAACAAAAATTTGACCTACATTAAGGTAGCTATGTATAATGTATCGTATCGTATGAGTATAATGTTGGATATTTTTAACTCCACTTAAAGGCATTTTAGTGTTTCGTTTCTTCCTAATTCTACCCACTCACTTATAGCGGCAGCAGTCTACCCATAGCTAACTTATTTTGTTTGTTGTTTTATTAATATTATTATTTGGTAGTCCCCTTTCCTCCCTCCTCACCTTCTAGTGCCTCATCTCAGTTCTGAGAAAATTGCGGTCGCCCCGCAAGCTAAGCTTAGCATCGCATCTAACAAAATGACGGATAAGTCTGCAATAGGTAGGTTAGGTAGGTAGAGGTAGTATAAGTATACCTTGTTAACCTTGGTTAAGTTTCTTTCGACTTTTTTTCTTATTTAAGTAAGTTATATGGGTAACACGAATAATAATATTTTTGTTATTCAGAGACGTGCGAAACTCAACTCAATAACACTTTTGCACTTCTGAAGTGTTACAGCCGCCTTTAAATTTAATTAGAAAGAATGCAAAATAATAATAAAAATTAAATAAAAAAGAAAACATTGCAGACGGGAACGAAATGTATCTCACGAATACTTTTATTTTTGTTTTGCAACGACACGACTTTTGCGGCTACTATCATAATATTACGGCAGGCGCTTGGGTCTCGTCTCATGCCACAAAGGTTTTGACCATATTTGCCAGTTTTGTTTTTGTTTTTATTTTGATATCTTTTTCGAAATGCATGATGTTGATGTTGATTATAATGACCTTAGTGGTTAAAATTGGATTTTATTTCCATAAATCATTTGATATAATGGTTTTATAAGAAAAGGTGGTTATTCGTTTGATGGGTAATTTATTTTAATTTGAAAAAATATATTATTGTTAAAATTTAAATAAAGGTAGCAATTTAATAAAATTTTTAATTTTGCAATATTTAGAAACAATGTTAAGGTTTTTCTTTATGAGAGACTCTTTGTGGCTTTTAAAAATGGCCTTATACAATTTCTGATTCCAAAAAGGTATAGAAACTTAGTTTTGCAAATTTTATGTCTACAAGTGGCAAGTGATTTAAACTATTAAAACTGATTTAAAATTAGTAATTTTAACTATACTTTAAAAATACCATACCATATACGAAATTTTAACAAAATTTTGGGCGTTATTGTAGATTATTTACAGCATTTAAAAATACAGAATTTTGAAAAACCAAAATTTTGGAATACAGACCAAAAATCGACCGAAGAATTTTTCTCTAAGCATCCTAAGACGTTCTCATCTTCCAAGGTCCAAACCTCAGTGCCATAAATAAGGACTCAATTGCCTTCTTAGTCAAAAAGAAGCAGCCATTTGCAAGAATTATTCTCCGTTTGATTTCAGCGCTGGTGTCGTTGTCTGAATTTATAGCGATGACTAGGTAGACAAAGTGCTTAACTACCTCAAAGTCTTAGCTGTACATGGTTTCGTTTTGGCCAAGTCCTTTTTTGATATCAGTATATACTTGATCTTGCCCTCATTGACCACTAAACCTATCTTCTCAGCTTCCGTCACAATACTAAAAGACTCGGCACTGACATCACGCTTTGATCTTCCAATTATGTCAATATCAACGGGGTATCCGAGTAATTGGATGGACCTTTGGAAGATTGTGCCTCTAGTATTGACGATTGAGTTTTGCAAAATTCTTTCAAGAACCATGTTATAGAAGTCGCATGACAGTGCATCACCTTGTCTTTAATACCTTTTTTGACATAAAATGCATCGGACCTTGATAGAGCAGCGTGTATTCTCCATCTTCATTCTGCACTAACATATAAGTTTGACAGGGATTCCAAAACTAGACATTGTTCTGTAAAGCTCTTCCTTAAAGATGCTGCCATACTGGCTTTGAAATCGATAAATAAATGGTGGGTATCGATTTGAAGTTCCTGGTTTTTTTTTCAAGATTTGCCGTAATGTGAATATTTGGTCGATGGTCTGAAGCCACACCGATAAGGACCTATCGGGTTGTTGACGAACGGCTTTAGACGTTCACATAATACGGCAGAAGGGACCTTATATGCGATGTTCGAGTGACTGATGCTTCTGTAGTTGGCGGGGTTCAGAGAATTTCCTTTCTTGTGTATTGGGCAAAGTATGCTGAGAATCCAGGCATGTTTTCTTCCGACAATAATTTGCAGATGAGTTGGTGCGTACTTTCTTCACTTCACAGAGGTCAGATAGGTGGAATTTTAGGTTGAGTGGTTCTATCTCCCTTACAGAGGAATTCGATTCGTCACCGCTGTTATATAATTTTTTTATAATTTGAAGAAGTGGCCTTTCCATATTCTCACCATAGGCTGCGGATCTTCTACGATGTTCCCCTGATGGTTTTTACAGACTTCGGTTCTTCGTGGCTGGTACCCTTGGGAAGATTGTTTTACCTTTTGGTAAAATTTACAAACCTCATTCTTCATTTATCCCTCAATCTCCACGATCGCACGCTTCTCATGCTCCCTTTCCTACATTTAAAAAGCCGGTGCTCCTTTTTTTTCTTCTGCCCGTAGAACCCGCGAGCAGCTCTTGTCCTTCTATGCAGTGCCATTTTGTATGCATGTTTGCCAGCATTTGTCGTCAGACGATGGGTTTCGCTGTGGTAGCCGTGTGAAACCTAGCATCTCAGAGGCGGCATCTCTGATGGCTGCAATGACTTCTTAAGAGGTTGTTAGAAAAACGATCGGAAAAGGACAGATTTAAGATAGGTTAGCCCGCAACAGTAACGCCTAGCGGTTAGCCCTTGTTTACTAGCAAGCTTACTTTTTCATAAACTTGCTGTCCCTTGACATTGCTTTGTCGCTTAGTTTTTGAAAAACACTTAAAGTGATTTCGTAAGAGTTCCCCTCTCTCTATTTCAAATTCCTTCGAGTGAGTTCCTCTTTCTAAGCTTCCAAGACCTAGCAAATGCCGCCCCATTTGTTAACCTTTGGTCATGGTTTTTTCTATCATAATTTGATTTTTCTAGGGTACGAAGAAACCAAACCCTAAGCATTCTAGGATAAACCACAACCACCACGAAACTCCCACTACGGGGGCCGTCCCATATATGATCATGACGCCTTGCATCATGGGGCTGTATCATATCCCGTGGCACCGTTTATAGCCTGGTAAGGCTCACCATCTTTCGATTCTTTGATAGGACGGATCTAGGGAAGATAACCCTAGAAGTGACCGCTCGGCTTCATGATTGGGACCTCAATCCACCAGCTTTATCTACATTTAACATCATTCTTTTATAAAATGATTTTTACTGGAGTCACTCCGAACTTTTAACTTATTTTAAACATCGACTTTCACTAAGAAGAGGTCGATTTTCGTGTTTACTGATTTGTATGTGTGTTTTTTTATAATTTTATCAGTAAGTCTACCTCAGAACCCTTGAGGCAGGATGGCGGTCCCTCGTTCCGCCGATCTTAAGATTTTTCAATCTCAAGATGGGAGAAAACAATAACTTCTTGCGTTCGCTCACAAGCAGAAACCTTTTTACAGTGCAATGGAAAAGGACATGGCAGTTTCTTGCGATTGTAGCCGTCTAACTTCATAGCTTCTCACAGTATTTCCTTACTTTGGCTTGGACCGGGATATCTGTAGCCGTACCTTGGCTGCAACGAGGTAGTAGTTCGAGTCTATGTTGACCGCTCGAAATGTTCGAACAACCTGTATACTGGATGGATATGGTCAATCTGGTTGGCAGTTGATCACGGATTTTTATGTCCCCTAGTGGATATCAAGATTTGTGAACTGCGTACTAGCTACCAGAACGTTTCTCCCTGCAGCGAAATCGATCAGTATCTCCCGATTGTGGAAACAAAGATTCCTTTTCTTCCTAGGACAATTCTAATGTCATAGCTAGGGCACTGCTTATATGTCTTAGCCAAGAGCTCCAAGAATATTTCTTCATCATTCTCCTTCTGTTCGCGCTTGCGCGCATATGAAGCTTATGTTTGCGAATTTAGCCTTGATGCAGATTGTCGTGATGCGCTCGCTGTCACTGATGAAACTCAAGACTTTTTGCCTGATTCTAGTTCCAACAATAAATCCACACCCAAATAGTCGCTGCCTTTGGTATCGATAGCGATCGTCGTAGTACACATCGCAGTCTTTTAATTTGCGTTTGCCCAGTCCATCCTATCGCACTTTTTAGATGGCGGTTATAACTGCCTTGCAGCAGTTTAAGGCTTCCACTAGCTGTTCGGCTGCAAGTGGTCTATTAAGGGACCTAACATTCCACGTACATATCCGAAGTTCGTTGTCCATATTTCGTTTGCTTGGTTCGTCATCAGTAAATACGTCCGTACCTGAGGCTTGTTGGTGCTTCGCAACTAGGATATTTTTACGTGGTCAAGAAGTCACCCCGACGACACAACTCCCAACCTAGAGGGCCTGATCCTTAGTATATGTAACTCCAAGGATGCGTAGGCGAATAAACCGCTCCTTACAGGCCTGGGCTCCAAATATGTCGTATAAGCCCTATAATGTGTTCACTAAGTAGTTCAACCTAACTGCGACTAACAATCTCCAGTTAAGGTACTAGGCACCTGATGTTCACCGCACATTTCACATTTTTTAGGCATACTGATATTAATTTGGATGGAGAAGCATTTTTTTACCAAAAATATCTTTTTAAAATTAGATGTAGATACGTTGTTATTTATTGGTAAACTTACTCTATTCATAAACTTCAAATGTTCAAAATTAAGTATTACTGAATGATTTGAAATATTAATACTTTGTTTGATATTCAGAAAAAAAACAGAATCGGACTAAAAACTCAACCTTAAGGAATACCACGATGATGATTTGAAACAACGTATATTTGCTAACACAATTTTTGAAAACCTATTAAATTCGATCTCATCTCCCTCCCTGGAATTGGATACCCAAACTTTGGAAATAAAAGGGGTTAATTTAAGAATATACATACACTCGTAATATTCTTAAAATTAAAATTTCGCTGTAGTCTACATCTTTCGGATTTTTCGACAGTTAAGTTTAAAATTAACTAGGTTAGTGGAATTTTAATGACAAAAAATGTGCGTACTGAATTATATTTTTGAATAATTCAGACAAAAAAAAGACAACTAAAACCTCAAAAAACATTTATTTTTAGGAATAGTCACGAATTTGTATTTCAATTAACGTCACATTTTTCAGTTCAGTGTTTCAGTGTTTTGGAAAATACCCAAATACATTAATTAAGTGTTTTTTAATTCTCTTTTAATTTCCTCTTTGATTTAAGTAAAGTTCCTCCAATCTTAAGGTAAACATCACGTTGGAATTTTAATGCATTCATGTTTTATCAATGCGCATATATCAACCACAAAATAAATTGACTTTGTTTTAAAATCTATAACTTTCTAACTTTATGAAATTCTCAAACGTATCTACAATATTAGCCTGGAAATTCAATGTGCCAAACTATCATCGCCATTATAGTTCAAATCGAAGTACCATTTCCTGTGGTATTTTTCAGATCAGATTCAACTCACTTCTTGAGCTGGTTTTAGATTGACGAAAAAAAAAAGATGGATTTTTGTAGGAACTTTGCTTGAGCTGAGGATGGGGATTGAAATAAAACGAACTCATGCATAAATTCCACAAAGATACACACACACACACCGAAACAAAATTTAACACAAACACAACTTACCTACAACAACAAAAACACCAATCATGCACTCAAAAAAGAGTGTGGGTTTGCATGGTTGGTCGGTCGACAGGGCACAGTGGAGCAAAATCGCGTTTTGTGTTGCCAAAATTTGTGTTTTTTTATCGAAAGCATAGGTGAAACTTCTATATTGATAGAACAATATTAAGAAAATGCCAGCTTTAACCTGTAAAACTGACTATTTCGATGATATAGCATCAAAAAGTTGAGCCTGGATAAGAACTCGAAAAAAGAAAAAAATAGTTCTGGTTTCGGAAGTAAATTCTAAGCTGGGTTTTAAAAGCTTAAAAAATTAAATAAATTAGGTGGCGCAACAGTCCGTAGAGAACCAGGGCCTAGTGACTTACAACTCTCAACCATTCCTGTGTGCGAGTAATTGCAGGGATGGAGGGGACCTATAGTTTATATGCCGAATCCGAACGGCTAATTTGAGAAAGCACTTTTTAATGACAAGAATTACTCTTGGAGAATTTGTCAATTCCTCGCAAGAGGCAGTACCTGTGAAAAAAAAACTTTAGTTGGCACAGGCAGGGATCGAACCCAAGACCTCTCGCATGACAGTCCAACGCACTAACCATCATGCCACGGGTACTTAAAAAAATTAAATAACGGGTACCTTTTCGAAGTTGGTCTTTTTGACACTTTGAAACTTTTGGTGACCGGATTATCCCGGGCCGTAGGCCGCGGCCTTCCAGATCGTGCTATTTAACACCGCTGGTCTATTTTTTAAAACCGACTGACAACTTATAAATACAATAAATTAGGTGGCGCAAAAGTCTGTTGAGAACTAGGACCTAGCGACTCTCGATTATTCCTGTATGCGAGTAATTATGTCAGGGATCGACCTACAATATTATAAACCGAATCCGAACGTCTAATTTTTGGAAGCACTTTTGATGACAAGAATTACTTTATACGTGAAAAAAAAACTTTAGATGGCACTTTCAGGGATTGAATCCAAGACCTCTGGCATTACAGTCCAACGCACTAACCATTACGCCACGGGTAACACCCAATTTACACCTTGGAAGAGAATATTCGGTACGTTATTGCTAACAAATGGCCATAATTGCTGCAAAAAGTACCTACATCTGGTTATGTTGTTGTGGCACTGTTAAAAAGCGTTTTACGTTTCTTTAAATGGTCAAATTAGTCGAAACATAATTATATTTTACTGTCAATTCATTCTTTTCTTAATATTATAAAATGTTTGAAAAATTAAGTGGCAAGCAAGTCATATGATAGTTTTTAGATTTTTCAACCTTGAGCTGTTTAATCAAGTTTTTAATTTGTTAAAACTTTACCTTAATAGGAATTAGACTTGAATTTCTGTATATACTCGTATCTTTATTAAAAATGTTTTTTTATAAACTGAATACTTTTTTGACATAACCATTTTTAACAAAAATACAAATTTCACTAAATTACACCTCGAATCAATTTCGCCACGGTCAGCCTCGGTTCTACCCCACTGTGTGGAGTGCTATTCGTGCGTTGTCGTTATTGTCTTTTGTCGGTGGTATGGCGTATAGGTTATACGATACGAAGGTAAGCCAGGTATGTAGGTAGGTTTGATAGGTACATTTACCTGTGCAACAACCAAATCTAAATATTTACCTATGCGGGGGAATAGGGGGACAACACAAAGACGATACGAGTATGACGAAGGGAAAAACGTTAAGAAAAATAAAATACGAACTCCACCCCACACTCCGCTTTGGTTTGATGTTTTTGTTGTTGATGTTGCTTTTTCTGTTACCGGTGCCATTTGGAGATATCACGAGATTTACGACTTTTCGTCTTGGTCTGGGTCTCTGATGTACGCAAGAAGAAAGAAGCTACCCATCCCACAGACTCACAATGAAATTTAATAAAGCTTAAACACAATAAAAGTTCAAATTGAGAATTTGAGAAAACATAAAAATGATGAATGATTTTAAAATCGAGTGCATATTTGAGATTCAAATTTGTTTTGAAAATGTCATCGATAAAAAGTTAAAAATGTCAAATCCTCAAAAGAGACATTCTGTCTAACAAAAAAGCTATAAAACATTGCAAATGTAAAATGTATATAAATAAAATAAAAACAGTCATAAACATAAAACATTTCATCGAATTTGTCAAGCAGAGATTTTCAAGGAGTGGGAGTTGTGTTTCTTTGTTGTTATTTTTGTTTTCGAAAACTTGGAGACCGGTTTATGTCGATTTTAATGGTCAACTTCTTATTTTTATATAGCTGTTTATATGTTCGTGTATTTATTCGTTAAAGCGTCGCATTCGTAGGAGAGACTATATCGATTTGTTACCATTTAAGGAGATTCAACTCATTTATGTTGACCAACTATATGACTGTTAGAAGTTATTCAATAATAAAGTTATTAACACTGAAATGAAACTTTAACTTTATGTCTATAAAAATAAACAAACTGAATTTTACAATTTTCTAGATAAGGTAAGGTAAACATAATTATTCATTTTTGAAGCTTAAATGAGGGATTTGACACAGAGTTGCGTAATTTTATTTTTCTAAGTTAACCCAAATCATCATTTTTGATTTATCATTTTGGTTCTAGCAGCTGCAGAAGGCAAACGATGATGGTAAAAGGCGTTTTAAGGTTTTAAAGAGTATCATGTTTTATTAAAGTACATTTTCGCCCACTGACACGCCTACATTTCAAATGAAGTAATTTCGTATGAAATTAAATTTGCGCTCGATATATGCTCGTTGTAATTAGAAAAACGTATACGTAAGTTAAATTTTGGCACGAGTACGATAACTTTGGCGCCAAGATTATTTTGATAGTAACAATGGTAGGTGCGAGTTTGGGTGTATGCAACAGTGGGATCTGTAAGGGGGGGAATGATGTCCCCCTGCAACCCCCTGCAACCACCCTGCTTGGGAACACTATAGGATTTGGGGTGGGTGCAAGCTGGAGTGCGTGCAAGGTGGGGAGGGGGCAAGGTTCGGTGGGTGCAAGATGGGGTGCATGCAAAGTTTCTTTTGCATTTAAATAAGCTGGATTTAAGAAAAATTAATTTACCCTAGGTGTATCTTAATCCATATTCGATTTTTACTATCAAAATAAGACTACGTTAATACTTAAGCAAGGAAAAAGTAATTTAATTAAAATATTTTGTTTAGTAATTTTCAATTTTCTCAAGAACTAGAAGACATAAAGGCATCTAGTTTTCAGTTTTTGATCAAAAACAAATAAGAGCAATGAATTCTAAAAAAAAAACAGTAGATAATTTGAAAGTTTTGAAAAACTACACTTTAAACCTTTTTTTTAACTTTTTTTTTTGCATACATTTTTAGTTTAAAACAATGTTTTTCAAAAACTATGCATAGTTTTGACTTAATTTAAAAACAAACTAATAGACAAAAATGTTGGCTTTAAAAAAAGGTATAATACTTAATTGTAAGTATTACCGTTATTTTTTAATTATCTTTTTTCCATTTAATGTACATATTTTTTTAAATTGACCCGCCTAAACGGGGGGAGATATACCCCCCTCCCATAGTAAAATATGCTTGTTTTTAGCTGTTCTGTACAAATCCGTCATTAAACTTTGTCGCCAAAGTTATCGTACTCTCCCCAAAAAATCTTATGGTTTCGGTAAAATATTTTTTAGTAATGTGTGCTGCCTCATGATTTCTGAATTACTTTAAGTAACCTGTGGTGTATGGATAAGTGCAGTCAGATAATTGAGCGAAATTTGGACCCGGACCCGTTTTATGGCTTCAATAATCCCTTTGGTTTTTTGGTATTGCCGTCCTCCTTTGTAGACTTTTCTTGAAAGCCATCCCCACACGTTTTCCATGATGTTCATGTCAGGAGAATATAGGGGCCACGGTAATAGGTTCTCATTTTGCCCCTGAATCCAGGCTTTTGTTGTCCGTGCGGTATGTATTGGTACATTATCTTGTTGGAAAGTCCATCGTTGTCCATCAAATAGTTCAGAATACTGCAGAAAATCTCGTTCCAGAATCGGTTTGTTAGTGATTGCCGTCATTTTAGAGCTTTAAAAATCCAGCTCCACTGTCCCATAATAGGTGATTGCTCCGCATGCCATTACACCGCCTCCTTTGCTGTGCCACTTTTCAAGATAGATTTATTCCTTTCTTAAATCATGAAAATAGCAGCTATATCCATCAGGTCCGTCCAAAATAAATTTTTCTTCATCGGAAAAGACGACGGTATGCCTAGCTCGATTCCACCTGATGAGATTTGTTGCCTCCGTATCACCCCAGCAACAGTCGATCTACTAGGATTTACACCAGCTTCTGCCTTGAATTTACTAATGGAAAGACTTGAATTTGACTATTTCCTCCTTGGTTAGACCCTTACCTCTACTCATACTTTTTTATCCTATCAAATTAATACTCGTGGTAAGCACCCAAGCAATCAGAGTATCCCTTTATCTGATTTAAAACCAGCTAATAGGTAAATTTAAATCTTGTCCCTATTCATGTGACACAACAGGTACTTTTTATGACCACCTTCTTTGGAAAAACCGCCAAAAAACTTCTCATTTCACATATAGGTTTTACCAAAAAACCTAAGGGTTTAAGAAATATAGGCAAATAAAAAAACGAAAAAAGAGGCTGGGATGCGACCCACACTGATAACTTCCCATCCCGTCTTTCGATTTGTCTTGCTTAAAAGTTTGTTCTTACCAAATTTGCGTTCTATTTTTTGTAGATTTTATTTTTTTTATGAAAAAACGGACTGTTGGATTTTTATAAAAAAATTACTGAATATAAAAAACAATATTTTCTGTGAAATAAAATAAGTTTGAAGCCAATATTTTTAATTTTTGAAAAGCTATTTTAGCCGAAAATCAATTTTTACCAACTTTTATTAATTTTTTTGTTAAGGTTTTTACTTTTTGTAAAAAAACTGTCAATTCGATTTTTCTCAAAATTTTTCCTAATGTTGAAAACAATATTTCTTATAAGTTAAAATTAGTTAGAAGCCATAATCTCAAATTTTTGAAAAGATATTTAAGTCGAAAATCAATTTTTACCAACTTTTGTTAAATTTTTTTTTCGGTTTTAATTTTTTGTAAAAAAACTGTCAATTCTATTTTTTTCAAAATTTTACTGAATGTTGAAAACAACATTTTTTGAAAGATAAAAGTAGTTTAAAGCCAATATCTCAAAGTCTTGAAAAGATATTTGAGTCAAAACTCAATTTTTACCAACTTTTTTTTTATTTTTTTTAGGTTATTATTTTTTGTAAAAAAAACTGTTAATTCGATTTTTCTCAAAATTTTATCAGATGTCAAAAACATTATTCTTCATTGCACAAAATTGTTTTGGAAATGAAATCATATTTTAGTCGTAAAATTTTCGAAGTGACAAATTTTTTTTTCAGTTTTTTTGATTTATAAAAAAACCGTTAATTGAATTTTTTTCCAAAAATATAATTGTTTTGTATCACGTTACAATATATAATATAAAATTTAATTCAAGTCTCTAGCGTCATTGGTTCATGAAATATTTAGGGTTAACCAAAATTTTCACCTTTTTTTTAAACTGCTATGGTAAAAAAACCACCCACGCAATTTTCTTGAGAGCCCTTTCTGCATCTTTCTGCCTTATTATCTGTATAACAAAATTTATTTGAAGTCGATATCTCTTCTGGTTCTTGAGCTATGGACGACGAAAAAAACGTCGCGAACGTACGGACGTACGGACATACGGACGTACGTACACACGCACGCACAGACATCTTTCTAAAAATCTTTTATTTCGACTCTAGGGACCTTGAAACGTCGAGAAATGTCAAAATTTTCAATTTGACAAATCGGACCCATTACAATAACTTCCTATGGGAAGTTAAAAAGATTGTAACTATTCATGTGACACGAAGTGTACGTGTTTTTTTCGAATTTTTAAAAGTAATAGGTACTATCTCAAAAACCTTACGTGATACATTAATTTTGAAGTCGGAGTCCAAGTAAGAAAACCTTGTGGACCAGCATTGTTTTTGAATTTCCATTTCAATATTTTTACGCTGTAAATGTCCACTGAAAATTGAGAATGTGAAGCCGGTTTCCGTTTGATTTTATTTGTGAAGAAGAAAATACCCCATTTTAAGGTAAGGGATTTGACCAGTTTTAATTATTCAAAATTTTACTTTTTATAAATTAAATAAATTCTTTTAAGACTCTATTATTATTCTTACCTGATATTTTTGTATCAGTGATCTATTTTATTGCATTTAATCCAATCCAAAATCAGCAGATAACAAAGAAAATATATTTTTGTTGTTGTAGAAATTTTAACAAACAAAACAAAAACAAAATAAATATTTCTACCGTGTAAAATTTCTTATTTCAAATTAACTCCAAGCACATAATTTGCTCAATCAATTATTTAAAAAATCGTGATGAATGCAAATTTTTTAAAGATTTTATATTAATTAAGGTTCATTTATTTGAAAACTGCTTGATCGCGATCAGAAAAGAAAGAAAAACCATAAAATTTCTCACAGTATCGCGAAAGGTAGAGAAAAACGAAAAGCAAAAAAATAAATAAGAATGTAATCCCACAAAACAGGTAGGCGCACAAACACACTTAAATTATCACGCACACCAAGTAAATATCGAAAAAAAAAATAACAATAGCAAATTCCAATACAGAGAGGAATACAGGTGAGTTAATGATGACGACACAGAAATGACGACGAGTTGTTAGTGGTTTTGTTTTGTTGGGGCTTCGCTTAGGTACGACCGAACGTACAACGAGTAACGACGACGACGAGATCACAGAAGAGTGAAAAGATCGCAGATCGAGCGAAAATTTTCTTAACGTCTCTAGAGAGAGGGGAAGAGATTCAATCTTGTTTTATTTGAAGATTTTATAATTTTCACTATTTTTTATTTATAAAAATATTCACAAAAAAGTAATAATAAAAAACATGCACAGGTGGTAGTTTAATGTAACGGTATTTTCATGACAAGAATAACGAACGAAAATCTTATCAAATTTTAAGATCAAAGAAAATTTAGGTACATTAACCGTTGTTGTTCCAAAAAGGTAGGTACTTGTTGATTTAGGTAAGGATAGAAGTAAATACTGTTACTTTTGTTTGTATTTTACTGAAGATTGTTGTTAATACATTTATTTTATTGTTTAATTTTGTTGTATTGTTTAAGAAAATGTTGATATAAACATAAATTAATTTATAGGTAGCAATGCGATGCTTAAATTTTAAATACAAATAACTTTTACCGTAAACCGAATTAAGTAGACGACGACGACAAGACAAACGGAAAATACGTTTAACTCCACCGAGGCAACTCCGAAAACTAAAAATTTAACTTAAAATTATGAAAGAAAATAGAAAAACAAAAACAAATCAAACAAACCAAAGGTAAAACACTCAAACTCAATTTTTGTTTGAGAATGAAAAAAAGAAGCACTTTAAATGAGTGTGAGAGAAAATGCACTTGAGCGGATTTAGTGGCAATAGGTTTCTGAGGAAACAGAGCTGTCGTTTTCGTTCTTTGCAGAGTGTATACATTTCTTGTCAAATATGAGAATTTGGAAATAAGAAGAAAGGTCTTAAGAAAGTCGTTTAACAAATAACAAATATGTATAACAGATTTTATGTATTTTTGTGAAAGGTAAATTTCATAGGAACAAAAATTGGGTGGTTCGCGTAACAAATTTTTTGTTTCCTTACGCAACTCTTTTGTAACATTTAAATAAAAAAAACTGCCCCTTCGATTTCTTGACCAGATGTCAAAAACGTTATTCTGAAGTTATTTTTTTTTTCGAAAGATATTTCGGGTGAAAAAAATGTTCAGTTTTTTGATTTATTCAAAAAGTATATTGCTGGAATTCCACATCTATCAAACTAAGTTGTTAACCAATTTTTTGTTTCAGTTAAAAGTCTGACATTTACGAAAATAGATCGCTTAACTATCGCACAACGCGATAGGTGGAGTAGTTTAACGAGTTGCGTTATATCCAGGAAAATATGGCCCGCCTATAACAAACCAAAATCAATCAATTTAATTTCCAAACCAAGGCATGACATAGCCAGGATTGTCGCTACCTGCACAGGGCATTGGCCCTGCCGTAGCTGTGAGAACCGGGATGAAAAAGGAACAGTCCCACATTTTCTATGCCATTGTCCGGCCCTGGCCAGGAAAAGAGCACTCCACTTGGGTAAGGAATTCTTCAACGGTATTGAGGAACTCTCAGAATTCAAGATCAAAGATTTGATCTCATACCTAAATAGCACAAAGTGGCTTTAACCCCCTCCCCCCTTATTTCTCCCTCACTAAATGGTACTATGAGATAATAGGCCGTAGGGTAGGAGAATAAAATTACATTTTATATTTTACATAGAACTGCACGTGCGGAACGTGCACCATCCATAGCCCATTTTCAAATCCATTCAGAATCTCACGAGGTATGATATCAAAACGGCGCACTCAGCGCTAATTGTGTCCTGCGCGAAGCAGGACAGCCATTTCTACCTACCTACCTATCGCACAACGCATACAAATTGTTAAAACCTACTAAAAGGATTAATATTTATGTAGATATATAAATAAAGAGATTATATATAAAAATGGAGATTCTGCCACAGCCACATATCGTGCTTCAAGAGGAGGTTATCGTTTACATAATCGTCCAGCTACGCAGAAATTGGCAAATTTGTAAAGAAATTTAAAAAGACTGGATTGCTTTCAGATATTGTAAGGCCCAATGGCGGATCCAAGGTCGTAGGGGTCATGACCCCCCCCTGGGAGATAATTTGTTTGTATTTTTGTAGGAATTCACTTCAATTCAAAATTAATCGTATTGAGTTAATGGATATGACCCCCCGTATATTTTGATTTATTTTTTTTGTATATGAAAACAAAATTTGTATTTTACTTCCTAATACTTTGTTGCCAAAAGTACCACTTTTAACTGAGGACCGGATCAAGAATATAATATGAATCCGAAATTCAGCCCTTTTCCAAAAACGTAGCACAACTTCATCAAATTTTGACCAATTGGCGATCCAGGGGGGTCATATGAGACATAAAGCAACTGTATAAACTGGCTTGTTGTATAAGTAAAGATTTTACCTAAGGATTGTTAGTAATTTAACGACATTCACCAAAAAGTGGTTTCCTGTCAAAAACAACTAAAATTTTTATAACTTTAGTAATGCTTTAAATTATTTTCATAAAATTAGTTTAAAAAAAAAAAGCAAATATTCAGGTTTTTAAGAAGAAACTTTGAATAAGAGTTCGTCAATTTTATATTAAGTTGCCTTTAAATTACTGAAACTAGCCTTCAATTCCATCTTATTTTTTTGTTAAAAGTGAACATTGAAGTGATTTTTACTTGCGACTATATTGAAAATGACTAACCATCATGCCACGGGCACTGTATGCAAGTATTGCATTCGTTAAAAATTTCGAATCAAACATGACATTACGATGGTAGGAAAGTCGAAAAAAGTGGGTCCCCCGATTTCGTACGCCTGTCTTTCTGTCCTTGAAATTAAGGTTTTCAGCCGATTAACTCAAGGCGTTTTTTTTATCATTTTTTAATACGAAAAATATCAGCAGTCCCCATACAAATTTGTTGGTTCAAAATCGAAAATTCGAATGTTTTTTTAAAACTTTCTCTAACTTTTTTTTTCTTAATTCGGCTTCCTTCTACAAGAAAAACATATTTTAGTATTGCTCCAGAAAGGTACCCCTCATAAAACCGTTATTTTTTTTTAAGTTTTCTCCAGAACTAATCGACCTATTTCAATAATTTTTTTCTTTCAATGCAAGCTCTTGTCGATGGTCGAATTTCCAAATTGATGATGATAAAAAATGTCATTGTTTTTGTTTTGATTTTTAACTTGAAACTTGATATCTCAGAAAGGGGTAAACATTTCTTAGCGAAATTTTAAATGCAAAATGTATATTTATAAACACTAAATAACTGCATAACGAAAATATTTTAAAGGCAAAATTTAAAAATAAAATGGCATTTGAAGTTTTGAGAAAGATTTATTTTGCAGGTACATTTTTAAATCTTATAATTTAGGAAATATTTTAAACAGACTTTTTTGAAGAAATTAGCAATTTCTAACGACCCAGACGTGCATTATATTTCTTTCAAAATTGATTTTCTGTTGAATAAAACTTTTAACATCTTAAAAAAATAAATAAATCTACTTTTTGAAGTGAATTTGCTTCAGATGTTCTAAAACTGAGATTTAAACACAAATTTCAAGAATATAAATGTCCTAAAAACAGCAAAAGAGATACTTTTTTTAAACTAATGGCTAATGGAACAACACAATGCAAAGTTTCTTCCCAGCCTATTTGTTTATCTTAATTTGTTTTTATTTTATATTCAGAGAAATTATGTACTTATACTTAAATTCAAAAACCAGGCATTTGTCTCTACAATTTTTAAGTTTTGTTGACTCCTTTAAGATCAAAATATTTTCTAGCATCTACGAGTAGGCAGACTGATAGCGATAGTAATAATAGACTCCCGAAATTGTCAAAAAAGCCAGAAAATTCTTGATATAATTTTTTTTTCTCATTTTCTGGGTTTTTGAATTTTTGTAGCGTTTTTCGTATTAGTAGAAATGGCAACAAAAAAGAATATGTTTGTATATTCTTTTTGGAAAAAAGCTAAGTTTCAAAACTATTTCTTACATTTCTGCGCGAAAGCAACAAAAAATCTCTAAACTATTGTGTTTCGCTCTTAAATATGGCATATTTAGAAAACTTCTGGAATCCTGGAATGCTTTCATATGTAGAGAGTCGACCAAATTAAATAGTTTGATTATACCTTGCTGGACAACAGCGTTCTTAAATAATGTAATAAATAAAATTGTCACTTTAGCCCTTAAAATGTGTGCATTAAAGGTTAAGATACACATTACGTTATTTAAATTTTGCTAGTCTCCTTTACAGAACATTAAATAACTTTAAGGTGGTGAGTAAAAACTCGTCTATATATTATATATTTAGCGTGTGATACCCCCCCCCCCTCCTGATTACAAGTCTGGATCCGCTCTTGGTAAGGCCTGTGCATCATCGTTTCGCTCGTACCACTGAAAATATCGCTGCTATAAGTGAAAGTGTTGCCGAAGACCCGAAATTCCTCGTCGTTCTCAGGAATTAAGACTGTCTTACGGCACATTATGGCGTATTTTACATTTGGATCTACACCATACAAAGTTCAGCTCACACAACAACTGAAGCCAGCTGACCATTCACAACGTTCGTGGATACGTTGGTGTATCGGTGGGTATGTTAATAAACAAAATTGTCGTATTTGGGGTTCTGAGAATCCTCAAGTAATTGAAGAGAGGCCATTACATTCACAAAAAGTCACTGTTTGGTGTGCTCTTTGGTCCGGAGATGTGATTGGACCTTACTTCTTCAAAAACGACTGTCACTGTCAATTCCAAGCGTTATGGTCATATGATAACCGACTTTATTTTGCCTGCTATTAAAGAATACAACTTGGAGAATATGTGGTTTCAACAAGACGGTGCCACATGCCTCACAACTCGAGCGAATGTGGCTATATTGCAAGAGACATGCGATTGGACACCGTTGGACTTTTTTGTGTGGAGCTACGCAAAAGACCGTATGTTTATGCAGATAAACCTTTAACTGTTGAACACTTAAAAAACAAAATTCGTCAAGTTATGGCTGAGATACCGCCCAATATGTGTCAAAAAGTGGTCGAAAATTACCTTAAAAGAATCGATGCTTGCAACAATTCGTGTGGTGGTCATTTAAATGATGTAGTGTTTCACACATAATGTGTATTTATTAATAATTATAATACAAAAGAAATATTATGAAAAAAAAATATTTTATTTATGTTTACTTTTGAAATCGCAAAATGGAAAACATTATATAATATAAAAGAATGTGGGATGCGACCCACACTGATAAATTCCCATCCCGTCTGTCGATTTGTCTTTCTTTAAACTTTATTTAAATATTAAATTTTAAATTGGTACGAATGTTTTGCATACGACGAAATAGTTTGATTTGAAAATATATTTTTGTTACGAAATTTTTGGTCTAAAACCCATTTTTACCTATTTTAGTAGCATTTTTTTTTAATTTTTTATTTGTTACAAATGTAAACAAATACAAGTTCTAAGAACATTAAGCACTCAAAGAATTAATAAATCATCTTAGAGTCAATGCCTTCATTTATTCACGAGATATCGAAACATCAGTTGTTACCAATTTTGCCTAGATTTAAATTTGTATGGAAAAACTGACTGTTGGATTCTTATAAACATTTTACTGAATTTCGAAAACAATGTTTTCTATAAGTAGAAATTAAATTGAAGCCAATATTTTTAATTATTATTATTTTAAGTCCAATAGTCTACTGGTTCTATGGGCGACGGAAAAAGATTTTCGAACGTACGGACGTACGAACATATCTCTCTCTCTCTCTCTACAAATCTTTTATTTAGATTCTAGATACCTTGAAACGTGGAGAAATGTCAATATTTTCAATGAGATAAATCGGACCGATTACAATAACTTCATAACGTGTGCGTCTATGAACATATAAAAGGACATTCCTTCCAAAACCTCTAAACCATGATTTAAGGAGGTCAAAATGACACAGAGGTCGAAAGACACAAATTTCAAAATCATAAATTAAAAGAATTTTTTTTAATAAACTCTTTAAAAATTATACATTTTGTATTGAAGTAAAAGTGAAAAAAAAATCTACAAAGCGGAAAAAATCTTTATAAAAGGCTAATTGAAAATTTAGAGGATCTGAACTTTAGAATAGGGTTTATATTTATATCTAATATTTAAAGCATCAAATATATCTCATTCAATTATTTTTAATCTATTTCTGAGATTATTTTTAGCCCGAGACCTTATCCAACTGAAATGTTCTTCATCCACTTGATGCCTTGTCATCCTTAAAAGTTGGACGAACATCTTAAAAACTTACCTTTTTATAGAAACTATCCAAACAAAGTAGGTAAGATATAATATTTACATTTACTGACTCAAACATTGCTAACACCTTAATTCTGGCAAATGTTTCAGAGCCACTTGCCTTCTCTTAAAAATAGTCCGTAATATTTTTAAATCTTAAAGACAAATTTCCTGTCCTAGCATTTTGTTGCATCTTATGCAAAAGAACCTATGAGAGCTCTTAGTTCTGATTATTAAATCTTATAGAATGTTAAATTTACATATAAATTAAACTTCCATAAAAATTAATTTTAATGGAGTAAATATTCATATTTGAATCACTATCGTAACTTGCAAAGCTATAAAATTCGCATCAAAAAGAATATACCCGCACCTTCTTTCAATAATAATAAATTTGCCTACTTTCCAGTGCATTGACTTCGTGAGGGTGCTTCACGTTTTTTTGTATTAAGAACCCATTCGCAACTCAAGATGCTGTGGGTTATTTTTCAATCTGATGCAATAGACAAGACGCCATCAGGTAAGGTAAGTAAGGTAAGGTATGGACGAAAGAAGCAACATAGCAGCATTCCAAAGAGCTAAAGAAACAACTTTATATATAGTTTTGCTTGAGAGAACACGGTATGCGGAGAGCGCCACTGATGGTCACTGCACTGGGGCTGTGTGCCCAGCCTATTTCATTGATAGGACAAGACGAAGTTAGAAGCGAGTACCTTCCTGTTTATAGTGTTTCCTAAATCCGGTTTTTCTTACAAAAAGGTTGACAAGCTTTATGGAGATCGAATTCGCAGTTTTTATTTTATTAATTGGGTTCATTTGTATTACCTTTTAATTTGATTTTTACATACATAAGTCCCCTCGCAAAATGTAAATCAAACAATGTTTAGGTATGTAAAAATATTACATTCCATTTCTGAATTTTTAAAAAATATACATAGTTTTCTTAACTTACTATATATAACTTTAATGAAATCCATAAGAAAAACATTAAAACAATCTTCGATATCAATCAAATTACAAAAATATGACAGCTTGATGGACTGTTGAAGAATGAGATACATCTAAATTACATCTACTCTACTCAATTACCATGAGTTCTAAAGCTTTAAATAAACCCTTAAAAATGTACAACGAACTTGTTTTGAAACTGTGGTGTTCTACTTAAACAAATTATTTCCATTTGTGTAACTTAATCTAAGATATCTGATGATTTTCGCTCCATTTCACAAGTTACTACCTTTTTATGGAATGTTATAATTTATAAATGAATGAAATAAAAGAGCTGAGCTAAGAACATTTTATGTATTTTCGATTTGTTAAAAGCTTTTCGAAAAATCAATTTTAAGATGAAGAAAAACAAGTGATGTATGTATGTACATACATAGAACCATATGTGATAGCCCAAATTTAAGTTCTTCATTAAACTGCGATCCAAATTGGCTTTCAAGTTCAAGGATGAAAATTGTATATTTATCAGTTTTTAGTTGTTTTTGGGAAGCGGTTGGCTGAAAACAGCCCACTTTACATGGAAATGCTTAGACACATTAAGTGCGTTTTTTTCGTATTCCATATATAGTAAAGTGAGAAATTACCAACAAAACGATCCGCAATAGTCGCGGTTTTTATATATGAATGTTGATACAACTGAATATTTGCCAGAATAATTTATCAAAAAATTCCAAAAAAAAAAAAACGAAACTCAGACCAGGGGTGAAATCGTGTAAGCTGATTTTTGATAGTTGACTATCAAAATCAAGAAAATACGTCTGTGTAATGTGAAAATCGATTTCAAAGTTTTAACCAAACAATTTGACATAAAATAAAAACTTCAAGAAGGGAATTTGTTCGTAGACTACTACATTAACATGTGGTGTTGAAGCGAGCTTGAAGCTCGCCTAAATTCTTTATATACCTGAATCGAGTTGAAATGAGCTTGATTCGCTCGATTCCGGTCGGAGATCGGAAATTTGTGAAGAAAAATCAAATTAAAAAAAAATTGCACATGGAGTAGGTAGCATATTCCTATATGGTGCTGAACTATTCAGTTTTTCATTGTTTAACACGAATCAAACTATCTCACTTGCACTTCATAAGAAACATCGAAACACCATTTGCATTTTAGAAAGTGCTCTCAAACTTAATCATTTTTTAATCTTCTTGTGCGGTGGAAACACCAAAAAGATTTATTTAATCTAAACTAAGATAATCCTTTGGTGGAAACATAGCAAAACATAAATATCTTTTCTATTGTTTTCTCTTGCAAAATAAGACCAGTTAGTCCATTTTCACTGACAAAACTAAAAAATATCAACAGTAATAGATTGATTTTTTTCCCCAATGGAAAACACACATGATTCCAAATGCACAACTACTCAACGAACACAGCCATCGAGATATAAAGTAGCATTCACATGAGCGCGACCAACGAACGACGAATGAATTACAAAACGTGAGTTTATATACGTTTGAAGACATATTTCCACACAAATTCTTAACAAAACGATAGCAATGTAGTTTCTATTTGATTTATTGTGCATACTTTTACTTTTCAATATCATATATTAATAAATTTAAGAAAACAAATTTATTCGTCGCGAACAAAATTCTAGTTGATACGAACTGTCAAACTTTATTCGCGTCCCACATACCATCCACACTGCAACGAATAAATTGATCGCGTTCCACATACCATCCACACTGCAACGAATAAATTGTTCGCGCGCTACATAACCTAAAAAATCATTCTTGTGTTTTGATTTCGATGGTGAATGGTGTTCGGCTGTGGATGCACATGAAATTTTTTCCTTGTTTTGTTTATTAACAAGGACACCAATAATTTTTTTAACAAATATAGCTTCGACCGCATTTTCTTAATCGGTTGTTTTCAAACAAAACACAATATGATAAACACAAAAAAAAAACAATTGTCAAAGTCAAACTTCATTCGCGACGAATTAAAAACTCTCATGTGAAAGAAATGTCAAAATCGACGAATATTCGTTCATTCGTTGGTCGTTGGTCGTGCTCATGTGAATAATGCTTAAATGCAATATCAATCGTACCAACATTTGAGAACGAAATCACATAAGATCCATTCGAGACTCGTATGTCGTATGTAATGTCAAAAACCTATCCATAGTGAGAGTCTACTCTAACTTTTATCGGTGTTATTCATACTACGGATATTGTTTTTGTTATTCGTGTAAAATCCTACTTTACTATGGATAGATTTGCCAACAAAACACAGGTATTATTAAATTATTAGTTATTCAGTTCCATTTTTTATTGGATGGGCTTCTTGATTCGCCTTTTTCAATTTTGGAAGTGGTTAATGTGATTTATAAAGCTAAAACAGGAAAAACTCCAGGAGACGACCGAATACCAGTGGAATTCTTTGAATTTTTTCAGTTAATTTGGAGAAATCGAAAATGATAATCTTTAGAAACAGTGGCGGCAGATATTCTCGCAATGAAAAGTGGAACTACAAAGGTCAAAATATTGAAATTGTACGGGAGTACAAATATCTAGTCTCGTTTATCACTCCACACTTAATATAAATAAATTTCTTAAAACGATTTTTCGATTGCCTTGGAGTACATCTAATTTCATGCTACATGGAAGACCCACCAAACTGATCCTAAAAACATTATTTTATCAGAAAGTGGAAGGAACTGGGAGCTAAATTTGGGGAAAATGTGCACATATGTACATGCAAATATTAGTCCTGGTGACTTGAGGAGCTGTTTACAGAACCTATTGAAAGGATCAAGTAGCTCTAGCTACACTACATATACTAGTTGTTTTATTGGAAGAGCAAACTTGAAACACAGGATGATTTTCAGCTATAGTTAAACTTAAATCTTCATGAAAACATGTTCTTCCTAAACCGATTTCCTTTAAGCTAGATAACTTTAATGTTTAAATTAAGGGGGAAAAATAATTAAACTAGATTACAAAATATAAAATAAAAAATATGATTAAAAAAACGCTTTAACGAATTTTAAAACCAAATTGAAAAATTAAGGTTTTTTCGAAAAATCAAATGATATTTAAGTTTTTGAAGACAAACTTATGTTATAGGTAGGTACCTACATTTTTAACTTCCCAGAGGAAGTTATTGTAATGGGTCCGATTTGTCAAATTGAAAATTTTGACATTTCTCGACGTTTCAAGGTCCCTAGAGTCGAAATAAAAGATTTTTAGAAAGATGTCTGTGCGTGCGTGTGTACGTACGTCCGTACGTTCGCGACGTTTTTTTCGTCGTCCATAGCTCAAGAACCAGAAGAGATATCGACTTCAAATAAATTTTGTTATACAGATAATAAGGCAGAAAGATGCAGAAAGGGCTCTCAAGAAAATTGCGTGGGTGGTTTTTTTACCATAGCAGTTTAAAAAAAGGTGAAAATTTTGGTTAACCCTAAATATCTCATGAACCAATGACGCTAGAGACTTGAATTAAATTTTATATTATATATTGTAACGTGATACAAAACAATTATATTTTTGGAAAAAATTCAATTAACGGTTTTTTTTATAAATCAAAAAAACTGCAAAAAAAAATTGTCACTTCGAAAATTTTACGACTAAAATATGATTTCATTTCCAAAACAATTTTGTGCAATGAAGAATAATGTTTTTGACATCTGATAAAATTTTGAAAAAAATCGAATTGACAGTTTTTTTACAAAAAATAATAACCTAAAAAAAATAAAAAAAAAGTTGGTAAAAATTAAGTTTTGACTCAAATATCTTTTCAAGACTTTGAGATATTGGCTTTAAACTACTTTTATCTTTCAAAAAATGTTGTTTTCAACATTCAGTAAAATTTTGAAAAAAATAGAATTGACAGTTTTTTTACAAAAAATTAAAAACCGAAAAAAAAATTTAACAAAAGTTGGTAAAAATTGATTTTCGACTTAAATATCTTTTCAAAAATTTGAGATTATGGCTTCTAATTAATTTTAACTTATAAGAAATATTGTTTTCAACATTACGAAAAATTTTGAGAAAAATCGAATTGACAGTTTTTTTACAAAAAATAAAAACCTAAACAAAAAAATTAATAAAAGTTGGTAAAAATTGATTTTCGGCTAAAATAGCTTTTCAAAAATTAAAAATATTGGCTTCAAACTTATTTTATTTCACAGAAAATATTGTTTTTGTTGAAAAGAAAGAGAAACATGTTCAATGTGATTCTATGTACATGCATACTTGTATACATACATACGTTTTTCTTCTTTCTTTCATTATGTAAATCTCTTAAAGTTAAAGTCATTCGTCTTTCAGTACTTGAAGTGAACACACTTCGCTAAATTAAATAAAGCATAGAATTATTTTTATAACCTAACTGTTTTTTCATTTCTTTTTTCTTCAGTTTTTTATATTCAGTAATTTTTTTATAAAAATCCAACAGTCCGTTTTTTCATAAAAAAAATAAAATCTACAAAAAATAGAACGCAAATTTGGTAAGAATTGATACATTTAGAGAAACTTTTAAGCAAGACAAATCGATAGACGGGATGGGAAGTTATCAGTGTGGGTCGCATCCCAGCCTCTTTTTAAATTTTTAAATATAAGTTCTATTTGTAAACAGTCTTTGGATACTGGAGCAAGTTCGAGCGACCTTGTCGTGTGCTTTATTTTGAATAGCTAAAGTAACAAAATTTAAATGCACGACACACAAGTGCAAAAATTCACCGCTAAAAGAAAAATGTTCTTTTCATCCCGTTCCATTGAATCAGTAATGGTATAACCAGTAACGCTGGTTGCATAAACAAAACAATACTTTTTTAAAGGACTAAGATGTCCAAAATTCAAATCTTGCCTTTTTTATCACATATAGGGTTTTTAAAATATGCTGCTTTAAAAATGCTAAAAACAATCAAAAACAGGGTTTTAAAACATCCCTTAAAAATAAATTGTGTGATGATTTTGCAAAATACAAATCTTTCTCTTCTATGTATGTACATACAATTTAAATTATTTTAGTATCTTACATAGGTTGTGAATGCCAAATTGCACTACAATTTGTCAATTAATGACAAATACAAATACATATATAAAATAAGAAACATTTGTGTTTTCAGAACTTTAAATAGTTTTTTTTTCTTATCAAATTCAATAAAACCAAATAGAAGATATAAAATTGATTGATTTTATTTTGTATTTAAATACCGAAGGTAGGTAGGTAGGTTGGAGTGGCTGTCCAGATGTCATCGACTCACTTAGACCGCAAGGGTCCATTGTGATACCACTAATGAGGTTACTCATGGGGGAGTAATGAAAATTAAACAAACCATTTTGTGCTTTTAATAAAGTTAGAGAGACACTTTGTGTCAATCGTTGCCAGTTCACTGGTATTGTCGAAGAAGGGATTGCCAAGAAAGTTATTCCTTCTAATGGAGAGTGCTGGACATGTACATAGAAGGTGTTGGACTGTTTCCTCTTCCTCCTCGTCCATGCAGCTTCTACAAAAGTCATTTGTGTAGACTCCTAGCCTCAGAGCATGTCTTCCTATGAGGCAGTGTCCTGTTATTACTCCAATTGTAGAGCTTATATTTTGTCTGCTCAGGGATATCAAGCCTTTTGACCGATTTAAATCTATGCTTGGCCATATTTGCTTGGTTGCTAGGCAGGTGGTACTCTGTGACCATCTAGCATTTGTTGCTTCTAGAGCATATTGTTTAAGAAGATATTTGCATGTAGCAAGTGGTGTTCCCATGTTATGTTTTTGTCTAACATTAGGCAGAAGTGTTCCGTTTTTGGCGAGCTCATCGGCTTTACAATTTCCCGGAATGTCTCTGTGGCCCGGCACCCAAATGAGGTGAATATTAAACTGTTCTGTCATCTCATTCAGAGATGATCGTGATCGACAATCGTGGACTACTTGTGAGTTTGTGAAGACAGACGCGAGAGATTTAAGAGCAGCCTGGCTGTCCGAGAAGATTCGTATATCCTTGCAAGATATAACGTTTTCTCTGAGCCAGGATAGTGCCTCTTTAATCGCCATTACTTCTGCCTGGAATACACTACATTGATTGGGAAGTCTATATGATAGACTTAGATTCAGTTGTTCCGAATAGATACCACTTCCAACTCCGTCCGTAATCGGTCCTTGAACCGTCTGTATAGAAGTGTATCGCATTGTCTTCCAGGGGTCTCTCTTCTTCCCAGGAGGATCTTGAAGGGATGGACACATGGAAGTTTTTACCGAATACCATTTTAGGGGTGGTATAGTCTAAGCGATCTGGGATAGATCTGAAATTGTCTAGAATGATAGTATGTCCAGTATTGTTACTGTTCCATTGAGAGGTGGCTCTAAGCCTCACACATGAGTTGGCTGCCACCATTTTGGAGAAGATGTCAAGAGGTGTTAGGTTTAAAAGCACATCCAGGGCTGCAGTTGGTGTTGAGCGAAGTGCTCCTGTGATGCACATACCTGCTGACCGCTGGACCTTGATGAACTTATTTAGATTTACCATCTTGTCCAGTGCGGTCCACCATACGACAACTCCATAAGTGAGTATCGGTCTAATTACCGAAGTGTATAGCCAGTGGGTTATTTTTGGGGAGAAGCCCCATTTTGATCCTATGGCCTTTTTGCAAGTAAAAAGCGCTACAGTGGCCTTTTTTACTCTTTCATCGATATTTGCCTTCCAATTTAGTTTTTTGTCTAAAATGAGGCCTAAATATTTAGCTTGATCGGAAAACCTTAATGGTATTCCTTTAATCTTTAAATACCGAAAGATTCATTTCATTTTGAATTCTTGTGTCCTTCCTTACCGAGCAGCTGATTGTGAAACGTCAAAACCAGTGTGCACTAACTTTGTAGCCGACATTGGGCAGGTTCAGACAACATAAGGGACTTCATTTGCAGTCAACTGCATTCCTTGAACGTACATTTTGACCAAGTCAACTAGTTAGTTTTTCAAGTGTCATAAACTTCAAACTCAGAACTTTACTTCCCTAACTTCTACCTTCAGTTTACCGTACAAAAACTATCAAAAACATTATTGTCTACAAAATAGTCTTCATGCACGTTTCAAGTCCATCACAATTTGTATTTTGTATTGTAAAGAAATATTACTTATTTCTTTTCCAATTTGGACGAGAAACCCTTTTACACAAAATATTAAATGAAATTGTGCGAAAAATAAATAAATCGTAGAGGAATAAAGTTCAACTTTCAGTTAATTAAAAAAACATGATCGATTGTCATTCTGACATAAGTTGACTTGACTTGATAGTCAGGAAGATTTTTCTTGACTAACTTTCCAGTCAAGTTTCCAATAAAGTTGCCTTAATTGGAAGGCAATTTTTTGGCAGCTGGCCAATCAGATGCTAGAAACTTGCCTTACTTTCAAGTCCCTTATGTCGCCTGAACCTGCCCATTTTTACACTACGTCGGAGGGGGGGAAATTTCAACTACGTTTGTAGATTTAGCCAATCAGAATCCCTTGACTAAGTACCCACTAGCTTTGTGAATGCGACCAATGTTTTTTCATTCAACTAAAAGCTGAACTTTGTTACGCTATGATTTATTTATTTTCTGCACAGCTTCATTTAATGTTTTGTGTAAAAAGGTTCCTTGTCAATTTGGAAAACAAATAAATAATATTACTTTTCAATACAAAATACAAATCGTGATGAACATGCAGCTTGCCTAATGAATGTTTTATAGACAATAATGCTTTTGTTAGTTTTTGTACTATGAACTTAAAGTAGAGGTTTGTGAAGTAAAGTTCTGAATTTGAAATGAAACTCATGACATTTTAAAAACTAACTACATAGTTGCCTTGGTCAAAATTCACGTTCAAAGAATGAAGTTGACTGCAAATGAAGTCCCTTATGTTGTCTGAATCTGCCCATTTATTTTCTTTACAACTTCATTTAATGCTTTCTGTAAAAGGGTTCCATGCACAATTTGGAAAAGAAATAAGTAATATTTCCTTAAAATACAAAATTCAAATCCTGATGGACTTGTAGCTTGCCTGAGGAGTATTTTGTAGACAATAATTATTTTGTTACTTGTTGTATTATGAACTTAAAGTAGAGGTTTGCGAAGTAGAGTTCTGAATTTGAAATGCATGACACTTGAAAAACTAACTAGTTGCCTTGGTCAAAATATACGTTCAATAATTGAAAGTGGACTGCAAATGAAGTCCCTTATGTTGCTTGAACCTACCCAATGACTGATGGTCGAATTAAGTGCACTAAATGTCACGGATAGGCTCACGAGCTTGTGAAGAAATCGGAGATAGTGAACACGTCTCCAATTTCCCCCCATATAAATTAATAGGGTGTTATAGTGAACTATTTTTTAAAAGTAACTAAATTTTTTTTTACTTATATTATTGCTCAAAGTGCCATAATGAATTGAGACTTGCAAAATAAAGATTTTATTTTCCTTTTAAAACTAGTTTTAACATTTTAAAAATATGAGATTTTGTCCAAATTTCCCATATTACTTTCAAACAAATATTAGTTTTAGGCCTTTTATTGTTTCGAAAAGAAAACAAAAACAAAACGGGGAGAGTACGATAACTTTGGCGACAAAGTTTAATGACGGATTTGTATAGAACTGTTAAAAACAAGCATTTTTTACTATGGGAGGGGGGTCTATCTCCCCCCGTTTAGGCGGTAGGAGCAGTTTAAAAAAATATGTACATTAAATGGAAAAAAATAATTAAAAAATAACGGTAATACTTATAATTAAGTATTATACCTTTTTTTAAAGCCAACACTTTTGTCTATTAGCTCGTTATTAAATCAAGTCAAAACTATGCATAGTTTTTGAAAAAAATTGTTTTAAAGTCAAAATTTGTGCAAAAAAAAGTTAAAAAAAAGGTTTAAAGTGTAATTTTTCAAAACTTTCAGATTATCTAATATTTTTTTTTTATAATTCATTGCTCTTATTTGTTTTTGATCAAAAACTGAAAACTAGATGACTTGATGTCTTCTAGTTCTTGAGAAAATTGAAAATTACCAAAACAAAATATTTTAATTAAATTACTTTTTTCTTGCTTAAGTATTAACGTAGTCTTATTTTGATAGTAATAATCGAATATGGATTAAGAGGTAAATTAATTTTTCTTAAATCCAGCTTATTTAAATGCAAAAGAAACTTTGCATGCACCCCATCTTGCACCCACCGCACCTTGCACCCTCCCTACCTTGCACGCAATCCAACTTGCACCCACCCCAAATCCTATAGTGTTCCCAAGCAGGGGGGTTGCAGGGGGGCAGCATGCCCCCCCCCTTACAGATCCCACTGTTGCACACACCCAAACTCGCGCACACCTTACTGTTGCATACACCCAAACACGCATTACGCATACGCAAATACCATTATTACTATCAAAATAAGACCACTCAAGCAAAAAAAAAAAGAATTAAATTAAAATAGTAGTTGTGGTTATTTTCAATTTTCTCAAAAACTAAAAGACATAAAATCATCTAGTTTTCAGTATTTGATCAAAAACAAATAAGAGCAATAAATTCTGAAATAAAAACAATGGTAGATAATCTTGAAGTATTGAAAAAGTTACACTTTAAACGTTTTTTTAACTTTTTTTACTCAAATTTTGAGTTTAAAATTAAATTTTTCAAAAACTACGCATAATTTTGACTTGATTTAAAAACTGGCTAATAGAACAGAATGTTGGCTTTAAAAAAATGTATACAACTTAATTGTAAGTATCACCGTTATTTTTTAATTATTTTTTTCCATTTTAAATAATAACTTTTTTAAATTGCCCCTCCCGCCTAAACGGGGGGAGATAGACCCCCCTCCCATAGTAAAAAATGCTTGTATTAAGTCCCTCTACCAAAAACCGTTTTTATATCTTGGCGCCAAAGTTATCGTACTCATGCCAACAAAACGTTTAGTCCCTTAGAGAAAATAATTCTCCCTCAATTCCAATCCATCTTTCAAACTAAAAGATCTGCTTAACAACATCGATAGGCTAAAATTTCAAAAGTAAACCCATTACACAATTTCCATATTCGACATGACATTGCCAAAAGAATTTTGACGAACCGTGCATTTATCGGTCTAAAGCTTCAGTATAACTCACATTCTCGGGTTGGTATCACAATAATAAACACAATTCAAAATAAAACGTTAAAAATAATGACTGAGGGAACTACGAGTACATTATCATATACTCGCATGTCTTAAACACTTTCGTAATGTTTCAAGTCATTCATTGTTTTAACGATATTTTTATAAACAATTATGTACAAATGTTCTTTCGAAATATTTCTCTCTTCCCTAAAGGAATGTAGCTGTAACACTAGAACTTCCAGGAATTCCCTGTAGTTTATTCTTGAGCTTAAAGAATAGAGATTCTTTCTTCAACCGCACATCAAGAATATTGAATTCGTTAGCGGACTCATTTTATTCCTACCTTTTTCATATTCAAAACTTTTAAGACCAATATTGTTTACCGCACCAGTACCTATCTGCTTTAAGATTTGTCCGTATTTTGATAACCTTTGCATTGTTTTAAAATATTAAACGTCTTAACGTTAATTTTAACCCTCTTAGTGTTTGCCAATGTTTGCATTAAATATTACACTCAACTCAAATAAGGTTGTATGAAGAATCTTTATCCCCTCAAACATTTTTTTTGAATCTCCCTCCAAGTAAAGTTTCCTAATACCAAAACATTTCTAAAGAAACTCATTCAAATTCACGATACGAATTAAAAACTTCAAAAGCATCAAACAAGAAAGAAACTCAATTTTCTTCTTTCGAAATTAAAACATACATTTTATTCAACAACATTTTCATGACTAGACTCCTTTTGAGACTTTTTTCAAAATTGCAAACTCAGACATATTCGCCCCCAAACCAACTTTCTGCTTCACCTCAGCCATTGTCTCTTCGGCAATTGTTCGCGCCTTCTCCCGTCCATCGTCCAGAATATAAACTAATTCGCTGGGATTTTTCAAATATTCATTGATTTTCGTTCGAATTGGTTTGAGGTGTTCTATGACAGCTTCGGCTACAACCATTTTGTACTTTCCAGTATCGATGCCTTGGACATCCTTGCAAATCTCTTCGGGAGTCTTGCCATTCGAAACCAACGAATGAATGGCAACTAAATTACTCACTCCTAGTCGATTTTCTGGATCATAAGTCACTTCAGAGGTGAAATCTGTGACTGCCTTTTTGATTTTTTCCACAATGACATCAGGTTCATCGGTGAGATAGATGCAACTCTTGACCTCTGGGTCGGATTTCGACATTTTTTTAGAGGGATCTCGTAGTGAACGGATGCGGGCAGCTTCCTTACGGTCAATGATGGCATGACAATCGGGAAAGGTGGTCCCGAAACGATTGTTAAATAGACTTCCCAAATGTTGAGTCAATTGAATGTGCTGTACTTGATCTTCTCCAACTGGGACATGAGTAGTTCTTGAACAAAAACATAAATTATTAACCGTTAAGTACAATTGAACTTTAAGGAGCTACTTACTTGTAGAGGAGAATATCAGCTGCCTGGAGCACTGGATACAAAAACAATCCCAAAGGAATCTCCTTCATTTTTTGAGTTTTATCTTTGTACTGAGGCAGGTGTCTTAACCTAGCAATTGTGGTTAAAGAGCCAAGAATCCAATTAAGCTCGGTGTGCTCCTTGACTGTCGACTGGAGGAAGAGGGTGGACTTGTTGGGATCGATACCGCATGCCAACATTGTGGCAGTCATTTGAATGATGTTGTTGCGTAACTTCTGGGGGTCTTGTGGCACTGTAATCGAATGAAGGTCCACAATGCAGTAAGTTACATCTTCGCCGGAATTCTGTAGTTCGGCCCACTTCTGCACAGCACCAAGGAAATTGCCTAAGTGAAGTGAACCAGTTGGTTGAATGCCAGAGAATATTTTCCGAGGCCACTTGTGAGACTGTTGTTGATGATTTCAAAGTGAGTTGGGATTTTGAATTTGTTGGAATTGAAAGTGTTACCTCATCGAGCGGAGTTTCCACTGAACTGCTAAATGCACGGGGTAATGTATTCTGTGCTGTTCGGGATAAAACCGTTGGCAGGAGTTTTAGGGTGTTCATTTTTTGTTAATTTAAGGATTAATGTTGATTATTTTCCGGGAAGAATCGACCAAAGAAGTGGCGAAGGCGATGGCCCTTGATTTTTATGTTTACATACAAATGTCAAATGCAAACAGCTGTTTGGCTGTCAACTAATTTTGTATTGCATATTTTTAGGTACATTGAAAAATTTGCTGGGCTTAAACATAAAAGTAACTTAAGGCCCACTTTGCACTATGAAAAGTGCGAGATTAAACAAATGATGTGTTAATTCGAGCATAAAAAACCCAAATCATGGAATTTGTTGATGGAAAATATAAAAATAAGGCTACACTTCATATTTGCGTTACTTTAAAAGTAAAAGCACTATTTTTCAGACCAAAATAAAATCGAAATTAAACCTAAAACCCATTTCAAAAGTTTACACAATCAGAAATTTAGCCATAAAATAGTTTTGGCATACTTTCTTGGATTATGTCATAATTCAATGCAGTTTATACTTTTTTGGTAACAAGTAAGAAAAAAAAATATAAAACAATGGTCGCATTCATAAAGCTAGTGGCTACGTAGTCAAGGGATTCTGATTGGCTAAATCTAACTACAAAAGTAATTGAAATTTCCCCTCCGACGTAGTGTAAAAAATTCGGCTACAAAGTTAGTGGAGAATGATTTTGACGTTTCACAATCAGCTGCTCGGTAAAGTAACACGAATTAAAAATGAAATAAATCGTTCAATATTTAAATACAAATATAAATCATTCAAATCGTGTCTTAAATTTGATTTTATTGAATTTAAAAACACAAAAGATAAGTTAAAGTTATCAAATCAAAAATGTTTCTTATTTTATATATTTGCATTTGTCAATAATATGACAGTTCCAGATTGACTAGCTTTGTAGTGTAGTTTTGCATTCACAAAGCTAGTTGAATTTTGACTACGTAGCCACTAGCTTTGTGAATGCGACCAATTAGTTTCACTTGGAAGTAAAGTATATGATTCTACATCCAAATAGTTAAAATTTACCATTACATCGAAGTTGCAAGGAAATGTTCGCCTGTCGTATTTTTTCTCGAAGAATTTTATAAAACCTTTATATTATTTTCTTTGGAACCACACATAAAGTATGTACAATCCCAAAGCTTAACAATAGATTCATTATCGAAGACATACATCCCCTAATGGGTTAATCACGGACATTTTCATAAAAAGTGGTGCTGCAACCGTAGAATGGCAGCTATTTGGCTGAAATAATTTTACCTTCCTCTTTATAACGAAATAAAGCACAATTATGATGCAACTCTTGGGACTCCATTTCATCCTGAAATCACTGTTTGGTGCAGTTAACGTTAACATGTCTAAGTCACCATCGGCCCCTGTTTGTATATTTAAATTTGAAGTTGTTGACAACATTACCGTGAGCGCTAAACGCAAATAGTTCGTGATTATCTTACTCTCCATTCATAGCAAAGCATTTGTAGGTGAAACAGTTACTACAAGACTAAAACACTACTTTGTTGAGCCAAACGTTTAATGACCAAAATTTGCCACCAGGTTTATGTGATTTGACAACTTAGGACTGCTTTTTGAAGAAGTACATCAAGTCTGGCCTTTGCTGATCATTTAGAAGCCAACATTCGACACCCTTTCTTACCGTTTTTTTTAAATATTCAATTCAATTTCATCCCTTAAAAATTTAATCGGAATACTCGCACTTCTAGGTGATAAGGATTATCTAAATGAAAGACAATCTTACAAACAAAGAATATATATTTATTTAAGGAAAACGTTCCTACAGCTTGAAGTATATATTTGATAATAATTAATAATTTTTCTAATTGATTTACTCATAATAAAATAACTACTTAGAGTTATATATAAGCTACAAAGTAATATATTTTGTTAAGTGATTTATCTAGCTTTAACACTTCCTCCATAAACACAAAACAAAATTATATTGAATCATATTATAATTAGTCGATACCTATTTTCTTTCGTAGCATTTGAAATCGTACGCGTTCAAGTGGTTTTGTCAATAAATCTGCTAACTGGTCAACTCCTGCAATATGCTCCAATCTTAAATCACCTTCCAGGAAACGCTCACGAACATAAAAATGGCGAACCTCAATATGCTTCGTTCTCTTGTGAAACTCGGGATTCTTTCCCAGCTTTACAGCACTTGCACTATCGACATATAATATTGGTGCCAGTTCTTTTTGTCCTGTTAGTTCTTGCAAAAGACGTTTAAGCCACATAGCTTCCTTTGTTCCTTCACTTGCAGCCATAATTTCGGCTTCCGTTGTTGATAAGGCCACGGTTCGTTGAAGCTGACTCGTCCATGATACAGCTCCACCAGCAAACAATGAAATTACTCCAGTAGTTGAACGTCTAGTTTTAAGATCGCCTGCATAATCAGCATCACTGTATATTGCCAAATTTTCTTTGCTCTTTCCTTGGTATCTTAGAGATAAGCCGCTAGTACCACGGAGATAACGAAAAATTCTTTTGACGCTATTCCAGTCATCTTTGCTAGGATTTTCCATCTTCCTTGCTGCAGAACTTACTGCAAAAGCGATGTCTGGTCGAGTTGCTGTTGCCAGATACATCAAGCTTCCAACAGCTTCACGGTATGGAACTTGTTCTCTTAAATCTTCGAATTTTGAATTTTCTTCCTCCCGACCAGCTGGAGTCAAAACTGGATTACAATCAGCCATTCTGAAACGATCCAAAATTCGTTTTGTATATTTTTCTTGGCTTACCTTAATTGAACCATCATTTTCAATTTTTATCTTCATGCCGAGAAAATTTTCAAGAGTTCCAAATGTAATTTTGAATTCATTTTTGAGTGCAAACATAAAATTTTGAAGTTCATCTTCGTTATTTCCAAGAACTAGTCCATCGTCAACATAAATCGCTACATAGAGAACATTTTCACTATTACTGCGATAAAATAGACATGGATCAGCTGTGCTATTTTTCAGTCCAGCTTTCTTCATAAAGGCCAAAAATCGTTTATGCCAACATCGTGGAGCTTGTTTAAGACCATACAAACTCCCTTTTAATCGGCATACTCGTCCAGTTCCATCTTCAAATCCCTCAGGCTGCTCTAAGTATACTTCCTCCTCAAGAGTACCATATAAAAATGCTGTTTTGACGTCAAATTGTTGAATTTTCAGTCTTTTGGTTGCAGCTAGGGCTAACAGCATGCGAACTGTGTCGTAACGGGCTACAGGACTAAATGTTTCATCGTAATCGATACCTTTTTGTTGAACATACCCTTTAGCAACAAGTCGTGCTTTGTATCGCCTATTCGCATCGTTTCCTGCATTCTTCACTCGAAATACCCATCGATTTTGGACTACTTTAACGTTTTTAGGTCTTTTAACAAGTTCCCATGTTTGATTTTCTTTTAGAGATGATAATTCATCTACCATTGCTGAGAGCCACTGCGCTCTATCTGCTGACTTCAAGGCTTCGGAATATGAACTCGGTTCTTGACTTGACTCACCTTCTCCGGCAAACATGAGATACTCCCCACCTGTCATCCAACTTGGCTTTTTTCTTTCTCTTCTGTTGATGTTCAATTCGGTTTCCATTGAATCTTCAGAATCGAAAAATGAAGCATTTTCTTGATTCTGAAAACTTGAATTTGAATGATTTCTTTCTTCGGAACTTAAAGTTTCTTCGGTACATTTTTCACCGTCTTCATTCTGAGAGCCAAACTCAACACTTGTTTCTGCATTTTCTTCAGTATTTGCTTCCCTATTTACGTTTTGAAAAACAAACTCAACACTGTTTCTAGTACTTTCTTCAGCACCAGGAATGTCTTCAATAGATTTGGTCTCTTCTAGGAATGTATTTTCGGGTTTCGCATTGCAAACCACTTCTGGCTTGAAAATTACGTCATGACTGCAGACAATTTTCTTCAGGTTTGGAATCCACACGCGATATCCATCTTTTTCGTTGACATACCCCACTAACCTTCCATACATAGCCTTTTCATCAAACTTTTTACGAAGTTCCTTCGGTATGTGGACGTAACATCCAGTGCCAAAGATGCGTAAATGGCTTAGAGTTCCCAGATCTTTTCCATACCATAATTCATATGGAACCTTGTTTTCGATTGTTGTCGGTCCTGTGTGGTTCAAGACATATGCTGCTGTATTACATGCCTCAGCCCACAGACACTTTGGCAACTTACTGGCGACTCTCATACTTCTAGCTGCTTCCACAATTGTTCGGTTTTCACGTTCTGCGGCTCCATTTTGTTGTGGTGTATAAGGTGGTCCAATATATTGCACTATGCCGAATTTTGACAGCAATATTCTTACCTCTTTATTGTCAAACTCTCTACCGCCATCACATCTCAACTTTTTGACTATGTGTCCGTTAGTTTTGGCTTCATTCAAGAATGTTTCAAGAGATTTACATACCTCGCTCTTGTGCTTCAAAAAGAAGAGCCTACGAAACTTGCTGAAATCATCTTTGAAACAAACATAATATCGGGATCCTCCTACTGATGTTGTTTCAATCGGACCTAGAACATCTGCATGGATTAACTCACCAACAGTACCTGATCGATCACTTCTGGACTTGAAAGGAAGTCGATGCATTTTACCAGCTGCACATCCATCACAGAACTCTTCAACACTTTCGGGAAAACTAATGTTCATCTTGGCAAGAATTCTCTTCACATGGCGTTTATTCTGGTGAGCAAATCTTTCGTGGTATACTTGAAGACTTTCTGAAGCCTTTGACATGTATACGTGCACAAGCTCTGATGGTTTCTCAACTTGTATTTTCAAAACATACAGCTCATCTTTAAGATACCCCTCTACTATTACTTCACCACTACAAGTGTTTTGAATTGTAACAGTTCGGTCATTCATTGTTGTCGTACAACCATTTCGAGCAGCAGCCTTCACAGAAAACAACTGTGCACTGGCTTCAGGGACGTACCATACTTCCATCAAAGTTGCTTCTTTCCACATCCCTTCAATGTTCACCTTAATGTTGATGTTGCCTTTACCAAACGCCTGCATCGTGACACCTTGCTTACCTAAACAAATTACTTTAGGTACATCGAATCTCATGTACGTTTCAAAGTGCGATTTGTTTGGTGTAATATGTGTTGAAGCACCACTGTCACAATACCAGTGATCTTGTCTCAAAAAATTTCCTTTTGTTGCATTTAAAGAGAACGCCATCAAAGCAGGTCGCTTCATGTTGCTTTGTGTGGATTTGTTCTGTGGACATTCGGCAGCCCAATGCCCGAGTTCTTTGCACTTATTGCATGGAAATTTCATCTTTGCACGTTCCAGTTTACTATTTGCCTTTTCTGGTTGCTTCTGCTTTTTCTTAAAATTTCCTCTTGCAACAAAAGCAGCGCCATCACTCTTGATATTTTGCTTCATTTCTCTTGTTTCGATGGTGCATAACTTTTCGATCAATAAGTTCAGGGTTTGTTTTTCAGCAGGAATCGTATCCCACAAGTCTCTAAAATTGTCAAATTCCTTACAAAGGGTTGACATGATTCTGCCATTTAGAATCCGTTCAGAGAGGGTATTTTCCTTATGCTTGGCTAGTTCATCATTGAGATCTACAAATAGCTTTTGCAATTTCGCAATGTGTGCACTGATGTCCTCTTGTTCATCTTTTCTTGCTTGGAAGAAACTGTCTATTAACATGTTAAGCCTTTGGATGCTGCTTCTTTCGAAACGAGCGCATAATTTATCCCAAATGTCCTTGGAATATTCACATGTTAAGACAAGTTCTGCGATCGGTGAGCTAAGCGATGCAGCAATCAAGCCAGCAGCTTTTGCATCTTGTTTCAACCAATCGTTTTGTTCTTTCTTTTCTTCCGCTTTTGATGTTGATGTGATTGCAGGACATTTTTTCTCTCCGGAAACGATCCCCTTGAGATCATATGCACGAAAAAGCATACCCATTTGCCATTTCCATTTCGCCCAATCGCTAGGACCTTCAAGCTTGTCTACAGATACCTTCAAATCATTGGATGCCATTTTCTTCTAATGCAGTTTACACGAGACCTGGGCCCATAACCTGATAAGGATTATCTAAATGAAAGACAATCTTACAAACAAAGAATATATATTTATTTAAGGAAAACGTTCCTACAGCTTGAAGTATATATTTGATAATAATTAATAATTTTTCTAATTGATTTACTCATAATAAAATAACTACTTAGAGTTATATATAAGCTACAAAGTAATATATTTTGTTAAGTGATTTATCTAGCTTTAACACTAGGTATACCCAACAATTTACCTTTGAACCCAACGGCAAATATAGTCCCTTATGTTGTCTGAATCTGCCCATTACGACCTCTAAACCGAATTGGAAATTGTTGGAAAGTAGGCGGTTAAGAACTATTCTGGAAACGCTTTCATTCATATTTTGGAATCAATTCTCAAGTGGGTTGGATAATTTAAAATTCGTTAAAGATTTCATAGATGTAGCACCCTGCCTGTGCCACCTAACTTTTTTTCACGGGTACTGCCTCTTGCGAGGAATTGACAAATCATCCAAGAGTAATTCTTGTCATGAAAATTGCTTTCTCAAATTAGTCGTTCGGATTCGGCATAATATAAACTGTAGGTCCCCTCCATCCCTGCAATTACTCGCACACAGGAATGATTGAGAGTTGTAAGTCACTAGGCCCTGGTTCTTCATGGACTGTTGCGCCACCTAATTTATTTTTTTATTTAAAGATTTCATAATCCAGTATATTACGGTTTCAACTGGGCTTAGTGTCTGCATCGTCGTAACGATGGACGATGGACCGCTAAAGGCACAAAAACCGTATTGTTAAATCGTGAGCATAAAATTTGCTATAATATTCCTCAAACGTTCTTCGTATTATTTCACTGAACTATTGTTTAAGTGTTTTAACTATAAGCTCGATTGATAAAGGCAACTTGCTTGCAGCACAGTTTTGTCAGTAAATTCGATGCTGCGAATGAGTGAAATAACCGTACAATTGAGAGAGTACTTAAAGATCTCTACATTCACAAATCTGTTGGCCCGGATAGTATCCCTGATAGTTCTAAAGAGGTGTTCTTCACATTATTGCACTTGATAATTAAAAGGCATTTGATAGAGTTTGGCATCAAATTCTCTTATGGAAAATGCGTACATTTGGTATTGACGAATCTCTTCTTAGTTGGGTTAGAAATTACCTTTTGGATGGTTGCTCAATTCAATAAATATTTGAAGGGTTTAAAACTGATATCTACAAAATAAACGTTGGTGAGCCCCAGAGCACCGTTTTGTGTTTTTTTTATAATTTACAGGCACTCAAGGGGTTATTAGTACCCTTTATATGTTTACTTTCAGCTTTTCATATTCATTTTGAGATTCTCATTCGGATGTGGACTACCAATGGGCAGGTTCAGACAACATAAGGGACTTCATTTGCAGTCAACTTCATTCTTTGAACGTAAATTTTGACCAAGGCAACTAGTTAGTTTTTAAGTGTCATAAATTTCAAATTCAGAACTTTACTTCACAAACCTCTACTTCAAGTTCATAGTACAAAAACTACCAAAATCATTATTGTCTACAGAACACTCCTCATGCAAGCTACAAGTCCATCACGATTTGTATTTTGTATTGTAAAGAAATATTACTACTTACATATTTCTTTTTCAAATTTACAAGGAAGCTTTTTACAAAAAGCATTAAATGAAGTTGTGCAGGAAATAAATAAATCATAGAGTATAATAAAGTTCAGCTTTCAGTTGAATGAAAAAACATGATTGTCATTTTGACATAAGTTGACTTGACTTGATAGTTAGGGAGATTTTTCTTGACTAACTTTCCAGTCAACTTTCCAATAAAGTTGCCTTAATTGGAAGGCAATTTTTTGGCAGCTGGCCAATCAAATGCTAGAAACTTGCCTTACTTTCAAGTCCCTTATGTCGTCTGAACCTGCCCAATAGCAGAGTACGATAAGCTCATTAAATTCCAATCTTGACAGCATTGTCCAATGGGGAATTAAAACCCGTGAGAAAAAAAAGATGAAAAGATTGTGGTTGTCGATTTGATGTTCTTGGGATTTTTCCAGGACCTGCCGTAATGTGCATGTATTATCGACTGTCTGGTCTAAAACCACACTGATAAGGACCTATCTCCTTTTGTCAGAATCGGGCAAACAATACTAAGGTTCCATTCATCGGGCATGATTTCTTCTGACCATATCGTACATATAAGTTGGTGCATGCTCCTAACCAAATTATCTCCAGCGGTTTTGAAAAGCTCGGCATTTAAGCCATTTGTTGCAGCGGCTTTGTTAGACTTCAGCTTATATATGGCAGTCTTTACTTCGTCTAAGTCGGGAAGACGGGATTGTTGGCTTTCGTCGTCTATGTTAAATGGATCATTCTGCCTGACAGCGGAATTCGGTTCGTCGTCGCCGTTATAGTCTGCAGAAGTGGTCCTTCCATATTCTCAGCATTGACTGCGATTCCACTATGATGTTTCCACTTTCGTCTTTGCAGCCTTCGGTTCTAGGTTTATGGACTTGTGAATTCCGTTTCACCTGCTCATAAAACATTCGAACTATATTTCTGCTTTTGAAGCTCTCAACATCTTCGATCGCACGCTTCTCATGCTCTCTCTTTTGCTTCTGAAAAGTCGGTGTTCCTCTCGCCTCTTCTGCTCATAGAGCTCGTGAGCAGCTCTCGTTTTTCCATGCAGCGCCACTTTGCGTGTTTGTTGTTCGGAGAGGTTACCCAAAGTACTACCTTGGCTATAACGAGGTAGTGGTCCGAGTCGTTTTTAGCTCCTCAGACATCCATGATGCTGGAAGCGTTTCTAGCGTCGATCGCAATATGGTCAATCAATTTGTTTGACGGTAGATTGATCTGGAGAACTCCAAGTTCCTTTGTTGATGTTGAGGTGTGTAAAACGCGTACTGGCTACCATTACCAGAATCCGTTGTTGGAAGTGTTGTCGTGCAGGTTTTTTTCCTGGCTTGGCATTAAAATCATCCATGACAATTTTAACATCGCAGCAAGGACACTGCTCATATGTTTTAAATAAGAGTTCGAAGAACATATCTTTGGTGTTGTCATCCTTCTCTTCTGTGGGGGCGTGCGCGCATATCAGTTTAATGTTGCCGAATTTAACCTTGATGCGGATGGTCATGAGGCGCTCGTTGATGCACCTATAGCTCAAGACTTGTTGCCTAAGTCTGGCTCCAATGACAAAGCCGCATCCAAATGAGCGCTGTTGGGTTTCTCGGTAGCAGTCACCATAATAAATATCACAGTTTTTTATCCTCTTTTTGCCCGGCCCATGCCATCGTATTTCGTGGATGGCGGTGATGTCTGCTTTATAGCAGTCTAGGGCCTCCGTTTATTCTTCGGCTGCACTTGGTCTATATTAAGGGACCTTACATTCCCCATTCATATCCCAAGTTCGTTGTCCTTAATTAGTTTGCGTGGTTTGTCAACAGTAAATTAATCCGTATCCGAGGCTTGTTGGTGCTTTGCAACTGGGTTTTCTCTATGTGGTCAGGAAGTCACCCTGAGGCACGACTTTCAACCTAAAACAAAATACTTATGAAATAAAAAGGCCAACAAAAATTGCATGCTCAATACAGATATATGTATGTATGTAATGTATTTTTAATATTTTATGAATATTCTGTTTACTAATTTTTCTTTTTTTATACAACTTAGATTCTAATTAAAATTATAATAATATAAGTTTTAATACATAACTATTATTCTACTAAACCAAGCCTAACAAACTCTAAAAAATTATGCTCTTTTTATTGCATTCTTTTTGTTTTGTTTTGTGTTGTTTTTCTAATTGATGATTTTTTATATTTTTGTTTTGTTATTAAATCTAATTTAACTTAAACTCTTTTGATTTCATCTTTGTTGTTGTTTTATGGAAATATGGAAAACATGGAGCGTTAAACATAGTCGTTTTTGTTTTTGTTTTGTTTTATGAGGAAGATAGAAAAGGTTGAGGAATAGAATTCCCAAAAGAAATAAAAAGAAAAATTAAATAAAAATTCAATATTTTTTTTTTCCTAAAAGAAAGAGACACATTGTGATCTTGTGTGTTTGCGTTTTGGATCTTAAAACAATGGGGTTTGATTTGTTATGAGTACACCACCATTGTTGCCATTTGGTGGTTCTGGACTGTGACGTTGCTTCTTGCGTTTCTTTTCCTTTTTTCGTTTTTTGCGTTCTTTGTCGTCTTCGTGACGTTTTTGTTTTTTATGTTTCTTTTCATAAGTTTCCAATCCGGCTGAATCTATAAAAACACAAAAACAAATCAAATTGTTGTTGGAAACAAAAACGAACTGTGTGTGTGAGGCTATTACCCATGAGAGAATTCTCTGGTGGAACAGCACCATCCTTGTGCTTATGCTTTTTGTGTTTGTTCTTATGTTTCCTTTGGGGTGTTGTATTTAATGCTCGATATTGTTCAGGAAGCTACAAATAAAGAAAAAAATTGTTGTGTTTTTTTAGTGATAATTGCCTTTGGCTTTTGATCATTTGATGAAGAAGGACGGAGGAGTGTTTGGAAACTTACTGGACCAGTGTGCAAACGGAAACCTGCCAGTTGGACGCTCGTCAGAGGGAGTAGTTCCTTGCCCACAATGGGTGGTTTTTCCATTATGCTGCGCAATGTGCTGTTTTCCTGTACATTAAAAATTAATATAAATAAATAGTTGCATGTTTTTATATCAGAGAAGGGGTGGTAGATAAACCAAAGCTCAAATTCAGCGTATTTAAATATAGAAAGCGGAGCAAGTTTTAGAACAAAATATATATTTAAGCAACTCAACGAAAAACCTATCTTAAATGGCTCCAAAAACAAAATATAGGCTGGGACACAGTGACACTAAAGAAATGCCAGCTCATCTCTTTCTTACCAAATTATTCATCCCATCAAAGATTCCAGGAAGATTTGGCAAAAACGACGATAGAGACTCTTTAACTTTCTTATCTTTGAATTTGGTCAGAGTGTGATGAAGTCCATACTCAGTCATTAGGTCTTTATCTCCAGTCAATTCACCCTTTCCTTCAAAAGAAAAGAACATGCAAACAATTAAATTCTACTCCATCACATCACATAAACAACAAGTGAATTCCAAGAGAAACAGCCAACAAGTACCTGGTGGTTCCTTCATCGAATAAAATGGTCCACTATGAACAATCGATGGATTCTTCCCCAGCGATATGGTCGTCTTCAGAGTTCCCGAAGAATCCTGCCGTGAAACAACTGGCGACCGACCACCGCGCGGCGATGATTTCGGGCTAAACGGTTCCATTTTACGGAACTGATCGCCCATCATTACATTGCCATAGTTCATCATTGGTGCTGATTTTTATTTTTGGTTCTTTTCGATTGGAGCCCTTTTCTTTCTAAAGGTACGATTGCGATTCAACAAAAAGAATAAAGAAGTGTGTGGAAAGAACTAATATGGAATTTTCACCAAAAAGAAAAATCTTTTCTTATTTCTTTCTTTCTCCCCTTTTGCGTTTCAGGGCAAGCGAGAGAATTGGAAATTTAATTCCCTTAACGCCAACACCTTAAACGGGTGGGTGAAATTATCCGTAAGCAAATTGTGGAGTTTTATTCAATGGAAATTTATTGTTTTGATTTTGAATAATGACTATTAAAGAAATTTTAATGCAAATTAAAATTTTTGCTACACTTCCACAACTGGGGAACTTTTCAGCATTAACGCCATCTTGAAACTGAAGTGACAGATGGTAGAGATGGTGGTGGAGAAAAAAAAGCTGTCAAATATGTTGGTGATTGTTGAAGTTAGTGAAGAAATTCCCAAATTAGGGGATATTATGAATTATGGCATAATTACACCTGAGGATGGGAACACAATGGGTGTACTTTTATGAAATTGGCATTGCTTTGAGGTTTTCATATGAAGTGTATTTTTTTTTAGGCGTGTGTTTTGAAGATAAAATAAAATGGATGTTATTAAATTATATGGCCAAGAATTAAGCTTTAGTATAAAGATAAGTTTTAAAATTATTTAGAGCAAATTCCAGACGAGACAAACAATTTTCGGGCACTTTTTGCAGCTATTGCGCCAGTTTTTCAGCAATGACAAGCGTAATAACCTCTTTTAAGGCGTCAATCGTCTCAGGATTATTTGAGAAGATAAGCGACTTCAAAGAGACATCAGTCTATTAAACATCGCATTTAAGATCCTTTTTAGCGTATTGTGTGAACGTCTGAAGCCGTTCGTCAATAACCTGATTGATCCTTATCAGTGTGTCTTCAAACCAGGAAAGTCCACCACTGACCAAATTTTCACATTACGGAAGAGCTAGGAAAAAAACCCAGGAACTTCAAATCGATTCCGACCATCTCTTTATCGATTTTAAAGCCGAGTACAGAGCAATGTCTAGTTTTGGCATCCCCGTCAAGAATGACGATGGAGAATCCACGCTGTTATATCAAGGTAGGAAAACATCTCACCGATGCATTTGATGTCAAAAAAGGTTTTACACAATGTCTTACGACTTCTTTAATATTATTCTGGAAAAAATATGGAAAACTCAACCGTCAACACCAGAGGCACAATCTTCCATAGTCCATCCATCGATGATATTGACATAATTGGAAGATCAAAGCGTGATGTCAGTGGAGCGTCATAGGATATTCCGAGAGAAAAATTCTTCGGGTGATTTTTGGTCCCGTCTGCATATGTAGATGGAGAGTGGAGGAGAAGATTCAAGGATGAACTGTACGGGGTGTACAGCGAGACTGACCTGCTTAAAAGAATAAAAGTCCAACGACCTGGTCATGTGGAGCGAATGGACATCAACGTTCCAGCCCGGAAGGTCTTCGTATCCAATCCTGAGAACGGCGCAGGAGAGGAAGACCGTCACTCTGGTGGCTCACGTAGGTGGAAAAGAACCGTGGCGCTACAAATCGGGGTGAACCTGGGTCTCAACCAACACTCATCTCGAGCCAGCTCAGCCCCTAGCTAGTTGGTTCCAGTTTCGCGCGCCACGTTGGTTGGGCCAGGTTCGCACCAATTTGTAGCGCCACCTTAAGTAAGTGAGTAATTAAGCGACATTACATAACCCCACAAAATAGAGCCCAGCGGTGTTAAAACCAAAATTTTCCTTCAATAATTTGATTGTTTCGTTAGGTTTAAGACATATGTGTAGTGCAGTTTTGTTGGAACCAAAGGTCGTCCACGTCAACATAATCCAATTCTGGTACGAAAAATTTATTAATTAAGACTTTGTGGCATTCCCTATTGACTCTAACAATATGACCGGCTTCTTTTTGCACATTGAACACACCAAAAAGTGCCTAAACAGTGACTTTTGGATTATGATCACTCAAAGTACGACTATTTTGCTTATTAACCTGAACGCTGAATAATATTTGTGTGTGAAAATAGGTATCAGTGGCCATCTCAAGTTGGGCCCTTTCACTGAATGTGCGACGTGCGACGTGAAAGATTTTTTTAGGTTAAGTACGCGCGATTATTTTATTCGTTGCGAGTGTGAATAATGTGGAACGCATATAAAGTTTGACTGTTCGTAACAACTACAATTTTTTTCGCGACGAATAAATTTATATTTATAATTTAAATATGATATTGAAAAGTAAAAGTATGCATTATAAATCAAATAGAAACTATATTGCTATCGTTTTGTTAAGAATTTGTGTGGAAATATATCTTCAAACGTATATAAACTCACATTTTGTAATTCATTCGTCGTTCGTTGGTCGCGCTCGTGTGAATGCTGCTTTAAGCCCGCATTTCAAGATCATTCCGCAAGGGGGTGGGTGCATTTGCAATTCTTGCGTGCAACAGCGGATGGGCTCATTTGGGTCTTCTTTGATATTTTGTTTCACAGCGTCTTGGATGTGCACTGTACAGTGTACAGTGTCTCTGAGGATGTGCATTAGTAAATGTGGTGCAAAATCAATTCATGGTTTTTGTTTATGTGATTATTTTTGTTTCCAAGTTTTAAAACCATTCCGGATTGAGTAAGTATTATACACAGGCATGACAGATTTTGATTTATTGTGACGTATTTACATGCATTCGCATCAGTAATTACAAAGAGCAGTAGAGCGGGAACTAAGTATTCAAAAAATAAATGTATGAAAGAATCCTGATGAGCATGTTCGTCTTCACATTTTTCATTATGCCACTTCCTATAATTCGATTTCATGACGATTTTCTACATTATAATTTATTTAATTTAATTTTGTCTTTGACTTATAAATCTTCTTTCCTTTACAGAAATTACAAACACATGTAATTCCAACATTACTATTAAATCCTTTTGTTTCCTGGCAAAATATCAAATGAAAATCTACCATAATACCTACAAAATGTAACTTCACCATAAATCAACAATGATTCTACAGAATTCCATTCGATTTTCTCTCAACACACCCCCATGAAAAATCTCTTCAAGGAACCTATTCAACAAACGTCATTCGATTTAAATATACATATATATAATTTTATTTTGCAAGTAAAACGTCATTGGTGAAAAAAGAAATACTGGTGAATTTCGTGCTCCACCGAAATTTTTCTTTCTAGTATTTGAAGTTTTTTTTGGGAGCCGATTCGATTCGATTTGTTTCGCGTGTTTTTCAAGAAAGATAAAAAAGAACACACAAATTTATTGTACACGAATTGCTATTTGAGTAATAAAAACAATTCCCCCAAAAAATGCAGTGCAGTCTACGTAATGTCATATCCCTTGCGAGCAAGGTGAGTTCTGAATTGGAATTTAAAGAAAGACTATCCCCCCAGGAAATTGAACTTTTTTTGTAGGGATTATGCAATCCCAATAACCTCGTTTAACTTGATTTTTACATAAATTTCGTGAAGAATATTGATTTAATTTGATAATTTATCTAAATTAGATCAGCAACTGGGAAGATTAGTCAAGTTAATTGTTTATTTTAACCATCTGATTGCGGTGGAATAGTCCATGAGCCATAACCTTGAAGTTTCGTTCTTATCATTTGACCAAATGAAATGATAAAAGCTTTCTATTTTATTGATTTTATTTTGTCTGGAATTTTTAGGCCCCATTGAAATCGAATGGAGCCATTCTTGGAGCATTGAATGGTCGCTTCTACTCCACCACCCATGACGCTGATTTGGTTGTCATAGGTTCCGGACCCGGCGGATATGTTGCTTCCATTAAAGCAGCTCAATTGGGAATGAAGGTAAGCAGCCTCGCAATCCCTTCATCAAGTCAGATCCTATAATCATTTGTTTGTGTTTGCAGACTGTTAACATCGAAAAGTACCCAACCTTGGGTGGCACCTGCTTAAATGTCGGTTGCATTCCATCCAAAGCTCTGCTAAATAACTCCTACCTCTATGAGATGGCAGCACAGGGTCATATGGCCGATCGTGGAATCAATGTCAGTGGAGTTCAGTTGGATTTGGAGAAGCTGATGTCGATGAAGAAGAACGTTGTCAAGTCATTGACTGGAGGAATTGCACAGCTCTTCAAGAAGAACAAGGTTACACAACTGACTGGAGTTGGTACCATTACTTCGCCAAATGTTGTTGAAGTCACAAAAGACGATGGCAGCAAAGAGACAATCAACACAAAGAACATCATGATCGCTACTGGATCCGTTGTTACACCATTTCCTGGAATTGAGGTGAGTTTAGCAAAAAACTTAAGGAAACACTTGATATTATTGTTAAATGCAACTGAATCAATTTTTTTTCTGAATGAAATAATATTTGGAAAGTTGCCAAAAATTGCAGTACACATTTAGCGAACATTTTTCACAAGGCCACTGCTTTGTAGATCGTGAATTTTCTGAGCAAGATATTGACGTCAAAAATGGCATTTCTTGGAATATCTTCTAAGGCTTGAGTGTAAACAAAAATAGCAGTTTTGTTAATGAGGTAAAGTTAAAAATAAGGCAGCTTAGCCTAGCATGCGAGGCATTTTTTGGTCAATTTCAGTTGCGCCTAAAATACAAAGACAGAAATTGTTGAAAGATGTGAGTTACTTCGCCATAATTTTTGTACGACCTGTCCCTATACCTTACTCATACTTACATACATTTGCACGATTGCCATAGATTAGTGCATTTTTATCTGAATGTAACTTGAATTTTTGATAAGAAGGAGGATTATTTGGTTACATAGGTACTTCATGAGGTGATTAAAAAGACATAAATTATTCAATTTGTTTTTAATTAAAATTTAATTAAAAATAAATTGATTTATTTTTGATCTGAAACTGTTGAATACAATTTGATTACTTTTTTGACATATCAGCTGTTCTCTATCTGTTTTTCCTTTACACGTAAAACATTCAGAAATGCATCCGGATAAACTATCCGTTAGATGGGGTTTTTCATGGGTAAATTCAGATTTCTGTTAAAAATTATTTTGTTTATAATGCTTGTTAACAAGTGCTGTAGTGCTGTCAAATTTCCAACAAAACATTTCTTTATCATTGTATTAGGTTTAGCGCAAAGAGGGGGTAAATCTGCCGAAAAATCCAGATCTGAAGATTTGATCTTAAATCAAAAATAAATCAATTTATTTTGCCCAATGGAATGCAAAAATAAATTGATTTATTGTACCCATGGAAAAACCTATGAAATTGAACGCAGCCATTATGTACATATGTCATGTACACTAATTTCATTACTGACATCTGTAAGTTTTACTAACATGTTTTGTGAGTTTTCATAAAAATTGTAGTAAAAATTAAAACCAAATTTAACACAGGCTTATTTTACGATTTTGTAAGTTCGATAAAAATAAATAAATAAAATAATGTTCTTTTGTAAAGACCTCTTAAATAATCTTATACAGTGATTTACTTAGAAGTTCGTCTGTTTTGATTTTAGGATTTTTTTTATATTGCAATGACTGGTAATTTTAGAGTAGATTATAGTAATGTTCGCGGGCTGAGATCGGATTTTCTGTCTGTGTACATCCACGCTAATTCTAACAGACCAGCTGTTTTGGCATTGAGTGAAACCCAAGTAGGTGAAGATTCCGATCCTGCTGAATTTTTTATTCATGGGTATTGCTTGGTGCCATTATTCTTCTAACACCATGGTCTCGCCATATATATTAGGAATGATGTTGCCTATCAACTTTTACCACAATACGGTTATTGTACCAACTCATTCTTTAATTTCATGTGGTTAAAACTTTCCGTGAATAAGCACATCATTCACTATTGTTTCCTTTATCGAAGCCCAAACCTGGACAGAGTTTCGACTTCTCAGGAATTTGATGCGCTGTCTGACTCCATTCAAAGAATTGTCTCCCTTTATCCTCACACTGAAATCGTTATTACGGGCGATTTCAAAGTACACAATTCTTCATGGCTTCAACATTCGGGCCAGACAACACCAGAAGGAGTGTGTGCTGAGATCTTCGCTGAGTTGAACCACCTAACTCAGCTGGTCAACGAGCCCACTCGAATATCGGACGGGGTAGGTCGAGCAAAATCACTCTTGACTTGTTTCTTACCTCTGACCCTAGTAAGTACTATTAGTGTTCTATCTCCTCTAGGCTCATCTGACCATTGTGTCATATCAGCAAATTTCTCGTGTCAAAACTCTCCAGTTAAAGAAAGAGCTCCTAAGAGAACCGTTTGGCAATACGAGAAAGCCAACTGGGACGGTCTCAATAATTATTTTAGGATCTTTAACTGGTCACTATGCTTCCTCGATAGTGACGTTGACGCCAGCGCTGATATGATCACAAGTTTGATTCTCCTGGGAATGAGAACTTTTATCCCGAACATATTCGTTTCCAGACTCACAACCCTCCTCTTCGGATGTGGAACTGCAACGACAAAATATGATTAGCTCATTAAATTCCGACCTACACAGCATTGTACAATGGGGAATAAAAAATCGTGTGGAATTTACTTACTTACTTAAGGTGGCGCTACAGTCCTGTGTGAACTAGGGCCTCACCCAACAAACTTCTCCATCTAGCTCGGTCCCTAGCTAGATGTCTCCAGTTTCGCGCTCCGAGTTGGGTGAGGTCACCTTCCACTTGTGCGCGCCACCTGATTCGAGGTCTTCCTCGAACTGCGCTGTCCTGTGGGTGTGGATTCGAAGACTTTCCGGGCCGGAGCATTGGTTTCCATGCGCTCTACGTGACCTAGCCATCTTAGTCGTTGGACTTTTACCCTTCTTGCTAAGTCTACGTCGCTGTACAGCCCGTACAGCTCGTCGTTCCATCTTCTCCTCCACTCCCCTTCGATGCATACGGGACTGTAGATCACACGAAGAATCTTTCTCTCGAAACGACCCAAGGTGCTTTCATCCGCTTTTGTCAAAGTCCATGCTTCTGCACCGTATAGCAGGACGGGGATGATAAGGGTCTTATATAGCGACACTTTGGTCCTTCGAGAGAGAATTTTTCCACTCAATTGCTTCCTTAACCCAAAGAAACAGCGGTTAGCAAGAGTTATTCTTCGTTTGATCTCAGCGCTGGTGTTGTTTTCTGCGTTTACAGCGGAGCCTAGGTAGACGAAGTCCTTGACTACCTCAAAATTACGTCTGTCGATGGTGACGTTTTGACCAAGACGTCGGTGTTGTAGGTCCTTTCTTGATGACAGCATGTACTTTGTTTTGCCCTCATTAACCGTTAAACCCATTTTTGCGCCTCTGCCTCAATACTCACAAAAGCCCCATTGACATCACGCTGAGTTCTTCCGATTATGTCAATGTCATCAGCATATGCTAGTAATTGGACAGACTTTTGAAAGATAGTGCCTCTGGTGTTGACGTGTGAGCTTTGCACTATTCTTTCAAGTACGATGTTAAAAAAATCACATGACAGCGCATCACCTTGTCTAAAACCTTTTTTGACATCGAAAGGTTCAGTTAAGTTGTTTCCAACCTTTATGGAGCAGCGTGAATTCTCCATGGTCATCCTGCACAAACGGACGAGTTTGGCAGGGATGCCAAAACTAGACATGGCTCTATACAGTTCGTCCCTGTAGATACTGTCATATGCGGCCTTGAAATCGATGAAAAGATGGTGGGTGTCGATTTGGTGTTCTTGGGTTTTTTCCAGGATCTGCCGTAATGTGAATATTTGATCGACTGTGGACTTTCCTGGTCTAAAACCACACTGATAAGGACCTATCAGGTTGTTGACGATGGGCTTTAGACGTTCACATATTACGGCAGAGAGGATTTTATAAGCGATGTTAAGTAGACTGATTCCTCTATAATTGGTGCAGTTTAGAGGGTCTCCTTTTTTCAGGACCGGGCAAACAATACTGAGGTTCCATTCATCGGGCATGCTTTCTTCCGACCATATCTTACAGATAAGTTGGTGCATGCTCCTAACCAACTTATCTCCAGCTGCTTTAAAGAGCTCGGCATTCAAGCCATCCGCTCCAGCGGCTTTGTTAGACTTCAGCTTAGATATAGCAATCTTTACTTCGTCTAAGTCGGGAGGACGGGATTGTTGGCTTTCGTCGTCTATGTTGAATGGATCATCCTGCCTGACAGCGGAATTCGGTTCGTCGTCGCCGTTATACAGTCTGCAGAAGTGGTCCTTCCATATCCTCAGCATTGACTGCGGTTCCACTATGATGTTTCCACTTTCGTCTTTGCAGCCTTCGGTTCTAGGTTTATGTACTTGTGAATTTCGTTTCACCTGTTCATAAAACTTTCGAACTTCATTTCTGCTTTTAAACCTCTCAACATCTTCGACCGCACGCTTCTCATGCTCTCTCTTTTTCCTTCTGAGAAGTCGGTGTTCCTCTCGCCTCTTCTGCTCATAGAGCTCATGAGCAGCTCTCGTCCTTTTATGCAGCGCCGCCTTGCGTGCCTGTTGTTTGGCTGCATTTGCCTGCCGACATTCCTCATCAAACCAGGGGTTCCTTGTTGGTGGTCGCTTGAAACCCAGCACGTCAGAGGCGGCTTCTCTGATTGCGTCTTGGCAATGTTGCCACTGGTTTTCTATACATTGTGTTGGCGGCACAGAACTTCGAGAGAGGTTACTTGTAACTCGGTCGGAGAAGGATTTGGCGATCTCTTGCGATTGTAGCCGTTCGACGTTGTACCTTCTCCCAACATCTCCCTGTTTTGCCTTGGGCCTGGAAACCCGAAGTGCTACCTTGGCTACAACAAGGTAGTGGTCCGAGTCGATGTTAGCTCCTCGGAAAGTTCGGACATCCATGATGCTGGAAGCGTGTCTGGCGTCGATCGCAATATGGTCAATCTGGTTGACGGTAGATTGATCTGGAGATCTCCAAGTTCCTTTGTGGATGTTGAGGTGTGGAAAACGCGTACTGGCTACCATGACGTTTCGCCCCGCAGCAAAATCTATGAGCCTGAATCCGTTGTCGGAAGTGTTGTAGTGCAGGCTGTTTTTCCCGATTATTCCACCAAAGATGTCTTCCCTTCCTAGCTTGGCATTAAAATCGCCCAGGACAATTTTAATATCGTAGCTAGGACACTGCTCGTATGTTTTGTCTAAGAGCTCGAAGAACATATCTTTGGTGTTGTCATCCTTCTCATCTGTGGGGGCGTGCGCGCATATCAGGCTAATGTTGCCGAATTTAGCCTTGATGCGGATGGTCATGAGGCACTCGTTGATGCACCTATAGCTTAAGACTTGTTGCCTAAGTCTGGCTCCAATGACGAAGCCGCATCCAAATAAGCGCTGTTGGCTTTCTCGGTAGCAGTCACCATAGTAGATATCGCAGTTTTTCATCCTCTTTTTGCCCGGCCCATCCCATCGTATTTCCTGGATGGCGGTGATGTCTGCTTTATAGCAGTCTAGGGCCTCCGCTAATTCTTCGGCTGCACGTGGTCTGTTAAGGGACCTAACATTCCACGTGCATATCCGAAGTTCGTTGTCCTTAATTCGTTTGCGTTGGTTGTCAGCAGTAAATCCGTCCGTATCCGAGGCTTGATGGTGCTTCGCAACTATAAGATTTTTAAGTGGTCAGGAAGTCACCCTGACGGCACAACCCCCAACCTTGAGGGCCAGATCCTTAGTATAACTCCAAAGACGGGGAGCCGGATAAACCGCTCCTTATAGGCCTGGGCTCCGAATAAGTCGTAGAAGCCCTATAAGGTGTTCACTAAGTAGTTCAGCCTTACTGGAACTGTAGACGCCACCGTTGATTCCATCTCGGGAATTCCTCCGCTGCCGTCTGGATAAGGAGAGGTGCCTTAGTGGACGCACCTCTCCCCCCCTCTCTCGTTTGCTGCCCCCAACAACTTTCCACTGGGGTTAGAACCCAATCTCCAGTTGAGGTACTAGGCACCCGATGTTCACCATGGGGAGGTGAGAGTAGGAGTTGATAGACAGAGGTTGGTTTTGAGAAAAACCTGTGGACGCTTGTGTCCTCTTGAATGCACATGTCTACCATTTGAACATCAATGCTTCGAAAACGCAATGCTGTCTTGCATCGTTAAAGCGAGATAAACCCTCTTTGCCACTATCTATGAGTGGCACTTAAAATCTCGACATCCTCGGAATGTGCATCAGCAACCTTTTGTGGAGCGATCACATTAGCGATGTTGCCAAAAATGCCGCAAGATGTCTAGGTTTTTTGAGACGTTGCAAGAAATTTTTCTATCCGTCTGATCTGGCTACAATCTACAAAACCTATATACGTCCGAAACTTGAATATAACTCTCATCTCTGGGCTGGTGCTCCAGTAACTTATTTAAGCCTCTTGGACAGTATTCAAAGTAGAGCTTTTAAAATGATTGTTGACATTAGGTTTCTTTCTAACCCTTTTTTACCGTTATTTTAACGGACTATGCTCTAGTGAAATAGCCAGTTGCATTCCTCCCCTTGAACAATTTAACCGTAATACCCGCGCTTTTAGGAATGCCCATCAGTTTACCCTTGAGCCCAACTTCGGCCGTACTATGAAGTACAGAGACTCATTTTTTAGCCGTACTACGCGAATGTGGAACGCCTTGCCACGCTCTATCTTTCCCTATCATTGCAATGTTCAGGAGTTCAAAATCAATGTACACCGACACCTTCTATCCAACCCTTTCCTCTTTTCCTAATGCTCACACTGTGTCTTTGGCATATTAAAGGTATAAAAAAACCCTTTTAGTGTTCGCTAATTATAAAAAAAAAAAAAAAATGTTAGGTTAGGTTAAAGTGGCTGCGGATTCAGAATCCACACACTTAGGCCAAAAGAAAGTCCCATTGTGATACCACATGAATCTAGAGAATTACTTCCCACTAGTCGAACCATTTTGAGCTTTTTATAAAGCGAAGAAGATATTTGATATCCTTTTTAGCTAGTTCACTGGGATTATCAAAAGAGTCTCCCAGTTGAAGTTTGCGTCTTAGTGAAAGAGCAGGGCAAGTGCAGAGGAGGTGAGAGATTGTTTCCTCTTCTTCCTCGTCCATATAGCTTCTGCGGAAGTCATTTGAGGCTACACCAAGTCGTATTGAAGAGGCTCGCATGAAGCGTCTACCTCATCTTTTTTATAAATGCGGAGCGTGACTGTTTCGAAACCGTATCTTATCACTCCCTTATCTCGCGCCAGAGAAGCCACAGAGTTCTTATTGATTACGATAATCGCACTTAGATACAGACCCCTTGGCTCCCCCAGTTTCGCGATCTTCCAGTCGTGACAAGGTAGGTTCGGGTTGTTAATCCTTATCATTTCACTTATGTCATCTGGACATGAGAGTTCTTTTGGGATCCATGCGCGAGCTCTCGGCCTGCAAGGAATATCTTCCTTTGCAACAACCTCGAGTTTTGCGCCTGGCCAAACTTCACCCAGCATGCCGACAGCAAGCGTATAGATATCGCCCGACCTCTGATCGTTACAAGCGATGAGTTTGACATGACCTTGATACGATACCACCTCCATTGCTTGTTACAGGCGGTGGACCCGGATGCTCTCTCATGACTTTGAGGAAACCAGCCGAGAGCCCCAGTTTCACCATCTGCAAACGGTCAGAGGTAGGTTAGGTTAGGTTAAAGTGGCTGTTGGTTGGGAAGTCCAACACACTTAGACCAAAGTATGGTCCGTTGTGATACCACATGGATCAGTTAATCAGCTTAACTCGTTGAACCAATTGGAGCTTCGAATGAAGCGTAGGAGACAAGTAATGTCTGAATCGCTGGTATCGTTAAAGTAGTAGTCTCCAAGGTGGATTCTACGTCTTTGTGATAAGGCAGGGCACGTGCACAGAAGATGAGAGATTGTCTCCTCTTCATCTTCGTCCATGGAACTCCTACAAAAATCATTTGCAGGGGCTCCAAGTCGAATAGCATGCCTTCCTATTAAGCAGTGCCCAGTCAGGACACCTATAACGTAGCTAATGTGCAATCTACTCAGAGAGATTAATTGTTTTGAATTTGTGGAGACTGAGTCTAGGGACTTTAGCGCGGCTTGGCTATCCGAGAAGATGCGTATATCATTAGTTGATGTAACGTTTTCTCTAAGCCAGGATAGGACTTCTTTTATAGCCAGGATTTCAGCTTGGAACACGCTACAATGATCGGGTAGACGAAAGGAGAGACTTAAGTTTAGTCCATCTGAGTATACGCCTCCACCGACCCCATCCTCCGTTTTTGATCCGTCTGTATAAAAGTTTATAGGACCATCGTTCAAAAATGATGTATTCTCCCAAGAAGACCTGGGAGGTATAGTCAATTTGAAGCTGTAGTTATTAAACTGAGGATGGGGTATGGTGTAGTCAATATTACTGTTTATAGCTGTGAACGAGTTCAAAATAGTAATGTGGCCAATTCCATTATTGATCCACAGAGAGGAGGCTTGAAGCCGTATGGCAGTATTAGCGGCCATTTGCTTGCTGAAAATGTCCAGCGGTATTAGATGGAACAGAACATCTAGTGAAGCGGAGGGGGTGGAGCGAAGTGCTCCTCCCATACACAGGCAGGCTGTTCGTTGGACTTTGCTGAGTTTATCGCGATTTGTCGCTGTATCTAGCGCCGTCCACCATACCGCTACTCCATAAGTAAGGATCGGTCTTATGACCGAGATATATAGCCAGTGTGTAATGCGGGGCTGTAGCCCCCATTTATTACCAATGGCCTTTTTGCAGGAGAACAGGGCTACTGTGGCCTTGTTTATTCTCTCTTGAATATTAGGTTACCAACTTAATTTCTTATCTAAAATGAGACCCAAGTATTTTACTTGTTCAGAGAATTTAAGTGGTACACCGTTTATGAGGGGAGGGTCAATGTGTGGGACTTTGTATTTCCTTGTGAAGAGGACAAGGTCGGTTTTTTGTGGGTTAACGCCTAGTCCACACCGATTTGCCCATCTGGTGAGCTTATTTAAAGCGTTTTGTAAGAGTTCTTTTAGTATATTGGTATGTTTACCCGTTACTGCAATAGCAACATCGTCCGCATAGGCAAATACTCTGTATCCCTCTCTTTCTAGAGTAATTAGTAATTCATTTATTACTAAGTTCCAGAGGAGAGGGGATAGGACACCACCTTGTGGCGTACCTCTGCTGACACCCCTTTGTGTAGTAAAATCGCCTAGTTTTGAATTGATAATCCTGCTTATCAGCATCTGATTAATCAATTCACTGATCGACATATCTACCTTCAGAGATGTCAATACACGTGCAATTGCAGATGTGTCGACATTGTTAAATGCACCTTCTATATCTAAGAAGGCAACTAAGGTGTACTCTTTATGATGGAGGGAATATTCGATTGTACGTACTATACTGTGTAGAGCCGTTTCAACTGATTTCCCTTTGTTGTAGGCGTGTTGAGCCTTTGAAAGGAGAGACTTATCAATACTTGCCCTTAAGTGGATATCGATCAAACGTTCAAAAGTTTTGAGAAGGAATGATGATAAACTGATAGGTTTTAGGTCTTTAGGGTTAACGTGGCTGGATTTTCCAGCTTTTGGAATAAAAACGACTTTAACCTGTCTCCAAGACATCGGGATGTATGCCAATTTAAGGCATCCCTTGAAGATGTTTTCTAGGATGGTTATTAGAAAACTTGCATTTTCTTGCAGTTCAGCTGGAGTTATACCATCCGGACCCGCAGATTTATATGGCTTAAAGCTGTTAATAGCCCATTTGAGTTTTTCCCTAGTGACTAGACCTTGTGGGGGATATAATGTATTGTCACAACTATTTGGTACAATGTTATTAATAATATTAGAGCTACCAGGAAAGTTAACGTCTAGTAGCAAGTTGAGCGATTCTTCGCTTGAATTGGTCCAGAGGCCAGAGGCGTTTTTTAAGCAGCTTGCCATGATTGGATTTTTGGAGAGGATTTTGCGCAACCTGGATGCTTCAGAGCAATCTTCCACGTTGCTGCATGCTTCAGAGCAATCTTCCACGTTGCTGTAGAAGTTTCTCCAGGACGATCGTTTGGTTTTCCTCAGTTCTTTTTTATATATCTTCAGTGATTCTTTATATGAATCCCAGTCAGACATGTCTCTAGAAGCTTTCGCTCTGTTAAAGAGTTTTCTGCATTCTTTTCGAAGTGGATCCAGCCCTGAGTTCCACCAGTGTGGTTTCTTTTTACCTCTTACTTTTATAAGAGGACATGCAGTATTTAGAGCTTTGTTTAGGGCTAATGTTAGATTGTTGACTTTGTTGTCAAGATCTTCAGTGTTAGAGGGGGTGTTAAAGAGTTCTGGTTTTACTAAACTATTTAACGTTCTCTTGTATTTTGGCCAATTTGTTCTTTTTAGATTTCGGAAGATCGGTTGGCAAGGTGGATCATTTAAAAAGTTAAATTGGATGTATCTATGATCAGAAAAGGAGTGATCTTTAGATACTTTCCAGTTCAAAATATTATTATAAATGAAGTCGGAGTAAGAATTATATCTAAAACTTCTTTTCGATTTTTAGTAATAAAGGTTGGCTCTTTGCCAACGTTTCTTATGAGTAGGTTAGTGCTTAGAATATAGTCGAAAAGAGACTCACCCCTGTCGTTTATATCTGTGCTACCCCACACTGCATGGTGGGCGTTAGCGTCACTTCCGATGATGAGATACGCCGACGCCAGCCAGAATGTTCCTCTGACTGTTTCCAGACTTGCGGTGGTGATATCTCGATCGCTGAAATTAGGGAGTAAATATACATTTAGGCTACGTTTTGCTAATATGCAAGATCTGGGTTCATCCTCACCTAATGCATATAGCACGCAGTATTTAGGAGTCCTGATTCCTCGAACAATAGATTTAACAATCCAGGGTTCTTGAATCAGGACAATATCTTCATCGCTGCTGGATAAGCGAAGAAGAAGGGAGGCCGAAGCCTTTATGGAGTGTTGGAGGTTAATCTGGAGTAACCGCAGCATTTTCGCTACCGTACTCCCGATCAGCCTCCAACACAGTGATGTCGGAGTCATCCATATCAGAGGACGATTCTAAAAGAATGTCCTCATCTCCGCTGTAGCAGACCTCGGCCTCCGTTGCGGAAAAACCTTGGTCGGTGTTAGGAGCTTCCACTGCTACTGGGGATACCTGGAATGCATCGTCTTCCAATGAAAGAAATGTGACCGATGCACCAGGTTCCTCAGCAACCGTTTCCGCTTGTGTGGGTGGGGAAGGGGGAAGGGTTTGTGTCTTAGCCCCATCTTTTATGTAGACTCTCAGCGGTATTTCATCGAACCCGAACCTAATCACACCTTTTGACTGCGCCAGAAGAGAAAGGGACTCTGCATTGATGATTACAATTGCACCGGGTCCCTTTGGATCCTCCAATTTCGCAACCTTCCAGTTGTGAGTAGGAAGGGTTGGATTGGAGAGCCGGATTACCTTCAGAACGTGGTCAGCTTCCTTGAACCTTCACGGTTCCGGCCGGCTTTACTCAAGTCTGTTTTACCAAACCCTCTTAAATCCTTCTCTAGTTTCCTGAAGTTCGAATTGTGTTTAAAATTTGTGTGCGCCTGGTATGAACGAAAAATATAAATTTTGTTTCTCGAGTATAATTTCAGTTTTCTGAATCTTATTTCCCCTTTTAGAGTTTTGAATTTCAATAGCTGACAAAAAAACAAAAAAACGTTGATTTGTTTTTTATTTTGGAAACCTCAGATAAATATTATTTCTTTCCTTAATTCTTTTGTTTATCTTCTTCAGATCGATGAAGAAATTGTTGTTTCAAACATTGGTGCTCTTTCGCTCAAAAAACTTCCCAAGAAAATGATTCTAGTTGGTTGTGGAATTATTGGTGTCGAAGTAGCGGCCATATGGGCGCGCTTCGGAAGTCAAGTTCTAGCTATCGATCCCTCTGAACAATTCGGTGGGAAATTTATCGATCGTGAAATTGCCGCGGCTTTCTATAAACTCCTAACTCAATCCGGAATGGTTTTTAAACTTGGCAACAAAATAAAATCAGCACAAAAACTCGATAACGAAGTTAAAGTAGAAATCGAGGATGTCAAAAGTGGTAAAATTGAAGAATTGACAGCGGATTGTCTCTTCGTTGCCATTGGTCGTCGTCCTTACACCGAGAATTTAGGCTTAGAAAACGTTCATATCAAAACTGACAAACGTGGAACGATTCCCGTTAATGAAAGCTATCAAACAATTGTGCCGAATATTTACGCTATCGGTGATTGTATTGCCGGAGCACAATTAGCTCATAAGGCCGAAGCAGAAGGTGAAGCTGCTGTAGAAGCTATGAATGGTCATTATTTCAATGTTGACTATGGCATTGTACCGAGTGTAGTTTTTACAAATCCAGAACTAGCCTGGATTGGTCTCAACGACGAAGAACTCAAAGAGCGGAATATTGCCTTCAAAGTGGGCAAGTTTCCATTTATGGCTAATTCAAGAGCAAGAACCAATCTCTCGACGTTTGGTTTTGTCAAAATCTATGCTGATGAGAAGACAGAACGAATTTTGGGTGTTCATATAATAGGACCAGTAATTTTGAATAATCTTTTCCATTCAGTGTCATTGGTTTTTTATTTTTGTGTCTTTTTTCTGTTGATTGTGTAGTCTGCTTCGGAATTGATCAATGAAAGTGCGCTTCTTATGCAATATGGGGGAACAGCTGAAGACTTGGCACGAGTTTGTCATGCTCATCCAGTAGGCGAAAACATTTGACTTCATGATTTTCTTTGTGCTGCAATCGATCCATTTTATTTTTCAGACCAATTCAGAGGCTTTGAAGGAAGCTAGTATGGCTATAGCGTTTGGCAAACCGATCAATTTTTAAATGATTATGTTCTTGTTTAATTCAAAGTTTTAAATATATATATTTTTTGAACTTTTTGAGATTGATAGATATTTGTGTTTTTCTTTAAAAATCTTTTTGTAGGTTGATGAAGATACCATTGTATCCAGTACCGGAGCTTTGTCGCTCAAGCAAGTTCCACAAAAGATGATTATCATTGGCGCTGGTGTCATTGGTCTTGAACTTGGATCTGTGTGGGGACGTCTTGGTGCCGAAGTTACTGCCGTTGAATTCTTAGATACAATCGGAGGGGCTGGTATTGATGCTGAAGTCTCAAAAACCTTCCAAAAGGTGCTCACGAAACAAAAGATGAATTTCAAACTCGGAACAAAAGTGCTCGCCGCAACCAAAACCGGCAGCGGAATCACTGTGTCTGTAGAGAATGTTAAGTCTGGCGAAAAGGAAGATCTGACTTGTGATGTATTGCTAGTTTGTGTTGGCCGCAAGCCATACACCTCAAACTTGGGCTTGGAGAATGTTGGCATTGTCTTGGATGACAGGGGCAGGATTCCAGTTAACGCTCAATTGCAAACTGTTGTGCCTAACATCTATGCCATTGGTGATGTCATCCACGGACCTATGTTGGCCCACAAGGCCGAAGATGAGGGTTCAGCTTGTGCTGAGGGCATGATGGGTGGTCATGTGCATATTGATTACAACTGTGTACCAAGTGTGGTTTACACCCATCCCGAAGTTGCGTGGGTTGGAAAGACCGAGGAGATGCTTAAGCAAGAGGGTGTTGAATACAAGGTCGGCAAATTCCCATTCATGGCTAATTCGAGAGCGAAGACCAATAACGAAGCCGAAGGATTTGTCAAAGTCTTGGCTGATAAATCAACAGATAGGATTTTGGGAACACACATAATTGGACCTGTAAGTTTTTAATAATGGAAGATTTGAGTAAGGAAAATAATAATGGTATGATGTTACTTTCTAGGCCGCTGGTGAAATTATTAATGAAGCTGCTCTTGCCATGGAATATGGAGCCTCTGCTGAAGATGTTGCCCGTGTCTGCCATGCCCATCCCGTAAGTTAATTATCTTTTAAATATTTATTTTGCCCTTATGTAACTTTATTTTCTTTATAGACAAACTCTGAAGCTCTTAGGGAAGCTAACATCGCCGCTTCATTCGGCAAACCAATCAACTTCTAGTTCCATTCTTCAAATCCCATTTCACACCACAAACCGTTTGTTAATGAATTTCAGAGAGAGATATAACTTGAATGCTTATTATGATGGTGTGCTGGTGTATAGCTAATTAATTTCAAAAGCAATTTATTTTTAATTATTATTACTTCCACCTCTCAAAAAATAATAATAACAAAAATGAAACACAACCAACTTGCGGCAAGTTGCCTCAAACGTAAACGATCTTAGGTTTAAACGAAACAAATAAATTAATAAAAATAAAACAATACAAATTGTTTAACAATTGTGAATAAAAAAAAAACTTTGTAAAGTTTATTTGCTTTATTTTGTCTATATTTTATTTCAATTTTGAAGTACGTTAAAAATGTCAACATGGGAAGGTAAATGAACTTTTTATTATGACGCATGAATAACCAGAATTGGATTATTTACAAAAATTTTAAGAGATCTCCCAATTTGGGAAGGTAAAAATCAGGAATAAGTTTCATAGCTTCTTCGGTGCCTTTTGCCAACAAAGCTTTCACATAATCAGGTTTATGAATTCCAGAGCCGACCAGCAGTGTCTGAAATCCACAATTGGTTCCGAGCATAATATCTGTGTTGCATCTGGAACAACAAAAAAGAACAAATTCAAAAAAAAAAAAACAATAAAAAGTAAAGTCGCGACGTTCTTCACCTATCGTCAATCATGAGTGTCCCTTTGGGCTTAACTAATCCATCGCGTATCCACCATTTCCAGCAATAACATAGCCTGGCGTTACTGAACGCTCATCAGTGTTTGTTGCCGGGAAAATACAATCGGTTTCATTTAAAAATATGAAACAGCTTTGGTGAGCTTTGGAAAGCTAATAATATGTTCATCGAAACCAACAATCACAGCTCCTATTCCGGTCTCGAGTTTAAGGTCTTCAGATACGTATTGATTGATGTTCGATGTGATGAGATCTGGGCCAACTTCGTTGTGATCGATTCCCAGTGCATCGAGCTCTTTTGTGATTCCCTCACTGCCAATCACAAACACTTTCTTTTTTAAGTTGTGATTCTTAAGGTAAGCGGCATGAGCTGTGCAAATGATCCCATCCTCATTCATCTTGAATCCCAAACCGGTTAGTAGTAGTAGTAGTAGTAGTGATTTATTTGGTTCAATAATTTCAGTGTTTGGTACAAAATTCACAATAGAGCATTGGCTTTTGCCGTCAGCCGAATATGAGTGTGTTCTTTAAATAAAAAAAAAAAATAATGTATTATGTAAGTAAAGTTTAAATAATGTTTTTGACCATCTAGTTTTACTATTAAGAAAATATATAGTTATGTTTATTTAGAATGCTTCATTCATAATTTGTTGCCGGTATTTTAATGCAGTTTTTAAGAAGTTATATAGAAGACTCCAGTTTTCTCCGTTGTATTTTTGTCCCAGATTGCTCTTCTTATTGGGCTAAGTATGGGACAGGAACCCACGAGGTGTTGTACATCTTCCCTTACTCTTAAGTTGCACATAGTGCACTCCACATCTGTTTCATTGATGTATGGCAGGTAATTTAAGTATATTAATTCTCCCCTGGTTTTAAAAATGGTAGATATCATATCTAGGTTAAATCTATCATCAAAATAATTCTTCGGACCAAGGTTATGCTGCAATAGTCTGTATGTTGTTCTTGACTGGCTTTGTTCGCTTTGGTTCTTAAATTCAATTCGTGTAGACTCTTCTATTTTTGATATTAGCTCTTGTATCTTACTCCTTGAGGGCATCTCGTTATTGTATTCCAGAATAACGCTGTGGGCGCTGCTTAGCCTAGCCCATTCATTAAAAAATTGCAGATTTCCCCTTTGGAGATACTTCAGTACTTTGTGCGGGAGACGGTTGCTCGATAGTGCCATGACTTTCTGGATGTAGCTGAAATGGAGTTCTAGAGTGTGTATATAACCAAACCGGTTAGCCTTCTCTAGAATTTCCCTCCGTGTTTTGGTTGAGTTGATAAAGTATGAATTACGATTTATCCTGCATTCATTTCAGAACTTACCATCACAATCGGTTATTATCGAATCAAAGGAATTAAGCCATTCACTTACGTCGACTTCTGGCAGTTGTAGCAAGTTGGTGGCACTATGTTTGTACATGTTTCAAGTATATTAACGAAAAATTAAATTGAGGAATTATTTATCGATGTTCTTGAAGATGAGTAGAAGTAAAATAATACTAAAATTCATCATCTTACCTTTATATACATTTGTCATGACCTTTTGTTGTTGTATTTCCAATTATTAGCAAAATTTAAAATTACTTGATTTGGTAATTCCTTAGGGTTCACCTTAAATTGATTCCAATATAAAACGGCGGTTTTAAAGTATTTTTTGTTTGTTATTTTAACGAAATCCATCGTCTAAGCAGGAATAATACATCCAAATGTATTAAATATATTTAAAATCATATCGAAATAATGTTTAAAACGGATATTTTTAAATTTGTAAAGAGCTAAAGTTGAAGTTAGAGTTCAAAATCAACACCAAAAGTTTACTTTGAAATGTTTCTTTTTCAAAATCTTGAAAACATAAGATTCAAAGTTTTTTCATGACTTCATGTTCATATCATAAAGTCAAATGAAGACTCATAAGTCATCTTATAACTAACTATTTAGAATTTTTAAAAAGATCTATAGTTTAGAAAATGTTCAAACTTTTTATTGTTACGACTTATGTTGTGTCTTACTAAAGTTTTAATAATATTTTTTTTTTAATTTGGCATAATTCAGATAATTGATGTCATGGAAAAATAAGGCAAGATGCATGATAATTTGCTTTAAGTTTTATTAATCTCATAGAAATAACCCAATTGCAGCTGGCAAATGTTCAATTCAGGTAATTTGCACCGAATCGTCTTCAGTTGGTTCAACCTTTTCTTCATTTCGCAACAAACTTTTGTGTTTACAATTTTTAGTTTTAATATTAAATAAATATGTACATTGGATATAACAAAATTATTTGTTAGCACTTGAAATATTGATAATTATTGTATATGGCAATCTTAAAATTAACGGTTGCCTTGGAAATATTGGTCAGGTTCAGACGACATAAGGGAATTGAAAGTAAGGCAAGTTTCTAGTATCTGATTGGCCAGCTGCCAAAAAATTGCCTTTCAATTAAGGCAACTTTATTGGAAAGTTGACTGAAAAGTTAGTCAAGAAAATCTCCCTAACTATCAAATGAAGTCTACTTATGTCAAGATGCCAGTTGATCATGTATTTTCATTCACCTAAAAGCTGAACTCTGTGTTTTATTTATTTTCTGCACAACTTCATTTAATGCTTTCTGTAAAAGGGTTCCTTGTCAATTTGAAAAAGATAGAAGTAACTTTTCTTTACAATACAAAATACAAATCGTGATTCTCTTGTAGCTTGAGGAGTGTTTTGTAGTCAATAATGTTTTTGGTAGTTTTGTTTGCTATGAACTTAAAGGAGAGTTTAGTGAAGTTGGTCAAAATTTACGTTCAAAGAACGCAGTTGACTGCAAATGAAGTCCATAATGTTGTCTGAGACTGTCCATTGTTTATGTTTTTTTTAGAAAGTTTATATGCGTCGATTTTGTGTCGTTTGATACGCTATTTTCGCCTCCCATCATTAACTTTATCGACTGTATTTTGTAATTTTTGTGCAGCATTCGTAGGGGACTTATGTATGTATATGTAACTAATATTGTAGTACTATCAGGCCCTAGGACGCTTCCTTCCTTTTCTTAAGTTCCGAGTTATTTTGGTCGTACCATGCCCCAAAGAGTCGGTTCGTAACGTAGGATTGCAATATTTTGCAATACAGCTTGCGAAGGTCCCCAGGCAGTTTTGTAATCAAGTCCTAAGTGCCAAACTTTATCAATGGCTTAGCCCATAACTAATGGGGTTTTCCATGGGTAAATTCAGATTTACTTCAAAAATTGATTTTTTTTTTCGTGGCGCATAAAACACGATTGGAACTAATTTTTATTTTTGTGATTGTATTAGTGCAGCTTCGTGTAGGTATGTGGTAAGGAGTGCCGTAAAGCTGTATTTGGTATTAAATCAAAAATAAATCAATTTATTCTGCAGCACGGAAATTTCTGTTTTGACAGATCTAGATCAAAAATAAATTGATTTTTTTACCCATGGCAAACCCCATAAGAATATAGCCGATTATACTTGTTTTTCTTAAAGTGCCTTTTTAGCCTCATCACTTATTCCAAGAACTTGACTTATCGTGGAATGTCTATAAATGTTATCAAAAATAAAGATGATGACTAAATATTAAAAGAAAGAATGAAGCTGGGATGCGACCCACACTAATAACTTCTTATCCCGTTTGTCAATTTGTCTTGCATAAAACTTTAACAAAATATTCATAACAAAATGTTGTGTGCGTTAAATAATTTGAAGTCAATATCTTTCGTTGTTCTCCTAATACTTTAGTCGAAAACCATTTCTTATGAGTTTTTGTAGGTTTTCGTGTTGTTTTAAAAAACTTGTCTGTTGAATTTTTCTAAAAGATTAACTAAAAATTACCAACAATATTTTGCTTATCATGTAAAAGTTTGACTTCAAAATCTATTTTTGTTAACGAGATTTTTAGTCGAAAACCAATTTTGACCAAATTTAGTAGCATTTAATTAGAACTTATACTTCTTATATGTATAAAAAAAAAGGTTGAACTTTACATAGAAAATTTAGCACAGAATAAAATCATATTTCCTTCACCTTTACCTTCATTAAGACATATCGAGAATCGAACAGCAATTTTTATCAATTTTGTGATTTTAATTTTTATAAAAAACTGACTGTTGGATTTTTATAAAAATGTTACTGAATGTCGAAAACAATATTTTCTATTTCCAATATCTTAAATTTTTGTAAAGATATTTAAGTCGAAAAACAATTTTTACCAAATTTTAGTAATATTTTATATATGTACATATGTTCTTTTTTTTGTAAAAAAAACTGTCAATTGATTTATTAAAAAAAAAAAGTTAACTGATTTTTTTTTCAAAATTTGATTGGTTTGGTATCACGTCACAACATATAATAAAAAAAATTATCTCAAGTCACTAGCGTTGTTGGTTCGTAAGATACCGACTAAATAACACATGGAATACATTTTCTGCACTTAACCAAAGGCTTATCACTTCAAATGCAGGCAATCCTGGGTTATCCCAGGTTTTGGTAAGGCAACCCTATATTGTTCGAACGGAAGTTAAATTATTTTTCAGTTGACACCAAAATCAAAACAGTTGAGGGTATATTTACTCCGGAGATCCACCTTCTTAAGCCAAGCAACCTTTGTAATCTTTAGTGGTTATACATTTTTAAACTTTGAATATACTATTATTTGTTTCCATAGTATACTGGGCGTTATTACCGCCTTCAATATGGACTGACGAGTTTAATGAGGTCATTAGCCTGTGATAAGATAAGAGTAGGCCTTAATAAGTGGTATATTTTGAATTTTACGGTAATGCCGTTTTTATTCGTAATCATGGTCTGGACAGGTGTACATCGTGTGCGTGCATATTAGGAAAATAATCATTCTGTGATCGCTACACAAAGGGCTTTTCGTATATACTTCGGCATTCCACGTGCTGAATCTGTTCCTTTTGCAAACACTATCAAATTGTGGATACGGAATTTTGAAGAAACTGGAAGTACCCTAAGTAGACTTGTACACGGAGCACCCAGAACGGTAAGAACCCCCGAAAATGTGCAGTTGGTTAGAGAGTCAATTGAGCAGTCACCAAGACCATCAGCCCCGAAACACGCGGTAGCTTTGGGAATCTCACACCGTTCTTTGAGGAGAATTCTTCACGAAGATTTATCATTCCATCCAGACATCGCCCACATACCATAGAAGAAATTAAACAGAAAATCACCGTGGAAATCGAGGCCATACCCAGTCGAAATGTGCCGAAAATCATGTGAAAGCTTCAGAGTATCATCAGTGTATCAATGCTGACGGCCGCCATCTTGAAGATATAATTTTCAAAAAATAATTTTTAAAAATAGGATTGAATACTGATTTAAATAAAAAAAATGTTTTCTCTAAGTTTTACTGTTCGTTATTTTTATAGCCCATCAAAAGTCGTCAGTCGGCTCTGCCGCACCCTGTATATTTAAAATCTTCACTATAAAAAAGTTTAGCATATTTAATTGCTATTCACTCCACAACATTCGTAATAAGAAATACATTAACCATGTTTAAATTGACATTTTATTTATTGATTAATGTTTATGGCGTAGGCAAATAGTTAATTTAAACAAAATTACTATGTCAACAGAAAACAAAAATCAACCCCACAATGCATAACACATGACTTTGAATAATCTCTTCCAATTTCATATTAATTTCAATTTGACAGTTTTCTCCCGATTTTCTAAACCGTTAAAAACAATTATCAATAAAAAGAACATGTTAAAATCGAACGTTGCAATCTTTAAGTAAAACATCGCAAAATGGGATTGATGATGATGATGGATATTAAAAAAATAAACATTTTCATAGCCTCATTTCATCCAGAAACATATACAAATTATTCTATCATAAACTATTTTCTTTTGAAACATCATTTTAACATCCAAAAATAAACTCTATGTAAACTTAAACATAATTAACAGAAAAATGGAAATGCAATGCTCAATAATGTTTTGTTGTCAATTAACAAAGGTGCTGCATGAAGTTTGTATTGAATTTATTTACATAAATTTCAAAAGATCCCCTAACTTTGGAAGATAAACATCAGGAACTAGTTTCTTGGCTTCTTCGGTGCCTTCCTTCAACCAAGCTTTCACATGATCAGGTTGATGAATTCCAGACCCGACCAGCAGTGTCTGAAATCCACAATTTGTTCCTAGCAAAATATCCGTATTGCATCTGTAATTATATACATATGTCACTTGGTATATTTTTTAAAAAAGACAAAAGGAATGTTTGTACGACCTACCTATCCCCAATCATCAAGGTCCTTTCGGGCTTAATAATTCCATCGCGTATTAGTGACTCACAAATATTGGGATTTGGTTTTCCAATAACAATAGCATCTCGTTCGGCACAGGTCTCAACAGCTTTTACAATACTACCGGTTCCGGGAATGACATAGTTCGGCATTGGAAAACGTTCGTCGGTGTTTGTTGCTAGGAAAATACAATCGGTCTCATTTAAGTACGAGGCAGCTTTGGTGAGCTTTGGGAAACTAATATGCTCATCGAAACCAACAATCACAGCTCCTATTCCGGTATCTAGCTTTAGATCTTCCGTTACGAATTGGTTAAGGTTCGACGTGATGGGATCTGGGCCGACTTCGTTGTGATCGATTCCCAGTGCATCGAGTTCTTTGGTAATTCCCTCACTGCCAATCACAAACACTTTCTTGTTGAAGTTGCGATTTTTAAGGTAAGCCGCAGCAGCATGAGCTGTGGAAATGATCTCATCCTCATTCATCTTGAATCCCAACCGGATAGCCTTCTCCAGAAGTTCCCCCCTTGTCTTGGTTGAGTTGTTTGTGCAGAAGAATACTTTTTTGTTGATTTCCTTGAATTTGTTAATAGTTTCAACGCTGCCCTCGATTGGATTGTTAAAGAGCCACACAACACCTTGGATTTACAAAACAAAAACATAATATCACACATTACGCAATATCCTGCAATCTTCATAACTCTTACCATCACAATCGGTTATGACTGAATCAAAGGAATCAAGCCATTTTTTGACATCGGCTTCTGGAAGATCCAGTAAGTTGGTGCAACTTTGATTGTACATTTTATTGGTGTAGGAAGCAAAGCAACGACGACTGAAATGAAATAAGTATATTTATGAGTTTTGTTGTTGACGATGATTGAGGGAGCTCACAAAAATGGTCTTGACAAGTTGTATTTGCTTTGGAATTTTGTTCGAATTATAGCACACAATTTAGGTGACCTTAATTGACTTTAACAACTTAAACTAATGTGCTTTACATCAATGAAGTTGGGAATTTTGTCATATTTACAATACGGCGACTAGGAAACCAAAAAATTAAGCACTTTTATGATTTTTTATCTCTTCGCCCAGAGAAGTGATATGAAAGGTCAACAAGGGGATGATAAATTTGTCATTCGATTGAAATGACATATTACAGTGGGGGTAAAAAGTCGTTCGAAATTTTTAGATTGTCATTTTTTTCATGCTTCATATGTTTTCACACAGGGTCGTCATGGAGTTAGAATCATTAATACAAGGGCGCATTTAAGGGAATTTAATAGATTTTTTTTAAAAATTATATGAAAAATATGAAAGTGAAATTTGAACTACAAATGGCTCAACTTTCCATTACCGCAGCACGAATTTCGACACGCGTTTTTTTTTTATTTGATAGATATGTGCAAATAAATAATAATTCGAGCAAATTTAGTATGAGGAAACATTTATTTCTATTTTAAATTAATTTTCAAAGTTTAATTTTTCACATACAAAACATGTTCAGTATTACTTGATTTTTTTGTTGAGGATTTCTTTGATTTTAGTGCTCAAATGTAAAAGGTACTTTCCATATACCCAAACTCGCGCCAACCCCAAATCCTATAGTGAAATTTTTAGATTGTCATTTTTTTCATGCTTCATATGTTTTCACACAGGGTCGTCATGGAGTTAGAAGCATTAATACAAGGGCGCATTTAAGGGAATTTAATAGATTTTTTTTAAAAATTATACGAAAAATATGAAAGTGAAATTTGAACTACAAATGGCTCAACTTTCCATTACCGCAGCACGAATTTCGACACGCGTTTTTTTTTATTTGATAGATATGTGCAAATAAATAATAATTCGAGCAAATTTAGTATGAGGAAACATTTATTTCTATTTTAAATTAATTTTCAAAGTTTAATTTTTCACATACAAAACATGTTCAGTATTACTTGATTTTTTTGTTGAGGATTTCTTTGATTTTAGTGCTCAAATGTAAAAGGTACTTTCCATATACCCAAACTCGCGCCAACCCCAAATCCTATAGTGAAACAAGCAGGGGGGTTGCAGAGGGGTCAGCATGCCCCCTCTTACATACCTAGCTGTTAGTACGCTGACTATCAATTCAAAAAAACTTGTTTTAGGCTCTAAAAACGAAATACAAAAAAAGTAGGGTTAAGTCCGAAAAAGAAAATATTTTTTTATGACTTAAAGGTGTTTAATCGCCTTAATATTTAAAACATGTAAAACATGTTCTATTGAGACCCCTACCTAACTTTAAAAAAATTAGAAAGAAAATTCGTGCTGCTGTAATGGAAAGTCGCCCTTTCAAATATATGAAAGAATTACATTTTCTATCTGTTTCACAAACAAAAGAATAAATTTTCAAGGTATTAAGATGTCCTAAATTCCAATCTCGCCTTTAAATTTTTCTATCACATCAGGTTTTTTAAAACACGCCATTTTAAAAATGCAATTTAATTAGCAATGTAAGGTTTGGTGTATAGTTAGCAACACACAGTAACAAAAGTGAGTTTTTTTTTGGTACTAATCGAAAAAGAATTCTTTTCTCAAATTTGTAAAATATTTGACAGTTCCATACAAAATTAAAAATGTACGCACTTATATATGTACACATATTTCTTAGTTAGAATTTGGTACATCAGTTTGTACATTTGTACTAGCTGACCCGGCGAACTTCGTACCGCCTAAAAGTCAATGAATGTCGTGTTACTTTTTAGCTGAACTAATTTAGGCTTTGATGAACGTAAAACAATGATACAAAATAATATATTTATATAGATAGAAACAAAAAAGTATTTTATTATGATGAAAACATACTTACAGAATGAGAATAAAAATAAAAAATAATAATTAAGTACTTCAAATTCATGTCAGAAAAAAAAGATTGAAAACTGTGTTGTGCAGATTGGGAAAAAAATAAAACTCGGATTAATTCATTAATAGGATTTTCATTCAAGCACTTTGTGGTAAACGACATTCTTTGTTTTTTGGTCAGGCGCAAGAACAAATAAAGAGGATGGTTTGCCGACACGTGAGCATGCCACGTACAATTGACCATGAGAAAAACGTGCATTTTCTAGATTGAGGGCACAAATAGTCAAGGATTGGCCCTGTGATTTGTTGATCGTTATGGCGAAGGCAAGACGAATCGGGAATTGATCTCGTTTAAACTCAAAGGGCATATCCGTTGGGATCATCGGAATCTTTGGAATAATAACTTCCTCATTTTTAAATTTTCCTTTAAGTATCGACGCGTGAATCACATTGCTCATCAGTTTTCTTATCACCAAACGCGTTCCATAACACAGTTTTGGTTGGTTTAAATTTCTAAGCATGATGACTATCGAGCCAACTTTAAGTTTTAAATTGTGCGGTGGTAAACCAGGCACATCCAAGGAGTTTAAAAATTCAGTTGGATAATTAGTGGCTTCTTCTTCGTTTGTTACACAGTCGATAGATTTGAATGAATACAGAGTACCTACGATTTGATTTTGAATTATAAAATTGAGGTCATCTACATCTTTATTTTTAGCGGCCAAAATTGCTCTCTCACTTAACCATTTAGTATTTTTGTGGTTAGCAATGATATCCGGGAATACTTTGTTGATAAGCTCGTCTTTTGATGACACGAAATTGCAAAAATTTGGAGGAAATGAAATCAAACCGCTCGATTTGTCAAGAGGAACATGGCCATTACCGATAGTCAGCAATTGCTTCGAGAAATCATCAGCAGATAGATCGTTCAGCAATGCAACTCTCATATTTACAGACAGTTGAAGTTTCTTTACATATCGCCACAGATTTGATGCTTTGAGGCAAGCGTTTATTTCGTCGGCAGCAGTAGATCTTGGAATAACTGGTAGTGTTTGTCGGAAATCGCCAGATAAAAAAATCATTGCACCACTAAAACATCTCGAGTCATTGCGCAGATCTTTTAATGTTAGGTCTAGTGCTTCCAATGCGCGTTTGTGCGTCATTGTGCATATGATGATTTTTGATGCTACTAAAACTTTGGCCATTGCGGAGTGTTTCGAAATGTTACATGTCGGTTGTTCAGTAGTTTGAAGGTTTAATGGCAATTTTAACGCTGGGTGAGCCGTACGGCATCCGTCTAACAATGTGGCCGCTATTCCAGAAGAAGCAATTGCTACCGCAATTTCGGATCTCGCACGTACAGTGGCCAAAATAAATGACATGAGGAATTTCTTCCCAGTTCCACCGGGGGCATCCAAAAAAAATAAGCCGCCATTTCCATCATCAATTGCATTAATCAGTGTATCATAGACTTCCCTCTGCTTAGGATTCAACAGAGGTACATTCGTTTGAACTGATTGGATTAGTTCATGTGGATCATATTCACGTTCACGTTCCAATTCTCTATTAAATGCGTCATTAATTCTGCGATCTGGCGCTGGCATTCCTAACCTAATTAACAAACTGCCGCACATGAGGTAACACATATCTTCGATCAAGAGCAAGGTCATTCACCTCAAGATCGGAATTTCTTGAGCTGACGCGAATTCGATGTAAAATATCTTCTGACATGTTATCTTTGTATTTGTTCCACAGGTCACGTGGGTTCGATGGGAAGCATGTTGAAATGATGATAGCAAATAATGTGCGTATCTGACTTGGAGATGCAGAAATAATTGCTTCAGCGATTGTCGTGTCCCAATGAGTATCGTTTTCAAGCAAATTTAGCTCTTGACCGTTCGTAGTGATTCAAATGATGTTGGCCCTCGAACATGTACCAGCAACAATCGCAAATAGAAACATTCATCATTCTTCGGATGAACTGTGTAAATACGACCAAGAGCATCAGTAGAACGCATATCTGGATGACCAGGAACTGCATCGCCTTGCTTCCGACGTTGAAATTTCTTCGATGTAGCGTTCCAAGTGTAATAACGTGGCATTTCTGAGTAAAGCAAAGTTAATAATTAATAAATAATTTTCGAAAATTAATGTCTAAAACAAACAAATATAACAGTACCTGAACTTTGTAGACATTTTACAAAAAATAAATTTCTGAGCGCACACATGATGTCTTCAGAAAAAAATAAGGTTGTGGCTTAAAGGTCCAAAGCTCCAAAAAAAAAATAGTTGTTACACTATTTGACAGGATTGGACAACAAATGTTTGACATGTAATAAACAAATCAGCATCTATTGAAATGATTAAGTATTCATTACACATATCGATTTTTCATTGTTTTTAAGACGTATTCTGCTATTCGGGACGGAAACAAATCCAACAAATCAAAAACCATGGCAATCGGTCCAGCCGTTACCGAGTTATAAGTGTTGTAACAAACACGACTTTCTTTTATATATATAGATATTTGTGTTATGATGTTATTACTTTATATTACATAACCAATTGTTAATACTCTATCTGTGCTCTTCAAATTCAAAAAGTTTTATCCTTATTGACGTGACAACGTCTTAAATTAGGTTGCGGCTGGGAGTCACTTATGAAAAAGTGTAACGCCCGGTAACGTTACGATGAGTCACCGAACGAGAGAGAGGCCCGCCGAATGCCTTGCGTCTCTCTCCCACTCAACTATGATCGGTCTGCCGCGCGCGCAGCACTAGAGAATTAGGCGCATTGAATCGGCGCATGCTTGTGTCTCTGTCTTTGTCTTTCTCGAACGTTCTTGGCGTTGGAAAAACAAGAAAGCGTCATAATACAAGTTCACACGTGTGGTTAAAGTATCGTCAGCTGTGTCTGTAGTGAAAATGTGGAGTGCTTAGATTTGTCATTTACAACAACTACAACAATAAAGGTAAATAATTGTACACTGATATTTCATTATCGTAAACTATGATTGATTGATTAATTGTTAGATTGACACAAAAGTTGAGAAACTGAGTTTATAGGTTATGTCATACTATTGATAAATGTTGATAGTGTTAAGTAAATTATTAGTTTAAAAAAATTGTGCAATTCTTATTTTCATTCAATTCCTTGTTCCTATTGTGCAATTTAATTATATTCATATCAATAAATATTCTACCGAGAAAAAGACGTTGTCACGTAAAATCTTCGCCCGTAAAACCGACTTAACAGGCAACCATTTTTTTTCGCAATAATTCTTGTATTCCTAGAAAAATTTTCCGAATTTGTACTAGCTTAGATTTGAAGATATCGACAATTTAAGAAAGAACTTCCCAAGTACATGAATTGAACATTGATTGTTATTAAATATTTATTTGCGCTACTCCAAATTCTGAAAATTTTGTTAAATTTTCCTCAGTGCCTTACCTATCCTAAAAACTCTTTTCCGAAATTAAAAAAGTATAGATTTTGAGGTACCGACATTTTAAAAGAGAGCTTGACCAGTACGACAAATGAACTTTAATTGTTAATAACTTTTTATTAAAAACTCTGAAAGTTTTGTCCGAATTTCTTTAGTAATTTTTCTATTTCGTAATTATATTGGTATAAACCTTTCCCAAAGTCTTAGGCTAGGCGCGCACATGCAACTTTTTCGAAACCAAATAGTTTGATCGTTAGTTGTCCAAACATCGAAACAAAACACCGAAAGTAATCAAAGAAGTAAACCAATACACGGCAAACATTTATTCACCTTGACTAAATTTTTCTCTCTCTTGCACTTAGGTACAGAAAATTATTCAACGATTTAGTTGAATGTCCGCTTAGCTACCTATAATTTCTTGTGACACAAACTAAGGAATTGGTTTGAGGTGATCGTCTAGTTTGTGTCAAAACACAAACTAAAAAGTTGCTCGAATGGGGAACAGAATGGTTTCTGCATGTGCGCGGACTCTCATATAAGTCTATAGTGCTCAGTTTAGAAACCAAACAGTTTTGAAACTATAAGTTGCATGTGCGCGCCTAGCCTTAATGTGTTAAATTACTGGCAAAATCTTAGAGAACCTATAACTAAAATTGGGCCACTTTTCCATTGCAGTCCTGTGTGCGTCTATAATGTAGGCACGATTTTTCTGCTTTTAGTGAAAATTTTTATCAAAACCATAGAATTTGTATGCCAAAAGCAATTAAATATTATTTTTAGCACAGTTTCCACTAAAAAAAGCTACACAATTCATTTTTCGTAATTTATTGCATTAATTTTTCAATTTTTTTAATTCAACGGATCACTTCCTAGTTTTTCCTCACAATTTAGCAAGTTGTGCATAAATTCCATAACAACTAAAGGGTGTCCCAAAATTAACGCAAGATTTGAATTAAATAGAAAACGCCGTTTTTAGTCTTTTGATAGTTATATTTTTATTGACTCGTAAAGTACATAGGATAGGGTTATGTATGGAATAACACATCGGACAAATGGCCTCCACGGCTTTGCATGCACATGCGCACTCTTTTGTTGAAATTTTCCATGACCATTCTGCATAAATGTGGCTGAATTTCGTTGATGCAGCGTTGAATCTCCTCCTTTAATGCACGGGTGGTTGTGGGCTTGTTGACATAGACTTGTGATTTCAAATAACCCCATAAAAATAAGTCTAATGGTGTTAAATCACACGATCTAGGAGGCCAATTTTGATCACCGAAACGAGAGAGTACACGACCTGGAAATGTCTCATGCAGTAATTGAATTGTTTCACGGGCTGTATGACATGTAGCACCGTCTTGTTGAAACCACATATTGAACACATCAATATCATCCAATTTTGGCAGAAAGAACTGTGTAATCATGTCGCGATATCGAGCACCAGTAACAGTCACTGCTTGATCAGCATCATTTTCAAAAAAATATGACCCAATTATGCCTCCAGCCCAAAATCCACACCATACAGTCACGCGTTGTGGATGCATTTGTTTTTCGACAATCACATGTGGGTTCTCCGAACCCCAAATGCGGCAATTTTGGTGATTGACAAAGCCATCAAGATGAAAATGTGCTTCATCGCTTAGGATGATTTTGCTCGAAAAATCAGGGTCCATTTGTTGATGTTCAATAATCCATTCAACGAACTCTCTTCTCTGTCCATGGCTCGTGTAACGCTCAATTTTTAATAGCCCTATACTGTTAGCTGTCAAATTGCTAATATCAATTATAATATGGGCCAGTTTATATTTCTAAGATTTCTGAGAATTTTCTCAGGCGGATTGACAGAGCAGGAGAATAAAATGTCAATTCAATTCACTATTCATTCACACCAATCAAATTTCTTTTCATCCTTTATTAATTGTGCGATAGAGAATTCTTAATAAATAATTGAATCATAAAAATTCTCTTTTCAGATTTTTCAAAGCAAAAGTGAAAATTTTGTATGAGAAATTTTGTTTATTTTTCGGAGAAAATGGATATCTCAGATTGGCAGCTCTATTCGTTCAATGTAACAAGTTCTAGGTTATGTTGAGTGATGATCTATAAGAGTTCTTCTGTCAACTGAACTTTAAAAGCCCTACGAGTTTCAAGTAAAATACGCCTTTATGTCGTTTGTGGAATGCCTAACTGTGAAGAACTACGGTCATTGACCTACTAGATATGGACCGCTAATAGCCAACTTTGCCTTAATTTCAACTATTCTTTAAAGCTACCAGCCATTCTGTAGGTTCAACGAATATGTGGAGAAACTTTCGAACTAAAGTTTTGTATTCTATCAAAAAATAATCTTTCAAAAAGAAATATTATTGTGAAACAAGGGATGGTGTTTAAATTAATTTTTTCCATCAATCCTACAAAAGGGAAAGGGCAAGCTCAGCTAAAGTGGTGGACGTGGACCTACTTTTAAGTGTGTAGTGTGTGAATGACTACGCTCTATAGAATCAATATTCTCAGTTGTTCTTGAGCTACTCACACGACTACGTTTCTTATCATCTTTAAATTGTCCCATCAGATTAAATTTGTCCACATCAAGGTGCTTCACGATGATTAATGTATACGAATTGTGAGTTTAAAATTTAACAAATTCAATGTGATCCAAGAGAGTTTATTGTGGCATTTTTATATTGGCTTAGTTTTAACTTATTAAATTTTAAAAGATGACAACTTTAAAAGTTACAGCAACCTAGTTAGTAGGCTATTAAGAATAAAACATCTCATTAGAAAATTCTGTGTACGTGTATCAAAAATAATTCAGTGTGAACGCCGTCTAAAAAGCAGTTTAACAATGAAAATTAACTTACAGGGGTGTTTTGGAGGATTATTGAACTGAAATATTTTTAGAGGTTGAGTAAACAGTGAGGAACTGAATTCTAGTTTTAAGATTTGAATTCCAAAACACTTGAATTTGACATTTTAAGGTCCAAAAGATTTGTTTGTGCTTGAAAAAATCCACATAAGTAAAAGACTGTATTTTTTTTTGTATTTTAACTATTTTCTAAAATAGCATAATTATATGTACTATATTTTATTAGATTTTTCTATTTGATAATTTTTATATTTGTACAAGTCTTCAAAATACATGGTCATTTTTATATCCTAAAAATAAAATTACAATATAAGTAATATAATTTATAAGAATTTAAAATATCTTTAATTAACAAAACTATTGAAATTTTAAACCTAAAATAAAATGATAATTTATTTTGATAATTAAAATAGTGCGTAGTTATAACAATTGAAATAGCGTATGAGTTGAACATTTTTGATTTTTGTAGGTACCATTCATTTTATTATTGCCATCTGTTTATAGTTTGATGTAAGCTTAATTTTAGCCGTATTTGATCATATCAGCTTATGATCTATTCTATACAGATAGAAGGGAAAATAACAATGTCCTGCTTGTTAGCTTATACTATCTATAATTCACAAAACAACTTCTTATGATCTATATGGATCAAAGCTGTCAATGAAAAATGGCTAAAATAATTTTACTTAAATCCATTTAAGTGCCTTTCTGTCATTATATATTAAAAGTAATTGTTAGGAGCGTGCTTTATCTTTTTAATTCATTAATTCATTTGTAATATTTTCTTTATATTTCTTGATAACCCATAGGTCAAACGAGTAAATAAACTCTAGCGAGTTACTGATGACATTTAAACTGGCTATTTTGATCGCGAGACTATTTGAAACAAGTTCACCAACGACTGATTTGGTAAGATGAATACTTATCCATTCGCTATCGCTAACGACTACTCGCTCGTTTGGTAAAGCGAGTAATCTATAGCGAATGTTCTACACTCACTGATCTTCTCATTAATAACTAATCGCTTTAAGGAGAGACTAACCAGTGGACCAGTGATCGTTAGTTTTATAAGTTGTCTAATATTCGCTCGTTTATGACATCAAAGTAAGATTAAGTCTACAAAATATCAAATCAATATTAATAATATTTGTTAATTTATATAATAAGCTGTTGTAGAGTCCATTTAAAATAATACTTGTTTTTATTTCTTTTAGCAATTTAGTAGAAGAATGAAGTTTAAACCAAAATTCAAAATTGTATATCCATGTCCTAGGCTGATGTTATTCCGATCTCCAGAGTCAAACCTTTCCCTTTATTGTTTATTTGTTTCTTCTCAATTTTCTTCTTGGACTTGTCTAAATTGCTAAAAGATAACATCAAGAACCCGAGTCTATGCCTGTTAAAATTCGCGAACTTCTTGACAAATAAGCTGTCCAATAGAATAAATTGATGATAAGAAATAACAATGGAAACACAACTCTCGAAGCTCGATCGATTTTCGACACCGAGTTGAATTGTGGTTGACGTGGCTTTCGTTTGGATTTTGTTTTAAACTGGGCCTCCTCAGGGCGGAATGATGATGCCCGACGGGACGGTGCAGTTGTTTCTGAAAGAAATGAATTTCAGATTAAAATTAAAAGTGTCTCAATCTCAAAAGGACAAATCTTACCCTCAGCCCTCAACTGAACGACTTCCTCAGCGACTGTATGCTCTTTGGCAGTTTTGTGTTTTTCGTCCTTTCGAAAACATTGAAAACCAAAACATGAATAACGATAAGGCCGTCGATTCGATGGCGCTATTGGAAATGAACACATAGACAGCGGTATAACTTCGTAGATTTTCGAATCGGTGCTCGTATTGAATTCCGAAGGCATTCCACTGATATTCCTCAGTGTCGCCTCATCCTCATGATCCGTATCCGAAGCGCTATCTTCATCGTCGATAATAAAATAACACTCGCCAGAACCGTATTTGGTAAAGTAGTGCACAACGGCGAATTGTAAAATAGTGGCAAATATAAAAGCAAACGATAGAAAAACAAAAAAGTCGAGTGCTGTGGGATAGGGCACTTTTGGTAAGTCAGTTCTTGCTTCCAATCCAAGAAATGTCATAGTTAGAACCGTTGTTATGCCCAAAGATACTCTGTCTGCGGTGGCCTCTCGATTAAGCCAAAATGACACCCATGACAATACCACCAGGAGGCAGCATGGTCCATACACCTGAATAAGGAAGTTTCCCATGTGACGTTGTAGATGGAAATTCACCATCAGCATTGAATATTCAGCTTCTGTAAGAGGAAGGAAATGTACATATGTATATACATTTAAGCAATTTAACATTTTGATACTGGAAAGTGACTATAACTGTTTGTCAAGCTGTCACTATTCATATTGTCAAGTGACATCAAACTGTATAATTAATACAAATGTTAAACACACTCAATTTATCTTAATTTGAAATGTGATTTGCTGGCGATTCCCAAATTGATTTACAATCACAAGTCAATTCAGATGGAAGAAGTGCAAGTTCTTTGATTTGAATCGATATCTCTGTCTCATATTTCCATTGGACCAAGGGATATCCTCTGGAATAAACCTACTTCTACTGTTCTAGGTTAAGATGGACTGTTTGCAGATGTACATAGATTTGTGTGTGCTTCTAATTAGGACATTGGGGAAATGATATTTATGTTATGCAGAGCAATGAAATTTGAGGATTTTTCAAGGAAATCTAAAATGACAGGACTTTTGATTCGGCAAGTAGTCAATAATAATAATTAGATTGTTATTCAGAAATTGGTTAATAAGAAAAAAAGACGTATTTTTAAGGGCAGTTTAAGTTGTTCAGTATCATCGTATTTTTATGAAAGATATTTATACAAAAATGTTTAAGGAATATGACCAGTTTAGTTAACTATTTCAATGCTTAAAAAACTCAACCTGTTTTTCTAAATATTCTATCGACTTGAAAATAAACAAGAGTATTTGGTTTGGAATTTTTGGAACTCTGGTCACATTAATAGATACACTGAATTAAGTTGATCGAATTTTACGTTCGTTCAGAGAAATAAACCGTTATGCTATCTCCGGTTGAAGAGCGTGTTTAGTGAATTGGTATTTATTGTGAAGAGAAACTAAAACATTATTTAAATTTCAAAATGGGTAGAGGAAAAAGAATTGCATTGAAAAATTATTTGAATTAATAATTAATTTGGAAAAAGAGGGTGAGTCTTTTAGAGAAATAGCTAAAACTGTGCATTGCTCTAAAAAAATGGCAGAGAATGTAGTTAAAGCAAACGAAAATGTGGTCCCAAGAAATAAACGAGCCCCCAAAACGAACGTCTGACATTTTATCTTTCCAAAAAAAAGAGCCTTTCAAGTCATCTCGAGACATTGGGCAGGCTCAGTCAACATAAGGGACTTCATTTGCAGTCAATTTCATTCTTTGAACGTGAATTTTGACCAAGGCGACTAGTTAGTTTTTCAAGTGTCATGAGTTTAAAATTCAGAATTTTACTTCACAAACCTCTACTTTAAGTTTATAGTACAAAAACTAGCCAAAACATTATTATCTACAAAACACTCATCAGGCAAGCTACAAGTCTATCATGATTTATATTTTTTACTGTAAAGAAATATTACTTATTTCTTTTCCAAATTGACAAGGAACCCTTTTACACAAAACATATGAAGTTGCGCAGAAAATAAATAAATCAAAGAGTAATAAAGTTCAGCATTCATTTAAATGAAAGGACATGATCAACTATCATTTTGACAGAAGCAGACTTGACTTGATAGTTTGGGAGATTTTTCTTGACTAACTTTCCAGTCAACTTCCCAATAAAGTTGCCTCAATTGGAAGGCAATTTTTTGGCAGATACTAGAAACTTGCCTTACTTTCAAGTCCCTTATGTCGCCTGAACCTGCCCATTAAGAATGAAATTGATGCTGATATTTCAGCACGTACGGATACTGTTCGTATCGTAAACGCCTTCAAGAAGCAAATATCTCTGAAAGATAAGCCAAAAAAGAGAGATCGTTTAAAATTTGCTAGAGAGCTTTAAAAATTGGAAATAAGGAGAAGACATTAAGAAGTGGAACAATATATTGTGGAGCGTCGAAATGTCGAATCCAAATTCAATTTAGTTGGTTCAGACGGTCGCCACAAACATCTTGCCCCAAATACACCATCAAAACCCTGAAACATAGTGGTGGTAACATTAAAGTATAGGGATGTTTTTTGTTGGAGACACTTACTGCCAAGTCTTATATCGAAAACATATTGTCAACCATCATGTTGATGTATGCTGAGGAAAATATGCCTCTTAGGTGAATCTTTCAACAGGACAATGTTCCAAAGACTTTTTCAACACCAATAAAACCGATGCTTTGTTTTTGCCGGCATAATCACCAGATTTAAATCCCATCGAGAATTTGTGGAAGTATGTAAAGGATCGTGTAGGGAACAAAACAGTTTATAAAAAAAAGTCAAGAAAACATGGGAAACGATACTGATCGAGATCTGTCGGAGATTTATTGAGTCTATGCCTCGTAGGTGTCAAGCTGTTTTGGAAAATCAAGGCCACTTTCAATACATTGAGTTTCAAATAAAAACAATTAAGAGTAGCACTCATTTCGACAATTTTTCCATGCAACTAAATTGATATCCTTATAAATATGGTCAGAGAAAAAAAGAGTTATGTATATCTGAATTTTTTGAGTTTTTTTTTAAATTTCCGAACAATATTGAAGTTTTCTTTATTGTATGATAAGTTTTACAGTGTATTTTTAAAAATAAAAACAGTGTATTATTTTATTTAAAAAAAAAAACACTTTAAACTCTGGACTCTCCTTAAAAAAAGTGACTACTACTGTACGTGGTAACTCATAAGGTTTAAAGTTGACATTTTGTTAAAAAAGAAATAATTAATTTTGGTTACTTGATTTAGGACTAGATATACTGCTTCATGTAGAAAGAGAAAAGATTTCAGTAGTAGTAAGATTTACGAAACAGTTAAATTTACTTTAAATCGTTGATTTTAAACGTTAATAAAAATCCATTTCTTGAGATAATTTTAAAATCCGATTAATGTACACTTGAGCTTTTATTTTAGTTTCGTTAACTTTAACTTTCCTGTCGTAATATTCGTTTTTGTACTGGCTTCGAAAAGATAGCTCAAACTGAGGCTGAATGAACTGAAAACTGAACTGAAAATGAATATCACATTTTTGTTGTGACAGCTTTTAATTTGACTATCATCATACATATGTAAATCAAATTTGTCCATTTTGGCTGTCATTTATCACAAATCCCCTAAGCCGATTTCACTCGTTAGTGTTAGTTACTACCCGCTGTTTATTTCTCGTTCCTGTTTTAAGTTCAATTCTTAGTCGAAGAAAAGGTTAAAATAATTTTTAGTTATGTTTCTGCCTATGATTTTACATAGTTACACACACAATTAAAATAAAGTACATAATTAGTAGCTAAATTTAATTCACTTGAATATTTTAATTAAAATATTGCTTGACTGTTTCTGAATTACATTTTACATAAATAACAATCAAATCTTATTCGAAATATTTATAATAAGCATCAATAAAATTCGTATTGTTAATGTCAAATAAAAACTGTACTGTTGGTTCATGAAAATTATTAACAGGAATTCAGTTGAGGGACCACATTTCATGTGCTACAAAAAATCAATCAATTTAGCTTGTGCAGACAAAAATGATTGAAATCGGTTCAGTAGTTCTTGAGAAAAGTTAAAAACAAAATAACGGTTCTATGGAAGTACCCTTCTGGAGCAATACAAAACTATTTTTTTTATTGAAAGAATTTAAGTTAGGGAAAAAAATGTTAGTGAAAATTTGATAAAAATTGGTTCGTCTTTGAGAAAATTCAAATTTTCGATTTTTGATCAAAACATTATTATTATTATCTTTAGTCTTAAAAAAATGAAAAAAAAAAGCCTAACACGAATCTCTTTAAAAAACAAACTTCCAGGTTTGAACTCAATGCCTAGTATGCGGCCGTATTATGGAGTGCAGTGATTCGTTCTTCAGCCATACAACAGGAATGTGGAATGCCTTTCCAATCTCTATCTTTCACTGTCGTTGCAATATTCCTCTGTGCGGATTTCTTGAAATGTGGAGGATTTAAATTGGAATAAAAAGTGATTATTTTTGTTTGTTGAAGGACCTGGCAGAAATACTATTCTAAATAGAAAACAAATTTATAGTGAAAATTTTAACATTCACAGAAATTAGTTTGGGTTCTGTCATCACTATTTTACATTTTTAAGTCCTTATCAATATCAATTACCTTATGTCTTGATACGATTGCATTGACAAAAAACTTATGTTTCACGTAGCCTCAAAGAAAAAATTCTAAAGGAAATCACAAGATGGCCTCTTATGATCGCGACGTTATGAAAAAAAAAGTTCAAGAACATTTTCTAGCAAATTTGAGACAGCAATTCCGGGAACGCAATCCAAAATGACAGTAACAGTTTTAGAATAATTAAGGTACAATTATACCACCATCATCTTCAGCACAAAAACGCTTTGAGAATGCTATAGATTTTCAACAATCATCCCTGAATTTACCGAACCTCAAATCCGAAAATTGTGCAAAAATCTCTAAAGATGACTTTTCAATGAAAGTACGGTTTATTTTGACACATTTCAAAAACTCAATCAGAGAGGATACGATTTTGCTGGTGATTGACCGGCTTGAGTTCTTGTGTTGTTGAACTTTAAATAATGCAGAAAGATACAGAAAAGACTCTCAACAAAATCGCGTGGGCAATTTAAAAAAAGGTGAACATTTTGGTTAACCCTAAATATCTCACGAACCAAAATCAAAAAAACTGAAAAACTAAATCAAAAAAACTGACAAAATATTTGTCAACTCGAATATTTTACGAAAAAAAAAACGATTTTATCTTCAAAATAATTTTGTCTTTTCAAAAATTTGTGATATTGGCTTCAAATTTATTTTATTTTATAAAAAATACTAGATTTTCCCCGCGACTTCGTTTTTTTGGATAGTAGTATGAAAAAACCTTAGCTTTACTTTTTTGTATGTATGTATGTTTGAATTGTGGCGAGATGGGATGAGGCCATACTAAGTGTGATTGTCATAGCTTTGTATATATAATCTATAGTACTCTTATGGAACACGAATTTTTAGTTCATTGACGTCCGACTGGCGGCGCTAGGAGTACTGAAAATTTGTTGTGCAGATTTTAGAAATTAAAAGAAAAAAGAGTTGAGGAAAAGAGGGTTTTATTATTTTCTCTCTTGTTAGAAATGAAGAGAGTAAGTGAGGCAACAAAATAATACAGTTGCTTATGTTTTTTTTGTGTGTTGTCATGGAGATATTCCTATGTATTGAACTATGTAGGTTTTGTTTTTGTTGCATTTGATTTCAAATTTATAAAATCTAAAATAATTCAAATTTCTTTTCACAATGAATACACTGTTGTCATATTTTGAATATTGTACATAGTTGTGTGGATGTGCATATTTAAAAATTGGCAACAGATTTTTGTAGGTTTTTTTTTGCATTTTTTGGAAAGAAATAATACGGTAGGTAGGGAAATTCAATTTTGAGTCAGATATGTATGTAGGGAGGTAGGTACAATTTTTGTTACTCGTAAGTTGTTGGATATTAAGGTACAAATTTGAAAACACTAATTAGATAGTGTTTACAAATTTGTACCTATGCACATGTAGGTATAGGTATAGCTTCATTTTTATCATAGGTTATTCGTATTTGGTATTCTGTTGTAAGCATAGTTATAAAGTATATTATAGGTACATAGGTATATAGAAAAACTGTAGGTCGAGTTTTTCTAAAAATTAATTAATTAAATAAATTAAATTTGAAGACAATAGCTTTGTATATGAAGTGGAATAGTACAATCATGAAGAGGAACGAACGCAGCGACGTCTGGCCTAACGTCAAGGAATTAGATCTGCAAAGTTTGTGCAGAATTTTATTTGGAAAAATTAAGAGACAATTTGAAAATACAAAACAGAGAAGAATGTAAACAAAAGTAGCTATGGTTGGAGGGGACAATAAAGAGACATTTTTTTGTTTATTTATTTATGTATAAAGCAATAATAAAGACAAATACCAATAAGCCAAATACCAATTCAAATTTAAATTTTGAACTGTTGCCGGTTAGCCGATTGCCAATGAATACAACAAAAATACGTTGAAATACCCATTTTCAAAACAAAAAGAAAATAGGTACAATGTTTTGTTTTTCTTAGGTATATATGCATCTGCATATGTATATTAGGTCAAATGAAAATAGGAATTATTATTATTGAAATGAAAAGAATACGCTATCAATACAGGTATGTAAGTATATTTGAAAAGAAGACAAATAAAAGTCAATGGCGGATCCAGGGGGGTTGTTTAGGGGTGATGACACCCCCTGGAAGCTATTTTTTTCATTTTCTTCGAAATTCCCTTGAGCTCAAAACTTATAGTACCTATTGCCGTAATGGATTTCACACATCTTAAGTTAAGTTGCATAATTAAAGACTTTATCTAAAGATTTTTTAGTAATTTAACTATATTTATCAAAAAGCGATTTGAAGCAAATAAATATTGTAAGACATTCTTAAAGTGTTTTTTCTTTCAAAATAGATTTCCTATTAAATACAAAATCTTTTAATATCTTAAAAATGAAAGAAATCTACTTTTTGAAGTGAATTTGCTTTGGAAGCTCTAGAACTAAGATTTAAACACGAATTTCAAGAATAAAAAGTCCCAAAAACATCAAAAGTGACACTCTCGCCAAACTAATGGCAAATTGCATTGGCACTTGCACCTTCTTGAATTGCTGCTACATTATTAGAAGAAGGTCGGACCGCACACTCTGCATTAAAATTGCCATTGAATGTACAGGTGATTGAAACTCCAACTTGCAATATTTCGAAAAATTCTGCTATGGCAAAAGTTATGCGATTAACGTCAATTATTTTATGCGATGAGTGCACAATGAATGCAATAGAAGCATTTAATCGAACAATGCAAGATTTACGCAGTAATCAACAGCTTTTTGGTGGTGCTCTAATATGGCTGTCAGGTGACTTTCGTCAAACATTGCCTGTCATTTCTCGATCAACTCCTGATGATGAAATAAACGCCTTTTTGAAGGCATCAGTTCTTTGGAGATATGTATACGAAAATTGAACCTGAACATTAATATGCGTATTCACTCACATAATGATGCAACTGCCCATGAGTTTTCAAAACAATTGTTAGAAATTCGTGATGGCAAAATACCAATCGACAGTACCAACGGATTGAATGTGTTTTTCCGAATATTCTTCAGAACTACAGAAATTATGATTGGTTGAGAAAACGCGCCATTTTAGTACCGAAGAACATTCATATCAATGCCACTAATTTTCAAATTCAAGCGAAACTGCCAGGGTCACGACATATAAATCAATTGACAGTGTTACGAATCAAGATGAGGTAATGAATTATCCAATTGAATTTTTAAATTCATTGGAACCGGCTGGTATACCACCGCATTGCTTGAATCTGAAAATTGGTTCTTTGATTATATTATTGCGAAATATTAATCCACCAAAACTTTGTAATGGCACCAGATAGGCAGTGAAAAAGTTATTGTCAAATTTGATTGAAGCTACAATCTTAACTGGTAAATCAAAAGGAGAAGTGTGTTTGATACCGCGTATCCCTATGATTCCAACTGATATACCATTTGAATTCAAAAGATTACAATATCCATGACCAACTTTATGTTGCCTGTTCCAGAGTCGGTACCCCCAACTGTTTTAGACAAACCCATATTTAACCCATATTTTTTAGTTTTTACTCTTTGCTGAGAAATATAATATAAACAATATATCATTTGGGTCATTTGGACTTTTAAATTGCTAGCAATTTAAAAATTATTTATCAAATTATTTATCTTACACAAAATATTGTTATAAATATTTTGTAAAAGGTTTAAGAAAGACAAATCGACAGACGGGATTCAAAGTTATCAGTTTGGGTCGCATTATTATTCTTATTATTATTTTAGTTAAAATTATTAACTTCCAATAATAAGTTATTTTTATCGGTCCAGAATGTCTTTAATGCAAATAAGAATAACGTTTTCGGGCAAGACTACGATAACTTAGGCGACAAGATATTATAACGGAATTTTTTAGAACAGTTAAAAATAAGCATTTTTTACTATGGGAGGGGGGTCTATCTCCCCCCGTTTAGGCAGGAGGGGCAATTTAAAAAATAACGGTGATACTTACAATTAAGTTGTATACATTTTTTTAAAGCCAACATTCTGTTCTATTAGCCAGTTTTTAAATCAACTCAAAACTATGCGTAGTTTTTGAAAAATTTAATTTTAAACTCAAAATTTGAGTAAAAAAAGGTTTAAAGTGTAACTTTTTCAATACTGGCTTCAAACTAATTGTTTCTTACATTAGTTAAAGTTTAAAAAAAGATCTAATTGACACCTTTTTTCAACAAAACAAAAATTAACTAATGATTGGTAAGTTTTTTTTTTCTTCGAATATTTCGAGGACAGTTGAAACTATTGTCTTCAAATTTAATTTATTTAATTAATTAATTTTTAGAAAAACTCGACCTACAGTTTTTCTATATACCTATGTACCTATAATATACTTTATAACTATGCTTACAACAGAATACCAAATACGAATAACCTATGATAAAAATGAAGCTATACCTATACCTACATGTGCATAGGTACAAATTTGTAAACACTATCTAATTAGTGTTTTCAAATTTGTACCTTAATATCCAACAACTTACGAGTAACAAAAATTGTACCTACCTCCCTACATACATATCTGACTCAAAATTGAATTTCCCTACCTACCGTATTATTTCTTTCCAAAAAATGCAAAAAAAAACCTACAAAAATCTGTTGCCAATTTTTAAATATGCACATCCACACAACTATGTACAATATTCAAAATATGACAACAGTGTATTCATTGTGAAAAGAAATTTGAATTATTTTAGATTTTATAAATTTGAAATCAAATGCAACAAAAACAAAACCTACATAGTTCAATACATAGGAATATCTCCATGACAACACACAAAAAAAACATAAGCAACTGTATTATTTTGTTGCCTCACTTACTCTCTTCATTTCTAACAAGAGAGAAAATAATAAAACCCTCTTTTCCTCAACTCTTTTTTCTTTTAATTTCTAAAATCTGCACAACAAATTTTCAGTACTCCTAGCGCCGCCAGTCGGACGTCAATGAACTAAAAATTCGTGTTCCATAAGAGTACTATAGATTATATATACAAAGACAATAGTTTCAACTGTCCTCGAAATATTCGAAGAAAAAAAAAACTTACCAATCATTAGTTAATTTTTGTTTTGTTGAAAAAAGGTGTCAATTAGATCTTTTTTTAAACTTTAACTAATGTAAGACAATTAGTTTGAAGCCAGTATTGAAAAAGTTACACTTTAAACCTTTTTTTACTCAAATTTTGAGTTTAAAATTAAATTTTTCAAAAACTACGCATAGTTTTGAGTTGATTTAAAAACTGGCTAATAGAACAGAATGTTGGCTTTAAAAAAATGTATACAACTTAATTGTAAGTATCACCGTTATTTTTTAAATTGCCCCTCCTGCCTAAACGGGGGGAGATAGACCCCCCTCCCATAGTAAAAAATGCTTATTTTTAACTGTTCTAAAAAATTCCGTTATAATATCTTGTCGCCTAAGTTATCGTAGTCTTGCCCGAAAACGTTATTCTTATTTGCATTAAAGACATTCTGGACCGATAAAAATAACTTATTATTGGAAGTTAATAATTTTAACTAAAATAATAATAAGAATAATAATGCGACCCAAACTGATAACTTTGAATCCCGTCTGTCGATTTGTCTTTCTTAAACCTTTTACAAAATATTTATAACA